>OY751437.1:16599253-17935072 GCA_963565745.1 Phengaris arion
GAAAATGAAAAGGTCAAAATAATTAATAATAAAAAAAATTCGGTGGGTATGGTGGTTATCACATAAGGGTATTAAAAAAAGTTTATTAACCTGTTCTTATACGAACCAAATACACCTGCAAAATTTCATAAAAATCAGTCGAACCGTTTGCGAAGGAGATCAGACAAGCATCCACAATCCCCAAGCGTTCACTAATCTCGCTCGGCATTTGGAAATCATTTACAAACGTGTAAATGCGTTAGTGTGCTACGTGCATCCAAGCATGGCGGACACCGAACTTGTATCAGATATTACGTTTGGTTTAATCTACTTTTATTTCAAATACAAATAACATTTCTTTTTGGCTTTTAATTCCTTTCCTGGCTTTCCCATTAACTCGGCAAGGCGACTACAAGCATCTGCAACTTTCTTTTTATCTTAATGATTAACGTCTTTGGGGTTCCAGATAGACATTTCGGTCTGGTAATATTCCAAAAACGATAAACTCTTTTCGTTCTTTTTGAGACAGAACAAGACGTGCGTACGTTAGTCGTGAGATCACAGCGGCTACTAAACGCGCGCCAACGTGTAAAGCCGCCGCAAACCGACACTAGATCGGATCGGATGCAAGCGATCACAAGCTCAAGCAGGCCAAGCCAAACGCCCTCTTTACACGCTTGTGCTTGTGGACGCTTGCCGAGCCTTGGCAATCATGGAAATGCGGCTTAACAAACATAATGTAATAATAATGTATATGCCTAGTAGCTTTTTCCCGCGGCTTCGCACGCGTGGAATAGTGTTCATGAAGAAAAAACTTCTTCAGCAAATAACTCTACTCACTGCAATATGCTTCTGTATACAATATCGAAAATATTTTTTAGGGTTTCGTACCCAATTGGTAATAACGGGACCCTATCAAGTATCACCTCGACGCGACGTGCGAGACCGTTTGATATATATATACTTTTCGCGCTTGAATATAAAGTGCTTGAGTACTTTTTCGGCAAAAAACCTAACCTATGTTTTAATCCCTAGCCTTAACTACTACCATACCAAATTTAATCGAAATCCGTACAGTAGTTTTGCGTGAGAGAGTAACATACATCCATCCATCCATCCTCACAAACTTTCACATTTATAATAGTAGTAGGATTGTTATTTTCCTCGCTAGAGAGTTCCAATAAACGCGTGCGATCAACATTGACTGTTAATACTCTCCAATGCTATTCCGTGGGTATTGGTGCGATCGCTGCTACCAGTGCTATAGGACGAAGCGCGGTCTTCGACGTAGCCGCTATGTCCCTGCATTTTAAATCTGTTAAATCTTCGAAATTATTCACTAAAATAACAAGCTGTACAAGGCCATATTGATCTAAATTAAATGCATTATGTCTTTAAGGTACTTAATTGGATAAGGATTAATGCTGTATTACTTCAAATCGCTTCGTAAATAAGCCATTATTTCTCGTAAAAAGTAAAGGATATAAAAAATTGTTTTTATGGGCTATTCCTTTGAGTTAGACATATACTAAGGCGGGTCAATAAGTCCGTGACTTTTTGAATTTCTAACCTCCTTACTGAAAAAGCAACACTACTCCTGTCAACAGGCATCTGTCAGTTGACTCCTATCAAAATTTGAACTTGCTGCGTCAGTTAGTTTGTGTTTTACAGCTATCTTTATCATACTATCCAGTAACTTAAGGAAACAATGGAAAAAAGTGAATTTCGTGTGCTTATTAAGCATTATTTTTTTGCGAAAAAAAACCATTACCGAGACCAAGGCTAAGCTTGATAAATACTATGGGGACTCTGCACCATCGATTTCAATGGTAAAAAAGTGGTTTACTGAATTTCGTTGTGGCCGTACAAGCACTGAAGATGCCGAACGTCCTGGACGCCCAGTTGAGGTCTCTACACCCGAAAAAATCGAAAAAATTCACGATATGGTGTTGGCCGACCGAAGATTGAAAGTGCAAGAGATTGTGGAAGCCATAGGCATCTCGCATGGCTCAGTGGTTTCAATTTTGAATGATCACTTGGGCATGAGAAAGCTTTCCGCAAGATGGGTGCCGCGTTTGCTCACAGTCGACAGTGTAACAACTTCACAGGTTTGGCGTTGTTTAATCACAATATGGAGGAGTTTTTGCGCCGTTTTGTAACCGTGGACGAAACATGGATCCATCACAACACACCAGAGACCAAACAACAGTCAAAATAGTGGGTTTCTAAGGGTGAATCGGCGCCAAAGAAGGCCAAGGTGGGTTTGTCAGCCAATAAAGTTATGGCGACTGTTTTTTGGGATGCACGTGGGATAATCCACATTGACTATCTTCAAATGGGAAGAACAATTAATGGGGAATATTATGCCAACTTATTGGACCGCTTCAATGAGGATTTGAAAAAAAACCGACCTCATTTGGCCAAGAAAAATGTTCTTTTTCACCAAGACAATGCAAGGGTGCACACATGTGCAGTTGCCATGGCAAAAATCCATGAATTGGGCTATGAATTGCTCCCACATCCACCCTATTCTCCAGATTTGGCTCCGAGTGACTACTTCTTGTTCCCAAACCTGAAAAAATGGCTCGGTGGAAAAAGATTTGACTCCAATGATGAAGTCATCTCGCAAACAAAGGCTTATTTTGAGGACCTCGACAAATCATATTTTTTGGAAGGGATAAAAAAATTGGAGAAGCGTTGGACAAAGTGTATAGAGCTCAAGGGGGACTACGTTGAAAAATAAAATGATTTATTTATCAAAAAATCTGTTTTTTATTCCAAAAGTCACGGACTTATTGACCCACCCTCGTACCATCGCGGACGTTTTTGTAGACCTTTTTAAGATGTACAATACTGTACTACATTATTTTGATCTATCTCGTAGGGTTCAGTCAGCATTTGCAATGTAAGCGCAAAAAATGTAAATATTTCGACATTAGAAACCTCTAAAATAAACCTCCCTCTTGAATCACTCTATCTACTAAAAACCTGCCTCAAATCCGTTGCGTAGTTTTAAAGGTCTAAGCATACATAGGAACAGACAAGAAAACTGACATTGTTTTATACTGTGTAGTGTTATGACCATGGGCGACAACAGGGCGAGCTATGCTACTAATTATTATTACTCACCAATCTTTTCTCTTTCCAATATTTCAAGTACAAAATGCCTATAAGCGTTGAATAGCATATGAGCGATATCTTCTTTGATATCTACCACGGTAAAGTCCATCGCCAGTTCTACGAGTCTCATCAGCTCTGTATAGGCTATGTCATAGCTTAGTGCTGCATCATCCACGTGAAGGTATACAACCTTGTTGAGGGCATTAGAGACTAGTGTAAAGCAATATTCGAACAGCGTAGGTATTGGCGTAGGTACAGGCTCTGTAAATTTTTATGGGATTAGAAGGAAAGAAACTAAAATTTTAAATACCTAATATCTATACTTTCTACACCAACAAATACATCTTCTACCCACAACTTCAAACTACATAATATTCATTATACTACCTACATCTACAATTACCTACACCTACAATCTACAACTACTACTACACCTACACCAACAACCTACTCGGACGTGTAGGTTGTAAATAAAATTAATTATTTAGTTAAATTCAACGTAATGTACTCACCAAAATTATCAATATTCAATTGCTTCAGTAGCTCGGGAGGGGGGGGGGGTGACCCTCCGAAAGAGAGTTTTGATGATAGACTACTATTTTCTGCTGTTTAAATCTCTAAGCCTTGAGACCACACACACTGTATAAGACTATTTATTTCCTTTAAATACCTGGAGTTGGTAAAGTAGTGTCCGAAGTAATAATTGAGAAAAACATGGAAGATTCTGTATACAGAGACGACGCAGAGGCGTCTGAATCTTGCCCCATCTTTTTCGGATTGTGTTTTAATATTAGTTTCCTTAAATCAATCTCAAAGTCTAGATCTTGATAAGAAAACTGAGCTTTTCCAGGCTGGACCTAGAAGTAGTCAATAATTTAAAACATGATAATTCAATATACAAAAGTCGCAAATCTAACAAATACGTATGGCATGCCCGTTCAGAGCCCGTGCATATATAAAGCCAGCGATTTCTAAACTATAAGATCATGCAAAAATACTACAAGATAATTATTCTGAGCGAAATCGCACAATAACTTTTCAAGTAATTTAAAGAAAACCTATTGCGTGTTGATAGTTACGGAACCCTCCTTAACCATATTATGGCCCTGACATGCTAGCTGTTGATTATTTAAAAGTGAAATCAATATCTAGTTTTTACTTCGAAATTTAAAATTATCATTGTAATTATGGGTCACAAATAGAGTTCATCACATTTTATCTCGTTACTTTTCTGTCAGAATTGTAGTAAAATTATATTTTTTCTGTTTTTTTTCATTCGATATCGTTTTCATTACTTTCAGAAAAATATAATATTGTTTAGACAATATTATATTTTTCTGATTGATTGGTCGTGATTTAGGATCCGGCTGAAGTTTTTCGATGAGAAATATAGTGGTTTTAGTAAATGAAAGCAGTTGATTGGTATCAATATCTCGATTAAAACTAGCAATACTCAAAATGTTCTTCCAATTTGAAACGTGCAGAGTTGTTTCTGTGTATCGCAAAAAGTATCGCAATATACATCTGCTAGAAATTGGATTGGAATTTTACTGCACCTCTTTTTACCAATTAAATGTTAGTTAATATTCGGATACGCCTAAAGCTAGAAACCTAAAAACGCATCCATATCCAGTGGATAAGTATAACTCACGTGGGATTAAATTATGTGTATGGCTTATGCAATTGATTGATTAAACATTCCTTAGATTTGTTTTTTTTTTTTTTTTTAATCTTTATTTTATTTAAGAGGCTTTTGCCATACGAGGCATGCCAGCCCCATCATAACTTATACTAAATATATTAATAAAGAATTTTATACAAAAATTTTGCTGCTTCACTCGCAGGTGAAGCAAGAATGCTCATATATAAACCTAAATCACAAATATTAAACTTAAATTTCTCTAACAACTCCTTTCTTTCATCGGCACCTTTCACACACTCCATTATCAAGTGGTGAATATCCTCCACCACACCCTTAGATTTGATGCTTGATTGAATGCTTAATCATTTCAAGGTTATCATAAATCGTTACTTGATGTTCAATAATTTAGAATGAGACCGCCAAACCATGAGACGATTATTGCAGACAATGAACTACCGCAACAATAATAACCTTCTTATACTTCAAACGAGTCAATCTTGTATCCTATTACTATTATAAATGTAAAGGCAATGACAGATAGCTGGATGTTTATTACTCTTTCACAAAAAAAAATACTGAACGGATCTCGATGAAATTTGGCATGGAAGTAGTTCTAGAGGCTCAGAATTAAAACACATACTACTTTCTATCCCGAAAAAGTACAGTATTCCCGTGGGATCCGAGATACTATATTCACGCGGGAGGAGCCGCGGGAAAAAGCTAGTATATTATATAATCGGTATCTCGAAAACGGCTGCAAGTATTTTCATAAAATTTACTATGTAGGGAGTTTAGGGGGAGAAAAATCGATCTAGCTAGGTCTTATCCCTGCAAACTTGCGCATTATAAAATTATATACCTAATATGTTTTTTCTTTCGTCGTGTAACAACATATCAATAGTATCGACTCTTAGAATGTCAGTCCGATTGGCAGCCGATTGGTAAATTTTAACGTTGCTTGTTAATTCAGAATGTGGTGGGTTCGAACTCCGGTAAAATAATTTTGTGATAGCGGAACGGAAAAATACGAAATAAAAAAAATTACTTAAAAAAAATATAACCCGACTACGTATTAAAAAAGCGGTCTTAAAAGGCAGAAATAAGAAAATAATTCAGATAGAAAACCAGACATGCATAGGTACAAAAATTGTCAAGGTAAAGCCTTGGTGGAGTAAATACTCTTTATTATGCACCTACTACGAGTACATATTGTGTTTCAAGCCGAATATTGCTTACTTGGAAGCCAATGGATCTCATTACATTGCAGATGACACAACCATTACGCCAGAAATGCTCATAGCTACAGTATATTGGAATGGCTCAATCAAATATAAATTAAGCACACTGTAATGCAATTCAAAGCAATCGGTATTATTATTTTAAGGTAGACATATTATATTCATTAGGAATCGATTATAAGAATATGAGAATTGTTTAAAATAACTTTAACACTTTAAAATATTAATTAAGTTATTTTAGTAGGTATAGTCTATAAGCCGTATGCGTATGAAATATAAAATTAATATCTGGATAACTGAGCTTTATACAATCACAAAAATATTTATCTGGCCAGGATTCGAACCAACCACATACTGAAATTTCGTTCAAAGCAAAAATTATACATACGCATACCAAACTGCTAATCGGACTGACATAATTAGAGTCAAAATTAGTGATGTATATTGTTGCAGGACGAAACAAAAACATATTTAGCTTAAAAATATACACAGTTTCCCAGGGATATGACCATATCGAATTTTATCTCCCAAAACTCCCTGCATACTAAATTTTACGGTAATACTTGCAGCCGTTTCCGAGATTTGGATTTAATATATACAAAATTGTCTCCTTTAAAGTATAAGATTTAAAAAATCCTTACTTACATATGGCACATTTGGCGGCAAGGTGAGCCGTTGCCTTATTTCTAAGTCCAGCTCTTCAGAGGGTCTCGTGAAATGCTCCGCGGCCATTTTCATGATGCCAGTCCTTTTTGTGGAGTGGACCATTTTACTCACGAATATCTCCAACATAGCCTTCACCTGAATAGAAAAAAAATTATGCATAAAGCTCTCGTTCCCACAAGGCCATATTCCCACGAGAGAAAAAAACTCTCGTGTGAACGTAGCATAGAACGTAAATAAATTGTTTTCTTAATTTAATTTAATTTAATTACAGGGACAAAAAAAAAATATCTCTTTTGTCCTTCAAGAATATTGCTTTTGAATTAAAATACTTAATCCAAATCCGACATTTCGTTTGGTAGTTATCACGAGCTAAAAAAACCTCTGCCCAAAAGTGCTGGGCAGAGGTTTTTTGTGCAAAGTGCAAATCGGCTGAGCCCGAGTCTCATATTAGTTCGTAGTTAGTGATTGTACCTACTATACCTATATAAAAATAAAAATATAATTTCCCTTGGTATAGAATGGTATGGAAATGGTATACAATAGAATTTTACCTATAATATCAAACTGCTAAACCGACTTCGTTATCTATATAATATAAGAAAACTGAATGACCATAATATTAACCTCTGTAATGTAACCTTAGTGAAGTAGGTGTGAGTGTAGGTGCAGTTATAGGTGTAGGTTGTAGATAGTAGGTAGGTGTGGTTATATATATGTCATATTTTATTTATTTAGTTAAGACAGCACAACGTCGGTGTCGGGTCAGCTAGTATAATATATTATAGCCATTATTTTATAGCCATTTGTTTGTAACTTCTGCAGCTCTAATGTAGCAAATATTATTTTATTAATGTTTTACGAACTTGCTTGTAAATTCAATTTCCAGAGCTTTGTATCACCCTATAACTGTGTCATGGCCAAGTTAAATCATATTAAAAATAGTGTTAGGGAGTCGCTATATTGCTACAAGCTGGCATTAAAATCACGAAACTTTATGCCTCGACTCTACCGTATTTATGGCTGTTATTAAAATTTAGAATAAACGCCTTTCCTTAAGAGCTACTGGAAATAATCACAAGTAGTGTTATGCCTTCATAACGTTCAAATCTATACTAATCTATTCGATCAATACTAATATCTTATACTTTAAACGAAATAATCTTGTATATTTATTTTAGTACCTGGTGGACCGAGCTTCGCTCGGTGTTTTTGTAGAACAAAAGGTAATAAAAAAAAAGTGTATGTCAGCTCCGACGCATGACTGGAGTTTACTCTATAAAGTAAAACACCTCCCTCAGAAGGAACAAAAACTTTAGCGATCGATTTGAGTTCAAAAATTCGCGCCATGTGAAAAATGGTGATGTATTGAAATGAACATAGATGGCGCTTTACACATTTCGATAGAATAATTATTTATAATATTTAGCTCTGAGTACTAGGAGATTCCTCTTGAGCAAGACTTGTTGACATTTTAAATGCTTAGTATTTAAATTGTATAATATTATTTTTATTTTATTGGGCAATGTTAAAAAGTGCGTACTTCGAACAATAAACGAATATCATGATAACTAAAGTGATTGATGATAGGAAATTTTATTTTAGTACAGCAAAATATAGTATAAATTGTATTTAAAATTAGAAACAATCTACTCCGTATAAGCGCCATCTATATTTTTTCTGTAAAATTATTAAGACCTAACCAATGGTTAATGTTTATTTCCATAGATGGCGTCCGGACTGGAAAACAATAATATGAACTTCTATTACCCTTAGTAAAAATTGGGTACTAGATGGGTACTAGGTATTAGGGCTTTAAGTAAGTGCCAACTACTAGGAGAAATAGGCAAAAAACTAGACAAAGTTTTTAAAAACTTTAGCGATCGATTTGAGTTCAAAAATTCGCGCCATGTGAAAAAGTGACAGGTGCGCAGAATAGGTTGCGCACGAAAACGTAACAAGGTCATTCATTCAATAGATTTTACATCTCATATTTTTTTCATACCTGGCGCCTTATATAAAATCGATTCTTAAATAATTAGAATCACAATATATTTTATCTTACCGGTATTCGAACCTAGCTAGAGAAAATTAAGTATGCACGGAGTTTTGGGGGACGAAAATCGATCTAGCTAGGTCTTATCACTGGAAAATTGCGTATTTTTAAACTATATATGTTTTTTCTTTCGTCCTACAATAATTTAAGAAAAATTTTAGTAAGAGCAAAATTTAAAAAAATACTGACTGTACATTCTCAATACATTTTTGATAATGTTATTATGTATGTAAAAAATATAGTAATGAATTTGATAAAAAATGTAACCAACACAACATAAATACTAGGAGCACAAACTGGCTGTACCAGTGACTAGAGTTAGTAAAATAAGTAATTCTTTTATAGGTCAGTGTATACGTTTCTTTAATAAACTCCCAGAAAATATAAAAAAAAATGTCAAAAAATAAATTTAAAAAAGTAATTAAAATATATTTAATTTTGTGTGCCAGTTAAAGATTTCATTGAGGACAGCACACCCTGGGAATAAGATGACCCTATGAGGCAATTTCAGTTTACTAACTAAACAATGTACTCCTGTACTGTAATATATTGTAATTTAATATTTATTCATTTTTGTTTACATATTTTTTTGTTTTTGTTATACATAGGCTGCACTAAAAGTATCGGGAATGGAATATTTCCACTGTTCCTGTCATATTAAAATCTTTTTAATTTAAAACTCCTTGGTTTTAAAAATCGAATACCGTTTATTTATTTAAAAAAAAGATTCTCGGTCTTGTCACAAGGTCTTGTCAAACTTGTTTAGTCGTTGAGAAAATGGAATTGACTCGAGAAAATTCTAGAGCGATGATTTATTATGACTTTCGAAGTGGTTTAACACAAAAACAGTGTGTTGACCGGATGATTTCTGCATTTGGTGATGAAGCCCCATCCAAAACCACAATTTATCGCTGGTTTGCTGAATTTCAACGTGGACGTGTCAAGCTCAGTGATGATCCCCGTCAAGGTCGTCCAAAAACTGCAGTCACCCAAGAAAACGTTGATGCTGTGCGTAAGCTGATTGAGGAAGATCGACATGTGAGACATACCGCGAAATTCAGGCAACTTTAGACATTGGCATGAGTCAAATACAAATAATCTTGCATGAACAATTAGGTGTAAAAAAGTTGTTTTCCCGATGGATACCGCATTTGCTCTGTGAAGAGCTAAAAGCGGCTCGCGTTACTTGGTGCGTCAGAACTCTCGAAAGATTCCACGCAGGATCCTCAAATGCTGTATACAACATCGTATCAGGTGACGAATCCTGGATATACGCGTACGAACCCGAAACAAAAAACCAGTCACGAGTTTGGGTGTTCGAAAATGAGTTAAAGCCAACTAAATTTGTTCGTTCACGGAGTGTTGCAAAAAAATCGTGGCCACGTTTGTCTCCAAAACCGGCCATGTTGCGACTATTCCTCTTGAGGGACAAAGAACGGTTAATGCAGAATGGTATGCTAACATTTGTTTGCCACAGGTCGTTTCTGAACTCCGTAAAGAGAACTGCAACCGCCGCATCATCCTCCATCACGACAATGCGAGTTCTCACACCGCGCACAGAACAAAAGAGTTTTTAGAGCAAGAAATCATAGAATTATTAGACCGTCCGCCGTACAGCCCCGACTAAGCCCTAATGATTTCTATACTTTCCCTAAAATAAAGAATAAATTGCGTGGTCAGAGATTTTCATCACCTGAAGAAGCTGTGGACGCCTACAAAACGGCCATTTTGGAGACCCCAACTTCCGAATGGAATGGTTGCTTCAATGATTGGTTCCATCGTATGGAAAAATGTGTCAAATTTCGCGGAGAATACTTCGAAAAGCAATAAATACATTTTTAAATATTAATGTTGTGTCACTTCCTTGATTCCCGAAATTTTCAGTGCCGCCCTCGTATTGTATGATATTTTTTTTAAATAACAATTTTACTATCCTTTTTATTAAAAGGTGGCACCTGCGCGAGTTTCTAACGCCAGTTCTTCTCGCCAGGTTACGCTGTTTGTCCACCGCCACCGTCAACGGGACGTCAACGAGAACGAGATGACGCCGCTGATTTAGCGACACATACATTTACTACGGCCGTATGTCCACCGCTCGCCCGTCACCCGAGTGCCGTCATACCATCCGCCGAAATATCGCTTAGTTCGCCGCTACCGCTAGAAATCGGCTCGAGATTGTAACGGATCGAAGTGGCGGCAATACATAACACGTATAAGCGTGTCCACCGCCACCGTCACCGGGACGTCACTGAGAACATAACACGAAGATAAAAATGGCCAAGAAATGTGAATACGGCATTTATTCATTAATAGAACTTGTCGAACGTTAATATAATGTTTGTGGGATAAAACTAAGGATGCATCCAAAGATAAAATTTTTGGAAACAAATGCATGACATAAATGTCTTTCTGGAGCCGAACATTATGGAGATGGACCAGAAAATTAAAGACGTATACAGTAATACATTTACTATAGCCGTCTGTCCACCGCACGTCCGTCCCGTCAATCTAATCTCGACCTGAAATAATCTCGTTCTCGTTGACATCCCATTGACGGTGGCGTTGGACAAACGACCTTAGAGGTCCCGAACCGTTGGTTATTGCAATCCTTTTAATGTTTAACGTTCAGAAAACAAAACCTTGTTTTTTATTCTGAATAAAAAGATTTTTATTTTATTTTATTTTTATTTCGACTCTAGTCAGTTCGATTGGCAGCTTAGTATGTTACCAGGTATCATAATTTTTTGTACAATATTAAATTCCCTTTCACCTATTTTGGAGAACGAACACGTAGAAAGGGTGTTTAAATATTTTTTTAATTCCACGCATGTGAATCCACTGACCATCGTTAATATAACATAAATCTGGAGCACTTTTAAACGGAAATTGTACAGGTGTTGCACTGTTCGTAACATATGTTTATTTATGTGTTGTAACTAGATGTTGTCCGCAAATTCGTTTGTCTTGAATGAAACGAAATGGAACCCTCAAATGAAAGTAACCTAAGTTACTCTTTAAGTATCAGCCAAAAGTCTCGAAAAAGTCCAAACTTTCCGAATATCATCCAGGACAAACGGACAGACACAGAAATTTCAAAATAGAATAATTAATACTAGCTATCCCGACACACGTTGTTATGTCTTAACTATGAACTGGAATAAATAAATAGCTATACCTGTACCTAAAACCTATTGTAATATATCTACACCTATGAGTACAATGAGGTTTTTGATATTTTTTCTGCCGTTAGGGGACAGACCCAACTCACACAAAGCGTCACCTGGTGGCGTGCATGGTATCAAAAACGGTAAATAAGAATTTTCGATTCTTTTTCTGTCACCAAGCGGCGCTTGGTAGCCCGACGGTCCTTGTCGTGTCAATAAGCTGTAAGATGTCACGAATTTAAAAACCCTTATTACAATCTACATTTACCTACACTTACATAAATAACGCAGCAGTTAAATAGAACTCAGAGAGTAAAAGTAAATTCTACAAGGTCTACTGGAACCAAAATAGCACTAGGTGTGCCATGTGGGTCCATTTTAGGTCGGTTTTTTTTTCTCATCTCATGAGATAGTACATTTTGCTGGTGACACTTCACTAATTTTTGATGTGAAGCAACGACAGTCAAATTGACGAGGTAAACAGTGCTCTCTCAAAAAAGATAATTGTTTTAATGAGAATAATTTATTTTTCAATTCCAATATATCAAAATGTTTAAAGTTTGGCCTGCCAAATGTTAGACAGGCACAAATTAATGTACTATTAAACGATGAGAAAATGAACTTAGTAGACACCACTGTATTTCTAGGAATAACACCAAATTGCAAATCTGGCAGATAGGCTCAGTTCTGCAGCATATGCAGTCAAAAAAATTAGAGAAATTTCCGATGAGGACACAGCGCGACTAGTTTATTTTAGTTATTTTCATAGTATAATGTCATAAGGAATCCTTCTATGGGGAATCACTACGGATATTAACACAATATTTGTGCTGCAGAAGCGAAGATCTCGGTTTTGGCATCATGAAATAACAATAATTTTATATTTTAGGGGTGGCTCTCCATACATGTGATGTGGGGTGAAAAATATTTTTTCATTTTACACCATCGCGTGGGATATCGTTGAATAGGTCGATTGAAATAATGTTAATATTACAAACATGACTTTTTTACAAAGTCAACCATTTTCGAGTAAAGGGTAAAAAATTTATAAGTCCCCCCCCTGGCATTCCTAAACTATAGGAGATAGAAACTTGTTAATTTCCATGGTGTTAGATCATGTTAAAAACTCTTTAGGGAAATTATATGAGCGAAATCGGACAAAAACTTCTGAAGTAATTCAAAGAAAACCTTTTGAGCGTTAATATTTACGGAACCCTCTTTAGACATGTCCTGACAAGGTTAGGTTACGTCATTTATCATCAGAATGGGTATAGTAAGCTATCCTTAAAAGATAGATACGATAATATGCCATCGCGGACTTTTTTGTACACCTATAAAAGAGGAACAATCCAACCATACATTGTTTTGTTTTACCTCCAACTGATTAGGCTGCGTATTCGATGAAATATATAATCTCATAGACGGCTTGATTTTTAATCAATTTCTGTAAAACCCTAACAAAATATACACCTAAACCTTTCTTAGTAACCACTCTGTCGATATATAAAAACTGCATAAAAATACACTAAGTATTTTTTTGAGATTATCGCCAAATTAGACGGACGCGGTGGGGGACTTTAATTTATGAAGAAGTTGACTATTGAGTACAGTATTAGTATACATAAATCGATATTAATTTCATATTACAAACAATTATTTTTTATAATAAATGTGTGTTTGTTAAAAGCATATTGAATACACTGCATTTATCGTCCCCCACATCGGATTATGCACGACCTGCGACGTGTTACTTGTTCGTTCGATATTGTTTACCAAAAGGAAATATTTTCATACCATTAAATATGTATTTTACGTTGTATCAATAACTTTATTTACTTTATGTTATTTACCAATTTTCATAGCATTTGTAACTTTTATTTTCTAATTAATCTAATAATATAATTTTTAAAGTCGGAGAAATTAAAAAATATAGATTATGAATTATAGCTAAGAACACTGATCAGTCGGCAATCAATCAATCAGTCAGCTTTCAATCGAAAAAAATTTAAATAAAATTGGTTCATCTATTTGGGAACTACGATGCCCCGGACTGTCACACACAGACATACACACACACTCCAATTTTATAACAACTCTCAGTTTTCGTCGGGGGTTAAAAACGTTACGTAAATAGCTATGTACCTACTTTTGTCGACCTCTATAATTATGGCTCAGTGGTTAATGGCCGGGTTCGAATCGGGATTCAAGGGTACAAAAAGTTTTCTGTAGGAACACAGTCATGGATGTGTATGAAATATGTGTATATTATAATAAAAATATGAAATACTAGCTGTTGCCCGCGGCTCCGCCCACGTAAATACAGTATCCCTCGGGAACACTGTATTTTTTCGGGATAAAAAGTAGGCTATATTTTAATCCAGAGCCTAAACTACTACCATACCAAATTTCATCGAAATCCGTTCAGTAGTTTTTTCTCACAAACTTTCACATTTATAATATTAGTAGGATTATACCTACCGTTCTTCGGATACTTAGCACGGGACCAGATTGACGTGCTGTGAAGCATCCATAGATATTATTATTACCTCCGGGTGTTGAATCAGGTAAGCCTCCTGCTCTATCCGGACTGTTGTGGCAAATCGCTGGGAGCACTCCCGCTGACAGGCCGTAAGAGCTTCCTTATCCTGGAACAAATATCCGTCCGTCACGCCGATCGGATCTGGTATATCGCGTCTGAGCTTCCACAGCGACATTTAAAATGAAAATTAAAAATATCGCTTTTATGAAGTATCAAATAAAATCTCGTACTCGGAAAACATGAATGTGATGTATGGATGTCAGTTGTATTTTGTTTTTTTTTTTTCGTTTTTTTTTTAATCATTCAGTTACCAAAATTCTCGCCATATTTTACTTATACGAGAAAATAGACAAAAATTGATTTTAAAGCGCAAGAAAAAGAAAAGAAAATATCTATGCGATTGAATTCTGCATGTTACCAATTAGAAGCTCCGTATAATTCCATATATCTCAACTCTATCCCAGTTGTTCTCAAATTAAATTAAACAATACAAATTGCGCTGATTTGACACAGTCGATATGCATCTGAGCATGATTAATATCATAATAAGTTTTTTGTTGTTGCCTAGTGTCGAACAGATTTTTTCAGTTAGATTTTTTACAAGTAATTTTTTTAAATTGTTGAATAGAAATAGTCAAATCTTCTTTCTTTTATATATAAAAATTGATTTCAATTCCAATGTCTTGCTAAAACTCTAGCCGGCTAAACGGGCTGGACCGATTTGGCTAATTTCGTTCTTTAAATAATTATTATGGAGTTCAGGGAAGGTATAAACGGTGAGAAATGACGGGAAAATTGAGGGAAAAATACTAAAAATGACGGCTGAATTTTCCGATGCTAACTGTTCACTGTGTTCGATTTGTCACTTGTCACTGTCACACTGTCAAAATATATTTATATAGGTTTGTTCAGTTTGGTTTTCATTTATTCCAGTTCATAGCTAAGACAGAACAACGTGTGTCGGGACAGCAAGTCTCAAATAAAAGATAAAAAGTAATTCAAAGAAAACCTATTGCGCGTTGATAGTTACGGAACCCTTCTAATGGCCCGTTTCAATAACCTATCTACCAATAACTATTTGTTAGAAACGTCAAATTTGTATCGCAAAAAACCGTCAAATGATTGATGACGATGTTTTTAACAAATAGTTATAGATATATAGGTTATTTAAACGGGCCGTTAGATTATAAATTGTAAATTTAAATTGTTTATATCTTCGTTACTTCTTAAGATTTACAAAAATGGGTTTAAGATTGTTTATTATAATTTTATCTAATATTGAATAGACAAAAAATATTTTTAGGGGTATTTTTCATTCGTTAGATAACTTTCAACTGAGGAATAATTATGTAATAAAAAAATAATTATGAAAATCGGTCTACAAACGGCGGAGTAATCGCGTAACATACGCACACAAAAAAAACATACACACGAATTGATAACCTCCTACTGTGTTTTGGAAGTCGGTTGAAAAACCGGCAAATGATTGAATGACGATGTTTTTACCAAATAGTTATTGGTAGATAGGTTATTGAGACGGGCCGTAAGTCAACATCCCTATTTTTTTCGTTTGGGAGTTTTTTTGCTCCGCTTTACACATAAAGTCATTATATCAATCACCAGCTACATATCTTCTGAGAGAAGAAAATTCTATAATAAACTAGCCAAGTGAGTGTCAGACCACGAAATGAATAGGGTACCGTAGAAAAACGAATTATTTTGTTTTCCTAGTAAGCGTATTTTACAATTTGGGCCCCTATTACTCCTGAACTAACAAAGTTATCTTAGCCGTTATAGTTTTCCTACAAAGATCACACGGACTATCAGCATAATTTTTTCTGATTTTTCGAGCCAGCTGTTTAGCTTTTAGAAGGGGAAGGAACTTTTTATTGTTACATATGTCAACAGTAAGATGTAACTGTCAATTTCATTATTGACATTGACAGATGTCATGAAGTAAAGCCTATCTAGTTAGTTTATTTGAGTTGGACAAAAGGCTATATATTATAGTGTAGACGTATATTTTATGTTAAGCACCAATAAAGGAGAATATAAGAATTGTTGCTGTATTATTATCATCACCACTCAAGCGTAAGAAGGACTCACATATCAATAGGTCGCAGCCCGTTACATTTATTACCAAAAAAAAGTTGAATATCTCGCAAACGGATACCTAAATCAAAAAATCGTCTTAGCAACCTCTCAATGTTTTTAAAAGACCTAGATAGGTCATTAGATAATGATGAACCCCACACTGTGAGGCAGAAAATCATCCCCACTTTACGTGTAGGGGAGGTACCCCGAAAAAATATTTATCGTGATTTTATTTTAGCACTTTGTCGACGTAGTAAATACACGTCATATTCATGCAAAGTTTCAATTTCCTAGCACTAACCATTTGGACGGACGGACAGACATGACGAAACCATAAGGGTTCCGAGACGTGAACTACGGAACCCTAAAATACCTATTCCACGATACCCCACATGGTGATTTATTATTAAGATTAGATTTTTCCCTACCAAAAAGTGTTGCCGCGTTGGGGCTAAAGCAGTTTTCACTTCAAAAAAATGACAATCCCGCTTCACATGTATCCCCATACATGTGAAGCGGGAGCTACTCCTAAAATTTTGTCTCTTTTTGTTCAGTACCTGGGAGACCGTGCTTTCCTCGATGTTTTAGTAGAACGATAAAATAATTAAAATAATTTAAAAAATATAATTAAAATAAAATAAATTATAAGAATCACAAAAAATCTTATCTTATAAATCTTATCATTTGCCTTTTGCCAGTCAACTTTTTATTTTGTATTCAATTAACTTTTCAGTGTAATAAAAGTTCTTTTTTAAAAAGTGATTTTCAAAATCCCCCATAACAGTACGCATACCAAACTGCCAATCAGACTGACGTAAGAGAGTCGAATTTGTTGATATATTGTTGCACAACAAAGTAATAAAACATATATTGCTTAAAAATGCGCAGATTCTGAGGGATAAGACCTAGCTAGATCGATTTTTCTCCCCATGCATAGTAAATGTCATGATAATACTTGTAGCCGTTGTCGAGATACGGATTATATAATCCGTATATTTACGGATTATATAATGTATATATATATATATATATACACAAGATCGTCACGTTAAAGTTTAAGATTATTACCGAAGTTATCAAGGGAGGACAGACGGAGAGACGGACCGATGGACGGACAGAGCGAAATTATAAGAGTATCTTGTAGATACTACGAAACCCCATAAAATCAAAATGTTTTATTCCTAAAATACGAGTATATATCTTCTTAAATAATAGTACCTGGGTGTCCGAGCTTTGTTCGGAGCTCTAGTAGTTTTTTAAAAAGTAATAAAAAGAATCACAATTATTTTTAAACAAAAAATTAAAACCGCTTCCACAGAAGAAATGCACAAAAAGTATGAAATAACACGTATTTTCTAAATAAGTCCCCTTTTAAATTCATCTAAAATTTGAACTATTTCTCTACTCAATGTTCATAATTTTGAATTTGGGTACCAGCCAACTTAAATGTGACCGAGTTGTATAAAATATTGTTGTATCAGGATGTTGTTCGGGCTGGTACCGACTTCAAAATTATGAAGATTGAGTAGAGAAATAGTTAAAGTTTTAGACGATTTTAAAAGGGGAATTATTTTAAAAATAGTTTTATTTCATACTTTTTTTTTGCATTTAAAAATTCATAATTTTGATGTCGGTACCAGCAAATTTTAACGTGAGATCTATAAAATATTATAGTATATTGATTGGGCTGGTACCGACTTTGAAATTAGGAAGATTGAGTAGAGAAATAGTTAAAATTTTAGTCGAATTTAAAGGGGAATTATTTACAAAATAAGTTTTATTTCATAATTTTTTGTGCAATTTTACTTTGGAAGTAGGTTTTAATTTTTTGTTTAAAAATAATAAAACACTAGCTTGTACAGCTAACGACTTCTCCAAGACAAAAATTCAGACCGCTAGCTTTAATACAAACGAAAATACGGGGGCACGAAAAACCCGCGAAATGCTTTATAGCCGCTTACGTTACAGCCGCTTAATACTTGGCGATAGCACGGGCGTGCTATCAAATTACAGGTTGGGTGAGACGCAATGTAATATAGAATAGATAACCTAAACTTCAATGGTTGTGTTCTATTTACTGTTCATAGTTTATGGCACATTGTTAAAAATTTCAATAAAGAATAATAATTACCTAATTCGGATATCAACTACCTATAGTAATTCAAGCACTCCATATAGCATACTCTTGGAAGACTGCCAGGACATGACTGACAGTGATTAAGAAATTAGAACACAGCCATTCCGTCTTTTTTGTTGAACACAACCCATGGTCTACGTACTAGACGTAGACGTATATTCAGCGAACCTATAGATTAAGTGGAAACCATCTATAGGTTCGCTGAATATACGTCTATTTTGAGACATAA
Organism: Phengaris arion; assembly: GCA_963565745.1. NCBI lineage: Eukaryota > Metazoa > Arthropoda > Insecta > Lepidoptera > Lycaenidae > Phengaris > Phengaris arion. The sequence goes on from OY751437.1 coordinate 16,618,115, forward strand.
ATCACTGACCTACAATAACAAATCAAAATAAGTAAATAAGTTTTATTTAAATATGATAAAATATTCTTGCGTAATGGATATAATTATAGGAGAATGATGATGATGCTGCTTTCGACCGATTTCGGCCATGGCGACCACTTCGACTCTTATCCGGCATTTTGGCGCTCATGCGCGCGAACGTGGCTATTATAACCTGTTTTCGCGGCAAAACTCCGTGCACATTGAGGACACGTAAGTACGCCGTCTACATAGTGGTATGTAATGGCGGCAGGCCGACGAGCCTTAAGCTGGTCGCGCTTGGTATCAAGGTCAACTTTTCGTTGCCCCTCGAAATCGCGGACGTGGCAATGTACCATCCTGCGCCATTCTGGTCGCTGTGCTGCCAAATGCTCCCATTGAGAGGGCTCTATATTGCATCTCTTCATATGCCGCTTTTGGACATCTTTGAACTGGAGGAGTTGTCCGCCATGCTTCCGCTTGCCTTCCTCCAGTTCAGAGTAAAAGATGCGCTTCGCCAATCTTTCCTCGGGCATGCGCAATACGTGACCGCACCACCGAAGCTGCCGAATATAGGAGAATATAATGATAGTAATGATAGTATTGTTGTAGAACTCGAGCTCGTCAGATTAAGATAGTATGAGTGTCCGTCAGATTAAGTTTTTTTGCTTGAGGCGTTAACAATAATCGACTGTTCTGAACGTGTATAAAGCAGGTGCGACCTATGCACAGGTTCAATAACCTAACCAAGAACATGTCATGACGTATCTAAGGAGGGTTCCGTAACTATAAACGCGTATTAGGTTTTTTTCAAATTACTTCAAAAGATACTGTCCGATTTCGATCAAAATAATTTCCCTAGATTCTCTAGGAATACGATCTATCAGCACGAAAAATTACAAGTTTCTAAATCTTATAGTTTACAAAAGCCAGGGGGGTGACTAACTTATAAACCACTTTGGAGGCCGATTACTTGAAAATGGTTGACTTTGTAAAAAAATCATTTATAAAACCTTGCCTTTATTTTAAAACACCTATTCAACGATACCACACAATGGGGTAGAATGAAAAAATATTTTTCATCCCCACTTCACATGTATGGAGAGCCACCCCTAAAATGTAAAATAATTATCATTATTTTATGATGCCAAAATCAAGATCCGTACACAGTCTTTAACTTTACTGAATTTCATCCATTTATGTTCATTAAATACTTATAATTACAGAAGCTAGAGGCGCCGACAGACAAACAGACAGATAGACAGACAGACTGACAGACAGACTGTCAGACTGACTGACAGACTGACAGACATACTGACAGACAGATTGACGGACAGACTGACTGACCATTGACCATTTTTGAAACTGGATTTCTATCTGAATTATTTTCTTGTTTCGGTCTTTTAAGGGTTTCGTAAATAATGTAGTTTCGCTCTGTCCGTCTGTCTGTCTGTCTGAGCTTCTAGCTTCTGTTATTATGAATATAAATGGATAAAGTTTGGAACAGTTATAGATTGTGCATAGATCTCGGTTTTGGCATGATAAAATAATAATAATTTCATATTTTAGGCGTGGCTCTCCATACATGTGAAGTGGGGATGAAAAATATTTTTTCATTCTACCCCATTGTGTGGGGTATCGTTTAATAGGACTTTTAAAATAAAGGCAAGATTTTTATATGATTTGTTTTACAAAGTCGACCATTTTCGAGTAATCAGCCCCCAAAGTGGTTTGTAAGTTGCTTGGAAATTCGGAATGTGGTGGGTTCGAATTCCGGTAAAATAAATATTTTTGTGATTCTTGTTATTTCTTTTTCCTTTATATTTTTAATTATTTTATCGTTCTACTAAAGCACCGAGCATAGCTCTATCGGCGTTCTCCCGGGTACTAATTTTAATAAAGCATCATTGCACCACTAAAATAAAAAAAATAAAAAACAAAATATATTTTGTTTTGTTTATTTTTATTCCTATAACAATAAGCATTATGGTCCGTACCTATAAAAAATAGTAGATGTAACAGTAGTCGTGTAGTTTTAATAAAAATGCAACCCCTTTATACCTCTGCGGTTATTTAGAACATAATACCCATGTGTGGGGTGAGTGAGTGGGGTGAACTCCCTTATTGTTTACAATATATGTGCATACATCTAGAATTAAGCTATGTACGTTTGTAAAGGTTTTTATACTTTTTAATGCGGTCTAAATGTTAAGGTCTAAGTTTATATTGTCTTCATTATAAAACATGAAGTCTCCACAAACGTCTCCATAAGAACTCCATATTGTGGAGTTTGAACAATTTATTATTTCTAGAGATCACCCTATGGTCATACGTAATACTTAAATTACACTAAAATTTTTTAGTTTCGATTTTTAGGGTTATTTTGCTTTTTAGATACGCAATAAAATGTGTAAATTTTGTATGATATTTACTGTGCCGGATTTACACATTTGCCGCCCATAGGCTATTCAGTTTTTGTCCCACTCCCCAAACATCCTTCTCAAAATATCTCTACTTAATACCGCTCCTGGATTGGCAGACTGAACCGTGAGGATGGCACTTAAAATAGGCCCAGAACCGTCAAAACGTGATTTTTGCTTTACGTATTAGAGCATTTTCGCATTAAGCGATACGATGTCGCATATCACGCGCGATGATGTGAGAGACAGCTATATTATTATTTTTTCTATTTAAACACAATATACGTACTTATTCATTATTTTGCTTCTTAGATAGAAAAGTAATAAAAAAATGTTGTACCAGATTGACAAACGTTAACGTATGATAAAAATAACCTAACCTCATCTAACCAAGAGCATGTCAGGACATGTCTTAGGAGGGTTCCGTAACTATAACCACGTAAAAGGTTTTTTCAAATCACTTCGAAAGTTACTGTTCGATTTCTTTAAAAATAATTTTCCTAAAGAGTTTTGAGCGTGTTCTATCAGCATGAAAAATTGAATGTTTCCAAGTCTCATAGCTTATAAATGCCAGAGGCGGGGGGACCATCTTATAAACCGTGGATTGCTCGTAAATGTTTGACTTTGTAAAAAAACCTATTCAACTACACCCCACAAACTGAGGGAGGGGGAGATCAAAAAATATTTTTCATCCCCACTTCACAGGTATGGGGAGCCAACCCTAAAGTATGAAATGATTATTATTTTATGATTTTTAAACCGAGATCTATAGATCACAACACAACACAACAACTAACTTTTTGGTAACATATTATGCTCGAGTTAGTTAAAAAAGTCAATAACACTATAGGTATCCCTATAAAATTTGAGGATTTATCTCGATTCCCCATGCGCCTATCACCAGGTCTACCATTTGATGACAATGGGACCAACTTGGGTGTCACTCTTTAAATAAAAAAGAACTTCGAAAATCGGTCCTAAAACGGCGGTGTAATCGCGTAACATAAAATCGCGTAACGTGAAAATTAAAACACACACACCTCTTGTGTTTTGGAAGTCAGTTGAAAAGTATGTTCCTCGTGCTCCATCTAAATACCGTGATTTCCAATTAGTTGATAGAAGTTTATGAAAATGTGAAAACGATCATTAAACGAATACATAATACACATAAAGGTAAATAGTCAAACTTAGTAGTTTGGCTATACTAAAGTGTATGAATAACTATAGTTGTATAAAAAACTATAACCCGGCTACGTAAATTATAAACCAGATGTTACCCGGGTTATTATTACGAATCAATAAACACCTCATTTATTAAAATCGATCCAGTAGTTTAGGCACTACGGTGGAAAAAACATAAATACGTACATACATACATGTTACATAGACTGCTAAAATCATTTCCCTTCGTTTTGGCGTTGCCGCAGTCGGGTATAAAATACGAGGGCGGGTCAATAAGTCCGTGTCTTTTGGCATAAAACACAGATTTTTTGATAAATAAATCATTTTATTTTTCAACGTAGTCCCCCTTGAGCTCTATACACTTTGTCCAACGCTTCTCCAATTTTTTTATCCCTTCCAAAAAATATGATTTGTCGAGGTCCTCAAAATAGGCCTTTGTTTGCGAGATGACTTCATCATTGGAGTCAAATCTTTTTCCACCGAGCCATTTTTTCAGGTTTGGGAACAAGAAGTAGTCACTCGGAGCCAAATATGGAAAATAGGGTGGATGTGGGAGCAATTCATAGCCCAATTCATGGATTTTTGCCATGTAAACTGCACCCTTGCATTGTCTTGGTGAAAAAGAACTTTTTTCTTGGCCAAATGAGGTCGGTTTTTTTTCAAATCCTCATTGAAGCGGTCCAATAAGTTGGCATAATATTCCCCATTAATTGTTCTTCCCTTTTGAAGATAGTCAATGTGGATTATCCCACGTGCATCCCAAAAAACAGTCGCCATAACTTTATTGGCTGACAAACCCACCTTGGCCTTCTTTGGCGCCGATTCACCCTTAGAAACACACTGTTTTGACTGTTGTTTGGTCTCTGGTGTGTTGTGATGGATCCATGTTTCGTCCACGGTTACAAAACGGCGCAAAAACTCCTCCATATTGTGATTAAACAACGCCAAACCTTCCTGTGAAGTTGTTACACGATTGCGTTTGTGGTCGACTTGCGGAAAGCTTTCTCATGCCCAAGTGATCATTCAAAATTGAAACCACTGAGCTATGCGAGATGCCTATGGCTTCCAAAATCTCTTGCACTTTCAATCTTCGGTCGGCCAACACCATATCGTGAATTTTTTCGATTGTTTCGGGTGTAGAGACCTCAACTGGGCGTCCAGGACGTTCGGCATCTTCAGTGCTTGTACGGCCACAACGAAATTCAGTAAACCACTTTTTTACCATTGAAATCGATGGTGCAGAGTCCCTATAGTATTTATCAAGCTTAGCCTTGGTCTCGGTAATGGTTCTTTTTCGCAAAAAATAATGCTTAATAAGCACACGAAATTTACTTTTTTCCATTGTTTCCTTAAGTTACTGGATAGTCTGATAAAGATAGCTGTAAAACACAAACTAACTGACGCAGCAAGTTCAAATTTTGATAGGAGTCAACTGACAGATGCCTGTTGACAGGAGTAGTGTTGCTTTTTCAGTAAGGAGGTTAGAAATTCAAAAAGTCACGGACTTATTGACCCGCCTTAGTACGTCACTCAGTAGGCAACAATTAATAAAAATCTAACAACATTTCGAATAATGTGTAAAAAATTAATAAATCTCATTAGTAGAAAACTCCACAATTTTTACACCATTCATAGGGTGCATATTAAAATTCCCAGTTAGTAGGGGAGTAGCGAGTCAAGCAAAATTAGTTGGTGAATTATGCGCAACATTACGCTACCTCGCTGTATTCAACGATCTATTATTAGTAACTTTTAATTATTCATGTGCTCAAAATAAGTTAGGGTGTGATATCGTAAATTAAAAGCGATTGTGATAGTTTATTTCTATCAGGGGATCTAATTCATAAGCAGGTAAAGTGTTTTCATAATTTATTTGTATTATAATAACGGCACAGTTACAGAATTTTTAACGACACGTCAGTTTGATACCATTAACTTAATATACTTTAAACGAGACAATCTATCTTCTAATATAATATAAAGTACCATGTCCTGACTGATTCATCAACGCTGAGGCAAAACTACTGAAGATAGAAACGTAATATTTGGACCGTGGCTTCCTTTTATGACGTATAGTGCAACTAAGAAGGGATTTTGCGAAATTCACCCCCTTAAGGGGTAAAAAGGGGTATCAACATTTGTATGTTTCTTTTTTGTTTGAAGTCAGATTTGTTTGGAATTTCGTGATATTGCTCTTTGGCATGATTTATTACAACTAATTAAATTATTTCTAAAATTCAATTTTTTAAGTGGTAAAAAGGCGTACTAAACTTTGTATGGGGAAAAAAAAATTAAATGAGCATTCTGGCTTGGAACTTGGTAAATGCAGTTCTAAAATAAAATAACTAGGCAAATGTTTCATGATTTTTCGATATGAATATCGAAAGTTCATACCTAAAGGGATGAACCGAGTATGAATGTCTTGTTTTCAGTCAGACTCATGCTTGACCATTTTACTATATTATGTGTTGTATATTTTTGGAATGGTCTCTTCAAGCTCTTTATTTTGATACCAAACACCTGCAGTCAGGTAATATCATACATAGACAGCCAAAATCATTATCCTTCCTTTTGTCTTCGCTGTAGTCGGGTAAAAATATTCCGTTTCCATTTACTATTTCCACGCAAACACAGTTACGGGCACCAGCTAAATATATTATAAAGTAAAGTAACATGTCCTCACTGATTCATCAACGTCGAGGCAAAAATACTGTTAGAAACGTAATATTTGGACCGTGGCTTCCTATTGTGACGTATACGAGTAGGTACACTAAGAAGGGATTTTGTTAAAATATGTTCACTTACACAGTGCAATACAAAATTAACATCGACGTATATGCTGCTTATAATGAAAAATCTCTTTCAATACACGCTCCATGATTACAAACCGACCGATTACAAAGCCATCTATTACAATGAACTGCCTAAAAAATCAAATGAATGTTTCTAGAAAGGCTGTTACAAGATCACTATTAATGAACGACCAGACCCGTTGAAATAGCTTTCGTGAAATTCCAGTGAATTTGTGTAGTGGAGTATGCGAAAATGAAGCCTATTTTAGTATTTACTAATACAAAGCCTACCTAAAATTCACATCATGTATTTTACCTCGCCGACTTAGAGCATACTTAAGCATTTGACCAAACGAGGATAAATACTCTGGAAAATATTGAAATTCCATGGATAGGTGGATGAAACATGTCGAATTCTGTAGAAGGTAACGAATCTGTGTGTTGAATCCTGTGTTAGTGTCGGTGTTGTTGCCATAAATCTATTGATTGATGATTTCGTGAAGCGAAAATTTCAAGTACAATTTTACGAGAATTGTGCGTACGGATGAGAGTGAAATTTGACACAATTAAAGTTGACTGAGGAAGGCGTGTAAAAAGCTTAAATTTCGTATAATATCGCTTATATACATTAAATTAATAAAAATATCAGCAATACACATGGATTTGATTCACACATCAAACACATTGTGTTTGAAATTTGTAGTGTTGTACCCTTAAGAACTTTAATCGATATTGTTGTCCCATCGAGAAAGTTATTAGTTGAAACCAAATCGATTTTTAAATTGCCGTCAAACAAACAAGAGTATTTAAATTGTTAAAACCAATATATTGGTTATTATAATTGGTTGTTGTTTATGATTATTAGTTATTATTGGTTGTTGTTTATGTTTATGGTATAGGTTATTGTTATGATTTATGGTTGATTCAATATTGTCAATCCCTATGAGTTTTGACGTTAGGTTTCATCGTGTTCGTGAAAAACATGAGTAAAATTTTATTTTACATAATTTTAATGGAACTGGACTGATGTTCTTTTAATTATTACATTAAGGGCCGAATTTTCAATCGTCAGATACCTTTTACCTGAGATGAGATGGGACTTTGAGAGATTTTGTATGTGTACCTGTCAACCTAAACCTAAACCTGTCAAAGTTACATATTTATTCCTCAGGTAAAAGCTATCTGACGATTAAAAAATCAGCTCTAAATATACTCGTAGTTTATAATTATTATCGCTACGTCAGATAGCTCACACTACACACCGTGCGTATGATATATTTTTAGGGATCCGTAATACATAAGGAACCCTTATAGTTTCACTCTGTCTGTCCGTCTGTCTGTATGTCTATCTTTCTGTCTGTCTGTAAGCGCTTCTAGCTTCTGTAATTATGAATATAAATTGATGAAATTTGGTATACTTACAGATTATGTATAGATCTCGGTTTAATAATCATAAAATAATAATAATTTTATATTTTAGGGGTGGCTCCCCAGTGGGGATGAAAAATATTTTTGATCTCAACCCATTGTGTGGGGTTTAGTTGAATACGTATTTTAAAATACAGGCAAGGCAAGTAATCGGCCTCCAAAGTGGTTTATAAGTTGGCTTGCTTCTAAGTTGCCCCCCCCTGGAATTTCTAAACTATGAGACTTGGAAACTTTCAATTTTCCATACTGAGATAAATGACATACTGAGAACTCTTTAGAAAAAAAATTTTGAACGAAATCGGACAGTAACTTTTAAAGTGATTTGGAAAAACCTTTTACGTGGTTATGCTTGCGGAACCCTCCTTAGACATGTCCTGTTAGGTGAGGTTAGGTTAGGTTAGTTGGGGTCGGGGGTCTGCCAGTTCGTCCACGTTCGTGCTCCTGGGCAACACTTGGGTGCGCCACTTCGTCTTTTGCGATGTGAGGTACTCACGCGGCTGAAGGCTGGCACTATCTTTCTTTCTTCTTCTATCTTTCACCACCTTTTTAGTTACATTTCTTGTTTTGCATTACTTTTATTTTGTTTTGTCTATCTTTCACCATCTTTTCTTTCTTCTCTTACTATCTTTCATTTTTATTTAACTCTTCTGATAGGTGACCTCACACCTGAAAAAAGGCCGCGACCCGGGGTGTCGGAGAAAGAAGTATTGCAGATCGTATCCAAACAAATAATCTCCGGGTGGGTCCCGGCAGCAATGCTGGGAAATCCCACACTCTCCCGCAGGGGAGAGGTAGGCTCGTGTATACGGAGCGGTCAAAAGATGCGATGAGGGTGGAGGAGGCCGTTGCAATGGCGAGTGAAGTAGGGGGAGGCGCGACTGCGCTCGAAAATGCGAAGCCGGTGCCCCTTACCGCACTGGCGGCGGATTTACTACCGGAGAGACTACAAAGGGGGGATAAGGGACCTGTACCGCGCGTGTACCTGGAACGCGTATCTGGCCCCCGCCCTAAACCCCTTTCAACCGATTTAGACAGCAAGGACTGTCCCTCGGACACCAGCAGCGTGTCTAACATGTCGCTGGCCTCCGAGGGGCTGCCCGCAAACCCGGACAGGACTGCCCGTAAGAGGCGAAACACGGACGAGGACATGGCGCCGCCCATAGTTAAGGGGGTGGCGTCCAATCCAAAAAGAGGACGTGGCCGGCCGCCGACGACCGGCCAGTATGTCGGCCTGGCCCCTTGGCCAGGCCTCTGCCTTTTCTCTATTTAGGTCGGCCTTGGCCTTCCAAGGCCGACCTAAATAGAGAAAAGGCAGAGTCCCTTCGGCTCCAGGCCGAGGAGGAAGTCGCCGCAGTGGCTCGTGGGGCGAGGAATGCTGAGCGTCCATCCGTTCTAGCCCCTCCCCCACCAGACTCCCCGCTACTTCTCCTGCGGGAGAAGAAGCGTCGGAGCGGACGAGAGCTGCGCTGGTCGGAGCAGTGCAGGCTTCGTTGGAGACCATTTAAATGGTCGCCACAAAGTCCTCCAACCTCAAACTATCAAAGGTACCTAAAGAAGGCAGTGGCGACTATCGCGTCGGCCTTCAACGAGGTACGATGTCGCATCGCGACAAAGGAGGTGGCAAAGCTGGAGGCCCATAACAAGCGCCTCGAAGAGCAAATGGCCAAATTGCGCCAGGAGCTCGATGAGCTGCGCAAATAGGCCTCCCGCCCCAAGGACAAAGACATGCGTGAGCTGTTGGCGGAGGTCTCTCGTGCAAACATAGAGACCTTCGGCAATATGCTCAACGCTAGGCTGGTCGGTCTGGAGAACCGTCTCCTGCCGGAGCCCCGAAGGAGGCCTCCGCTTGCGGCGGGCGTGGCCCGTGGTGACATGGCCCTGGCACCCACGCCGAGCGTCGAGGTGCCGAAGGAGAGGCAGCGGCCAAAGCTGAAAAAGGCAGCGGCCGGCGAGAGGAATGGGGTGGCGGCAGGCACGGTGGTGCCAACCCAGGCTCCCACTATACCTGCGCCTCCCATGAAGAAAAATAAAGGCAAGACGAAAAAGTCTCTTGCCGCTCGAGAGGCCGAGCGGGCGACGGCACCCACATCCACCCCGTCTGCAACGGACGCCCCGTGGACCACAGTTGGGACTCGCGGGCGACATAAGAGGAGGAAAAACAAGGGATCTGCTGCCGAAACAGCACCCCCCAAGAGGAAAAAAGCGAAGTTGAGACCCTCCAAAACGGCCGCGATCACACTCACCTGGAGGCGGGGCTCGAGGAAAGAAGGGCGACATACGCCTCCATCCTTAAGTAGGTCAAGAGGAAGATCAGCCTGGCGGAACTCGGCATAACAAAGGTCGACTTCCGCCTGGCTGAAACGGGCGCCTGGGTCCTCCAGGTATCTGGAGAGGGTAGGTCAGGCCTAAGAGAAGGCGGACACCCTGGCCGAGAAGATGAGGGCGGTCCTAGACCATGGTGTGGTGCGAATAGCCCGCCCGGTGAAAAGAACAGAAGTTCTCGTCACCGGGCTGGATGATTCGTCGATGGCCGCAGACATCGTCGAGGCCGCCGCAAGAGAAGGTAGCTGCCCGGCCGGAAGCCTTTGGCTCGGCGTACCAACCGCGGCCGCCGAGAAGCTCATCAGCTCTGGACGGCTGCAGGTCGGCTGGGTCCAGGCGAGGGTAGTGCTGCTGGCCGCGAGGCCAAGGCGGTGCTACCGTTGTCTGGACACCGGCCATTTGGCGGTTAAGTGTTCGTGCCCAGTGGACCTCAGTGGTAGTTGTTTCCACTGTGGGAAGTCGGGACACAAGGCGCCCGAGTGCATGGCGTCATCCAATTGCCCCGTGTGTGAGGCGCTGAGTAAGGAGAGGCGAGACCACGTGTTGGGGAGCAGCGGCTGTATAACAGTCAAGCCGCCCACCAACACAAAGAGGAAGAGTAAGGCACCGGCATCGACGGCCCGGCAAAAGCCCAAGGCCAAAGGCGCAAGGGTGGAACCATCCGCCTAGGCCATCGAGCTGGATGCCTACCGTGAGCGGTGATCGGGGGGTGCCCGCTTACACGATGGGTCCCGAGGAGATAAGCTCCCCTATGCCCGGGGAGCTCTCTGTGAGGCAGTCGGCGGCATACGAAGTAGCCGCCGCGAAAAAGAGGGCCGGACGCGGCAAGCGCTGCGGGGTCGTGGAGGTATGCTCAAGCGATTCCCACAGCCCCGCATTGGCAAAGACTAAAGAACTTGTAGGGAATCAAGGGCAGGACCCAGGACAGTAGGGTGCGCATTCCCATGTTTCGGCCCGTATAACCAAGACGGTTGATAGGGCCATGGGTTGGTGGAGCCCCGCATTTTCGCAGAAGGAGGGCATCGCCAGGTTTTAGTGGGTAAACTCGGTGCCAGCATAGGCACCGAGGAGTCCCACATAACCCCGTGATGTCCCCCCGACCATCACGGCGTATACGTAACGTATTTCCTGACGTAAAAAAAAGTAAAAAAAAAAGGTTAGTTGGGGTCGATACCAGTTCCTCCTCGTTAGTGTCCCTAGGCAACACTTGCCTGCGCCACCTCGGGGCTCTTTCCTGGGGTCAGGTAGGCACGTGACTGAACGCCGGTCTATTCTATCTTTCACCGCCTTTTTATAGATTACTCTTCCTTTCTTTTTGTTTCTTTTATTTCCTCTATATTTACCCTCGTTTCTTCTTCTATTTTTCTTGTTTTGTTTCATTCTGATGGGGGAGCTCACCCTCGAAAAAAGAGACCGCGACCCGGGGTGTCGGAGTTTTGTATGGATGGCAAGTTTCAAAAATATTCTATCTTAGGAGAGTACCTTGACCGGAGAATCCCGCGGCGGGCCTTCAAGCCCGTCCAGCCCCACGTATTCTGAGAGGGGCAAAAATCTTCCGCCGAGGAAGATCTGCGGCAGATGTTGGTGGAGGTCTCTCGCAATAATGCGGAGACCTTCGGCAACATGCTAAAAGCGCGATTGGATTGGTCTGGAGGACCCGGGAGTCACGCCGTTAGCACCCGCTGGCAGCGGACAACACGTCGAGCGACATCGCTCCGGTCAGTACCGAAGTCACTGAAGTCGCTCCGAAGGCATTGGAGATCAATAAAAAGAAGGAGAAAAGAGCACGGAACGTGACAATGACGGCAACGAGTGCAGATACCCCAATATAGGCTCCTGTTGCACCTGCTCCGTCCAAGAAGAAGAAGAAAAAGAAGAAGGAAAAGTCCTTGGTCGCACAGGAGGCCGAACAGGTGAGGGCTACAACAACCGCCCCACCTGCGACTGACGCCGCGTGGAACACAATTGGTCCAGGCGTACGCAAGAAGGAGAAAGGGAAGAGGGGAGCTGACAAAACAGCAGCCCCGAAAAAGAGAAAGGCAAAACTGCGCCCACCAACAACCGCGGCGAAAACCCTCACATTTGAGGCGGGGGCCGAGGCACAGAGGGCCACCTACGCCTTAGTACTCACTGAGGCGAAGAAGAAGATAGACCGGGCGGAGCTCGGCATATCTAAAGTCGGGTTCCGTATGGCGGAAACGGGCGCCCGGGTGCTATTGTTGTCCGGGAAAGAAGCCCAAGAGAAGTCCGACATCTTCGCTGCCAGACTGAAGGCGGCGTAGGATCCGGAGGTAGTGCGAGTGTCCCGTCCGGTCAAACGCGCGAAAATGCGCGGGACCGGACTAGACGACGCGACGACGACGTCATTGAAGCGGTCGCCAAAGAAGGGGGGATGCCCGGCCACCAACATCCGGTCAGGAAAAATAGTGGAAGGACTCGGAGGTGCCTCTGGCTGTGCGTGCCAATTGTGGCTGCCAAGAAGCTCTCCAACTCTGGGCGGCTGCAAGTGGGCTGGGCGCAGGTAAAGGTAGCACTGCTGGCTGCGTGGCCCAAGCGGTGCTACCGATGTCTCGAGACCTGCCATGTAGGAGCGAAGTGCGAGTTGCAGGTGGACTGCAGCCGGAACTGCTTCCGGTGCGGAAAGCCAGGCCATAAGGCGGCGGACTGCCCCAAAATGTCTACGAGGCTGGCAAAAAGCCAGCGGACCACACGCTTGGGAGCGGCAACTGCGTCACAGCGGGGAGGAAGCCGCCCCGGAAGAAGAAAGGGGGGAAACGAAAGGACCCCACGAAAAAAGCCAAGCGCATCGCGACGGTAGATGACGTGGAGCCTTTCCACCCCATGGACGCCGACCCATAGTGACGTCCAGTTCGAAGGAGGCCGCGGACCAGTCTTGCGGGCACTCCTTCTCATTAGGGGAGTGCTGGACACAAGCTGCCGTGTGCGTAGGTAGTAGGGATCAGCGGTTTGGACTAGTGGGTGCCCCCTCTCATTAGGGGGGTGCTCGATACAAGCCACCGTGCGTGGAACCAGTACGCGGCGCACCGGGAGATCGTCGCTCACGCAAAGGCCGTAGCTGAAGAGGCTCTCTTACGTCCAGAGAGCCTCCCAGGCGAGGGCGGGTAAAGCCGCGTCAGAAGGAGTGCCCGTAATGGGGCGCCGGCGGGGTCGTGGACGAATGCTTGCGCAGCTCTCATGACTCGGTCCAAGCGCGAAGTAGGACATTGGGGTGTTTTAGAGAGTAGGTCTTTCGTTTTCGTTAGGGAGTCCCTCATAACCCTGCGGCCCTTCCCCGGGGGCTGCGGGGTATTCGTTACAAGAAATTCACCATCGTCACAAAAAAAAAGGTTGGTTAGTTGAAAAATATTTTTTATATAGCTGTATCTCACATCATCGCGCGCGATATGCGACACCGTATCGCTCAATGTGAAAACGCTCTAATACGTGAAGCAAAAATCACGTTTTCACGGTCCTCACGGTCAAGTCTGCGAATCTAGCAGCCTGTCAGTATCTGTAAATAGTAGTAAATATCCAGGCGATTCAAATAGCTATTTGGTACAAATTTCAAACAGGACAATTGTAAAAAACTATTATTGTTCTCTTGATTAGTATAAGTAGAGAAATTTTGAGAAGGATGTTTGGAGAGTGGGACAAAGACTGAATCAATGAAAAAGCTGGCACTGTGAATATCATCCAAAATTTACACATTTTATTGCGTATCTAAGGCAAAAGAACCCTAAAAATTTAAACTAAAAAATTTAAGTGTGAATTATGGTCGACCACAGGGTGATCTCTAGTAATGATGAAATGTACAAACTCCATAATATGGAGTTCTTATGGAGACGTATATGGAGACTTCATGTTTTATAATGAATATATTTAGACCGCATTAAAAAGTATAAAAACCTTTACAAACGTACATAGTTTAATTCTGGAATTAAGATATGTACGTTTGTAAAAGTTTTTATACTTGATTAGTATAAGTAGTATTTTCAGTAGCATCTAGATGCATGCACATAATATGCATGGGTATTATGTTCTAAATAACCGCAGAGGTATCAAGGGGTTGCCTTTTTATTAAAACTACACTACACACTACTACTGTTACATCTACTATTTTTATAGGTAGGGCCCATGATGCTAATTGTAATAGGAAGAAAAATATATTGTTATTTTTTTTTTATTATTTTAGTGGTGCAATGATGCTTTATTAAACTTAGTACCTGGGAGACCGCCGAGATAGCTATGCTCGGTGCTTTAGTAGAAAAAGAAATAACAAGAATCACAAAAATATTTATTTTACCGGGATTCGAACCCACCACATTGCGAATTTCCAAACAATGCAAAAATTATACGTAGGTACGTATACCAAGCTGCCAATCAGACTGACGAAATTATTTATATATTATTGTTGCAAGACGAAATAAAAAAAAAACATATATTGCTTAAAACTGCGCAGTTTCACAAGGATAAATAAGTCCTAGCTAGATCGATTTTTCTTCCACAAAACTCCCTGCATAGTTACTAAATTTCATGGTATACTAAATTTCATAGCATACTAAATTTCCTATAGTTTAGAAATGCCAGGGTGGGGGGACCAACTTACAAACCACTTTGGGGGCCGATTACTCGAAAATGATCGACTTTGTAAAAAAGTCATATAAAATTCTCGCCTTTATTTTAAAAGTCCTATTCAACGATTTCCCACACGATGGGGTATAACAGAAAAAAAAATTATTTTTCATCCTCACATCACATGTATGGACAGCCACCCCTAAATATGAAATTATTATTATTTTATCGAGCCAAAACCGAGATTTATGCCCTATCTATAATATAGAAAATTTCATCCATTTATATACGCATTTTGTACCTTCTGTGTCGTCAAACCAGCCAATTTGAATGTGAGTTCTTTATAATATTGTTTGTATATAATTATTGTAAAATTAATGATTTTTTTATTTATGGAATTTATATAATAGTAAGGGCTGGTATCGACTTCAAAAATAAGAAGAATATAGAGGTATAGTTAAATTTGAGCTGAATTTGAAAGGGAACTCTTTCGACAATTAGAATCATTTCATACTTTTTAGTTATTATTTTGAATATTATTGCTTTTACTTAGTAGTAAGTAGTTTAAGTAGGTTTATAAATATATATTTTTATATATTTATTTATGTGTGGCAAGCTTGACCATCTTGGCCCAACTGACAATATAAATATTTATGTCCATTGACGGCTTGTGAATCTGTTACCATAGAACTAGTTTATCGTCAGATTTAACTCGTTTTGGAATTCAATTCAATATTAACACTAAAATTCAATGTAATGCGTAATAAATTTTATCACGTGCAAAACTTGTTTATCCGTAAATTATTTTACCGTGTTCCATTGAGTGTTACAAGGGTTGTCGCAAAACGTAAACGAATACCGGCAACTAGTTATCACGCATATTTAGGTGAAAAGCAGCATACTAAGTGTTTAACCAGGGTTTAGCGAAGATCAATTATACTAATTAATTATTATTAACGTAAATACTGCCCATATTATAGTTTAACATAACTGAACGCAGGAAACTGGCCAAAATTTTAAAATCAAAGTATATAAGCAAAACCATACCATTTTTGCTGGATACGCAACTAACCATCTGACTGTACTTAATACGTATCTGGTTTCATTTGGACGCCTGGCAGCCCTAGCTGTGACTAACAATTTTGTTCATTTGACTGACATCTAATCAACTAACATAATGTAACCACTAATATGACGAATGTTTGTTAATAGTATTTGTTTACAAACGAAAATACACCTTTTAGATGTTTGTTTTTCTCTGGTCTTATTACAAACACCATAAAATAACATGTTATGGTTTTGAATATTATGGTTTAATACTCAAACCGACTTTTTGGATAGATTTACAATCCTCAAATCAAATATTAATTTCTAAAAGGCATTAAATTAAAGATAACTATCAGTTAATCACTACATGTTATTAAACAATACTTTGTTTTTGACTTTATCTGTCTGTCCTTGTTTATATTATGATGTTGGCGTATATAAATAGCGCGTTGAAGGCGAGGAAAATAACAATACTTATTAAAAGTAGCTGCCCTTGCCCAGTTCATACTTATTAATATGTATGGTATTTTCAGAAGCTATTTAGACGGATACAGTATATCATACTGTTTATGGATCATCCTTATCAAATTATTTTTATCAACTATAAGCATTTATAGTTGATAAAAATAATTTGTTTAATAGTTTGCAAAGTAGCCCTTTTAACCATACAGTTGAAATTAATATCTTATATTTAGATGACATTTTATATTCAAGCGCGAAAAATACTTGGCGTTTTTTCAATCAGTGTCCAAACTTTCAGGAGTGAATAAACTCTTGAATATAAGCAACTTTTACTATAGGATTTTTTTTTCAAGTAGGAAAGTTGATCCTATAGTAAAAGTTGCTTATATTCAAGAGTTTATTCACTCCTGAAAGAATGGACACTGACTGAGAAAACAACCTGTAAATATCAAGCGGATCTCTCTATCTCGCACATCGCGTCGAGGTGATAGGGTCCCGTTGGGTACCCATTGGGTACGAAACCCTAAAACATTTTCAATATTGTATACAGAGGTATATTGCAGTGAGTAGTTATTTGCTAAAGAAGTTTTTTCTCCTAGAACATTTTCCACGCGGGCGAAGCCGCGTTCAAAAGCTAGTAACTAACATTACTTATAATAGTTTTTAAAAAATTGTTCATATCGTCAATCAAACAGTGAATTTATATTACTAGTGTTTATTGAACGACCAAAATTCATATACATAATATTAGCTTTCTGCGTACCGTCCTCTACTTAAACTTTAACTGCGCCAAATATTATACTCCTCCGTTTGAACCATTCTCCTGAAACTACACTACTTAAAATTATTACTATCACGTATATACGATGATTATAATATGGGTCTTCATGATTTTTTTTGAAAATTAGACGATATCAAAATTCGTTATCGTTTTAACCCGACACTACGACGAATACTAGTGAAGCCAAAAGGAAGGTCAATTTTCAACTGACTTCCAAAACACAGGAGGTGGTTCTCAATTCATGTGTTTTTTTTGTAAGTACACATAGGTAAGTACTTTGTGTTTTTTATGTTATGTATTATGTATTAGGGGACATGTGTCAGGAGAAGAATGATGTATAGTGTGCTCAACTTGTAGGATTGTCTGAGTGTGTAAGTTTGATTGTGTTTGTGGTGTACGCAGAGTAGGAGCATCCTTATCTGTTTGTATAAACTTTCTTACTATTCGGTATGTATTTAGAATTACTGCCTTTTGCATTAAATATGCTAAATTTGGGGTAGCTGGAGGGTATTTACCGAAGAACAACTAAATAAGCTTGAGCGACTACAAAATCTCTGGATAAGGTTTATCTTCTCTCGTTTCGGTCTAAACAAATTTGACCATGTGTCAGATTTTCGATCAAGACTGAAGTGGTTGCCTATACGTTTTCGCCGCGCCGGGACGCTCGTATTCTCTCTCTTGTTTTCTCTATTATACATGACCCTTGTTTACCCTCATATTTAAAAGATATTTTTATATTTCAACAAGCTACTGTTAAAGAATTACGATCTGCATCCAATTTTCAACTAGAATTACCCATGCATAAAACTAAATATTATGCCTTATTTTGATAAAAATTCATAGGTATGGTTAAGTTTTTTAGTTTAAAAATCGTCAACACAATCTTGATCACAAATAATAGAATAACTGCAGGTAATAAGATGTCAGCACTAGCGTTAAGCTACTAGTAACCATAATATTTAAATATTGATTTATTAAAGTACTTATTGCCAAGTTACTATGTAATATAATCACTACATATTATAAAACAAAGTCGCTTTTTGTCTGTCCCTATGTATGCTTAGATCTTTAAAACTACGCAATGGATTTTAATGCGCTTTTTTTAAATATATACAGTGATTCAAAAGGAAGTTTATATGTAGATAACATGCATAATATATGTAGTAGAGAAACACTGATAATTTTAGTAGGTACCTACTTAATAAATGTCGTAAATTAATAAACACATTTTTGCGCTTACATTGCAAACGCTGGCTGGATCCTACGAGATAGGTCAAAATAATGTACTACCATGATATATTGTCTATCTCTTAGTGATAAGCCACAATAATTATTTTTTACCCTTTACTTTTTACGACAAATAATGGCTTATTTACGAAACGATTTTAAGCAATACAGGATTAATCTTTATTCAATAAAATTACATTGAATACATTGTACATTTAATATAGATAAATATTGCCCTTTAGAGCATGAAAAGTAATTAAAATTTATTTTCGAAGATATTATAGATTTAAAATGCAGGGGCATTGCGGTTGGACCGGCCGGGGGCCGGAGGCGTACACAGTATTATCCTTATCAAATTAAATACGTTACTCTCTTTATGTATTTTATACACATTATAGTAGGCCTTTAAACCATACAGTTTAAATTAATATCTTATACCTAGAAGATATTGTAAAATTTATATTCAAGCGCGAAAAATATATATATCAAGCGGTCTCGCACGTCGCGTCGAGGTAATAGCGTCCCGTTTTTACCCATTGGGTACGAAACCCTAAAATTTAAAACATTTTCAATATTTTATACATAAATTTATTGCAGTGAGTAGAGTTATTTGCTAAAGAAGTTTTTAGCCGACTTGCAAAAAAGGAGGCGGTTTATACGTTCGGCTGTATGTATTTATTTATTTTTTGTATGTTCAACGATAACTCCGCCGTCTGTTAACCGATTTTTAAAATTCTTTTTTTGATGTAAAGTATATACTTCGAAGTTGGTCACGTTTTAACAAAAGTGGTGACCTGATGATGGGATCCATGAGGAATCGAGGGACCTCCTCAAAATTTATATCGACATATATAGTTATTTTGACTTTTTCTGAAGTAACCTAAGCATATGCTACCAAAAAGTAAGATTATATACCAAGGTACATCCAAAAGTACTGAACAGAACTCCTGACTCCTTATAGATACACGTTTGGGGATTTCGGCGTTGCTTAAAGAACTGCAAGCATAAGCCACTGTGTCAATTAAAGTAATCATCACCATCGCCATCATGATCACACCATAAATGATGACATAATGATGATATAATAGGTACCTCTCATAATATTTTACACCGACACGGATATATTTAAACATTACTCGACCGGATAGGGACTGATTTTTCTTCAATCAAAATTATTCTTTTGATGTATTGGGTATAATGCGAAATTGGTCTCGTTGTCACCAAAGCGGTGACCTGATGATAGCATCCATGAGGAATCGAGGGAACTCCTCAAAATTTATATGGACATATATACTTAGTGATTTTGACTTTTTCAGAAGTATCCTAAGCATATGCTACCAAAAAGTAAGATTCTGTACCAAGGTATACCTGGATCCAAAAGCACTGAACAGACCTCCTCAGTCTTTAAAGATACGCGTTTGGAAATTTCGACATTGTGTAATGAAGAATTGCACGCATATGCCATTATGTAACTTACAGATATCATCATCAATATCTGATATAAAATGGAAGCTCGACGCGTATTCAATTATACATTAGATCGTTAATTTTAATCGTTTACAAATAATTATAATTTCTCTATGAACACTACTCCACGCGGTCAAATCTAGTCTATATCTATATTTATAAAAGAAAGTCGCGTTAGTTACACTATTTATAACTCAAGAACGACTGAACCGATTTGGCTAAAAATTGGTCGGATTTTTATCGCGTTCTCGTAGGACGTGACTTAAAGTTTATAAAATGTGTGATTTGATATAGAAAATTACAAAGTAATGGAAAATCTTATCTTATATATACCTAATCAAAATGGATTGCAATTCCAATGTCTCGCTAAAACTTGTGACCGGCTGGACCGATTTGGCTAATTTTAGTCATGAAATTTAAACGGTGATAAATATTGGAAAAATTGCTGGGAAAATATTAACACTATATTTTTAGGTGTGACAGAACAACGTGTGTCGGGACAGCTAGTATTATATAAAAGAAAGTCGTGTTAGTTACACTATTTATATATTATAGTTATATATTATAGTTATAATAACTCAAGAACGGCTGAACCGATTTGGCTGAAAATTGGAAGGGAGGAGGGAGGGAGGGAGGAGGGAGGGAGGGAGGAGCTTAGAACGAGGAGACGCACATACTTAAGGGCCCCGTCAATTCTGTCTGTCTGTATGTTCGCGATAATCTCAAAATATACTGAGAGGATTTTCATGCCGTTTACATTTACCGATAGAGTGGTTCCTTAGGAAGGTTTAGGTCGATAATGATTAGTTAAGGTATTGTGGATATTGTTTTATTTATGACGATAATTGTTGAAGGTGTCGGAAAAAATCAAGCCATCTGGGAACTTTTATCGAAAACGCTGCCTAACCTAACCCGTTATATATAAATTACAAAACAATGTATGGTGGGATTGTTTCTCTTTTATAGATCTGCAAAAAAGTCCGCGATGGTATAAATATGTATATATTTTAAGGATAGGTTACTTTACCTATTATAAGTTTAAAATAATGATCTGAAATAATGTGGTATTTTCATAAGCTATTTAGACGGTACTATTTAATTATCCTCATCTAGGAGATTATATCTAGGAGATATCTTAAAATTAAAAAGTACGTGTGATAATTATTATAAAGTATATACTTTTATTCTGTGCTATTATTATATTGCAGGCATTGTATTTGCTAAAGAAGTTTTTTTGCTATAAACACTCCCACGCGGGCGAAGCTGCGAGCGAAAGCTAGTAAGTTATAAAAATAAAATTTTCCACAGACGGTTACAAATTTTTTATGAGTAACTAATTAAATGGACTATCTTGAATTTCACTTGGTCTCTACGACATCTCATAACTTTTTGCAAAGGAAATACTTGGCTTGTTTCATTTAATTAATGTTTTTTTGGGATTTGAATATGGGTAAATTTTGATGAAACATTTTTTACTACCTATAATTTGGCGCTAAAATCCGTGATTTCCTATTTTTTCTTTGAACTAGCTATCTAAGGACACTTGGGTTTTTGAGACAAAACTAGCGATACCTTAATAATCGAAATCCATCCATCCGTTTGGAATATACGTGGGAATAAAGGAATTTATACACATACATACATATTACATACATACACATAAGATACGCGCGAAAAACATAATCCTAAGCAGACAATATAAAAACATAACCAGTCGGGTAATAACAAACCTTTTTTATTTATCCATAATAAAACTATAGGAGAAGGAAACTTGTAAGTTTCCATGCTGATAGATCATGCTAAAAACTCTTTAGGAAAATTATTTTGAGTAAAATCTAACCAAAAATTTTGAAGTCATTTAAAGAAGAGTTATTGCGCTTTAATATTTACGGACCCCTTCTTAGACTAGCTTTTGGTAAGGTTATAATATTGTAACATTTTGTTGTTGATCATGCGGCAATAGAAATACATCATCTGTCATTTCAACCGCATAGCTATCACAGTTCACGAGAAACAGCCTGGTGACTGGCAGACGGACAGATGGACAGACGGACGAACGGATGGATAGATGAACGGACATCGCAGTCACTGTAACAGGGTCCCGTTTTTACCTTTTGGGTAAGGAACCCTACACAGCACTTAGACAAAGTACCTACAAGTATACAATAAACAAGGTTTTTATGACTAAGGTATATTTTATTGGCACATAAAAAGTATAACTTTTCGTTACGGAAAGCAGAATAATAAAACCTCCCTTAAATGTTGGTCTCATTCTAATTAAATTTTCCTCTCTCAGGATTAATTTTAATAAATTGCAACGCTTATAACAATACTACGAAATGTAAATAAAAAAATACATTGGATTTGGGTACCTACTCAAAAATGCATAAATTGAAAATCGTGAATTAATATTATATTAGCACAATTGAAATGGAAATAATGTAAAAGCCGGTAAAGTGCGAGTTGGACTCGCGCACGAAGAGTTCCGTACCATTAACAACTCAAATTAACAATTTAACTATTAGTACCTACTAATATCGAGGAACAGGAGGAGGAGGTTCAAAAACAGGAAAAAGAAGGTTTTTTAATATGGTGAGGGGGCTCCCATATAAAAACTTGATTTTCTATCTGTGACCATTTCAAGTGTCCAGCTATCATGGTTCACTAGATACAGCCTGATGACAGACAGATGGACAGATCGACAGACGGACAAATGGACGGATAATGAAGTCTCAGTTATACGGTCCCGATTTTACCCTTTAGGTACGGAACCCTAAGAATTAGATCGTTGCATATTTTATTTAAATTAACATTTCTCACTGAAGAGTTTTCTAGGAAATACAGCCTAGATAAAGTAACAGTACGAGCTACCTATAATTGGTTTGCAGTAAGCATACTGCAATGCAATGCATGCAGTAAACATACATCTTTTCTGCAAAACAAATATATATTTTATTAAACAGAGGTCCGCCCTATTATTATAATAGGACGAACCTCATTTTAAAATTATAGTATGTATTACATACATTAATCAATAATAAAACACATGATTTTCATCAATAATAATTCAAACATTTTTTTTATTTTGAACTTTAAAATGGTTATTTTCCCTCTTAGATAGAAATAACCTAACCAAGACCATGTCAGAACATGTCTATGGAGGGTTCCATCTAATGAGGCTAAGGAATCTCCAATAGTTTAGAAATGCTAGGAGGGGCTAACCAACTTACAAAACACTTTAGAACTAGAGAATGGTCGTCTTTGTAAAAAAGTCACACATACAACCTTGCCTTTATTTTAAAATACCTATTCAACGAAGTATCATTAAATAGGTATTTTAAAGTAAAAGCAAGGTTCCCTGTATGACTTTTTGACATTGACAATTTGACATTATGTGGTATTTGTGGAGTACCACATAATGGGGTAGAATGAAAAAATATTTTTCATCGCCACTTTACACGTACCCCTAAAAATAAAATAGTCATTATTATTTTATGATGCCAAAACCGAGATTTATATAATCTATAACTGAAATAAATTTCATCCATTTATATTCATAATTACAGAAGCTAGAAGTGCGGACAGATAGACAGACAAACGAACGTACAGAGCGAAACTATAAGGGTTCCTTTTGTATTACGGAACCCTATAAGGCAAAGCTGATTGACTGATGTAATTGAAATTTTACAAATGTATTTCTTATATGACTTCTTCTTCGATCGATCTTTCCTTAGTCCTACCTAAGGAAAGATTTTCTAAAATTCAACCCCCAATGTTACCCAACATAGGTGATTAAAGTTAGTATGAAACTTTTTATTCCTTGGACATATTTGCATGACATTTCGTATGAATTGAGTACGGAAAAAATAATGAATTACGTATTACAGCGTTTTCTAAAATTCAGCCCCTAGGTGGGTAAAATAGGGGATGAAAGTTTAAAACCTGATTTCGCGCGGGCGAAGCCGTGCGCAATGAATGCTAGTATGTTAGTATAGTAGTACTATATTATAAATGTGATAGTTTGTGAGGATGGATGGATGGATGTTTGTTACTCTTTCACGCAAAAACTACTGAACAGATTTTGATGATATTTGGTATGGTAGTAGTTTAAGCTCTGGAACAAAAAAATAGACTACTTTTTATATCGAAGAAGTGTTCCTGTGGGATAGTGTATTAATGTTAAATATGTTTATTGCGACGACCAAGGGGTTAAATCGATTTATATGAAATATGGTATGGTAGTTATGTAGGCTTAGAGCAAATACTTAGGCTTAATTTTTTCCCACAAAGATACAGTGTTCCCGAGGAATAATATATTACTGTGTGTAATTTTAACTGTCTTTCGCGGCTAAAGGGTTGAACCGATTTGAATGAAAGTTAGTATGGTAGTTGTTTATGCTTTGGACAAACACGTAGTTCCAAAAAGATACAGTGTTCCCGAGGGATAATGTATTAACATATGTGTATTTTACTGTATTTTACGGCTAAACTATAAAACCGAATTGAATGAAAGATGGTATGGTAGCGATTTATGCTCAGGACAAACATTTAGGCTTCTTTTCATCATCATCTTTATCTATAAATCTATGAAAATAAATAAAATTTAAGTGTATGTTCAAATTAACAGCTTTTCACTTTGCATATGAAAGTTTACACGGCACATAGAATAAAAAATTAATTTTCAACATTTTTTGTCTGTCCGTCTGTCTGTCTGTCGGTATGTCTGTCTGGCCAGATTTTCATGGGACTTTCACAGGCAGATAGCTGATGTTAAAAGTAACAATTTAGGCTACTTTTCAATGTCATCTATATCCATACAAATACATTTTAAATTAGCCGCTTTTTACTAAATGCATATTAAAGTATATTATACTAAATCTATACATCTTCTATACTTACAAATAAATAAAATTAAAGTGTCTGTTTGTAACTTTAAATTAACATATTTTGACTAAATGCATAATATGAAAGTATATACGGTACCTAGCTACAATAAAAAACAATTTTAACATTTTGTCTGTCTGTTTGTTCCGGCTGATGAAACGAATAATTTAGGCTACTTTTCATCATCATCTATACAAAGAAATAATACTTGAGCTCTATACATATAAATCTCTATAAATTTTATCCGAATTTAAAAGGGGAATTATTTAGAAAATAAGATATATTTCATACTTTTTTGTGTATTTTTACTTTAGAAATTTGCTTAATTTTTTGTTTAAAATAAAATTTTTCTCTTTTTAGTTAAATTTATTATCTATATTATTATGAACAGATTTTAAGAAAGTTATAAATACATAAAAGTCTCCGCTATTCTCACTCTCTCGGCAAAACAAACTCAAGCGTTATTTCATGCCAGCTTTCTGAGAGGCCGTGGTGTTTTCCCAATTAATCATTACCGATCTGCGGACCTACTAAACAATCACCAGTGATGATAATGATTAGATACTATATTATTAAATAATAATTATTATATATTGTTATAGTCGGCAGTAAAAATGTGATGTTGAGGATTACGAATATAATTTTGGCGATAGCAAAATTTATACATTGGTACATGCAATACATTGGTATCAGAGCACAAGTAGTTAGTACCTATGTCATCATAATAATATGTTGGTGTTTCGTGTGTGGTGAGATGGTGGTGATGATGATGATGATGATTACTATAAGTGGTATGATGGCATATGCTTGTAGTTCTTTAAGCAACGCCGGAATCCGCAAACATGTATCTATAAGGACTCGGGAGTTCTGTCCAGTAATTTTGGTAGTATATTATACTTGGACTACTTCAGAAAAAGTCAAAACACCACATAAATTTCAAAGAGTTTTCTCGATTCCTCATGGATCCCATCAACCAACCAACAACCAACCAACAACAAAGAACCAATTTGGGATAATACCCTATAGAGGGTGTCAGAAGACCACTTCCATTAACTTTGGGATATGATTGTATTTCTTTTACTCATTACAAAAATGTAATTTTCTTTTAAAGTATGTTTTAAAAATTTCATATTTTTTAATTTATTATTTTAGATTTTATACCTTTAAATCTTAAGAACAAGCTGTTTAGAAGTAGATTTTTTTAAACTAAAATTTTATTATTTTATTTCATTACGTAATGTGATTTACTTAATTACGAACGCGGGCCACTGACCCTGTCTGGTGTGCCAGCTGACACACCGATACAATGTATAATGTATAAATACAATGATGAGGATTATTAAATCAATTGATATAAAGTAAAAAATGACTTGATACAAAAATATCAAATTATACACAATAAGTCTGATATCAAAATGTGATAGGTAAAAAATCGCTAAAAATGTATATAAAAACAAAAAATATAAATGTGCGCAACCTGAAATTATCTTATAAACTAATTTTTATAATAACGTATAATTAGCCATTCAATGTAAATATATAATTCAATTAGTCAATCGAACGGAACAACTAAACATAGGGGAAGTGCTTTTATCAAGACTCAACACTGATTGTCTGATTTCACTAGACACTTTTTGAATATTAGGGACACTCCAAAACACTTCCCTAATTGCGTTTTTATCCGGTACATTCACATGCACATCACTAACACTGCACTGGACCCCTAAGCCAGCGGCGGGGGCGGTGGCGGCCGTATCGCGCGTGCCGCGGGACGCCTCCCCGCCCGCCGACGAAGCCATCGAAATAAGACGACACCGCCGATGATAACAAATAAGCTGACTATGACGTATCCCAGAGCATAATGATGAACATCATGCACTCGCAACTCACTACTAGATTGTTCCTTAATTTCTGATATTTCCGTCTTTAAAACTTCCCATTCCATTTAATGGTTTTCTATTTTCGGTATGTCAATAGATGAAGTATTAATGATATTATTTAAGACGGAGGGCTGGGGTATTTCAAGTTTTTGGTTGATATCAAATCTATTGCTATAGTAGTTATGAGAATATATTGTAAAATCATTAGCTTTTATAACGCACATCGGACCTAAGCGAATGACTCCGCTGCCTATCAGTACCTGTGACGTAGCAGTTTCCGGACACTGCATTGTCCGCAACAGGTGTATAGCCACTCGTTATCTGCGTGTAACTTTATCCAGCTCTCTTTGCAACTGGATAGCTCCGACTTGCATAGTGGTAGGTCAGTACCGCCGTCCACTATATTCACATCACAAATTGATTGTTTAATCTTCGTAGTGTAAACAGGCCTATTGAGAAAGCATAAAACTTTCTGGTGATAAATGACGACACTGAAGATCTAAATCTGATAAAAATACGAGCGAATCCTTATTGATATTAAATACAATATAAGGAAATTTCGAAATTAACTGATAATATTTCTGATTTTTCTTCTGAGGTATGCTTATGATCTTGTCAAGTTCTAAAATTTCATTGTTTAATATAACCTTTATTTCAGCAATAAGAAATTTATCCGTGACTCTCGCAGCAACTCTCAGTATCTCAATTCTCTCAATGATATTAGACCCGTCCGTCGGTAGCACGAGTTCCCTTTGTAAACTACATGATATTATATTTATTTGATTTTGCAGCTGATCCGGTGATAAAAAATTTGTATTGATATGACCTTGATTTATATCAGTGAGAGTGCTAATTAGCGTTTCTTGAATACGTCTAAGGTTGCATATTATAATGTGGGCAGTCAAGGACGAAAAAGTGATATAGGTAGAACGTGATGAATCCTGCTTAGCCTGATATACTTCGGCAGCCAAATCGTTGATATGATTTTCGATAAGCGTAAATTATTTTTGCATGATATTCTCATGCCTCTTCAAGATGTTAAACTCTGCCTCTATCACAAGTGTTTTATTACGTAGTAGAGTATGTAAATGGTTCTCATTTTGCTGAATGTGCTCGATGTTTTGCTAATACTGCGTGGCGAACCTTTCATCTAGGACACCAAATAAAGAATTTGCAATGTAACCAAAGCCATTAATTAATCCTCTATTCTGTCTTCTGTTTGAAAAATGATTTTTCAGTAGCTAATTATAGTGATCTATTTCACCAAGTTCGTGTTCAAGCTGCAAGGTGACGGTTTGATAATCCTTTGATGAATCACTCTCCTCTATGTGCGCAATATATTTTTTAATGTTTTCAAAGCTTTGCCAATATATAGACATGTTATAGTAAATAACAAGAGTCCATTCGTCTCTGATATGTTGCAGGTCCGCAATTTTGTCAAAATAAATGCTTTGATTATTATTTACAGGCGGGATAATAAAATCCTTCTGAGCTTGTTGCAAGCTCGGTGATAAAAATAATGCTATGAACATAAAAAAAGTAATAAAAAAGTTTTTTAAATTGATACGTCGCGGTCGATGCGATCTCGTGCGGCTTGCGTCTGGAGCAGAAGGTATCTCCTGACTGATAGATGCCGATGCCTGGTCTTCTACCTCCCCAGATACTAAAGGTACTAATTTGATAACTGGCCTTTTTATGATATTATTTTTAGTGTTCAGTGATACTACTTTGACCTGTCCATCTCTACCGGAGTGTAGCTCTTGCACCCGCCTCATGCCCCATATACCAGGAGGTAAGTTTTCATCCTTAATATTAATACAATGTCATTAATACTGATATTTTTTCCTTCCTTCTTCCATTTAGATCTAACCTGCATAATCTGACGAACAACATCTCCAAAATTGCTTATTGATAAACTGAACCAGCTACCATCTCTTTGATAAACACATGGACTCAGGTTCCGTTTGAGGTTTGGTGAGTATCGTACTACCAATCAAAAAGTGCCCCGGAGTTAAAACAGGATCCTAAAGGTTTTCAGTCAGAGCGCAGAGTGGCCTCGAATTCAAGCAGGCCTCCACTAGATGTAACACGGTGATAAACTCCTCGTATGTGAGTTTTTGCTAGCCAATAACTCGCTTGATATGAAACTTTAAACTTTTTACAGCTGCTTCCCACAAGCCTCCAGCATGCGGATGAGAAGGAGCATTAAAGTGCCACCCTACCTTCATTTCAGCAATGTTGTCGAAAGAAATATTCCTTTTTAAGAAGTTTGCTAGCGCCTATAAAATTGGTTCCGTTGTCACTATAGACGTGGGATGGAACTCCACGTCGTGAACAAAATCTTCGAAATGCAGCCAGAAATGATGGTGTGCTCAAATCTGATACCAGCGCTAGATGAACTTTCGTTGATAACAGATGAAAACTGCAATGTAGCCTTTGGTTGTTCGTACGCCTCGACCTTTATTCAATTTCAGGTCTATATGCCCGGTGAAGTCAACGCGACTATGCGTAAAAGGTCTAGAAGGAACCACTCTAGGCTGAGGTAAGTCTGTCATAATTGGTTGATACTTGTATTGACTAAATCGACGACATTTAACACAGAACCTTAACTCCCTCTTAACAGTAGACATTCCGCTGATGATGCAATAATTATTCCTGATATAAGCTAGTGTAAGTCGTGCTCCACCATGTAACGTAGTGATATGTGCTTGATAAATGATAAGACAAGTAAACCTAGTATGACTACTCAGTATGATAGGATGCTTCGCAGTCCAACTTATATGTAAGTTTTCCAATCGACCGCCAACTCTCAAAAGTCCATTTTCGTCAATAAAAGGATTTAAGCATGATAGCTTACTATTTTAATGGACATGCCTTTTTGGTCTGATAAATGATAAATCTTCGCTAAAATCTATAGCTTGAATAGTTTTAATGATAATATTGTAAGCATGGTTAATTTCCACGAGTGTTAACGATTTTCCTGTGTCGGATTGTTTCCGAGTTCGAGTGATGAAACGTAGCACCCATGCTACTGTTCTTACAATAAAAGTAACAGACCTATGATTATTTAATAATTCTAATATAAATTGAACCTTATGAAAATTTAAGGATGTGTTCACACTGCGAGTGATATTTTTTACTGATACTCCTCTCGTGGCACATTCTGCTGGATTTGATTCTGATTGTAAATAATTCCAGTTCGACGAAGGTACAATTTCGTTAATTTGCTGCACCCTGTTCGCAACAAATTGCTTCCACCTTGATTGCTCACCATGAATCCACCCTAAAACTATCATCGAATCCGTCCATGCGTATATTTTAACATTTGTGTTCGGCAGTGTGCTTATGATTTTGGTGATAATCTGTGATAAAAGTAGTGCACCTGATAATTCAAGTCGGGGTAGCGACAATTTCTTGCTAAGAGGCGCTAACTTAGTTTTAGCAGGTATCAACTGCGATGTGCGCTCGCCCTTATAGTCTGTTGCGACACAATACACGGCACACGCGTATGTTTTTGCTGATGCGTCGCTAAATCCGTGTATATGATACGTATGTTGAAGGTTACCGATGCATCGTGGTATTTTAATGTTATTGATATTTTTAAAATCTGTTCGTAATTCTGTCCACTCTTGAATGATATCACAATATAATTTATCATCCCACGACTCCACTGTGACCCATGCTTTTTGAAACAGCAACTTAGCCCTAATTGATAAAAGTGATATCCAACCAATCGGATCAAACAACTTCGAAATATCTGATAACAATTCCCGCTTAGTATGATGTTTAGGCTCCAATTCAAATTGATGGTCGTACGAAAATGTATCCGATGATGGGTTCCACGTTTTACGGGATTCTGAGCAACGGAATCCATACGGTTTATTTAACTGTTCGCATGGCAAGTCCTGCAGAAGCTGTTTTTTGTTTCTCGACCATTTGTGTAGGTTCATGCCAGCTCCGCGTATGATGTTTATCAACTGCTTCTGTTTCTTTCGCTGTTTCTAGATTGTTACAGCCTCCCAAATAATCGTCCATGTAATACCCATTTTTCAAGGCCATGCACCTAAGGGATACTTTTCAGCATCATCCATGGCCAGCTGCTTCGACGTCCTCATTGTCAGGAATGGTGCTGCTTTAGTGCCGTACGTCATAGTGGTAAGTCAATAATTTTGAAGTGGTGCGTCGCAAGAGCTTTCCCAGATCACAGATTCAAGATTTTGATGACATGCTTAGACCAGAATTCTTCTAAACATCTTCTCTATGTCAGCTGTCATCACTTATTGATATTGGAGAAGGAGGCCCTTTGATAAGTCTACTCATCAAACTTTGGGAATATACGCATCTAATAATAAATCAATAGGACGCGAAATATAATCTGGATCTGCTAAGTTCACATGCTGCAAGTGTGACCATGATTTTTTGATAAAAGAAATATTCAGTAGGTTATTGATAACTCGTGATATGATCATAGCTTGAGTAATAAAGCTAAAGTCACCGTAGATGGAGTGACATTAAATATCCACCAATTCTTTACTCTGCGTTGATCCGTAGCCTATACCCGAAACAGCTGCATGATATTTATGTCGTCGGAGTCCTAAGATTTGTGCCGTATTTTCTGATATCAAAGAAAATACGGCACAAATAAAAAATTTGAGACCCCTGATCTAAAAGCGCTCGAAGAGTGATAGGAGAGCCATCAGCTGATATAATCTTCATTAAAACCGTTGTCAACAAAATTTCTTCATCTTCTCCGGCGACAAAATTAACGTTATGCTGCTTAGTATTTTGCTTGGTATCAGTTTGATAACTTTCAGGACGAACTAATTTGGAATTAGAACTAGAATTATTTACAAAAGCCTCATGCAATAGGGAATTATGGTCACCCTGGCATTATTTGCAACGTTTGGATGACATACACGGGTTTTCATAATGCTTATATAACAAACTTGAATTTTGCAACTGTTTTTAACTTTAACGCTGGTGTCATGTTACTGAATCGCCTGCATTGGAATAAATCATGATTGAAATAACATAATGGACATTTTTGGTACGTGTATGATAAGTTTTGCCCTGATACTTTTCGCGATTAAAATTTCTTGCAGGATGATATGATGATAATACTGGCCTTGGATTGGTTACATGCTTTGATGTCGTTGATGGAAAAATGTTCCGCTCCTTCTTATGAATCGGTTCCAACGCAGTAAGCTCGTTTCTAAAAATGTGATAAATTCTGTTATTTCTGGCAGATCTCGCGGCGACCTTGCTTCCTTGTAATCCTTCAAAGTTTCGATGTCAAGCTTTTTTGATAGTAAATATACCACCAAGGCATCCCAGGTGTTTGTGTCCACCCCCAGGTTGTGAATGGCGTGGATGCACTCGACAGACGTGTCGTGTAATTTTTTTTAATTTCATAGGCCGACTGCTTCGAAAGACTGGGTTGATTAAGTAGCGTCTTAATTTGATTTGTAAATAGTAATTGCTTATTGTCATATCTATAACTAAAATATCCCATGCTGTTGAATAATTTTCCGATATAATCCGAATAATAAGAATAAGAAACATTTATTTGCAGCTCTACTAAAAACTAAAAATAATAATTAGGCTTATATTTAAATATAATAAGAAAAATACATAAATGAAAAACGTTTAAAACTAAAACAGCGTAGGTAGCCGCAAATTGGATCAAGCTCGGCATTGCTGGTACACCTTGGTATGTCCAGCACCGGTCTTCCGCTTGACCCATTCCGTGACCTCACAGCCGTCCTAACACTTACACACTACTTTAAACAAAAATAATAATAATAAAAAAAGATAATTAAAAAATAAACAATAAATCTGTAACAAGTGTCAAAATATGTCTTGATTCATGACTAAAATCGCAATTAAAATTTAAATTGTACATTTAAGAATTTTAGTCTTTAATTATTTTAAAATTAATGTGAAATGTGAATACTACCTATAACCCAACACCAAAGAAAATATTTTATGAAAACCACTAATTAAAGATGCCAATCGAATCAGTAAAATTTTTAATACAGGAAGCAAAGTGCAAAACAAGTAACCTGAAACATACACCTATAATACACTTATATCATGTCGCAAGCTTTCCTGTGCTTTATGTTCGCGTAAAATAAATTGTCGGAGTTGCTTTTTAAAAGAAGCTAGACTTTTTAGATTTGTAATCGGCGGCGGTATGTTATTCCAGCATTTGGATGCCGAATAACGAAAGCTGCCCCTGAACGACACTGTATGATGTTTCTCGATGGCTAGCTGGATAGAACATTGCCTTGACCCACAAGACCTAAGGCTAGCAGTTCTTGAGAGCTTATCATATAGATATCTAGGCTCCCTATATTTTAATACGTCAAACAAAAGACAAGCAAGATGAAGTTTTCGTCGATGCTTCATTTTCAACATAAAATGCTCATTCAAGAAGGGGGCCACATGGCTTCTAGGTGGTATATCAAAACAGTAACGGGCACAGGCATTCTGAACTCTTTGTATGCGCTTTTTAGTTCCAGATGTTAAACGTGGGCCAAAAACAACATCTGTATAGTTCAACTTTGACAGCACCAAAGACTCTACAAGACGAACACGCATTTCCACTGACAGAAACGGTCTCTCTCTCTCTAACGGAAACGGACTCTGTATGTTCTTGGAACCGCAGATTACAATCAAGCAAAAGACCCGGTTTACGTGCCGCATAAATGTGTTCAATTGGTTCACCCATTAAGTTTACGTCACTTGTTAGGCTCAGATGTTTGAGTTGATTAATGGAGCCACAGATTAAGTATTTGGATTTAGCAGGATTAAGACACAAGCTGTTTTTTTGGTGTGGTGTGTGGTGGCGATGATATATGCAGGTGTTGGATCAGCCGCTCAGCTTCTCGTCTTACTTTCCCCTTTAGATGCTGCATTTTATGCGCGTTGGTCAGCGAGCTATTATTCTGTATAGCTTCACTGAATAAATATAGAAGGTAGGCTACTGAGAGAATTTACCGGTGAAGGTAGGCATCTCCAGCTGCGGAGTTGATTGTTGGGTATGAGCCGTGGATGATAATTTTCGATGGAGGGCGCGTTTGATATCTTTATATTCCTTCTCGTATGTGCTATATTCTTCTTCATATTCTAAGTCTGCATCCCGTAGAAAGTCATCTATTTCTAGATGCTGTGTGTCAATGATATCCCACCGACTCTTCAAGTTTCGGAGCTCATCTTCGATCTCCCACTTCTCCGTCATTTCTTCTATTTTGATGCTGTTGATTAAGCGGCTCAATGCTCTAAAATTAGTGCGCTGCTTTGATAATAATTTCTGAATCCTTTCAGGTGGAGCGGTGGCTGAAAGGCTTATCGTATCTTATCGTAGCTTTATCTTCTTTAGGCTGATAGGACAACAACGTGTACTTAAAGGTATGATAAAGATCGTAAATTTTTACAAAGTGGTTTTCCTTAATATATGGATTAGTTTTGTCGGCGCTCCCTAACAAAAGCTCGTGATTCTGCTCGAATTCTACCCACAGCTCCTCAAGCGTGTCAAGTCTCCTTTGAATATATTCCGGAGTTTTTCTACTCGCGGAATCCTGCCCGAAATTTGTGTTGATACCATTAACCACCTTTATAATTTCATTTTGACGTTGAAATAGTTCTTCCATTGTGATAAATCAGAAATATAAAATAATAAAAAAGGAACAATCTTACTTGAGTCAGCTTCGGTCGGGATGCGAAACAGTAAACCTGCGGCGTCGCGATGATGATGATTAGCGATGATGAGCAGACCTCCCGGCCCGCCAAATGATGATAACACCTCACAAAAAACTCCACTCACACAAAGTACACCACAGTTAAAACTTTGCGAAAAGTCACTAAAACTGATACTATGATAAAGTTCTGATGCAAAGTAAAATGATAAAAGTCTTGATAAAATACTTCGAAATTTAAAAAAAAAAACACGTTCGCTGATATGTTATGATAAAAATTCCGATAAATGATAATATTTAAGTTATCCGAAGGACAAATCTATTGTAGGGGCTACTGCTGCAGCCTCCAGTATATTAATAATAGTATATATATATAAAAGGTTTATATATAATCTTTTATATATTTTTGGAACGAAGTTCCTTATGGCGCGTTATAGGCGGATTATATTGGCACGACACTTTTTGCCACTCGAAATCACAATGTAATAACGACTATTAAGAATGATACAAAAAACGACCTTATCATAAATAATGTAGATTTTTTTTATTTACACATTGTGACTGTTATGACTGTTACATATTATGACTAGCTAGCCGAGCGCTTGATGTTATTACTCAGTACGGAGCCGGACTTCGCGGCGGCAACACTGCTAGCAGCAAGCAACCCCTGTCCCTACCTAAGGCGCTAGTTCCGCGCGCACTATATATACTTAGTTCAACTATTTGTTTTGTATAATATAATATATTATATCTATACAGATAAACAAAATTGAAGTGTCTATTTGTAATTTCAAATTAACAGCTTTTATTTTCACTTAATGCATTTAAAAGTATGATCGGTACTGTACGAGTTGTTGCCAACCGTAAATAAATAATTTTAGCACAGTAAGCATTTTCTTTGTTAGTCAACGCGTGTCATATACGCGCTTACAAATTGTATTTGTATACTTTTAAATGCATTAAGTGAAAATAAAAGCTGTTAATTTGAAATTACAAACAGACAATTCAATTTTGTTTATCTGTTTATATATTATATTATACAAAACAATTAGTTGAACTAAGTATATATAGTGCGCGCGGAACTAGTTGGCCTTAGGTAGGGACAGGGGTGAGGGGGCGGGTTGCTTGCTGCTCGCAGTGTTGCCGCCGCGAAGTCCGGCTCCGTACTGAGTAATAACATCAAGTGCTTTTCCGTCCCACCGCTCGCAAGCCTAAGGCCCGGCTAGCTAGACACAATATGTAACAGTCATACATTCACAATGTGTAATTGCAAAATTCTACATTATTGTTAAGGTGATAAGGTCGTTTTTTGTATCATTCTTAATAGTCGTTATTACATTTTGACTTCGAGTGGCAAAAGTGTCGTGCCTAATAATCCGTCCAGTCCCAATACAATTCGCAACGCGCCATAAGGAACTTCGTTCCAAAAATTTAAAGTAATTAAATGTAAACTTAGCAAAAGTTGGTAAATAGGTACCTGAATGTTATTAGAACTTTAATTAAGATTGTTATTAATCTATGCAATTTTCGTGGTTTATTTGTCTACATACGGTACAGCTGCTAGAAAACGATCAGCTGAATTTCTCTATTCGCGTATTCGTGCCTTCGCGGGCGCGGGGGACGTGTTTCCGCGGCCTACCCCGCGCGCGTCCACCTCCGACCGCCCGTGTGGCTGTACGTTGTACATTGCGTATTGAAAATTTTAAATTTTACAAAAATAATCGATTAGAAGCATTTGCTTCTTTTTTTTGTGGGCCATGTGATTGATTCATTGGAGGAGGAGGAGGAGGAGGACTGGTCTGAATACACCCTGTATATAAAAAACAAGAATTTTGAAAATCGGTCCACAGTCGGCGGCGTAATCGTTGAACATACAAATAAAAATATACAGCCGAACGTATAACCATCTCCATTTTTTGGAAGGCGGTTAAAAATTGAAGTGTCTGTCAGTAATTTCAAATTAACAACAGTCATGCGTGACATTAATGACATTGGTGTCATTGTATTTCTCTGGACCTCCTTGGTCCCAGAGATTTACAATTCACGCGAGCGAAGCCGCGGGCAAAAGCTAATATTAACGAAATGTACAAGTCAAACAATATTGAGGCGAACGGGGGCCGCCGAAATTGAGCTAGAATCATTTATAAGAGGGAGAAACTAGGGAGGCAGTAGGGGAAAGGTGTTACTGCATTTTGCATGAGCTCCCGGTAGCCGTCACAGCTCCACGCTTCGTACAGGTGCGTAATAAAGATTTTTTGGGAAAATTTGCCATTTGCTAAAGGTGACGTTTAATTATCTAGAGGCTACCAACGTGAGAAATTATAATCTCTAGCTAATAACTAAAGTGACTGATCCTAAAATGTAATTGTGTGTAATGTGTATACTGTAATTTTGTATGCTTGTTCCCGAATCACGCCAAAACCACTAGACCTATTTCAAAGATGTTTTCACCATTAGAATGCTACATTATTCCCATTACATAATAATAATATAGGCCATATCATTGATAACTATGGATACGTTCCTTACAAAACTGACAAAATTTCTGTGCCGCAACACACATTAACATTTTCATTACTGTTACATTTTGAGTAAAATGTAACAGCCAAGATTCGTGAAAGGGATGGCATGTATAATTCAATAGCAAAAACAAAGATGACTAGTGTTTGTCACTACCAATTGAGCGTATCATTATAAATAAATAGCGTATATTCAAGTTTTTAATCTCTGGCATAGAACATTTGACGACACAGAAGATACAAAATGCGTATAAATTCTATTCGTTCATACCTTTGACGACATGCTGCGAATTTAATATTTTGTGTAATCGGTAGTTTGACAACCATTTTATGTAAGATTAATCTAGAAAACAATGGCGTAAATGCTTACCATTATTTAGATGAAACTATACATTTAGTTTTTTTTAAATTAATGTCCCAAACAGGAATCGAAACCTGGTATTTAAAAACACATTTGTATTATTGCGCTTTGATAGTATTGATGTTGTGGTACAAGTGCCGCAAAGTAATAAAGGACACACACGGCACACATGAAGAAAATTATTTTAACAAAATAAGGAGTATTTTAAACCAAGCTTTGTGTAAAAAAATAAACTAACTTTTAACAAATAACTTTTTTAACGTTGTGTCAAAAAAGTTATTTATTAAAAGTTAGCTTATTTTCCAGAATTTGTTCCTCATTACGAAAACTAACTTTCAATCTCATTTTAACTGACTTCCAAAAAACGGGAGGTGGTTAATGGTTATACGTTTGCCTGTATAAATATTTTTTAATTTTTTTGTATGTTCAACGATAACTCCGCCGTATGTTGACCGATTTTGGAAAATTTTATATGGGAGAGCCACGCTTCGGCATGAATGGGCCGGCTCAACCAGGTAAACACCACGGCCTCACAGAAAACCGGCGTGAAATAACGTGAGGACTTGCGCGGAAAATCCCCAAGGGGGACTGGGAACGCAAGTCGCAACACTAGAGGAGTTACAAGTATAACTCCTCTAGTGTTGCGAGTGTCCATGGGTGGCGGTAATCGCTCACCATCAGGCAATCCGGTTGCTCGTTTCCTGAAACATTTAATTAAAAAAAAGTAAAGTCGGTTTACTGACGATAGTTGAACGTGACAACGTCATGTTTATAGTGCGCGCGGAACTAATTGGCCGCGCCTTAGGTAGGCGTGTTGCCGCCGCGAAGTCCGGCGCCGAACTAAGTAATAACATCAAGCGCCCCCGCCTCTCCGTCCCACCGCTTACATACCTATGGCGCGGCTAGTTGAGGTAACGGCAATGCGTCATATTTAGCGAGGTAACGCTGGTAACAGGTAACGCATGAGTCATGTTTTTTTTGTGCGTGCGGCCGGCTCCATCAAATTATAAGACGTTATCACGTCAAAAAAAAATTATGTCAAGGGTATAATTATGCAAAAGGTAGGGCTTGCAAATATTCGAAAATTTTGATATTCGAATATTCGATTTTTTATGTCCACTATTCGAATAATATATAAAAATATAACAAAGTGTTGTGAAAAGACATTGGCAATATAAACGAAAATCAACAAAACCTTATACTGGCTTTAAAATCTAGACGCGTAGGAATTTTTACAATCAAAATATAAACAAAAAACAAATAAATATTAAGTAACTCTTTTTAAGAAGAGCGTAACCTTTATTAGAAGTATATTTGTCTGTAGATTTAAAATGTATGCTACAAATTCTACTATTTTTGAGAGCATACATCCGGCTTCACCTATTTGTTCGAACTATTGCGATCCAGTCTTGTATTCGTACCTACTTCATTACTTGGAAACCTTAAAGAAAAATTTAAGATTGATAAATTAAAATTAAATAAAAGTAGCAGTTCCTTTACTGTTACTGTTAGGCCCTCAGTTTGTTCTAAGTTATTTAACATCTCACATCGCATGATGTAATCGCATCATCTGTACAAACATGATACTAAGAACGTATATTGTTTTAGTAATCGTACTAATAGTGATTTTAATCACCTAGTAAATCTCCTGTTACATTATGAATGGCGATTGGCACATTAGCGTTATTAATGTATTATCTGGATTAGGTTCCTGTACGAGGATCACTCACCGTCATTGACTCATTACATCAGAAAATGTTAGTTTCGATTGTTTGATATAGCATAATTTGCACTATTTACTACTTTTATCTATTTAATAAAAGTACCTGGGTAACCAAGCTTTGCTTGGAGCCTTAGTAGATAAAAGAAATAGTCACAAAAATATGTTACCGGGGTTTGAACCCGCATAACGAATTTCCGATCAACGCAAAAAATGACCTAACTTACAATCGGACTTAGATGATTGAGGTTGAAATTATTGATAGGTATATTGTTGCACGAAGAAAGAAAACACCTATCATATAACTTAAAAATGCGCAGTTTCGCAGGGATAAGGCCTATCTAAATCGATTTTATTCCCCCAAAACTCCCTGAATACTAAATTTCATTATGAGAGAAATTCGTCAAAAGAGATCTCGTTTTGCCGCGATAAAAAATAGCATATTATGTCCTTCCACGTGGTCTAATCTGTATCTGTGCGAAATATCATCAATCGGTGCAGTAGTTTCGGGGCATATTCAAAGCAAACAAACATACAAACAAACACATAATTCCCCTTAATATTATCCTACCAAAAACATTTTCATGTAAAGTGATGCCAAGACCATGGCATATGACTCAAAAAGCTATCAGATCTCATGTAAAACCAAGCTCCAGACTCTACGCCTTAATTCTATAAGCCAAACTACACAAACTACACCTTAGTCAAAATAATATGTGGCCTGCCCATTTCGCTACATTCGCTTGGGCGTAAGGTGAACAATTTACGGACTTTTTTTCTGTTATACTATTCATCTACAAACGAAACTGCCAAGTCACATAACTTGACTAAGGTGTAGAGTTTAGCTTTTTTACAGTGCTAGTCATATGGTATCGTCTCGGCATCATTTTCATCATTTCGCATCGTTTTTGATGTGATTTCACTTTTTTTTAAGTTGTTATGACAATATTTTTATTTTATTTCTTAATTTAGTTGTTATTATTTAACACGTCAAGTAGGCAAGCTCTACTTGACGTGGGCACTATTGTGCCTCCAGATTAGTACAGAAGAACGGTCTGACAGAGTTTGATAATATTGTGAAGTTTAAGCAGAAACTACCTGAGTAACCGAGCTTTGCTCGGAGATCTAGTAGATTTAAAAAAAAAAAAAAAACATATTTTACCAGAGTTCGAACCCACCACATTGCTAATTTCCGAATAACGCAAAATTAACCAAACAGCCAATCGGACTGACATTATAGAGTCGAAATAATTGATGTTATATAATTGTTGGACGACGAAAGAAAAAACATATAAAAATTAAAAATGCGCAGTCTCCCAGGAATAAAACCTAGCTAGACCGATTCTTCTCCCCTAAAACTCCCTGCATACTAAATTTCATGTAAATACTTGCAGCCGTTGTCGAGAGCACGATTATTTATATACAAGATTGTCTCGTTTATTGTATCAGATAAGTTGGTTTTCAATTGCCGCCAACAAATTATATTATTGCGTGCAATTATGGATTAAATAGTAAAATATTAAATTAATTTCTAATAAAGCTAGAAGAAATCATCCCACAAAAATTTAAATTTAAAAAAATTGTAGATGTCGTAGAGACCAAGTTCAATTCAAGATAGTCTATTTAATTAGTTACTCATAACAAATTTGTTACCGTATGTGAAAAATGTTATATTTATAATTTGTTATTTAACATAGTGACTTGGCAATGAGCACTTAAAGAAATAAATGTCCGGTATAAGGTATTCATTAAATTATTTTGATGATTACTGTTTGGGGTGTGTTTGTGGGAGCACATGATATGAATCTCGCAAGTCTCATTATTATCAAGAATTTAATTTAAATAAATGAGTTAAATTTGAAATGTTTACGTAAAATAGTTTTTGACTGATGAGGGGGTCAAAATATAGGATTCGTGCAGAACCGTGTATCTATAATACCCACTAGTTATGCTTAAAACATAAATGTAATAATTGTATGCCAAATAGGTTTTATTATTCATTCAATAGTGAATTTCTCATATACAAGCACAGGTAAATGTTAGAGAGTACGAGGCCAGTCGCTGGCAACGTTTGCATTTTACATTAGATTTAAATTGTTTACGTCGTTAAGAAAGGAAAGTCCTCAAACAAAGCAAGGGAGGTGAAAGTTAAACAAATGTTTCTTTTTCTTTTTCTTATATGAGTTAAATGCATGGAACGGTATGTTTTAAGTACTTTATTTATATGATATGACCCGACGGATATTGTGCTGTCTTCATTATAAACTGGAATAAATAAAATATAACTAACTGCCTACATAGAACTACAACAGAACTCCTGACTCCATATAG
Organism: Phengaris arion; assembly: GCA_963565745.1. Taxonomy (NCBI): domain Eukaryota; kingdom Metazoa; phylum Arthropoda; class Insecta; order Lepidoptera; family Lycaenidae; genus Phengaris; species Phengaris arion. Next base: position 16,659,204 of record OY751437.1, read on the forward strand.
ATACATGTTTGGGAATTTCGTCGTTGTTTAAAGAACTGCAAGCATATGCCATCATACAACTTACAGTAATCATCATCATCATCATCATCACCACCATCTTCACAAGAAACACCAACATATTATCATGATGACATAGGTACTGTGAACTCATCAGAGTTTTGTTCACCGATATAGATATCATTGAAATTTTGCTATTGCTAAAATTATTTTCGTGTACATCATAATCACAATATATTTATTTAATGCTACATTTTTTCCGTCGACTAATACAATAGATAATAATAGTTATTTAATACTATAGTATCTAATCAATATCATCACTGGGGATTGTAGATAGTAGATCCACAGATCGGTAATGCTTATTTGGGGAAATACCATGGCCTCTCAGAAAACTGGCATAAAATAACGCTTGAGTTTATTTTGCCGAGAGATTGAGAAAAGCGGAGGCTTGTTTGTGTATATATCTTTCTTAAAATGTGTTAATAATAATAAAATAATAGGAACTAACAGAAATTTCAGCATTGTTTAAAGAACAGCAAGCATTTATGCTACATTCTAGCGTAATTGGCATAAGCCAATTACAGTACTCATTATCATCATGACCACGTATGATGATATATTTGATATATTTGAACATTTGCTAATCCTAAATTTATATTTATCATCATCACCATACGCTCGAAGATTAATTTAGTAAGCACTAGATGAATCTTCTGAGACTCTGTGCCGGATAAGCTTAACAATTTAGAGTTTAGAAACCGGGAATCAGGAAAATTATTTTCAGCAGATATTAACTTTTCAAGCAGTTTAAAAAAAACGATTTCAAGCAATTACAAAATACCGGTTCAGTTGACTAAATTTTCTGAACCATATTGGAATTTGGAACGTCAATGTTATAAAAACTTAATAGTAGTATGATCAATACGGTTGGTAAAACAGTCCATGCATGTTATTTAATCACTTCTATTGTTCTCTAATGGCAATGAATATTCATAATATTTTTTAATCCGCTAAATTTACACAGTCAATTAGTGAGTGTACTAGAAGGCGGGTTTAAATTTAGACTGCAGTATCATGAAGTTATTTATTATCTTACTTTTTGCTATATACCGTCAGGGCAATGCAAATTTTATAAAATTGGTGTCAGACAAATTCGTTGACTTACGCAATTGTGTCGTTGAAAGTTTCAAAACGTTAAGAGTTAAATTAAGAGGTTTTTTATTTCCTGAGTGTAAAATAATTAAGGCAATGATTAGTGAGAATAGTATTCATTTTGTACCTACAGAGACAGAGAAGTTCAACATTGTTGATATTACAGAAAAGCCAATAGATGGTGAGCTAATATTACAATTTAAATCAGAGCCCAATAGACTTGGGCCCGTTCCCGTTCCTCAACTGGCAATCCTTCATGGTAAGAGAATAGAATCGCATGTTGTTCTAACAAGAGATGGATATTTTATTACAATACATCGTTTGAAAAGTATAAATGAAACCCAAACGAATAATACTGTATTACTTCACCATGGACTACTGGGCAGTTCAGCAGATTGGATGGTATTGGGATCCAAAAAATCACTTTCTTACCTTCTGTTAAATGCTGGTTTTGATGTGTGGCTCATAAATTCTCGAGGAAACTACTACTCAAGAGATCATATGAGAAACATTGATTCAACATACTGGAATTTCACATGGTTCGAAATGGGAAAATATGATTTGCCTGCTATTGTAGACTATGTCTCACAAGTAACCAATCCCAATGATCAGCTTACCTACATCGGACATTCTATGGGCTGTACAGCATTCGTAACAATGCTTTCATTGCATCCTGATTACAATTCTAAATTCAGAATGGCAATATTATTAGCTCCCTTGATATTTTTGGCTAATGCGGAGGGTCCATTGCATATCCTGGGTGCAGTTGCGTTAGATCCACCAGAGGAGTTATTGTATATTTTAGATGCTCATGAGTTTCTACCAGACAAAAAAGTTCCTATTTGGATGATTAAGGACTATTGCAAAAATCCAGAAACACAGTGTGTAAATCCTTCTTTGTTTTTTACTGGAAGTTTCATAGATAACGATAAATGGGATGAAGCATTGATTAGGAGTATATGGAATTACTTTCCTGCTGGTGGTTCAACGAACACAATTCTTCATTATGCTCAAATGGTCAAAAGTGGAAAATTCCATGTATTTAAGGATGAAAATCTTGAGATTTCAATAAGTTCCGTAAAAGTTCCGATAGTATTAATTAGTTCAAATGATGATAAATTAGCTAAGGTGCCAGATATTTTAAGACTTTATTTTAAACTTTCTTGTCCCATTGATCACTATACAATTCGCGATAAAGGCATATCTCACATGGATTTTGTATGGAATCCTTCGGCTGATACCATAATATATTCAAAAGTATTAGATTACATACATGCTGATATCAGTTGTTACAAATTTAAAGCAACTAATATTTAAAAGAAGTTGAATATATATTTTTTAATTCTACTTGTTTTAATTGTAATTTTTCAACTTTAAATTACACATAGTTATTCATTAGTTCAGATGTTCAATACGATAAAATTATAGTTACTCAAAGCTGTGCATCGACCATAAAGCCCGTATTTCAGTTGAGTTAGAAGAGTTCCACACAAAAAGATTATCTTCGAATGTGAAATCAGACGGTTGGATATGTGAGTGGCGTCTTCTTTGTCTTATTTTTTTTCGGGTATATTTAACAGATAGCCTATGATAACACGATAACAAATGATATTTCACATGTTGTGTCCCGCCTTCGGACACTATGGAGAAGACAGTTTATGCCATTTGTACGAGTTATTAGCACCGATTTTATGAACTTATGTGATCTATCCCTTTACACTTCACATACGCTTTATTTTCTTTAACGTAAATTAAGTAATTCGCCCAGTGATTACCATACACACCTCTTTTAAATACCTTTATTATATTCTTATATCCGACTTAAAGTAAAAATTATTAAATTATTAAAAAGTATTAAAGTATTAATATACATTCCTAAACCTTCTTGAAAAACTTTAGTAATACTCCACTTAGATATATTCATAAGAAGAAAGTATTAATACCTTTAAGATATTATGCTGTGATTTAATTTCCGTTTCTTCACTACAAAGATAAATTAAGTCTTGAATTTCAAATTTTTAAACAATAAAAATTAAAATAATTGATACCAACCTAATCCTTATCCAACACAATATTATGTTAGATAAACGCCACTAAATAATATATATTATATAATAATGGCATAAGTTAGCTGAAATTTTATATAAGTTTAGCTAAAATGAACGTTACTTAAGCTTTTCTCATTTGCCAAGATTTAATAATAAAAACATTTTGTTTTACTTTTGACATAAATTTATTTGACATTAGTCATAATATTAGGTAATGACCTAATATTATGACTAAACATACCCAATTGGCGTTTTGTAAGGGAGGAACATAAAGTCGATTTTTTTAAACATAACATATTTATTTAAAGTATATACCATTGCTATCTATGCACTTTTGCCATCTCATAGGTAGTTCATTGATTCCTTTACTAAAAACACCATTCGGACAGAAATCAATAAAATATTTGAAGGCGCTTTGGACTGCCCCATCGAAGTTGAATTTTTTCCCTTGCAAGAAGTTATCCAAATTTCGAAAAATATGGTAATCTGTTGGAGTAAAGTCCGGGGAGTACGCTGTATATCTTATATATTCCAATTATTGAAGGTCCTCAAATTGGGTAGCCGTCTATTGTGCAATATCTGGTCCAGCGTTGTCCTGAAGCAGCAGTGGCCTAGAGAGAATGACCAACCTCGGTTATTTAGCAGCTAGCTTTTCCATCATGATTTGCAGTTGCTGGCAATAGACATCTGCCGTAATCGTCAAATCAGATTAAGGAAAGCGAACGACGCCGGCACTAGTCCACCAAACGATCACAAGTAACTTTTTATGAGTAAATTTTCGCTTGGGGCAGGCTTTGGCTGGTTCGCCAGGGTTCAGCCATTGCGATGAGCGTTTCCGATCATCGTAGAGGATCCACTTTTCATCACAGGTAATGATTCGATTTCAAATCGCTTCATTATTGTGCCGGTTGAGTAATGTAACGCAGCAGTCGATGCGCGTTTCTCGGTTTACTGCACACAAATCATTAGGTACCTTTCAAGCTTTTTCATCTTCCCAATTTGCTTCAAGTGGATTAAAACAGTTTTATCACTAACACTGCAGCCTGCAGCTAACTCTGACGTGGTATGCAATAGATCCGCTTTCACAATAGCCTTCAATTCTTTGTTATCAATTTTGGTCTCCGGCCGTCCACGGGGCTTGTTCTGGAGGTCGAAATTTCCAAAACGAAAACGTTGGAACTAAAAACGCACTGTGTTTTCTTTTGCGGTGTCACGACATCGCTGCTATACACATCATTAATTCTTCGAGACGTTTCTGCAGCACTAGTGCCACGGTGGAACGCGTACTCGAAAATAATACAATATTTCAAGTTTTCCATTTTGTAAACAGAGTGATGCAAAAAAAACCCAACAGAGGAAAAAACAAATGAATTACTGTTTTCGAAATACAAATGCATGAGTAAATAGCGGTATAAATTTGAAATTGTTATTCCTAACCAAAGAAAATAAAAGATAGATATAGACGAGTAGACGACTAGTCTTTAGATTTTTGATTTTCTTTAATTGTCTAAAACAATTGTTAAGATAGACTAAAAAAGCTTGCAACTACTTATACAGACAAATTAAAAGAGGAACAAATTAAATAGCTATCGATTTGATTGCACTACTACAAGAAGATAATATTATATTTGAGATAAAAGTGGCCAGTAAGACAAAACACCAATTTCATATGTAAGGACCTAATATTATATTTAGATCCCTAATGCTATGGAGATTTTTTGTCAATGACAGCTATATTTTTATTTTATACCTACTCTGACATGCGTATTGGCTATTGAATTTCTTACTACTCCTTGCTTACTACCTACATACAACTACAGCAACTACACCTACACTTACTACCTACGTCTACAATCAACATAATATATTACTTACTCCTACTACCTACTTCTACCACCTACACTTACTACCTACATCTACAATTCATACCTACAATGTACACCTACTATCTAATTCTAATACCTACTACCTGTTCTTACCACATACACCTAAAACCTACTTCTACACCCACACATATACCTACACATACACTTACCTACATTAGAAATGTCAAGTTAACAAATTGTTAGACTTTTTCAATAACCTGATGCTCAGAAAGGTGAAAGAAAATGGAGTCGCGAGGTATCCTGTATGTCTGAAATAACTTTACGCGCTTTAAAACATTGTGCTTTACAAACGCATGAAGTCTGCCAACTCGTAGTAGTCTATAGAGGTGGACTGCAGCCTAATTCTCCTCACCCGTGTTCGGGGACGTAAGTGCTGGGTGTTGTTCATAATTGATTAACTGTTTAATATTACAAGATGCTTTAGTGGTAAAATTTTTCCTTTTGTTTTTACTGTGAATTTATATTGGGAATGTGAAACTATTAGATGTATTTGTTAATTTACTAAAATATAATTAAATATAAAATATAATAATTCTGTGACATTTCTCAAAAATTTGGATCGATTAAGAAGCTTCTATGAAAGTTGTTCGTTTGTACGTATATTATATTATTATTTATACTGTGCCCTCAGATTGTGGATATAGTAGGCCAGTGCGCCGGATCAACCGTAGCAGAAAAAAAGAAAATAGGCTTTATTTCGAGATTGTCGTGCCCCCCAAGATAAGCCAAGCGAAGCATAAGAGCACTACCAGACCACCCTTTCTCGAAGCTTTTCGTCAATTTTTTGAACTCTCATAAGTTGGGTTTGGATTATATCAGGTAAATGAAATTTTTCCAGTAGCGGACTTATTAAACATGTTACATTTTGATTGCATAGGTCTTATACTTAATATTTTATTGATATCTAAAAACCCCTGAATTCGTCACTAACTCTACTGATGATCAACAAAATTATATGGTGCTTCCGAATGTCCTAGAAAGCTGAAATTTTGTACGTAAGGTTTTTTTTAGTACGCTTAGGCCTTTCATCCTTTGTTGGATGATTTACACAGTATTATTTGAGCGATGTTACCACTCTTGAAATACTGTAGTACCTGGGACAGTCGGTTTTAAATATCGTATGGTTGCCCAAGCACTCAATCAGCCTAGTCCATACGAATGACTGGTCAATACTTCTGGGGCCAACCGTGTGATTCCAACCGGGTTTCCTTACAATGTTTTCCTTCACCGCTAGAGCGTTCGTAACGTACTTGACATCTGAAAAAGTCTCATTGGTACACGCCACAACCTGGAAATCGAACCTGCACTCTCTCGACTGCGAACCAAATGATCTACCCTCTAGGCCACGGAGCTCTTGTATTTTAGTATATAACCAACATAATAATAGTCAAAATTATTATTTTATCCTCCAACCCCTTAAACTAGGGGATAAAAGTTAAGTCTCTTTAAAAGCACCATCTATCGCATATTTTATGAACTATGTTAATAATGTCGTCGTTCGTCGCTTGGATTGAAAACTTATTGACGTAAAATTTAAATAATCATTTCCCTAGTATACTGTAGTGATTTCAACGGATAATTTTACATAAAAGTAACATTCTAATCGTTTAACGCAAGTCTCATATAAACTTTTATCCTTCCAACCCCTAAAACTAGGGTATGGAAGTTTGTATGAGACTTCACAAATTTTGACGCTAGAGGTCTGAAAATTGTTGTTGGGATCCGATAATAACAATATTATGTAGTAAAATAACCATTTAACTATGAGACTTCACAAATTTTGACGCTAGAAGTCTGAAAATTGTTGAAGATATCCGATAATAACAATATTATATAGTAAAATAACCATTTAACCCTTTATTGACAGCAAAAAACATTATTAGTATTTTTAATCATCATCGACATATTTTTATGTACTTCATCTTAAATAGTAGTGTACGAACGTCCCTTTAATAACTATAATGTTACTATAGATGCATTGACTGGGTCTACTAATAAAATACTTACTACGGCTTCATACTTTATTAGGACTCTTGTCGTGAGGTGATGGTAGGCAGACGACTGGCTCTTGCAAGAGTGTCGTCTGTCCTCGAACATACATATTATAGCATAGACATAAATATTATAACAATCGAATGAGCTGACAATACACTTTGATACTGCTAGAAACATATTATATATACTAAAAGGGTGTGGACCTGTCTATTTGTCATTAATAATATACACTACATACACACCCTCTTAAAAAAATTAAGTTACATGACAAACAAAAAAATTCTACTTCATGTTAACTTTTCCGTTTAAATTAATTAAGAATACTCGGGAAATAATTATTTTAATATTACGTCAATTACTTTCCAATCCAAGCGATAAATGCCGACATAACTTACATAGTTCATAATATACGCGATAGGTAGCGCTTTTAATAAGACTTAAAAATATTATGATTTACTATCAAAAATATTATTAATTAATTGAAGTGAATAATAATGTCACGAAAGAACATGGTATATTATTAGGCCATATAACAGTTTTTAGTTTTTAGACTTCGTAAATAAAAAGGGTTTTAAATAAACTACATAATCCACTCAACTTCTAGAGAAAAATAACATCTAGTCAAAAGCGCAATCTAGGCAAATAGGTACTTAGCTAATAAACAATATCAATGATGTGTATTCAAGTAGTACTTAATGCTACCGATAGATGTCAGTGTTTGGACGCTGTAACACGCTTATGCTTTCCTTCAATAGATTACTTATGAAATCATATATTATGTAAATATATTTTTGTCACCAAAATATTCGGACAATATTAATAAGTACTTGGGAGACCGAGCTTCACTCGGAATTATACTTCAATTTTGTTTATCTGTATAGATATAATATATTATATTATACAAAACACTAACTACTATATATATTTGAACTAAGTTTATAAAGTGAGCGCGAACTAGTTGGCCGCACCTTAGGTAGGAACAGGGATGAGGGGGCGGGTTGCTTGCTGCTCGCAGTGTTGCCGCCGCGAAGTCCGGCTCCGTACTGAGTAATAACATCAAGCGCTCTCCGTCCCACCGCTCGCCTACCTAAGGCCCGGCTAGCTAGTCACAATATGTAACAGTCATAACAGTCACAATGTGTAATTGCAAAATTTTACATTATTGTGAAGGTGATAAGGTCGTTTTTTGTATAATTCTTAATAGTCGTTATTACATTGTGATTTAGAGTGGCAAAAAGTGCCCTGCCTAATAATCCGTTCAGCCCCAATACGATTCGCAACGCGCCATAAGGAACTTCGTTCCAAAAAGTTTGTGTGTCAGCTCCGACACACGACTGGAGTTTACTCTAAAAAGTAAAATTTGGTGTGCAATGCAAAGTGACCGACGCATCTTCGGCCAACATCGTTTGACACCGTACCGTGTAGTTTTTTTGTGTTTGCCTCAGTACACTCAAAAAATAAACATAAAAAGCAAATTTGTTTTTATTTTATTTATTTTTATTTAAATATCTCGAAACTTTTTATATGAATTGTTATTTAGACATATATTTAATTAATTAAAAAAACATTGGTATGTGTGTCGTAGATTTTCGCAATAATTTAGCTTCAAAGTTTTAATGTTAAGTAAACACTAAAAATTTAATTCCCAGTAAAATCATATTTAATATTTTGCATGATACTTTATATCTATTGCAATTTTAGATTATAAATAAAGAATATACAATAAAGAATACTACAATAAAGAATAAACATTCTACACATTTAATAAAAAATATTATACAACCTGTATAGTTTCCAAAAATATTCGTTTTCTAGCAGCTGTAACGTGTTTAGTAAATAAACCACGAAAATCGCATACTTAGATTATTACCCAACTTATTTAAAGTTCTAATAACATTCAAGTACCTACCTATTTACTAACTTTTGTTAAGTTAACTTTTAATTACTTTAAATTTTTTGTTCTGATTAAGAAAAATAAATGAAAATGAAATGAGATGAGTAACATACACAGTTAAATCGAACAGCAAGTAGCAACTGGCCTACCGTGCCGACGTCTAAGCATTTTAGCCACACTGCGGGCTCCAAGACAAGGATCTCGGCGCACCGTCTAAAATCAATCAGGTGCCGCCCACCGCCATACGCTAAGGGCTCAATGGGCCTATTTTCTAACACTCGCATGCCTGTGTATCGCCTCCGTATAGGATATCGCCTCCGGTAAATCCTCAATGCCTCTGCGACATTGCCAAATGCTTCTGATTTGAAATGTGCTTAGCATATTATCATCATACCATATTGACGCGTGGTACACGCGTATGGTGAAGGCATTTTAGGATAAAAAATCACGAAATCAAGTCTAAGCAAACAAAAAGGTAAATACTAATTACAAATAAAACAGTTTTAAAACAAACGAAAGTCAAAATAAACAAACGAAAATTTAAACGAAGATAAGATGTAGATAATTAAAAAAATAACACGGAACGCCGAACGTCACTCGAAAACGCGGGTTTACAGCCCAGTTGACGAGCCAAAACTAAGAAAATTATTTTATGTAAAAAACAGGCATGTGTCGTCCCGAATCCCAATACATTTGTATCGATAGTTTTTCATATCGATCCAAATGTATTGGGATTCATTTGAAATTATTTAAAAAACTACTGGAGGCTCAAGGCGCGTAAAAGATCAGCAACGCACATGTGTCAGGTACCAGCAGCCGGATCAGGCGATCTGTTTGCTTGTTTGCCGGTCATAAATCATGAAAACTCAGCTGACTTAATATAAAAAACAGTAACTTATTTATTACAAACACAAAGGCAAAAACTCATATTACTCATTAAATATCGACTACGTTATACGTACAAGTACTACGTTGTAAGTTTCAATTTTCGTACGTCACATCACTTAGCCTAGGTAGTCAGCGGTACGCTTTTGATATTTGCCGCGAAAACGGCCGCGCGCGCCGCCCCGCCGCCGCCCGCGCCCGCGCCGGCTAGCTACAACCCGCCCCGGGCCGCGCACCCCGCCGCCACCGCTGCTTTGTAGGTACGGTCTACAAAGCAATAATTATCTAACGACATTTAACGTAGTACCTACTGACATAGTACAAGATGATTTTCCTTTAATATTGAATGTAATGTTTACAAAGATTATGTTTGCAGTAAAACTACATTATCAGTGCCTTTCGGAAAACTAAGAGACTAAACTAAGGAGTAACACGGACATTGAGAAAAAGTTACTGATTTTTTCGCGGTTTATTTTCATTTGTCATCTCGACATTTAGGCTACTTTACAGCAAACGTGATCACTGCCCACGGGAGGACTAACAAACAATAGCTTGCAATAAATTCAATAGACTTTGCCAAAACCCTTTAAAGTCCACTGCTTAAGTTTAAATAATTACGCGGTACATTGGCACGTGCACTTGTTGTCGGCAAATTGTTTTGAATTTTGCCGAAATAGAAAATGTTATTTTCTTAAGAATTATTAAACGTCGGCATCCTTTGAATTTTGCCGAAGTCTGATTTGAGTTTCACTATTAGGTCGTGTTTAAAAACGTAGTGTTGTGTTGTTGAGTTTAAAGTCATACGTGTAATGATTTATGGTGCTAGCAACGATACTCAAATTTCAAAATGCAACAATAACACTTTCTAACAACTTTAAGTTTTAACTTTTAACGTGACACCTTGCCGCGGTCACCTGATGGTCGATGGATTCCGTGAACTTAGTACTAGAAGTAGACTTAGTACCTACTACCTACTAACAGTCATTCACTACTCAATACTTCTTTCACGTAAGTAAATAGCTATTAGACATAGTTTTACATATTATGATCGGTGTACCGACTTACGTACGTAACTTATTATCATTAATAATAATTTACTAATGCGATTTCGGACACCCTTTTATACACCTACTTAGTTTCATTGTTACTCACAGTTCAACCACGTTACATCTTTCGGTTATTGTCGTTTTTCACACACCGTCTGTAATTTCGATAGAAAAGCGATGATTGCCGTTAGATATTAAGAATTTAGTTGCACTGTACTGTTCGTTATTTGTCAAGCAACATTTCGTGCGTGAGTTACGAACCACACTGAAGGCGCTATAGAGCAGGGATATCCAAAGTGGGTTCCGTGGGATAGTCATCAAGGTTCCGCCAAAATTATTTAAAATTTTGAAATCCTAAATTCAAACATCCGTCACTTTTGTGTATGTACGGTTGTAAGCCACTGCTATCTGCATACATTAAACATCGCTGAACGCGTGTAGTGAGGCAGGAGCACGGCGCGGCGGCCGGCCAGGTGCGTCAGCTTTGCGTCTTTTTTCAGCAGCGTAATGAATTAAATTACATTGCGTAATGAAGTAAAAATAATTATATTTTAAATTTTAATAAGAAATATACTTCTAGACAGCTTGTTCTTATTATTAAAAGGTATAAAATGTAAAAAAACTGAAATTTTTGATAAAGAAATTTTTAAAACAAAATTTATTTTTTTTGTAATGAGAAAGGGTAGTATAATCATATCCCAAAGTTAATGGAAGCGGACCTCTGCACCCTGTAGAACATTCCAAGGTTTTACTTACAAGAAATAAATGAAAATCGAAAAAAAAAATTATATGCAATGCAAAGCGACAAACACATCTTCGGCTAACATCGTGTGACACCGTACCATGTAACCATGTGACATCATGAATTCGATTTTACCAAAGAATTTATATTAATAACGTAAAGAATCGTCACTCCACCGATTAACACGAACAGCTCGCGGCTGTGTGCGCGTAGCTGGGCGAATGTGGAGGCTGGCTGGCTGGCTGGCTGGCTGGCTGGCGTGATCTTTTTCAGCCAGGACTTTCGTTTACGGGGCTGACCGCTATCCGTTTCGTGCTTTGACATAATTGACAATATAATTTCATAATATATATGATGAATTTGTCTGACGAGACGTTTAATATTATTATTTCGGTGTCAACCTTAGGTTTACGTCAACATGGCTGACATTCCCCGGTGCACGAAATGTAATTTGTAGAGAGTGTCGCCCCTGTGATTTTAAAATCCAATAGATTTTGATACCCCGGGCTTATTTATGAAAGGAGTAAACTCAAAAAATTAGGGACAGGGATAAAAAGTCATAAGTTATTGATATTAGGCCGGTGTTAGTAATGTAAATATAGATTCGGTTTGCACATCCGACACACAGCTGGTGATTTCCCGCGGGGACGATTCTGGACGGACGCGACTCGCCACCCTCGTGAAAACTAAACTAAGAACTTTAATTAAAACTACAATGTTGTGATCTGATATCGACATCTAATTTAGCATGTTTATTCAGTTATCAATAATTTCTAAAGGATTAGATCATGAGCTCATAGGAAAATTCTAACTAAAACTTTCTGTACCAAACTGACATTACTTTGGCACTCTATAAATTCTCGAGCCTCGTGGACGGTAGATGGCAGGTCGCGAGTTAGGGCACTCACATTTTACGGGAAAGCTTAGGCTGGCATAATATAATTTTGTTGGAAATAAATTGCAATTTCTGTAAGCAACATAATATTCCATCGCCGTAAGCTCTTTGAACAAACCGCAGTAGAATAAAACATGGTAAATGGAAAACAAAAGAAAATGTAAAACTCATTTAATTAGTTATATCATATTTTTTATTCCACGAGATCTTTTCATGGGATTTGCAGGCGGCAAAGTCTAAATGCATGGATTAATAATGTATGGATGTTTTGGAAAGCAAGCTACGAAGATTTTTAATTTTGTGAATACAGATATTGCTTTCTACTTTTAAGTTCCTATTTAAGTTTATCTAGATAACATATTACTACTCTCAGCGCACAAGAAAGGAGTTTTCTGGGGGCACGGCAGATCCTCCACCAAGACGAGCCAAGTGAAGCGACATGGAACGCGACATGGACATGGGTGAAGCGACCATACTACCTTTTCTTGAAGAAATTCGTCGATGTTTTAACCATCTTAACCTGGGTTTGTTTTATACAAGATAAACGAAATTTTCGCGATATGTTGCAAGTAGTAAACTTATTAAACAGTATCTGGGAGACTGAGCTTTGCTCGTAGTTCCAGTATCTATATACTAGAACTACGAGCAAAGCTCGGTCTCCCTGCGTAATAAAACTATGAATAACTTATTAAATGAACAATCTTGAATAGGCTAGATGACTAATATTTTTTTTTCATAAATGAATAGTACTCTTAAATATGACTAACTTCTCAGAACAAACAGTATCTATATCAAAAGTCAATATTTTCTAAGGTATAGCGATTTTATAGGTACATAATTTCGCTAGTCTCGTGAAGACGCTCATACTAAAGTCGTACCTACCTGTGACGTCACGCCTAGGTTAAAGTATATGAAGTACACGGCCGCAGGAACATATTTGTAAATACAAGGGTGGGTCAATAAGTCCGTGACTTTTGGAATAAAACACAGATTTTTTGATAAATAAATCATTTTATTTTTCAACGTAGTCCCCCTTGAGCTCTATACACTTTGTCCAACGCTTCTCCAATTTTTTTATCCCTTCCAAAAAATATGATTTGTCGAGGTCCTCAAAATAGGTCTTTGTTTGCGAGATGACTTCATCATTGGAGTCAAATCTTTTTCCACCGAGCCATTTTTTCAGGTTTGGGAACAAGAAGTAGTCACTCGGAGCCAAATATGGAGAATAGGGTGGATGTGGGAGCAATTCATAGCCCAATTCATGGATTTTTGCCATGGCAACTGCACATGTGTGCACCCTTGCATTGTCTTGGTGAAAAAGAACTTTTTTCTTGGCCAAATGAGGTCGGTTTTTTTTCAAATTCTCATCGAAGCGGTCCAATAAGTTGGCATAATATTCCCCATTAATTGTTCTTCCCTTTTGAAGATAGTCAATGTGGATTATCCCACGTGCATCCCAAAAAACAATCGCCATAACTTTATTGGCTGACAAACCCACCTTGGCCTTCTTTGGCGCCGATTCACCCTTAGAAACCCACTGTTTTGACTGTTGTCTGGTCTCTGGTGTGTTGTGATGGATCTATGTTTCGTCCACGGTTACAAAACTGCGCAAAAACTCCTCCATATTGTGATTAAACAACGCCAAACCTTCCTGTGAAGTTGTTACACGATTGCGTTTGTGGTCGACTTGCGGAAAGCTTTCTCATGCCCAAGTGATCATTCCAAATTGAAACCACTGAGACATGCGAGATGCCTATGGCTTCTACAATCTCTTGCACTTTCAATCTTCGGTCGGCCAACACCATATCGTGAATTTTTTCGATTGTTTCGGGTGTAGAGACCTCAACTGGGCGTCCAGGACGTTCGGCATCTTCAGTGCTTGTACGGCCACAACGAAATTCAGTAAACCACTTTTTTACTATTGAAATCGATGGTGCAGAGTCCCCATAGTATTTATCAAGCTTAGCCTTGGTCTCGGTAATGGTTTTTTTTCGCAAAAAATAATGCTTAATAAGCACACGAAATTAATTTCCATTGTTTCCTTAAGTTACTGGGTAGTCTGATAAAGAAAGCTGTAAAACACAAACTAACTGACGCAGCAAGTTCAAATTTTGATAGGAGTCAACTGACAGATGCCTGTTGACAGGAGTAGTGTTGCTTTTTCAGTAAGGAGGTTAGAAATTCAAAAAGTCACTGACTTATTGACCCGCCTTAGTATCTCCGGTATTTGCGCATTTAAGTTCATACTTACCATAGTAAATGTTTTTGTATATGATGTAAGTAAGCTAATGATGTAGGTTTTGTTAAATAATTTAGCAAAAAATTACTCTTTTTGAACTTTTCAGATGTATCTAATTACTAAACTACACATACAATATTTTTTTTACATATTCCAAGTAGTAACGCCTCAATATATCTAAGTATATTAATGAAACTAAATAGTTCAGATGTAGGCATCATCCCTCTACATCTCAAAATATTTTACGACGGAAAGACTTTTTTTACCCGACTACGGCGAAGCCAAAAGGAAGGGTAATGATTTTGGCAGTCTATGTATGTAAGTATACTTGTTCCCTCGTAGCGTCTAAACTACTAGTCCGATTTTAATGAATGAGATGTCAATATATTCATAATGATGTCGCGGGTAACATAGACAATAATATAATTTTACTCAAAATTTTGTATTTCGAAAATTGAACCTCAAATTCATTTAATAACATCTAAAAAAAATTAACCGAGATAGTCATCACGTGTTTGGTATCAAAAGAAAGGTCTTGGCGATCACATTACAAATATGTAAAAATATATTACATTATAATTTATATGATATTGATTAATATAAAAAATATTTAAAAAAACATATACACGTTTAAAATGCGGTCGTACAATTCGTACAGCCCAGTTGTCCAATTTTCGAATATTACATAAATATAAGAGTATAAAATATAATTTTTATATTATAGTAAGTACCTTCAATTTTTTTTTTTTCATATAAATATTTTTTTAAGACAATGACATAACAAAATAAAAAAATTAAATAACCTCAGAATTGTTAAGCAGTCAACGAGCTGATGATGATAAATTATAAGCTAAGGACAAATCAAATCAAATCAATTTATTGCAAGAATGTGGTATACATAAGGTCTTACAAAATTACAATAAATAAAAAGATCCTACATTTTGCCATCAAAATGGCGTGTGCAAATCATAAACATGCCAGGTGAATAATCTTATAATTAATATTGATAAGCCATTATACATTTAAAATTTAGAAGCACAGAATTTCAGGAATCTCAATAATCTTCATAACAATTAAATAATTCACAATTTGAATTCTATTAGGTCATTACATATGAAATTGGCGTTTTGTAAAGGAGGAAAATAAAGTCGATTTTTTTAAAACAATATATTTATTTAATCAAAGTATATACCATTGCCATCTTGCATAGATGGAAATGGTATATACTTTTGCTATCTCATAGCTAGTTCATTAATTCCTTCACTAAAAAACCATTCGGACAGGAATCAATAAAATCTTCGAAGACGCTTTGGACTGCCCCATCTGAGTTGAATTTTGTCCCTTGCTAAAAAAATGGTAATCTGTTGGAGCAAGGTCAGGGGACTACGCTGGATGTCTTAGACAGTCCAATTGAAGCTCCTCTAATTTGGTAGCCGTATGTTGTGTAGTGTGGTCTAGCGTTGTCCTGAAGCAGCAGTGGCCTAGAGCGACTGACCAATGTCGGTCGTTTAACAGCAAGCTTTTCCATCATGATTTGCAGTTGCTGGCTAAATAGACATCTGCCGTAATCGTCTGGCCAGATATAAGAAAGCTGTAGTGAACGACACCGGCACTAGTCCACCAAACGCTCACAAGTAACTTTTTTGCGTCAATTTTCGCTTGGGACAGGCTTTGGCTGGTTTGCCAGGGATCAGCCATTGCGATGAGCATTTCCGATTATCGTACAGGATCCACTTTTCATTACAGGTAATGATTCGATTTAAAATACCTTCTTTATTGTGCTGGTTGAGTAATGAAACGCAGCAGTCAACGCGCGTTTGTCGGTTTGCTGTTTTTCCTTTCAAGCTTTTTTACCTTCCCAATTTGCTTCAAGTAGATTAAAACACTGTTTTAATCCATTTATCACTAACACCGCAGCCTGCTAACTCGGACGTGGTTTGCGATGCATCCGCTTCCACAATAGCCTTCAATTCCTCATTATCAATTTTGGTCTCTTTGTTATGATTTTTTTGGTATTATTTGGTAAATTTTGGTATGATTTTAACAAAGAAGTAATAAGTAAACTGTATACAAAGAAATATGTCGTACTTAATAAACCTTATCAAACATAAAACATGCGAATTGCATCTTGGATGTTTTAAAATAAATAGTATTATCAACAAAACTACTTATTTGCTTTTCTTTTGAAAACTACCAGTGATTTGCAAACCGTACTCACAAAAATTTTAAAGTCATAAAAGTGCAAAAAAGTAATAAAAATTGAAAATCGACTTTTCGTCCTATTAGCACGAAACTTGTGGGACGAACTAGCAAAGTACCAACAGTTTATAGGACTCCGTACAAAAAGGGTAAAAACGGGACTGAGACTTCACCGTTTGTCCATCTGTCGGTCCGATTGTTTGTCTGTCACCAGAATGTTTCTCATGAATAGCTAGAGGGTTGAAATTTTTACACAATATGTATTTTTGTTTCCGCTTTAAAAACAAATACTAAAAACAGAATAAAAAATGTATTGGGACTCCCATATAATAAACGTGAAACGCTTTGTTGCCGTTTTTTAGGGTTCCGTATTACTCAAGAAACCCTTATAGTTTCACTCTGTCCGTCCGTCTGTCTGTCCACGCTTCTAGCTTCTGTAATTATAAATATAAATAGATGAAATTTGGTATAGTTAAAAAATATTATTTTAGTTAATTTATGTATAGATATCAATTTTGACATCATAAAATAATAACAAATTTACATTTTATGGGTGGCTCCCCATAGATGTGAAGTGGGGATGAAAAATATTTTTTCATTCTACACCATAGTTAAATATAACATTTAAAATAAACACATGACTTTTTTACAAAGTCAACCATTTCAAGTAATCGGCCTGCACAATGGTTTATAAGTTGGTGCCCCTCTAGCATCTTACCAATCCGATCGTGTTTGTATTAATATTTACATAAATTATATAGTCTTGTTATTCGGGCTATTATTACCCACCTCATTCATTAAAATCGGATCAGTAGTTTAGGCGCTACGATGGAACAAACATACATTAATACATACATATAAACTACCAAAATCATTAACGTTTCCTTTTGGCTTTGCCGTAGTCGGGTAAGAAGTGTAGCCAAGCTTCGGTGTCTAAGCTACAGTAAGTGGTGATAGTTACTTGGAGAGCTTACCCTACACACAACATGCACTTGAGACGGTATTTTTAGCCACGTTAAGACAATAACTTGTCAGAGGGTCACTGACCCCTGAAACATGTTCTAGATTGTTCCGTTCCAAAATTATGCAATACTATTATACAATATTAAGTTGGCTGATACCGACTTCAAAATTAAGAAGATTGAGTAGAGAAATATAGTTATAATTTTAGCCGAATTTTCTTCGGTTCGGCATTGAAATACGAGCTTTGAACGTGAGTTCTATAAAATATTGTAGGATATTGTTTGGGCTGGTACCGACTTCAAAATTAAGAAGATTGAGTAGAGAAATAGTTAAAATTTTAGACGAATTTAAAAGGGGAATTATTTAGAAAATACGTTTTATTTTATACTTTTTTGTGCATTTTTACTATGGAAGTCGGATTTAATTTTTTGTTTAAAAAAAATCTCTTTTTAGTTAAATTAAGTAGGTATCTAAATTATTATGAACACATTTTAAGAAAGTTATATTTTTAACTTTCATAAAATGTATTGTGTCTTTATGTACAAAAAAGCCTCCGCTTTTCTTATTCCCACTCTCTCTGCAAAACAAACGCAAACGTTATTTAATGCCAGTTTTCTGAGAGGCCGTGGTGTTTTCCCAATTAATCACTACCGATCTGCGGACCTACTAAACAATCACCAGTGATGATAATGGTTAGATACTATATAATTAAATAATTATTGTTAACTATTGTCATAGTTGGCGGCAAAAACGTAGCAGTAAGGATTAATTAATAACAGGTTTTTACCTATGAAATTGCCGTTCTGCAGTACTGGCCATTTCAAATCATAATAATTTGTTGCCTCCCGTCCAGCTGATTTCTTTAAGAAGGGCATCAATAAACTGCCACTGCGTTGGCAAAGATGCATTGATTGCATGATTATTTCGATTAATACAAATAAAAATTCGTTTAAATTTTTTCATACAAAACGGCAATTTCATAGGTTAAGACCTAATATACTATATAATAGTGATGATTATAATCACGAATATAATTTTGGCAATAGCGAAATTTCAAAAACAATAATATCGATGCACAAAACTCTGATGAGTAGCTATGTCATCATAATTAATATGTTGGTGTTTCGTGTGAAGAACCATGGACACCCGCAACATCAGAGGAGTTGCAAGTGCGTTGCCGACCTATTAGGAGTGAATACACACCCTTATTGAATGAAGGTTTGGAGGTCGTAATGGTCCGGAAATACCGCTGGTGACAGATCATTCCAGAGTTTTACTGTACGCCGTAGAAAGCTTCGGCTAAAGCGCACGGTGGAGGACTACCACTTATCAAGATGATGAGGATGATAAATATTCTGTCGCTTGGAACGGTGGCGAAAAGTTGCAGCAGGTATATACAATTCCTCGGAGCAGTCCCCGTAATATAAACGATAGAGGATGTAGAGCGATCATACATCTCTACATATATCTAAGGGGTCAATCCTGTTTAAAACACTATGCCAGTCGACAATTCGAGCGGCCCTTCGTTGGATACGATCCATAGAGGGAAACTGGTACTTTGGCGCCCCTGCCCAGAGATGAGAACAATATTCCATGTGAAGCCGTACCTGCGCCTTATAGTAAGCGTTGGAATGGACTGAAATACTGCTTTGATCTGTTTGGAACACCAAACTTCTTAAAAGCTAACTTGGTCTTACCCTTCAGATGATATCGGAACTGGACCTCGCTCTATATATTAACACCATGTATTCCATTGTTGGAAGATACAGTTATGAGGGTGCTTTCAAAACGAGGACATACGACCATCGGTAACTTTTTAGCGGTGAATGCGTAAGCTTGTCTTAGAGGGGTTGAATTGGACTAAGTTAAGTCTACCCCATACAGAGACTTTCTCTTACGAAATCTCAATTTCAGAAACAAGTTTGTTTATATACAGCCGAATGAATAACCGCCTCTTTTTTTGGAAGTCGGTTAACAAAAGAATTTTGCAAAAAGGTCTACAAATGGCAGAGTAATGTTCAAACATATTCGTGTCGGTGTAAAATACTCAAAGAAGTGCCTAGTAATATATCATTACCTGGGTAACCGAGGTTTGCTCGGAGCTCTAGTAGATTGAAAATAACCTAACCAAGAGCATGGCAGGACATGTCTGAGCTGGGTTTCGTAACTATCAACGCGTGATAGGTTTTTCTCAAATTACTTCAAAAGTATTATTGAATAGGTATTTTAAAATAAAGGCATGGTTTCATACATTACTTTTTTACAGAGTCGACCATATTCGAGTAATCAGCCTCCAAAGTGGTTTGTAAGTTGCATCCCCCCCTAGCATTTCTAAACTATTCGAGATAGAAACTTGTAAGTTTCATGGCTGAAAGATCTTGCTTAAAACTCTTTAGGAAAATCGGACAGTAACTTTTAAATTAAATTGAAAAAAAAAACTATTACGCGGTGATAGTTACGGAACCCTCCTTAGACAGACAGTGAGACAGTGAGTAGAGTTATTTGCTGAAGAAATCATTTCTCCAAGAACACTATTCCACGCGGGCAAAGCCGGCTTGTAACGTTAAAAGCTTTATAATATTTGTTAATGTGGCAACGAAATAGTAAATTACTTTTAGTTATGATACTAATATTTTGGTTAGAACAATAATTGAGATCAAAGTTATCACCAGTTATCTAGGATTTAATAATATTCGGTCCTTACATATGAAATTGGCGTTTTGTCGTACAGCCAGTATTAGTAGTCTTTGATCTCAAATATATCTTCTTAGGTTAGGAATGCCAATTTCAAATTTATACCGCTATTTACGCATGCATTTGTGTTTCGAAAACCGTAATTTATTTGTTTTTTCCTCTTTTCGTTTTTTTCTTTGCGTCACTTTGTTTACAAAATGGAAAACTTGAAATATCGTATTATTTTCGAGTACGAGTTCCACCGTAGCACCAGTGCTGCAGAAACAGCTCGAAGGATTAATGATGTGTATGGCGGCGGTGTCGCAAAATAAAACATAGTGCGTTTTTGGTTCCAACGTTTTCGTTCTGGAAATATCGACCTGCAGAACAAGCCCCGTAGACGACCAGAGACAAAAGTTGATAATGAAGAATTAAAGGCTATTGTGGAATCAGATCCATCGCAAGCCACGTCCGAGCTAGCTGCAGGCTGCGGTGTTAGTAATAAAACTGTTTTAATTCACTTGAAGAAAATTGGGTAGGTGAAAAAGCTTGAAAGGTGGGTACTTCATGAATTGAGTGCAGCAAATCGACAAATGCGCGTCGACTGCTTCGTTAGAGTACTCAACTGGCACAATAATTAAGGGATTTTAAATCGGATCATTACTTGTGATTAAAAGTAGATCCTGCACGATAATCGGAAACGCTCATCGCAATGGCTGAACCCTGGCGAACCAGCCAAAGCCTGCCCCAAGCGAAAATTGACTCAAAAAAAGTTACTTGTGGACTAGTGCCGGTGTCGTTCACTACAGCTTTTTTAAATCTGGCCTGACGATTACAGAAGATGTCTTTTACCGGTAATTGCAAATCATCATGAAAAAGATAGCTGCTAAACAACCGAGGTTGGTCATTCACTGTAGGCCACTGCTGTTTCAGGACAACGCTAGACCACACACTGCGCAACAGACGGCTACCAAATTAGAGGAGCTTCAATTGGAAAGTCTAAAACGCCAATTTCATGTATAATATATAATATAATATAATATTGTATATTACCTAATATAATATGGTAATTGGCTCTTAGCTTAAGTCTACCAACTTGAGTCATATTTAATTCATATAAGCAAGCGGTCATCTGAGTAAATAAGCGGTAGTACTGAATATGCAATAAGAAATTGCAATATGATTCAAAATATAATAGCGAAAATGAAAAATGAGTCAAGTATTAGCCACCTTATCAACTACTTTAAAGAATTACCTTGCCTCATTCCTAATAACATAACTTTGGCGACGTTAAATAACAATATAAAACTATAAACTATCAATAATATTATTCTTTATTTGGTTTCATACAGCATTATACCTACTATCTCATTTTATTTTGTAATTGCAAAATGAAATGAGCTAGTAGGTAGGTAGGTATGTTTCTGCATTAAACCAAATTAAATACCAAAGTAGTTCACAAATTTTTGGACGTCAGTAATCAATCTTCCCTTCTTCTACAAAATCTTCACACATTGGGTACTAGTTACAAAATATCTACTTTATTTATTTTCTTTTAAATTTTTTTTAAATTTAATATTTTAACCAAATTGTACTAAACGTACATAAAATCATACTGAACTTTGGTTGTAAGCCAAGCACATTTGTTATGTTGGTAATCAGAATTGTACTGAACTTTGGTTTTTACGACCAAGTGCATTTGTTACGTTGGTAATACCCGATACTTGACTCAAATCTACTGTAATTTAAAATTATAATATATATATATATATATATATATATATATATATATATATATATATATAATATATTATAATATTTTTTTGTATGTTGTTACATCATAAATTCCAACAAAAACTCTGTTTAGACGCTGAAGTCATCTGGGTCATAAAAAATTTTTTTTGCAAATTTGAAAGTATTATATAGACCAATCGATGTGCGGAAATTTTTAAATAAGACTGCATTCATAACTCATTTTGCATAAAATGATTTATACGCCCTTTCTACCCCAAGGTTCGAATCTTTGTATATAAATATACAAAGAATCTTTGTAGCAATTCTTTGTGTATAAATGTAGTGTGTTAAAATATTTTCTAACCGATGAAAAAACAAGAGGAGGTTCTCAAGATCTATCACGCGTATATTTGAAGTAAAACTTCTTTACGCACGCTTGACTTGAGGAGTAAGCTGGTGAATGCCTGACAAGAGCGTTACGAAAAGTGTGATCGGGCGAGGCGAACGGAAGTTGAGAGGGAGTTAGTCAAGATGAAAAGAGAGAGAGAGTTACGTATCGTACATTACTATAGGAGCAAGAGAGAGGAGTGCGCGTACACACATTATTTCTCTCAAAGCCAGGGCATGAAATATATAAATCTCAGTCTGTAGTTCCTTTGCGAGTTTTACTTCAGTCGTTTGGTTTAAAGCCCACTGGTTTTTTATATAAATGTATATATGACCTGATAAATGCATGACTACGCATAACTTTTTACAGTGGAGTCCGATTTTGATCTTTTTTTTATACAAGGTTTTCTGCAATTATTGTTTGGGCTGGTCCGCTTTCCGTCCGTCTATCCATATGTCTATATGAACCGTGATAGCTAGTCATTTGAAATTTTTACAAAATATTTATTTCTGTTGCCGCTATAACAACAAATCCTTCACGCGCACGCACGACTCACACTTGGCCGGATTTTGCCTTAAAAATTAAACTTTTCATACAGGCAGGATAATCTGCAGTTAAAGAAGGCCAATACCATACAAACGGTACCTATGTTCTTTATAACCCAGAAAAAAATCCTATTTCTATTATTTATAAATGTGAAAGTTTGTGAGGATGGATATCCATTGATATTTGTTACTCTTTCACGTAAAAGCTACTGAACGGATTTCGGTGAAATTTGGTATAGTAGTACTTTAGGCTCTAAAAGCTTTAGAAAAAGTACAGTATTCCCGTGGGATACTATAAATATGCGGGCAGAGCTGCGGGAAAAAGCTAGGCCTATCTCACCTTATTGCTTTTCATGCCTCAAAAAGCACTATTACGTACTTTGAATCTAGATTGTGTATTTTTATCGCGTGGGTGTGTTTATAAGAGGCAGACTGCGTCACTTAGTGCATCACAGAATAAATGAGTATTTAATGCAATGACGAAACAATCTAATTTAAAACCAAAAAATACGATGACAATATTTTTGTCTTGTTTACTTCTAGTGCTTTGATTAATAACTGTTTGGAATGAATCTAGACTAAAGTAAAGTTCATTTTAGACATAACTATATTTTTTTATAAAAACTATAACCCGACTACGTAAATTATATAGCCTATGTTACCCGGGCCATTATTGCGAAACTTTTGACACTTTATTCATTAAAATCGGATCAGTAGTTTAAGCAGTTACAGTGGAACAAACATACGTACCTACATACATAGACTGCCAAAATCATTACCCTTCTTTTTGGCTTCGCTGTAGTCGGGTAAAAATTATAATTTTACCTATCAAAAAATAATTTAGGTTGTCTGGAAGAAACTGATGTAAATAGTAAGACCGCCTATTTGTACAGTTCCTATAGTGTTTTTTGTAATTATTGTTAGGTACGTGTTAAAACACGTACCTAACACGTATGTGTGAAAAAAAAATCTATTTACTTTTAATCCAATTTTATACTTTAACCCGGCGTCAGCACAGTTGAAATATGTATCAACGATAGTAGGGTTGGGTCTAAGAGACCCGTATAGAAAATCGCTATAATATCAATAATTAAAATAAATCTACTAATCTATTGTAATAATTAGAACAAACGACTATCGTTTAAGAGATTTTGGTTAAATAAGAATAAGTTTATGTGAAAATATCCTTTTAATGTTATTTTTATAAAAGTGCTTTAAAATACTAACAAAATTGACAACCTCTGTATTAAAGTTACAAAACTTGAAAACCTACGAGTAGTCATATCATCAAAGCAAAGGTTACTTTGAATAAAATGGAAACGTCTCTGAGACATAGTCAATCTAAAAATATCTACGCCAGTACCATCTGAAGTCCAAAGATCAGCTAGATTTTGTCTCCCAGACCGATGCAAACCAGCAATAAACAAAAGTCCAAGGAAGGCCAGAAATTCATTGCGTGTACATTATTTCATATAGCTGTACTTAGAAGCGTCTTGGCACGCGACTATTTTGACTTTAATGCGAGCATTCGTATATGTTAAAATTTGGTTCTGTAAAAAAAATGTTCCAGCATTCTTTTTCTGAAGAAGCATTTCGAGCTTCTGATCGAACACCTGGCCGTTGTGTTATAATATTTTCAGCCCTAGTTCGAACGTTTTGGCGGAAAGGCGTCTTTTGCCACTTTGTTCCGTCTTTTCCAAGAAAATAAGTAGTTCGTACCTGGCTTTCGGAAATGATTGTCGTAGTCAAATTACTACCAAATTCCTGCAGTGATTTTGATGTTGAGGAATGTAGACTATGGCGTAGTTCAACCAGGGGTTCATTGTCACTATTATCCTCAGAGGCGTTTTGATCTGTGTCACTGTCTTGACTGCGAAAGCTCAAATGGTCTTCTTCATCTTCAGTATCTGTTTGTGTTTTCATAATCGGAGTTAGATTCCTCCAAGATACTCAAAATCCGCTGACGTTCGCGTTCTTCGCGATCCATTATTACAAAAGCCCTGAAACTAACAAAATAAAATAATTTTATGCATTTTAAAGGATGGCGAGAAATTACGACACGAAGTGTATGGTTGGGTCATATTTACCTTTTTCATGTTTAGACGCGTCTAACGATCTCTGCGGTTGGAATACGACTAAACGGCGATATCTCACGGAAAGGGACGAGTGCTAGCTCCAGCTACTGAGAAGTGTAGCAACGTCGCACAAAAAACATACGAAATACGCGCAATTCAAAATGGCGCGGGTCAAATAGACCCAACTGTACTGACGCCGGGTTAAACGAGACAATCTTATCTATATCTACACTTATCTCTATCTCATCTATATCTATATGTCGCAGTACGATAGATAAAGCAGTAATATATTAGAAAGCGACTCATTACTATCTTACTAGAAATATACTAGGAATATAACTATAATACGGTCCAAGTTTGGTGTTATAATTATATTCCTTGATTAAGTTTAGTGAAATAATTGCAGGAGTGTAGTGCGGGGATGCGGCGGAGGCGGCGGCGGGGGCTCTGTTGTGTTTGTGAACCCCGCACGTTTCTCGCTGCCCCAGTCAGTCAGTTGGCATCAGTTGTTCGGCGTTCACGGTAAAGTTTTCGTCCATATTAAATTGAATTTTTGCCACTTTTTCTGTAATATCTGTTATATTCGTTTTATCATTGCATATATCTTCTTTTAGCTATAAATAATGATGGAGAAAATGGAACATCGTCTATTATACAATGAGAGAAACAAAAAACCAGAGTGCACGCGGAAGAGAATAAGTGAAGTTATAAATTACATTGAAGAGTATTAAGCGGCGCCTCGGCTTTACGTAAAGAGAAATCCTAACCACTAACTACTAAACACTAACATACCTTGTTGTCATCACAGGTCAAGCCTTCAGGTATACGATTACCTTACATTACCTTACAGTAGGCGCAAATGTCTCCTGGTAGTCGATGCCTTTGGTTTTTGAGTAGCCTTTGGCGCAAAGTCGAGACTTGGACCTTGGTTTAGACATTTCATCTTTGACATGGAAAACCCATTTACATCAAATTAATTAATATTGGGAGTTTTGTCAACCAATGTCGATGTATTATTCAACTGATAGGCATCAAGTTCTTTTTGAATATATTTTAACCATTATGAGGCATCGACAGACTCAATTGCTTCTTTGTAGTTTTCAGGTACTTGATTATGTAATAATATTGACTGATCATCATAACACAGGTAAGAATTTTCTTCTTCTTCTTTTTCATTAATTATGTTGTCTTCTTGTTCTTATTGTTATATTTTTTTCAGGTGAGGAGTCTACACTTTCATCAGGAACATGCTCACTGTCTGATTGTGATCTACTTTTAGTCACAGTGTCAAATGAGTCGTCACTTAAAATTTCTAAACAATCTTGACTTGCAATTAATTCTATGGGTACATCATTTATTTTAACTGTTGACTCTAGAAATACTGCATCTCTGCTTTTTATCACTGTTCTAGTGTTAGGTATTCTATGAATCTATTCCCCTTTAGAATTTTCACAATATCCAATAAATATTATTTTTTGTAATTTTGTACTAATAAACTTTACTAACTAATAAACTTGTACTAATAAATTTTGAACTAATTTCTTTCTCTTTTCACTTGGTAGATGAACCATTGCCTCACAGCCAAAAATACGCATATGATACGGTTTCCTACTAGTCCACATCTCTTCAGGTGTCTTGTAAAAAATATATCTTGTTGGAGTGCGGTTTACAATGTATACAGCCGTGAGAATTGCTTTGGCCTAATAGACTTTAGGTAAGTTGGCATTTAACATTAAACATCTTGCTTTTTCAATTAATGTTCTGTTCATGCGTTCAGATGTACCATTTTGTTCTGGCGTATATGGCGTAGTCGTATATTGTATAAGCGTATACATTGGCCTTTAAAGGATTTACTAACTTTGCTTAGTCTGAACACTGGCATATCTAACTTGTTCTTATTTCTAGTGTTTACACAATGATTATCACATTTCTTTTTGAAGTTGTTTAGATTCTTTCTTACGTATAACACATTTTCCAAAATGTATTGAGATGCGACGGTCAGAACTTTTATTTCTTTAAACTTTTCCCTTAGAGATTCAAAAGTCGACATCTTATAAATAGAACGTATAGCACGTTTCTGCAGCACAAATATTGTATTAATGTCCGCAGCGTTTCCCCACAAGAGGATGCCGTACGACATTATGCTATGAAAATAGCTAAAGTAAACTAATCGCGCGGTCTCTATGTGGGTAATTTCTCTAGTTTTTTTTCTTTCAAGCTGAGTTCTGCAGCATACGCTGCAAATTTAGCAATATGTGGTCCCCACTGTAACTTACTATCTAATGTTATACCTAGAAAAACAGTGGTGTCTACTAATTTCATTTTCATTTTCATTTCATTTCATTTCAGGGCGATTATTGGTTCTTCGACTATAGCTTTAAACTATTGTGCATTAATACTACTAAAGTCAATATTTCTATGGTGAACACCTTGCAAATTAGTCACTGTAGAGAGTGCTACATAATCCTGTCCACAAGAGAACGTAGATGACCCAATAAATTATTTGTGTTAAGTGAAATTTGCCGTGTCGTGGGTATTCGTGGTCAACAGTAGTTGCTTATCATCAGGTGACCCAGCTGCTGGTTTCACGTTTGCCTTCTCTTATCATAATGAACAATAATTTAACGGTATTTTCATACACATTACACTGGAACTATAATATAACTACCTATCATATACAACGTTTTACATAACAATACAATTTTTTATTATCTTTTAATTTAAACGAGCAAATCTTGCAAATATATAATATTATAATATTGATAATCTCGGAAACGGCTTCTAGTATTTCAGCTACTAAGCTGAAATACTAAGCATCAGACTTTGCGTTGTTGGCAAATTGATCGAGGGTTTGAATCCCGGTCAGACGATTTTTTTTATACATAAATGTGGGAGAGCCACGCTTCGATATGAATGGGTCGACCAAATAACACGGCTTCACAGAATACCAGTGTGAAATAACGCTTGCGTTATATTTCGCCGAGTGAGTGAAGTTACCGGAGGCCCGAGGGGTGTTGGAGATTTTATGGACTTGGAACGCAAGTCGCAACATCAGAGGAGTTACAAGTGTAATAATAATATCTATGGATGCTTCACATCACGTCAACCTGGCCCCGTGGTAAATTCTCGAAGAACTTGTGTGACGGGTACCAGACAACGGAAACATACTTATATACTGTACATATATTTAAGATTTTTGTTACATAATACACACCCATGACCCAGGAACACAGAACAAGTAACCCCGTAACCACGTATTTTCTTTATAAGTGAGTGTTTTTTTGAATTGTTTTGAGAATTTGAATTGAGTGCTTTCGTGAATATTCAAAAATTTTTATAGCTTACATAGCTACATAATATACTGTGTTAATAATCAGCTATCCTAATCCTAATAATCATCCGCAACAACTTTTAAATACCATTTTTACGAAGATAGAAAATTCTCCATTTTGGAAATTGAAATTGAAAGAAAATTTTATAAAAAGCACCCCTAGAAACCTGGAAAAAGAGACCCATATTAATTTTAATGAATAAAATGTACACCATTTTGGAATTTCAAAATGGATTTAATTTAAATATTATTCTGCACCCCAAAAACCTTGAAAACGACACCCATACCAAAGGAAAACAAACTCCAACAGTAATACTATTTTCCGTAGCCTGCAAATTGAATTTTTAGCAGCCATTACTTTATCAACCCAATCAGATTTTAAGGCTGCTTACATAGTATAATAGTCACCAACTCGGAAATTAAGTCGCCAACTTAAAAATTTCGGTGCCAATTTGGATTAAATTTCGCCACTTTTTATATGCTTATATTTATTTTTTGTATTTTTTGTCACCTGAGTGCTTTCGCCAGTTAAATAATTTAGTCGCCAACATGTTAATTCGCTGCCAAATTCAGTAATACAGTATGCTCATGTGCAGTCGCCAACTTATTTTTTGTTCGCAAGATTAATTATATCCCTATAATATGTTGGAGTTCTTGTTGAGTTGAGTTGAGGAGTTGGTGTTCTTCGTGAAAAAACTTCTTCAGCAAATAACTTGGGAGGCCGGTAGCGCTGCGCATTGTACTATGCCCCTGCATTTTAAATCTGTAATATCTTCCACAATATTTATTTAAATTGCATACTGTAAAGGGCAATATTGATCTATATTAAATGCACAATGTATTTAAGGTACTTAATTGGATAAGGATTAATGCTAGCTTTTAATAGCGGCTCCGCTCGCGTAAATACAGTATCCCACGGGAATACTGTACTTTTTCGGGATATAAAACCTATGTTTTAATACAGAGAATAAACTACTACCATGCCAAATTTCATCGAAATCCGTTCAGTAGTTTTAGCGTCAAAGAGTAACAAACATCCTTCCATCCATCCATACATCCACCCATATCCATACATTCATTCTCACAAACTTTGACTTTTATATTATTAGTAGGATTGTCTCGTTTAAAGTATAAGATAGCACGCCAGAAATCGAAATACTAAACGCCCAGGTAATAAATATCAAGAGAAGGTATTAAAATAAAATCAAAGCTGTTTGTCATGCCCACTGTCGCTTAAACTAATGTGAATTAGTTAGCATAGTTAGATTACATTATAGGTGTCGACATCGAATAGAACGTGCTCGAAGCTATGGCAAACTTAATAATTTATCGTCTATATTTCAGACAGCGAAATGTGCTCCCCAATACCATTGTGTGGATTCAAGTCATTATTTCCATATTATAATGTTACTAGCTTTTGCCTGCGGCTTCGCCCGCGTGGAATTGTGTTCTTCGTGAAAAAACTTCGTCAGCAAATAACTTGGGAGGCCGGTAGCGCTGCGCATTGTACTATGGCCCCTGCATTTTAAATCTTCCACAATATTTATTTAAATTGCATACTGTAAAGGGCAATATTGATCTATATTAAATGCACAATGTTTTTAAGGTACTTAATTGGATAAGGATTAATGCTGTATCACTTAAAATCGCTTCGTAATCAAGCCATTATTTCTCGTAACAAATAAAGGATAAAAAATGGTCATTGTGGGTTATAATAAGATCACCCACAATAACCATTTTTCATCCTTATAATCATTTTTATCATTTTTTGTCCGTGTCCGTGTCCGTGTAAAAGTCCGTGAAGGTAGGTAAGGTAGGAATATATCTATACCATCACGGACTTTTTTGTAGAGAGTACATTATTTTGTTCTATCTCGTAGGGTTCAGTTGCCGTTTGCAATGTAAACGCAAAAAAATGTGTTTATTTACGACATTGAAACCTTTAAAATTATCAGTGTTATATTCCTTCCTCTTGAATCAAAAAAACCCGCATCAAAATACGTTGCGTAGTTTTAAAGATCTAAACATACATAGGGACAGACAGAAAAAGCGATTTATTTTATACTATGTAGTGATACGAGTACTGGATTCCCTTTAGTTACAAGCTTGTACCTCGTCTGTATTATGTTATATAGCAGTTTAAGTCTTTACTGCATAATACAAAAGTACCTGGGAGTCTGAGCTTTGCTCTGAGTACAACGTAAAATAATTAAAAATAAATAAAATACCTAATCGCGATTCGAACCCAAGACACCAATTTGCTATCAACGCAAAAATCTCAAAAGCAGCCAACCGGATTGTACATTTAGAAATTGAAAGCACTCAGCTTATACTTTACGAGACAATCTAGTATAGTATTATATACACCTAACCAAGAGCAGGTTAAGACATGTTTAGGAAGGGGTTCCGTAACTTTCAACGCGCAATAGGTTTTCTTTAAAGTACTTATAAAGTTGTCGTCCGATTTCGCTAAAATAATTTTTCTAAAGATTTTTTAACATGATCTATCAGCAGGAAACTTACAAGTTTTCATGTCCTATAGTTTAGAAATGTCATGGAGGGATCAACTGATAAACCACTTTGGTGGCCAATTACTCGAAAATGATTTACTTTGTAACAAGCCATGTATGAAACCTTGACTTTATTTTAAAATACCTATTCAACGATACCCACACGACGGAGTAGAATGAAAAAATACATTTCATCACCCCTTCACAATTATGGAGAGACTATTTTGGCCCATTCGCGGTGGCAGTAGGTCGTCGTCGAGAGAAGCGGTATGTGGCCCTGTTTACGTGCTTGGTAACAAGGGCCATACATCTAGAAGTTGTTACATCTATATCGGCCGACGCCGCCCTTACCAGTCTGAGGAGATTTATGGCTCGGAGAGGATCAACGAAGTAGATCTTCTCCGACAATGTAATGTACAAATTTCGTCGGTGACCGACAGGTCGGTGCACATGGCTGCCACTAAAATATAAAACTATTATTATTTTATACTGTCAAAACCTAGATCTATACACATTATATAACTGTACCAAATTTCATTCATTTATATTCATAAATAAAGAAGCTAGAGGTGCGGACAGACAGACAGACTGACGGTCAACCGAAACTATAAGGGTTCCTTGAGTATAACGGAACCCTAATAATAGGTTTCTCAAAAACGGCTGCAAGTATGAGCATGAAATTTGGTATGCAGGAAGTTATGGGGAAGATAAATAGAAAGAAAGAAAAGAAAGAAAAGAAACAAAAGAAACAAAAGAAACAAAAGAAACAAAAGAAAGAAAAGAAACAAAAGAAACAAAAGAAAGAAAAGAATAAAAGAGAAATAAAAGAGAAGAGAAAGAAAAGAAAGAAGAAAATTTTATTTTCAGTTTACAAAAGATAAAAAATATATCGAAATAAATTAAATCGATATTTAATAATTTAAATCGATCTAGCAAGGTCTCAAACACTCTTAAAAATGCGTAATTTCTCAGGGATAATCTGATGACCCAGCTAGACTCCCAAAATTCCTGCATACTAAATTTGTTGTAAATACTTGCAGCCATTTCCGAGATTCCGATTATGAATATAAAAGAATTGCTCGTTTAAAGTATAAGATTTTATATTATGCTTAGACGATATTAATCTAAATTAGATAGAAAAAATCTGGTTCGGAAATGCTAGGGTGGGTAACTCCGAGGTCCGAGGCTGATTACTCAAAAATTGTTGATTTAAAAAGAAGATCACGTATAAAACCCCACCATTATCAAAAAAAAATTCGAAGATATCCCAAACTATGGGGTAAAAAATCATCCCCACTTCACATTAGCCAAAAGTAAAATTTATACGTAATTTTAAACTACACCAAATTTCATCCATTTATATCCATTACTACAGAAGTTAGCAGAGGCGGACAGAGGGACAGACCGAGGGACACAGCAAAACTATCCGGTTCCTTGTGGTACGGTACCCTAAAAACCGTTATCGAATGAAGTAAACATTAGAAATGAAATACACAATAAATGATAAAGAATAAACTAGAGTAGACAGACTAGGTTAAAGAAGCAAGTTGAATAATAAATAATTTCAAAAGCCACATTGATTTTGTATCCATTTTGTCTTATATAACTAGGGATGTTGGCTTGTCAAATTATAATGCGCATTTGGCATGAAATTTTCATTACTAATTGATTGCATGTGTGGGAAGAAATGTAAATATTTTAATTATTTTTCATCATGATTCATGTTTATTATTATTACATATATAAAATATGAGTATATCACGTGAATTCCTTTCATACTCATCCGGCCTTCGCGTAGTCTGAGTGGTTTGAAGAAATTAGTGAGAACAAAAGTCAGTTCAAATTTGTGGCTCACGTTTAAACATAGTATCGCCCACGCTGCTAAAACCCCGCCACAGTGAGAGATCAACTGCCCAGTTCCATCTGCTTTCTCGACGTTCAAACACGTACCAGGTCAGTGATTTTTTAATACAAATACTCCAAAATTAATAAGCTCTATGCGAATTGTTATTAAGCTGTGCAATATTCAACCCACCTGTCTAAACAATATGATGTTTATGTTAATATTTCTGCGCCAAATTCTGGAATTTCAATAATTTACGTATCCTGTAAGTTTCTTAATAATAATAATAATGCGTATTATTTAGTCACTACCGCATTCGAGGCATAGAGTACAAATTACAATGATCTTTTGTTCGAACGGAAACCGGGTTTCGGTACTAAAAATATCCCCATATCGAATGTTTGCAATATCTATTTTGAAATTGTTATGCTGTAACTTGTGACGTTGATGCGCCAGAGTTCCAGTTTTTCATTGGTAATTTCTTATCATTTATGAAGTAAACAATGTTTATTTCGTATTTCATTCATGAGAACGTAATGTCATTAATTTTTTTAGTTTATTTGCCAAGAATCTGAGCTAATGCGTAGAATCGCTTTGTTTATTACGTCAAAATATATTTGTGACTTCATTCGACTTCGTGTGAAAAAGTTTTATGTTCAAATAGTATTTTTAGTTTATACATTAATATTATTGTTAGAGATGGCGAATCACATCACATGATATTTTCGAGATTTTAGTTTATCTACTAACGTCTCATAATAACTTAATGTTCTGTGTAGTTGCCAAAAGAAACATAAACAGTCATAAACTAATTTCATTTACCATTGTACGTAAACTTTTCTATCGCTATAACTTTGCTATTTAGCGGATATCAAATTACAAGATTTAGCTTTTTATTATGAAACAACTTTGAAGACTGTGCTAATAATAATTGTTCTGCTAGTGAATTTACTGTAGGTACGTTGAAGAAAATAATAAAATATTAGTATTTCAATACAAACACTTGTAACGTCGGGAATATTTTACAAAATTACTCTCCTCTTGACATGGCACTTACCTCTAGGGTTCCAATATTAAAATTTTATCTGGTTCAAGGTGTTTTTTTTTTCATCCACTTCTAGTGGCCGCCGATCTATTGAAATTAAATTGTCAGTTTTCATTAGTAAAGCTTATTGTACACGCTACGATGCGATTGCAAAGTGATATTTTACATGGTGATATTGCGTACGATCAGAATAATATTGTGATTGCTTAGGTTTCTTTAACTATTGTATCATATTGAACATAAACACCGTCTTGATGACGAAAAGTAATTAATTAATGTGATTTTTAACCGACTTCAGTACGAATAGAAACGTATTAATATACATAGTATGATCAGTTAAAATAATTATCTACCATGAGCCAGTACCCTGTCATTTGCAAAAAAGGCTGAAAAGCGAACAAAACATTTT
Source organism: Phengaris arion (assembly GCA_963565745.1). Classification (NCBI taxonomy): domain Eukaryota; kingdom Metazoa; phylum Arthropoda; class Insecta; order Lepidoptera; family Lycaenidae; genus Phengaris; species Phengaris arion. Next base: position 16,693,701 of record OY751437.1, read on the forward strand.
GTATACCTCTATTTGTTCTCGTTAATAGTTGCACCCACTTTTTAGCTAACTTTGGAAATATCTAGAAAAGGTGTCTGAATACAGGATTGAAAACGTGCGAAAGTCACAGAACGTAGAATGTGCTATCAGCTTTATTGGCACTGTTGACTTTCAAATTAAGCGGTCGTTGTTTCTTTGTTGTTCCCTGCATCGCTTTGCTTCCAACCCACCTGTTATCATTTTATTCCTGTTTCAATCTACTCCTATTTTTGATAGCTTGGCATTTCAATTTCGCTATGAAAATTGAAATCGGATTTTAGTACATTTATTAGGGACCGTCTGACTAATTTACTTTTAACCTTTTTCGATGTTTGAAGTTGTTCACACGACCTAGAAAAATGAGTATCGTCTCAGTGTGTCGTTCCAGGGTCTACGTAAAGTTGTTATCATCAGAAAATAGTACTTGGGTAACAAAGTTTTGCTCGGAGACACCGATTTCCCAAAAACTATACATACTTAAACCAAACTGCCATTCGGACGTGCATTAATAGAGCTAAAAATATTTATATACTTATACTTTTTAAAGACGAAAGAAAAATCTTATATTATGACATTAAAATGCGCGGTTTTCCAGGTATAACAACTAGCTGGATCAATTTTCCCCCCCAAAACCCCCTGCATACTAAATTTCATGGTAATAATTACAGCTGTTACTGAGATTCGAAATCTAATTATATACTAGCTGGTGCATGCAGCTTCATTTGCGTGGAACTATTAATGGAAACGGGACTCTATTTTTTTTTAACGGAACCATAAGATAGAAGTAGCTTAAGTTACTCTTTATAAGATCAGCATCTGCCAGTGAATGTCTGGTCAAATACAGGCTGGCCATTTCAAAGATTAGCCGGAAAAAGGAGACAGACGGACAGTCTGACAGACTGACGGATAGAAACTGTTAATTTGAAATAACAAACAGACACAACAATTTTATTACTTTTTATGTATATAGACAAGATTAACATAACACAAAATCATCTACTGCTTGTCTGTATACAGCGACAAAAATTGAGAAGGTAAATTTCTCTTACGTTTATTATTAATTGCTCTTGTGTCTATCTGAGATACCAGCATACGTTGTTCAAGTGGGATACATCCATCAGTCAGAAGTAGGTTAGTTCAATTGAAATGTTTAGATAAGTGCAATCTGTTTTCATTACATTGTACAATAGTTGATAGTAGGGTGAAATACTACTTACTATATTTACTCACAATAACAATGGACAGCAAGTAAAAAAACTTTTAAAATTAAAAGGTTTACGACAAAACTAAACAAAAGATTTACTTGTTGTAATGCAACTACTATTAAAACTAATGTGAAAGTTCGTGAGGATGGGTGGATGTTTGTTACTCTTCACGCAAAAACTACTGATCGGATTTTGATTAAATTTGTTATGGTATTAGTTCTTGATAAACACATAGAATACATTTATTCTGAAAAGAAAACAGTGCTCCCATGGGCCCCCTGTATTTACGCGAGCGGAGACGTGGACAAAAGCTAGTCTCATATAGGCATGCCCAGTCAAACTTCTTTCCCTTCTCAAATACACTATTTTTGATATAACTCTTTTATGCATTCACAGATATCAAAATGAGCCGAGTAGGAAGAGGTAGACGCACCCGCGTATATGATTGTAACTACAACAAGGGCGAGAGCTATTATCGCCCAGTTTTGGACCGTTTGGATGGCAAAGTGCCAGTCAGCAGGGAACCTGATAAAGATCGCATCAGGTCGGACGTAGAAGGTCGTATCAGAAGCCACCTGGATAACTTCGAAGCGCCAAGTACTGATGAATTCTTTGACTCGAGAGGCGCTCGCGCATCTCGTGGCAAACCACTATCGTCGGCCTACGAAGATGAGGACTTCAGTGAAGAAGTAAGTTTTAAACTCCATTTCATAGCAAAATTAAACCAACAAAGAATTCAAAACAATTCTCTCTTAACGTAATAATCGAACATGAAAATTACTATAAAATACAAGCTACAATCTAAGTAGATCAGGATTCTTATAACTAAGAAAGATTCGTATGAGACACTGAAGACGTGAGATTACAAAGAAATAATAAAATAATATTTCCACTTCATGTTTAATTTTCTAGACATGCTTATTCGGATGTTGGAAGCGTTGTGACGTGAATGTCCAGTATTTGTCAATAATAGTCTAGCTCGCGGGCAGACGCCAGGTATGCCGGTGAAGTATTTCATAACCTGGAATTTGAGAATATATTTATAGGTTCCACAAATCGCCTACAACATTCTTAAACTTTAACTTATAAAGTCGTATTGTACATGTGAAATTCCGTATGAATCTTGCTTACCTTTAGTACTAAGAAAACCTTGGAGGCCGCGTTTTGTAGAACGGTTACATAATTTAAAATAAAAAAATATATATTATAAAATAAAAACAATCACAAACATATTCGTCTGACCGGGATTTGAACTCAAAACACAAATTTGCCTACAACGCAAAAAGTCCAACGGTTAGTGTTGGACTTTTTTTAACTTTTTTAATGTAAGACGAAGCCGCCAACCGGATTTGTAGAAAACGAATTCACTCATAATTTACTACACGACGTAAGAAAAAGTAGTAGTCTGTTAAGTCGGTTTACGGACGATAATTTTACGTGATAACGTCATCACAAGCAGAACCGTTAGGCCGATCGCTTAGGCTCTATCGCTTGTTCCGCGCTCTCGCTTGCACGCTCGGCTTGACGTGACGAACGTGACAATTTTTCGTCCGTGCAGCCGGCGTTCATCGATTTATAAGACGTTATCACGTCAAAATGCGCAGTTTCCAGGGTTACGATCAAACTAGATCAATTCTTCTCCGCCAAAACACCCTACATACTAAATTTAATGGACATACTTGCAGCCGTTTCCGAGGTTCCGATTATAAATATACAAAAGATGTTCATTTAAAGTATAAGCTTATACCTGAGTTGTAGTACTTATCGATAGGGATTTCTTTGATAATGTGAGGCAAAATTTCAGGTCTCACCTAAGATAGCTCCAGGTTAATAATGATAGTTTCAATAATATTATAATGAAAGTAATAAAATACTACAAAATATTTTACGCACTCCGAAGTAAACAACGTGTTTGCTCACTATCACTACACTACATATTTTAATAACTTCCATATAATATATTTCCCTTTGTGAAGCCAAACATATTTTAATCGGTTATAAAAAAAGCCCAAATATTACTCCCAATAGTTGAGCGAAAAAGCTTTATGCAATTTGATATCATGTAAATGCGTTTATACAATTTCATATTAGACATCAGGGCAAAGTGGCCCTGATGTCAAGATGCATTCGATAATTTCGACGGCTTAGTTGGAAAACAAAATGTATTTGATTTGACATAAGGCCTCGCAAGCGATATGTCACTTAGCGATGACTTATGTCAAGTCCCATACATTTTAGATTTCGAAGTTCGCTGTCGAAGTTATCGAATGCATCTTGACTAAAGGCCCAGGTATGATCAGGGTAAGGCCGTTGCCTACCCCTAGCCTACGAAATAGGTGATTTATTACTCTCAATATTTTTAATTAGAAAAGTCTTATTGGTGGTCAAGACTTGGTATCGAAACTGAAGCCCAATTATTCTCATAATTATTTGTGATCATAATCCTGAAGGTCGATTCTGCTAATGAAATCCTGCATTAATACAGATACGAACCAGTCCCGATATGTTAAACCTGCGATATGGTATTCTCATAAACGTCAAACCAACGTCAAACGCTGATTGGTCTTGACTCCAAAAATCAGTTTATGATATCAAGACGATTTATTTATAATTCTATAAAAGTAAAATGAAAGTGTAAGTAAATTGACGAGAATTGGGGTTCTTTTTCGAAACCACGCGCTGTCTCACTCACACGCGATAGGTACATGTGCAAATGCGACACCGTGCGAAACGAAACAGGATTATGATCACATTACAAAAATTGTACTTCTGTACCCTCTTGAGTAATAACAATCTACCACCAAGTAACAGACGCTTCAGAAACTGAAAAATTCTCAAAATCGGCTACAAATATTACCATAAAATTTAGTATGCCGGGAGTTTTGCGGGTGAAAATTTGATCTAGCTAGGTTTTATCCCTGAGAAATCGCTCATTTTTAAGCTATATATGTTTTTTATTTTAATCGTGCCAGTCCACAATACATCAATAATTTTAACTGTGTTAAGTCCGTCAGATTGGCAGTTTGGTATAGTATGGTATACGTAAGTATATATCATTTTGATTTGTTAGAAAATTCGGAATGTTGTGGGTTCAAACCACGGTCGGCGGTCAGATAATTTTTTGTGATTCTTTTTTATTTTTAAAATTTAAAAAAAAACCGTGCATAGCTCGGCTTACCCAGGTACTGATTACATTATATTCGCTAGAAATATAGAGTAGATATAATTTAGTATTGTTGGAGTTCTGAGTAAACTATTCATTTCTATCGATAAAATAATAAGCTTTGCATTTGTATCAATACTCAATGCTGTTGCTAAATAGCCTCTTGGAGATACTTCAGTGGTAATGTTTTTCCATTTCCAATTAAACTTACGCCTTCGACTGGCAACATAATTGCAATATTAATCCTTTTAAATAGAGAAACTATAAAACATAATATAACTTCCGTAGTGCAGACAAATTTCGCTCGCTCCGTTAGTCTGTCCGTCTGTTTTTCTGTCTGTCTGCCTGCCCGTCCAACTGCTGTAATTATGAATATTATACAAATGCCTACTAATAATATTGATTAACTCACACCAATTTTGTAATACAATTTACGTACTACGTATATTGTGACCATGATGATGATGGTTGACGACAATGCAAATACATAACCCCGCTCTCGACTCAAACTAGCAAAATCATGCGTCGAATCCTTCAAAGTGAAATTACCTGGATGCCTTTTTATGAAACGTAGGTCTAATCTACCATAGACTAATCATTTGTCTCGCTGGGCGGTAGAGCGCCCGACCAATGATTAGTCTATGGTATCTACGCCTTATACGTTAAACGAAAATTCGTTAAACTAAAATAGTAGTCTAGAAAACGGCTGCCAGTATTACCATGAAATTTAGGATGCAGGGAGTTTTGGTGGAGGAAAATCGATCTACTAGGTCTTATCCTTGGGAAACTGCATATTTCTAATCTACATCTGTCTCTTCGTTCATGTCACAACAATATATCAATGAATTTGACTCCATTATGTCAGTCCGATTGGAAGTTTGGTATGCTTATGTTTAATGTTTCCGTTGTTCTGAAATTGCGAATGTGGTGGGTTCGAATCCCAGTCAGATAAATATTTTTGTGATTCTTTTTCATTATTTTATCGTTTTACTAAAACTCCGAGCAAATCTCTGTCTCCCAGGTACTTTTTTGGTAACTGAAGATATATAATTTTGTAGACAACATGTTGCAAAAACGTATTTAGAATATTTAGGGGCATCAGAATGTACGGTACAGTATTTTATGTGATAGTAAAACCACAGAGTAGAAAATATTATATATTATACTTACGTACAGAGAAATAGCATTCATAGAACGATCCAAATCAATCCGAATGTTAAAATTTGACGTCTCCTTCAACAGCCCACATGTTTTCCACACAGTCATGGACACACCGTATGCTTGTAGTAGTGCAATCAATTCTAAAGCTAACTATGTAGCTGTCTATCTGTTCTTCTTTCCTTAATTTGTGGTAAAACTCAACAAAATTTTTGTTGCTTATGGCTTTCCTTATTGATCTAACATTTTATCTGTTATACATGCAATATCGCAATCATTGATAATTGAGTTTATTTGTTAGTTATTTTTAACCGACTTCCAAAAAAGGACGCGGTAATGCATTCTGCTGTATATATATATTTATTTAATTTTTTGTATGTTCAATGATAATTCCGCCATCTGTGGACCGATAATGGAATCCATGAGGAATCGAGGGAACTTCTCGAAATGTATAGGGTAGGATTTTGACTTTTTCTGAAGTAGTCTAAGCATATGCTACCAAAAATAGTTTTTCAAACAGCTTGGACCCCTTGGAATTACGCCGAGATGTAGCTTCACTCTGCATCCTCTATCGGTTGTGTCACGGGGAGTGCTCTGAGGAATTGTTCGGAATCATACCACATGCAACTTTTCGCCATCGTCCCACGCGAAAAACATACCATCCTCATCACCTTGGTGAGTGGCAGTCTTCCACCGTGCGCTTTTCGCGTAACTTTCTGCCGCGCACTGTAAAACTCTGTAACGAACTGTCACCAGCAGTATTTCCGGACCTATACGACCTGCAAACCTTCAAGAAGAGAGCGTATTCCCTCTTAAAAGGCCGGCAACGCACTTGCAGCTCTTCTGATGTTGCGAGTGTCCATGGGCGACGGTAGTTGCTTACCATCAGGTGAACCGTTTGCTCGTTTGCCCCCAAAAAAAAAAAAGTACGATTATGATCCAATATGTTATCATCATCTACACCATCATCACACCATACATATTATGATGATATAATAGGTACTTCTCATAGTATTTTACACCGACATGCATATCTTTGAACATTAGTCATTTCTTTGTCGTATGTGAATCTATTTGCAAAATTGTTTTGTTGTTGTAAAGGCTACAATTCGAAATATGTCCCTTAGTCATCTAAGTGGAGAACTGATTAGGGGATCCATGATAAAGCGAGGGAACTCTTCGAAATTAATATGGACACATATACTGATTTCGACTTTTTCTGAAGAATTTCAAGCATACGCTACAAAAATAAGCTTTTGTACCAAGGTATACCCTGGATCCAAAATTACTGAACAGAACTCCTGAGTCCTTATAGACAAATGTTTGAAGATTCCGGCGTTGTTTAAAAAACTGCAAGCATATGCCATCATACCACTTACAGTAATCATCATCGCCACCATCTTCACTAGAAACACCAACATCTTATTATGATGACATAGGTACTCACTACTCATCAGAGTTTTGTGCACCGATATCAATGTGTTCATAATAATATAGATAATAAATTTAGTTAAAAAGAGAAAAAAAAAATATTTTTAAACAAAAAATTAAAACTGACTTCTAAAGTATAAAATTACAAAAAGTATGAAATAATACTCACTATCCAAATAATTCCCCTTTTAAATTCGGCTAAAAAGTTAACTATTTCTCTACTCAATCATCCTTATTACGAAGTCGGTACCAACCCAAACAATGTCCTATAATATTTTATAGAACTCACGTTCAAATTTGCTGGCACCGACTTCAAAATTACTAAGATTGAGTAGAGAAATTGTTAAATTTTTTTCCGAATTTAAAAGGGAAATTATTTAGAACATATATGGGCAACAACCGGCCCGCGGGCCGAATCCGGCCCACTGTAAGATATGATCCGTCCCGCGAGACATTTTGAAAAAACCCAATTAAAAAAATATTACATTAGGTACTTATATTCACGGGAGTGACAGTGAGTGAATTTACGAGCTTAGAAATGAGATAGCAGACTTTATGAAAATAAAAGATAAATCACTATCTGAATTAAGTGACCCTAAATGGATGGATATGTGACTAAGCATTTCTGGTCGATCTTACAGGCTATTTGAATGATTTAAATTTGAATCTTCAAAAACAAACACAGTTAGTAAATGATTTTTACAGCCATTTGAAAGCGTTTCAGATCAAACTACGCTTGTGGGAGTCACAGATGGTGTCTGGTAACATTTACCATGTCAACACGCTCTCTGCGTATGAAAATATTGCTTATGCTCAATATGCTGAAGAACTCAAGTTACTGTCGGAACAATTTTCGAACAGATTTAGCGACTTCAAAAACATGGAAGACTGTTTCAGTTTATTTGCTACTCCTACAAAATGTAATGTACAAAATGCTCCAATACACTTACAAATGGAGTTGATCGAGATTCAAGAAAACTCCAATCCAAATTTGAAGACGTAGAGTTGTGCGATTTCTACAAAAACTACCTAGAAAAAGACAATTTTCCGCAGCTTAGAAAATTCACAAGAAGATTGATTTGTGTGTTAGGCAGTTCTTATAATTGCGAACAGTTCTTTTCATTGATGAAAGTTAAATTAAATCAACACATCGTACAAGACTGACTGACGATAATTTAGAAAATTCTTTACGTCTTTGTATCAGTGGAATTAATCCAAATATCGATGGATTAGTTTCCCGAATTCAAGATCAAGTGTTATTGATTTCGGTGTATTTAACTTTCGTAGTTTGTAACGATTGCAATTTTAACGATTTAATTATAATGTACAATTTTTTTAAATTACATTTTGTTATTTGAATAAATTGTACTATAATAACATTGTCGTATTATTTCATGTCTAATATCTGTCGCAAAAAATATTATCACTACTTTAAAATACACTAAGTACTTTTAAACGCGGCCCGCGAACGTATTTGCACGCTAAAGTTTGGCCCTCAACATGTCAATGGTTGCCCATACCTGATTTAGAAAATAAGTATTATTTCATACTTTTTTGTGCATTTTTACTTTTTGAAGTGTACAAACTTCATAAGCGGCGTTGAGACTGAAATTTCAAGGTCGCGTCATGAATAAAGTTTTACTTTAGCCACGTGTCCTAACAATAATGTAATACGCTAGTCTAGTAGAAAATGTGTATTCGAATCGAATTTGGTTATACGAAAAACGTTTTTATTATTGCACGCAATTATATAATTTTAAGGTTTTGTACAGGTGTAAAATAACATTGCTTAAATTTTCGTAGGAGTTGGCTGAATTACCTACTTCATTTCGCTGAAAGGCGGAACTTGAAACAAATCTCAAAGATAATAAATCACAGTGCTGTTTTAGAACACCGAACGTGGCTCAAATCTGAATTAGATTTATAACTTCGTAGACTACGCTCCGGTATTGAAAACATTTACCTAAGTGTCGCACTTTTTTAGGATTCCGTAGTACTCAAGGAACCCTTATAGTCTGTCTGTCCGTCTGACTACCTGTCTGTATGTCGCCCTTCTAGCTTCTGTAATTTTGAATACTAATGAATGTGTGTATAGTTATAGATTGTGTATATATTTCGGTAATGGCATCATAAAATAATAATATTTTTATATTTTAGGGGTGGCTCTCCATACATGTGAAGGGGGGATGAAAAATATTTTTTACTTCTTCCCGATCGTGTGGGGTGTTGTCGAATACATCTTTTTAAATAAAGTCAAGGTTTCATACATGATTTTTTATAAAGTCAACCATTTTCGGGTAATTGGCTCATATCTTATAACGCTAAACAGAAATGTTTGTAATCGACATTGAAAGAACAAATTAATGCTCAGGAATTCTAGCAAACACGTTCAATTTTCACTAAACACTTTCCACACTTTAACTGTAAAACTCAAGTGTACAGGCAAACCTGTCAGGACTCTTAAGGCCCCCCAGACGAGAGGCCGATCGTTTCAGACAGAACTGACGTCAGCTCGGCCTGAACGAATTCGAGCGCATACACGGAAAAATAGCTTCAGTTCGTTTTATTTTGCCGCGATCTACGGTCGTGCTTATGTTTATTTTGCTGCAACTGTAGGTAGCTATGCTACAGTTAACGCTATGGACGAAACCGTATTATTGTGTTATGCTGCCTTAGCCTTATTATACGAAAAAAGAATGCTATACATTTTTCCAGTAATCTGTTTTAGCAATCATTTCTCTTTGTTTTTTAGAAATAGTTTTTAGATTTTATTAACCACAGTGGATTTGAAGTTTTAAATACCTATTACGTACTTCAATGAACTCTAATAAAAATTCTTTAGGCTACGTTGTCATTTTTAGGGTTCCGTAACCAAAGGGGAAAAAGGGGCTACTGAGATTTCGCTGCCCATCACCAGGCTGTATCTCCTTAATTTGTGAAAATTTTAATTGTTTAGCTATCAAGCTAAACAGTTAAAATTTTCACAAATTATGTATGCATTTCTATTGTCGCTATAACAACAAATAGATACTAAAAAAACAGAATAATAGAAATAATTGAGGTTCCCATACAACAAACGTGATTTTTTTCGTTTTGTACATTCTTGCGAGAGTCCGACTAGCACTTACTTTTTATATTATAATAAATTTCAACATTTAATTGTAATGTGTTTTCTACGCTCGAATTTTATTACACCTCGAATTCTCGCTACGCTTGTACAATATACATGCCCGCACGACCGCACGGTTCTGGCGAGAAGTCCGTTCAGTCCATCCGTTCAGTTCAGAATTAATGTTGCCAACTTAGTTGTTTCACAAAGATTTTCTTCTAAATTTAGTACTTTATTCCCTAAATTTCCTAAGTTTAGTCGGTTTTTTAGTAGATTTTAGTAGAAAACGCCGCGAGTTTAGTACTTTAGTAAAACCAGAGTTGGCAACACTGGATCGAATCGCTTCAGTTCATCCGGCTGACTGATGCGATCTTGAAATTGCAAACAGACGATACGATTTTGCTTCCGTTCAGGCCGAGCTGAAGGTTTTATTTACATTTATAGATAGCATAACTTTTCTAAACCTTCTAATAAACAGTTTTTTATCTAGACTCACATGATATTTTTTAACGCTCGAAATAAATAATCAATCTTAATCTCAATTTAGCTATCTGTGATCAAGATTTCAATACATTTCATCGATCCTAGGATTAACTTCACGTCAAATTTTTTTTTAATGTAAGATAGAAGTCAATCTAAGATTTTAGATACGTTATTAATTTCGGGCGTATGTCGCACATACCTTATCATAGCATATCTAGGAACAAAATGTGACACGTAAATAAACAACTAACTGTGTTAATCTTGCTGAATACCTCGGGGGTAGGTACTAATCGCAACTGCAATTATGGAACTCGTCCCCTTTGATAGTTGAAAGCTGCCAAGGTTGTACTGTTGGACAAACTGAGATGTTAAATAACGTTTAGCATGATCTTATAAAAAAAATAAGAGGTGGTACCTACTTTAAAGTATTATTTGAGATAGAAAACAGTTTCCCGGATTGGCGAATATTCAATAAAATATGGCAAGGTTTTGGTTTATACATGACTTTTTCACTAATGGCCGATTTCTTCACTCGTAGTTATCCTACGATTAGAGTTATCTAAACGATCTACGATTAGAGGAAACGAAATCCGGTCCGTTAGTTAACTCACGTTTACTAACGGATTAGATTTCGTTTTCTTTAGACCAGTTTAAGAATTAACCCCCGAATATTTTTGTCCTAAGAATAAATATTGGGCTGACTTTATACCTGGCAGTTAACTTACTGATGTCAGTGTGTGCGTAAAAACTCTACAGTGTAGAGTTTACATGGCACTGTACATGCTTGTACAACGATTCTTCGAATTACAAATATAAAATGAATAATATTTCCTTCCCACTTGTGAAAATTTTGATTGTTTTAAACAAATAGAGGTGAATATATATATTAGGGTGGCCCAAAAAAACCGACAATTTTTTTTTGATCTCCCATGAAAATTTGTCGGAAAAAAATATTCAAAAAAATATTTAAACAAATTTTTTTGAAAAAAAATAGATAATTTAGCGTAAACAAATAATAAGTAACAAACTTTTATTAGAACGGAGAAGTAGGTAGTAAATATTTTTTACTTTAACACACAATAAATTTGAAAAATATCTAGATCACCCCTAGTGTAGGTATATAGCTCACAGTCGCACATGCATGACCATAGGATAGCTAACCCGTCGGTCTGTTGAAGACAACCATCGAAATTTTAACCCTGGAATAAGTAAATAATAACCCTTCAAGAAGAGAGCGTATTACCTCTTAAAAGGCCGGCAACGCACCTGCAGCTCTTCTGATGTTGCGAGTGTCCATGGGCGACGGTAGTTGGTTACCATCAGGTGACCCGTTTGCTCGTTTGCCCCCTTATTTCATAATAAAAAAATAAAAAAAAGTATATCTGCCGAATAACAAACTCTAGTTCATCTCTCTCATGGCATTTCTAAACTATAAGATTTAGAAACTTGCAATTTTTCGTGCTAATAGATCGTGCTAAATTCTCTTTAAGAAAATTATTTTGAATGAAATCGGACAGTAACTTTTGAAGTAATTTGAAAAAAAACTTATAACGCGTTTATAGTTACGGAACCCTCCTTAGACATATCCTGACATGCTCTTGGTTAGGTTTTTAAATTTTGACGTTGATTTCTGCCACTGCTTCATGGAAAAGTTTTCGTAATATCGTAGAAAATCGTACTAAGCAGTGTTTTTTTAAACTATTTATTTACACATCATATTATGCGACTACAGTTATAAGGCTCGCTGGTTTTTTCTTTCGTCGTGCAACAATTTCAAAATCAATCATTTCGACTCTGTTATGTCAGTTCGATGAGCAGATTGGTATGGTTACGAGTATATGTAATTATTGCTTTGTTCGAAAATTCGGAAATTGATTCGAACCGAATCCCGGTCGGATAAATATTTTATGATTCTTTTTATTTATTTATATTTTAAGAACTCCGAACAAGCTCGGTTACCCAGGGACTGGTACAAGTACCTGGGTAAAATACTATAAAGTATTAAATATTCTTCACGTTGTCTTGTCCCCGTAACACAATTCACAAGCCTATGTTTCCGGGCTATTATTACGAATCTATTGACACATCATTTATTTAAATCAGACTAGTAGTATGGGCGCTACGGTGGAACAAACAAACATACATACATAGACTGCCAAAAGGAATGGTAATGATTTTGGTAGTCTATGTTACCAGACTATATTTTTACCAGACTATGGCGATGCCAAAATCATTACCATTCCTTTTGGCTTCGCCATAGTCTGTTAAAAATGGTTGACTTTGTTAAAAGTTAAGTATGAAATTTGCCTTTATTTGAAAACTCCTATTTTATGATACCCCGCTCGATGCTGTAGAATGGGTACTAAGACTAAGACATAGATTCCAACAGATAGGCATTATATCGATGGCGCTATACCCAAAATCGTGAAATGACGCGTGACGCGTGCCTTGATGTGATCTAGAAATTACACGCTCAACGACGATAAAGTAATTTTCCTCCAAAGTAAAACACACATACGTAGGGACTATGGGCAGTAAGGTGTATTCAGTAAAATTCGCACATGCAGTACATACGTAGATGACTGTGGGCAGTAAGGTGTATTCAGTAAAATTAGCACATGCAGTACATACGTAGGTGACTGTGGGCAGTAAGGTGTATTCAGTAAAATTCGCACATGCAGTACATACGTAGGTGACTGTGGGCAGTAAGGTGTATTCAGTAAAATTCGCACATGCAGTACATACGTAGGTGACTGTGGGCAGTAAGGTGTATTCAGTAAAATTCGCACATGCAGTACATACGTAGGTGACTGTGGGCAGTAAGGTGTATTCAGTAAAATTCGCACATGCAGTACATACGTAGGTGACTGTGGGCAGTAAGGTGTATTCAGTAAAATTCGCACATGCAGTACATACGTAGGTGACTGTGGGCAGTAAGGTGTATTCAGTAAAATTCGCACATGCAGTACATACGTAGGTGACTGTGGGCAGTAAGGTGTATTCAGTAAAATTCGCACATGCAGTACATACGTAGGTGACTGTGGGCAGTAAGGTGTATTCAGTAAAATTCGCACATGCAGTACATACGTAGGTGACTGTGGGCAGTAAGGTGTATTCAGTAAAATTCGCACATGCAGTACATACGTAGGTGACTGTGGGCAGTAAGGTGTATTCAGTAAAATTCGCACATGCAGTACATACGTAGGTGACTGTGGGAAGTAAGGTGTATTCAGTAAAATTCGCACATGCAGTACATACGTAGGTGACTGTGGGCAGTAAGGTGTATTCAGTAAAATTCGCACATGCAGTACATACGTAGGTGACTATGGGCAGTAAGGTGTATTCAGTAAAATTCGCACATGCAGTACATACGTAGGTGACTGTGGGCAGTAAGGTGTATTCAGTAAAATTCGCACATGCAGTACATACGTAGGTGACTATGGGCAGTAAGGTGTATTCAGTAAAATTCGCACATGCAGTACATACGTAGGTGACTATGGGCAGTAAGGTGTATTCAGTAAAATTCGCACATGCAGTACATACATAGGTGACTATGGGCAGTAAGGTGTATTCAGTAAAATTCGCACATGCAGTACATACGTAGGTGACTGTGGGCAGTAAGGTGTATTCAGTAAAATTCGCACATGCAGTACATACGTAGGTGACTGTAGGCTACTGCCTTCCGCCCTTCACATGTATGGAGGGCCACACAATGTAAAATTATTATTATTTTATGATGCCCAAACCGAGATCCATACACAATCTTTATCTATACCAAATTTCATCCATTTATATTTATAATTACAGAAGCTAGAAGCGCGGACAGACAGACAGACAGACCGACGCACAGACCGACACTATAAAGGTTCATTGAGTATTATTCAGCTCTACCAACGCGCGCTCATTCGTTAAATCAAAGCTTCGCGTGTGCGCGAAACATGTGTAGCTTAAAATTTATTATACTATAGTATTCTCCCTGAAAACTCCCTGCATACTAAATTTCATGATAATACTTGCAGCCATTTTTAAGATTACTATTTTATATATATATATATATAAGATTGTGGAAAATCGTGTAATTTATATTTTTTAGTGCTAGCTGGTAAGCCAAAGATATGATATACGTAACTAAGGCGAATCCTAACTTACTAAGGATCCAAAAGTACTGAACAGAACTCCTGACTCCTTTTAGATACATGTTTGGGAATTTCGGCGTTGTTTAAAGAACTGCAAGCATATGCCACTGTAACAATTAGAGTACTCATCATCATCACCACCATCATCACACCATACATCATCACATTATGATGATATAAAGGTACTTCTCATAGTATTTTACATCGACACGGATATGTTTGAACATTACTCTGCCGTTTGTGGACGTATTTGCAAAATTATTTTGTTGTTGTAAAGGGTATACCCCTTTATTACCAGCAAATTTGAACGTGAATTCCATAAAATATTGTAGGATATTGATTGGGCTGGTACTGACTTCAAAAGTAAGAAGATTGTGTAGAGAAATACTTAAAATTTCAACCGAATTTTAAAGGAGAATTATTTAGAAAATAAGATTTAATTCATACTTTTTTGTGTATTTTAACTTTGGAAGTCGGTTTAATTTCTTTATTATAATAAATATTTTTTTCCTTTGTAGTGATATTTGTTAAATTATTTCTATTAATTTAAACATGCAGATAAATAAAAGTTTATTATACACTTATATTAAAGTATTATCACTTTTATTACTACGTTCGATAGATGTCACTATACGGGTCTTACATACGAGTATTTCTGAATCGCAGTATCGTTGTGTTTGATGTGAGGATATAATATTCGACTGCATAATATTGTATGGTGATTAAGTGAAATGGTGTTGCCAGTTGAATGATCTCTATTGCATTTCTTGATTATCATAATATTATAATTTTTAATATTATCGTTCATTACATCTAGAAAAAAAAAATGGCTGGCTCCGCGCTCGTGAAGATGATAATATTTTAATTTCAAGTGATTTGATTACTTATTAATATTTTTCCAAAACAAAAATATGTTCGATTGGGAAACGGAAAAATACGAAATACAAAAAATAAAAAACTATAACCCCACTCCGTAAAAAAAGGAGTCTAAAAAGGCCGAAACAAGAAAATTATTCATATAGAAATCCGGAAATGCATAGGTACAAAAATGGTCAAGTCGTGGTCGCACTTACTTTATAAGGTTCGAAACAGTCGATGTCAAATCGCAGCGGTTTGTATCTATCTTGGGGTATGTATGTGAATGACGAATATACGTATTTTCTAGAAACTTCTCTAGGTCTTAGACACGCTCACTCCTAGACACGACGCATCTCGGTGTGAACTGACGCTTAGATGCCATTAGTAGGTGCGACCACGGCTCTAGCTTGACCATTATTGTACCTATGCATTTCTGGGTTTCTATCTGAATTATTTTCTTGTTTCGGCCTTTATATACCCCTTTTTTACGTAATCGAGTGAAAGTTATTACGGCTAAATAAAAAAAGGTTTATTGTTTATTGCAGTTTTTACAACGGTTTAATCCATTTTTATTATGTTATTCGTTTGTTGATAGTTCACCAAAGTTTCAAAAATTTCGTCAATTCTTTCAAAAAAATTTAATTCTTTTTACTTTTGAAATTTGGATATTTTATTGTTACAAATATTGATTTTTATTTGTCTCTGATATGTATTATTTACTAACGTAATGTTGTTTCTCAGATTACAGAATCACTCAAACGTCTTCGCGCTGGGAAAAAATCGTCGAGGTTTGCCGAGGACATTGATTTCGAAAACACAGTATCCAGTATTGAAAACCGCATAAAAATGTCTGACAAAATCCTCGACAGCGTCGGCATCGGACAAAGTGAATTGAGTGGTGCAAGGAGGGCACTCAAAGAGAACGAGGAACGCACAGAAAAACGCATTGCTCGCAGAATAAACGACGAAAGTCTAACAAAATGGAGCGCGATAAAGGAATACGATGAAGAAACAGATGCTTCGCGAAGAGCGAAGGCAACACGTGCTCGCCTTAGCGACTTAGAGGATGAAATGTCAGAACTTAATGAAAGAGGTGCGGCAAGGGAGAAGCGGGCTGCTCGCCTGAGAGCCCTAGTTGCCGACACTGATATTGAAGACTCAACTGTCACCGCCTCCAAAGTTACAATCAAAGCCGAGAGGGAGAAGAAGCAAGTTACTTTCTAAACTATCTTTAGAAATGATCCATGGGTATAATGGAATCGTTTACGGATATATTTTACTAGACTGTGTACTCCTGCATTTTTAGACGTAACACGCTCTGACTAGTTATCTTTTTTTATTTTGGTTGGCATAGAATCAAGCTTTGTATATCCCTTGTTTCAATTACTTTTTATAAGTAAACTATATAAAACTATTGTTGTATCCGTATTTTATTACCAACTAGCTTTTGCTCGCAGCTTCGCTCGCGTGGGAGAGTGTTCGTGACATAAAACTTCTTAAGCAAATATACCTGCAATATAGTAATAGCACAGAGTAAAAATATAATATACTTTATAATAGTTTTTCACACGTACTGTTCAATTTTAAGATATCTCCTAGATATAATATCCTAGATAAGGATAATTAAATTATATCCGTCAATAGCTTCCGAAAATACCACATTATTTAGAAGATCATTTTTTAAAATTTAGAATGGTTAAGTAACCTATCCTTAAAAGATAGACATACTTATGCTATCGCGGACTTTTTTATAGACATACAAAAGAGAAACAATACCACTATACATTGTTTTGTCTTTATCTACAACGGGTTAGGTTAGGCAGCGTTTTAGATAAAAGTTCCCAGACGGGTTGATTTTTTTCGACACCTTCAACAATTATCGTCATATAAATCAAACAATTTCCATAAAACCTTAACAAATTATTATCGACCTAAACCTTCCTAAGGAACCACTCTGTCGGTAAATGTAAACGGCATGAAAAATCTTTCAGTAGTTTTTGAGGTTATCGCAAACATACATACACACTCGGCGGGGCACTTAAGTATCCTATGTCTGTTTCCTAGTTTTAAGCTACCTCCCCACCAATTTTCAGCCAAATCGGTTCAGCCGTTCTTGAGTTATAAATACTACTAATACGACTTTCTTTTATATACATATATAGATATAAATCGCATTCAAACTAGAGTTGTCTTTATTTACAAGAATATATAGATATAAATAGCATTCAAACTAGAGTTGTCTTTATTTACAAGAATATATAGATATAAATCGCATTCAAACTAGAGTTGTCTTTATTTACAAGAATATATAGATATAAATCGTATTCAAACTAGAGTTATCTTATTTACATGAATATAAAGATATAAATCGCATTCTAACTAGAGTTGTCTTTATTTACAAGAATATATAGGTATAAATCGCATTCAAACTAGAGTTGTCTTTATTTACAAGAAAAGTTATATTAAAATATTACTGTCTTAAAAAAATTTGCTAAAGGTCGATTCTGCTAATTAAATCCTGCAATAACATAGTATGACCGAGTCCCGATATTATCTAAAAACTACAAAATGGTATTATCATAAACGTTAAACCATCGTCAAACCCGTTTTGATTGTTCCAAACTACAAAAATATGTTTATGTTAACAAGACGATTCATTTATAATTCAATAAAAGTGAATTGAATGTGTTATTAATTACGAGAATTGAGGATTTAAATCCAAATCAAAAGATGTAAACATAAAACAGTAAATAATTTGGCTGTCTACGACACATTTTCTAAATACCTAAACCATTATTCAAGTTATACGCTTTCAAAGTATTAGACGAAAATTCTGTTGAAATAAGAGTTTTGCAAAACAAAGATTAAACTTCATAATAATATTTTGTTTAGAAGATGACGTTAATCAAAACATTTTCTGGTCAGCACAAAGGCTTGTATCTGTGTTCATGACACTTGACGAGACATCAAAGAGGCTTTGAAGTAAGTATTGGGAAGTATTGTACACTTGACTTTACCTGAACAACAATGGAAAAATGAAGCTCTAACCTAATAAGATTTTAACATAAATTATATTATAATGATGTAGTACTTGAAATAAAATTATATTAAGTATTAGACACACAAAAATATATACAGAGTAATATTAATACATACAGGAAATAAAATATTTACAAACTGTACAAGTAGGTAAGTACTAAAAAACAATAATAACCACTCCAAAACTTAAAATGCTACAAAACAAAGAAATCTCCCAGGTCGTCCCCACCAGGCAGAGTACCTAGAAGGCTCAGAGAGTTTCCTCGCTGGATTGCGATACTTATTCTCTGGGCCAGGTAGGTGCCAGCTCTGGGGTCTCGGGTGGCCTCAATGAGTTTTTTGGAGATTTCTCTGGAAAGTTTGTGCGCACCCAGACCCCATGTACCTAGGGTTTCAACCCCAAACGGTTCAAATATGAGATCCCCACTAAGGTTTTCATATTTGCGCCGCTTGAGGTTTTCCGCCTGATTGGCGGCCGCACCTGCAGAACTCGAGGTGCCCTGGACATGGGACGGAGCAAGTGTATCGTCGCAAGTAGCGTCCCATACAAGAGCCCGTCCCACTCTCCAAGGGACCAGGGTCATACCGTCTGGTCTCTTGCCATCGTCGCGCGCCTAACCAGAGGGTTCCAGCACAGCTGGCACTCCGGCGGTGACAAGAGCCCGACGGATGAGATCGTTCAGGCCGGGAGATGCGGCCGGCGCTTCGTTGACAGGACAGTCCGTGGTGTCCGAGGCTGTCCACGTTTGCGCCACAAACACAGCGATGGGGGACGACGTGTGGGGTGCCAAGACGCAGGGAAGTGGCTAACCGGAAAGCTGTTCGATCCAGCAATGTGCCCGTATTAGGTGACGGTAATGCTTGTAGCCAAAGGCCCGACTCCCACTTCTCCGCAGCTAACAGGCGAGCCTGCTCCACAGAACTGGAGGACGTATTAAGAAGATTATTCCGTACCAGTCTGCAGAGTGGCTCGTCCCAGAGCCTTTGTGAAAAAGTATTATCAGGCAATTCGCTACAAGCACTAGTTGCGCTCCAGGCGTCCTTGGCCTCGTCCAGAAAGGGAACTGTATTGGAGTAGGATGGGTGATGTAGTATTTTGGAGATAAGACTATTGTTCGCATGGACTGAGGACAAGAAGGCCGGAAGCGATATGTCAGAGGGCTTTCGAACACCCAGGCCACTGAACCTAACTGGAAGCGTTGCCTGAGTCCATGCGCGGTCATCGAAATTTGTGTTCAAAATATTGGAGAGAGTTAGTCTTATGGTATCATCCAACTGTTTGAGAAGTTGAGGGAACTTCCACAGTTGACAACACCGTAACACATATGTCAATTTAGGCACGAAAATGCAAAAACGGATTAAAGTAAAGGCCATGAGACAGTTAATTTGGAGGAGGCGGTCTAAAGTTTCACTAAAATTTTGTAATTTGTTATCTATAAAGTCCGGGAGAGATTCGTCTAGAATAGGTGAACCCAAAAGGAAGAGCGAATCCTTGTTAATGACAGACTGGATATAATCGCGTTTCTATCCCCACAACTGTCTGGCACAAAAAGTTCGCACTTACCTAGGTTCAGCTGCAGACCTATTTTTTTGGAACTCGCAGATCAGAGTGCGGAAGTCTGATAATACAGTGGGTGCATCGCTTCCAAGGGTCCCATCATCCAAATACCAAACATTAAATTTTGAATTTAGAAGCTCGATGATCGGGTGTATAGCAAGGCTGAAAATTGCTGGACCTAGAGGGTCGCCCTGTTAGCAGCCCACTTCGGATGAGATGAGGTGGTCTTTGTAAATGAGTTTGGTGGGGTCGTTGTAACACTGGAGCAAAAATGGTAAAATGTCAACTGAGTTGAAAGCGTTTTTGACATCGACCTTCAGAAACACATCATCGCCTTGATTGTGAATAGCTGTCCTGAAAGAGTGAACGGCGGCCTCACAACCCCCTTTGTAGGCAAAACCGTGCTGTTTTGGCTGGAAGTATGACGCGAGGGAAGTGACCGATTTGCAAGCTAGTTTGGCTGTAAGGCGCCGGTATGTGGAGCCGATAGCAATCGGACGAATGCCACCATCTCTCTTCCTCAAGGCGCAGAGGTTAGCTCCATACAGAATGTCCACGATATCTGATGCGACCTCTCCACGTAGCATCAGGTTACACAGATTTGTAAGTTCATGCAGGAGCTTTTTGCCGGTCTCCCCGCAGCAACCGCTGGTGAGGTCCTTCAGATGCTGAGGGGTGAGACCGTCGAGGCCGCCAGCTGAACCCGGAAGAAAGGACATGATGGCTCCGCGTACTTTGTCTGTCGACGTTTGTAGTGGTGGTAATGCGTCATCGGAAACTATGAAAGGATTGGATTGTGACGGATGTTTGTTTTGCAGGGCGATGAGGGTTTCTGGGCAGTCGGGGGCGACCGTGTCGTTGAAAAACAGGAGCCGCGCTGCACCCTTAATGTCTCCCTCACTTATTTAATTTTCCACAGTTTTCACGATGTTATGTTTGACCGAGGAATGTGAAGAAAAATTTGGGTTGAGGTTAATGTCCGAAACACAATTCTTTTTGATTCTTGAAGTGAGGGAGGCATTGTTGAGCGGATCTCTAGTGATATGTAGAAATCGGTAGGGAAAGGTGAGTAGGTTTTCCCAGGCTTGCCTCGAGTTCTCTAGCTCTGTGTGGCGTATTGTCTCGGCAAGCTTCTGGGCTACAGTCACTCTGGCACCCCTAGGGATCCGTCTTAGAACTGGTAAAAAACGTTTAAATTTGGATATTTCTTGCCAGAAATTTGTTTGATAGATTGGGTTCGGAAGTGAATTGGTTATTGGGGGAATGAGGGTTGGAAGCTGTTTGTGGCATTTGCCTACGTGGATGTTCAAACCCCGCTGGCTTTTAAAATATCGGGAACAGTGGGAGCATTGCAGCAGATTTCCCAAGGACACGGTCGAAATATTAGTGGAGGTCCCTGCATCCTGGCTGCTTGTCATAGGTTGGTAAAGATAAACTATAAAAGATAACTTATATAATAGGATAAACTATAAACAAAAATTAAAAAACTGCTTAACTAATATAAAAAAAGAACCTTGAAACATATTAAGCTCATTTTCTGGGGGAATGTAGGCTTGAGCGTGGGACAGTTCCTGGGCTCACTTTTCGCCAAAAAATTAGCATACGGCTTCTCGGAGTTGCCTCGTTCCTGCCTCTGTTGTAGGCCTTGTTTCTTCCTCCGTCGGGGGTCTTGTCAGTTGTTTGGGAGAATTGCTTGGGATATTTACTCACAGTTTGGCCCACTTGGGGCCCTATAAATTATATTTGGTTGTACTGCAAATACTTAAACATGTATATTTATTTACTTTCGGCGTCACGTAAATTGGTTTTATCGATTTATTTTCAATATTTTGTTCAATTTATTTAGGGTGACATGACAACGTCAACTTTCTTTTTTTTTTCAATCATTTACAAAAATATTACAATGTCACTAGTTAGGAACTTAGAATATATGAACAATAAATACTCTAACCAAGAGCATGTCAGGATATATTGTCTAAGGGGGTTCCGTAATTATTCTTAACGCGAAATAGGTTTTGTTTAAATTAGTTCAAAAGTTATTGTCTGATTTCGCTCAAAACAGTTTTTTTAAAGAGTGTTTAACGTGCTCAGTCTGGAAACTAACAAGTTTTTATTTCTTACAGTTTAATTATTATTTTTAAATAAAAAAATAAACCGACTTCCAAAGTAAAAATGCACAAAAAAGTATATAATAAATATTATTTTTTAAATAATTCCCCTTTCTAATTTGGCTAAAATTGTAACTATGTCTCTACACAACCTCCATTATTTTGAAGTCGGTACCAGTCCAAATAATATCCTGATAAATCATTATTTTATACAGCTTACGTTTAAGTTGGCTGGTACCCACTTCAAAATTATAAGTAAAAAGATTGTGTAGAGAAAATGTTACAATTTTAGCCGAATTTACAAGCGGAATAATTTGCAAAATATGATTTATTTCATACTTTTTTGGAAGTTTTTTTAATACTTTGGAAGTATCATCATCACAACATACATCATCACATTATGATGGTATAAATGGTACTTCTCATAGTATTTTACACCGACACGGATATCTTTGAAAACATTACTCTGCCGTTTATGGAACTATTTGCAATATTATTTTGTTGTTGTAAAGGGTTATAATTTGAAATTGGTCCTTTAGTCACTAAAGTGGAAACCTCAAAATGGGTAGATTGCACCAAGGTATATTCTGGATCCAAAAGCACTGAACAGAACGCCTCAGTCTTTAAAGATATGCGTTTGACATTTTTTTCATTGCTTAATGCCCGGTTCCTATATTTGAAAAACGATCCGTTCTAGTTACGAATGGTGGAATATTATACGAGGCGTAAGCTTAAACCGTTCCTATAAAAATCCTCTCGTTAAGCAACTTACCGTCGGCTTGCTACTAACGGAAGGGAGGGTTACTAGTAACGGACGGTAAGCGTAATGTACGAAGAAGACAGTTTAGGCCGTTCCTATAAATATTTTAAACGTCAGTAGTTTGTCAAGATTACTATTCGTAATGCCATACGGTTACCTGTCAATTTCGGTCGGTTAGTGTCTATTTCACTGTTTTCGCTGCAAGCTGCAAGAAATTTGAAGAAATGTTGAGTTCAGACAGTGATAGGGAAATGTTCGATATTATCACCACGGACTCCAGTGAGACTGATTCAGAAGAAGATAATAGGCGTGATCGAGTATATAAAGAAAGAGTGAATTATTTAGCGACGCTGGATTCGTACGAATTTCAAAGGAGATTTCGACTTGATAAAGAATCTGTTGAACAGTTACTATTTGAAGTTTATCCACACTTAAGAGTAACAGGAGGTTAGTATGTTGGAGGTATTTGTACACCGTCAAAATATATACTATGAAAAGATAACCTCATACCTACCTAGAATAAGAGTAAAGACTCCATTATAGTGAAATAAATTATTGATGTTATTTCAGAAATCATGGGATATCTCCACTACATCAGGTATTGTTGACATTAAGGTTCTATGCTTTAATAACAATGTTGCTACATCAGAAAAAGAACCAACTTCGCCTTGAGGGTCGAGCGTTTGGAATCTCGTCATAAAGTGAACTTTAGTTCTTTTATGGTGAGAGTTCCAACCCATCATTTACCGACCTTTGAGAAGAAGGAGTTCTTGCCGATTGGAGTCATCTACAGAAGATTTAGAGGACGACTCCCGAACACTTCGCGCCCCACGTCGTAGACAATACGTGTTTAATGTTAGTGTTTATTACATTATATTATGTATGTTAGTCTATAAGGTATAATATGGGCCTATGCAGCCTGAATAAAACGATATTTAATTTAATTTAATAAAAAATTAGTTTCAAATTTTTCACTCTGATATTCGCAGCTCTTTTACGAGCAGCCTTTTTCAAATTGTCCTATTTCAATTTGAGTTGCTCTCGCTGCCGTGGTATTTGACCACATTTTGAATTAAATGTGTTGGTCAAAGTAGCCCAACATTCCTCTTTTAGTTTGTTTGTGGCCGCATTGGCCTCTTTTGTTGTAAGTATTGGGTTGCTTTGTATGAGATCCACAAGCAGGGCAACATCATCCTTGCTCATAGGCTTCTTTGTTTTCTGTAACAGAAATATACCTAAATAACGTAAATCTTCAAAAACGTTGCAATATTTTAAGCGGCAAACATGTAGGTACAGTTTTTTAGAAAAATATCAAATTATACATGTTATCTGTACTCACCGGCGTCGTCGGCGTATCCATTTCAAAAGTTGTACGTAAAACACTACTAGAAACTTTATTATACTTTCTTCTGTAAAAGTCGTAATAACAGAGACTATATACGTACTTTTATTTTGCAAAGATGATGGATGTCATCAGTCAAACAAAACAAAAAGGCGCTTACTTTCCGTTCCCGTTCTTGTTATGTGTATGCATTCTACTGTATTTGGTAAGAAAAAGATAAAATAACACGCAGATACCTGCGATTGTACGATAATAATAATATTATTACGATAAAAAAATTAATTACTATCAATCATATGTGAATCTATATTTATTATGTCTTGAATTTTGTGCCATTTTCGGTTTCAATTTTGTCTATAACGAAACGCACAACTGAGAGTGAGGAGAGCTCGGTATTTGAACGACCGACGGACGCTCGTCGGTAGCAGGTATAGAAAGTTAATTGTGGAACAGTATTTACGACTCGTAGTCGGTAGTAGAAAAACGGATAGTAACTTTTATACCATGACGATCCGTTTATTATAGGAACCGGGTATTAAAAACTGCAAGCATATGCCACTACTTAACTTATATTAATCATCATCACGATCGTTTATTTTAGACGTTCTTAAAATGTATTAATAATATTTTAACAAATATCACTAAAACGGGAAAATTTATTCTTTTTAAAATAAAAAAATAAACCGATTTCCAAAGTAAAAATGCGCAAAAAGTGTAAAATAAAACTTATTTTCTAAATAAATCCCCTTCTAAATTTAACTAAATTTTTTAAACTATTTCTCTACTGAATCTTCATAATTTTAAGGTCCGTACCAGCGAACTTGAACGTGAGTTCTATTTAATATTATTTATCTACTAAATATTCTATAATAAACTATTAAATATTGTTTTATCAGGATGTTTTTCGGGCTGGTACCGACTTCAAAATTATGAAGATTCAGTAGAGAAATAGTTAAAATTTTAAACGAATTTAAAAGGTGAATTATTTACAAAATAAGTTATATTTCATACTTTTTTGTGCATTTTTACTTTGGAAGTCTATTTAATTAAAAAAAAAAGAATTTTTGTTTTGTTAATTTTTTTTAATGTTGTATTTTTTATTATATTTTCTGATATTGAACGGAGAACTTAAAAGTGTGACATCTTTAGGTGAAATCGTATGACATCGTACCGTGTGAGCGTCAGACATCGGGAATTCGATTTCACTCTCATAGATTTTCATACCTCGGTCTTACAGGTGTACGAAAATCGTTTCGTAAGGAGTAAACTCCAAAAACCACGGAACCCTTTTAAGATCAATCTGTTGTCCATCTGTCCGTCCGCCGGTCCTTCCTGATTTATTTTTTCGGTTTTAATATCAACTCTCTACATCTATGTCTTCCCAGAGTGCATCAGAGTTATTTTTTTTTTCGTTTTCAGGTTCAGAACCCTAAAAATAAAAATACACACAATTACCACATACATTATTGTGTTAACAATAAATAGAAGACTGGTTTAAAATAGAATAAACTATGCTAAAAGTTGCGTGCGTCATCAATGTGTCAGTACAAAAATTCTTCGCTTTCATTAAATTCTCAGTGAATAGCTGAAACAGAATTCTGATATACTGCCAACAGCTGAGCGAGAGTACCGACGTAATTAGAAGCTAATAATTATGTACCGATCACACTTCATCCTGCAAGAAGTCGTACATCTTCATGCACGGAATATTCCTAAATATCATTAAAACGTGTAACATATCTCTATACTAAATATTTTAATGTAGAGAAACTCGTAGTATGACATGATACGTAGTTTCATCAAATTTTTTTTTCTATATGTCGCCCTGCAGTATTATAACATAATTTTTATTATAATAATAATTTGTACTTTGAACTTTATAAGGGTTATTTTGTCTCTTATAAAATAAAAATAAAAATGTAACGTTGTGACAGATTGACAAACATCCATGTATAAAAAATTGTACCTATCGAACGCAAGATACCGTGTTAGTAATCTGAGGTAGTCACAGATGCAAGACATAGGACCAGATCTTTGAATGTGTGAATGAAAATTGTGCACACGTCGTATGCTTTTAGTAGTGAAATCTAATGGACAGTTATTTGAACATGAAAATATTTTTGCTGGGATTTCATTTTCTAGGAGATGTCCTGCTTTATTATAAAAGTGTCCATGGCCTAGTGAATAGACCCCTTGAGTCACACATGTGATCGTGCAGGTTCGATCCCAGGTTGTGGTGTGTACTAATCAGACTTTCTCAACTGGCGCTAGACTTAGTTTAATTTACCCCCATCTTCTGTTACAACCTTGACAAAATTTCGATCGTTCTATGAAAGGTGTTCCTCTGTACGTAAGTATTATATGTTTTTACTCTATGGTAGTGCGTTGTTGTTATTTTTGTTAATTTGATACAGTATTTCTAAACATTATTTTTAAAAAAAGCTTTTTGCACATCTTCCTAGTTCCACCACATACATACGCATACCAAACTGGCAACCAGACTGACATAATAAAGTCGAAATTATTGATATATTGTTACACGACGAAAAAAATCTTAACTTAACACGTAGCTTAAAATGTGCAGTTTCCTGGGATAAGTTCTAGATCGATTTTTCTCCCTCAAAACTCCCTGAATACTAAGTTTTATGGCAATATTTGCAGCCGTTTTCGAGAAACCTAATATATATATACAAGGTTGTCTCGTTTAAAGTATAAGATTAGGTAGTGCAAGTTAGCTATCTCTGGAAGTTATGCATTTCCAACTCGTGATTAGTTTCCTTGCATGTTTCAAGTTTGCTTAGCTTGCCCTTTAGACAGCCTGAATCTTTAAGCTACCAGTAGTTTTGTAGGTAAGTACATACTTATTACTTATATTGTAATTTCATACAATTTGCAGTAAAATTAATGTATAAGGATCAACTCACACCGAAATAAAATGTGCCATGGCGATGCATTTTTATGATAGGTATTCAAAATTGAACTATATTCATTACACAAGAAGATACATGTTTCATTATAAGAGTTCAAATGTAAAGTGGCTTCACAGCGCATGTGCCGTATATGACTGATGTGACATGAAACGTGTAAATTTTTATGTAGTAAATAAAGTTCAATTTCAATAGCTATCTTAAATATTCAGCGCCACGTAGCTTTGTGAACTGACCCTAAGAGGACTAATTCAGAATAAAAACTGATATTTACGTTTCCCAATTTTAAGAATATCGGTGTAATGTAATTAAGGTACTAGTTTTATAAGCATCAAACAATATTTTTTACAGCTATTAGACAATAAGTACCTGAGTGTCAAACGATTGGCACATAAAAGACACGTAAATAAATAATCAGCCTGTAAATTGGCACACGGCTAGTAAATCCGGGCGATTGATAGAAGCCAAATAATGAAATACTTACCAAACAATTAACTATCAATAAAGGCTACGCTAAAAATACCAGGAAAAATTGCTTGAGATTATTAAAGTTTCTTTAGTTTCTGATAATTTATAATAAGTTTTGACGTGATAACGTCTTACAAATCGATGAACTCCGGCCGCATGCACAAAAAATTGTCACGTTCCGCCTGACTGTCACGTTCCGCCTGAGCCGAGCGTGCAAGGGAGAGCACGGAACAAGCGATAGCTCTCTATCTTTCTATCACGATCGACCTTTATCACGTAAAATTATCGTCCGTAAACCGACTAACAGACACCCATTTTTTAACAAAAAATTAAACCGCCGAAAAAACTGTAAATCAAAATGTAACAAAACCTTTTTGATGTGTTTGCATCTTTCCTCTCACTTACCTGCAATTCGTGGAAGTGATTTTGTGACATGGGACGGAAGTGGGTAACAGGTAGTCGCGGAAGCGTGCGATATTTGAATACGCGAATGAGCGCGCGGTTGTAGTTGTAAAGTAGTGGCCGTCCGATTCGAATAAAATATTTCAGTATTTAGCTTTTTTAAATTTTGACGTTGATTTCTGTCACTGCAAAGGTTCAGTATTTTTTTTGCAAGCATTGCGTTTTTTTTTAATATTTCCATAAAATGAGGCAGATTATGCGACTACTGTAAGGCTCGCTCGTTTATTTATTTACTCGTGATTACTAAGTTAGGCGCCAAACGTACTATTACTATATAAACAAAGTACGTTAACGTTACGATAATATTTAATCTGATAGCGCGGCCAGCGCTATCGCCAAGTCTTTGTCTTTAAGTGGCCGTAACAATCTTTTCTCGAAGTATTTCAGAAGCATAGACCATCAACCACTGATGATAAGAAAATTAATTCGGTTTGCTCGTTTCCAGATATATTCCATAATAATATTAAAACAATTACCACCGCTCATGGATATCCGTGTCACCAAAGGAGTTCACGGTTTTTCAAACCCCAAGCCCTCCATCCCTTGTGTTTTGCCGCATGAGGGTAGTATCGAACGAGTTGGCTTGTATTGAGTTGAGCCACCTTATTATTGTATGCGTATACAGGCCTCCATCAAGCTTATACGATTCTTTTGAACAAATAATGGATCAAGTGCTGACGAAAGTATGTGTCTCTAATAAGAAAATTATTGTATGTGGTGATTTTAATATTAATTTATTAGACTCTAACTTCACCACTTTTAGATTCACATCTTTGTTCAAATCGTATAATCTAATTAATTTATTTTACGAACCAACAAGAATATGTGAAACAACAGCTACTTGTATAGATAATATTTTCACAAATGTCACTACTTTTAGGAAAGAAATAATTAATGTACTTAACTCTGATCACTGTGGACAGCTAGCATCATTTGATCTTAAATGTGATAATAATCCGATAGAAAATATTGAGTTTATTCCTGTAAACACAAAACGTATTGAGAAATTTAGAAGTAAATTACTTTCAAGTTTTCAATGTTTGAATGAGTCAATTAATCCAAATGAAACTTTTAATAATTTATTTAAAGTAGTAAAAAACCAATTTGACTCTGTATTTACTTCTAAATCGGTCAGATTTAATAATAAAAGAAATAATTTTAGTAACTGGGCAACTGCAGGTATTATTGTTAGTAGACAAAGATTGTATGACTTGTATAACGAGAAGTCAATGAACAGGAGTGAAGCTTTTAAACTATATGTCAAGAAATACTCGAAGATCTTCAAGAAGGTATGTCAAGCAGCGAAGGTTCTTCACATCAAAGAAAAAATTAAGAACTCTAAGAACAAAGTGAAAACCACATGGAAAATAATTGCAGATGAGACTGGAAGAGTCGCCAGTCGCAACTCTAAATTTGAACTTTATATTAATAATAAAAAAGTATCAATATAGTATAAATAGTTCTGACATTGAAGTTGCGACAGTATTTGAGAAGTTTTTTGCAGAAATTCCGATCTCAACTACAAAAAACTTAAATTCATCACCTACAGTTGCCGAAAAATTACTTAGAGATAATGTGAGGGAATGTGATGTAAATTTTATTTTCAAAGAAATAGACTCTAGAGACATTATCAAGGCATTTAAATTACTTAATATTAAAAGTACAACTGATCTCTGGGGTATGTCCACAAAAGTTATAAACCCAGTAATTGACATCATTGCCCCTCACCTAGCATTAGTTTTTAATAATTGTATTAAAAGTGGCGTGTTCCCTGACTTGATGAAGCACAGCAAGGTGATGCCTCTCTTTAAAGCTGGGAATAAAGCAGACACAGCTAACTATAGACCAATATCCATATTACCGACTTTAAGTAAAATTTTTGAGAAAAATATTCTAAATCAATTAATTTTTCACTTCAACTCGAATAATTTGTTACATAGTAATCAGTTTGGTTTTACTAAAGGTCGGTCCACAACAGATGCAGGCATTAGTCTTCTGTGCAGTATATTTGGAGCTTGGGAGAGGTCACAGGATGCACTTGGTATACTCTGTGATTTATCCAAAGCATTTGACTGTGTGGAGCATGATACGCTGTTCAGGAAATTATACCATTATGTGTAAGGGGCACGGCTCTAAAGCTTCTAAGCTCTTATCTAATAAATAGAACACAGACTGTAGAAGTTAATTCCAAAAGGTCTAATGGTACTAAAATTAAACTAGGAGTACCACAGGGGTCTATTTTGGGCCCTTTTCTATTTCTCATCTATATAAATGATCTACCTTATCTAGTTAATGATAAGAATGAGATAGTACTTTTTGCTGATGATAATTCACTAATTTTTAATGTGAAACGACGACAATCTAACAATGACGATGTAAATAGTGCTCTCTCAAAAATAGTACATTGGTTTAATGCTAATAATTTACTTTTGAATTCTAATAAAACAAAATGTTTAAAGTTCAGCTTGCCAAATGTTACGCAAACAAACTAATATACTATTAAATAATGAGAAAATGAAATTAGTAGACACCACTGTTTTTCTAGGTATAACATTAGATAGTAAGTTACAGTGGGGACCACATAAATAAATTGGCAGATAAGCTGAGTTCTGCAGCATACGCTGTTAAAAAAATTAGAGAAATTACCGACATAGAGACCGCGCGATTAGTTTACTTTAGCTATTTTCATAGCATAATGTCGTACGGCATCCTCTTGTGGGGAAACGCTGCGGACATTAATACAATATTTGTGCTGCAGAAACGTGCTATACGTTCTATTTATAAGATGTCGACTTTTGAATCTCTAAGGGAAAAGTTTAAAGAAATAAAAGTTCTGACCGTCGCATCTCAATACATTTTGGAAAATGTGTTATACGTAAGAAAGAATCTAAACAACTTCAAAAAGAAATGTGATAATCATTGTGTAAACACTAGGAATAAGAACAAGTTAGATATGCCAGTGTTCAGACTAAGCAAAGTTAGTAAATCCTTTAAAGGCCAATATATAGTATACGCTTATACAATATAATCCCAGAAAAGGTTCAAAACCTTCCCATTAATAAGTTTAAAAAAGTAGTTAAAGAACGTTTGTGTGCCAAAGCGTATTATAAAATTAATGACTTCATTCAAGACGGCACACCTTGGGAATAAGGTGGCTCCTTATCTTATGTTATTATTTGTTACATAGACATAAGCAAACATTGTAATAATTTTGATTTTAAAATAATAATTTTCCATCTTTTTGGTAAAAGATGGCCCCAGACGAGTTTCTTGCCGGCTCTTCTCGCTGGGTTAGTTCCCGAACCGGTGGTGGGCATCACGTAGTAACGACGTTCAAAAAGAGTATTTAAAAATACCAATTTTGAATAAAAAATTTTTTGATTTTGATTTGATTTTGATCGGTGGCCAAAGGGGCAGTTGATAATTTTAATTAAGTAAGAGATATAAAAACAAGTGCATTATAGACACAACTTTAATATTATTGTCATGTGAATATGAAAATACGCTGAATACAACAAACAAGCTTTTGCTCACCCGCGAGAAGAAATGTATAGCAACTTTATAAATTATACACCTAAACCTTCCTCAAGAATGACTCTACCTATTGCTGAAATCCGCATAGAAATTCGTGGAGTAATTTTTGAGTAAATCGCAAACAGACAAAAGCGACGGAGGACTTAGTTTTACAATATTATGTCGTGATTTACCAAAATAGACCTAACCTATCTATATAAAGAAATGAGATCCCACAAAAGCCATTAAATGAAAAAGAGCCAAGTCTTTTTCACGTAAAAAGAGATTTTTGAGATATCGTAAAAACCAAATCTAATTTAGATTAGTCCCTAATTATTAATTATTCATCAAAATGTTGTGACTGCATGTGGATAATTCTATTTTTTTATATTTACTATAGTGACCTGGCAATGAGCACTATATATTTAACTATAATATGGTTACCAGTGACTACCTACGTCAAAATGTGCTATTAAAATGTAATGCGCACAAATAAAAACATACCACAAATTGATCTTTATATTACAATATAAAGAAAGTAAATTAGACCCTTGCACATTGTACAATAGCCGATAAGCCCAGAAAACATTTCGATAACCTCTTACTACGACAATAAGATTACACACAACAACAAAAGTTTTGCATTTTTAGCAAGATGAAGTAAAAACTATCACTCGACTACGCAAATTATAGCACAGGTTATACAGGGTGTATTCACACCAGTCCCGATAACTTCGTGGGCTAATAGATAGATCCAATGGTATAGTCATTTGCTTTAATCACTTGTTTTAGTAAAAGTTAAAATTTTCAATACGCAATGTACAACGGACATAAAGACACGGGCGGTGGCCGTCGGAGGCGGGCGCGCGCGTGGAGGGACAAGTCCCCCGCGCCCGCGTATATGCTAATAGTATGTATTAAATAAACCACGTGACACCACAGCTGATCGTTTTCTAGCAGCTGTACCGTATATAGCAAATAAATCACGAAAATTGCATAGATTAAAAATAATATTATTTAAAGTTATAATAACATTCAAGTACTATTTGCTATCTTTTGTTAAGTTAATATTTAATTACTGTAATTTTTGTTTTGATTTACAAAAAAAATTAAGATGAG
Organism: Phengaris arion; assembly: GCA_963565745.1. Lineage (NCBI taxonomy): Eukaryota > Metazoa > Arthropoda > Insecta > Lepidoptera > Lycaenidae > Phengaris > Phengaris arion. The sequence goes on from OY751437.1 coordinate 16,726,558, forward strand.
ATGAGGTACATACAGATAAATCGAACAACAAGTAGCAACTGGCCTACCATGCCGACGTCTAAGCATTTTAGCCGCACTGCGGGCTCCAAGACGAGGACCCCAGCGCACCGTCCAAAATACACTCCTCGATATTTTCGTTCAGTTGCCGCCCACCGCTGGATGCTCAATGGGTCTATTTTCTAACACTCGCATGCCTGTGTAATGGTAAGATGGCGGGCATGAAGATATCATCTCTGGTAAATATTCAATGCCTCTGCGACATTACCAAATGCTTCACATAATCACATCATCATTATACCATAGTAACGCGTGGTATACGCGTATGGCTAAGGCATTTTAAGATAAAAAATCACACACAAGTCACAAACACGAAAAAACAAGTCAAAACAAATAAAACAGTTAATACTTATTACAAATAAAACAGTTAATACAACAAACGAAAGTAAAATAAAACAAACGAAAATTAAAACGAAGATAAGAAGTAGAGATAATTAAAAAATAACACGGAACGTCACTCGAAAACGCGGGTGGGTTTACACTTACAGCCAACTGCCAGCCGAGTCATTCCCGATACATTTGTATCGATAGTTTTTCATATCGATAAATTAATATTCAATTTGCATACGCATTGATTTGTATGAACTTATTACAAAATCTAGTGGAGGCCGAAGGTGAGTAAAAGAGTGAAGAGAGGTGCGTGCAAGACAATAATCGCATATTGATTCCGATTCACTCGATCGCCGGTCATGAATTATAAAAACTCAGCTAACTTGATATAAAATAGTAACTTATTCATTACAAAACAACTGAGCAAAAAAAGCATATCAAACAATTAACTATTAAATATCGACAACGTACATGTAAATGTTTCAATTTTCATAGGTCACATCAATTAGCCTAGGTAGTTTTTGAAAGAGTCGAGCAGCACGCTTTTGATAGTTACTGCACAAAAGCCGCGCGCGCCGAATTTTGCTGAAAGTCGATAAAGGAACTATGTTGTTTTGAAATATGTTTTCGAATTTAGTTGCGGTTTTTCTCTCGAGGTAAAAGTTTGTCGTCTGATTTGAGCTTCACTATTAGGTCGTGTTTAAAAACGTAGTGTTATGTTGTTAAGTTTTAAGTGATACTTACGTGTAATGGCGCTAGCTAATTTTATGGTGCTAACAACGATTTTCAAAATGCAACAAAAACACTTTCTAACTTTAAGTTTTAAATTTTAACGCGATACCTTGCCGTGGTCACCTGATGGACGATGGATTCCGTGAACTTAGTACTAGGAGTAGACTCATTACCTAACAGTCATTCAGAACTCAATACTTCTTTCACGTAAGTAAATAGCTATTAGCCATAGTCTTACTTATTATGATCGGTGTACAGACTTACGTACGTAACTTATTATTAATAATAATTACTATACTAATATTATTACTTACTATAATACTTCGGGCACCCTTTTATACACCTCCTTAGTTTCTTTGTTACCTACAGTTCAACCACGTTACATCTTTCTGTTATTGTCGATTTTCACACACCGTCTATAATTTCGATAGAAAACCGATGATTTCCGTTGGAGAATTTAGTTGCACTGTACACTGGTTTCGTCATTTGTCAAGCAACATTTTGTGCGTGGTATTTACGAACCACACTGCAGGCGGTGTAGAACAGGGATTTCCAAATTGGGTTCAGTAGGAAAGTCATCAAGGATCCGCCAAAATTATTTGAAATCATCAAATTAGGATTTTTACTTGGTAGTTGGCAAAAATCCGGACTAGGGCACTATCTATGTCAGAGGTCCGATTTCCAAAATTGGCAAAATACAATTAGTTTATTATCCAAATCTTACCTTATCATCTTACTGTCACTTTTGTGTGTGTACGGTTCTAAGTCACCGCATATACCACCGCTGAACGCGTGTAGGTACTGGGTGAAGAGCACGGCGCGACGCCCGGCCCGGCGTGACAGCTGTGGCCTGTGGCCATAGTTGGCCCGCGAATGAAGTAAATTACATTGCGTAATGAAGTAAAAGTAATAACGTTTTAGATTTTAATAAAAAATCTACTTCTAACAGCTTGTTCCTATGATTAAAAGGTATAAAATATAAAAATAATAATTAAAGAAAATTCTGAAAAAAAAATTGTAATGAGAAAAAGTAGTGTAATCGTGTCCCAAAGTTAATGGAAGTGGTCTTCTGACACCCTGTATATTATCTTATGTTACCGGGCCATAACTACGAATCTATTAACACATCATTAATTATAATTCATAAGTTTATTCAGTAGTTTCGGCGCTACAGTGGAACAAACATACATATATACATTTGGCTTCGCCATAGTCGGGTAAAAAGAAGTTACGACTGAGTTTTAAATTACTGGTATTTATTTACAATTATTTAAACATTATACTAATTTAATAAGCACAAATAATGACTGCGTTTTGTAGTTGTTATAATAAAATATGACGATCAAAATTCTACACTGATTATTGTAGAATTTTGATATTTTTTTTTATCTTGAAGAAAAGACTTGGCTCTTTTTCATTTAATGGTTTTTGTCAGATTTCATTTAGTTTAAGAACTTTCTTTATTATAGTTAAATAAAAAAGGGTTTGTTTTTAGCCGTTTTTAGGTTTGTTTAATTTATTGTGAAAATTCTAACACTAAAACATTTACTATCAAATGTAAACAATTGTTACATTTTGTAAGATGTTTCGTAAAAAATTTGCAAAAGAATTGGCCCACGGGACGATCTGGCAGGTATGCATACGATCATCGTACACACTAATACTACAATATGACATACATTTTATCAGTAATAATATAAGGGGAGTCTGTCGGGGCTTGGATCTCAGTCCATTACTAACATTACCTAACATGAAAACATTTTTAAACATTGTTATCAAATGTTTGTAAACAAATGCTTACTAACGTTAGTATACATTTTCTAACAGCAGTGTGGGAGCACCACAACGTTTAGGTTGATCGTGCCTCTCTATCGCTTGTTCCGCGCTCTCGCTGCACGCTCGGCTCAGGCGGAACGTGACAATCAGGCGGAACGTGACAATTTTTCATACGTGCAGCCGGCGTTCAACAATTTATAAGACGACATCACGTTAAAATTTATTATTATTTTTTTTTTGTGGCTAGAATCCACTAATCACTATTAACTACATGCTTACGTTAATTAATTAAAAGGTTTTATATAATAATTTTATGTTTTTGTAATAAACAACTCACCATTAAAACGTGGTAATGATGATGATGATGATTACTGTAATTGGCATAGTTGCATATGCTTGCTGTTCTTTAGACATCGCTGAAATCCCCAAACATCTATTTTAAGACTCAGGAGTTCTGTTCAGTGTTTTTGAATCCCAGGTGTACCTTGGCACAAATCTTAATTTTTGGTAGCATATGACGGGGTTACTTCAAAAAACACCGAAATCACTAAAGGTGTCCATATAAATATCGATGAGGTCCCTTAATATCTCATAGAATCCATCACCAGGTCTACCATTTGATGACAATAGAACCAACTTAGAAGTAAACACTTACAACATAAAAAGAATCATTAAAATCGGACTACTCTGTAAAAAGAAAGATATGCGTGGTCATACATAAAAAAAAATACGCATTGGCTTCAAGAACCTCCTACGGTTTTTTCGTTTCTTAAAAATTGCAGGTATTTTAACTGTTCCTCTCACAAAAGTTAGTGCAGATTTATCCTATTAGCTCAGTAATTTTAGGCATTTTAAACCCCAATCTGCGGAAAATATCCTAGAAAGCTGAATGTTTGCATACCTCTATATATATATTGTAAACCTTTATTACGGGATTGTAATGAAGATGTGAGAAATCGACATTGATATCGTGCCGGCTAAAAAGTTATAAAGGTCAAATGGTCACGAAAATCAGTTTTTCGCAAATATCTCGCGACCTGTTGCTCGGAGGTCAATAGTGGTCATTATTAAAATAGTATGTCGTGAAATTATCTACAAAACACCGCGGTAAACAACTACTATAAGTATATTTTTCAGAAAACGCCCAAGTATCAGATAGAAGTTTAGTGAAGATAAGACACTTACATACATACGAGATATAGAGTTTACGCCTTGGTGTACGATATACATAATACAATATCGTATGTGAGAGCATACTAGTGTCTTTCTCAGCGCTCTACTCCAAAAACGGTTAATTTTAAAGAAAAATGCAAGCGTCATATTTTGTAGATAATTTCACGACATTATTCTTTCTCTCTATTGACCTCTATTGACCTCCGAGGAATAGGTCGCGAGATATTTGCGAAAAACGTGATTTTCGTGACCTTTCCACCTTTGTAACTTTTTTAGCCGGTATGATATCAATGTCGATTTTTCACATCTTCATTACAACGCCGTAATAAAGGTGTATACAAAAATTCAGCTCAGATACCAGAAGGGCGAAGCCGCGGGTAAAGCTAGTATTATACATAATCGATTTCTCGAAAACGTGGACGTATCACCGTGAAATTTCCTATAAAATGCAATGAGTTTTGGGAGAGAAAAATCGATCAAGCTAGGTCTTATCGCAGGGAAACAGCGAATTTTTAAGCTATAAATGTTTTTTTTTTCGCAACAATATAATACCAATTATTTTGACTCTAATATGTCAGTCCGATTGGCAGTTTGCTATGCGTATATGTATTTTCTGCATTGTTCGTAAATTTGGAACGTGGTGGGTTCGAACACCGCTAAAATATTTTTGTGATTATTTTCATGATTTTTTAAATCTACTAGAGCTCCGAGCAAAGCTGGGTTACCCAGGTACTTAATATTATACTATGTATTGATTACATTACTATATATGTATTTTTACCTGATAATGGAATTAATTAGGTAACATGGTACACTAGCCACTTGGCTTAGACATGTCTATTGCTTTAACTAAACATTCCAAATCAATTATTAAGTAGGCGTGCCTCGAATCCACGACAAAGGAGCAAATTCTGTACATAATTATAGCTTAGCTAATACATATTGAAATAGTTACTATAGCAATAATAATTATTATTGTTTGATGTGCGACATTAGACATATTATTTGTGACATGCTAATTAGGTACTTAGGTGCTTATGTTAATGATGTGTTTACTTGTAAACAATGACAATGGGAAACATCAATATTATAATCTCTATTTTTACTGTACGAAATAGCTTATTGTGCGCGTAGTGTATGACTGTGTATGTAAGCATATATATATATAATATACTGTCTGGAGTACTCTAGCCACAGCTGACAGTTGACATATCACGGTGACAGTTTAGACGTCAGTCATCATGAAGCTGCCAAGTTAGCAAGACGCGTGTAGCTGGGTATTGGCGAGCCAGTATTATTGCGTGTTAACGTGCGATAGCGGAAATCTACAATGCGCACGAAATCTACAAAAAGCTCTTAAAATCTTATTGTTATTGTGAATATTTTAACAATATAAAAATCTTATACTTTGAACAAGCAAATCTTGTCACCGTAAAATTGTAAATACCGTTATTGTAATATAACTAGCGAGATTATAAAATGTCGACAGATTGTGAAATAAACATTCTGCTTACAATATTAATCATTATTTTTCGTTAAATTATAATATTATTATATAGAACTGAAACTCGTCAATTGTAAAACGGAACGCAACTCGCGCGCTGATTAGTCGAACCGTGGACGGGGTATGCCCCGCGCCGCCATATTTGTTTGTTAATTTTTTGTTATCGAATGTTGTTGCTATTTTGGCATCAAAATCACATAGGTTAAATTACATAAAAATATAAGACCACTGGAACTATATTTTTACAATCATATCTTATCAAATATCAATATCTTTGAAATTTTGCTATTGCTAAAATTATATTCGTCATCATCATCAGCACTATAACATATCTTTTTTTTCTTTTTCCCATCGACTATTACATAGATAATAATATTATTTAATAATATATGATCTAATCAATAGCATCACTTGTGATTATTTAGAAGCTCACAAAGAAAAATGGATGAAATTCGGTACAGTTAAATACTGCGTATAGATCTCAGTTTTGGCATTATAAAATAATAATAATTTTACATTTCAGGCTCTCGATACGATCTCGATCGATTGTGTGGACTATCGTTGAAAAGGTATTTTAAAATAAAGGCAAGGTTTCTTTACAAAGTTTTTTACAAAATCATCAATTTTCGAGTAATAAAACCTAGTTTGATAGTAACAGAACCCTCCTGGCATGCTCTTAGTTACGTTATTACTTTTGTTTTGCTGACTACGGGCCCTCCAAAGAGAGACAACCGAGTTGAGTCGATCTCAACATATTTATGGAAACTTCACCTTTTAAAATATTTGACAACCAATATTTATACAAAATATGCACTTTAAATATAGAACACATTATGTTGCGCTGAAACGGTGCAACATATCGGCCGCCAAGGACATCTTGATATCCTTAGACAGATGTTTCTTCTCTCTGTAAGCCGTAAACTCCAAATTGAAATTATTTTCTTAAAACTTGTTTTTCAAGCATCTTATATGCATCTCTGTGCTCTACCCATCCGTTTTCATTCTTGTCCCTTAATTGGTTATCGCCATTTAATTATATATTCTCTCAAAAATGGCTTTTTCTTTCCACTTGTGTTTATGTTCTCTTACATTTTCGTTTCTTTTCTCTTTTTTCATGTACATTAACAGCTGTACATATTAACATTTCAAGTCTCTCTCTCAAGTATAATATATTTTTAATGTACATTTCCTATGCATCTCGTGTATAATCATTGTATAATATTGTATTATACATTCATCTCCAGATGTGTTATGCATGCTGTCAGTAGAATAGCGTTTGTTTGCATCTCTGCACATTTCTCCTCCTGGTGGATTCCGACCTAGTACTGATTTCTGCTCTAAACGTGTACTAGACGGCCAGTATATAATGCTTTTATATTACCAGCTGCATCTAAAAGTGAATCATGTAGCTGCCAACCTAGCAAGACGCGTGTAGCTGGGTATTGGCGAGCCAGTATTATTGCGTGTTAACGTGCGATAGCGGAGATCTACAATGCGCACGAAATCTACAAAATCTTATTGTTATTGTACTAGAGTACTAGACGGCCAGTAAATAATGCTTTTATGTTACCAGCTGCATCTAAAAGTGAATATGCATCTTCAATGTTGTTTGTGGAGTATATTAATTTTTGTTCGTTTTTGGAAATTTCCTCTGTTATATTGTATGTTGTCACATCTGGGAAGTATGACATTGTTGTGCTCGCTCGTATCGCAGTATTTATTTCTGTTCTCTGTATCTGTATCATTAATTCTCTTAATTGCATTTACATCTCGTTTAATATGTACAGGTTTTATTCTTCCTTATAATATATCAAGCATTGTGACTTTAGCTGCAGTATACTTAACGCCAGTAAAACGCCAGTTTCCGGGGAAAATTCACTACGAATTATCAAACCGAAACAGGTCTGGTCTTTCAACACGCCGAATACCTGTAGTTAACTGAACTACTGCGGTCGGTGGCGGCCTCTTTATATACCGACGATACAGTTACTAGAAAGTTTGCAGTGTATAACTTTCTAGATCTTTCTACATAGAACAATCAAGAACTTTCGAGTCGGGGTGAGAATGGTACAGTGCAAGTTCGAGAACGTTCTAGTACTTTCCATACTATAAGCTTCTAGAACACTCTGTATATCGAACGCCGCCTCCGTAACATACTAGAACACTCTATAAATTAATAATTTAGCTCAAAATGGTTTTCCTGTATTCTTTTCCATATTTGTTCTAAAGTTAATATTTACATAATTTACATTCAGACTGTCATTTGGCAAATTCTTGACGTTCAAATAACTTCTTGTCACTTGCTCTAAAAGCATTTGTTGTGCGCTAATGAGGTTTTCCATCTTCATTAATCTATAATCCTTCTTTCTCTCTGACAATTGGGTATTTTGCTACATGTTAAAATTTCGTTTTTTGAAATAAATTAAAAAATATGGGTATTACAACTTGATAACAGTAAAAAGAATTAGGATTTTATGTGTAGTTTTGTAATTATATGATTTTTTTTTAAACATTACTGTATAAAACCTACATAATTACTTTACTTACATCAAATACAAAAATATTCACTATGGTATGTATCAACATAAACGCGTAAAATTACGAGATATCAGAAATTTTGTACATACATACGAGTACATACATACATACAATACATTTCGTAGAAAAATTACTAGCGTGTCACGTCACCTACTAGTACGACTTTTATAAGGGGCGTTTTCACGAGACTCACAAAAGTGCTTCAAACAAAAGTATGTAATATCTTTGAGTATTTTGATTTTTAGTATACTATTCGTTTTGTAATCTTATTTTACAGATCACTGTTTATTTATGTAATAAAAAAAAATGTAATATTAGAATATGTCCAAGGAATAAAAAGTTTAATATAAATACTTTACTGTTGAACTTTAATGTTCAATTTTGAGAAATCTTTCGTTAGTGCATGCTTTTGTCAAATGAGAAATATACACTTTTTTAAGGGTTTAAGAGATAAGGCTGTGACTATATGATCCGGAATCCGAAAGGCTGGAGAAAATTCAGAACGCTAAAAATAGAACTCTGCATTAATACAATAGAGCTGGAATTCGTACGCACAAGAGTCGAGTCAAATTTTAATGTCATATTAATATATATTATGACAGTTTGACACTCGACACTTTGATTTTCAGACTCTCGACACTTTGAGAGTTCTGTTATCAATGCTCTGATTTTTTTCCGGCCTACCGGATTTCGGACAATATAATCCCACTCTAAGGTCGTTTTAACAAGGGTAGGCTATAAATTAAAGTCCCCCGCTAAGTCTGTCTGTCTGTATGTTCACGATAATCTCAAAAACTACTGAAAGGATTTTCATACAGTTTACATGTAAATGTCGTTACCGACAGAGTGATTCCTTAGGAAGGTTTAAGTCGATAATAATAATTAGTTAAGGTTTTGTGGAAATTGTTTGTTTGATATATGACGATAACTGTTGAAGGTGTCGAAGATAATTCCCCTTTTAAACTCAGCTAGAATTTGAACTATTTCTCTACTCAATTAAATTAATTTGAAGTCAGTACCAGCCCAAACAATATCCTGATAAAACAATATTTTATAGAACTCACATTTAAGTTGGCTGGTACCTACCTACCAACTTTAAAATTATGAAGATTGAGTAGATAAATAGTTAAAATTCTAGCCGAATTTAACAGGGGAAATATTTAGAAAATAAGATTTATCTCATACTTTTTGGTGCATTTTTAATTTGGAAGTAGGTTTAATTTTTTCTTTAAAAATATAATTTTTTCCCTTTTTAGTCACATTTATTATATTTATAATAACACATTTTAAGAAAATTAAAAAGATGCGTTTGAATGAAAATTCGCCCCTAGCTTCCATTGGGTATTGTATATGATGATGATTACTGTAAGTTACAGAATGGCATATGCTTGCAGTTCTTAAAGCAACGCCGAAATTGCCTAACGTTTACTCATCTTTGAAGACTAAGGAGTTTTGTTCAGTGCTTTTGGATCCAGGGCCACCCTGTACTCCCAATACACCCTTGGCACAAAATTTTACCTTTTGGTAGCATATGCTTTATTTACTTCACAAAGGTCAAATCCCTATAGATGTCCCTATAAATTTGGAGTTTCCTCAATTACTCATGGTCATTGTCATTGTCATCATCAGGTATCCACTTTGAAAACACAAGAAAACAATGTATAGTGGGAGTGTTTCTCTTCTAAAGGTCTACAAAAAGACTCGCGACCGCATATTATAATGTCTATCTTTTAAGGAGGTTACTATACCCATTCTTAGTTTAAAAAAAATCACAAAATATAATGTGGTAAATACCACGTTATATTTTTCGTTTTATTATTCGTTTTTACACATTATATTATTCGTCTAATTAGACGTAAAGCTATTTAGACGGATACAATATGAATCCTTATCTAGGAGACTATATCTAGGGGATATACCTATATTTTACGTAGCGGTATTACTATATTGCATGTATATTTGCTATAGAAGTTTTTTGACACGAACACTCTCCCACGCGGGCGAAGCTGCGGGCAAAACCTAGTTTCAAAATAAAATTACATGAACTAAAAACGCAATTTAGTGTTGCCGCGTATGCAAGAATCAAGTTCCCGATATTTTAATGATGTGAATTTATTGTCATTGTATTTTATTATAATATAAATATCCTATTTCATTTATCTAACCAAGTTATTATAATTCTACCCATGGAACTAAGTAACTATTCCCCAGAAGCATAGGTCGAAAAATATTTAAAAAATATGAAAACGTTACAGTTAAATACATTATGTGTAATATAGTCATTATTATTATACTTCTAAAGAAGAAGCCCGTAAGAATAATATATTAACTTATAATTAAATGTTAATCCTACTATTCTACTACTATAATAATAAATGTGAAAGTTAAAAGTATCTACAGTGTTTCTGCGGGATACTGTATTTACGTGGTTGAGGCCGTGGGCAAAAGCTAGTTTTTAAGTATTTTCTTAGATGCATTTATAACCAATAACTTAACTAATAGACCATAGCATAAGATATATTTCCCATTAAATCGGGTAAAGGTTGAGTAGCTGGCATTACAATTTTTCACGCACATGTCATTTGTGACATGTAAGTCAATTTCCACTTTACACACTACAATAATGAGTTGCCGCATTGACGAAGCTCTTGTTGTTAGGTAAAGCTCTATGTTGTCGAGCCCCCAGCGAGACCAATAATTTATATATGACTTTTATGCACAATTTATTATTTTTATTTCTCTATTTACGCTCTTTGTTTTTTCTTATTTCCCATATCTTTGTTTAGCTTACTTCTTCTCTTGTATTTCTTGTTACTTTTATTTAATTTTCACTGTTTATATTATGTATTAACTTCTCTCTCACACTGGATACGACAGCCTACCTGTCTGACCTACCTAGACTAAATAAACTGACATAATTAGGTCGAAAATATTGATATATTGTTGCACGACGAAAAAAAAACATATATTTTAACTTAAAAATGCACAGTCACGGGATGAAACTTAGCTAGATCGAGTTTTCTCCCCCAAAATTCCCTGCATACAAAATTTCATGTAAATACTTGCATCCGTTTCCGAGACTACGATTATATATATATATAGAAAAAAAAAAAATATATATATATATATATATATATATATATATATTTTTTTTTTTTTTTCTATATATATATAATCGTATAATAATATATATTTTTTTTTTTTTTTCTTTTTGCTTTGCTCGAAAATTCGGAATGTGGTTCGAATCCCGGTCAGATATATATTTTATGATTCTTTTTAAAAAAAATTATTTTTCAGATCTCCGATCAAAGCTCGGTTATCCAGACACTAAATTATTATGGGAGAATTTCGACCACAGGGCGACCACCTCTAGTATTAAAATAAACAAAAATATTAACAACATATTAATCTGCAAATACCATAAATACCCAAGACAATATATAAGACTGTTTAATAACATAAGTCGTCTAATAGTCTACTAGTAATTTAAAAAATAAAAGGAAGTATTACAAACCATCCACTTCGTCACGTTTCTGGCTCAAATCCATAAAATTTATTATTAAAATGAATATCCTCCACTCGGTAATACATCTAAGAGATTATTAAACATTCACGACGAAGTTGTATTTGGCATGTATACCGTAGTATAGATCAAAGTAAACCCCAAATTGGCACGCCAATTAACCGCAAAGTCACTATGCATGGTCAGTGTATTGACAGAAAATTATTGGCACCAGGCTATGTAGCAGTACAAGAGGGGTAGAGAGATAAATCGGGAGGAGGTTGTGTCAGGGGACAATACCAGTCTTAGACGAACGACCAACAACTTCACACGCCTCTTCAAATCCCTTTAGGTTCGTGGTCGCGATAACCTGTGATTAAAAAAAAAAAGTGCTGTGTCTAAGCGGTGATTTTTGTTCAGCTCCCTTGTCAATATGTGGGATGATGTCGTAGAGGAGGCCCCGGCTCAGGGTGAGGCCCCTCCCGCCGAAGGTGCCCCTCCTGCTGATGGGGCCCCTCCAGCAGAAGGAGCAGCTGGTGAAGCCAAGCCTGAGGAAGCAGAACCCCCACCGCCAGAGAATCCCGCTGACCAGGGCCCCAAAAAGCTTGTCTGCAAACATTGGGTCAGGTACGCGTAATTTTTCTCCAAAGTATTATAAAACACAAAACATACCTATTATGAGTCTTTTAAATTATAACTTTAATAATTCTTATTAAAGTTATAATCACGAATGTCCATCGAAGAAACTACATGTAAAATATTTTTATTTAAAAATCTCTTTCTGTTATGTGGAAATGGTTCTAGATATTTTAAATTCGATAATAGTTACAGAATAAAGTAAACATGTAAAGTTGATAAAATATATACCTACTTGACTTGTCTAAAATAAGCTGATACCTAATATACTTAATCTGCTTGTGTGACATTTTTTTTAAATTACAGGCCTACAAGTTCGCAATACAACTACAATTATGAGTACCGAAGGAATTACTATGACGACATAATAACATACTTAGACAGGAGAAACCGTGGATTGCCCGTAGACAGGCCGGTTCCGCAGACCTGGGGCGAACGTGCTCTCAGGACATACATGTCCAAAGGCCACAGCTACATCTCAAAGAAGACCAATAAGGACCTCCACCTACTCCATCACATTGACGTCGGCGCTAGGTTCCATAGGATCCATACAAAGTCCCTAATCTCGAGGAAGTATTCTAAGCTTGGGTTTACAATAGTGTCCATCTAGCTTCGCTCTAACACACGCTTCATAATTGCTTGGCGGACCCTTACCACCTATATCGTCGTGAACTTTTAATGTCAATTTACAGGATTTCGCTGTCGTGATCATACCAAGCCGAAATGGTGGACATCGGAGCAGTCCGCATTCCTATTTCAATGTTACAATTAACACAATAAAACTTAATTTCTATTTTTGTTCTTTTAATTGTCTCGCTTGCGTTAAAATGTTAACTTTCTGATATTTGCTAAAAATCTTAATTAAAGTACATATTACATTAATGTTTTAAAATGATAATGTGTAAAAATAAGTGGTGCTAAGCGATTTAAATTATAAATTACTTTCACTTTGCAATGCGATAAGTTTACCTACTTCTCATTTTAGTTTTTTAACATTCTATTTATGCTGTAATGCAGCATCTTTTCATCACACTGAATCCTCTATTTTAATAATTTTATAATTTTTTGAACCTAAAATAACTACAGCGCTCTTCGTAAAAGCTCGAAGTTTATACTCTATCCCTTTTAATAATAAAATACCACGGATATGCTCATCCATGTTGCTGTCTTTAGCTGATTTGTACAAAGATAGCAAAATGGATTAGCATATCCGTGGTGTATATATTTTTATTAATAAGGAGGCATTTGAATATAAAGGACAAAAATATACAAATAATTTGCTTTTAAAACTGGCACTGGCACCTATAATAAAGCTGAAATTGTGTCAGCGAACGGCACTGTGAGTGACACAATGAAAATGTCAAATTGGTTTTACGAATTTAAATTCGTAAAACCAATTTGACATTTTCATTGTAGGATTAACTTTCATTTGTCATTTTCTGTTGTGAAATAATCTTTAATTAAAAAACTTTACAGTTTAATAACACGCAAAGCTTCAATGTCGTTATCTAAAATAACTTATCTTTGACAGTTCAGCAAATGTAATCGTTTGGAGGGTGGCCAAAACATCAGACTACCTAGCAGGTAGAGCGGCAGGCGGCCAAATTTAAAATAATTAAATGTTACAATGATCAAGGGAGCTCAGACTTCGATCGGTTTGTTCGTGTCTAAATTTATACATATTGTGACATCAATCGAATGTTGTATAGCTGTAATGTTATTTTCGGTCAATGTTACCAGGGCTTAACATGATCATTCAGTAATTATTTAATAATAATTACTACGTCATTCAAATTTAAGCGTCGATGTTCCTTGTATTTATTTTAATTAAGAGGAATCTACACGAATAACAGGGTGATATCAATCTTATCCAACATTTGCAAGCGTAAGTTTGTAAAGTTAATTAGTCTAAAACTATCAACGGTCGTATGCATCCGCTGCCCGAGGCAATCCGCGACATGAAGATATGACATGACGTCATATTTCGAAAACTCACAACTCAAAAGTGATGACTTTTAGGTATTAAGATTAATAATAATAATAATATCTATGGATGTTTCCACACCACCTAAATCTGGTCCTGTTCTAAGTATCCGAAAAACTTGTATCACAGGTACCAAGCAACGGAAATATATTTAAGATTTTTATTATACTATAATAGCTCCCCACACCGATTTCGGTGACGGTGGCCTGTTTCATTGAAACCAGGCCAGCTACGCAGGAGTTATGTTATAGTGCCCAAGTGTGTGCGCAGTACACAAGAGCACTCTCTCCTCCTTTACTCTCATAACCCAGTGGGACGGATAACCGACACGACTGGCGAGAGATTAGGCGCAGGTCCGACTTTTTACATGCCCATCCGACGCATGGATCATCTTTCTTGTCAGACAATCAGGTGATCAGCCTGAATTGTCCTAACCAAACTTGGAAACAACATTTTTTTTTTTTTGTTCCAATGCGGGAATCGAACCCACGACCTCCGAGTCGAGAGCCAAGCTCTAACCACTAGACCACGGAGGCTGTTAAGTTAAAGTTTTATTATACTATACACATATTTAATACACATCCATGACCCAGGAACACAGAAAAACTTTTTGTCCCGTCGGGGGGATTCGAACCCGCGACCTCCGGCTTAAACACCGACGCGATAACTGAGCCACAAAGGTCGTCGATTAGCATAATATTTGGTAAGTTATATTGTAAGTAACATATTACATAGGTATAATACGCTATAACTTCCAGTGAGTGCCTACTTATTACACGAGTTCCAAACCATTCTCAGGTAGATAGTAAGTTGATAGTGCGGCCGCGGTATCGTTAAGTCTATAGCTGCCGTACTATCTTTTCTCGAAGCATTTCGTGGCTTTTTGGTGCTACCATATTTTTTTTGATGTGTAACATCTTTCCTCTCGCTTTTTTGCAATTTGTGGGACTGATTTAGTGAAATGGGAGTTGGGACGGGAGTGTGTAACATAAATTCGTGGAAGCGCGTGCTATTTGATTTGATGAATGAGGGCGCGGTTGTAGAGATGACTGTCAGAATATTGTAATAAAATATTTCGATATTTAGTTTTTTTTTAATTTTGAGGTTGATTTCTGTCACTGCTTAATGTAAAAGTTTACGTATTTTTTTATCATATTAAAAAATCGTACCTACTAACCATTATGTTTTCTTGAAATAATATCATAAGTATCTTTATCATAATATAATTTATAAGTACCTGGGTAACCGAGCTTTCCTCGGAGTTCTGTTATATTTAAAAAATAAAATGAATTACAAAAATATTTATATGACCGCGATTCGAACCCACCACATTCCGAATTTTCGAACAAAGCAAAAATTATACTAAGGCGGGTCAATAAGTCCGTGACTTTTTGAATTTCTAACCTCCGTACTGAAAAAGCAACACTACTCCTGTCAACAGGCATCTGTCAGTTGACTCCTATCAAAATTTGATCTTGCTGCGTCAGTTAGTTTGTGTTTTACAGCTATCTTTATCAGATTATCCAGTAACATAAGGAAACAATGGAAAAAAGTGAATTTCGTGTGCTTATTAAGCATTATTTTTTGCGAAAAAAAACCATTACCGAGACCAAGGCTAAGCTTGATAAATACTATGGGGACTCTGCACCATCGATTTCAATGGTAAAAAAGTGGTTACTGAATTTCGTTGTGGCCGTACAAGCACTGAAGATGCCGAACGTCCTGGACGCCCAGTTGAGGTCTCTACACCCGAAACAATCGAAAAAATTCACGATATGGTGTTGGCCGACCGAAGATTAAAAGTGCAAGAGATTGTAGAAGCCATAGGCATCTCGCATGGCTCAGTGGTTTCAATTTTGAATGATCACTTGGGCATGAGAAAGCTTTCCGCAAGATGGGTGCCGCGTTTGCTCACAGTCGACCACAAACGCAATCGTGTAACAACTTCACAGGAAGGTTTGGCGTTGTTTAATCACAATATGGAGGAGTTTTTGCGCCGTTTTGTAACCGTGGACGAAACATGGATCCATTACAACACACCAGAGACCAAACAACAGTCAAAACAGTGTGTTTCTAAGGGTGAATCGGCGCCAAAGAAGGCCAAGGTGGGTTTGTCAGCCAATAAAGTTATGGCGACTGTTTTTTGGGATGCACGTGGGATAATCCACATTGACTATCTTCAAAAGGGAAGAACAATTAATGGGGAATATTATGCCAACTTATTGGACCGCTTCAATGAGGATTTGAAAACAAAACCGACCTCATTTGGCCAAGAAAAAAGTTCTTTTTAACCAAGACAATGCAAGGGTGCACACATGTGCAGTTGCCATGGCAAAAATCCATGAATTGGGCTATGAATTGCTCCCACATCCACCCTATTCTCAAGATTTGGCTCCGAGTGACTACTTCTTGTTCCCAAACCTGAAAAAATGGCTCGGTGGAAAAAGATTTGACTCCAATGATGAAGTCATCTCGCAAACAAAGGACTTCGACAAATCATATTTTTTGGAAGGGATAAAAAAATTGGAGAAGCGTTGGACAAAGTGTATAGAGCTCAAAGGGGACTACGTTGAAAAATTAAATGATTTATTTATCAAAAAATCTGTGTTTTATTCCAAAAGTCACGGACTGCCAAACTGCCAATCGGACTGACATAGTAGAGTCGATATAAATTTATTCCCTTATTTTAGATCTGAGAGTTAGTACATATACTTTTCGTTTTATTGACACTAAAACTTCATACATTCAACATGATTGTGAATTCAAAATGGCCGCCGTCATTAAGTGACAGTCTTTATGTTTATTTACAAACTTCTCACAAAAATCTCGACATGGGAATTTCATCTGAAAAGGCTTAAAGAGTAGAATATAGTTAATTAAAAAATATATCAACAACCTTAATAAATTTTCCCTTTAAGACTCTGCAGCGCTAGAAGTATCAATTTGACACAAAAATGCTCATATAATAAATTGTAGAAAATTGCATCTAGTTTATATTTGTAGAACATATTTTTATCGTAAAGTATGTCTTTAAAGACATATAGCCAAAACATTGAAAAACATCGCCATTTTTTCAAGATGACGGATCGAGTGGTAGTAATATGAGGTAACAAATTTTAAATTCGGGAAGAAAAAAAATCTATTAAAATCACGCTCCATTAAGTGTAAATTACTCATACCTATTAGTAAGCAGCACAGGAGGTAACTTTATCCCGGTCTGGCTGAGTTTTGGCCAGGTTTGAGCATGCCAGACCGATGGTTTTCGAAAGAGGATTAGGAGACGAACAGATTGAGATATAACTTGAACTTTTTTCCCTATGACCTTTTTTACTGAAAATACGTTCAGGGCGGTCTCGCTGGAAACTGGTCAAGAGTAGAACTGCCAGACTTTCATTTTTATTGGTTTCTATTTGGCGAGCAGCCGTGTATCAAAACAGTTTCTTGTTCCTTACGACCTTTTTTTACACAAAAAATCTTCACATATATTGGTCAGTAAAAAAAAATCTCCCAGGTATCGAACCGCCCGACCGGCGGTTTTATATCAAACTTTTAGGCCCCTTTTAGCGATCTGCAGTGGTCCAATGCTTGTTCTCTATAACCTCCTTTTTCGACGCCGAGCTCTATGATGTATTTTTTTGCACGAGGAATGTAAATCTTATTATATAGCTTATAAATGCGCAATTTCGCAGGGATAAAACCTAGCTAGATCGATTTTTCTCCCCCAAAACTACCTGCATACTAATTTTTCATGGTATAACTTGTAGCCGTTTACGAGAAACGGATGATATAATATATAAAGCTTGTGCCTGCAATTACGTTTGCGTGGAAATAGTAAATGGAAACGGAACCTTTTTTACCCGACTACGGCGAAGCCAAAGGAAGGGGGAATGAATTTGGCTGTTTATGTATGTTGACTTTCGTTTTACAATTTGACGAGTTTTAGTTTGTTATATTATAAAACAACGAAAATAATGCGTAAAATTGTAAGCAGAATGTTTATTTCAGTCTGACGATATTTTATAATTTTGCTAGTAATATTCCAATCTAACAGTATTTACAATTTTACGATGATATATACAAGATTGTCTCGTTTAAAGTATAATACTTTAAAATTGCTTATTACTAAGGTGAGTTGGCAAATTTTACACACAATATGCGACTACTGTAAGGCACGCTCGTTTTTAGAGTACCGTACACACAACACAACCCTTATAGCTTTCAGTATGTCTGTAATGTTTTAAATTTCATAAAAATCATGAGTTTGGTTTACGAGATTTTCTTTAGCGGGAAAAAAAATGATTTCGTAAGATATTAAAGTAGGTATGAAGACACTCACTGTCAGCATAATTTAAAGCATACTTCTAGCAGTCTGAGAAATTGCAAATTTGTTGTCAGCCTAGGTTTGATAACCCTTCTTTATTATTTTCCCTTTAAATGTAGCTAATGCTGCATAATATAAAGGTAAAAATATTATAGAAGGGTTATTTTAGGTTCGAGTTGAAGCATTATAAACCGGATAAATAACCCGGCCTCACAGAAAAGCGATGGAAAATAGCACTTGCGTTGTGTTTCGCTGCGTGCTCGCCGATGGCCAAATAGGTATTGGTGGTTTTAAAGATCGGGAATGCACAATACCAAAAACCCTGGTGATAATATTAAAGCGATTACTGCCGCTGGAGTTACCGAACGCCAGAGATTTATAATTGCGTTTACGGTTTTTAAAACCCAAACCAAACCAAACCCTCCATGCGGTTTGTTTTGCCGCGTAAGGAGGGTGCCGGTGGCCCAAGAGGAGGTTGTTGTTAGTCATCGGGATCGCACTTGTAGCTCTTCTCTCCCTCTAGTACGGGTGTCCACGTGTGGATGGTAATCGTTATATTTATAGAACTAGATTTTTGCGCGCGACTTCTTGCGCGCAAAAGTTAATCTTGTAAAAAGGGTGCATTTTTGCGCGATCCCTGTGGTCGCTAAACTTCATCAAAATCGGTCCAGTAGTTTCGGAGCAATTAACCAGTATACCAATGCAAACAAACACTCTTTTCATCTTCATAATATTAGTATAGATGATTTGGAAACAAGCAAGGGGACCGCCTGATGGTAAACCATTATTCCCATATTTGGACATCCGCAACCGTGCGGCCAAATTCACGGCCTTTGAAACCCCAAACACTCTCTTGGTATTCCAATAACCTACAAAATTATCCTTGAAAATTTGCTAATACAATCTATATAAATAATATAAATATAATTACTGCAAATTTTTGCACTGCCTTTAGCCACTAATAACCATAATATTAATACTTATATTGATGTATGAAAGTGCACATTTCCAAGTCACTATAATTTATTAAATTATAAAAAACAATTATAATAGTATGGACTATCTTAAATTGGACTTGGTTTCGACCATTTCTTAAAACTTTGCGAAAGAAAAACTTGGCTTTGTTTCATTTAATGTTTGTGGGATTAAAATTATGAGCTTATGGTTGTTATCAAATTATGTTATTAAACTAACAAAAGTATTATATTGTCTACAAAATTAGAATGTGGATTTAATTATTACTAAACAAAAAAATTAAAACTGTTTTCCAAAGTAAAAATACACAAAAGAAAGTTCGAAATAATTCTTATTATCTAATTAATTCCCTTATAAGTTCGGCTAAAATTTGAACTTTTTTTGTACTCACTTTTCTTAATTTTGAAGTCTGCACCAGCCCAAACAATATCCTACAATATTTTATAGAACTCACGTTCAAGTTTTATGGTACCGACTTCAAAAATATGAAGATTGAGTACTATCGTGTCAAACCAAGACACTGTAAAGTCACATACAGTGTTTTGTCGCTACAGTGCTTATTCGTTTTCTAAAAGCCTAATGCATACTAATGTGTCATAAGAATAAGGACATAGGTGTGTTTTTAGCATATTTTCTGAACTTTGATTAGCACTTGTAACTTCTAAACAGTACGAATTGTTATTCCATAACACTGCATAACATCTTACGGTGTTTTGACTTTTCAAGATTATTCACGCGCAAATAATACAGTGTTTCGACTTTACAAGAATTTTCGCGCGCAAATCATACAGTGTTTTGCCATGGTGCCGGTGTACAGACTTATTAGAATTAGGAAAGCACAGCGTATAGTTGTCTCGCTCGCACTTAGGATATTTGTAATGCATTCGCTAATCGCGTGAAAGGTGCGAAGGTCATAGTTCAAACGATGAAAATATTTGTATCTATTTTGTATTTAAATGATCCCGCTCAGTGCATTGCTTGCGTTTATTGCGGTAGCTTGGTTTTGTTCGAAAAAATGAGTAATCAACGAAATAAATTATTAATTATGTTATCCCAAACTAATAAACGGTACTACAATGATTCTATCAGTATGACGAATGCCTCTGAATTAAATCAGTTAAATTCCGAAAGATATATGGATGATATTAGTGATTTTGATTTAAGTAACATTAGTCCCATACCGATGGTGCCTTTTAGTGAATCTTTACTTCAAGGGTGTATCTTAGAAGCAGCAGGTGAACAAAAAAAAGAATACACAGAGTTGCAGCAGCTACCATCTAGTTATCAAGAAAATCAGCAGTATCTGTTTGAAAGCGAAACCTTAAATTCACAACAACAAAAACAAAAAAAAACAGTTGCCCATCTCACTCAACCACCAAACTCACATTCACCAATAATTATACTGGATACAGGTTACCAGGATCTGCCTATTAACTTAAGCGTCAATCCATTAAAGTCGAAAGAAAACAGGATACATATTATTAGCTCTGAAGTGATTGTGCACGCACCTAAACCTGTAAATAAAATGGATTCAGTTATAGCGTCTACTGCTGCTCCTCTACAACTTATTAATTCTAACATCGTTTCTACAAGTTCACCGTCGCCTGAGATACTTTGTTCAGCACTCAATTTAAAAAATAAGACTAGTGAATCTGCTATATCTGCCATCCCGAATACATCACAAACATCTGTATCTGACACATCAATAGAGGAGCCGCCAAAGAAACAGAAGAGAGTGAGAGACCCGACCAGCATGACCAAAATGCAACGAGATAAACATCCTATCTTAGGGCCATGTCAATGTGTGAAAGAGTGCTATGTAAAAATATCGCAGCCTGAAAGAGAAGAAATATGGAGCCAGTTTTGGAATATGGATAGACAACGACGACGTGATTTCGTATCACGACAGGTAGAAAGGGTACCCACGCTACGTGCAATGCGGAAGTCGAGAAGAAATAATACTTTAAAGTGGTCACTAAACAAAATAACTGTTTGTAAAATTTTTTTTTTGCATACTTTGGGCTATAATAATGATGAAGCCGTACAATCTGTTTTAAAGAGCAACTATCTCACTGGTAATAAGCACCCTCACATCAGCGCAGCCCCTGATTCAAGAGGTCGTCACAAACCTGCCACTGCGTTTTCCGAAGAATACCAAAAGAATATAGAAAGTTTCATACTAAGATACAAACCTGTTTCTTCTCATTATAATATAAGTCATGCACAAACAGAAAGTATTTGCCGATAGGCTTAACCTTTTCAGAAATTTACAAACAATTTAAACAGCACTGTGTACAAAACAGTATAAAAATTTGCAGCTGGCCACATTTTCATCAAAGTATTAAATCACTTAATTTGTCGACAGCAGTACAGCCTCAAGACATTTGCACAAAATGTAGAAAGCATGACGAAGAACACAAAAATATTCCCAGACCATGCAACTGTAATAGTTGTAAAGATTTAGGCCAACACCTGAAAAATAAGAGAGATTCGAGAAGAGATCTTAAGGCTGCTGAAGAGATTTGTGACTCATCTGAAGAAAAACAGGTTTTGTTCACGGTAGATATGCAGAAGGCTATTTGTATGCCGATACTTGACATCAAAGACAGCTATTTTTCAAGAAAACTTGTTTTGTTTAATGAATCTTTCGTACCTCCGGGTAAAAATAAAAAAGCTATATGTGTAGTTTGGCATGAAGGCGAAAGTGGCAGAAAAGCTTACAACATAGCGTCCACATTCGTTCATGTTTTGAGAAAATATTGCCGGGATAAAAAATGTATCTATTTCTTTTTAGACAATTGTAATGCACAAAACAAAAATAAAATATTGCTTTCAATGCTAGTAAGAATTATTAATGATCAAAGCACGACCATTGATAAGATCGTCTTAGAATACTTTGAGCCTGGACACACTTATATGGCTGCAGATGCTGTACACGCTGCTATAGCAAAAAAGCTAGCTTCTTCCGGAGAAGTATACGATTTTAATGATTTTATAAGTAAAATAAAAATAAGTCGAAAGAATTTGGAAGTTGACGTGATCGATCACAACAATATGTTTTTGTTTGACAATGATGCAAAAGTTCAATTTCCTAAAGACTGGAATCTGCAAAATTTGAAAGTTATCGAATTTAGAAGGGGTCAATTATCATTTTTTGCTAAAAATGACTATAATGGGGAATTTAAAGAGATCAAATTTTTAAAGAAGAAAATAGAAACTTATTTGAGGTCAAGGTTAAAAGGAGATGCTAGTGATTTATTAAATGATATCCAGAAGGAATGTCAGCCGAGAGGAGTTAATGAAATAAAAAAATTAGAGTTGCTTGAACTTTGCAAGAGTATGCCGCAATCACGTCGAATGTTTTATCAGAATCTTGTTGTATCCGATGTGCAAGACCTTACTTTAAACATTGATTCGGATGTTTAAAAAAATAAGTTATTTTTATTAAATATTTTGTTTTCTCACTGTCTGTTAATATGACATACTTTTAAATATTATAATGGTTAGTCCGAAATTTGATGTTCCTAATAAAGAATTATATTTTAAGATGAGTTTTATTCTATGCAACCAAAATTATTCTGATAATTACTCTATAATAATACAGTTTAACAAATTGTATATTTTAAAGTTTGTAGTAGTAGTTCCATAAAGACAAGACAATGTATCTTGCAATACAGTGTCTTGACTTTACACTAGAACCTAAATCCAACCGGTGCTAATAAAGTATAACAATTTTTATTATCTTTTTAATTAACTACCTACATATTTGTATTAAAAAATATATGGCTAGAAAGGTACTTGAAATACCTAATGCTTGGTATAGGTACGAATAATTAAACCATATTAGGAAAGCCAAAAAATAAGAAAATAGATAAAAAACTTTAAGTACTATTATCACAAAATGACTATTTTGATAGTACCGTGTTTTGGATTTTCACGACAGACTGTAGAGAATAATCGTTATTTTAATAATATTATCCGAATTTCAAAAGGGGGAATTATTTAGAAAATAAATTTTATTTCATACTTTTTTGTGCATTTTTAACCGACTAACAAACCAACAACCGACTTCCAAACAACAAGGCGGTTAAACGTTCGGCTATATATATATATATTGTTTGTTCAACAATAGCTCCGCCGTCTGTTGACTGATTTTCAAAATTCCATGAGGAATCGAGGGAACTCCTCAAAATTTATATGGACACATATAGTGACTTCGACTTTTTCTGAAGTAACCCAAGCATATGTTAACAAAAAATAAGATTTTGCATCAAGATATACCCGGGATACCGAAGAGAACTCGTGACTCCTTATAGATACATGTTTGGGGATTTCAGCGTTGCTTAAAGCACTGCAAGAATAAGCCAATATGTCAATTAAAGTAATCATCATCAGCACCACCATTATCACACCATACATCATCATATTATTATGATTATATAATAGGTACTTCTCATAATATTTTACACCGACACGGATATCTTTGAACATTACTCTGCCGTTTATGGACCTATTTTAACATTCTTTTTTTTTTTGGGTATAATACGTGATTGTTCTCGTTTTAACCAAAGCGGCGACCCGATGATGGCATCCATGAGGAATCGAGGGAACTTCTCGAAATTTATATGGATACATCTAGTGATTTTGACTTTTTCAGAAGTAACCCGAGCATATACTACCAAAAAGTAAGATTCTGCACCAAGTTGTACCCTGGATCCAAAAGCACTGAACAGAACTCCTCAGTCTTTAAATATTGGAAATATCGACATTGTTTAAAAAACTGCAAGCATATTGCATAGCATATTGTGAGTACACGTAAGTGATAATTCTTGTGGAAGGTTCAGGTGTATAAATTATTAAGTTTTTATATATTGGAACGTAGTTCCTTATGGTGCGTTGCGAATTGGAGGCTAGACGGATTAAAATTGGCACGACACTTTTTGCCACTCGAAATCGCAATGTAATAACGTTATTAAGAATGATACAAAAAACGACCTTATTACCTTGACAATAATGTAGAATTTTGCAATTACACATTGTGACTATTATGACTGTTACATATTGTGACTAGCTAGCCGAGCGCTTGATGCTATTACTCAGTACGGAGCCGGACTTCGCGGCGGCAACACTGCGAGCAGCAACCAACCCGCCCCCTGACCCCTGGTTCCTACCTAAGGCGCTAGTTCCGCGCGCACTATATATACTTAGTTCAACTATTTGTTTTGTATAATATAATATATTATATCTAAACAGATAAACAAAATTGAAGTGTCTGTTTGTAATTTCAAATTAACAGCTTTTATTTTCACTTAATGCATTTAAAAGTATGATCGGTACTTACAATAAAATATAAATTGTTAACATTTTTCTGTCCGTCTGTCAGTCTTTGTGTTTGTTCCGGCTAATCTCTGTAAATATATATATGTATATTTCTTCCAAAATAGGCTTCAATTCTTTATTATTAACTTTATATATATATATATATATATATATATATATATATATATATATATATATATATATATATATATATATATATTATAACTTCATTCCATCCTCTCGTGGGTGATCGTCGAAGTCGTGAGCAATAGTATTCTCTTTCGTATTTTAAGTATTCGTATTCTCATATTTTAGTATTCACATGATAATAATATTATAGTTGTAAGTCTATATATAATACACTTGAATTTATATCTCTTCCATATATAAAACGACTAATGGCCGCTCGTGCACACCCGCAACACTACAAAACACGACACTCATGCGGCGAAACACAAAGCCAAAACGCGGGTCCACACTTGCCAAGACTGTTAGCTCTTTTATATGCCTTCTGTATTAGGCACGCGTACTTACCTGACGATCTCATGAAGACGATAGTACTCCCGTTTTTAAAAAACAAAACTGGGGACCTATCGGATAAGGCTAATTAGAGACCCATTTCATCGGCCACTGTTACTGCCAAGGTACTTGATGCGGTGCTTGAGCGGCGGCTTTTCAAGTATCTTAGTATAAGCGATGCGCAATTCGGGTTTAGACCTAAATTGTCAACTGAGTGTGCAATTCCGTCGCTCAAGCACACTGTTAAGTACTTTATACAGAGAAATACCCCGGTTTATGCTGCCTTTCTGGATCTATCAAAGGCATTCAATCCAATATAACATCTTATGGGGCAAATTGCGACAAGCTGGGGTACTTGAACCACTTATCAGTATCTTCGGCAACTGGTACTGCCAAAAGACTAATCAGGTTCGATAGGGTAAAGAGCTATCCGAAGTATATAGGTTAGAGTGTGGAGTGAGGCAGGGTGGACTGACGTCACCATCCCTGTTTTATGATTACATCAATGAGCTGATTGAGGAGCAGGGCAGTACTAGTGTCGGCTGCTCGATTGATGATATTTGCATGAACAGCATCAATTACGCGGACGACATGGTGCTGCTGAGCCCGTCAGCCAGCGCGCTCAGACGACATATATCCGTGTGTGAGACCTACGCGGATGCGCATGGTTTAAGGTATAACGTACTTAAGAGTGAACTTTTGCATATTCCGCCTGTGGCTTTAAACGGTACTGCGCTCAAAAGAGTCTAGCAATTTAAATACCTGGGCCATATCGTAAATGAGAATCTTAGTGATGATGATAATTTAGAGAGGGAAAGAAGCCGTACGCTGCAATATTCTGGCCCGCCGCTTTGCGCAGTGTACAGTGGAGGTCAAAATTGCACTTTTTTTTAAACCTTTTTGTCAACCACTGTATACTTGTGCTCTGCAGGTGCCATATTCGCGGCGGGCGTTTGATGCTCTCCGAGTACAATATAATAACACTTTCGGGATGCTGTTGGCACTCTCACGGTACTGTAGTACATCTGGCATGTTCGCTGACGCTAGAATTGACGATTTCTCGTTTCGAATTCGAATTCGTCGAATTGAAAATATGGGGGCACGAAAAAGCCGCGAAATTATTCGAGAAAAGATAGTTACGGCCGCATAAAGACTAAGTCTTGGCGATAGCGCAGACGCGCTATCAGATCTGATTAATATAATCAGTACCTAGGAGACCAAGCTTGGCTCGGAGTTTAGTAGAACGATAAAATACTTTAAAAGAAATAATTAAAAATATAATACGAACTTCCAAACAATTCAAAAATCAGACGTAGTTACGAATACCAAGGTGCCAATTAGACTGACATAAGATAATCGAAATTATATATATAAATATTGTTGCATGACGAAATAAAAAACATATATTAATTATATTACTAGAAATTATATTACTAGAACGATTTTTCTCCCTCAAAACTCTCTACATACTAAATTTCATGGTAGTACTTGTATATATTAATCATATACTTTAAGCACGATTTTGTATATATATATATATATATATATATATATATATATATATATATATATATATATATATATATATATACTACAATACAGACACCTTAAGAAAAGTAATAATTAAAAAACTTTCCGAATACACCCTTCAATTTTTTAGACCATTGAGAACATAAAGTTGTTCGAATTAATTATATTGTCTTCTTCCAAATGTAAGGACAATAGACGAACTTAGGAAGATTTCCCCTTTACAAAGGTACATCAATTATTATTATCTGCAGAAAATCTTGTATTCTATAGTAATTAAAATAAAACATTGATGAAATTATTAAGCCTTGAATTAAATAAGTTAAAAAAGCTATAAACTGGCTACGTAAAAAGTGGTTTAAAAGGCCGAAACAAAAAAATAATTCAGAATGAAATTCAGAAATCTATAAGTACTAAAATGGTCACGGTAGAGCCGTCGTTGCACCCACTAATGGCATTTTAGCGTCAGTTCACACCGAGATGCGTCGCGCCTAAGTGTGAGCTAACCCTAAGGCCTAGAGAAGTTTCTAGAAAATGCGTATATATATTCGTCATACAGATGTATACTCTGCTGCAATTCATCGACACTTCCAAATCTTATAAAGTAGGTGCGACCACGGCTCTACCTTCACCATTTTTGTACCTATGCATTTCTGGATTTCTATCTGAATTATTTTCTTATTTATGCCTTTTTACAGCCCATTTTTTACGTAGTCGGGTTATAGTTTTTTTTTTTTAATTCTATTTTTATTATTGGAATAATATTAATGAGTATTCAAAAAACTTGAAATTAAAAATATCTTCTTCACTCTTCACATCTCTGTAGCTCTGTGGTTAGCGCGTTGGCGCTCAAGCAGGAGGTCGCAGGTTCGAATCGACCCAAGGGAACAAAAAGTTTTCTGTGTTCCTGGTTCGTGATTGCAGCAAGGGATCAGATTGACGTGGTATGAAGCGTCTACAGATAGATAATTATTGTTTTTTCTAGATTTTTATGATAATCAAGAAACGAAATTAAGATATTCATTATTCATGTTTCAGTAGACAACACACAGCAGTTCACTTATTCCACAATACAATAAATGTAGTGAATATTATACTACACATCAAAACATAACGACACTGCGATTAGTAAAAATGTAAAACCCGTATTTACATCTATCAAACGAATAAGTAATAATGGGCTTATAATTTAATTCATTTGCAATTTCTAAATAAAAATAGATGAACCGATTAACCGATTTTAATCTGTTTTTTTTTATTGAAAGCTAACATGATCGAGAATTTTCTTAGCTATAGTTCTGCACCATCAGCTCGTTCACTGCTTGAAAATTCAGGAGTTACTTAATTTTTACGATATAGACTTCAAAATTAAGAAGACTGAGTAGAGAAATAGTTAAAATTTTAGCCGAATTTAAAATGGGAATTATTTAGAAAATAAGTACTTTAATGTGCATTTTTACTTTTTATATTACAAAACCAATCATTAAGAGATCGTAATCGTAAGAGATAGAAACTTGTAATAGTCATATAACTTTTTCTATGGTGATAGATCATGCTAAAAACTCCTTTAAAAAATTATTTTGAGCAAAATCAGACAATATGTTTTGAAGCAATTCAAAGAAAACCTATTGCGCGTCGGTACTTACGGGTTCCGTGCACCCTCCTTGACATATCCTGACATGCTCCTGGTTCGGTTATTTATGTCACTGTAAAATTGTAAAACCCGTTAGATTGTAATATAACTAACGAGATTGTACAAAGTCGAAAGATTGTGAACCCAAATATTCTGTTTACAATTTTACGCATTATTTTTCATTATAATATTATATAATCTATCGAACTAAAACTTTTAAATTACAATCTATCGCTCGTAAAATTGTCAACTGTCTGAGGCTGTTCTGATTGGTCGGTCTTACTCTTAACTCTTGAATAACATTAATTTATCATTCAAACTTCACTTCATTGGTTAGTCACAGAATAGTTTTACTTCCATAATTATTTAATATCAACAATTCAGTTTTTAACATGAATTCAATTTACAATCATCAAAAATTTGACAACAAATGAATTAACAAACAAATATATTGCATATGCCATCCTATATCTTATATCATCACGCGAGTTGCGTTCCGTCGCATGCCATTTCACAATAAAAAGGATTCTTTCCGGTATATAATATTATATTATAATCTAACTAAAAATAAAACGTTAAGTTGATAGAAGTATTCGGGTTAACAATATTTCGTCATTTTACAATTTCTCTAGTTATATTACAATCTAACAGTTTTTACAATTTTAGGGTGACATATTTTAGAGAACCTAATTACCGTTTACCTATTACGGAAGCCGTATAAAAATATATTGATAAATGTTTGTGTCAACTGCAGTCAACTAATTGATGGCATAAAAGAAGTAATGCGACATTAACTGATTGTTCTATTTTGGCCACCGATCAGTTCATAATAAATCAGAAGCTATGAAGTTGTCAACTAACGTCACTTGAGCAGTCTCATGTTTAGGGAATAAGATGAAACATTTATCATATTATGTCCAAAAGACGTGTTGGAGTCGAATAAAATCTTTATAAGTAGATACAACTCGTTTGAATAAAGAGAGAGACTGGGACAAATGAAGGATATTTATATAATCATATTCAATTATAATATCAGTTAGCGTATTATAACCAAACGAAGTTTCCATTTTATAAAAATATAATATTATACTTTTTAAACGAATCTTTTTATATATAATTGGTTATTCGAAAAAGGCTGGATTTTTAATAAGCGGGGAGTTTTGGAGGAGAAAAATCTATCTTGCTAGATTTTACACCTTTGAAACTGCGCATTTCTCTTTCGTTGTGCGCAATCCTGCTAATATTATAAATGTGAATGTTGGTGAGGATGGATGGATGGGTGGATGTTTGTTACTCTTTCACGCAAAAACTACCGAACGGATTTCGATGAAATTTGGTATGGTAATAGTTTAGGCTCTGGATTAAAACATAGGCTACTTTTATCCCGAATAAGTACAGTGTTGTTTTCTTTATATTTAATTAATTACATTTATTTACAGTTTGGGATACTGTATTTACGCAGGCTGAGCCGCGGGCAACAGCTAGTATATCAATAATTTCAACTGTTAAGTCAGTCCGATTGATAGTTTGGTATGTGTATGTATAATTTTTTGCTGTGTTTGAAAATTCGGAATGTGGTGGTTTCGAATCCCAGTCAGATAAATATTTTTATGATTCTTTTTATTTTTTTTAAATTTCTCAGAACTCCGAACAAAACTAACCTGGATAACCACCCAGGTACAATGTTTTAAACAAAAAATTAAACCACCGAAAAAACTGGGAAGTAAATTATAAGAAACCTTTTTTACCATAATAACTAAGTTCTAAAACTAAAGTAAGTATACTCAAGTAAATTTGAGTCGGCGCCAAACGTAGATTACATTGTATTTCAATATTATATTAATTGTCATTCTAATCTAATAAGGATAACATTTTAAGTAACCCCCGACACAAAAAAACTATAAAAAGTAAATAAATCAATTTATATTTAAGACGTTCAATAATTATTTTTATTTAGAATATTTTTAATATACTAAGGCGGGTCAATAAGTCCGTGACTTTTTGAATTTCTAACCTCCTTACTGAAAAAGCAACACTACTCCTGTCAACAGGCATCTGTCAGTTGACTCCTATCAAAATTTCAACTTGCTGCGTCAGTCAGTTTGTGTTTTACAGCTATCTTTATCAGACTATCCAGTAACTTAAGGAAACAATGGAAAAAAGTGAATTTCGTGTGCTTATTAAGCATTATTTTTTGCGAAAAAAAACCATTACCGAGACCAAGGCTAAGCTTGATAAATACTATGGGGACTCTGCACCATCGATTTCAATGGTAAAAAAGTGGTTTACTGAATTTCGTTGTGGCCGTACAAGCACTGAAGATGCCGAACGTCCTGGACGCCCAGTTGAGGTCTCTACACCCGAAACATTCGAAAAAATTCACGATATGGTGTTAGCCGACCGAAGATTGAAAGTGCAAGAGATTGTGGAAGCCATAGGCATCTCGCATGGCTCAGTGGTTTCAATTTTGAATGATCACTTGCACATGAGAAAGCTTTCCGCAAGATGGGTGCCGCGTTTGCTCACAGTCGACCACAAACGCAATCGTGTAACAACTTCACAGGAAGGTTTGGCGTTGTTTAATCACAATATGGAGGAGTTTTTGCGCCATTTTGTAACCGTGGACGAAACATGGATCCATCACAATACACCAGAGACCAAACAACAGTCAAAACAGTGTGTTTCTAAGGGTGAATCGGCGCCAAAGAAGGCCAAGGTGGGTTTGTCAGCCAATAAAGTTATGGCGACTGTTTTTTGGGATGCACGTGGGATAATCCACATTAACTATCTTCAAAAGGGAAGAACAATTAATGGGGAATATTATGCCAACTTACTGGACCGCTTCAATGAGGATTTGAAAAAAACCGACCTCATTTGGCCAAGAAAAAAGTTCTTTTTCACTAAGACAATGCAAGGGTGCACACATGTGCAGTTGCCATGGCAAAAATCCATGAATTGGGCTATGAATTGCTCCCACATCCACCCTATTCTCAAGATTTGGCTCCGAGTGACTACTTCTTGTTCCCAAACCTGAAAAAATGGCTCGGTGGAAAAAGATTTGACTCCAATGATGAAGTCATCTCGCAAACAAAGGCCTATTTTGAGGACCTCGACAAATCATATTTTTTGGTAGGGATAAAAAAATTGGAGAAGCGTTGGACAAAGTGTATAGAGCTCAAGGGGGACTACGTTGAAAAATAAAATGATTTATTTATTAAAAAATCTGTGTTTTATTCCAAAAGTCACGGACTTATTGACCCGCCCTCGTATTGTGCGTCGCGTCGCGATCTTTGAGTCGGGCAACCGCGGTGTGAAGAATTATTTTATTAACCCCCGACGCAAATACGCAAAAAGAGAGGTGTTATACATATAGCTTCGTTGTAGCTAAAAGCTAAAAGAAACTCTACACACAAAATCTACACACTGCGATCCTCTGACTTGTCGACGCACATATTAAAGAGATCCTTTATAAAAATATTGAAATGCTAAAATATAAATTTGTTTATTTACCTTTTATTCTTTTGTGTGTTTTCGCGTGCGGTTACTTTTTTTTTTTTAATTTGTTTTAATTCATGTTTTTAAATTAATTTAATTACAACCTTCTTGTAACTGGTCTCTGCTTCGGCTTCCAGTTGAGTTGGTAGTCAATTAATAATCCTAGAAATTTTGTAACAGCAACAGATTCAATAATTTCTTCTTCATAATTAAGAGTTACTTTCGACATTGAAGTATTCTGCCGAAAGTGCATAATGTTAGTTTTTTTTGGATTGAGTATTAAATGACTATTTTCTAACCATATTTTAAGATAAGTCATTGCTTTATTAATTTCATTTTCGTATGTCAATATATATTACATTTAATTAGTGCTGTACTATCAGTCATCTACGAATAATAATAGGTCTTTACGTGTGAAATTGCCGTTCTGCAGTACTGGCCATTTCAAATCAAAATAAATTTTATTTGGCTAAGAAATCTAATTTTAAATTAATTTTATTTTAAAAAACATGGAATTCTTTTTCCAAAAGTAGTCGTTTGTTCATTGATTAGTGTTACATTTTCATCACATTTCAATCTTTTTTGTCATCTTGGATACTTTAAAAATTCAAATAATTATGGAATATGAGTACCGTCGTGGCAGCAACGCGGCACAAGCGGCACGCAACATCAACGACGTTTACGAAGCTAACACTACAAACCAACGCACCACCTGTTGCTCGCTTCCGTTCTGGAAATTTTGACCTGAAAAATGAACCTCGCGGTCGTCCGAAGACTTTGGTCGACAATGACGAATTAATGGCGATTGTGGAAGCTGATGATACACAATCTACGGCTGAATTAACAGCAGCTTTCGACGTTAGCGTCAAAACAATATTGGTCCATTTGCGTCAAATCGGCAAGGTAAAAGAGCTTGACAAATGGGTGCCCCACGAACTCAATGTTTGCCAGCGCGAAGTACGCGTCGAGACGTGCCTTGCACTGCTCTAAAAAAATTGCGATAAAAAATTGATTCTGTTTGATAACCGCATGCGCTCAGCAAGTTTGTTGGATCCTGGTTCAGCACCTAAATAATGCCCTGAACGAAAACTTACCCCTAGAAAAGTGATGGTCACTGTTTGGTGGTCTAGCGCCGGTGTGATTCATCACAGCTTCTTACCAAACGCGGTGAGCATTACCGCAGGTGTATACTGTGAAGAACTGAACACAATGATGGAGAAGCTGGCACATCTCCAACCAGCATTGATCAATCGCTCGTCTCCGCTGCTCCTGCACGACAACGCGCGACCTCAAACTGCACAGCAGACGGTCTCCAAGTTGCAAGAACTGGGGTTGGAAGATCTCCGTCATCCGCCCTACTCACTAGACCTTGTGCCTACAGACTACTACTTTTTCCAGAATTTGGACAACTTCTTGGCGGGAAAAAATATCGATACGCGAAAGGCAGTACAAAATGCCTTTGAAGAATTTGTTGCCTTTTTGTTGAATCAATAAACTGCCACTGCATTGGAAAAGATGCATTGATTGCATGGGTGATTACCTCGATTAATACAAATAAATAATATATGAAAAAAATTTGTTTAAACTTTTTCATACAAAACGGCAATTTCATAGGTAAAGACCTAATATTAAAGGACAGTCAATTGAATTTGGAAGATCATTTATATATATGATGAATAGCAGAGGCCCGAGAATGCTTCCTTGCAGAACATCCTCTGTCTTTACATGCCGATAGATACTCTTTTTTAGTTTTAGTTTTCTTACATATTTTGAGATAGCCGTATGCTGTTTTCTATTGCTAATATTTACAGTAATTTATTAGCCGTCCCTATAATACCATATGCATAGAGCTTAGACAGTAATGTTTTGTGAGTCACATGATAGAATGCGCTCGTCATATCCATGAGTAGAGCACATAATATGTATTCTCTTCTCTAGTCTTTTATCAATAGAAGTCATAATTTAATCTAGAAAGTCATGTATAGCCTTAGTGCTGTTTTTATTATTGCGGAAACCAAATTGTATTTTGCAAAAATCACATACTTTAAAAAGAACTATAAATGTTCTCACACAATATATTTTCGATTATTTTGTAAAATATAGGCAGTTGAGCAATAAGCCTGT
Organism: Phengaris arion; assembly: GCA_963565745.1. Lineage (NCBI taxonomy): Eukaryota > Metazoa > Arthropoda > Insecta > Lepidoptera > Lycaenidae > Phengaris > Phengaris arion. Next base: position 16,760,703 of record OY751437.1, read on the forward strand.
ACTTTGTTAATTTAGTTTTATCTTATTTCTTATGAGTGGGTTTTATGATAGAAATCTTCAAATCGTCTGGAAATGTTCCCATAGATATTGCTAAATTAGTTATGTGATTCAATTGAGAAGCGAAGAATTGGGAAAATTATTTAATAATCTTAGTTGGTATACCATCTATTCCAACACTGTTTATATTTTTCAGAGATTTGATAGTTTTAATTATCTTTTCAGATGTTGTTAGCGAAATAAATATAGAGTTCTTAATCTGAGTTGGCACTGAATACATGACGGGGCTAGTGCCTTCTTTACATTTTTTTATAGAAACCAGAAAGTGATTATTAAATAAGTTAGCTAAGTGTTGGCCATCAGATATCGAAACGCCTTCATTCACAATGTGCTGTACCGTTTCTATCGGATATTGTTTTCTGTTTTTATTAATTACTTGCTACGTTGCCTTTGATTTGTTCGTCTCATTTTATAGAGTAATTATTTTGTATTCGTTTCATCTGATTGATAATGGTTTTATATCTTTAATAAAAGTTCTTGAGTGCTGATTTATTTATTTCCGAAGGAGATAATCTATACGCCCATAAAAGTTGTCTTTTCTTTTTTCTACGCACATAGCGTATTCATCTAGAAATCCATTTTGTTTTTTTTTATTATTTACATTTATCAGTTTATATACCTTACAAACTCTCTCAATATATATTCAATAGACAGTGTTGCTAAATGTGACTGATCATCCTTACCTGTATAATAAGATCATCTAAGAACACGCCCACTTCCGGTAGGCTCGAATATATCTGCTCTATTTTTTTTTGGAAAATCCCAGGACTAGATGCCATACCAATAATAAGCCTATTAAATTTAAACAGACCTCTATGTGTATTAATAACATTTTTTTTTAATTGTCGAGTTCAAATTGCATATAACCGGCTCACGTAACGCATAAGCCAGTAAGCGAGGACGTAAAAAGATAGGTTGTGTCTCATAATCGAAAACCAACTGTTCCACCTGTATACTTTGCAAGTCCGTCTGCAAACACTTTAGAGAACCTGGAACTAAAATAAGCTAAATTAAAATCTTTTCGATCCTCATTAATATTTAACACTTGTGATAACTGCGCATAAATTCCTAGTTCTGTTATCCACTGACGGCTTAATAGATTAGCTTTACCTTCTTGAACTATATACAAGTTTAATTTTACTTTACATTTACTGTACAAAACTAACGGTCTAATTTTACCTCTAAGCTCCTTTGATTCCCCAGTGTAGTACCTAAGTTTTAATTCGCTAGGATAAATTTTATAATTCATGAACAATAATTATTATCCTTACATCTAGAATCTTCAGCACAAATATAAGGTGCAATAATAGGACCTTAGCATCTTTTTTAACTTCATTACCATGGGATCAAATATTGGGAAGCTTATTTGTAGAGTACGTAAAGGCCGATGTTTGTGGTATCTCATGACTATAACTACAAGAGCCGCATTCGATTCTGCCGTTTCAGCTAATATTTATGGCTTAGGTATAAGATGTTTTCTCACAATCTCGATGAGTTCTGAATACTGTTCTGGTGCTGAACTGGTACATAAATTTGTCACTAATTCATAGCTTTCGGCGCCTATAGCTGTGATTAGCGTTGCTACTTTAAGCTTTCTTTAATATTATTACATACTAGCTTTTGCCCGCAGCTTCGCCTACGTGGGAGCGTGTTCGTGGCAAAAAACTTATATACCTTCTGCACTATAGGTAGTAATAGCACAGAGTAAAAATATATGTATACTTATAATAAATTTTCATACAAACTTTTCGAATTTAATATTTATCTATCTATGTCACCATAATAATATGTTGGTGTTAGAAGATGAGGGTGATGAAGATGATGATCATTACTGTGAGTGGCATATGTTTGCAGTTTCTTAAACAATGCCGACATTTCTAAACGTATATATGTGCTTTTATCACATCTAGGGTACACCTTGGCACAAAATTGCTAAAATTAAAAATTTCCTTTCCTAAAAATTAAAATGTCCTTAAATTTTGTGGAGTTATCTCGATTTCTCATAGATGCTATCATCAGGCCTCCACCTTGGTGACTAAGGGATCAATTTTGAATTATATTCTTTACAACAATAAATGAATTTTGAAAATGCTTCGACAAATGGCAGACTACAGTTCAAAGATATACGTGTCGGTTTAAAAGACTATGAGCAGTACATATTGTCATCATAGTGTGATAGTATATGGTGTGATGAAGGCGGTGATGATGATGATTACTTTGATTGACATAGTGGCATATGCTTTCAGTTCTTTAAACAACGCCGAAATCCCCATCGTATATCTACAACGACTCGGGAGTTCTGTTCTGTACTTTTGGATTCAGGTACACCTTTGTGCAAAATATTTATTTTTTGGTGGCATAAGTAGTCCAGTACTTCAGAAAAAGACAAAATCACTATATTCATATAAATTTACCAGTGCTGCAGAAACGGCTCGAAGAATTAATGATGCGTATGGCGGTGGTGTCGCAAAATAAAACATGGTGCGTTTTTGGTACTTGGTTCTGCAGAACAAGCCCCGTGGACGGCGTGAGACCAAAGTTATAATGAAGAATCGAAAGCTATTTTTGAAGCAGATACATCGCAAACCACGTCCGAGTTAGCTGCAGGCTGCGGTGTTAGTGAAAAAACTGTTTTAATCCACTTGAAGCAAATTGAGAAGGTGAAAAAGCTTGAAAGGTGGGTATCTCATGAATTGAGTGCAGCAAACCGACAAACGCCTGTCGACTGCTGCGTTACATTACTCAACCGGCACAATAATGAAGAGATTTTAAATCGAATCATTACCTGTAATGAAAGGTGGAATCTGTACGATAAACGGAAACGCTCATCTCAATGGCTGAACAGTGGCGAACCAGCTAAAGCCTGCTCCAAGCGAAAATTGACTCAAAAAAAGTTACTTGTGAGCGTTTGGTGGACTAGTGCCGGTGTCGTTCACTACAGCTTGCTTAAATCTGGCCAGACGATTACGGCAGATGTCTATCGCTAGCAACTGCAAATCATGATGGAAAAGCTAGCTGCTAAACAACCGATGTTGGTCATTTGCTCTAGGCCATTGCTGCTTCAGGACAACGCTAGACCACACACTCCACAACAGACGGCTACCAAATTTGAGGAGCTTCAATTGAAATGTCTAAGACATTCACGGTACTCCCCGGACCTTGCTCCAACAGATTACCATTTTTTGCGAACCTTGGATAACTATTTGCAAGGAAAAAATTCAAATCCGACCGGGTAGTCCAAAGCGCCTTCAAAGATTTTACAGGATTTTTTTTTCTACAGGAATCATCCTGTCCGAATTATTTTTAGTAAAAGAATTAATGAATGAACCAACTATGAGATGGTAAAAGTGCATAGATAGCAATGGTATATACTTTGATTAAATAAATACATTATGTTTAAAAAAATCTACTTTATGTTCCTCCTTTACAAAACGCCAATTTCATATATCCCTAATAAAAAATTAAAACCGACTTCCAAAGTAACAATGCACAAAAAATTATGAAATAAAACTTATTATATAAACCAACCCAAACAATATCCTATAATATTTTACTCTTGTTCAAGTGTGCTGGTACCGACTTGAAAATTAGAAAGATTATGTAGAGAAATAGTTAAGATTTTAGAGGAATTTAAAAAGGGGAAAAATTTTGAAAATAAGTTTTATTTCATACTTTTTTGTGCATTTTTACTGTGGAAGTTGGTTTTATTTTTTTATTTAAAGGGTAGTCCCAGATTGCCCCGGTTTCACCAAAGTGGTGACCTGATTATGGAATCCATGAGAAATCGAGGGAGCTCCTCAAAATTTATATAGACACATAATATGATGATTTCGATTTTTTCTAAAGTAATTCAAGCATAATATGTATAAAAAAGTAATATTTTGTACTAAGGTACAAATATACCCTGAATCTAATAGTACCAAACAGAACTCTTGACCTACCTTATAGATATATGTTTGGGGATTTCGGAGTTGTTTAAAGAACTGCAAGCATATGCCACTATATCAATTATTACGGTAATGATCATCATCAATACCAACGTCACACGACAATACTGATTTTGACTTTTTCTGAAGTATTCCAAGCATATGCTACCAAAAAGTAAGCTTTTGTACCCTGGATCCAAAATTTTATCGGGCAATTGGCCCACCACACTTACCCACCACTGCAACTCCTGTGTAGCCAGGATCGACAGTGGTAACCAACCGCAAAAACCCTTTGATATGATCTCAGGGGTGCCCGGGGGACATGCTAAATCTGTCTTGGAACCCGCAACGAAATTAATCAGAAGATTGTAGGAGGAGTAGGAAGTATTCCAGTTTCCCTCCCCAAGCAAAGCGGGAGACAGCAAAAATTGTGATGACAAAAAGTCAGAATTAAAGGGGAAGCACCACGGGATTTTTTTTTTTTTTTTTTTTTTTTTTTTTTATGGCTACAAGACAGAATGTAATTAAATGTTTTAATTTATAATATGACAATTGATTACAATGTATTTATAATGACAAAAAAGTGTTGCATTGTTTCCAATAGTACTTATGACAAAAACGTTTGAAAGCTCGGAAGTTTTTCGCGCAGTCCACGAGATCTTCATAGTACACAACCCTAGAAACACAATGGACGCTGTTCAACATTTCGATTCTTTCGTCATACCAGAGATCACACTCCCAGAGTATGTGATCCAAAAGCACTGAACAGAACTCCTGAGTCCTTATAGATACTTGTTTGGAGATTCCGGCGTTGCTTAAAGAACTGAAAGCATATGCCATCATACCACTTGCAGTAATCGTCATCATCATCACCACCATCTTCACAAGAAACACTAATATATTATTATGATGACATAGGTACTCACACTCATCAGAGTTTTGTGCACCGATATCAATGTGTTCATCCATAATATGTATAATAAATTTAACTAAAAAGAGAAAACAAAATTTTTTTAAACAAAAAATTAAAACCGACCTCCAAAGTAAAAATGCACCAAATAGTATGAAATAAATATTATTTTCTAAATAATTCCCCTTTTAAATTCGGCAAAAAATTTCATTATTTCTCTACTCAGTCTTCCTAATTTTGAAGTCGGTACCAGCAAATTTGAACGTGAGTTCTATAAAATATTATAGGATATTGTTTGGGCTGGTACCAAGTACGACGTACGACGTACGTACTACTTAGTTAAAATTTTATCCGAATTTAAAAGTGGAATTATTTAGAAAATAAGTTTTATTGCATTTTTTTTTTGCATATTTTCTTTTAGTTAAATTTATTATCTATAATAATTCTTCGAGGTTATTTCAGAATATCAGTTAGCTGTCAAGTATAAATTTCAGGATATTTCCTTTTAGTTTTTCAAGTGTAAGTGAAATAAAAGAAATAGAAGTATTGATTGTAATTGATATGAAATTAAGTACAGAAATAAAAAAATCGATAATTGAGACCAAATTTCTCAATTATCGATTTTTTTATTTCTTCTTCCGCACTTGAAGTCTTAATTGTAGCAAACATTATGTTGGCCTTTACAGAGAATTATAGATCTTGTGTTTTGTGCAGTTAAAGGCATAAAGTTTGTTACACTAGAAATAAATTAGACTCTTTCTTCTTCATTGCTGCCTCTTATGTATTGCCAATTTCTGCTATGAAAACAGTCATGGGTGCCTAAATCTTGTTAAGACGTTATTAGCTCTCACCTGACAACGATAATGAAAATATCGATGATGAAAGGAAACATCAATCTTACATTAAATCTATTTTATAATTTCAAAAAGCTATGACTGAGATATTTGTTCTTTATACCTAATTAAACCAAAATAATATAACATTATTTTTTTATTAGTTTTAAATTTTTCGGTTAACAAATAGAATTCGTACTATTAATATTATCAATGCAAAAGTAAGTCAGTCTGTAACGCAATCATGCACAAAGTACTGATTTAGTACACAATAGTTAGACAATATTAGGGTAAGTCAGAACTTAGAGAAGGATATAGGTTACTTTTATCGCAACACGTGCCACAAACGAAGATTATTTAATTTGTTTGTTATCCCAGCACCAAATTATACAGAAAATACGTATTTCCCGAATAATTTACGTTTTTTCTGTTACTGTAATACAGTGGTTTATAAATAAAAAAAAAACAAATAAATGCGCCAAGAAAAGTACTGTGAATAACCACGATAGTAAAGATATTTTATGTAAATATTGTTCTTTTTATTACATTAAAATTAATTGTAAGTACAACCCATCTACGAAGTACATAATCGAATGTGACACTTACAATAAAATATTCCTGATAAATTAATACCAACGTAGATTATCGGAATCGGCAAATCCGATACATTTTTGCTTATGCAGCTCCTAGAAAAGAATTGGAAGTGCCAGTTACGATTAAGAGAGCAAGCTCAATTACGTTTACGTTTACGTTACTATTGTAACTTAATTTTCGCGAAAACTATTCAATAACGTATCTAAAATTCAAGAAAGATAGCTTTCCCCGTTAAACAGTTAGCTGTTATTTATATTTAAATTGCGTTTCACAATCAAAAGATAGTACCTACCTATTTATTCTTGTCTAACGAAGGATAGCATCCTTCCCTCTCGCCTATCCAAGCCTCTTGAAATGTTTCATTCGTTACACTAACTAATTACATAACAATTCGGATTTTAAACAATTATATATTTATTTACAATTAATGTATTTATTAGCGTAAATATTGTACTTGAAATTGAAAATCAAAACTCGGTATGATTTTTTACTATAGTTATCGTCGTTTCTTATCAAATTCATATATATATATATATATATATATATATATATATATATGTATCGTGGCAATAAGTGGAACTTTTGGTAAATTATTATTTACAATGCTTGAGTTTTTAAATCAAATCAAATCATTTATTCACCAAATGTAGTAAGTACATAGTTTACATATGCAGATGGTATGTTTAAAAAAACATACATTCTACAATGATAGCATGGTGAGTGAAATTAAAATATACAATCTCCAGAGTCTACTTATAAAATATAGTTTTAAATATAAAGTAAAAGCAATTGGTCGATCTATAGATTATACAATAATATATTAAAATAATAAAGTTAAAAATCATATAAAATATAGTTAAAATGTTAATTTGATAACGCATTAGGTCACAAAATATTTTAGGTCACAAGATAAATAATTAAATAAGTTCAATGTCAAATGTATTATAATTTAAAAATCACTTCAAAGCCATGTAAATAAATGTCAACTTTATTTTTATTTATCAATAATATTACTTGCACTATAGTAATTAAATGAATTTAAGATTTTGACAATGTTGACTAATTGATACAGGTCATTTTTTGTTCTGTAGTATAAATTCATTTATGTCATAGAAACTATTTTCCATAAGCCAAGATGTTAGATTTCTTTAAAATTTATAAATTGTAGGCAATTCCTTGAATTGATTAGGTAAATGATTAAATATTATGTGTATAGCTTGTATGTATGCATTATCTCTGTATAAATTCAAGTTACACCAAGGGCGATAAAGTTTAAATTTATATCTTTTATTTTTTCTACCCTCCTCTAAGTTCTGTTTAAAGTATTCTGATATAAAGTATTCTGTTTAAAGTATATTTATATGAGCGTCCCTATCTCTAGTATAGTAGCTATACGCCCTCCCGCCGATAGATGAGCCACTTCGGTAGGAAATGCCATCTGTCAGTAGGTTATTGAAATGCAAGTAAAGACAAAAGCATAGATTTACCTATCTTTAATAGCAAGGGTTACGAATAGATGGGTTATTGAGAATGGCCGTAAGCCGGTCTCTGTTTCTATTTTATTTTCTGACGTAGCGGATGACATCGGATTCTTAATATAAATATTCAAATATTGTGTGCCTAGACTCTCCAAAGAGTTTAGGGTGCAAAATCCAGATTTTTATTTAAATCCGGATTTTCGTTTTTTTTTCTCCAAAATCCGGATTTTTTCAAACTTTTCTTAATATTTTAAATTTTTTGCTTATTTAATAAAACTTTATGTTTTTCATACGAGCAAAACCGACACTCATTAGTATAAAAATCTGTTACTTTTTTAATTTATTTTAAATCAATGCAAAATTAATAATATTTAAAGATTTTCTTTGTAATTCTTTGTTATAAAGAACTCAGTAGGTAAATAAAAACACATTTCATATCGATAGCTGGGATAGCTGATAACTTTATAAAATCTAACAGTGTTTAACGAACAATTAATTATCTACTCAGTAATTATTATTCTATCCATTTAAAATCTAAAATATCAACATTAATTCTAATAAGGTACTAGCTTACTGTTGTTCCAGCAGTAAAGAAATATAAAAAGTGGAATAGCCTGTGATCTTTTCAAAGTTTTTTATTTCTCCACAACCACCAACGTTTTAGTAAAGTGCAATTTCTATAATAACTTAGTAAACGGTAACTTTATCAAATGGAGATCCGGGGAGTGAAGACAAATCCAAATGATTTGAATTGAATGAGCTCATATGTGATACTACTACTTTTGAGTTATTCACCATTTTTATTTTGTTTTTTTTTTTATCAAAGTGATAACCTCACCCGTATAGGTCATAAATTAATAATTTAAGAACTAAATGGTGCTTTTAATGGCCTTGTTATATTTAACCGAAGTACAAATAACAAATCTTGGCACGATTTATATTCGATTAATATATTTATAAGATGTTTATTTTAACATTTTTCTTACAAATTAATTGTAACATCTTAATCATCATTGCACTTTGAAGGTTCCGCAATCATAGAATAAAAACTGCATAACTAAAAAAATTAACACTGGTTTAAATAAACCGGTTATGATATTTTTAACACCTACAACTAAACTTAAGCTTAAACTTTTTTCTTGTAAATTAAACTTCTATTATAATATCTAAAATAAATTAATAAACGCAAAAACAGGAGCATTGATTAGCATTCGGGTTTTCTACTGACCAACTAGCCGGATAGGAGAATCAAATATTTTAATATTTTGTTATTACCTCTATTCATTCAGCAAACACATTCTAACCAGCGATTCAGTAATTATCGGCACCAAAACTATTTTCTATATTTTTTCTTTCTTTTTCAGTTATCAGAGATAATATTTAGGTGAATATTATTAAGATAATAAATAAATGTAGTTGTTTTTAAACTACTACATTTCTTTTTAAGTTGTCATTTTTATTTTATGGTCGTAAAAACTTGAAAGTGCAAACTACGTTCTACCAAATAACCTATATAATATGGAATAATATATATGGAATATATATGGAAAAATGTAACAACCAATTCAGCAATACAAACAATGTTGAATACAAATATTATGTAATTTATCATCATAGTAACCAAGATTCGAAAAAATCTGATTTTATTTTCAAATCCGGCTTTTTCGAATTTCAAAGTATCCGGATTGCAACCCCTAGTCCAACCATAGTGATCCGCTACAGTAACTGCAAATTCCTTTATTTTAAAAGACCTATTCAACGATACCCTACATGATGCAGTAGAATGAAAAAATATATTTCATCCCAACTTTGTAATAGTCTTGTATTAAAACCCCTTTATTAAAAAATACCTATTCGACGACACCCCACACAATAGGATAGAATTATAAAATATATTTCTCATCCCCACTTCCCATGTATGGAGAGTCACCCCTAATTTTTATCTTTAAATAAAGGAGTTTTAATACAAGACTTTTACAAAGTTGTATGGAGCTCGTCCCCACTAATGTAGCACTACAAGACATAATAATACAATATATCAAATGAAAGAACTTGAAAAGTGTGTCATTTTAATAAATGACAAAAAATCTTTAAGCCATAAGAGAAAAATGATAATGAGGGTTAAGGGGGAAAAGAAGTAAAAAAAATGCTGAATTATTGCACCATTTCATAGTGTAGCTGGTAAGAAATAATATCTAGGAAGTAGTATACGGCAACATTTAGGAAAATGTTGAATTTCCCTAAAATGGCTCATATTTTTGAAGACATGTATGGCAAAATAATAAAATGCTAAAAAAAAGTCTCAAGTTTTTCGCCCACGTATGTCTTTTAGTGCTACAAGGGTGGGGACGTTTTGCCCCTTCTTCCTTAGAGCAGGTGTTTGAGGCAAGCTGACTGTACCTCGACACGAGACTGCAGGACTGGCTGGTCAGAAGCGGGGCTGAGTCAATATACACATCTATGAAAACTGATTTTTTTTTATCCCGGGGGGTTTATATTTATTTAGTCGGGGCTTTAACCTTGACAGACCAGTGTAAAAATAAATTGAAAAAAAAAATACGATGTAAACACAAACATTAAACCGAGATCTATACACAGTTTTTAACTGTACCAAATTTCATCCATTTATATTCAAAATTATAGAAGCTAGAAGCGCTGACAGACAGACAGACACAAATTTGGTACAGTTAAAGACTCAACAGATCTTCGGTCTCGGCATCATACAAATATAATAATTTTACATTTTAGGGGTGGCTCTATATGGCTACATATACATGAGAAGTGGGGATGAAAAATATTTTTTCATTCTACCACGTATTTTCATGTGGGGTGAGGGTGGGTGGGGGGTGGGGGGGGTGTGGTTTTCATATTCGTGTGAGGTATCGTTGAATAAGTGTTTTAAAATAAAGGCAAAGTTTCATACATTGCTTTTTACAAAGTCAACCATTTTCGAGTAACCGGCCTACAAAGGCGTTTATAAGTTGTCCCTCTCCTGGCATTTCTTATCTATAGGAGATAGAAACTCGTGAGTTTTCATGCTGATAAATCATGCTAAAAACTCTTTAGGAAAATTATTTTGAGCGAAATAGGACAATAACTTTTGAAGTAATTCAAAGAATTATTGCGCGTTGATAGTTACGGAACCCTCCTTAGAGATGTGGTGACATACTCATGGTTAGCTTTTCATCTTAGAGTCTTATACCCAGATTTTAATGTTTAATTTTTTATTTGTTTAACCTTTTCTAATTTACTTTTACACTGGTCTGACAAGTTTAAAGCCCCGACTAAATGATCAGAAGAGCCAGAGGCTTTTTTCCCCAATTCCTGACACTAACACTATATCAAAAACATTAAACTAACACTATATCAAAATTTCAAATAGCCTCAAACATGTTTTTTGGGGATTAAAAATTCACTTCTCAAAAATTTGAATACCTATTGACTCAGCCCCGCTTCTGACCAGCCAGTCCTGCAGTCTCATGTTGAGGTACAATAGAAGAAGTGTAGGACAAGATTTCAGCTTGCCTCAAACACCAGCTATAAATTTCCTAGTAGCTCTTGGGATATAATTAGTAAACACGAGAATGCGATAATTCATTAGTGTCACAGAAAACATACTCATTCCAATTGGCGCAGGAAATCGAGACTATTGTTTAGTTCTACTTTAAAAATAGTTGACCAAGACACTGGCCTAGAAATATCTGTGACATAACTAAGCGGACTAAATAGTTACAATTCTTAGAAACTTTTGTCTTTGAATTGACGTGCCAAGGTTAGAGTGTTGCATTCTTGTCTAGATTTTGGTAAAGATATCTTTAAAATATTATGTTTTTTGCGTCTTTGCACTCGTTAGAAACGAAAAGAAGATGCCAAACAAAAAACAACGATACTGCTATTCAGAAAAATGTAAGACCCATATAATGACATTTATCGAATGAATCCTACTACTATTATAAAATTAAATGTGAAAGTTTGTGAGGATGGATGGATGTATGGATAGATGGATGCTTGTTACTCTTTCACGCAAAAACTACTGAACGGATTTCGATAAAATTTAGTATGGTAGTAGTTGAGACTCTGGATTATAACATAGGCTTACTTACTTTTTATTCCGAAAAACTTTATTATAATGAAAAACGAATGAACCGATTATCCGATTTTAATTTAGTCTTAAACCGACTGCCCAGATACTTGCGGCATTATTACTTTGCCTATATATATATATATATATATTAGGTCATTACCTGTGAAATTGCCTGCCGTTTTGTTTAAAAAAATTTAAACGAATTTATTTCATGTATTTTTATTTGTATTAATTTAAGTAATCACCCATGCAATCAATGCATCTTTGCCAACGCAGTGGCAGTTTATTGATGCCCTTCTTAAAGAAATCAGAGGCAACAAATTCTTCAAAGGCATTTTGTACTGCCTCTCGGGTATTGAATTTTTTTCCCGCTAAGAAGTTATCCAAATTCTGGAAAAAGTAGTAGTCTGTAGGCGCAAGGTCTGGTGAGTGAGTGAGTGGATGACGGAGAGTTTATGAGGTCGCGCGTTATCGTGCAGGAGCAGCGGAGACGAGCGATTGACCAATGCTGGTTGGAGATGTGCCAGCTTCTCCATCATTGTGTTCAGTTCTTCACAGTACACATCTGCAGTAATGCTCACCCCATTTGGTAAGGAGCTGTGATGAATCACACCGGCGCTAGACCACCAAACAGACACCATCACTTTTCTAGGGGTAAGTTTTCGTTTAGAGCATTGTTTAGGTGCTGAACCAGGATCCAACCAACTTGCTGAGCGCTTGCGGTTATCAAACAGAATCCATTTTTCATCGCAGAGTAACAATACAGTTCAAAATTCCTTCATTTCAGTGTCTGTTGAGAAGTGCAAGGCACGTCTCGACGCATATTTCGCGCTGGCGATCATTGAGTTCGTGGGGCACCCATTTGTCAAACTTTTTTACCTTGCCAATTTGACGCAAATGGACCAATATTGTTTTGACGCTAACGTCGAAAGCTGCTGCTAATTCAGCCGTAGATTGTGTATCATCAGCTTCCACAATCGCCTTTAATTCGTCATTGCCGACCAAAGTCTTCGGACGATCGCGAGGTTCATTTTTCAGGTCAAAATTTCCAGAACGAGCAAACCAATAACAGGTGCGTTGGTTTGTAGTGTTAGCTCCGTAAACGTCGTTGATGTTGCGTGCCGCTTGTGGCGCGTTGCTGCCACGACGGTACTCATATTCCATAATTACTCGAATTATTAACGTATCCATGATGACGAAAAGATTGAAATGCGATGAAAATGTAACACTTATCAATAAACAAATGACTACCTTTGGAAAAAGAATTCCATGTTTTTAAAATAAAATTAATTTGAAATTAGAATTCTTAGCCAAACAAAAATTATTTTGATTTGAAAGGGCCCATATTGCAGAGCGGCAATTTCATAGGTAAAGACCTATTATACCCTTTGTGTACGGAACCCTAAAAACAACAATAAAATATGCTAAATCGTTATAGTTCGTATACAGTTTATTCAGTTTACCTACTACATACACCGTACTCAATTTTATTGGCGAAAAAGCACTCAACATAAAATTCATACCGATTAGAATCTGTTTAGTTTGAGTAGGTGTTTTACAACAAGAAAAAGTATGTTGTTCTTTTGTTTTTTAGTTATTTCAATGTTTGCATACAGTTATGTAAAAAATCATACCTATAGCTATGTAATAAATATAACAAACAAGCCGGAAAATACTGACGGAAATCAATATTTAGAAAAGGTTATAAATAGAGATCGTAAGTATCGGTCACACTTTACATACCTATACTGACCCAAATTATTTACCAAATATAATATATATTGACTAAAACATATTTTCTTATTCAATGTTATACAACATGATAATAAATATACTAAAATCCAATCAAAAATCCTTTCATGTAAAAAAGATTATTATTTTATGATGCCGAAAATAAATCTTTAAATATATAAAATAAGTAAACCAATTTTTATCAACATAGATTCATTCTAACAGAAGTTAGAAGGGCAGACAGACAGAGAGACAGACAGTCAGATGGACGGGACAGAGCAGACTATAAGGGTTTTATTGTAGTACTACGGAACCCTAAAAATTTATAGATTGTAGATATATCCGGGGGTACAGTGGTACACACCTTTTCCCGAAGCGCTTTGTCGATTTTTTTAAACCCTGATAACTTGGGTTTGGATTGTACCAATTTTGATTTTGATGCTATAAATCTAAAAATTTTTAAAAATTTAGTCAAAATAAATCTTAACCTAAAAAACAATAACTACATTTTTTATTAAAAAAAACTATTACCCGACTACGTCAATTATATAGCCTATGTTACCCGGGCTATTATTACGAATCTATTGATACCAGTAGTTTAGGCTCTACGATGGAACAAACATACATACATACATACATGGATTGCCAAAATCATTACCCTTCCTTTTGGCTTCGTCGCAGTCGGGTAGAAAGAAGTGAAATCCCCCAAAAAACATTTTCATGTAAAATGATGCCAAGAGCACATGACGCGCACTGTTAAAAAGTTATCAGATCTCATCTAGAGTCAATCTTCTAATGCCCCGTTTCAATAACCATTTCAATAACTATTTATTAGAAACGTCAAATTTGTATCGCAAAAACCGTCAAATGATTGATTGATGACGTTTCTAACAAATAGTTATAGATAGGTTATTGAAACGGGCCGTAACTCTACACGCCCCAACTCTACACTAACTTCACAAACTTTACATCTTAGTCACGATATGTGGCTTGGTCGCCCCAAATTGAGCCAAGACGAGACTAAATGACTCATTTGGTCTCGACTTGGCATAATTTTATATAAAAATGTTTTATGTGGGATACTATTATATAAGCTCCCATTGTAAACTGTCTTTATTTTACGAAAAGGAGACCTCACCATACCCCGAAAGATAGTATTTACTGCACCATATAGGATATGCGAAGAAGAGTGTGAAATGAAGGCAAATATGATATTTCCACTATACGTTGGCGTTACCAATGACGCCCATATGCGAAAATTCTCAAAAGAACATGCCATATTGAACAGAACTCTCAGACATCCACCATTTAGGAAGAGAACTCCAAGATACAGACCAGTACCTATGCTTAAACAAAGCGGCCTATCAAGTTGGTAAATAGAACAGGCTGTGAAAATTTGTGTGAATCAAATGACGGTTTTATTAGAACTTATGGATATTGCAAACAAAATACCAGTTGATTTTGTCAGAAAATATTTTAACAATGATTGTGTATAGATTGGCAGTTTATAAGCGTGATAATGACTTAATTTATACTCATAGTTTCATTTGTAATAACTTCCTCTAATGAGAATACCTACTTATTACTTATTTTAGTACTTTTCTATGTAAATTCCAGGAAAATTCAAATAGTTCGTCTCAGGATCAGTTCACACCGCGACGATACGCTACGCATTGCAGCATTTTTAAGATAGCTATCTAAAATTATCCCTGTAATGTTGTCATATGAGACGTGTGAATGTACCTATACGTCTCATATGACATCATAAAATATACTCTGCACATGCGCTGTGCAGCGCGGTGCAACCTGGCATTCGAATTCTTAGAATGCTTACACACATACCGATTTAGTCTGGAGCATTATGACAGCGTCGTGCTGTCATAATGGTCTTACTCGTGTGTTTGATTTTCAGCTCTATTGTATTAGCACAGAGTACTATTTACAGTGCATTCCAATTTTTGTGCAGTGTTCCAACTCTCAAAAATATTTCTCCCCAAACTTAAATCTTATACAATATAACTAACCAGAAATGAAAACTGACTTCCTTTTGACTTTTGAAAGTAAAAACGCAAAAAAGTATGAAATAATCTTATTTTTCCCGTTTTAAATTCGGCTGAAGGAAAGAAGGACCGTTTAAGGTGAGAAATATTGGTGGTAGGTATAGTATATATTATATATTATTTATTCCAGTTCTTAGTATATTTTAACCATTTCTCAACTCGATCTTTATAATTTTGAAGTCGGTACTAGCCCGAACAACATACTGATATGGCAATATTTTATAGAACTCACGTTCAATTTGGCTGGTACCGCCTTCAAAATTATGAAAATTGAGCAAAGAGATGGTTAAAATTTTAGCCTAATTCAGGCCGAATTTAGCCGAGAAATGGTTAAAATTTAATTGAATTAGGTACAACGCGAGATAGGTGAACAGCTCGTAAGTCTAATAGCGCGGCGCTCCAAACCGAACGTGCAAATGCGCGGGGCCGACAGTCTGATCTGGCATGTCGATGACAACGCATTTTCCCCAGCTCAAACCGCGCGCTATGACGTATTATGTAAGACGTCGGCAGTCGAAAGCATTTTTGTCGTAATTAGCACGACATTTCGATTCAAAGCAGTTCAAACCACACAGATACCTCCACAGATACGAGACCGATCCGCGGTCCAAGCTTACGGTGAGGGCGCTTTTAGCTATTTGAAAATGACGTTAAGGTAAAACGCGAGTCAGTGGTTCTGTGAATTAGTATACCCACCGTAAATGTCTCCTGTACTACTCCTGTACTACTGTTTAAAAAAACTCCTGTACTTTAACTATTAAAGGAGATCGGCAAGTCGCCATACATTTACTGCCTGGTAAATAAAATATACGGCAACGAAAATATTTATTGTAGGTTGTACTTTATGAACATAGGAACAAAAAAAGCAATAATATAATTATACATCAAACTCCGAGGATAAAAGATAATTGATTAAATACAACCTTACCTATACGTCGTCAATTACGTAATGAAATTAATAACGTGTTTGGATTATTTTTCTTAGTGTAAATATATATTATAATGTCACTGAAAAGAAAAAAAAATATTTAAGAAAAAATATAAGCCGACTTCCATAGTAAAAACAATAACATTCTTAAAATTACTAAAAAGTATGAAATAAGAAGATTGAGTAGAAAAATAGTAACATTTTAGCAGAATTTAAAAGGTAAACTATTTCGGCAATAAGAATTATTTTATACTTTTTAGTAATTTTAAGAATGTTATTGCTTTTACTTTGGAAATCGGTTTCTATTGTTTTTCTTAATTTTTTTTTTAAATTTCATACTTATTTATGCATTTATACTTTGGAAGTCGGTTTTAATTTTTTATATAATGATTAAATGTGTTTTAAAAACAAGCTTCTTATCGATTAATAAAGCTCGTTTCGCCTACTTCACAAGTTGATTAGGCATAACGCGAGTTAGACCTTTGTGAATTATATTTACCATATTAGGTATAGTTTATAGGATTTTAGATACATCATATTATATTATAAAACATAGTATTTTTACAATAAACAGTAGCAAATATAGTGCTATTTTGTAAGTAACAAATTTATAGTTAATTTTATATTGGGATGGATGGATCAAAGCCCACCACATACTTGTGTTCAAGATATGTACATTTTGTTACATACTTTGACCATACTTGCGATTGGTGAAAGATAAAAAAAAAGACTGACTGATTATAATAACGTTTTCTTTATTTTTTTTCTCAAAATGTGAGTTCGGCCGAAACTGAGACCGTTGCCGCAATTAGTTTTCGGTTCGAGTCTTAAAACCACTTTCGGTCGGACAATATTTATAACAAAATGCTTAGCTGCAATAATCCCTTTGCATAATTTTCGTTTACAGCCCAAAACCCGTTTTGAAATTCAAAAGTGGAAGAATAAATGAAGATAGCGAAACAGGGATGAAACTTTTAACAAGTGAAGCGACTAAAAGTTTTGGCTACATCTGGACTATTTAATTGCCGTCGGATGCCCGAGTAACTTATGTCGCTCATTTTTTATTGGACAACTCTTTAACTTGATTTGATTATGAATTGTTTATAGTCGAGAATCTGTGATGGTGTTTACTAAATGCGAAATACTAAGATGCTTTTTTATAGGGCAAACTATATATATTGTATTTCATGACACATGCCTACTTGGTATTAAAGGTCAAATTCCCACCGACTTTGAAATTATTAAGATTGAGTAGAGAAATAGTTCAAATGTTAGCCTTAGTTAATTTAAAAGAGTTAAAGTTACAGAGTTGTCCAATAAAATATGAGCGACATAAGTTCCTCCTGTATCCGACGGCAATTAAATAGTCCAGATGTAGCCAAAACTTTTAGTCGCTTCACTTGTTAAAAGTTTCATCCCTGTTTCACAAACACACACACAACACAATACAATAACAAACGAATTTTGCAAATAGGTTCACGAACGGCAGAGTAATGTTCAAATATATCAGTGTGGGTGTAAAATACTATGAATTAACTATACTCTACTCTACAACATTATATTATATCGTCATAATATAATGTTGTAGAGTGTGATGATGGTGGTGATGATAATTAATGTAATTGATATAGTGATATATGCTAGCAGTTCTTTAAACAACGCCGAAATTCCCAAACATGTATCTAAGGAGGATGATTTAAGATCTTTATGAGGAGTCAGGGTTATGTTCAATACTTTTGTGTCTAGGTATATCTTGGTACAAAATTTTACTTTTTGTATATGTTTAGTATATGCTTAGGTTAGGTTAGGTTAGGTCCATATAAATTTCGAGGAGTTACATAGAATCCTCATGGATCCTATCATCCATATATATATATATATATATATATATATATATATATATATATATATATATATATATATATATATATATATATATATAAATATATAAATTATATATATCAAACAATCAGACTACGAGGGCGGGTCAATAAGTCCGTGACTTTTGGAATAAAACACAGATTTTTTGATAAATAAATCATTTTATTTTTCAACGTAGTCCCCCTTGAGCTCTATACACTTTGTCCAACGCTTCTCCAATTTTTTTATCCCTTCCAAAAAATATGATTTGTCGAGGTCCTCAAAATAGGCCTTTGTTTGCGAGATGACTTCATCATTGGAGTCAAATCTTTTTCCACCGAGCCATTTTTTCAAGTTTGGGAACAAGAAGTAGTCACTCGGAGCCAAATCTTGAGAATAGGGTGGATGTGGGAGCAATTCATAGCCCAATTCATGGATTTTTGCCATGGCAACTGCACATGTGTGCACCCTTGCATTGTCTTGGTGAAAAAGAACTTTTTTCTTGGCCAAATGAGGTCGGTTTTTTTTCAAATCCTCATAGAAGCGGTCCAATAAGTTGGCATAATATTCCCCATTAATTGTCCTTCCCTTTTGAAGATATTCAATGTGGATTATCCCACGTGCATCCCAAAAAACAGTGGCCATAACTTTATTGGCTGACAAACCCACCTTGGCCTTCTTTGGCGCCGATTCACCCTTAGAAACCCACTGTTTTGACTGTTGTTTGGTCTCTGGTGTGTTGTGATGGATCCATGTTTCGTCCACGGTTACAAAACGGCGCAAAAACTCCTCCATATTGTGATAAAACAACGCCAAACCTTCCTGTGAAGTTGTTACACGATTGCGTTTGTGGTCGACTGTGAGCAAACGCGGCACCCATCTTGCGGAAAGCTTTCTCATGCCCAAGTGATCATTCAAAATTGAAACCACTGAGCCATGCGAGATGCCTATGGCTTCCACAATCTCTTGCACTTTCAATCTTCGGTCGGCCAACACCATATCGTGAATTTTTTAGATTGTTTCGGGTGTAGAGACCTCAACTGGGCGTCCAGGACGTTCGGCATCTTCAGTGCTTGTACGGCCACAACGAAATTCAGTAAACCACTTTTTTACCATTGAAATCGATGGTGCAGAGTCCCCATAGTATTTATCAAGCTTAGCCTTGGTCTCGGTAATGGTTTTTTTCGCAAAAAATAATGCTTAATAAGCACACGAAATTCACTTTTTTTCATTGTTTCCTTAAGTTACTGGATAGTCTGATAAAGATAGCTGTAAAACACAAACTAACTGACGCAGCAAGTTCAAATTTTGATAGGAGTCAACTGACAGATGCCTGTTGACAGGAGTAGTGTTGCTTTTTTAGTAAGGAGGTTAGAAATTCAAAAAGTCACGGACTTATTGACCCGCCTTAGTATGATTAGCTGTCGATCATGTAACATATTATTCAGAACATTACATTACGATATACTTATTTTATTCCAGATCCATTGCTTCGTATTGATGGCGAAATATACCGTAACAATAACACAGAGAAGGACATTACAGAAGGGCCACACATAAGAAATAAAAGAAGTGGCTGCCATTGTCCACTGAACTATTTAAAAGTATACAATTTCATGACAGAGGAAAGGTTTCTAAATGCTCTACATAGGATGGCTGGACCGGCACCCAAAAACACAGCATTTCCTTCACCATAAAACTACACTATAATATTAACAAAAGTACAATGTTTAAGTTTAAAACCAATTAATAGGGTTTAAAGTTTGTATGAATAATATTTAAAATCTGCTCCGATTTCCATGTAATTTAATATCCGAGCTAATAAATAAAAAATATGAAATACGTATATTATAGTTTTTTTTAATTCGTCCCTTGGGGTGTAAAATAGGGGTTAAAAGTTACTGATTTCTATGAAATTAAATATATGGGCTAAAAATACAAACGAATAAACGTCATGTACTTTATCCCTTTTTGAAATTCGTACCCTGGGGTTGTAAAATAGAGGTTGAAAGTTTGTATGGGAAAATATATTTAAAATCTGTCCCGATTTCCATAAAATTTAATATCCGAAGTAACTATATACAAATAATGGAGTAGGGTATTTAATAGTTTTTTGGAATTCCTCCCCTAAAAGGGTGACATGGGATGATAGTCCAAAGTTTGTATAGTGAAATATCAACAACTGAACGGATGGCGTAGAATTTTAGCACGCAAATAGTTATTATGACGTAAAAATCCATTACAAGGGATTTTTCGAAATACATACCCCACGGGTGTCCAATGAATATTTACGCAGTCAAAGTCGCGAGCAAAAGCTAGCAATAAATATGTGTATTAAATAATAAAGTAGAAATAAAAAACCAACCAGCGTGCCTTACAGTAGTTGCATATGGTGTGTAACATTTTATGAAAATATTTCAAAAAACAATGCTAATTTAAATTGGTACGATTTTATAAATTGATTGATTGATTAAAAACATACGGAAACTTTTCCATTAAGCAGTGACAGAAATTAACATCAAAATTTAAAAAAGCTAAATAGATGCTAAAATATTTTATTCGAATCTAACGGCCAACTCTACCACCGCGCGCTAATTGGTCAATTCAAATAACACCCGCTTCCGTGACTTCCTGTTACACACTTCAAAACATATTATATCTAATTATGTACGCATGTGAGCATGCAATTGCGTCCATTTCTTTAGGAATGGGCAGTCGGTGTCCATTAGACTCGCAATAAGTTGTAGGTTTTTGGAGCTGCCGCGTAATCGCTGCGTCAGATATGCAGATCTTTTGCGCAGTATAGCCGCAAAGCAATCCACTCCGGCGTCCGCGAACATACCTGACGCGCTGCAGAAACGCGGCAGCCCCATCGGTGCCCGGAACCCATTATTATATTGTACCCGCAAGGCACTATAAGCCCTTTGCGTATGCTTTTCCCATAGGCTGCACGTGTAGTTATTTTTAAACAAAAAATTAAACCGACTTCCAAAGTAAAAATGTACAAAAAAGTATGAAATAAAACTTGTTTTCTAAATAATTCCCCTTTTAAATGTAGCTGAAATTTTAACTATTTCTCTACTCAATCTTCACGATTAAAAAAATAGTTAAAATTTCAGCCAAAATTAAAAGGCGAATTATTTAGAAAATAAGTTTATGTCATACTTTTTTGTTCAATTTTACTTTGGAAGTCGGTTTAATTTTTTGTTTAGAAAAAATAATAATTTTTCCCGTTTTAGTGATATTTCTTAAATTATTATTAACACATTTTAATAAATAAGATAATGATGATGATTACTGTAAGTTACATAATGGCATATGCTTGCAGTTCTTTAAACAATGTCGAAATTTCCAAACGTGTGTCTTTAATGACTGAGGAGTTATGTTCAGTGCTTTTGGATCCTGGGTATACCTTGGTGCAGAATCATACTTTTTGGTAGCATATGCTTGGGTTACTTCTGAAAAAGTCAAAATCACCACTTTATATGTCCATATAAATTTCGAGGAGTTCCCTCGATTCCTCATGGATGCCATCATCAGTGTCACCGCTTTGGTAACAACGAGACCAATTTCGGATTATACCCAATGCATAAAAAAAAAGAATTTTGATAATTGGTCCATAAACGGCACAGTAATGTTCAAAGATATCCGTGTCGGTGTAAAATATTATGAGAAGTACCTATTATATCATCATTATGTCATGATTTATGGTGTGATGATGGTGGTGATGATCATTATTACTTTAATTGATATAGTGGCTTATGCTTACAGTTATTTAAGCAACGCCGAAATCCCAAAACATGTATCTATAAGGAGTCAGGAGTTCTGTTAAGTACTTTTGGATCCAGGGTATACCTAGAAGCAAAATCTTACTTTTTGGTAGCATATACTTGGATTACTTCAGTTTCTTTTTCAGACTTTTTTTAAAGTCGGTTACAATCCCTAACAATAGGCTCGAAACAATGTCACCTTTACTTGTGCAGTGCAACTTGCAAATACGAGCCAACATATTTGCCTTAACTGATAGTGCCCTGCGTTCCTTTGACATGTCCAAGTCATCCACTAGCGTCGCGGTGACCCAGTGGCCCAGGTATTTTACTCGCTCAACTCTTCTGAGAGCTTTGTTGTTCAAGGTCATGCTCGGCATCGAATAACTTTTCGTTCCCGCCTTAGACACTATCACTTCGCTCTTGTCAGTATTATACCTAAGGCCATGAGTCTCCGCATAATGCTCGCAAATTTTTAATAGACGTCTAAGGGCACTGACTGAAGGGCTCAGCCAGTGATATGTTATGTTTCCAACCAGAGAGGTCTTATGTACCCTAGTACATAATACCTCTCTGGGCTCAGCAGCTACATGTCATCAGTGTAACTTATGTTATTCACCCATATACCATCAATAGAACAACCCACCCCGGTACTGCTGAACGCTCAGATTAAACTATCCATGTACAAGTTGAAAAGTCTGGGAAGAATTTATTTATTCTATTTAATAGTTAAGACAAAACAACGTATCGTGACAGCTAATTTACTATAAAAATCCAGTATCAAGGCAATAACTAGTTATCTGATAGCGCGGCAGCGGTATCGCCAAGTATTAAGCAGCCGGAACTTTTCTCGAAGCATTTCGCGGCTTTTTCGTGCCCCCATATTTTCGTTTGTAACAAAGTTAGCGGTCTCAATTTCGCAGCAGTGTCGGAGAGAAGTCCTTAGCAGCACAAGCTATTGTTTTAGATTTCATAAAAATTTAGTGCATAGTTAAGGAGACCATAATCTGAAAAAAACACAATTTTGAAAGATAAGGATAGATGTAGGTAGGGAGAATAAGCAAAAATTCAGAGCATAGAAGTATGCTTTGAATTCTGCTTACTCTACCTGCAGACTTAGAAATTTCAAATTTGCTGTCATTGGCTAGGTCATTAGCTACATATAAAGGGTACTATCTTTTTTATATTTAAATATGTATAACGGTACCGGACATTTATCTACTTAAGTGCTCATTGCCAAGTCACTATTTAATATAATAAGTTTTATGTAATTAAAATTAAATAAAATTTAAATTTTGAATTAAGTTTTTAGTTTGAATTTTCCACATACGGTTACAATTTTTTTATGAGTACGGTCTAACTAATTAAATGGACTATATTGAATCTCTACGACATCTCATAACTTTTTGCATGGGAAAAACTTGGCTTTTTTCATTTAGGTGTTTTTATGGGATTTTTATTATTTAAACATTGGTAAAGTATTTTATGTAGGTAAGTTTATTTCATTTCATTTCATACTTTTTATTTTCAAATTTTATAGCACATTTATATATAAAAACTTTAATGAGATGCGGGCTGTTTCAAAACACTTTGACTTAGATTTAATAAAAAAATATATTTTTTTCATCATATTTGTGTTGGCATGTTTAGCAAGCAATAATTTGGCTTGTAAAAAAAATAAATTTAATTTTTTACGCAATGATAATGGTACTGCATATTTTGAGTTGCCTAAAAAACATGTAGAAACAACCACGGGTAATTATAAAAAAATCTAATATCAAGCTTTTAATTCTACTTCTTATATTCTTATTCTTATATTCTATATAATCTTAAGCTATAAATTCTTGTAAATATATTATTCATTCAGAATCTCGGAAAAGACTTCAACAATTTCCATGAAATTGAGGCCCGTATTAATAAACCGTTCTAATCGCTAAGAAAGTACTAAAGATGTTGTTTTAATTAATAGATCGTACATAAGTACAGCTGTAAGTACAGCGTATTAAGTGAGTGCGAACGTAATAATAAACGACACTCGTTACTCAAGTACGCTGTCAAACTGTTACTTGAGACAGTAGTCAAACCTTGACTTGAGTAGGTACGTACGGCTTGGGATACAATACAATATTATTTGTTGTGTTCGGTTCAACCGTTTAGCCGTGAAAACAGTATATAATACATTATCCCTCGGTAACACTTTATCTTATTAACCGACTTCCAATAAAAGGAGGCGGTTATACGTTCGGCTGTGTATATATATATACACAGCCGAAAAAGTTTATATGTATATATATACTTAAAAACTTTTTTTTTTTCAATTTTCAAAATTTTTCTAATAAAATCATAATTTGATGTATAGGGTATAATCCGAAATTGGTCCTTTTGACATCAAAGTGATGACATGATGATGGAATTTATGAGTAATCTAGGGAACTCCTCAAATATACGAGGGCGGGTCAATAAGTCCGTGACTTTTGGAATAAAACACAGATTTTTTTATAAATAAATAATTTTATTTTTCAACGTAGTCCCCCTTGGGCTCTATACACTTTGTCCAACGCTTCTCCAATTTTTTTATCCCTTCCAAAAAATATGATTTGTCGAGGTCCTCAAAATAGGCCTTTGTTTGCGAGATGACTTCATCATTGGAGTCAAATCTTTTTCCACCGAGCCATTTTTTCAGGTTTGGGAACAAGAAGTAGTCACTCGGAGCCAAATCTGGAGAATAGGGTGGATGTGGGAGCAATTCATAGCGGTCCGGAGGCGGAGGCGGCGGTGATAAGTTGGCATAATATTCCCCATTAATTGTTCTTCCCTTTTGAAGATAGTCAATGTGGATTATCCCACGTGCATCCCAAAAAACAGTCGCCATAACTTTATTGGCTGACAAACCCACCTTGGCCTTCTTTGGCGCCGATTCACCCTTAGAAACCCACTATTTTGACTGTTGTTTGGTCTCTGGTGTGTTGTGATGGATCCATGTTTCGTCGGCGGCGAAAACGGCGCAAAAACTCCTCCATATTGTGATTAAACAACGCCAAACCTTCCTGTGAAGTTGTTACACGATTGCGTTTGTGGTCGACTTGCGGAAAGCTTTCTCATGCCCAAGTGATCATTCAAAATTGAAACCACTGAGCCATGCGAGATGCCGATGGCTTCTACAATCTCTTGCACTTTCAATCTTCGGTCGGCCAACACCATATCGTGAATTTTTTCGATTGTTTCGGGTGTAGAGACCTCAACTGGGCGTCCAGGACATTCGGCATCTTCAGTGCTTGTACGGTCACAACGAAATTCAGTAAACCACTTTGTTACCATTGAAATCGATGGTGCAGAGTCCCCATAGTATTTATCAAGCTTAGCCTTGGTCTCGGTAATGGCTTTTTTTGGTAAAAAATAATGCTTAATAAGCACACGAAATTCACTTTTTTCCATTGTTTCCTTAAGTTACTGGATAGTCTGATAAAGATAGCTGTAAAACACAAACTAACTGACGCAGCAAGTTCAAATTTTGATAGGAGTCAACTGACAGATGCCTGTTGACAGGAGTAGTGTTGCTTTTTCAGTAAGGAGGTTAGAAATTCAAAAAGTCACGGACTTATTGATCCGCCTTAGTATATATACACAACGTGTACAATAAAGGAGTGATAATATTAAAAGGTGAAAATATTTCCCTTATATAGAGTTCACTGTGAAAGTAGAAACGCTGAAAGAGTTACTTTTTACTTCCATATATTTTTATTTCATTTGCGTATCATGAAAAATGTTGACAACCCTAGTAACAAGTGTCTTACCAGTGTTAGCGCTAGGAAATTGACATGGACACAATATTATAAGAAAGTCGTGTCAGTTACACTATTTATAACTCTAGAACGGCTGAACTGATTTGGCTGAAAATTGGTGGGTAGGTAGCTTAAAACCCTGAAAGGATTTTCATGCCCTTTACATTTACTGACAGAGTGGTTTCTTACGAAGGTTTAGGTCGATGATAATTTGATAAGGTTTTGTGGAATTTTTTTGATTTATGACGATAATTGTTGAGGTGTAGGAAAAAATCAAGCCGTCTTTGAACTTTTATCGAAAACGCTGCCTAACCTAATCCGTTGGAGATAAATAACAAAACAATGTATGGTGGGACTGTTTCTCTTTTATACAAATGATGATGAATTTAACAAATGATCAGAAATAATATAGTATTTTCAGAACCTATTTAGACGGATACAATTATAATTATTATCCTTATCTAGGAGATTATATCTAGGAGATATGTTAAAATTAAAAAGTACGTGTCATAATTTATTATAAAGTATATATTTTTACTCTGTGCTATTACTATATTACAGGTATATTTTCTAAATAAGTTTTTTGCCACGAACACTCTCCCACACGGACGAAGCTGCGGGCAAAAGCTAGTTTATAATATAGAACTGAATGGACACTCTGTTTTAATTTCAGAATGCATTGAAGAGGGACCCATAGTTCTACAGCCTGTGTATATAAAACTATTTAGATATGCTAGGCAACCAGTCGTAAGACCAGCTTAATCAACGTCGATAGTTTTATGATAACAAGTATAGTAAATATGTTTAAAAGATTTATTATACACTTCTATTTTGTTATTTCATTACCTTACCTAATTACTAACCATCTAATATGAACAGTTAAAATAAATATTTTTTACTTTACATTGTCACCAAACGTAATGGCCAAGCCACATAATAATATTTTGACTAATATGTAGAGTTTATGAAGTTAGGCCTTGTAGTGTTCGCTAAGAACTCACGGAGCAACTTTTCCCGTGCCCGCCGCAGTCGTCGAAGTGCGGTTTTATTTCTAAGCTCACGAGACCGCGGTTTTGCGCGGTAAGGCAGCCGCTACGGTTAAGATTATCGCCCGCAAACGTGGCGGGCGATGATCGCAGGATGCGCGGTTGCAAAAAGATAAATACATATTTACAATGGAAATTCTGAATTTCGAACGCAGAGCGCGCGGGCGCTACCCGCCGAAGCTGCGGGTGACCGCGGCCCGCGCGATTCTACTAGTTGCCCGCTGCGGCCGGTGCTACGGGAGCCGGGAACAACTGCGCACACCGCGGGCATAAAACGCGCCGTGAGTTGTGCTTTAATATTTTATATACATTTCTGCATTCTACAAAAGTTGCGGGCGCGCAACCGCGGCGGGCGAGGGTGAAAACCGTTCCGTGAGATCTTCGCCTCAGTGATTGGCTCTGATATATTTTTGACAGTGCGATTCATTTGGTCGAGACCAGATTAATTAATCATTTTACATTACATTTTTTTATAGATTAATAATCTTTCTCTAAATACAAGCAGTTTTAATATTATCTTACTAATATTATAAATGTGAAAGTTTGTGAGGATGGATGGATGTATGGATGGATGTTTTTTACTCTTTCACGCAAAAACTACTGAACGGATTTTGATAAAATTTGGTATGGTAGTAGCTGGAGCTCTGGGTTAAAACAAAGTCTACTTTTTATCCCGAAAAAGTACTGTGTTCCCCTGGGATACTTTATTTACGCGGGTGGAGCCGCAGGCAACAGCTAGTATTCATATATTTACTGGAGGTCACCCTGTGTTTGAAATTCGCCCATAATCTTCTTGTATAAGAAGATTATATGCGAATTTCAAACACTTGGCCGGTTTTATATATATAAAACCGGCCAAGTGCGAGTCGGAGTCGCGCATTCCGTACCATTTACTTATTATTTGATTATAATTGTACGAAGTTTTTCAAGTTAGCGCATTTTACTAGGAAGGCGCTATAACTCCTAAACCAATTAAGTTATATAAGCCGTTATAGTTTTCCATTTAAGTTTTTCAGATTTTTGGAGCCAGCCGTTTAGCTTTAGGACGACCTATTTTAACAGAAAAAAGGCGATTTAAGCTTCAATATCTCGCAAACGTATAATTCAATAAAAAAAATGTTAAAGCAACGTTTTAATGTTCTTAAAATACCTATCCAATGATACCCCAGGCCTACACTATGCGGTAGATGCGAGAAAAAAATCATCTCCACTTTACGTGCAGGGGAGGTACCCCAAAAAAAAAATTCATTATTTAATTTTAGCGCTTTGTCGAGATAGTAAATACAGATATCCGTGCAAATTTTCATCTTTCTAGCACTAATCGTTTGGACGGTAAGTCAAAGACGGGACGGTCATGACGAAACTATAGTGGTTCCGAGACGTAAACTACGAAACCCTAAAAATGGATTGCAGTGTCTATTATTAAAACTCAAGAACCGTTGGACCGTTTTAACAAATTGTGATATTGAAATAATTGTGGAAGTTCAGGGAAGGTTTAAGCGGTAAGTAATATTCCACCAAAAACATATTTATATTAACATATTTGCCAAGATGATACCATAATTTATAACTTGCACTGTCAAAAAGTTATCAGATCTCATGTAAAACTAAGCTTCTGACTCTACACGCCCTTACTATACAAGACTAACTTCAGCATCTCTACACCTTAGTCAAGATATGTGGCTTGGTCGTTTTGTTCCTACAAGAGTACTATAACAGAAAAATAGTGTTATATATGCGCTAATTTGTTCAAAGGGAAATGATAACACAGCATGCAAATTAATAGACTGCTTATTTTGGTTGCTTAGCAACATGACATTAGACGATCCTTGTTCCTTTATTTAAACATATACAACATTTCTCCCCCATAGTAAAAAGGAGTATCGTACAAAGGAATCTAAATAATGAATTAAATTTTAAGTAAAATATTAACTGTCTAACCTAACATATTAAACAAAAGAAAACAAAATAACATCTTTGTATATTACAAACTTAACTTATAAGTAATTTCTATAATCTACACGAGGAATGTCTCTCAACAATCGGGTGGGATTTCTTGAAGACAAGGTGCTGTTAATAATATTATTTTGCCCGAAGGCAAAAGAATTCATCATTCTGTTTCCTCTCTCTTTCCCCCGTCGTGTTTTCGAGTTCTGAATTGAACACACTGTCCAAAAATCCTGCCTTTGTATGCAGAACTATTTGGTTCTTATGTTTCTTAACATGCGATGACGTTTGATGATTGAAAATCAAATAAACAACTTTGCCAACTTTTTCTAAAAAAGTGCCTCGTTCCCACACAAACTTATTATTGTTTAAATGTTTTTTATAAAATATTTCATCTCCCGGTCCAAAACATTTTATTTTCCTATTGTCTCCTGCGTTACTCTGCAAATTTTTGTTTACACCAGATGTGAATGACGATGATAACGAGGACGAGTTGCGATTTATTGAGTCAAGGTGACTCCTCAAGTTCCCACCGTACACCATTTGAGCCGGTGACAAACCTGTGGCAGAGTGTACAGAATTTCTATAATCAAATAAATATTTCAACAACAACTTTTTTTGTTGTTCCGTGTTATTCGTTAACAATAAAGTTGATTTAATCCAATTTTTAATAATTTTGACAAAACTTTCTGCTTGCCCATTACTCGCGGGATGATAGGCCGGCGATGTTACATGTGTAATGCTTACACAAAAGTTCTGAAACTCGTACGACATGAACCCCGTCCCGTTATCGCTTACTATAGTGATCGGCAACCCAAAACGAGACTCTTACATTTTTGATATCGCCTCGCTAGAACCCGTGTTGTTGCATTGATGTACTTCTATCCATTTTGTATGTGCATCAACTGCTACTAAATACGTACGTGCATGAATTGGTCCTAGGAAATCTATATGTATTCTTTCAAAAGATTTTTTTGGATATGCCCAGGGTGCGGGCGGGACGCGCGGCGGAAATGGCCGCACCTGTGAACACACCGCACACGACCTTATCATGGACTCTATCGTGCCGTCTATACCCGGAAACCAGAGCCTCGACCGTTCGAGGCTCTGGTTTCCGGCTTTAGTTTTAACCATACCTAAATGAGATCTATGTAACTGTGTTACAACTTCCGATTTTAGTGTTTCAGGTACGACTACCTTATGACCGAGCATTATACATCCATTTTCATAAGATAATTGTGCTCGACATAAATGAAAAGACTTCAGACTATCGTCAACAGCCTTTTAGGCCAACCAATCATTATGTAATTTTTTACTTTTTGTAACAACGAATCTTTTAAAGTCTCCACGCGAACTCTACTAATGTTTACAGGTATATCACCATTAATTATAAAATTAATATAAGATTCGACATCGTCATGTCCACCGGTCGCCTCAGCCGGCTCCGGTGCGAGCGGCTGCACGGAAAGATAGCCCGAGAGAGGTAGTCGGCGCAGTTGTCGGCGCACTGCGAACGTACTCAATGTTGTAATTGTATGCACTTAAAAACATCGCGTATCGTTGCAACCGATTAGCAGAGACCTTTGGTATACCTTTATATGGTCCACATATTGAAATCCAAGGTTTGTGGTCTGTGCAAAAAGTGAAAGGTGTCGATCTACTATACAAATATTGGTGAAAATGTCTAACCCCAAATATTATTGCTTTTGCCTCTTTTTGAATCTGCGAATACCGTTTCTCCGCAGAGTTAAGTGTACGTCACCGCACCGAGCCATTCGGAGAGGCGTCCACTGACAATATTAACTTCGCGTTTGGATTGAAATGTGTTAACACGTGATCGGATACGAGCCGGTTTTTTATTTCACTAAATGCGTGTTCATGCGCCGCCGTCCATGTCCATTTAGTACCCTTTTTTTAATAGTTCATACAGAGGAGCGAGCAATGATGAAGCCCCGGGAACAAAATTTCTATAATAATTGACTAAACCTAAAAATGACTGTAACCTACTGACATTGCCCGGTCTAGGCGCAATCACAATGGCCTTAACCTTGTCCGACGACTTCCTTAAACCGTTTTTATTGATGACGTATCCTAAATAACTGATTTCATCCTTAAAAAACTCACACTTACTCCTCTGTAGCGTAAGCCCCGCGTCCTGCAGTCTCTCTAGTAGAGCGTGAATCCTTTTCATGTGCTCTGCTCTGTTCGAAGCTGTTACTAAGGCGGGTCAATGAGTCCGTGACTTTTTGAATTTCTAACCTCCTTACTGAAAAAGCAACACTACTCCTGTCAACAGGCATCTGTCAGTTGACTCCTATCAAAATTTGAACTTGCTGCGTCAGTTAGTTTGTGTTTTACAGCTATCTTTATCAGACTATCCAGTAACTTAAGGAAACAATGGAAAAAAGTGAATTTCGTGTGCTTATTAAGCATTATTTTTTGCGAAAAAAAACCATTACCGAGACCAAGGCTAAGCTTGATAAATACTATGGGGACTGTGCACCATCGATTTCAATGGTAATGGTAAAAGTGGTTTACTGAATTTCGTTGTGGCCGTACAAGCACTGAAGATACCGAACATCCTGGACGCCCAGTTGAGGTCTCTACACCCGAAACAATCGGAAAAATTCACGATATGGTGTTGGCCGACCGAAAATTGAAAGTGCAAGAGATTGTGGAAGCCATAGGCATCAAGTTATGGCGACTGTTTTTTGGGATGCACGTGGGATAATCCACATTGACTATCTTCAAAAGGGAAGAACAATTAATGGGGAATATTATGCCAACTTATTGGACCGCTTCAATGAGGATTTTAAAAAAACCGACCTCATTTGGCCAAGAAAAAAGTTATTTTTCACCAAGACAATGCAAGGGTGCACACATGTGCATTTGTCATGGCAAAAATCCATGAATTGGGCTATGAATTGCTCCCACATGCACCCTTTTCTCCAGATTTGGCTCCGAGTGACTACTTCTTGTTCCCAAACCTGAAAAAATGGCTCGGTGGAAAAAGATTTGACTCCAATGATGAAGTCATCTCGCAAACAAAGGCCTATTTTGAGGACCTCGACAAATCATATTTTTTGGAAGGGATAAAAAAATGGAGAAGCGTTGGACAAAGTGTATAGAGCTCAAGGGGGACTACGTTGAAAAATAAAATGATTTATTTATCAAAAAATCTGTGTTTTATTCCAAAAGTCACGGACTTATTGACCCGCCCTCGTATTAAGATATCATCGAGCAGACACAAAACACCATCCATACCCGCGAGTACACCCTCCATTGCGCGCTGGAAAATAGACGGCGCGCTGGTCAAGCTGAACGACTTATGAGTATATTTGAACAACCCGGTATGCGTGTGTGTGTGTATTGATGCACGTTATCTCCTGACTATCCTCATCGAGTATGAACTGATTGTACGCAATAGACAAGTCGAGTTTAGAGAAGTGATCCCCCCCGTACAAGCGTGAAAACAATTCATGCACCGTGGGCAAAGGATAATGTTAGACGACTAATTGCTTATTAATCGACACGGAGTAGTCGACGCACAACCTCACCGAGCCGTCGCGCTTGAGCACGGGCACCACGGGCGACGCGTACCTCGAGTGCTCGACAGGCGTCAATATACCGAGCCCGACTAAACGCTGCAACTCCTCACTTTGAAAAAAATTGTCTTAGCGTCATCTCGTTCAGCCTCAGTTTAATTTTATATTTATTATGTTATTAGTAAATGCTCCTAATTTATTAGAAAAAACTTCTTTTTTCTACACTTTTTTTATTTATATGTACACAAATTGAAATATTTACACAATACAGAATTACAAGTTGTCAAATGTAAGCTGAACAAAGATATAAAATCTCGACCTAGGAGCAGCGGCCCACGTCGAGCTCGCGGGTGCGCTGCTCGTAAGTCACGGCCAACTGTACCATACCTACACAGCCAATCTTAGCACCGGTATATGTAAACAAACCTTTATTTGTTCCTACTAACTGTTTATCGCTAAAATATGGTTGATAAGTAGCCTCAGAAATTACGGTGACAGCAGACTCGCTATCTATTTCAAATTTAATTTGAACATTATCAATTGTTATTAATTCTGCTATAGGTTCGCCACGCTCAGAATGTATGACAAACAACTCGCCGTCATCGTAATCATCCCCATTCACCTCGTCGGCTCCCATGAAATTTAACCCATTTTCATTTTCACATTAGCACATTTTCTGTAAGTGTCCCTGTGAATTACACTACTTGCATTTATATTTTCTGAACCGACACTGAGATGATGCATGGTTCCTACGGCCGCACACGGAGCACCTCTCTCTGCTCGTGCCGCTGCTCTGCCCGCCCTGCTGCACGCTGTTGACCTGCCCGGTGCAGCTGACTGAATTAGGAATTTATGTGTAGTTTTGTAATTATATGCATTTCGAAGTCATAAAAAAGTTAAAATATTCTTTTAAAACATTAGTGTATAAAACCTCCATAATTAGTTTACTTACATCAAATACAAAAAGATTTATTATGATATATATCAACATAAACGCGCAAAATTACGAGATATCAGTAATTTTGTGCATATGGCCATACATTTCGTAGCAACATGTAACAACGAAAGTTCACAAAGTTATAAAAATATGTGATAAAATCAACTTATTACTATGGAAAAGAAAAGCAACCCATGTTATAAATATTGTGTCGTCCCTATGTGTGAAAATAACACAAAAACTGCATCTGACAAAGTTTATTTTCATATGCCGAAAGTTGCAAGTATTAGGAAAAGTGGTGCAAGGTGGTGATGAGAAGAGACAGTGTATCTTGTTTGAGCACTTTATACTGTTGTGAAGATCAGTCAGTACATTGAAATAGATTTCCTACGTATACCTACTTGTTTTATTTACAAACCTCGATGAAAACAACCTAGTTAACGAAAAGTTCGTAAACATATTATTTAATTCAATTATTTTTATGTCATATCCTAGTGATAAGTACTGAATAAATCTAATATCTAATATATAAATCATAGGTCTTTACCTATGAAATTGCCGTTCTGCAGTACTGGCCATTTCAAATCAAAATAATTTTTGTTTGGCTAAGAATTCTAATTTCAAATTAATTTTATTTTAAAAACATGGAATTCTTTTTCCAATGTAGTCATTTTTTTTTCAGTTTATTGATTAGTGTTACATTTTCATCGCATTTCAATCTTTTCGTCATCATGGATACGTTAAAAATTCGAGTAATTATGAAATATGAGTACCGTCGTGGCAGCAACACGGCTAAAAGGCGGCACGCAACATCAACAACGTTCACGGAGCTAACACTACTAACCAACGCACCACCTGTTATTGGTTTGCTCGCTTCCGTTCTGGAAATTTCGACCTGAAAAATGAACCTCGCGGTCGTCCGAAGACTTTGGTCAGCAGTGACGAATTAAAGGCGATTGTGGAAGCTGATGATACATAATCTACGGCTGAATTAGCAGCAGCTTTCGACGTTAGCGTCAAAACAATATTGGTCCATTTGCGTCAAATTGGCAAGGTAAAAAAGCTTGACAAATGGGTGCCCCACAAATTCAATGATCGCCAGCGCGAAGTACGCGTCGAGACGTGCCTTGCACTGCTCAACAGACACACAAATGAAGGAATTTTGAACCGCATTGTTACCTGCGATGACAAAATGGATTCTATTTGATAACCGCAAGCGCTCAGCAAGTTAAAAAATGCCATAAACGAAAACTTACTCCTAGAAAAGTGATGGTCACTGTTTGGTTGTCTAGCGCCTGTGTGATTCATCACAGCTTCTTACCAAACGGGGTGAGCATTACTGCAGATGTGTACTGTGAAGAACTGAACACAATGATGGAGAAGCTGGCACATCTCCAACAAGCATTGGTCAATCGCTCGTCTCCGCTGCTCCTGCACGACAACGCGCGACCTCAAACTGCACAGCAGACGGTCTCCAAGTTGCAAGAACTGGGGTTGGAAGCTCTCCGTCATCCGCCATACTCACCAGACCTTGCGCCTACAGACTACTACTTTTTCCAGAATTTGGATAACTTCTTTGCGGGAAAAAATTCCAATTCAGGAATTGAGGCAGTACAAAATGCCTTTGAAGAATTTGTTGCCTCCCGTCCAGTTGATTTCTTTAAGAAGGGCATCAATAAACTGCCACTGCGTTGGCAAAGATACATTGATGTCATGGGTGATTACTTCGATTAATACAATTAAAAAATACATGAAAAAAATTCGTTTAAATTTTTTCATACAATACGGCAATTTCATAGGTAAAGACCTAATATTCATATATTGAAAACAACAAACCACATAAAACACGAATTAACTTTTTCTTCTTTTATTTATGGCAATCGCGGTTGCAAAGGTTTTGCACCATTCTGCCAGTGTCGAGAATTGATAGATTTTTTTTCGATATTATTTAATTACATTATCATTATACGAATTGTAAAAAAAACATAAATTTCGAGGGTCGAGATTTCTTCGAGAGTCTTAGATTAATTACGCTGGGATTATTTCACCCGGAATCCGCCTGGCCCTGGAAAATTCAGTGCACTGAAAATAGAACTGTGCGCTAATACAATAAAGTTGAAAATGGAAGTTACGAGTGTCGAGCTGTCATACCTACATGACATTGAAATTTGTCTTGACACTCTTGTGTTTGATTTTCAACTCTATTGTATTAGCGCAGAGTTCTATTTTCAATGCTCATAATTCATCATTTCATTCTTTTCCGAAAATGCCTTCGCCATACGCGTATACCACGCATTACTATGGTATTATGATGTGCTTATGTGAAGGATTTGGGAATGTCGCAGAGGCATTGAGGATTTCCTGGAGGTGATATCCTCATGCCCGCCATCTTTCAGAGTCCCGTACCATTACACAGGCATGCGAGTGTTAGAAAATAGGCCCATTAAGCGTCCAGCGGTGGGCGGCAACTGGACGTAAATATTGAGGAGCAAATTTTAGACGGTGCGCCGAGATGCCGAGATCCTCGTCTTGGAGCCCGCAGTGGGGCTAAAATGCTCAGACGTCGGCACGGTAGGCCAGTTGCTATTTGCTGTTCGATTTAACTGTATGTACCTCATCTTAATTTATTTTTCTTAATCAGAACAAAAAACTTAAAGTAATTAAATGTTAACTTAATAAAAGTTATTAAATAGGTACTTGAATGTTGAGTGAATTATTATAACTGTAATAAACTGAAACCTTTTCATCCGTTATTGGATGATTTATACAGTATTCTCCGAGCGAAGTAACCACTCTTGAAATACTGTAGTACCTGGGACAGTTGGTTTTTAAATGTCGTATGGTTGCCCAAGCACATAGGGCATTCTCACAGCATAGTCAGTCAGTCCAGAGGAATGACTGGTCAATACGTCTGGGGCTAACTATGTACGGGTTTCCTCACGATGTTTTCCTTCACCGTTAGAGCGTCCGTATAATGTACTTGAGATCTCAAAAGGTCTCATTGGTACACGCCACAACCTGGGAATCGAACCTGCACTCTCTCGAGTGCAAATCAAACGTTCTACCCACTAGGCCACGGAGCTATCTAACTTTAAATAAGATTGTTATTAATCTATGCAAGTTTCTTGGTTTATTTACTACATACGGTACAGCTGCTAGTATCAGCTGATTTTCTCTATACGCATTTTCCTGCGCCTTTATACCTGCGTGGGCGCGGGGGACGTGTTTGCGCGGCCTACCCTGCGCGCGCGCCGCACAGTGGAAAATTTGGGTCCGTATCGGATCAAAAATCTGTAACTTCAAGGTTTTTCATCGTATTATATTGAGATTTGGCACATGTATACAGTGATATACAAATATTTTAAAAATAATCAATTTTTGTATTTTTTTTCAATGTATACATATTTATTTCAGGTTAAAAAAAAGAAAAGAGAAAAAAAGTAATACGAGTAGTTATATGTTTATTTTTTATAAATAAGTACTAATATGAGTAAAATTAAGAAAACTTAAACAATTACTTATCACACAAGCATAATAAAATACATTAAATCGTATAGTATCTATCTATACCTCACACCAAACTAATTGATCTCAGATTAGACAAATCTTATAATATTATTGGTTTTATATAACTAGGTTTTAGTTACTTATAATGTTATATTTAATTGTTATTATCCTCGCTATTCCTAACTAAAATTACTTCCATTCCGGTGTAAATGTAAGATCACCTTCAGGTACCACCTTCAAAAGACATAGTGCCTCTTCATCAAGATCCTTCACATTTCTCACATAAGGTTTTCTTAAACTTGAAATGTATGGATCTGAAGTATATAGAAGCGTTTTAAATACGTCTTCATTTGTATCAGCTATACGGGAACATTTTCTGGCATGGTGCAGGCGCATATTTCTGTAGTCTTTATTGCGCTACTCTTGTGCATCTTCCGACAGTTGCCCAATAGGAAGAACAGAAAAATGTTTGATCACGTTTTTACTCCGTGTATAAGTAATTTGTGCACGGAGGATGGCATGTAGTACCAATCATAGAACTTACTAACATAAATTCGCGCAGTTTCTAAGGCATAAACTCCAAATTTTTCGGGATCGATCATCATTCCAGAAGATAGAGCTTGTAAAATTATATACAAGCGTTTAATCAATGTTTCATCAACACCTGTTATGTTCGCCGAGCAAGTGTAATTGTGTATGAGTTTCCACTTACTTGACGAGGTTTGTCGATAATTAATCCTAGCTCTTCCCTGAAACGTTTTTGAACAAATTCCTTCTTTTCTTTCTTCAATTTCTTTTTTTCTTCTGTTGTAGCAGACCAAGTCTTAAAGTCAAGATTGTAGCAAATGTGTAATACCATTTCCATGCTGCGAATCCAGGCATTCAATGTGGATAATCCATATTGGTAAGCACTTTCATTTTCAGGTCTAGCAGTCACTTTTAATAGGTCATTCATAAGTCGAGGATTAGCCCCACATATCGTGCACGTAGAACCCGATGGAGTTTCTGTTAGGACTTGAGCCACCTTACCATCAATCATTGTTAGAAAAAGTTCGTGCTTCACATTTACTGCAACACCATCTTTGTTTATTAATGACGGGCGTAAAGATTCAATTTGTCTGGTAATTTCGTCTACAACTGCCTTAGTTTTTTCAGGAGTTTCTTTACAAAATTCAAATAGAAATAGGTCTACAATAACGAACAGATGAAGGTACTGGATTTTGCCAAATAATGGCCTTTGAGAGGTCATCAATTAATCTAATGGGAACTAATAAAGCAACGAACAGATTGGCATCTGAAATAGTTTCCGATTCTTCTGGCAGTTTCTGCTTGTATTGACTTTGTCCAGATGAACCATCACATCCCCATTTACAGTAAAGGATTAAATTTTTCATCAAAGATTAAATCAAAATTTTAAAAATTCTGGCATCTGTGTGGTCCAGTAAGTCTTGTATATTAATCACTTTAGCATAAGTATTTGTGATTTCGATTGTAGAAGATGGTGGATAGCAAGTTTGTTTTATTTCTTGTATTTTGTAATATGGGGGAAACATTGTACACTTTCTTTCGTTGGTTAAATTTCTTAGGTACATATATTGTGCTTTATTTAGATCCAAATCAATAAAAGCACTCAATGCTTCTGTATCAGATAAAATCTTCATTTGGTTTGACTCTTTCCACATAGTCGAGAAAACTTTTTTCTTTTCGCTCTCAGAGTTTCTTAGCTCTTCAACAAGATGAGCCTCTGCATACTCACCTAAGGCCCGCAGTCCTTGCAAAAATGCGTTACAAATGTGCTCAAACCCATATTCTTCTAGTAAAAGAGTGTTTTTCCTTTTCTTTGTTGATTCTGAGGAGTCTCCATAAGCAATGCACGGTCTTCCTCGTTCACCAGAAGTTAATGGCAGTGACTGTGCTTCAGACTCCGGAAACTGTACTGAATATCCTGACTCCAGCCAGCTTGTATTATTCCGAATAAATTTGTCCTTTTTCCGTGATGCTTGAGCCCAGCGCTTATTGAAAGAAGGCAGAATATATCTTTGAATGTCACCAATTACAAAACACAAGTTGTTTTCAGAAACATTTAATGTTTGCTGTAGAACTATGGACAACGATTCCAAGGTTCTGCCACGCTCGATATAGGGAATGATGAAATCGCCCTTAGTACAGTTGAAAGTTGACATTTTAATGGAAATAACCAATTTAAATAAGTGTCACTTAATATGAAATACACGCTGAAGTGTGCAATTTGAAGATATTTGCTTCCCCTTATATACTGGTTTTTTAGATATGAAATACGTACTAATATCAATGTTATGCATATTTACTCACGCAGGACGAGTGCAAATACCGAATTATCTACTCCGACCTCTATCACATTTTTTCCCATAACTTCCAGGGCCGCAAACTTCCGCAGCTGATATTTTAAAATTTTTATTTATGAATAGTTAGGCTATCAAATAACACATAAAGTTGCGCGTGGGGAGACGTGGGTAAATGTGAAAACCTTCGACGAAAAAAAAAAGTGAAAAATAGGGTATGTCAATTTTTAAGTACTTACTGAAAAATAAAAAGCATATTAAAAAAAGTTAATAGCTCATTATTAAGAACATAAAATATCCTTTTTAAAAATGTATAAAACCGCATGCATGTGCTAAATACTTTTTTCACAATATTCATTTGAATTATGTGTATGCAAACATTTGAATGAGCCATCCGCTACTTCAACTTACTTCAACCTATGAAAAAAAAATATTTATGCAGTTTTAGTACAAAAAAATGTCTGATTAGGATTATTTGGTTATTAGAGTATCGAATGCAATAAATATTTCATTCAAATTGTGATATTTTAAAAACCATTTATGATATGCTCTAGTTCTACCATTTTCCATAGTGCGCCGCCTCTGACCGCCCGTGTGGTTATGTACGTTGTACATTGCGTGTTGAAAATTTTGACTTTTACAAAAACAATCGATTAAAAGCAAATGACTAGTACCAGTGGATCTATCTCATGGCCTAATATAAGCCCACGAAGTTATCGGGACTGGTCTTAATACACCCTGTATAGAAGATACAGAAAAATACCGTAAGGCTTTAACAAATTCATGGATTAAAGCGCCATGCCACGCAGTTTGGCAGGTTTATTACCTAATTTAAAAATTTATTTACGAAATAAGTTATCTTTCATTAATTTATTCTGCATAATTAGGCCGGCAGCATCTATAAGCTTGAGGATGTCCGTGGGCGACGGTAATCGTTTAATTAACTACCGTCTGCTTTTTGCCGACGTTATTCCATTAAATAACCTAACCAAGAGCAAGTCAGGACATGTCTAAGGAGGGTTCCATAACTATTATATAAACGCGTGACAGGTTTTTTTCAAATTACTTCAAAAGTTACTGTCCGATTTCGTTCTAAATGATTTTCCTAAAGAGTATTTAGCATGATCTATTAGCATGGAAAATATCAATTTTCTAAGTCTCATAGTATAGAAATGCCAGTAAACCAACAAACTTATAAACATATTTGGAGGCAGATTACTCGAAAGTGAAAAATATTTTTCACATGTATGGAGAGCCTCCCCTAAAATGTAAAATTATTATTATTTTATGATGCCAAAACTGAGACCTATACACAGTCTTACTATACCAAATATCATCCATTTATATTCATAATAA
Organism: Phengaris arion; assembly: GCA_963565745.1. Taxonomy (NCBI): domain Eukaryota; kingdom Metazoa; phylum Arthropoda; class Insecta; order Lepidoptera; family Lycaenidae; genus Phengaris; species Phengaris arion. The sequence goes on from OY751437.1 coordinate 16,801,372, forward strand.
CAGAAGTCTGTCTGTCAGACAGACGGACGGACAGACCGTAGAGAGTACGTACGTACGTAAAAAGAAAAGTTGGAACTTACATAAATGCAATCACAAAGCAGGTGCTCAAACGCTTTGAAATCCACATTCGAGCAGTCAACAGGTGCTAACAATGGTCGCTGAAAGCCGCTGACACCTCGCCCATGTAGCGGCGAGACAGTTTGACATGAGGTGTGTAAATTGGGTATTGCTTTCATTATGACTAATCCGAAATAGACACCGTTACAAACTCCGAAATTCGATTGATATCGCGCAATAATCGGCTGCGATTTCGTCCGAGTGTTAGTTGTTGTAACTTAAGTTGGTGCAAAGTTATATTATGTAATAATCGTTATATTGTGTGATCTATCATCTAAGTATGTACCTAATTGCCGATAAATAAAATTAAAGTGTATATTTGTAATTTCAAAATAACGGCTTTTTACTTACAGCATATGAAATTAAATATGGTACTTACCTACTTACAATAAAAATATTTTTAAAAAAATTATAATTTTTTTTTTCTTGTAACTTGTACGGTCTATGCTTTCATAAGCAATACCGTCAAAAGCCATTAATTTTAAATTACAAACAGACACTTCTATTTTATTTATTTGTATAGATTAGTAAAAAACTTTCCGTACCTATAGTTTTACGAGTTTTGCGCATCCGGAGGAGTATGAAATTTGGCCAGTAAATTAATGTTTATATATGAATAGGAATGTGCGCTTAAAGATATATATTTTTTTCAATAATATAATAATTATTTAGAAATACATAAAATTAATAATAAAACCTTACCAAGAGAATGTCAGGATATGCCTAAGAAGAGTTCCGTAACTACCAATGCCAATGCGCAATAGATTTTCTTTGCATTTCTTCAAAAGTTGTTGTCCGATTTCGCTCAAAATAATTTTCCTAAAGAATTTTTATCATGATCTATCAGCAAAGAAAATTACAACTTTCTATGTCCTATAGTTTAGAAATAGGGGGGAGCATCTTATAACCACTTTGGAGGCCGATTACTCGAAAACTTTGTAAAGAACTCATGTATGAAACCTTGTATTTATTTTAAAAGACCTATGCAACGATACTCCAGACGATGGGGTGAAATGAAATTTTTTTTTCATCCCCACTTCACATGTATGGAGAGCCACCCATAAAATATAAAATTATTATTATTTTATGATGCCAAAACTGAGATCTATACACATTACACAATGTATAACTATACCAAATTTCGTCCGTTTACATCCATAATTACAGAAGCTAGAAAGGCGGACCGACAGGGTATAAGGGTTCCTTGAGTATTACGGAATCCCAAAAATAATAACAACACTCACTACCTCAGATTATTATTAACACACACACTACCGTGATTTTCATAGATACCATAGAGGAAGTTAAATAAATAGATACAATTGGGCGAATTTCGTCTACAGGGCGACCTCTAGTTATGTCTAATTTATCGAGTTAGATGCATAAACATATTACAAACAAAACCCGTCATTAGAGTCGGATTTGTTTCCGAATGAAAATTCATGATGTCGCAATAATCCAACTAGCGAGCGTGGATAAATTGTGTCAGCTGTATTATATTATGCTCGCATTGGCAAGCAATCACACAGGAATACCTAATTTTGTAAACATTTAAATATGCTTAAGTAAAGATGCCGCAGATACGTAATTCAGTGCATTATGTACTTTACGTTGTGTATTAATGCATTTGTATTTTATTCGTTTAAAAGATAATACCTGGGTAACCGCATTTTGCTCGGTGTTCTGATAGACTTCAAAAAATAATAAAAATAATCCCAAATTATTTATCTAGCCGAGATTCGAGCCCACCAATCACATTCTGAATTTCCGAACAAAGCAAAAAATGCAAACCAAAATGCCAATCAGACTGACACAAAGTAACGAAATTATTGATAGTATAATTATTGTTGTGCGACGAAAGAAAAAATATTTATAACTATTAAAGCGCTGTTTCCCTGGGATATGACCTAGCTAGATCAATTTTTCTTCTCAAAAACTACCTGCATACTAAATTTCGTGGTAATACTTTTAGCCATTTTTAAGACCTAGCTGGATCGATTATTATTCTCCCTTTCTAAAATTAGAAACTGCGCATTTTTATATTTTTTTATTCCGTCGTGCAACAATATTATTATCAATAATTTCGACTGTCGTTAGACAGTCTGTTTGGCAGCTTGGTATGCATGCCTACTATATATTATACAAGATTGTCACGTTTAAGATAAACTGTGAGTTTACTTAAAATTCGAGCACTTAGCGAGCAATGCAACATAACATAAGGGAAAACGTTTGCTTCATGTCGCTTTTACACCTAAAATAAGAAAATTTAATTGGAATTGAATGGAATAAGGCCGGCTCCGAGCACAAAAATCACGTGACGTAAGCACAACTTCACATAAGTTACAAAGTGCCTGGGTAACTAATGTAACCTTATAAATTAAAAAAATAAAAAGAATCACAAAAATATTTATCTGACCGAGAATCGAACCCACCACATTCCGAATTTCTAAACAGAACAAGAAACGCATACCAAACTGCCAATCGGACTAACTTAACAGCATCGAAATCTATACATATAATAAATTTGTAACTGTTCGCTGTCTATACATGGAAGATAAATAAGAAAAACTTACTGGGGGGCCTTATGAATATGTATAGAAACCAAAACAATGTTTTTTAGAATTTTTATCTGTTTGTCTGTACGTTTGTACGCGCTAATCTCAGAATCTACTGAACGGATTTTGATGAAAGGTATGGTAGTACATTAGACTCTGGATTAACACATAGGCTACTTTTTATTGCGGAAAAATGTACGGTTCCCGCGATATTTGTTTTTGCGGGTACGAAGTAAACGGCTTAACCGATTTGAATGCGGAAATCACTATAGCGTTTTGGTTTAATCTACTAAAATCGTTGTGTTTGTTTTATTTAAAAAAAAAATAGAACATATAATATGCTAGGTATAGAATAACTTATCAGCCACTTCAACTATGAAGTGGCTGAAACTTTACGTAGGTATTACCTATTCATTGATGTATACTAATGCCAGGAGTAATAAGTGAGAAGTTCTAGGTCGTAGCGCTAACTCATGTTAAGCATCGCGGGTTATGGATTCAACTAGGATGGGTGACCACAATCCCACATATTTTAAAGATTAACGTCTACACACCTAATACCTACTAACGATTTCCTGTTCAAAAGATTTTCGAAATCATTAAAAGACGACGACGAACATATCCTTACTTATTATATACGCGAAAGTTTTATGTATGGATGTATGAATGTTCGTTACTCTTCACGTAATAACAGCTGAACGGATTTTAATGAAATTTGATATGGTAGTAGTTTAGTCTCTGAATCAACACATAGGCTACTTTTTATCACAGGAAAAAGTGCGGTTCTCTCAAGATTTCTTTTTCGCACTAGAACGACTAATATCTGAACCATACTAATATTATAAAGATGTTGAAGTTTGTTTCTTTGTGAGTTTGTGACTTACCGAGATTGTAAGGGATAATCTCTGAATCTATTTCAACCTATATTTAAAATTATTTTACCAATAGAAAGCCACATTATTTGTGTGCTAAGTATTATTTGTGGGCTTATATTAACCCGAATTAAAAATGATAAGTCTTTACCGTGGTAGTCGGATTTGAACGATGAGAGATGAGTGATGAACTCAACAGAGTTCTAGAGAAAAGTTTTATAGTTTAATAGTGCCTGCAAAAAATATAAATAACATTTGCCCGCGGCTTCTCCCGCGTGATATTGGGTTTTAAACGATATCTTTATAATAATTTAAAACTTTCATACTACTATTAACTATTTTACTTTCTTAGGGATTGAATATTGAAAAACGCTAAAATACGTAACTCATTCTTTTTTCGTACTCAATTCTTTCGAAATTTTATGCGAATATGCCCAAGGAATAAAAAAATCATACAAACTTTTCCCCTTTCCTATTTCACCACCTTGGGGAGTTGAATTTTGAAAAATGCTTCCTTAGTGGATGCTTTCATAAAATAAGAAAGAGGGTAATATTTAAAATAGATCACACTTTTTTGAAAGGTTAAAAAGATAAGGGACTATAATATGATCCGGAATCCGGAAGGCTGGAGAAAATTCAGAACGCTAAAAATAGAACTCTGCGTTAATGCAATAGAGCTGGAAATCGAACACACAAGTGTCGAATCAAATGTCAATGTCATATATTATGTTTAGTTTGACACTCGACACTTTGATTTTCAGCTTATTAGCGCAGAGTTTTGTTTTCAATGCTCTGAAATTATCCCGGCCTACCGGATTCGGGATAATATAGTCCCAGCCTAAGGTCGTGTTAACTAGCGTGGGTGGGTCAATACGCACTTTCCACTTTTCTCGAAAATTTATTATAAATTTGAGTCCCCCGCTGAGTCTGTCTATCTGTATGTTCGCGATAATCTCAAAAACTACTGAAAGTATTTTCATGCAGTTTACATTTACCGACAGAGTGGTATCTTAGGAAGGTTTAGGTCGATAATAATTATTTAAGGTTGTGTGGAAATTGTTTGATTTGATTTTGACGATAATATTGTTGAAGGTGTCGAACAAAAATCAAGCCGTCTGGGAGCTTTTATCGAAAACGGTGCCTATCCTCACCCGTTGGAGATAATTTATAACAAAACAATGTATTGGTGGGATTGTTTCTCTTCTAAAGGTCTACAAAAAAGTTTGCGACGGCATATAATATTATGTCTATCTTTTAAGGATATGTTACTATACCCATACATTTAAAAAAATCACAAATAATTCGTTATTTTCAAAAGCTATTTAGACGGATACAATAATATATAATATTAATGCTTATCTAGGAAATTATATCTAGGGGATATCAATTTTACTCTGTGCTATTATTATTTACCATATTTCAGTATGTATACTTATTTACTATAGAAGTTTTTTGCCACGAACACTTTCAAACGGGAGTGAAGCTGCGGGGGGCAAAAGCTAGTTTATATATATAAAAGAAAGTCGTGTTAGTTACACTATTTATAACTCAAGAACGGCTGAACCGATTTGGCTTAAAATTGGTGGGGATGTAGCTTAGAACTAGGAGACGGACATAGGATACTTAATTGTCCCACCCAGTCTGTCTGTCTGTATATTCGCGATAATCTTAAAAACTACTGAAAGGATTTTCATGCCGTTTACATTTACCGACAGAGTGGTTCCTTAGGATGGTTTAGGTCGATAATAATTTGTTAAAAGGTTTGTGGAAATTGTTTGATTTATGACGGTAATTGTTGAAGGTGTCAGAAAAAATCAAGCCGTCTGAGAACTTTTATCGAAAACGCTGCCTAACCTAACCCGTTGGAAATAAATAACAAAACAATGTATGTTGAGATTGTTTCTCTTTTATAGATCTACAAAAAGTCCGCGATGGCATAGACATGTCTATCTTTTAAGTTACTGTATCAATTCTAAATTTAAAATAATGATCAGAAATAATGTGGTAATTTCGGAAGCTATTTAGACGGATACAATATAATTATCCTTATCTAGGAGATTATATCTAGGAGATATCTTAAAATCAAAAAGTGCGTGTGATAATTTATAATTAAATATATATTTTTACTCTGTTCTATTACTATATTGCAATAGGTATATTAGCTAAAGACTACCACGAACACTCTCCCACGCGGGCTAAGCTGCGGGCAAAAGCTAGTTAACATTTGTTGCTTTAAAATTAATTAATTTCCCAGAGATAAGACCTCTAGCTAGATCGATTTTTTCTCTCCCAAAACTCCCTGCATACTAAATTTAATGGTAATACATACAACCGTTTTCAAAAAAACCAATTATATATACAAGAATTTCTCGTTTAAAGTATAATATTCAAGATAGCCGATCCTTAAACTTAAATAATAAATTCTGGTAAAATCAACTCAACCAAATATTGAGTTATTTTTAATTAAGGTTTTCTACGAGGGCATGTCTAAGACCTTGCTGGCATGTAGTCTAGAATGGGTATAGTAGCATGTAGTTAGTAGTAGTAGTTATATTATTTCAGTTAAATTTTGTTATATCTGTTCAGTGTTCAGGTTGTTAAAGGCACTATAATATATTCCGATAAATAATAGCTGACCGAATTATTAATTTTTGGTTAGGGCTAAACCGCGGTAATCTTCGCACATGATCGCGTCACATTGTAGTGGTGTGGTCGATTTAACGGATCAATTGACTGGTGCAAAATGCACCCAAAATCACTGCAAAGCTAAACCTATCTTTCGATTAATCGCTGGACCAGTCTATCGACAACCAAACCAATGTTTCTCAATCAAATATTTTTATTCACAATAATTTATGTAATTGCAGGTAAAAGAAATTACAAGATGTAAATCAAATAAATAAATTATCATAGTTTCATAGAATCACCAGAAAATTGTCACAGGAAGTCTATTTTAAACGTGAAAAATTAATATAGCTATATTATTATTAATTTTAACCATTATGGTAGCCGATCGCAAGATACGACGATGATGATGATGTTTATAGATAACTACTATGTTAGTTAAGTTCAGTGTTTCAGGAGTAATATCGAGATCGAACTAAATTACAAAATCAAATTCAAATATTACTTAGATTAAAATTCCTGATTCCTGATAGGATCTAGGTCACAACTCACAAGAGTAAGATTAAAAGCTGAAACGATATATTGTTTAATGTTTTTCATTTTTCTCTATTGTTGCAGATTTCGACAGCTGTGTTTCATTGCATTGTTCTCAAGTGAACTGATTAATAATGCTTACACGTCTATAGCAGGTGTTTCTTACAGAGACGATTTCGATTTCGCGGAAAGAAATAGAAAGAATAAGTGCCAAGAAGGCCCACCGGTTTTTTGGTATCTTGGAAATGTGCCTGTAATTCCACAGATAGTGCCACAAATAATACCAGTAATTCATGTAGAGTTTGTTGAATACACTACTACTGAAATTCCCACAACTCAACGCTTGCTATCGCCTTTTGAAGCACTATTTGAATCATTCAAGAGAGATATATCTGAAGAACCTGTTGCACCTAGAGTAGAAATGACAAAAGAATTCGGAAAAGTCCACGTGTATCGTCAACCAGTATCTTATAACACTATGAAAATGATTAAAAAAATAACAAAAGCATATGTTGATACTATGACTTAATTAAAACAGATATTTCATAAAAAATATTAAATTATTCTTAATTCTGCTGACTGTTGGGTCTTACTTATTTATTTACTCACTCTGACAAAAATATGGACATGCACCTCGAGACCAGATTAAAGTGCTGTAAAGATTTTTCATAGCGTTTCTTTAAATAACAATCAAATCAGATAAATCAAAAGGAAATTGTTTTTATAAATACATCGTTTGTAAAATGTTTGCAGTTTTATTGCTATGCCTAGCTTGGTTATAAATGACTAAGCTTAGTGTGACAGGTAGGCACTATATATATTATTCTAAAACCTAAGTGTCATCCTACATCCTTTTGCGTTTTAAAACAAGCCCAGCTTTCAAATTGATTATTCTCATGTTAATAATATTCTCTTTTAACAAACACAATGCGTTTTAAATATTTTATTTATTGTTCTTTATTACCTGACTACGGCGAAGCCAAAAAGAAGGGTAATGATTTTGGCAATCTATATAATATGTATGTATGTTTGTTCCATTGTAGCGCCTAAACTACTGGTCTGACTTTAATAAACGATGTGCTAATAGATAAATAATAGCCCGGGTAACGTAGTTTCGGGTTATACTTATATTAAAATTTTAATAATCTTTTTTGATATACCTATCATCGATTTCTTCATATCTAGAAGAGTACCTATTGATTTCGAACAATCAGAGTATTGTTCTGAGTAAGATGAGTATAAAAGGCTTGTAATTTGAGGTATTGTTTGATAATTAATTATTTTAATATATATATGCCAACTTTAAGTAAAAGCATTCTTATAAACATTCTTATAAATAGACTTAAAAGTATGAAATAAGGATGGTGGACAATGGAAGGCTACTCTAACTAGTAAACGCTTTTTATTGACTTATTTACTGGATAACTGAAATAATAAAAAGTATTAAATAATACTTTGTTTCATTATGTGCCATATGTACATATTAAGCTCATCCGAATGGACTTTCAAGAAACAGGCTACCAAACAAGGCCACTATTATAGATTAGTCGTTCAACTTAAAAATAGAGTCGTAACTTTTAATAACACTACATAACATGCTCTTTCATGTACATAAAACATTAAACGCTTAATATATTTTATTGTCTATAAAAAACTCAACGAACATTATTTGAACACCATCGCATTACTAAGAATATATGAATGGAATTTTTATAAAATAGGAGTAAGGATTATAATTTTGATATCAAATAACTTGCTAATTCTTGCGTTTGTTATTGAAATTTTAATGTTATTCCACCTAAAATGGCCGTTCTTAGGGGTCCGTTCTTTGTAAGGTATAGGTATATATTTATATACTGCCATTTTTCTTTTTTTTTTTCTTACGATGGGAAAATGCGTTTACGCATCCCGCCCAAGGTTTCCAGGCGAGTATGTGGGATTTGCTGGCTAGTGCCAGAATACCCACTAAAAAACCATCGAAGAGCCCTCTCAGTGCCAATTGGTGAGAGCCACGGGATCGCTCGCGCACTCTACCGCAACTCTACCGGCGCCTGTCCGCAGGTGCAGACTCTGCTCGGAACCTTCGCACTACACTATCACCCACGGCCCTCACTAAGGAGGAATGTGGTGATCGTGAGCGAGCCGCCTGCGTCCGATTCTCTTGCGACGGATAGGTAGAGACGAAGGGTCGTCTTCCCTAGCCCTCTCCATCACTTCCTTCTGTACCATCACTTCCTCGCAGAAGGAGACCATCATATTCCATGATACATCACTGTCCACCATAGCCCCTACTACGGCCGGCAATGACAGGTCGTTCCCAATTACAGCAGCAAGATGAGTTCGCTGCTCGATCCATCTCGGACACTTTTTTTTTTTTTTTTTTCATCCCCCTAACTGTATCAGGGCTTGTTTTTTGCTTTATTTTTCTTTCTTATACTCTTATTACTATTGATTACAATTTTGCTGTTATTATCCTTATATCTAGTACATTTTTGTGTTTTTATTACAACAGTAATTTGTCTTTTTTAGAAAATGAAGTACTCTAGGTACATGTCAGTTTTAATAATAATGTCAGACAATTTTTGCATACATGCTTAGGAACATCAGTGATGTTCAGTAACATTTCCATTTTTTAAAAATACAATATAATGACGTGCTAAATTAATATATCCAATTCAGTACATAATTCCAATAAAATAATTAAATAATAAAAATAAAAATAGTAATACGATAATACGATAATTCAATAACATTCATAAATGATAAATTACATTTCAATACATTAAATATTCAAGATGTCAAGCAAAAATATAAACGATAAAAACTACAGCACGAACATTCATTCTAACCCTAATATCACAGTAAATCTTAATCTAGAGCCTACACTAGTAACACAAATTTGTCACAATTAATTTTGTTAACATACACTATGATTTCCTTACAGTAGGAAATGAATGTTTCCCTCCTTTTTCCCCCCAGGATGGAAGACAGGCTCTCACCCGTAATAGATGTGCCCAATTTTTGCTCAGTATCATATCTACTGCTAGCAAAAATCGGGCACTCGAATAACAGGTGAGGAACCGTCTCCTCAACTCCTGGCTGACATGAGCACGACGGGTCCTCCTTCAACTTGAATCTGTTCAAGTAGAAGGCGAACCCGCCGTGTCCGGTCAGTATCTGTGTAATGTGGTGTGTAATGTCTATTTTCTTGACTATTTTGTATGCTGCAGCAGCGCTTGGGAAAAAGAGCTTCGTGGTTCCGGCCGTCCCTCCCACTTCGTATCTCCTGTCCCATTCCTCAACCGTATCCTCTCTTAAGATACGCTTGACAAATGAAACAGGACACAGATCGTAGTCAGGCTTCCTTTTCAATCTCAGCGCGGCCTCCTTGGCTAATTCGTCGACCCTTTCATTCCCTCTCAACCCTGCGTGAGCCTTAATCCAAAACAGGGAGACCTCCCGCCTCTGCGATGCAGTTTTTCGGAGGGCCGCCCTTGTTTGCACTGCCAGGGGATGAGGGGAACTAAGGGTGACAGCCTGGAGGGCCGATCTGGAATCGCTAAGGATACCGACCTTCGCCATTCCGCTCTTGCAGGCTATGTCTACAGCTCTCTGGAGCGCTAGAAGCTCGGCTTGGTAGACGGTACAATACGGCGGCAACGCAAGCTTGACGGCCTTCGTCTCGGCCTCACCCTCCCATACGGAGAGTGCGGCTCCGACTCGACCCTCAATCTTGCTGCCATCTGTAAAGATCCTATGGACGTGGCTATTAACCACGTCCGCATCCATCCAACCATCTCGGACACTCGACCAATGTATGCCTGGCAGTGTTCTCGCCACTTTCGCAGTGGTGACACCTCATTGTAGGCTCTCTACCTGCCACCCTGCACAGGTACCTTCCGAAGCAGCCGTGCCCTGAGAGCACCTGCACGAGGTGAAAAGTGTCTACATACTCTATGTCTACATGCTAACCACTGGTTCAGCACTGGCCGCACAGCCTCTATTGTTAAATGGCCGGCAGTTGGTTGCTGCAGTCTTTCTCTCTACTTTTCAATAAGCACTTGGTTACTGCTCACCAAGTGCTCATTCAAAAGTGTTCTACGCACTTCTGGTGACTGTAGTCCAGGCACGTTACGTCATTACAGCCATTTCGTACCTACGCGCTAGAGCCTCAGCCTCCAGATCCCAAGGTGGCGTTCCTGCCATCACACATTCCGCCTCAAAGGAGATCGTATGATAGCCCCTTATAACTCTAATCGCTATGACCCGTTGTGGTCTACGCAAGAGGGTCTTGTTGTGGGCGGCAGAGCATCAGCCCAGACAGGAGCTCCATAGAGGGCCATCGACCTAATAACTCCCGTATACAAACGACGGCACTGTATTTTAGGTCCACCAATGTTAGGCAGGAGCTTTCAAAACGCACCTGCAGATTGAATGAGTCTGGGAGCCAGACGACGCAAGTGCTCCTTAAAGTTCCACCGGCTATCGAGAACTAGGCCCAGGTAACTAATAGTCTTCTCGATGCCGATGGAAATGCCACCTACAACTAGATGTAATATTGTAGGCTATATAGCTTCCGACTTTTCCACAGACACATCTAGTCCAAGCCGTCGTATCGTATATATGTAGTAAGAAAGACTGCCTGCCTATGCGTCCTTGCTCGCGCTGTTACGAGCGTATCGTCCGCATAACAGACAACCTCTACTCCCTCAAGGTTTGCTCCTCGTAGCACCCAATCATACCCAGGAACACCACACGACACCGTCCGTCGACACCAGCTTGCCCTTGTCGGATACGTCACCATTCTGTCAGAACGGTATGCCGCCACAATCTTTCGTAGGTATCGAGGTACGGTATGGTAGCGAAGAGCTTCCTTTATGCAGCTCCAGGGTATGGTGTTAAATGCATTTTTAATATCCAGGGACACCGCTACCACGACATTGCTCCGAGATACCACCTGCGCTGTCAGATCTTTTACCTGAAGTATGGCATCGTTTGTAGACCTTTGTTTACGAAAACCATACTGAGGTTCACTTAGATCTATCTGATCCTACCTCCGTCATGTGCCTGATAAGCCGCTCAGCAATTATGTGTTCGAAAATTATGTTTATTTATCTTGTTCAGCACAACGATTGGACGATATGCCGATGGCGAATCCGCTGGACGACCCTCCTTTTTCAGCAAGACTAGCCTAGTTTTCCAACTGTTCGGATCCCTGTTCGAGACACGCACTAAAAAGAGTTTTGACCCACGGCTCTAGTGCTTCTAAAGCAAGACACCAAATAGCTCCTGGTATGCCGTCTGGTCCCGGGGCAACCTTTTTAGTTCTGATTCGTAGTTCCGCCGCCTTTAACTCATCCTCAGATATTACTGGTGTAATGGAGCTATCTTCACCTGCTACTTCCGACGATGCCATGTTTGGTGGCAGGTAGTCGTCTCGATCGGGGAACAGTTCCTCCACAATACTTTCGCAGAGTTGAGGCTGTAAAGTCTGTGTCAGTGGAGGGGCCCAAGGACGTAGTTTAGATCTAACCAGCATGTATGTCTTCCCCCATGGGTCTGTATCAAGCCTCTCAAACATCTTTCTCCACGCTAGCGGCTTTGCTCTGCTTATCGCTACCTGAAGCGCTCTTTGCTTTCCTCTATAGGTATTGTAAAGATTAGTCTCAAGACTTTCTTCATGATGAGCTCTTCTCCGCCTTCGAAGGTAGCGGCACCTGGCCGCAACACATGCCTGACGTAGTTGCGCTAACTGGTCAGACCACCAATAAACCTGTAAACCTGTCGCTTAGCATTGAATGGTCCGGCACGGGGCATGGCAGCATCACAGATGGTTGTCATAGCCTCATTGAGACGTTCTGCTTCCTCATTCGCTTCCGCGGAACTTTCCGTATTATAAAGCCATGCCTGCACCATTTCTGCTTCGAGTAGAAGTTCTTTACCAAGCTTTTTAAATGCCCATTTAGGTCCCGACCCAGAAGAAGACCGATTGAGAGTATTTAAAGCTGGTAAAGAGAATGCTTCCATTCTAAAATGAATGTACCGGTGGTCTGATAAAGTTTTCACACCCTCTAGCACTCGCTACTCGTTTACTCGATGAGCCAAGGTAGGCCTTGCAAAGGTAACATCTACTATCGACTCACCCTGTCTTGTACACATGTACTAACTGAACCCTGATTTAAAATTACCAATCCTGTTGCTCACACCCGCTCCTCTGCATCGGTTGCTGGAGATCCCCACGCTACTGATTTAGCATTGAAATCCCCAGTAACAAACACTGGATTTGGTCGACATAGTTTAATAATGTCCCTGACGTGTAAGAGTAATTGTTCGAAGTCAGCCAGGTTTCGGTTAGGCGAAAATTAAACACCAACCACTGATAGGCCATTCACAGTAGCTGCCACTCATCCCCGACCCTTTGCTATATTTTCAAAAGGCGGTGAGCCAACGGCAGTCTGTATGACTATGAGCACCTTGTCCTCGAGATCGCTAACCCAATTTTAGAGGTACGGAGTAAGGTTCGGCGATAAATTCAACATATATTGACCGCTCTGCCAGGCTCTGAACTAGTAGGTCCTGAGCTCTAGCACAGTGATTAATATTGCCCTGCAAAAATACTGTGGCTATTGTTGTTCCATATCTATAGATTCCACCTCAGCCCTTGAAGTAGGTAAAGCCGGCTGCGAGATAGATTTATTTCTATCATAACCCTTTCTTTTATCTTGTTGATCAGAGCGAGTTTTACATGCTCTGCTGCCAAGTCCATGCTTAGCTGGTCTTTTGAGATCAGAACACAGTGCACAATGCGGCCCAGCAGTACATTACCCCGCCTTGTGTCCTGGTTGACTGCAGCGATAGCATATATTGCTACGATCCACTTCAGCGGTATATTGTCCTCGGACGTGGCCAGCTTCCAGGCAACGATAGCAGCGGAGCATTCTAGGCGCAAGCAACTTTACTTGAGCGGCTACCCAGCCCACTAGTAATCTCCCACTCGTGGCCACCTTTTTGGCGACTGATATCGGGCACCGTACCCAGGCTGTGCCTAGACCTGAGTGGTCAAGTCTTATATCTCCGCACTTTACTGAGTCCCTAGGGCACTGGCCTACTTTCGCGATAACCGTCACAACTTCGTCTGCTGTGACGGAATCGTTTAGCCCAGAAATTCGCATTTCTGAGCACTTAGTAGAGCCACATAGGCAGGCTATGCGGACGTTATCGTCACCTAGAAACTCTTTCAACTTCGAGGCAAGGATGTCTGCTTTTTTTCCACTGTTCACCCCTGGGACCTCTAGGATCCGCGCGTTTTTTTTTTCCCTTCTGAACCGGAGATCGAGAAGGCCAAGAGAAGAGAAATCAATCTTATCTTTGGCTTCTTCAATACCTTTTTGTAGGTGATTTCTCTCTCCTCAGCAACGGTCTGAAGGGTAATTGTGACAGCTGCGGAACGCGGAGACCTTAACTTGTTCGCCATTGTGAGCGTGGTTGGTCTTGGTTGAGCTGCTGTTTTCTTTGGGCCTTTTTTAACAACTTGCACCCACTCGCCATCTGAAGTTGTAGGCTTTAAAGTTAGTGCGCTATTAAGTTCAGCAATAGACACACTTTGCAAAGCTTCCTGTGCCTTATTTTTTCCTTTACCCTTTCCTTTTTTCTTTTTCTTTTCCGAGACTTGTGGATGAACGGTATCTCATTGAGTATCTATTCCCGTTCTTTTGGAGGTAAGTCATTTTTTTTGCACCCTTCCCAGACGGTTTAGACAAGTCCCTTCTGCCTGAAGCAAGTGGAGGGCGCATTCGCGATTCTGGCAAAAGCCGGAACTCCAGGGCTTCTAATCTTGCATTTGCCATTGTGCCAACTATCTCCATGATGGTGCACGAAAAAGTCTCCAGAAGGGAGATAGTTGCCTCTTGTGTAGATAGAGGAGCGGCTGAGGAGAGAGCAACGTAAGTGTTTTTCTTTGCCTCGGCTAACTCCGTCCTGAGCTGTGCCATATCTTCGCGAAGATCAGCCAAGTCCGCCTTAAGCCTGGTATTGTCTGCCTGCAGTTTCTTCGTCTCCTTTGAAACTGATCTAGAGCTTAGTACTGCGACTGCCTCCTTGATCGTCGTCGCTGCCTCTTTTAGGGCATGAACAAAGGTACCCTTTAGGTTTTTAGACGACGTCGCTACTTTAAATATGGTTGCCACGTTGTTTAACACCAACTGATTCAATTCAAGGGCTGAGGAATCTCCCATTTCCTTTTCCGGAAGACTTCATGTCTTGAGAAACTGGCCCCCAGTTTCTCAAGACATGAAGTCTTATTGCTCCGTTTTTTTTTCGGTCATTTGTGGCTCTTCCTGTTCCGCTCTTTTCTTTTCTTTCTCTCGCTCAGCATCCTTTAGCGCTTTTTTAGTCAAGGCTAGTCCAGCACATGGGCCAGCCGAAGGACTGATGCTTCTACCTCTTGAAGCTGAAGAAATTTTAGGGGCAGATCTGAAATCCGAGTTAACATCCTCGTGCTTCCGTTTTTGAGAACGGGTCAGTCTCGCCGTAGTGACACAAATTTTTCTACTAGAATCACTATCTGATTCTATACCTATACCATCCACATCCGAAAGCATATCAGAGTCCTTATTAGAAGAAGCCGAAGTCGTTTGGTTTTGATCCACGTGCGAACGTTCACCCCCTCCGTATACATTGGGGCAGCCTGGACGCGTGTCAGTAAGCACGGAGCTTTCTAACACGCGTTCAGAGAGGGATTCCTGGCTAGCTCTCCCGGAGATTTGTATTCTCATCCGCATTAATTTTGCGCTGCTTTTTGTTTAATGACGTACCATACGCGACTCGTCACGTTCGCGCCGGGTTTCCCTGATACCTGCCTTATGGCAGGCGTTCCCCTATCCACCACCTGGGGACGCGCCCGATGGGAGGTCAGCAATACTGCCTAACCTAACCTAACCTAACTATTACAAAACAGAAATATTAATATAAAATATTTTTTTAACTTTGACAGTACGTATTATAACTTAAAGCTAAGTGTATTATATGCTCCTGATTTAAATATATTCCTTATGTGGTCAAGCGTCAAATTAGCCTTTAGCTGTAGATTGGCCGTAGATTCCTAGGAACACAGCAATATTTTAACTTAAACCGAGGAATTGTTTTTTTCTCTTAATTACCATAAAAATCGTTAAATGACAATTCATGGTAAAAAATATGAGAAAATAATAGAATATTTAACTAAAAACTAACGTTTCTCTTTGCGCGCAAATAAAAATTGTAACGTCGACAACCGCAGTCTACAAAACGTGATATATGGAATATGTCCTTACATGTCAATAACTACGATTTTTGGTTGGTCTTCAAAGGAGCGTGGCCTTCCATGGTCCTCCCACCTTAATTTTTATTCGCGAAACAAAAAAAAAACGAGCCTTACATAACAGTAGTCGTCTATTATGTGTAACATGCAATGAAAATATTTCAAAACACACAATGCTCAGTATAATTTTCTAATCTGATAAAAAAATACGGAAACTCTTTCACTAAACAGTGACAGAAATCAACGTCAAAAGTTAAAAAAGCTAAATAATGAAATATTTTATTCCAATCTGACGGCCAACTCTACCACCACGCGCTTATTCGTCAATTCAAATATCGCGCGCTTCCGCGACTTCCTATTACACACTTCAGTCCCATGTCACGAAATCACTCCTACAAATTGCAAGAAAGGGAAAGGAAAGATTATATACATCAATAACTATTTCTCTACTCCCTACTTTTTACTTTTTTCTTTTTTTACTTTTTTTTCCCTTCCTACTTTCGAATTCAGTACAGACGGCGAAGCAATCGTTGAACATACAAAAAAATATATACAGCCGAACGTATTTAAAAAGTCCGCGACAGCATGTAGCCAACTACTATTGTCAAGGTACTCGTAGTACAGGTTATGTCTAAAATTTAATTAAATTACAGGGACAAAAACCCATCACATTGACTACCATCATGAATTTTTTCAGATTTTTCGAAGCAGCCTTTTGCGCGAAGAACTTCCGAGCTTTCAAACGTTTTTGTCATAAGTACTATTGGAAACAATGCAACACTTTTTTGTCATTATAAATGCATTGTAATCAATTGTCATATTATAAATTAAAACATTTAATTACATTCTATCTTGTAGTCATAAAAATAAATATAAAAATAATATATATAAAATAATATATATATAATAAAAATAATAAATTTAAAAAAAAAAAAAAAAACACGTTATTCCCGTGGTGCTTCCCCTTTAATTCTGACTTTTTGTCATCACAATTTTTGCTGTCTCCCGCTTTGCTTGGGGAGGGAAACTGGAATACTTCCTACTCCTCCTACAATCTTCTGATTAATTTCGTTGCGGGTTCCAAGACAGATTTAGCATGTCCCCCGGGGCACCCCTGAGATGATATCAAAGGGTTTTTGCGGTTGGTTACCACTGTCGATCCTGGCTACACAGGACTTGCAGTGGTGGGTAAGTGTGGTGGGCCAATTGCCCGTTAAAAAAAAATAAAAAAAAATGCAGCCTTTTGGCTTTTAGAAGTAGATGACAAATATGAATTTAGAAGTAGTAGACAAAAAAATGCGCTTTTTTGCTAACGGATACCTAAATCAAAATTAGCTAATAACAGCCCACACTATGGAGTAGATGATTTTATTTTAGTACTTTGTCGACGTGGTAAATACACAATATAATATGCATGCATAGTTTCTTCTTTCTAGCACTAACCGATAAGACGGTAAGCCTAATACGGACGAATGGACATGACGAAACTATAAGGATTTCGAGACGTGAACTATGGAACCCTAATATACGTTAATTTGTTTAGTGATACAGTATCAATCATTATTAAAATAAACAGCTGACTGTCAGCAGAAGGAATAAATTTTTCGTATTTTATGTTGATTTTTGAGATTCAAATGTATTTTTTGTTTTAGATTTTTCTAATTAATAAAATAAATTGTTTAATAATGTAAAAAAAATATTCTAAGGAATAAAATTTTATGATGTACCCTTTTGATGTGTGTAGGTAAATAAAATTAACTACTTAGTTTTATTCAAGTTAACCAAAACATAAAATAGTCAATTGCTTGTAGCTCGGGCGGGTGAGCATCCTTTCATCTGGTGTTCAATTCTCTTAACCTCAAGATGACACAAACTCTATAAAAATATTTTTAGTAAATGTAGACTGGAGGTTTTTTATATATCATCACAAATCATATTTAAAGAGTTTTCGAGAGATATTATCAGGTTTGAAAAGAAGCGTTTTTCTGAAATCCGAGGCGCGTGGGCGGCGTTTGAACGCCCTCAACCGGAGAGATAGATTTTTTCTATTCCGCTTTATGAAGCTCTAACTTTTATTCTAGATCTAAAGGAATGACGAATTCAATCAAATAAGGTTCTATTGTGCTGCGTAGCTGAAATAAGTAAAAGTATTGCACCTTTTCTACGTATTGTTTGACGAAAACAATAAGAGAGATGTTATTGTCCAATCAAACGTGCATATGACTTAAGGGACATGTTTAATGTTACGTGAAAATATGATATGTATTTTTATGGTAAGTTAATAAAATATTTTAATCAACCAGTCCCTTCATTCGTGTAAAGTTGTAAAATTAAAATTTTACCTAATTATTTAAAAAAAAATCATATTATTTTGCGATCTATTAAAATGTGTAGTAAATATTTTATTTAATGATACTGTTTGAAAAAAGATTATCTTGTCAACTCTATGTTTAATTATGTTAATTAATATTCAAGTTCCTTCTTTTGTTTATTTTCAGTATTTGTTACTGACGATAATCGTATTCCTGACAAAATGTATACAGTATTCGGATGGCTACAGATATATGGATTCCATGATGTGGCCTTCACGTCCACGTCAAACTCTGAATATATTTCAATCGGGGGAAGATTCTTGTGATCCCGTGTTTTGGTATCCTAAACGAGTGCCTGAATATTGTTATGAGGAATATGTGAGGGGACCACTTCAGTATCAGCATATTCCGCAACTCTATCCTGCTCCGCCTCCTATGGTGAACAATTATCCGTTTGGTCTACCTCAACAGCAGCGTTCGTGGCAACACCAACTACCTCCTCCTCCACTTCTGTCTATTCCTTTACAACAACAACAACCTGCCCCACGTTTAACTTTTCCTGCAGAGCTTCCACAACAACAGTCGTATTATTTACCGCTGCCACCACCACTGCCTCCATTACCGCCGCCATCACCACAACAACTACAACAGCCTAGACTAGAACTTCCACGAATACCACAACCACCACAATCACCTCCACATCAATCGCAATCTCGTCTCCCAGAACCACCACCTCCTCCGCCACCGCAACCACAATTACAACTACTAATGCCTCCTCAAACACAACTACCAATGTCACTTCCAGAACCACCAGTAATGTCACCAAGACTACCACAAATATCGCCACCGTTGTCCCAACTTATGCCACCACCGTTTCCCAAATTACCTCTGCCACCACAAAAACAACAAAATCTAAACCCAATTCTACCTATTGCGTTTCCGGTTGTATCCAATTTGATGACTCCTTCACCAGGATTCCTATACATTCAGTTCTACTATCCCCTTCCGACTAATTCACATAATGGCAAAGGGGTCATCAGTAATAAACCTTAATTTTGAATAGCATAGAATCTACCAAGTCTGAAATGATCTAGAAATATGACGGTCTTGCAAATCGAACAAAAGGCAATTAAAAAACCTTTAATAAATAGTTTTTCTGATATTATGTTTTTATTGACTGCATTTTACATTTACCTACCTACTTGCACCCGCAAATACCTAGTAGTTTCATAAGCTATTCAGATATTATGGTAAGATAGTTTCGTTAAAATCCATAGGACAATATTGTAGCTAAATCAAAAAAAAAATATATATAATAGGGTTCCGTAGTCAACTTATTATTCGTTATTTTTGTGCAAACTTTTCCAAGTAAACACATTTCATAAGTAATAACTTCTGAGTTATCAAAGTTATCTAAGCCGTTATTATTTTCCATCTAGGTTCATCGCAATATGGACTACCATTATGAATTTTTTCGAGCCAGTCGTTTAGCTTTTAGAGGGAGGGACGCTCTACTTTAACAAAAAATGGACTTTAAAGTTGAATATGAAGCAAACTGATACCACAATAAAAAAATAATCTTAGAAACTTCTCAATGATTCTGTCATTCAGAATGTTCTCAACGAACTAAGGAACCTTGTAAAGGGGAACATATTATTATTTTTTGACTATGTGATTTTAAAATCTCAAAATCAAAAACGAATCTCCGAATTCAAAATAATACTTAATTTAGATTATAAAGGTTGCCTAAAATAAATAATAGTACTAAGTATAATCTTACTAACTCATAGTAATTGTAAACTGGAAACAAAAAATAAATGGCCTAAATCAGGGATTTCTAAATTCGGAGTTTAAAAAGGCCACAAACGTAAAATTATTCATAAGTATCCGTTTCATAATAACAAAATCGTCTCGTTTTTATTTCCATTGTTCGTTCGGCAAAAATAATTGAGCTAAAGGAGTAATTTCTAAAATGAAAACAGAAGCACAAGTCAAAAAATACACTTTTGTTTCTTGAATTTTTAAATTTATATACCCATGTCTAATTAGGAAAAAAAAAAATTTTAAATGTAGGTTTCGTAATGACAAAAAATGTACTTTTTTCATAGCTATTGTTCTATTTAAGCAACTCATTCGATCGTCTAATCAAAAATGCGCACATATAACCAGAGCCTGCATGTCACGTAATTGATTTTTCGTATAACCATCAAGATGATGCACTTGCTATTGGTAAAGGTAAATATAATAAACTGCTTTCATAGAGATTTCAGAGAGAGCGTGGTAGAGATAGTTCATATAGTTTACAAACTATTTTAATAAAAAGACGCGACTGCAAAAAAAAATTGTAAACAATATATTCAAAAAGATTTAATATGTATGTCTTTATGTATGTTTCCTCCCTCCTGGCGTCTAAACTACTGGTCCGATTTTAATAATTGAGGTGTCAATAAATTTATAATGAAACCGCGGGTAACAAGCTAAATATATTTTTCAATTTTGAAAATTAACCTCAAATTCTAACATCTAGAAAAACATCTACAAAACGTATTCAGCGATATCATACATTAAAAACTTAGATTGATAAATAAAGTTGATTTAAATATATATATATATATATATATATATATATATATATATATATATATATATATATATATATATATATATATATATATATATATATATATATATATATATATATATATATATATATTTTTTTTTTTTTTTTTTTTTTTTTTTCATGTATTTTTTATTTGTATTAATCGAAGTAATCACGCATGCAATCAATGCATCTTTGCCAACGCAGTGGCAGTTTATTGATGCCCTTCTTAAAGAAATCAGCTGGACGGGAAACAACAAATTCTTCAAAGGTATTTTGTACTGCCTCTCGGGTATTGAATTTTTTTCCCGCCAAGAAGTTATCCAAATTCTGGAAAAAGTAGTAGTCTGTAGGCGCAAGGTCTGGTGAGTAGGGCAGATGACGGAGAGC
Organism: Phengaris arion; assembly: GCA_963565745.1. Classification (NCBI taxonomy): domain Eukaryota; kingdom Metazoa; phylum Arthropoda; class Insecta; order Lepidoptera; family Lycaenidae; genus Phengaris; species Phengaris arion. The sequence continues at coordinate 16,822,674 of OY751437.1, forward strand.
TTCCAACCCCAGGTCTTGCAACTTGGCGACCGTCTGCTGTGCAGTATGAGGTTGCGCGTTATCGTGCAGGAGCAGCGGAGACGAGCGATTGACCAATGCTTGTTGGAGATGTGACAGCTTCTCCACCATTGTGTTCACTTCACAGTACACATCTGCAGTAATGCTCACCTCGTTTGGTAAGAAGCTGTGATGAATCACACCGGCGCTAGACCACCAAACAGTGACCATCACTTTTCTAGGGGTAAGTTTTCGTTTAGGGCAATGTTTAGGTGCTGAACCAGGATCCAACCAACTTGCTGAGCGCTTGCGGTTATCAAACAGAATCCATTTTTCATCGCAGGTAACAATGCGGTTCAAAATTCCTTCATTTGTGTGTCTGTTGAGCAGTGCATGCACGTCTCGACGCGTACTTCGCGCTCGTGATCATTGAGTTCGTGGGGCACCCATTTGTCAAGCTCTTTTACCTTGCCAATTTGACGCAAATGGACCAATATTGTTTTGACGCTAACGTCGAAAGATGCTGCTAATTCAGCCGTAGATTGTGTATCATCAGCTTTCACAATCGCCTTTAATTCGTCATTGTTGACCAAAGTCTTCGGACGACCGCGAGGTTCATTTTTCAGGTCGAAATTTCCAGAACAGAAGCAAGCAAACCAATAACAGGTGGTGCGTTGGTTTGTAGTGTTAGCTCCGTAAACGTCGTTGATGTTGCGTGCCGCTTGTGCCGCGTTGCTGCCACGACGGTACTCATATTCCATAATTACTCGAATTTTTAACGAATCCATGATGACGAAAAGTTTGAAATGCGATGAAAATGTAACACTAATCAATAAACAAATGACGACTTTTGGGAAAAAAATCCATGTTTTTAAAATAAAATTAATTTTAAATTAGAATTCCTAGCCAAACAAAAATTATTTTGATTTGAAATGGCCAGTACTGCAGAACGGCAATTTCATAGGTAAAGACCTATTATATCTATCTTGGGGTATACTTCTAGAAACTTCTCTAGGTCTTAGCGTCTCGCTGTAAACTGCAGCTTGGATGCCATGAGTGGATGCGACCACAGCTCTAGCTTGACCATTTTTATACCTATGCATTTCTGGATTTCTATCTGAATTATTTTCTTGATTCGGCCTTTTTAGACTCCTTTTTTATTAGGTAATCGGGTTATAGTTTTTTTACTTAGTTTTCAGTCATATTTGTTATATTATTAATTAACACATTCTAAGAACTTTGAAAATAAACTATCGAATGTATAATTGAATACGCACCTAGCTTCCATTAGATATTGTAAATAAAATGATGATGATGAGTACTATAAGTTACATAATGGCATATGCTTGCAGTTTTTTAAACAATGTTGAAATTTCCAAATGTTGTATCTTTAAAGACTGAGGACGCTTGATGCAAAATCTTACTTTTTGGTAGCATATGCTTGGGTCACTTCAGAAAAAGTCTAAATCACAATATGTGTCCATATAAATTTCGAGGAGTTCCCATCGATTCATCATTGATGCCATAATCAGCTAACCACTTAACGGGACCAACTTCAGATTATACCCTTTACATAACAAAAAAGAATTTTGAAAATCGGTCCATAAACGGCAGAGTAATGTTCAAAGATGGATATCTTCGTCGTCTATCTGCGTCGGTGAAAAATACTATGAGAACTACCTATTATATCATCATTATGTGATGATGTATTGTGTGGTGATGATTACTTTAATTCATAGTGTACCTAGTCTGTTTTCTAAATCTTGTTTCGGTCTTTTTTGCCTCTCTCCTTTCAGCCGGATGGATTTTGAAAAAGGAGATTTCTAATAAAAATTCGAAAAAGAAGATACGTGCGAATAATGGAATTTACAAACATGCATACAAGATACGCGCGAAAAACATAACCCAGTCGGGTAACTAGTCGGGTAAAAAAGTGTGCAAAGCGACCGACGCATCTTCGGCTAGCATCGTATGACACCGTACCGTGTGACCGTGTGACATCGTGAATTCGATTTTACTCCCATAGATTTTCATATCCCGGGCAATTATATATGAATGTCGTTTCTTAAGGAGTAAACTCCAATAAACTATTCAGAAAAATGTATGACAAATTAATCAAATTTATTTCTACTTATTCTCACTCTATTATCATTATTTTGTACTTTATGGACTACATCCATTTGCCACAACATTGTTCTTTCCAACATTATAAGGTTATCTGGAAGGAATTACTATTTAGTAATAAGGACGCCTTTGTGTGCATGTCTGATTTTTGTTATATTTTTGCTTATGTATTTTATTATTTTTATTTGTTATGTGCACAATAAAACATAATATGTATTTGATTTGATTCGATGTATGACAATCATCGTTCTTGACAAATATAAAGCGTTATAATATTATACACCTTTCTAAACCTTAGTAGAAGCTTTGTTCGGATAAATATAGCACGTTTTTTATAGAATTTTCTCATGCAGCTGATAAAAATACTTGTCGTGCTCCTCTCTATCATCCAGTTTACATTAAATATAATCAATAACTGTACGTAAGAAGCCAGCTCTAAACACAATCTATCTAATCTATCCAACTATTGAAATTTACATTGCTTGTGTTACACTATAGAATCGATATGCATATATTTTATATATTTTAAATTAATATTTTTAATTTGTTAAAGGACATTAATTAATCTATACAAAATGAATGAATTTGCACACGATTATGCCTTAATCATCTTACAAATAATAATGTTCGGTATACTTTAAACTAACCTAACTACATTATTACAATATAAAAACAAAGAAAATGGTTGTCTGTCCGTAAACCGACTTGTTTACGGACGATAATTTTACGTGATAACGTTATCAGAAGCCGAACGCTCAGGCCGATCGTGCCTCTATATCGCTTGTTCCACGCTCTCGCTTGCACGCTCGGCTCAGGCGGAACGTGACCATCAGGCGGAACGTGACAATTTTTTCCCGCGTACAGCCGGTGTTCATCGATTTATAAGAAGTTATCACGTCACTAATATATGATCACTATTTATAGTAAATATTAGTTATATATGCCCCTTAAATAATAAATGACTAAACTAGTTTAGATATAAAACTCCAAGCCATTCTTTCGGTGAATAACGTTTATTATCTGGTCGAATAAGCACACGAAGAATGTTAAGATGTTCTTCATCATCCCACACACTAACTTAGGTAATATCGTAAAAGGATTCACAGCGTATGTCGCTCTTAGCTCTAAAGTTACTCGTAATAAAATGTCTTCAGAATTATTTTAACTAAATTCGACATCAGCTTCATCGCGAGACATCTTTCTTTCCATTCCTTAAGAGTACAATGAAGTTCAATGAATACAAAAAGTAATTTACTTACTATAATAATTTTTCATCACTACTCAGAGTTCTTATTCTAATACCAGTTTGAAGTAACTTTAGCATAATCTTTTGTTTCAGTGTGCTTTAGTGATGTACTTAACGAAAATAGTAGATAGTAGTATAGCTGGGTGGGCTTATATGGATCCCATCAGGCAGCAGATGTCACCTTATGGACCATATCGGTCTCGTTGTAATGGTCCAAGTAAGGCTCCCTACTGGTATCCTCGGCCAACGTCCAACTTGTACTATCAGTTACAGTATCAGCAGGGACGACCACGGCCTTTGAATCCTTGGTCTGCACCTCCACCACCTTTGTATTCTTGGCCAGCTCAGCCTCAACCTTCAAATCCATGTCCAACTCTTCCTCCCTCAACTCCTTGCCCAATTGTTACTCTTCAAACTCCCTGTCCACTACTTCATTATTCTCCGACTTCAGAACCTATTAATTATTTAACTCAAGAATCTAATAAACATCCACATCCAACAAATCCTACTACTACTTTTCCTTCACTTTCAACACCAACAACTCAACGTTTTCTTCAACAACCTTCGGATCGAGAAGTAACAATTATTTCAGTACCTTCGAATGCACAGTTATCTAGTAATTTACCACAACCATTAATTTCCCACATTGTGCCTGTAATACCCCAACCTTATATACAGTCATCGAACCTTCCCAATTTTCCTTCGCTTTTTCCACTTTCTATGCCTCCAGTACCACAAATAGGAATACTTCCTGGATTACCAGGGCTCGTAAGTGGCGATGGTGGAATAAACATAATGCCATTCTCCGATGTCTATACTGATCTATACGAAAAATTTAAAAATAAAGTAGCGCGGAAAGAATTGAGAAAACTAAGAAATTTTAAAGAATATAAAAAACTCAATGACAATGCAAAATTAAAGGAATATACAATGGAAATTGAGTCGCAAGAAGAAAGTGAAGAGGAAAAGGAGAATAATTAGACGCTGATGGAAAAGGACAGGGAGGAACCAATATAGGAGGAGAAGGGAGCGAAAGAGGAGGAAGAAACTTAACAATGACTCTTAAATATTTTTGTTTTTCGTGATGTGATTTATAATTTTTTTACTTTTTGTAACGATCGATGTTAAATAAAAAAATCATATAGTTAAATATTTTATTTAATTAAAACTACAAAGAGACAAACTAATTAGTAACAATAGTTTAACTAATTAGTAATATTCTACCTACTCAGTAATGGACGGTCTTCCTGAGGGCTACAATATATACACATTATTTACCATTTAGGTGTAACAATTAAAGTACAAAAATTCGATCTATGTACTACGACTCCTTACTTATACTATTAAGTGTTTAAGCCGCAGAGTCTTAACTACGTTTATAAAATATCAATAAGTAGCCTATTTTCAAAAAATGATAAACTCACATAATATTTTTTTCAATAGTAGAATAATAAATTAATTATATTATTATACGCTTGTCAAATGGTCTTCATCTCCTCAGATCCAATTATGTCATGTATTTTGTTTTAATCAATATTTAAAAGTTTATCTGGAAACAATATTATGTTCACAAAATATTTGATCGTTAGATCTAGGTATGCCACATAGGTATGTTATAATATATATACCCTAACATAATTGCCTAGTAATAGATATAGTTTAACACCAACTTAATAGGTATCTACTGAAAAGTAAAAATACTGTTCGTATAAATGTAACGATTATTGAATAATATACTTAACTTATTTTGTGTAAAATTAACTATAAATTTAGGAAAATGGTGCTACAAAATGGAAGTGCCATAAAAAATAATATTTCTTGTGATTAGCCCTTAAGCTGTCTCTCGCATACCGAATATTTTAAAAGGTGTGTGTGGTCATCAGTGATGCAAATCATCATTTGGGAGCCTACACATTGGTGACACCATGCTGGCAACGGGCTACCAATAAAACAATTTACATTTAACTGGTAGTGGTATCTATACCAGCGTTACTAATCAAAAAAAACGAGCGAGCCTCACAGTGGTTGCATATGATGTGTAACATTTGACATCTCACCTTAGTAAAAATACAATGCTTAGTACGATTTTCTTATAAGAAAATAAGTTAGATAAACTATAACCCAACTACGCTAAAAAGGGGTCTAAAGAGGTCGAAACAATAAAATAATTCGGATAGAAATCCAGAAAGGCATAGGTACAAAAATGGTCAAGCTAGAGCAAGTGATCGCACCCTCTAATGGCATCTAAGCGTCTGCAGGTCTAGGTGTGAGCTAACTCTAAGGCCTAGGAAAGTTTCTAGAAAATACGTATATTCGGCATACACATGGATACCCCAAGATGCATACGGCTGCGATTTGACATCGACTGATCAGAACTTTATAAAGTAGGTAGGTAGGTAGGTCTTAGGTAGGTGCGACCAGGGCCATTTTTGTACAGGAACGAGCCAATTTTTTTTCTAGATTAAATGATAATCAAGAAACGCTATTGAGATTGAAATCTTAATAATTATTCAACACCAAAATTTCCCTTATTACACAACGATACTTCGATTCAGAAATATGTAAGACCCGTATAGTGACGTCTATCGAACGAATATGTATTAAAAGTAGTAATATAATTTATTTCATCTGCAATTTCTATTTAATTAACCCTTAAAACGGATGAACCGATTAACCTATCTTAATCTAGTTTTTTTTTGTTTGAAAGCTGAGACATGATTGACAGTGTACATAGCTATAATACTAAGGCGGGTCAATAAGTCCGTGACTTTTTGAATTTCTAACCTCCTTACTGAAAAAGCAACACTACTCCTGTCAACAGGCATCTGTCAGTTGACTCCTATCAAAATTTGAACTTGCTGCGTCAGTTAGTTTGTGTTTTACAGCTATCTTTATCAGACTATCCAGTAACTTAAGGAAACAATGGAAAAAAGTGAATTTCGTGTGCTTATTAAGCATTATTTTTTGCGAAAAAAAACCATTACCGAGACCAAAGCTAAGCTTGATAAATACTATGGGGACTCTGCACCATCGATTTCAATGGTAAAAAAGTGGTTTACTGAATTTCGTTGTGGCCTTACAAGCACTGAAGATGCCGAACGTCCTGGACGCCCAGTTGAGGTCTCTACACCCGAAACAATCGAAAAAATTCACGATATGGTGTTGGCCGACCGAAGATTGAAAGTGCAAGAGATTGTGGAAGCCATAGGCATCTCGCATGGCTCAGTGGTTTCAATTTTGAATGATCACTTGGGCATGAGAAAGCTTTCCGCAAGATGGGTGCCGCGTTTGCTCACAGTCGACCACAAACGCAATCGTGTAACAACTTCACAGGAAGGTTTGGCGTTGTTTAATCACAATATGGAGGAGTTTTTTAACCGTGGACGAAACATGGATCCATCACAATACACCAGAGACCAAACAACAGTCAAAACAGTGTGTTTCTAAGGGTGAATCGGCGCCAAAGAAGGACAAGGTGGGTTTGTCAGCCAATAAAGTTATGGCGACTGTTTTTTGGGATGCACGTGGGATAATCCACATTGACTATCTTCAAAACGGAAGAAAAATTAATGGGGAATATTATGCCAACTTATTGGACCGCTTCAATGAGGATTTGAAAAAAAACCGACCTCATTTGGCCAAGAAAAAAGTTCTTTTTCACTAAGACAATGCAAGGGTGCACACATGTGCAGTTGCCATGGCAAAAATCCATGAATTGGGCTATGAATTGCTCCCGCATCCACCCTATTCTCCAGATTTGGCTCCGAGTGACTACTTCTTGTTCCCAAACCTGAAAAAATGGCTCGGTGGAAAAAGATTTGACTCCAATGATGAAGTCATCTCGCAAACAAAGGCCTATTTTGAGGACCTCGACAAATCATATTTTTTGGAAGGGATAAAAAAATTGGAGAAGCGTTGGACAAAGTGTATAGAGCTCAAGGGGGACTACGTTGAAAAATAAAATGATTTATTTATCAAAAAATCTGTGTTTTATTCCAAAAGTCACGGACTTATTGACCCGCCCTCGTACATCATCACTGCATGACATCTCAGGGGCTATTTAAATTTTTATTTTGTTATTTATTGTCTATTTTAAATTATATTTATAAAATAAAATATGTTTTATGAAGGTACAGTAATATATATTTTATATATTAAGTTACCTATATATTCATAGTCTTATATTACGTAATGTTTGACATTGGACAATAATGTATATTTGTAATGTGCTTGCCAAGACCTTTCTTTTGATACCAAACACGTGATGATTATCTCGGCTTAATTTTTTAGATGTTAGAATATGGGTCTCATTTTCGAAACACAAAATTTAAAAAAACTTAAATTATAATTTAAAAAAAAATGTATATAGCCTATGTTACCCGCGGCATTTTTACGAATCTATTGATACCTCATTTATTAAAATCGAACAAGTAGATTAGACGCTACGATGGAACAAAGATACATACATACAAATATAGACTGCCAAAATTATTACCCTTCGTTTTGGCTTCGCCGTAGTCGGGTAAAAAAGCTAAATACTGAAATATTTTATTCGAATCTGACGGCCAGCTCTACCACCGCGCACATTCCTCAAATCAAATAGAGCGCGTTTCCGCGACTTCCTGTTACATACTTCCGTTCCATTTCACGAAATCACTCCCACAATTTGCAAGAAAGCGAGAGGAAAGATGTAATATCATAATTTTGAAGTCGGTACCAGACCATACAACATCCTGATAAAACAATATTTAAAATAGAACTCACGTTCATGTTGGCTGGTACCGACTTCAAAATTTTGAAGATTGAGTAGAGAAATAGTTAGAAATATAGCCAAATTTAAAAGGGGAATTTTTTAGAAAATACGTTTTATTTCATACTTTATTGTGCATTTTTACTTTGGAAGTCGGTTTAATTTTTTGTTTAAAAATACATATTAAATTAAATCCCTTTTTAGTGATATTTGTTAAATATTATTAATACATTTTAAGAACGTTTATAATAATTGATCGAATCGGAATGAATCCGCGCCTAGCTTCCATTAGGTATTGTATATAAGATGATGATGATTACTGTAAGTTACATAATGGCATATGCTTGCAGTTCTTTAAATAATATCGAAATTTCCAAACGCGTATCTTTAAATAATAAGGAGTTCTAAGGAGTTTAGTGCTTTTGGATTCAGAGTATATCTTGGTACAAAATCTTACTTTTTGGTATCATATGCTTGGCTTATTTCGAGGAGTTCCCTCGATTCCTCGTGGATTCCATCATCAGGTCACCACTTTTTTTGAAAATGTCGGAGTATACCCTTTACATAAAAAAAAAGAATTAAAATAAAAATAAAAAATAAAAAGAAAAAAAATATATAAATATATATACATAAACAGCCCAATGTATAACCGCCTCCTATTTTTGGAAGTCGGTTAAAAATTTTAACTGTGTACTGGTACATGCTAGTTCAACTATTACCTACTTACTATATTATTATGTCGTCAACATTACAGCTGATGATTACCAAACCCGCGGTCCCAACCGTATTCACTACACTCTTATTGTTAATTGCACGAGTCAAGAAACTCAATAAAATTGCAACCCGGTTTAAAGTACAATAAAAATAGTATAAATATAACATAAACTAGCCTATAAATTGGAATGTTTTGTATGGACGGCACCGATTAACCTAGTCTTATATTAAATAGCTGCCCTAGGGGCCAAATCACTTACTTAAGTGTTGCCTAAATTCATTGTATAATCGTGAAAGACTCATGTTTATAATTAATTTGACAGTTATGTTTAAAAATGCTATATAAATGTGTAAGCTGCAATTTTTATAAAAAAAATTATATTCATTTTGTAAACACGTAATTATTAATTTAACCACTTTATTTTCTTTAAACTCTAAATAAACCATTTCATTGTGATTTCGAATTATTGGTAAAATCATATATTTTGTTCGTACTTCGTACACATTGGAAACTAAGCTTTCACAATACAAATACAATAGGCACTAGGTACAAAACATTACAAGAAGCAAATTTAACCATCACTATATTTAACTGTGGTAGAAGTGAAACTTCACTCGACATTTAAAATCCAAAAATACTTTTAAATAAGTTTCCTAGTAGGCGCCTTAAGTAAGTTTCATCACTTCAAAAAATAAAAATAAAAAAAGTTCAAAGGACGCCTAGCGTCATCTGTGTATTGAACCGTACTTTAGAAAGTTATGTTGTCATGTAAGAAATTTAATAAACTTGCCAGATGGCTTCATTTCTAAAATCATGACATCATAAATCGTGTCGTGGCGCGTGACCCGACCTTGATTGTTCTCTCTCAACGTGGCTAAAGAGGTTTCACTTCAAAAATAATAAGTAGAAAATATATTTAGTCTCAAAATTGTTAAAAAGCAAAAACATGATGATTAAAAAAGCTTTAAATACATTGAAGTACACAATACACATTACATGAAAATAAAATGCTACCTCAGCTATGCTGAAAAATTTATTTTGCGAGTCAAACTCTACAATCTTACAAACTTTATTAATTTAAGGTTGTAATGTTAACAATAATTTGGAAATAATAGCCACTTATACCTACAAAGAATTATATATCTTACAATAATAATTTACATCTTAATAAATAGAAATTGTAAACTTCGCCACACAAATTTTCATTTTGATAAATTGCGTCAAATCTAATAAATCGAAAACATTAAATTCTCCTATCATGTAGCATTGGACGTCAATTTCGTGGATATATTTAATTAAAATTATATCATAAGCACATGTCAAGTGTCAACATTTTAATTCGACGTCGTAAATTGTGATGCCCCAGTAAATTGGTTGAGCTCCATTAAATATCTGGCAGTATCCCTCGTTCAAATCACAAATTAAAGCTCGGGAATTTGTGAATCATGTTTTATACTGAAAATGTTTTACGTCTTTATCCACCTGGCGTTAGTAAATAGGGTTTTTAATACGAAGCGGCTTAGCAGCTCATAAAAATAAATAATTGTGATGTATCATTTTGTATTTAACATTTTGTTACTTCTGTGACGATCTCATATTTTTTCTTAACTTGTACATATTACATAACAAATAATACAAGTAATTGAAGTTATTAATACATTAATCTATATTTACTACAATTCTAGACAAACCTATTCTAAAAAGTAAAATATATAGTTACCCTAACAACAAAATTTTAAGACAATTTAACAACTATTCATCGTAACATTCTTATGAAGTAATAATTTCCAATAATGAATTGAGTTAACTTTAAGTTTGAAAATACTACAAATGTAAAAAATATCTCAAAATTTAATAACACATTACATTAATAGATTCCCATTAATACAAAACGTTTAGGTAATACAAAAAAATCGCGAAAATTCTAGAATCAACTTTGAGCACTAACAGTACTGCTAACAGTCTCTATATAATTCACAGTCTCCCCCCCAAACCTCACTCAGAATCTCTGACTGACAGTGGGTTGTTCAGGTGGAGTGACGTTCATGCCCATATTGTCGTACGAGAAGTCTAAAGTGGTGTCCTCAGCTGGATGTCTGTTACTGATTGCGGTACTAACAGTTTTCGGCGTGGAACCCCCTTGGCTCTTCTCTGTGTGTGTCCTAGTATCTAGGTCTCTTACGTTAAGAGGCTGAGGGTTCTTCTTCGGTTCGGGAATTCGAATCTCTAGTTTCAAATCGTGTTTCGGTTTCGGCATCTCTGCATGCGGATTGTGGTGTGTTAGGTCCGTAGGATACTGCTTAACTCGGTTCTGAAATTATATTTCTATAATTATCACTACTGTTAATTGAGTATTATTTTGATTCTTCAAATTGAATCAAGAACTTATCTACGAATAACGTCTTGATAAGTTATGAAAATTTTATTCCCAACGATATGATTTCCTAAACATGAAAATTTTGAAAAAAAAATTTGAAACATTCCTTTCCTGACATTCATGCTGTTAACGATTTTAATCAGTATGTAAAAGCTAAAACAATGTAGCATATAACGACAGACAGACGGACGATATCGACAGTTATAAAAATGTAACCAAAAACCTGTAGGTAAATATTTAAGTAAATAATTTATTAGTTACACGGGTTTATGATGGCATGCAATGGATTGTTACAGATTTCATGACACCACATGACATGAAATACATACATGTTTTGCACTTACCATCATATGACCCGGAAACTCATTAAAATTAAAATTTAATGTTAGAAGCACCAAATCTAAAACAATATATTTTATCTTATTATTTATTACATAACATTTTTCAATAAAGCCTTATTAAAGGCAGTCGGTATTACCTTTACCTGTATGTACCTTAGAAAGTAGTAACTTACTTGTCAACTTAACTTGGGTATTTTAAAGTGTTTAGAGTGTTATAAGGAGGCTACGTAACAGGCTGAACTGTGGGGCTAGCACGAACAAATGACAAGTACGTATTCGCATCATTATCGAAAGGGAATTGTATGAAAGTTATGGCAGCGCCTATACAATTAAAAATTTAGATAACGTTATGTAAACTGTACTTCTCAAATTGTTCGTGCTTAATCTTGGCCTCAATTACCGTTCGTCCTCGAATCTCGGTTCGATTGTTAGTCTGTCCCATTCGCGCGCGCATGTGTTGACGCCTATGCGAATGAGTCAGCGCGATTCGAGGTACGAGACATGGCACGGATGGCGGTGATCAGATGATGCATCTGCTCATTTGCCTGTGGTATTCCATAAAATACTCCTATTGAAAAACAAACCTTGGACGGCTGCAACTTCTGTTTGATGTATCTCCATGACAACTTGCCACGACACAAGATGATGAGGATCAATATCAAAACGGCCAGCGCCACGCAGCTGATGATAAGTGCTGTTTGGGCTTGTCGCTGGACACCTGTTTGATGAAAAATCGTATAAAAATCGGAGTTTTTAAATAAACAAATAGGTTTCATACCTATTTGTTTTGGAGCTATTTCGCAACAAAAGTACACACAGACTTCTCGGATAGGGGTAGTAAGCAAGCAGCAGCAAATTATATTCCAACTAATAAACAGACTTCATGTGTCAGAAAATTGTCGGTCTGACTATGTATGTATGTGTCGGTTTTTGTCACGATTTATGATTTGAGCATAATTTTCTTCACACTGATGAGAGGCCCAATCTCCAACAGTGGGAACATTAGTGGTTGATGATGATGATTAACTTAAAGAGATATCAACGCTGCAGCTAAGCAAATACTTTATATTTCCAAACAATCTAATGCAAGAGCAGGCAAATTCAAAAACTTATAAGTAAATTACTGTTAATAAATAAAAGCTGTTTCTATATTATACTTAACAGAAACTTATTCTTTGATTTATTTGCTGTTAATTTAATACACGATTACATAGCCGGAAAAAAAATTATATAAATTCGAATCTATTTGAGAAACAAACTTATCACAATCGCAAAACAAAATTTAAGAATTTTTTTTTAATATTCGCTAAAATATATAAAAATATCTACATAACATTATATCTACTAGAAGTCGCCCAGTGGTCGAAATTCGCCCATAATAATTCAAATTATAATTTGTTAAAAGTTTAATTAAGTTTGAACTTTCTCCAAGCGTTAACGTTAGATAAAAAAAAATGTTGTGACCGATTGACAAACATCAAACAAAACTGTATCTACCAAACGCACGGTAGACTGTGTTATTGTTATTTTTAATAAATTAGCATCATCTTAAAATTAGCTTTCTGCTCCAAATAAACTTTAATATACCGGTCAAATTTCATACTCCTTCAGTTGCACAAAAGTCGTGAACAGTTGCTGAAAGTTTAATAGTCTTCACGTAATAATATAATAATTTAAACTATTTGGTAACAATTGCATAGCAAGGAATATCAAAATATAGCCAGCAAAAGTTAAATTAACAAAAAGTGCAAAATTGCTTATAAATAGCTTGGTTGAAAAGAAAAAAATCGCAAATAAAAAAAAAAAACATAACTTCAATCGCTTTGCATATATAAGATGAGGATGGACCATGGAGCAGACATAGAGACGAACAGATGGACATGACGAAACTAATGTAGTTCATTCATACTACGAAATACGAACCAGCTGTAGTAAAAAGAACCAGCTGATCCAAATTTTTTACAATCCCACATTTTTATTGTGTTCAGTAGGAAGCAGTGGCGTGGGGTTCCTATAACTCCATTCCTATCACTTACCTTTTGAAGACCCTCATCCAAATCTCTTCCTATTGTACAGGCTAGGGCTTACCTATCTCCTTCATAGCATACCAGCCGTCGCCACTGGTAGTTAGGTAGGTATATAAATTAAATGCTGATGAAGCTTCCCTCTGCTTGGCAGGCGTTGAGTGAGGCTTCATGATATCAAACAATTTTAAAAATACTGCGAAGCGCATAGTTTGTAAACTTTCGCTCAGCTCGCAAAGCAAATATTTAGCACACATTTAGTACCTGAGTAACCGAACCTTGCTCGGAGCTCTAGTCGATTAAAAAAAAACAATCACAAAAATATTGAACCGGGATTCGAACCCACCATATTCCGATTTTCCAAACAACGCAAAGATTTACCGAACTGCCACTCGGACTGACATTATAGAGTCGAAATTATTGATATATTGTTGCACGACGAAAGGAAAAACTTTAACTTTAGTCTAAACTGTTAGTGTCTAAACTTTCAGGAGTGAAAATACTCTTGAATATAAAAAATCAGCTGTTTCATACAAAAGGGCAATAATATTATTAATAATATATAAAATAATAAAATAATAATAAAATTATAGATAACATTTTGTAGGAAACAGCTAATTTTTTTTTCAAGTAGGAAAGTTGACCCTAAAGTAAAAGTTGCTTATATTCAAATTTATATTTACTCCTGAAAGTTTGGACACTGACTGGAAAAACACCCTGTATATATACAAGATTGTTTGTCTCGTTTAAAGTATAAGAATTAAATAATTTGATTTATTTTTGAAGTATCAAATCATGAAGCATAAAAATTTTTAAGATTTAAAGACTTTCAATTCTAGTTTGACTTACCGCTAATGTCAGATGGTGGTTGGACATTTTCAGTTCTTCGCAGGTATCTCAAGTCCAGCAGGTAACCTGAAATAGAACACAATGAACATATTTATTTTGAAATTCACAAAGCAACTGTTAATATGTGATATAACTCTTTGATATAAGTAGCGTTTTAGGGTTCCGTAGTTCACGTCTTGGAACCCTTATGGTTTCGTCATGTCCGTCCGTCCGTCTATCTTCGGCTTACCGTCCAAACGGTTCGAGTTAGAAAGATGAAACTTTGCATGGATATGTGTATTTACTACGTCGACAAAGTGCTAAAATGAAATCACGAAAAAATATATTTTTTAGGATAGCTGCCCCACACGTAAAGTGGGGATATTTTTTTTTCTCGCGTCACCCCAACGTGTGGGATTTTTTTGATATATCTTTTACATATATTGAGATATTGCTACGATGATTTTTTGATTTAGATATCCGTTTGCGATATTCAAGTTTAACAGTAGCGGATTTTTAGTAAAATTAGGGCGCCCTCTAAAAGCTAAACGGCTGGCTCGAAAAATCTGTAAAAATTCATGATGGTAGTCCATGACGTGATGAACTTTAAAGGAAAATTATAACCGCCTATATAGCTTTGTTAGTTTGGGAGTTATAGATGCCTAACTTGTACAATGCGCTCGTTGGAAAACTTCGTACAAAAATAACGAAATAATAAATGAACACGTAAAATATTGGTATAATAGTAGGTACGGAACCCTACGTGCGCGAGTCCGACTCGCACTTCGCCGGTTTTACTTTGAACGCATATAGGGTTTTGAATAAGTAGATAATAGCTATATAAGTAGATATAGCTATAAGTAGATATGCTATTCGTAGCAATGGGATAAATCGCTCACAGCATCTAGCTTAAATATTTCAGTGGCGTGTTTCGTGTGAAGTGAGGACAATAGAGGTTTTACATAGGGTTGCCAACCCCGAATTTAAAAAACTAGGATTTGAAGTTGGAAAAACCAGTTTAAAAACAATTCAGAAGTTGGTAAAACCAGGACAATTCAGCTTAAAAACAGTACGCAGTAATAGAGTTGCAACAGTTAAATTAATAATATGTAGTGAAAATAGGTTAAATGAAATAGGAACATGACGTAATAATCATATTTTTTTATATAGTATATATAAAGTATTTGAATAAAATTAAATTAGAAAGAAAAATTGTAAGAGTGGCGCGAATTTTAAAATACATGACCTTATCAGGGTGCTTTATAAAACAGGACGCTGTTTTAAGACTATCCAGAACACACCATGACACTGCAAAAACTAGGACATGTCTGGGAAAACAGGACGGTTGGCAACCCTAGTTTTATTTATCAACACGAAGCCTCGCAGTGGGCTTAAAAATGTCTAGTAAATGTTTTGTAAACGAACTCACTTGTGGTTCCACTGATACCCTAAGTGTCCACAGATTTGTTGTTAGGTACATTGTACATTTGTGTCTGGACTCTGGACGATATATAAATCTGAAGCAAATATTTTGTTGTGAATGATGCACAGACCTATTTACATAAGTAGGTACACTGCGTCTATGAATAGATGCATAAAGCTATAATCCTACTAAATCTACTAATATTATAAATGTGAAAGTTTGTGAGAATGGATGGATGTATGTTTTACTCTTTCACGCAAAAACTACTGGAACGGATTTTGATGAAATTTAGGATGATAGTAGTGCAGGCTTTGGATTAAAACATAGGTTCCTTTTATCCCGAAAAACTACAGTATTCCTGTGGATAACAGATACTATATTTGCGCGAGCGGAGCCGCGGAAAATAGGTAGTATTATAAATGTGAAAGTTTGTGAGGATGTATGGATGGATGGATGGATGGATGGATGGATGGATGGATGTTTGTTACACTTTCTCGCAAAAACTACTGAACGTATTTGGATGAAATTTAGTATGATAGTAGTTTAGGCTCTGGATTAAAACATAGGCTACTTTTTATCCCGAAAAAGTTCAGTGTTCCCGTGGTACTATATTTTCGCGGGCGGAGCCGCGGGCAATGGCTAGTAGTTTACTAGGTAGTAGGTAGTTTGTGAAGCTCGTTCAGACTTTAGCTTAGTATATTGTCAGTTACGTCAAAATCGTGACTACAGATTGACATTGCGTCAATATAAATAATTTAACCAAGAGCATGTCAGGACACGTGTAAGGAAGGTTCCGTTACTAATGACTATAGGATTTTTTTTATTCAAAATACTTCAAAAGTTACTATCGATTTCGGCCAAAATAATAAAGAGTATTGAGCATGATTTATTAGCATGGAAAGATAAAAGTTTCATAAATAATTTAGAAATGCCAGTAGTGCCAACACCACCAACTTGTAAACCACTTGGAGGACAATTCCTCAAAAAAGGTTCACTTTATAAAAAAGTCGTCTATCCAACGAACAGGTATTTTTAACTAAAGATATAAGCCTAACCTTTGGTAAATAAGACCTATTCGAAAACATCCCAAACAGGAGGGTAGAATGACAAAAATAATATCATCCCCACTTCACATGTAAAGGCGTTACTCCTGCTCATGTTTTTTCGAAACATTACACAGAAAACATGGAATAAAAACATTTGTTTTCATACAAAAGCTGTCTCCAGCTATAGAAAATGTTTTTGATTGAAAAAAAAAACATTTTGTGTAGACAAGATCATGAGTTCCGATGAGGAAGACGTAAGCACTCGCAGTTTTAGTTAGCCATTGCAGATGCAGAATCTAGGAGTGAGAACAGGGGGTCTAAAAAGGCCACTTATGGGCTGTGGCATTTTACGTATTTCTATTGAAAACTGTCAAAATTGACGTTTTATTATGAATGTAGCCATTTTAACATTTCACGATTATTGTATGAAAAAAAATAGGTATATGTAACATAAAAAGAAACATCTAAAGTGGCCCTTTTACACCCTCCGATTTCGAGTTAGGCCATATTTACTGACCCGTAATAATTTTAGTATTTATCAGGAGTTACGAACAGAAGACCGATTTGGGATTGATAAATAATTTCTTCCGTATGTTATGTTTAATCGTTTGATGTGTGTGTGTGGTGTAACAGTTGTTATGTAATGAAACATTCCTTCTTCCTTCCCCTCTCTACCCGTGCGTGGAATGTTTTCCTTCCGTCTCGGATGACAAAAACATTGTGAATTCCCAAACAAATGTCAGCCACGCCCCCAATGTTTCGTGTAATCTTTCGAAAAAAACACGCGCAGGCGACGCGCCTTATGGGAACGCTACCTCTAAAATATTTTATTTTTATTTTTTGTGCAGCCGAAAGGAAAATATATGTGCACTTTATAACTGTACAATGTTTTTTACAGAAGTTAGCAAGGGCGGACAGATAGACGAAACTATAAGGTTTCCTGGTACCACGGAACCCTAAAAATATGTTCGTCTTGATTAGGAAATAAAATTGAAGCTTCTCTTGCCCTATGTAAACACACATTTTTTGCAACAATAAATTAGTGAAACACCTTTAAATAGTAGGATTATAAATCAAACCCGCTGCCTACCCTAAAAGTGATTAACGGCCAAAATGAAGTTTTCAATATTGATTTTCCAGATGGCTTATCACGAAATCCGGGATCGTTTTAAAAACTCCATTAGCGCGCCGCAAAAATGTATACATGCTGGTGTTTTATTTGAATAATTTTTAATAACTTTTCTGAGGTCTCGAGTATTGAATTTTGGCTTTTGAATAGTTTTATTTCGTAGAGATTGTGCTGATATTTGTCTAACTTATGCGTTAGACTGAAGCAAGTATAGTCTTTTATAGAGTCGAAGTTATTGATATATTGTTGCACGACGACAGAAAAAACATATATAAGTTAAAAATGCACAGTTTCCCAGGGATAAACCTAGCTGGACCGTTTTTTCTCCCCCAAAACTTCCTGAATACTTAATTTCATGTAAATTGCAGCAAAAAAAAATTGCAGCCGTTGCGGAGATTACGATTATACAACAATCTCAATATACAAGATTGTCTTGTTTAAAGTATAAGATTAATGAGAACTAAAATTAATAATAGGTAGATTGCGGTGTTGGTTTTAGTTTATACTGATCCAAAGATTGCTTTTTTAGGGTTCCGTACCCAAAGGGTAAAAACTAAGACTCCACTGTTCGTCCGTCTGACGGGCTTTCCATCTGTCTGTCACCAGGCTTCTCATGATCATGAACCGTGAAAGGACAGCTTTTCACATAATAATAATAATAATATAATATTGTATTTCTGTTGCCGCTATACTTACAAATACTAAAAACAGATTAAAATCAATGTTTCAGTGGGACTCCTTATAACAAACGTGTTTTTTTTTGTCGTTTTGTACGGAACACTTCGTACATATGATTTTAGTATTTGTTTAAGTCTCAGTAATAGTTTATTTTTTGGTACAGAACCCCAAAAATGATTGCCACTATTGACGGCAAATTGACACTATTGAGAGGCTGCTGGATTTGCAGGCTAGTGAAATGAAAAGGGTAAAACAGGGGTTGAAAGTTTGTATGGAAAATCTTAATGAATCTCAAATTTCCCCGATTCCGATGAAAGTTGAGATTCATGCTCATCTATATTATATTACATATACATTTATATATTAATACGCAATAATGAATCAATAATGAAGCGAAAATTTCAAGTACAGTTTTACGGGTATTGTGCGTAGGTACGGATGAGATTGAAATTTGGCACAATAAAACTTTATGCTGCGGAAGGCGTGCGGAAAGCTTAAATCTATTAAAATAATGCTTAGAAATACATTAAATTAATGAAAATATCAGCAACATGCACTACCATGGATTTGGTTCACACATACGCACACGTATTCATCATTGTCAATAATGAGTCTTGACTTCTTAGAGTCAATTCCCTATGAGTTTCAACGTTCAGTTTCATCGTGAAAAACATGAGTGAAGTTATATTTTTCATAATTATAATGGAACTGGACTGATATTCTTTTAATTACTACATTAATTATAATTTATAATTATTATCGCTACCTCAACTCGAACTACCTACCATGCGTTTGATATTTACGTAGTAACTAATTCTTAATCTGTGTTTGATATAAGTAATTTTATTACAGGTTAACGTTTGTCAATCTGTCACAACATTAAGTTCTTAAACTTTTTTTTTTTCTTTTCTTTAGAGGCAAAATAATAAATAGGAAGGTATATGTTTCAAAATAAAAATAATATAGCCGTGTCTATAAGGGAATCGTATCGCATAATGTGAAAACGCTCTAATACGTGAAGTGAAAATTAGGTTTTCAAGGATTATTACAGTATTTTGAGGGTCCATCCTGACGGTCCAGTCTGCAAATCCAGCAGCCTGTCAATAATTTGTTAACATCTTTTAAAAATGAATTTCGACCACAGGGCGATCTCCAGTTTCATTAAATATGTGTTTCAGGGTATATAATAATTCACCATCTGAGGGTGTTAAATAAGCGTTGAAAGTTTGTAAGAAAAATATTTTAAAAAAGATCCAATTTTCATGAAATAGAATATCCAAGGTAATAAATCAAAATTATTGGGTACGCACTTTATAGTTGTTAGAAATTCGACCCCCTTTAGACACTTTAGACTAGCTAGTCGGATTGCGTTAAATTTTGGCACGCAGATAATTTAAAAGTAATTTTCGAAATATGCAATATTCGGGGTGCAATGGGACGCGGACGAAGTCGCGCGCAAAAAAAAGTAGTAGTTTATAAGTTTGCTTATCCTTAATGGTACAGTTATAAGGATAGACGGTGCTCAGAGATGATTCCCCTTATAGTTGAATCTAATATTTAAAATGTTTTAGTTAACTGTAATGACTTAAGACTAGTATTTTAATCAAATAAGTTCAAACTTAATAATTATAATAATTAATATGGGGGAATTTCGACCAGGGACGACCTCTAGTAATAGCAATAACCTATATTTCCCGGACACCTGGGAAAGCTTAAAGCTCTCAAAAGCTTTTGAAATTTAATATTAGAGTTGTAAACATCCATCAAAGTTTTAATTTCATTACTCAATTCATACACAGAGTCGTGACATAATATTGGAAGGCTTCCAGAATAAGCTACTTAGTTTTGCTGTTAAATTTTAGTTCACACATTATACTAGTTGCCGCATAAGGGTCATATCACACCGCGACGATACGCGGCGCTGCATTCTAAGATAGCTATTGAAAATTTAACTTTATTCACTATACATAAAGATGTACATTTCAGTCATACACTTCATATGCGCTGTGCAGCGCGATGACACCTGACATTCGAACTCATACAATGAAACGTCTTCTTGTGTAATCAATAAAGTTCAATTTTGAAAAATTCAGCGCCATGTCGCGTATGCATTCGCTTCGCTTCGGTGTGAATTGACCCTAACGATCAGTTGCAGGCTATCGTCATTGTTTCGAATTGTCGTTTTCGAAGGAAGGCAATCGAAGGAATTGCAATAAAGCTAGAACTATCGTCTATCATGAATCTAAATGGTACATGTATGTGAATTATTTATTGCTCGAATCGAAAAAAATACAATGAGAAATTATTGAATATTAAATTTAAAAAAATTATGTAACCCCCGAATTGTCAAGCAGAGCTAGCTGATAATGATGATTTATAGCAAAAAACTCTCTCGATCAAGCCAGCTTAAACAAAAGTTATTATACCAAAATCGGTTCATCCGTTTCGGAGCTATGATGCCACTGACAGACACACAGACAGACAGACAGACACGTCAAACTTATAACACCCATATTTTTGCGTCGGGGGTTAAAAACGTCCTTACTCCTTATATTATAAACGCGAAAGTTTGTAAGTATTAATGTTAGTTACTCTTTCACGCAATAACTATAGAACGGATTTAGATGGAATTTGGTATGGTAGTTTAGACTCTGGATTAACAGATAGGCTACTTTTTATCGCAAAGTGTACTGTTCCGCAGTGTTATTTTGTGCGTCCACCAAGTGGCGGGCAACATCAAGTATGATAGTTTTAGTTTTACAAAGCGAAGCGGACGGACAGTAGTTAAATTTTACAAAAGCCGCCATGTCGAAATGTAAGACCATAGGTTACGAATGACACGAGTGAATGACCTGGCGTTCCATGACTTTGTTAAATCCAGTCTTTAAAAGTATTTAACTGTGAACACTGATAAGCCTCCATGGATATTGTGTGCAGAAACATGCTCTGTAACGGCCGAAATTAATAACGTATCCAAAATCTTAGATTGACTTCAATCTTAGATTCTCAAACAAAAATTGACGTAAATTGACGTAAAGTCAATCCTAGGATCGTTGAAATGTATTGAAATCTTGATCTCAGATAGCTAAAATGAGATGAATGACCAGTTTCCATAACCTATCTACCAGTAACTATTTGTTGAAAACGTCGTCTTTCAATCATATGCGGGTTTTTTGCGATACAAATTTGACGTTTCTAACAAACAGTTATTGGTAGATAGGTACCTAACTGTCGGTTTCAATAACCTGTCTATCAATAACTATTTGCTACAAACGTCGATATTCAATCCTTTGCCGTTTTTTTGCGATACAAATGTGACTTTTTAACAAATAGTTATTGGTAGATAGGTTATTGAAACGGGCCGTAAGATTGATTATTAATTCTATGTCAGAAACCATCAAAAGTTGCTAGGAAGCTTGTACTTATTTGCGTAAAATTATTAGACAAAAATGAAAACCGACTTCCAAAGTAAAAATTGCACAAAAACTTATTTTTGTTTCATACTTTTTTGTATTACATTTTATTTCATACATTTCTAAACTATAGGAGATAGAAACTTGTAAGTTTCCATGCTGATAGATTATGGTAAATTATAGATAAATAATTTTGAACCATGACAAATGTTAAATATGTCTGATTTCGCTCAATATACTTACTTTTGAAGTAGGTAATTCCAAGAAAGCTTATTGCGCGTTGATAGTTACCGAACTTTATTACGGCCCCATTCCCGTAGGTTATCCTAACCGTAACCTATCTATCTGTAACTATTTGTTAAAAACGTCGCCATTCAATAATTCGACAGTATTTTGCGATACAAGTTTGACGTTTCTAACTAATAATAATAATTCCCCTTTTGAATTCGGCTACAATTTTAACTAAGTATTTCTCTACTCAATCTTGATAACTTTGAAGTCGGAACCATCCCATACAATATCCTGATAAAACAATATTAAATAGAACTCAAATTTAACTTGACTGGTGTATGTATCGAAACAAAAGACTATGAAAAGTACCTGTTATCATCATAATGTGTATGGTGTGACGATGGTGGTGATGATGATGATTACTGTAATTGATATAGTGGCATATGCTTGCAGTTATTTAAGCAACGCCGAAATCCCCAAACATGTATCTATTTGTTGGTGCAAAATATTATGGTAGCATGTACTTTGGGTATCTTCAGAAAAAGTCAAAATCAATATATATTGTGTCCATATAAATATCGAGGAGTTCCTTCGATTCCTCATGGATTCCATCATCAGGTCACCACCTTGGGTATGAAAAGGACCAAATCGGGATTATACCCTATGGAACAAACAAATAATTTTGAAAATCTGTCCTCAGACGGCGGAGTAATCGTTAACATACAAAAAAATGAAAATACATAAAGCCTCCTTTTTTGGTAGTAGGTTAAAAAGGTAAAAAAACAGTTAATACAGTTACGTATTTCCAGCAATCGCTCTATTTAGATATGTACTCTCTTCACCATATTGTGTGAGTTAAGCGGAACGAACATGTGAATATGAACTTAAACTGGTATCGATACGAAAACGGTAAATTCAGTTTATTATTTCGTTTTTGTATTACTCAAGAAACCCTTATAGTTTTGCATTCTCCGTCCGTCTGTCTTTCCGTCTGTCCGCTCTTCTAGCTTCTGTAAATATAAATATAAATTAATGAAATTTGGTATAGTTAAAGACTAACCCTCTTACTAATAAAAATATTTACACAACGGATAACTTAAACAACGTTGCTATCTTTTTCTATCATATGATCACTCGTTTAAAATTTTAACTATTTCTCTACTCAATCCTCATAATTTTGATGTCGGTACTTCGATTTTATTGTTGATTTTACTCTTTGGGTACGGTAACCCTAAATGAAATCCTAACCAAGAGCATGTCAGGACATGTCTAACGGCCCGTTTCAATAACCTATCTACCAATAACTATTTGTTAAAAAGGTCAAATTTATATTGCAAAAAACCGGATAATTATTGAATGACGACGTTTTTAACAAATAGTTATTGGTAGATAGGTTAATACAAAACGGCCGTAATACTAACTTCTCACTAAATTCTATCTAACAATGACGTTTCTCCGGGTTTTTCGAAAAGAGTATTGATACGTGCGGCGTATCGCTTGACAGAATATCGTCATTCGTCTCACCATTTTTGTTGGCAAAATTGCCTAGCAAACTTGCCTAATGGCTATTTCGAAATGGCGGAACTCGTGCGGCTTAGGTCACCCGTGTAAATCCCGCGTATCTCGCAGCAGCGCTTCTATCCGCCAATCTACTCGTTTCGTACTCGTACTCGGTCACCCACACAGGTGTGTACCTGTGTCGTAGCCACCAGACCGTAGCGATGGACATTGTTACTTCGCCCTTACGTTTCGGTTGATGAATAATGTTATATTTCTTCCACAGATTTATTTGTATCGAACGTTATTATAATATATATAGAAACCTGATGCGAATAAATTTTTGTTTGAACTTGTGGAGCAATTTATCTTTACAAATTGTGTACAATTTTTGTTAATTCTTATAATAACATGCGACCGGTTTACTCCAATAATATCAACGGCTACTGTAGAAGTAATAAGAATTAATTACAGTGACGTTATTAATATAGACAGATATCTGTACCTATATTTCAAAGGGTGATTGATAGGCTTCAGGAATATAGGATAGGTCGGAACCTATTGGAACTTTAACCTCATTTAATATTTTATTTATTATTTTCACTGTATTAGTAAAAAGGCCTGTACGTTTCAAAAACCTTAGTCTAGGACAAAGTCTATGTGCTGCCGCGAGCAACCTGACATATTTTGTAAACATTGAAGTAAAAACATTTGAACCAACATTATATGATTTGTTCAATAGCATGGCGACGCGTTACTTCACAACAGACTGACCATCATTGTATGAATAATGTAGACAATATGAATGGTGCAGAACAAGGCTTATTTATTTTAAATACCTTTTTCTTCGTAGTCGCCGATGACTCATACTAATAGGCGAATACTTCCTATTGTAAAACAGTTATTGATTTCTTACTTTATACGAATGGTCGAGCTGCCACTTTAACGGAATAAAATGTTACTCGTAAAATTAGTTTAAAGTTATAGTTCTTTTTATTGATTTGTACAATCCCTAAGTACCTAACTACTATATGTACATAATAAGTACAACACTACTTCGTAAAAATATCCTAAAGGTAACGTAATTCTCATTTGCTGGAATGCTAACTTTATGTCCTAGAATATTACAAAGTTCTCCGAAGCCTATAGTGTATCCTTGACTTAAAGGTACTTGGCAGAGATGTTTGACCTGAAAACTGCATTCCTTTATCGTCAAACGAGAAACAAGATAATAGAGTGAGACGGAAATATCGTAGGCGGTTTGCGGTCACGAAACTGGTTGTAGTAACTGTCAACACGCAATAAGTGATTCTGTGCCTATGTAAATTAAGTCTGCTTT
The DNA here is from genome assembly GCA_963565745.1 of Phengaris arion. NCBI lineage: Eukaryota > Metazoa > Arthropoda > Insecta > Lepidoptera > Lycaenidae > Phengaris > Phengaris arion. Next base: position 16,847,832 of record OY751437.1, read on the forward strand.
AGCTTGAACCGTCCTCGAAGCCTTTAACTATCTAGATAAATATTACTCATAGCTATAAACAACACACGCAAGAATTTTCAGAATTATTTCAACGTATTTCTGGGAAATTCGACAATAAGTAAAACTTCATAATATTATAAGGTTGTTTAAGATCAAATAGCTACGAATATTTTGGGCAAATGATCTACTGCTTAAGTAAAGACGTTAAGGCAGAAAAATAAATAGGTAATTTAAAAAAAAAATGCGCTAAATATTTTACAAAACATTGCGCTCTCTAAGGCGCTGAGGTCATGAACTTCTCATAAATAGGTGATTTAAAGAAGTAAACAAAGATTCTACCTAAATAACATCAATAAAATTAGCTGTGTGAGGTCAATGACCTTAGACGTGAAAATCGTAATGTAATTTTAATACATGATATTTTTCTTCCCAAATCTCTTGACTCTTGACATAAGCAGTAGATCATATTATCCTCAAAGTATCCCTTTGATAATGAACGACCTTATAAAATCCAGGGTCAAAATTTTCAGCCTGATACTAACGTACCTACTGCCAGTTAAAACTGTTGCATATATATTACACGTAAACAAGTTACGTCTTCACACAAACAACCAAATAATTACATTATAAAACTGTATGTTAATTTTCATTATCTCATCCTCAGCGAACGAAACGACAAAAAATCTTACCTTGACACTCCTTAACACAGAGGCCAGAGTCGTAATTATGGTCTGTCTTGTTACAGACGACGCTGCAGGGTGCACATCTGTTGGTGTCTGGCGAACAGTACTCCTCGAGCTGACAAACGAGCTGGCCGCACCTGATGCCGTCGAGGCCCAGTTGGGCTGACGCGACACCAGCCATGGCGAGGAGGCAGGCTATGTGGGACATTCTGGAAAAGTATTTTTAGCTACAGCTTATTATTTCAATATAACTTGGAAACTATGGTCCTTACAAATTTTTCGGAAAGTCCTTCTGAATGAGGAAATAAGAATTTTAGGGTCACCAAGTCAAGGTTTCATACATACATTTTATAAGTCCCCTCCCTCGGCATTTCTAAACTATAGGAGATAGGAACTTGTAAGTTTTCGTCACGCTGAAAACTCTTCAGGAAAATTATTTTGAGCAAATCGGACTATAACTTGTGAAGTAATTTAAGGTAAATGTAGGTAGGTATCTAGGTAGATTTGGGTATTGACAGTGTAGGTTCTACATGTCAACACCTACATCTACACCTGCAATTACGAATTAGGTAAATTGTAATTTGACGCTGATAAGCAATTATGTGTCAACCCACTAGATCGCCATTTTGAGAAAATCGTGTTTAATTAAATACATATTCTATAGAGAATTTCAACTACGTGTCAAAAGATTTTATGAGTTTTTCAGTACTAAACTGATTTAATTCACTTAACGTCCTTTTTGAAAATTATATAAGTACCGACTTAAAAATTAGGAAGCTCAAACTTCCTTGAGAAATAGTTTGGTTAATAAATAGTTTTTTTAGTTAAGATTTTTTAAGCTATTGCATAGCTTCTATCGCGGGCCTTGAGCGCGGGGACCGAATCCAGAAATTCCGTAACGAAAAAACCTCACGCTCCGTGCATCGTCTAACGTCGTTTCAGTTCGGCAGTCTTCGACACGGCGTTGTGTGCGTGCGATTAGACGTATTGTACGACTCTACGAAACTCGCACGAATCGAGACGAGCTGCTCCGAAATCGGACGAATACATAAGCAGCTGTTTATGAGAAAGTAATTGTAAAAAATAATAATTTAAAACCCACATGTATTGTAAAATAATAAAAATATTTTAAACAATATTAACTTTTTATTTATTTAATAAAAGAAAAATTTGTTTTCTTATCGGTCACCATGCTCAAAAAGTGTAACTTGAATTAATATCAAAGAAAAAGAAATACTGCATAAATAAAATAAAATAAATAAATAATTATAATTGCATAAGTTGATACATAATGCTATGCAATAGCTTTACCGCGGCAGTCCCCGAGTGCCACACGTCTTTTTTTTTTTTTTAACTTTTGGCCGAATTTAAATGGGGAATTATTTAGTAAATAAGTTTATTTCATACTTTTTTGTGGATTTTTACTTTGGAAGACTGTTTTAATTTTTAGTTTGAAAATAATATTTTTTCTCTTTTTAGGTAAATTTATTATCTATATTATTATGAACACATTGATATCGGTGCACAAAACTCTGATGAGTAGTAAGTACCTATGTGATAATAATAACATGTTGGTGTTTCTTGTGAAGATGGTGGTGCTTGACATAGTGGGATATGCTTGCAGTTCGTTAAACAACACCGAAATCCCCAAACATGTATCTATCTATATATAAGAACCCAGGAGTTCTGGTCAGTACTTTTGGATCCAGGGTGCAAAATCTTTCTTTTTGGTAGCATATGCTTAGATCTCTTCAGAAAAAGTCGAAATCATTAGATGTGTCTTATGGTATCTATAAGATATTTAGTTGTATAAAATAATGATTTATCAGGATATTGTTTTAATTTACTAGAGCTCCGAGTAAAGCTCGGTAACCCAGGTACTCTGATATTATGTACGTATCGCATTTTTAATAGGGGGGTAGTTAGGTTAGGTTAGGTTAGGCACCCCACCAGGGGTTAGAGGAGATCAATTTCAGTGTACGTAGCCAAATTGGACCCAAACATAGCTAATTGCCCATCCCTGGCGATTACAGATGAGATTCTCAGTAAAGTTATGCCCTCTAGAGTCAGGTTTAAGTGTATAATACTTTGATGGGCTTAATTGTTGCTATGGAGTACAAATTTATTATTTTCATCTGATATATAAATAAATAAATAACTTTAAGTTGGATCTCAACATTTTAAGGTACTAAATGTTAGCCATGTGCCATGTGTTAATCTCGAGCCTAAATACTACTATACAAAATTTCATCAAAATCCGTTCAGTATTTTCTGAGATTAGCGCGAACAAACATATAGACAAACAGATAGAAATTCTAAAAATCAATGTTTTGGATTCTATTTCGTTCCTTAAATAAAACATATTTTATTTATAACTACCTACGTATCGAACTACTTAATATTATTAAATAGAGTTCGAAGAAAAACCCGTTGAGTGGCAAATGAATCATATAATTGAAACAGAATTGATTTTTAACCGAATTCCAAAAGATGGAGGCGGTTATGCATTATATATATATATATATATATATATATATATATATATATATATATATATATATATATATATATATATATATATATATACCGATTTTCAAACTTCTTTTTTTGATGTAAAAGGTATAATCCCAAAGTGGTCCCGTTTTCACCAAAGTGGTGACTTGATAATGGGATCCATGAGGAATCAAGGGAACTCCTTTAAATTTATATGGACACATATAATTATTTCGACTTTTTCTGAAGAGGTCTAAGCATATGCTACCAAAAAGTAAGATTTTGTACCAAGATATACCCTGGATCCAAAAGTACTAAACAGAACTCCTGACTCCTTATAGATCTTTGGGGATTTCGGCGTTGTTTAAAGATCTGCAAGCATATGCCGTCATACTACTTACAGAAATCATCATCATCATCATCACCACCATCCTCACAAGAAACACCAACATTTTATTATGATAACATAGGTACTCATCAGAGTTTTGTGCACCGATATCCAATGTCTTTGAAATTTTACTATTGCCAAAATTATCTTCGTGATCATCATCATCACTATAATATATTTATTAAATGCTTACTGCTACATTTCTTCCGTCGACTATTACAATAGATAATAAAAATTATTTAATAATATTGTGTATCTAATCAATATTGTTTGTTACTGGTGATTGTTTAGTAGGTTCACAGATCGGTAATACTTATTTGCGAAGAGGTGCTGCATTTTTGCTATTCATAATTTAACTATATTCACTACACAGGATTTTTCTACTAACTATATTCTAACTATATTCACACACAAGATTTCTTATTAAAGTCAATAAAATAATTTTTTTTACTAGGATTGCCGTAGGACATTAGCAACATAGTTTTAATCGATAAAACTATAACGATTATAAATTTACTAAGTTTGTACTATGATTGCCGAAGGACATTTGCAACATAGATTCAATGTACAGTAACTATGGCGAGTATAAATCCACTTAGTTTTGATATATTTTTATGCACGGTGACGAATGGGTAGTTCCAAAATATATTAATACTAGGTAGCTGCCCCTTGGTCACCTGTCGGGCGACCAATCGGTAGCTATTTAGGTGACGAAACATCGTTTTATGCTCCAGGTTCCATAAATTGGGTGACGAACGGGTTGGGTGACCCGAATAGCGGAGGCTTTTTTGTATTTATAACTTTCTTAAAGTGTGAATAATAATAATTTAATATATATAATTAAAAAGAGAAAAAGTATTATTTTTAAACAAAAAGTTAAAACCGACTTCCAAAGTAAAAATGTAATGTAAATACTTTTTTGTGCATTTTTACTTTGGAAGTCGGTTTAATTTTTTGTTTAAAAATAATTTGATTCTAAAGGTACCTACATAAAATGAGATCCTTATACAATTATTAACATTGTTAACACTAACATTTGCCCGCAGAAAATACAGTATCCCACTGGCACACTGTACTTTTTCGGGATAAAAAGTAGCCTATTTGTTAATCCAGGGCTCAAACTACTACCATACCAAATTTCATCAAAATATGTTCAGTAGTTTCATCATCCATCCATAGTTCATATATCCAGCCTCACAAACATTCACACCAAAGGTCTTAGATAACAGCTAATAGGTAGGTACTGACGCATTCGGGGTCGTAACCACGATATGTCCTAGTTCTAATTCATGTATATCTTGTATTGGTATAAATAATAAAGAACATAATATTAATATGATTAACACATATCGTGATTTAATTCGGTAGATCTAGCCACCATCCGAACAAATACGCCCCCGAACGCGACAGTGAACAATGGAAAATTTAATATAGGTACCCTTTTTCTATATTTACCACAGTTCATATCTAGGACAAGTTAAAATTGGTACCACAAATAGACAAAAACTGGACGACAATTAAAATACATAAAATTGATGCACCTACAACAGAAATACACAGAAACTAAAACAACGGACTTTGATGTCGTGGCGGTTTCTTTTGGACCCTCCACAAAGAAACTGCCCAGATTTCCCCCAAAAGTTTCGACCAAATACTCACCCCATAATATTCTTTTCACCATTTCATTTAACATTGTAAATGCTATGCTAAAGCTCACTCTACATTTCGGTTCACATGATTATTTTTACGCTATAATTTATAAATTGCTATTTGAGGGTATTGCAAAAAAGTTAGGTAGTTTTGTTGAACATAAACAAAAACAACTTTAAAAATTGTTTTTCGTTAAAATGAAACTCTACATTTTTGCATCGTAGCATAAAAAAATATAATTATTGTTTTTGATAATAACTTTAACAAATTATTGGCTGACCTCAAGGAAACTGAGATTATAATATATTGTCGCGTTAACTTCAGAGTGCAATTAGGATTATAGAGATGGTTTTTTAAGTTAAGCGTTAAATAAAAATCAATAAAAGGTTTTCAAGTTTAAATTGTTCTTCAATTAGTTAATTATACTTCCTTTTCATTTTCAGTCTTTTATAATGACCCAAAAACGTCAGGTCACCGGGTTAAAAAAAAACCATTTTGCCTTCAACCCCCGGATTTATTATTATATTTCACGGATTTATTACTCTACCAAACACCATGTATAGATAAAGAACTAGAAATGGTTGGATTGGTAAAAAAATACTAAATTCGGCTTCTCACCTCTTAACTCCAAAGTCTAAAATAGTGCAAAACCTGAATTTAGACTAGTCTAGACTCTAGACCTGGGTGATCAATCGTGGTATTCTCATATAAGCCAGAAAGCCAACTTGACTAATTGTTAAACTAATACGAGCGGCTTTATAGAATTAACGCCACGATGGGGCCCTAAATATCACAATGTTTATTTTAAGCTATTAAAATCTCTGACATTTGTTTTTTAAAGTTTTAGGGTTTATTTTAAGGTGTTGTTTAAAATCACTTACAAAGAACGTTTAATTTTTAACTAGAGAAAGATGTGTCCAAAAGTATATACTAGAGTTTATATAAAAGTCATACGGCCTACCTATCTATATATTTAACTTTTATATAACTCATTTTGACCATCAAATTATTTTGTACGTTAAGTATTTTTTCACTTTATTTGGGTTACTTTCATAATGATCTACATTTACTAATTATATTTTAATTACTTTTAACGAATAACTGTAATTTATAACAGCTATTATATTGTTTTTGATGTGAATATTGAATGTCTTGTAGGCTATGAATGTTAAAGAATGTGACAATCTACCGTCATACGTCAGCATGAGTCATCGCCGTAGCAGGTAAGCTAATATTTGTTTGGGACAACGGCGTCCCATAAAACAGGTACTTTTTACCGTTTTTTTATACTTTGCTCAGGTGCTCTACATTATTACAAAATAAATCTTTAATTATACTTAGAGGGATTGTGAAATATGAAATATGTGATAAAAAGTCGCAATGGTAGAGAATAGAGATTAAAAGCTGTTATTTTGTAATTCCAAGTTGATATTATTATTTTTATGCCAGTGTTAGAAAGTTCATTTACATTTTTAAATAAGGACTAGGTTTGTGGTGTTTTTACCCGACTACGTCGAAGCCAAAAGGAAGGGTAATGTTTTTAGCATTCTATGTATGGTACGTAAGTATGTTTTTATATATGTATGTTCCGTAGCGACTAAACTACTGTACCGATTTTAATAAATTAGGTGTCAATAGATTCGTAATAATAGGATATTTAATTTACGTGGTCAAGTTATGTGTATAAGTGACTAAATACTCACGTAATAATACGAGTATGGATAATAATAACTCCCCACACCGATTTCGGTGATGGTGACCGATTTCATTGAAAACGGGCCAGTTACGCAGGAGCAATTTCATAGTGCCCAAGTGTGTGCGCAGTACACAAGAGCATTCTCTCGTCCTTTATTCTCATAACCCGGATAACCGACACGACTGGCGAGAGATCAGGCGCAGGTCCGACTTTTGACATGCCCGTCCGACGCATGGTGAATCTTTTTTGACAGACAATCAGGTGATCAGCCTGCATTATCCTAACCAAACTGAGAAACAACATTTTTTGTTGTTCCAATGCGGGAATCGAACCCACGACCTCCGTGTCGAGAGCCAAGCTCTAGCCACTAGACCACGGAGGCTCTAATAATGTGTAAAAATACTAATTAGCATTAAAATATCAACGGATACGGATATATAAATCTGCTATTCTGGATATTTTAAATAAGATGGTTATTGTAAATATTCAATAATATGAGAAATTGGAAATATTCAAAATTAATAAATTATAGTTACTTACATTCGAAATGTTGACAGCAAATTAAGTTATCAATTGATGTTTTTAATTTGAAACACCACTTAGAAATCGAAAGTGATTTCGATTGAAAAATAAATTTGTGACTCATAGCGTTTTATAAAAAGCTTTAAAATTTACCATGGCCATAATATAAGGATTGTTAAATCTAACCCAATCACTTAGAAATTGTTCAAGGAGGTATTATTGGCTCGGATATTTGGAACTTTTTACGATAAACAGGTAAGAACATGGTCGTAGAATGAGGGAAGTTTTTACTACGGTTGCCTAGCAACGGCGCGGAATGGAAACACTAGGCGTAGACGTAGAGTAAATCGTAGCATTTTATTTCAATGTTAACATTACGCCATATTTATAGGAAATCATCGTTTGCTTATTTTCATCAACTAGCTGGTGCAACTTCGTTTGCATAGAACTAACAGAAAAGGAACCCTTTTTTTAAAACGGAACCCTAAGATAAAGGATCCTATGTTAGACCTTATAACATCAGCTATGTGCCAGTGAAAGTCCCGTGAGATTGGCAATAGCGCGCGATACGTCAATACCATACATGTTTGATTTCTAACTTCGTCATCATAATTAACGATGGAATCATGGCTAAAGGGTCAGAGCCTTTAGTCAAGATGCATTCTATAATTTCGACGGCGAAGTTCGATATCAAAAATGAATGGGATTTGACATATGTCATCGCTAAGTGACGTATCGCTTGCGATGCCTTATGTCAAATCCCAATTTTGTTTTCGAACTTCGCCGTCGAAATTATCGAATGCATCTTGACTAAAGGCCCTGGGCTCTAATAAAATAAACTTCATTACTCAGAAGCTAAGATTCCAGAGCCTTTAAGTCGCTTGCGATGCCTTATGTCAAATCCCATACATTTTTGTTTTCGAACTTCGCCGCCGAAATTATAGAATGCATCTTGACTAAAGGCCCTGGAGAGTAAAGATGTACTAATAGTGTCTATGAATTTCTATGAAAGTTGCTGGCTAAGCAACACGAATCTAGCTACGGAGGATACTTCATAGAGCGTGTGACGTGTCGTCGTGTGCCAACTCGCACTTTGTCATAGTGTATACTTTGTCAGCTTAAGTATATATTTATTTTTAAAAAACACTAATTGTATTTCGATATATTTAAACCTTGAGCAGTACCTATTATTAATGAACAAACAGTACCTATTGGTGGTATTTTTATTACAAACAACAAAATTATTGGATGGGCCATACGTGGCAATGATGCAAAGCCGATCACCTTGGCTCAGACACGTAAAGTTTTACAATTATCTACTCTATCCGCTTACACATTAATTGTCAAGGAGACACTATACCTGGATAGGACACCTTATAATGAGCTGGTCTTTACCTATTTAAAAACTTATACTTTAAACAAAACAATCTTGTATGTATATAATCGGGTTCTCGGCAACGGCTGCGAGTATTACCATGAAATTTTGTATTGTGTCTGTCTGATGCGTTGGAAAAGTCACTTGACAGACAAAGACAGCAACGTTGTTTAAGTTATCCATTGTGTAAATCTTTTATTATTAAGGGGGTATGAATTTTGGGGGTGAAAAATCCATCAAGCTAGGTCTCATCTTTTGGAAAAAAACCCTTTTTAAGCTATATATGTTTTTTTATTTCATCGTGCAACAATATATCAATAACTACCTTTTGCCCGCGGCTCCACCCGCATAATACGGTATCCCACGGGAACACTGTACCTTTTCGGGATAAAATGTAGCCTATGTTTTAATCCATAGCCTAAACTACTAACATACCAAATTTCATCGAAATCTGTACAGTACAGCTTTTAAACTTTCATATTTATAATAGTAGTAGGATTTAAACTCTATCATACTTCAGTCCAATTGCCAGATTTGTATGCGTATGTATAATTTTTGTTTTATTCCCAAATTCGAAATGTGCTGGGTTCGAATCACGGTCAGATAAATATTTTTGTGATTCATTTTAAGTTTTTTTATACTCCGAACAAAGTTCGGTTACCCAGGTCCCGAGGAGTTATTAGCAAAGATGCCATGTGAATCTTTACATGGTAAAACACAATGAGCTTTTCAGTTTTCATCCATGGTAGGTAATAGGTAGGCAACAGATATTTTAAACCGCGCATCGAATTTGAGCGCGGTTTTCATTAACAGATTGTTAAAGAGGCTTAAACGTCGTTAGCCGACTACAGCGAAGCCTAAAGAATATGTATGTATGTTTGTTCCACCGTACCGGTGTCCATTCCATTGAGGTGTCAATAACTTTCGTAATTTTCGTAACTCGTAATAAGTACATACATAACCGCACGGGTAACATAGACTATAATATAATTTAGGTACGTATTGTGGTTATAGTTATTATAAAAAATATAGTTATGAATATCAAATTACACACACGTACCTACTTTAACGGCGGGTTTCAATAACCTATCTACCGATAACTATTTGTTAAAAATGTCGTCTTTCAATACATTTGACGGTTTTCTGCGATACAAATGTGACGTTTTTAACAAATTGTTATTGGTAGATAGGTTATTGAAACGGGCCGTAAATGTGTTATGGATACGAAACTTCGAGGATAATTTGCCACCTGTTTTTTTTTAATCCATTGCATAAGACTGAGGTTAATTAACCTGTTTTTTAGTAATAGGTAGGGTTTAGGCATAGATGAGCCATGTTGAGGCAAAAACTGTCTCCACTTAAATGGCCCCACTTTTGGAGTTTTGGGGCCTTTCTGACATTTAAAGTATGGGGAAATCAAGATGGCTGACGTTTGAGGTATGGTGAAAAGCAAGATGGCGATGGTGTTTTCTTGTATGAAGATTTGTTCTGTGAAATGTACGTCTTAGCCTATCTTTAGTTTTGGAATCTTTGGGTTTAGGGGTAAACGAGCATACAGATCGTCTGATGATATCCTGCAGGACACATAAGGACAATGCTGATGTGTCATCGTTTGGGCGACACTAAGGAAAGTTGAAATGGTATAAACACAGGGAACAACAATAGAATTTTTATTGTTTTATTTCATTGGTATGCAAAATGCGTAAGCGCTCATGGCGTACCTGTACAATGCAATGGCTAACTCTATTTTTAACCGACCTCCAAAAAAGGAGGCATAGGTTATACATTCGGCTGTATATATATATATATTTTTTTGTATGTTCAACGATAATTCTGCCGTCTGGGGACCGATTTTCAAAATTATATTTTTCATGTAAAGGGTATAATCCCAAGATGATCCCGTTTTCACCAAAGTAGTAACCTGTTGATGAGATCCATGATTAATCGAAGGAACTCTTCAAAATTGATATGGTAACATATTATTAGTGATTACGACTTTTTCTGAAGAAGTCCAAGAATTAAGATTTTGCACCATGGTATACCCTGGATCCAAAAGTACTGAGTAGAACTGATGACTCCTATCTTCATTACATATCTTCACTAGAAACACCAACATATTATTATGATGATAAAAATGCACATAAAGTACCAGAAAATTTGAACGTGAGTTCTATACAATATTATAGGATATTGTTTGGGCTGGTACCGACTTTAAAATTAGGAAGATTGAGTAGAGAAATAGTAAAAATTTTAGCCGAATTTAAAAGGGAAATTATTTGGAAAATAAGTTTTATTTCATACTTTTTTGTGCATTTTTACTTTGGAAGTTTTTAATTTTTTTGTTTTAAAAAGGTTTTAATTTTTTGTTTAAAAATAATATTACTATGCGATATTAAGGGCCTGTTTCATAGTCGCCTGATATGTGACAAATAGCTTATCCGAAAGTTTTGTTGCTGTCCTCCAGTATAAAGTAAGCAGCGAACAAACTTCCGGATAAGCTATTCGTCCATAGACGTACTTATAACATATATTTTATAAACGAGGCATGTTGAGGTGAAAACTTTCCCCCCTTAAATGGATTTTTTGGAGATTTTGGCGCCATTTTGACATGTGAGGTATGGTGAAATCAAGATGGCTGCCATTTGATGTATGGTGAAAACCAAGATAGCGTGAAATTTTCTTGTATGAAGATTGTACTCTCAAATTCTTAGCCTATCTTTAGTTTTGAAGTCTTTGTATTCGTCACTTGCTAAAATTAATTGGTTACTTTGACTCTCAATATATTTATTTGAAACTCACTTTTTAGGGTTCCGTAATACTCAAGGAGTAATAGTACTTCCGAAATAGTTTCGCTGTGCCCGTCTGTCTGTCTGTCTATTCGCGCCTCTAGCTTCTGTAATTATGATTGAAATTTGGCATGACAGAGATCTATACACATACCTAAGTATGTGTATAGATCTCTGTTTTATCATCATATAATAATAATAATTTTACATTTTAGGGGTGGCTATAAGTCCGTACAGTATATGAAGTGGGGATGAAAAATATTTTTTCATTCTACCCTATCGTGTGGGGTATCGTTGTTTAGGTATTTTAAAACAAAGGGAAGGTTCATACATGACTTTTCTATAAAGTCAACCACTTTCGAGAAATCGGCATCCAAAGTGGTCTGTAAGTTGGTCCGTGAATTATTAATTATTAATTCGTCCCCGTGGATTTCTGAACTATGAGACTTAAAATCTTGCAATTTTTCATCTCTGATCCAGATAGATGCCGACTGGCGGCACTGAGGTCTCAGGTGGCCGCAAAGAGTTTTTTGGAAATATCAATCAATATCATTTTTTTTTTCTCATTTAAAAAATCCCCATAGACCTGCGTATTGTATACAAAAAATATATGCGCCAGTGTAATTACAAAGACGTCACAGATACCCAGCGTGAAAAAACAATTATTGTTTTGTGTTTTGCCACGAAAGTGACTACTGGACACGCATAAGTCATTACATCTTTCTGAAGTCAGATCGTGACTTTACCTAGTAAATAGTGAACTACTTATTATTGTCAAAGTGTATTTTACCTACAAAGGATCAGTTTAGAATTGCCATACCAACTTATAAAGCACTTCGAAGGCCGATTACTTGAAAATGTTTGACATTATAAAAGTCGTGTATGAAACCTTGCCATTATTTTAAATTAAAATACCTATGCAACGATACCCAACACGATAAGGTAAAATAAAAATTAGGGTGACCCTAAAATGTAAGCCGTACATTTTGCCGCGATAAAGTCACCTATGTCCTTTCCCGTGGTCTACTCTTTATCTGTGCCAAATCACACCTATCATCAAAATAGGAATCCATCGTCCAATAGTTTCGATGTCTATAAATTAAACAAACAATCAAATCTGTCCTCTTTATAATTTAAGTGTATATATAATATAGGTATTTACATGAACAGATTTTGCAGACAAGCTTTATAGGGCTTTGTTGAGTAATAAACAATAATATCTCAACAGCCTTCGGGAGGCCGGATGCGATTGGGGCGGTTTTGCCCCGGATATTACAGCCATCTGGCACAACCCACCTGAAATATCAATACAGTATAGGTGGAAATGTTGTTTCAAATGACAAACAATATTGGCTGGACATTTCAATATCGACGGTTTTATTTAGATGACTATTAATATTACTCTGTATGTAACTAGTAGTTTCGTCCGTTAAGTAATTTAATAAAACTTTTAAAAAATCAACTATTCACGGAAGTAAGCATTATCCGAATTAAAATGTTTTCATAAACAAATTAATGCCTTGGGCAAGCGTGAACTGGAAATTGAAAATGCCCTGCAAAAATTAATTATAATACGTAAGTAATTAAGTGAATATTAAAATTTAAAACGAGGATGGAATAGACAAGTTAATTATAGCTTATAAAACATTTAACGGGAACGTAATTAAAAATGATAGTAATAACAAGGTGCAACGGCTTTATAAGACGCCATTAACAGTAACGATCAATATTCCACATCTGTGAAACGAATGCAATGGGGAGTTAAATTTTAATGATGACATCACACTTATAGCTTTAAAGATGCACAAAATGCTGTTTTCAGTTCTCGCGACTGTGTCTACTCGTTTACAGTAAAATGTAAACGTGTTTGACATCCCTGTATTTATTAAATACCTATCATACTACTCACTCACTCCTGCCATTAAGTATGGGAATTGTTGATAGGTAGTACGGTGCAGGTATAATGGAGTTTTAGGTTTAGGGATGTGTATCTACCCACCTCGATTTTGTTGCTGGACATACTTAGGACGTAGAGTAAACAGACTGATGTTAGACGCCTCAGGTAATCTATACTAATTTTTAACATGGAAATAATGGAAAACTGTTAAAATAATATCGTGCCATATTCTACGTCATTATAATGTTCACTTTGAGTACTTGTAAGACACTTGAAATTGTATTGTACTTTATAGTCTAAAAACGATTTTAGGTTTAAAAACAAAACACACTCGCAAACTTAAATGACCGGAAAGAAGAATACTATGTACTTACATAATAATATGTGAGGTAAACATTAACAAGCTGACTAGTTTGTGGTCATTATAAAAGGTTTCAATAACAGGTTCCACTGGAACCACTCAAATTAGAGTTGAAGCTCATACGAAACTGTCCTTCGGCTCTACCTATTTTTTAAACATTCGTTACCCAGCCAGAGATTCAATTTATACAATAGTGTCTCAACCTTGTCTTATTTACTATCTCAGACTTGAACAGAAATTAATTTTATGTACCTCCATGGCTTAGCTTTGACATCAAAGAGAAGCTTTGAAAGTTTATTACGCTTGCATCTTCCATTGGTAACCTATTTATAAGATGTATGAAATAAGTGAATTCGAACTATATCTATTATAAACACAATAGTTTGTATGTATGGATGTTTGTTACTCTTACACGAAATGACTACTACAGAGTTTTATGTAATTTGGTATAAAAAGTGTACGGTTCCTGCGAGATTTCTTTTTGCGCGTACGAAGTAGCGGGCTGCGTCTAGTCTCTATGTAATTGCAAAAACTAAATTAATGGCCCCCTTAAATTATTGGTTACACATTACCCTAAGTAAACATAATACCTAATACCTCTCATTATAAAAAAATACAAAAATTCATACCTTTTGACTCGCCAATGTCTTTCTGAGACCAACAATAATTGTAACACAATACACTTAAAACCTAATTGGTTTTTAACGATTACGTCTATTAACCGTGCTTTAAAGGTAAATGATTATCTTTTACGTCAGGTGATCTATCAAACACCTCCAGGGAAAAATAAGATTAGTCATTCGCGAAGAACGCTCAAGATATTGTCCTTAACTATGAGATCACTTCAACAAAATCACTTAGGTATATAATATCACGTGCTTGATACAGTTACCATGAAATTTTGCACCTGCCCTAATAAGTATGAATGAATAGGACGGAACTTTCTAAGGAAGGTTAAAACACCCAGGACTGTAGAAATTACTAATATTTACACGGTATTTAACAGGTGTACATAGATACAACCTATTATTTATTATGCTACAAAATATATGCCAACATAATGCACAATATTATTGTTAGCTTACCTTCAACCCTTGATCATTTTGCGTCGAAATAGCACAAATACACTAACTTTCTACATTAATTTTCGAACTGTTGCAGCCGCGGCCAATCACAAAGGTGGGTGACGGAATGCGACTCTTGCGCAGGTAGAGTCGTGGCCTGAGCGCTGTGCGCGTGTGTGTGTGTTAATAATGATAGTGTGTAACTTGTGCACGTGTGCGTTCAACTTTAAAATCTCACGTCCTTGTGTTTAACAGAATATAGATAAATGAAATAGACATTGCGATGTTACAACCTGTAGATATTAATTAGCATCAGGTTTTTAAATTACTGGAAGATATTTTTGGACTTCCGTAATACTCAAGAAACCCTAATATTATAGCTGCGTGTCCATCCGTCCGTCTCTCTGTCTGTCTGTATGTCATATACCTAGTTTCTGTAATCTTCTTATCTATATAAATAAACACAAAAAATTAAACCGACTTCCAAAGTAAAATTACACAAAAAAAAAATGAAATAAATCTTATTTTCTACATAATTCCCCTTTTAAATTCGTCACAATTTAACTATTTCTCTATTCAATCTTCTTAATTTTGAAGTCGGTACCAGCCCGAACAACATCCAGATAAAACAATATACTTATTTTAAAATAGGACTCACGTTCAAATTAGCTGGTGACGACTTCAAAATTCAAAAGATAGAGTAGAAAAATAGTTAAAGTTTTAGCCGAATTAAAAGTGTAATTATTTAGAAAATAATATTTATTTCATACTTTTTTTGTGTAGTTTTACTTTGGAAGTCGGTTTAATTTTTTATTTAAAAATAATAATTTTTCCCTTTTGAGTGATATTTTGTTAAATTATTATATTTATACATTTTAAGAACGTTTAAAATAAACGATCGAATGTATAATTGAATACGCGCCAAGCTTCCATTAGGTATTGTAAATGAGATGATAATGATGATAACTGTAAGTTACATAGTGGCATATGCTTGCAGTTCCTTAAACAACGCCGAAATCCCCAAACATGTATTTATAAGGAGTCAGGAGTTCTGTTAGGTACTTTTGGATGCAGGGTATACCTCGGAGGAAAATCTTACTTTTTGGTAGCATATGCTTGGACTATTTCAGAAAAAGTCGAAACCACCAAATGTGTCCATATAAATTTCGAGGAGTTCCCTCGATTCCTCATGGATCCCATCATCAGGTCACCTTGGTGTCAAAAAGACCAATTGCGGATTATATACCCTTTACAGCAAAAAAATATTTTTGAAAATAGGTCCACAGGCGGCGGAGTAATCGTTGAACATACAAAAAATGTATATACAGTCGAACGTATAACCGCCTTCTTTATTTATATTAATTAAATTTTAAGTGGAGAGGAGTAATCAAAACGCATTAGTGAAAACCGCATTCAAATCGGTTAAGCCGTTGACTTCGTACGCGCAAAAACGAATAACGCAGGAACCGTAAATTTTTCCGCAATAAAAACTAGCCTACGTCTTAATTAATCCAGAGTCGAAACCATAGCAAATTTCATCAAAATCCGTTCAGTACATTCTGAGATTATCGCGTACAAACGTACAAACAGATAAACAGACAAACAGATAAACAGACAAATAGATAAACAGACAAACAGATAAACAGACAAACAAACACAAATTCTAAAAATCATTGGTTTGGGTTCTATGTCGTTCATAAAGTCCCTTTATTAGTTTGTCTTATATTTTCCATGTACAGACAGCGACCAGTTACGATTTCATTATATGTATAGAAGATATCAAACAATAGAGACGAGTTTTCTCAAGACATATTTTTATTTAAAACCAGCTCAATAACGAGAGACTAAAGGCAGCCACAGACGAGAGGCCGATTGTTTCAGTTAGAACTGACGCCTCAACGGATTCGAGCCCATACACGGAAAAAATCGCATCCCACCCAACTGACGTCAGTTCGGCCTGAACGGATTCGAGCACACACACGACACGATTTCAGGCCGAACTGAAGGCAGACCGGACCATGTATGGGCCCCTTAATGGCCCGTTTCAATAACATGCACACAAATTAAGAACCTTTAACTTTTATGGCATAGGGGGCCATCTTAGGTAGATAATAATAATTGTAGCCTGTATGCCTAAGATCTGTGAGGCCGTTAGGTCGTCATTTTGGTCGTCGAATTTTAAAAGTCAGTTAATAATTAAGACTGAAAGGAGTGATGAAAATAATAATTCAAATAGATTGTTCATGGTGTATATTTATTTACTCACGAAACTTCACAAAACAAATGTATTGTAAAATTATATTCATAATAACATATAGGTACCGCTTTGTCATACAATTTTATAACAAATCTTAAATATATCCTAAACCCCAATACAATAAATGACTTTCGAAAAATGTCTGGTCTAAATTTAACATTTTAATATAATATTAATTCTATTTTAAAATATTCAGGTATTTCTATATCAGCTATCAGCTTACTATTTACATACTATATTATGTACATAGGCACATAGTGGAGGTAATATGGAAGGATATTATGACCTATGAATGTTCATATTTTGTACAATTCATTTCTGTTCCCTTTAGGCACGTATAGTATTTGATCCTCGTAAAAGGAAAAGCAAAAAAATGATGAAGAAGGATTTGTAATGATTTTGTTATGATGACTCTGTATTCTCAACAACTTTTAAATCTGCTTAACACTATTGCTACACCCATAAAACACACTATTTTCTTAACTTGAATGGATATTAAGATTTCCCATCTATTTATATTCATAATTGATCAATTTGGCAGGCGTTTTCTAGTATGGGCGATTCTATATTATAATATATAATCATTTGTTGGTATTATTGTAAAATTAATGGTAGAAAAATTACTTTCAAAATCTTAAAAATTAATCACTTAACTTATTGACATTAATAACAACTAGTGTTATAGTTAAACTTATATAAAACTCATTATTCTATACACTATTCTTTCATTCATTCTATCACATTATTCTATATAAGCGATGCCTTAACTAACATATACGTTTTAACATTATTTTGAGAAATCAGATGGAACCATATTATTTATTCTATTCGCCTTTTTTTTCTATTGCTATTCGCTTTGTTTATGAACTTTCGTGTTCTCAAATCATAGCCAAATATTTCATAAATATACACAACATACCATACATAATTTGGGTTTAATAATCCAAATTGATCCGAATGGATACACAAATTAAAATTGATTTTTAACAATGTTACCAAAACCTTTGGTAAATTATTGCAACCCTGTTACTAAATAAGGGAAACAGGTGAATAAAAAAATGAATTGGCGCATCGAAAGTACTGCTTGTGGTAAGTAGTTTTTTAATTTAAACTTTGTTTTGAATCGATAATGATATGAAATAGGTAACATTTTAATAAATATATAATTTTGTTCGTTATAATTTCTGTCGCAATCAGACTAGAATTGTATTAATAAAATATTTGGCTTTTATTAACATAATTATAAAATAACATATTTGAATACTAAAAACTTTTTATCCTTGTACTATGTTATTGTATGTGTTTGCGATAACATTAAGGTTAATTTATGTATAAGTATTATGTAGGTATATAAATATTAAAAATGAAAAAGGTTGTTACCCTGTAGGTAATTAATAAAGCAAAGTTTATGGTTAAATTAAATCTTAAACTGATTTACTGAAATTTATCATGAGTTTGGTAGATTAGCCTTGCATATTGACCCCCTTACTTATAAAAATATTTACACCTCGGATATCTTAAGCAACGCGTTTGACAAGTGTCCTTTTCAACGTATCAGATCAAAACAGCAACGTTGTAGGAGTTATCCGTTTTATAATAATAATAATATCTATGAACGCTACCACACCACGTCAATCTGGTACTAAATATCCAAAGAACTTGTATCATAATATGTACCAGGCAACGGAAATATACTTAATACTTACTATACACATACAGTATAAACTCTATATAACGGCACTCAAGGGTATGTGTATAATTTGACGTTATAGAGTTGTCGTTAAATGGAGAGAAGAAAAATATGTACCTATTAGGAAAATTTGTATCTGTAAAATTTTTTCGTAAAATACACTTGCAAGCAATCCCAATTTGTAAACAAAAGAACGGATTTCTTAGAATGTTCGGTATGTATGGTGCCGACAGATTATTACGGGCTAGGATAGTGAAGCGACCAAAGAACGTACACAGCTGCGCAGTTTTTAGTAATTTTGGCAACTAAAAATATTTTTTTATTATTACTTCTTGTCGTTATTGAGTGGGTGTAATGCTATATAACCAAAGCCGATTGATTTCGACGGTTTAGGGAGTTACAAACTACCTTCTTAAATCGAGTGACGTTACATGGAGTTTACACTGTATTTAAGATTTTCATTATACTATACATTTTTAATACACATTCAAAACACAGGAACACAGAAAAACATTTTGTCCCATCAGCGGGATCCGAACCCGCGACCTTCAGCTTAAGCGCCGACTCGCTAACCACTGGGCTACAGAGGTCGTCAAAAAACGTTTTGTAAATATTTTTATTAGTATGGAGATAGTATTGTTATAGTGACGTCATTTCGTGAATATAACCATGAGCAAAACAATCACATCACTATAACCTCAAAATGGAGTACCCACCATTACCCAGTATGTAGTAATTCCAATTTGGCTTAATATTGTTATAACAATGTTACGTTTTGAGCATTAAGATATTACTATTATTATAGACTGACCAAAATATAGAAAACCTCGTCTCGCTGCGGAAAATTTACGAAACTGATCTAGAACTCCAAGCAAAGCCGGTCACCCAGGTACTTTGTTGTAATAGCGCCAACAGAAATGCATAATCAGTGAAAATTTCAACTGTCTCGCTATCACAGTTCACGAGATACAGCCTGGTGACAGACAGACAGACGGACGGTTCGACAGCAGTCTCAGTAATAGGGTCCCGTTTATGCCCTTAAAAAGGAATAACCCTCAGTGCAGGTTTTTTATATTACTGGTCAAGTTCCACTATTAAATACATTATTAATAGTGTTATAGTAGGTATTACGTCGCTACGGAGGATGCGGTGTCTTCTGGGGGTGGGAGGGGCGCGTCGTCTTCATACAGCATCACCATTTTGTCGTAGCCTCGCCGACGACGGTGAATGGGTTTGCGGTTCTGAAAAGGATTTTGAATTTATAATGAAATTCTTATGGGTCTACGACATGGTTAAAATCTATATTTAGTTATTTTGACTTTATTATGATTAAACGCATCTTATCGAAATAATAAATCATGTGAACTTATAAAAAAATAAACATTTCTGCATGGAAACACGATTTTTTATTGAGTTATAACGGCATATCATACAAGGTCGATATAGTAGTTTGAGACCTATACGCGGGTTTGCTTAAAGTTTTAACCAATCAGCTAGCTTAACATTGACCTTATACTTAGAAAACTTCGATAGCACGATTCAAGATTGTGGCGCTAATTGGTCCGCCACATTTCTACACTGTTTAATTTAGTATTAGGAAATGAAAATAGTAGTGCACAGAGAAACGACTTAAGTTATGAAAACGAAGATTTTATGGAAAATAGTGATGATGACCTTTGTAAGTAATAATAATATGTTTTATATACGTATAATAGCCAATTGTACACAATGGCCCTTTTACGTTTTACAGTGTATTTAAAGAAAAGTATTATTTAAATTATTATTAAAAAATAAAAATTAAACCGACTTCCAAAGTAAAAATATCCAAAAAAAAATCCTGAACTCTGTCTTAGATCTGCTGGCCGAGATCTCTTAATAGATATAAGCACACCTTTGGTACCATCTCATATGTATATTTTAGTATTTAAGTTTTTGATGTATGTGTACATAAATAAATAATATAAAAAAGTATGAAATAAATATATTTTCTAAATAATTCCCCTTTTAAATTTGCCTAAAATTTTAACTATTTCTCTACACAATCTTCATTATTTTGAAGTTGGTACCAGCCAACTTAATTTTGATTGATATTTGAGATGACAAAGTTACATTTTGAAAATTTTTGTTCTAAATCCTTCTTTTGATATTGCTTCCAGTAGTAATGATAAATGTGTAATATGTTCTTGAAACGTCTTAGAAAATTTCAAAATGCCAGCAATATAATTTACAGTAAAGTTCGATAGTTAGTGCTTCCTTATCATATTGCTTAATACTCTTTGAAAAATTGCTGGTGAAGTTTTTAATCCAAAGGGTAGGTAGGTCCATTGAAAATGTCCACCTTGAGTTACAAAAGGTGTTTATCAAGTGTTGTGAAGTATTTACAATTTCAAGTTTTCACCACTAAGTTTTCTATTAAGGGAAACGGTTGTGACTATGGTATTACAATTTTATTTAAATCTCGGATATCAAATGCATAATTTGGATTTCCGTCCGTCTTCTTTTTTATAATATGTCAGAGTAACAGGTGCTGCAAAAGGACTATACGATTATTGAATTAAACTTTCCTCCAATAATTTAGCCACCTGCATTTCTCTCTCTTTTTTATCATCTATACGAGATCTATATGGTCTTCTAGCACAGTACATATCGACCAATAAACCAATATGAGCTTCGTAATCTTTTACTCTACCAACATCGTACTTGCCTGTTGCGAAAAGTGATTTATATTTTGATATAAGGTTATCAATTTCATTATGTTGGTCTACATTAAGATGATTCATAATAGTAAAGTCTTTTTCCTCTAGATGTTCGTTAAAATTAAGTTCATATTCTTTGATTGCTTAGCAAAATTGTTTGTTCTATAAAATATCTTTGTTTTATAATATGTCTTATTTTCCTTAAACGGAATACTTTGTTTAATATATGTGTTCATCTTGAACTAGATGTTTTTTTTTAACTGTCTAATCCAATCAAAAAGTCGTAATCGAAGTTTTCTGCGTCTACGACAAATACATTGACATTCCTTTCTATATCGAAAATCTTTATTTTGAAAGTTATCATACCAACACTTTTTTAACGCCACTAATCGTCTTGAGGTTCGCATTTTAAATACCGTCCTTATTATTTTGAGTACCTCTTAATGACAAAATTTTGGAATTTCCTAAGGACACATTAGATTATTCTAGACGTCTTATTTGGTTAAATAAATCTTCTGTTGTTCTTAAAATATTTTTGTCAATTTTATGTATCACAATTGTAGGTAGTCCTGTTGCAATCAAATCAATCAATGTTTTTTTCACTTCCAATAAAAGTGTAATAAATACTTTGCCTTGAAGCCAAGGCAAAGTATTTGTGTGCAAGGCAAAGTGACCAACCTTTGTCAGCATGAGTTTCACTGAAACATTACTTGCATATTTTCCCTTCCAAATTAATTGTATATTTAATCATCATGGAGGTATACCAGTCCAGGTCTTCTAAAAATGCTCTTATAATCTCTTTTGTTTTTTGCATCTTCAACAATTGATAATCGTGAACATTCCTCTTCAAATTTATTCATCCATTGATATGCATTAGATGTCCTCTTGTTAAACTTTTCCAATATAAATTTGTCTACTTGTGGTTTATTTCGTGTTAATTTGATTCCGTGCATTTATGTTATAATTATGTAAAATACTCTTCCGAAATTCCTATATGCTGTGGTACTCTTACAATTTTTGAAGTTATTTCCTCTAAAAATATCCGTTAAATTGAAAGTTTCCATCGTCATCTATATAGGTATCATGTATTTCTTGTAGTGTCATTGCAATCCATACTTGTCTTCTCTCATACCTTTTCTTCAATGTTATTTTGATATACTTAAGAATAGCATCATGTAATTTAGCCGGCCGAAGTTTTCGCGGAATCAAGTATATTTTTTTATCAGTATCGAATCGTAGTAATCGAAGTTAAGCGGATAATATTAGATTTTGGATCATCACTTGCCTTTACCACGAATTCAAATCTCAGTTTTTCCATTGTTCGTTGGAACAATGTAATGTAAGTTATAGCGAAAATGTTGTTTTATAATAAGATTTTTAACAATATGGAAATAAAAGAATGTGTTGCTTGAATCTTTATAACTACAGGAGCTACTACATATAATGGTAATATTTCACAAATTAAATAATATTTTCAAACACAATTTCTTCATATGAATTTAAATATAAGTCTGTTATATGTGCAGTAGAAAAACTTGAATATAACAAAAAACAAAATTTTAAACATTATAGCAAATTTAAACTTTTGAAGCCTCTCCAGTAAAGTTGTCTATTTGCATTTTTGATCATATGCGTAGGACCCATCGCTTTTTAGGGTTGGCACAAAGAACCCTTCTAGCTTCGCTCTGTCCGTCCGTCTGTCTGTCTATCTGTACGCGCTTCTAGCTTCTGTAATTATAAATATAAATGGAAAAAAAAATTGTAGTTATAGATTGTCCCTCTTACTAATAAAAATATTTACACAACGGATAACTTAAACTACGTTGCTATCTTTTTCTATCATGTGACATTTCCAACGTATCAGACAGAGACAGCAACGTTGTTATCCGTTGTTTAAATTGTTTTATTAGTAAGGGGGTTTGTATTTATCTCGGATTTAGCATCGTATAATACTTCTATATTTAAGGGGTGGCTAGTGTGAAGTGGGGATTAAAAATGTTTTTTTCATTCTACCCCATCGTGTGGGGTATCGTTCAATAGGACTTTTAAAATAAAAGTAAGGTTTGTTACATGACTTTTTTTACAAAGTCAACCATTTTCGAGTAATCGGCCTCGAATGTGGTTTGTAAGTTGCCCCCCCTAGCATTTCTAAACTAAAGGAGATATAAACTTGTAAGTTTCCATGCTGATAGATCATGCTAGAAACTCTTTAGGAAAATTATTTTGAATGATGTCAAACAGTAACTTTTGAAGTAATTTGAAAAAAAAAACTATGACGCGTTGATTGTTACCGAATCCTCCTTAGACATGTCCCGACATACTCTTGGTTAGGTTTTTAATCTTATACCTGATCGAGCGGCTACTTGTTTGATTGTACCTTGGAGCAGTGCGCGGAGGTTTCGTCCGACGAGCTGCCGGAACTGGTGATTCCCTCCTCTAAAGTGAGTCTCGCCGCCACACCCTCGAGTTGCAGGTCCATGTACAGCTGATCTAGCTGCTCATTCACTAAGGCCGGCTGAAACGAAATAAAATCATCAGCATCATTATAATATCATTACATATATTATAAGGAGGAAAGGTTTGTCTGTTTATTAGTTTGAATGTTTGTATTGAATGGGCTCCAAAACTACTGGTTGATGAAATTTGGCACAGACATAGAGTGGATCACGGGGAAGTACATAGGCTACTTTTTATGGCAGCAAAATGTAAGTTTTCCGCAGGATTTCCTTTTGCGTGCACAAAGTTGTGAACAACATCTAGTTATAATAAAAAGAATAGAATATAAATATTATTTATTTGGTAAAAAATAAACACAACGAACAAAAAATGAAAGACAAAACTAGTTTATATTTTACCAAATTGGTGCTCACTCAGCATATTGTTGCAAAATCGCAATACGCTGATTTTCAGTGAACATCGTAACAAACAAACAAAAGGAATAACGGAATTAAAAAAAATAATTACAACTAGTTACATTTATCATATTAACATAACATTTTTAAAGTATTTAACAGAGAATCTAGACAAAATAAAGCGCTATTAAAATCTAGAAATATGTAATTAACCATCTATGGCACCAATATTATGCAGTATTCTAATAAAATAAAATATACGTGAAGCGAAAATTTAATATAAAAATATATAAAATTATTTTCAAAAAAATAACAACAAAACACACTACCACAATTTTTTTAAATTATTAATTCACACAACCGTGCGTTTTATAGATAATTATATAATTTTGTTAAACGTTTGACAATCTGTCTGTGATTTTCACAACATTTACATTGTTTTCACCCGACTACGGTCTACGACAATAGATTCCTGATGATGCCGCGAGTAATACAGGCTATAAATATATAATTTTTTTTTATTTCGTAAATTTTACCTCAGATTCTATCATGTAAAAAAATTAAACCGAGATAATCATCACGTGTTTGGTATCAAAAGAAAGGTATTGGCAATCACATTACAAATATATTATATTATAGCTTTTGTCAGCAGCTTCGCCCGCGTGGGAGAGTATTCGTGGCAAAAAACTTTAGCAAATATTCCTACTGCAATATAGTAATAGCACAGAGTAAAAATATATGTAACTTATAATCAACTTTCACACGTTCTTTATAATTTTAATATACCTTCTAGATAAGGATTCTTAATAGCTCTTTAGAATAGTATAAATTAGAATGGGTATAGTAACCTATACTTAAAATATAGACATATCTATGCCATCACAGAATTTTTTGTAGACACCATACTTCAAAAATATGAATATTGAGTAGAGAAATAGTTAAAAATTTAAGCCAAATTAAAAAGGGGAATAATTTGGAAAAGAAGTTAAGCTATTGCATAGCTTCTATCGCGGGCCTTGAGCGCGGGGACCGAATCCAGAAATTCCGTAACGAAAAAACCTCACGCTCCCCACTCCGACGGGCACGGAGGTGTGGCTTGAAGGCCGTGCATCGTCTAACGTCGTTTCAGTTCGGCAGTCTTCGACACGGCGTTGTGTGCGTGCGACTAGACGTATGCGTGTAGACTTACTATGCAATAGCTTTACCGCGGCAGTCCCCGAGTGCCACACGTATTTTTTATTTCATACTTTTTTGTGCATTTTTACTTGGAAAAGTAGGTTTTATTTTTGTTTTAATTTTTTTTCCCGTTTTAGTTATAGTTATTATTATTAACACATTTTAAGAAAGTTATTCATTCAAATTAAACCGACTTCCAAAGTTAAATTACAAAAAAAAAAGTATGAAATACATATTTTTTTTTTCTAAATAATTCTCCTTTAAATTCGGCTAAAATTTTAATTATTTCTCTACTCAATCTTCTTAATTTTTAAGTCGGTACCAGCAAGTTTGAACGTGATTTCTATAAAATATTGTAGGACATTGTTTGGGATGGATAATGAAGGGGAATTATATAGAAAATAAGATTTATTTCATACTTTTTACTTTGGAAGTCCGTTTAATTTTTTGTTTAAAAATAATAATTTTTCGCTTTTTAGTGATAATAATAATATCTATGGACGCTTCACACCACGTCAATCTGCCTCCGTGCCAGAAAACGAGAAGTATATTTATTACTTTTATACTATACATATATTCAAGATTTTCACTAAATTATACACATATTTAATACACATCCATGACCCAGGAACACGGAAAAACTTTTTGTTCCTTCGGCGGGATTCGAACCCGCGACTCCCGGCTTGAGCACCAACGCGCTGAACCACTGAGCCACAGAGGTCGTCAAATGTCGATATTTGTTAAATTATTATTAATAAATTTTAAGAACGTTTAAAATAAATGAATGTATAATAGAATACGCGCCAATCTTCCATTAGGTTTTGTAAATAAGAAGATGATGATGATTACTGTAAGTTACATAGTGGCATATGCTTGCAGTTCTTTAAACAATTCCGAAATTTCCAAACGCATATCTTTAAAGACTGAGGAATTCTGTTCAGTGCTTTAGGACCCAGGTTATACCTTGGTGCAAAATCTTATTTTTTCGTGGCATATGCTTGGTGGCATAATACCTACTTCAGACTACCTACTTCGAAAACACCATATGTGTCCATATAAATTTCAAGGAGTTTCCTCGATTCCTCCTCCTCGAGTCAGATCCCATCATCAGGTTTTTGATGTCAAAAGAACCAATTTGGGATTATACCCTATACATCAAAAAAAGAATTTTGAAAATGGTTTACAGACGGCGGATTAATCGTTGAACATACAAAAAAATAATATAAAGAGCCGAATGTATAACCGCCTCCTTTCTTCGAAGACGGTTATCTCCACTTAAAATTATTATTAACTCCACTTAAAATTGTTATTAACAATTTTAAGTGGAGTGGAGTAACCAAAACGCATTAGTGAAAACCGCATTCAAATCGGTTAAGCCGTTGACTTCCTACGCGCAAAAACAAATATCGCCGGAACCGTACATTTTTCGCAAATAAATTTTGAATCTAAACTAATACCATACCAAATTTCATCAAAATCTGTTCAGTATTATTATTATATATTATTATTTATTATATTTATATAATATTTTTCATCCCTAATACTTTTACTTTAAACGAGATGATTTTGTATATATATGTATACCATGAAATTTAGTATGCAGGGAGTTTTGGGGGAGAAAAATCGATCTAGCTATTATATCCCTTATATTTCTAGGTATTATATCCCTTAGAAAGTGCGCATTTTATACACAATATATCAATAGATTGGCAGCTTGGTTTACGTACCTACGTAAAATTTTTGAATTGTTTGGAAATTCGGAATGTGGTGTGTTCGAATCCCAGTAAAATAAATATTTTTGTGATTCTTATCAATCTTTAATTATACCGAATTTCGTCCATTTACATTCATAATTACTGAAGCTAGAGGCGCGGAAAGACAGACAGACGGACGGACAGAGCGAAACTATAAGGGTTTATTGAGTATTACGTAACCCTAACAAATGGTTGTTTGGTTAGGTCGCCTTACGGACGATGATTTTACGTGATAGCGTCATCACAAGCCGAACGCTTAGGCCGATCGTGCCTCTCTATCTCTTATTATCTACTTATTCGTTCGATAGATGTCACTTTACGGGTCTTTCATTTTTCTGAATCTCTCTTCGACCACATTTTTTTATAGGAAATAAGTTAATTAGTGTTGATTGTTGAATGATGTCAATGACCGTTTTGGTGCCTGCCAGTGTACGCCACTGTAGAGTGAGCTTTCAAAGTTTGTTATTAAAACATTACTCATGTGATAATGTTTAATACCTTAAAACCGTACTGTACAATATAAACAAGCATGCCGAAGTGTTGTTCGAAAAAAAGGACATAAATCCCCGTAAGTTAGGACTTTTTTTTCTGATCTTCACTTTAAAAACTTTTTTCCATAATTTAAGCCACGTATGGCAAAATTATTTAATTTTCATCTCCCGAAACAAACTCCCGCCCATAAAAACAATGTAATTTGATAACGAAATATCCGTCATATTAGACATCACGCAACACCAGCGCTTCTGGCAGCATATTCACTAGCGGTAGCTCTCATTGCGTTTCTTGATTATCATATTATTATGGAATATCTTCTTTAAATCTAGAAAAAAATTGGCGCGCTCCACGCTCGTGAAGAAGATATTTTAAATTCAAGTGTTTTGATTACTTATTTATATTATTCCAAAAATATTCTCGATTGGGAAACGGAAAAATACGAAAAAATAATGAATTAATAAAAAATAACCCGACTACGTAAAAGAGGGGTTCAAAAAGGCCGAAACAAGAAAATAATTGCAAAGACCACGGCCTTTGCTTGACCAGTTTTGTACCTATGCATTTCTGGATTTCAATCTGAATTATTTTCTTGTTTCGGCATTTTTAGACACCTTTTTTACGTAGTCGGGTTATAGTTTTTTTAGTTTATATCTAAGAGGCCAAAAAACCCTTATAAAGTCAAACCCTTAAAAATGATATCTTCTTTCTATCTATATTATCGGAACTTGTATAAACGGAGTCTCGGAAACTGTGTCACCATGAAAATCCCGGTCAGACGAATATTTTTACCCAGCTACGGAAAAGCCAAGAGGAAGGGTAATAATTATTTTGGCAGTCTTTACATGAAGCAAAATAAGCGAAAAAAATGTCTCGATTAGGCAAGGGTCATAGACTTTTTACTGCAGTCAATCAAGCTTTCGATATCCTGGAATGTGAATGAAATTTATTTTTATACCGGCTTTCTGTGCAATTTATTTATATTTATTTTTATAAAATAAAGAACGTTTAAACTGAAAAATTCTAGAAAATAAAACGTACCTGCTCCAATTTCTCCAACTTTTTTCTATCTCCGGATAATACTTCTTCCATACTCTTGGTAAAAATTTGATACTTATAAATGAGTTCTGATGTTACACATACCTGGGAAAAAATTATGAATTATAATTATGAATGTTTTAAGATATTTTGTTCATAGTTAAAAATATATTATACAATCACTCTTATACATTTCATATGCGTGTGTTTTACTGCCAAAATCAAGAGTAGGTTCGTGCTGTTTTAAAATTTCGGCTTTCTTACAGATTTTTTGTAACCCAAAGTTATATTAACAACAAAAAACTATTTTTAGACCAGATATGAAGTGTGTGGAGATATAAAGAAGAATTTACTACCTGGGCAGTGCGCACGTGGACCCTTATAGGCGAAATTAAAAGAAGAAGAGATATAATGAAAGAAGACTCACTTTTTCCATCCACGGAGGTTCCATTTTTCTTCTGGTTATATTCTGCGACCGGAGCGGTTCGCAACTTGCATTGCTACTCACGTCGTCCATTAAAAGTCTCCTTTGCCAGAACTGGGAATAAAATATTGATAAATATAAATAATTCTTATACTCTATATTTTGTTTGTACCATTTATAGGTACATATAGCGTGTCCGAATCCTTGGTGCATATTGCGTAAGTTATAAAACCATAATACAACTCATTTATAGTTTTTATCGCAGTTCAGTATGCTTATCAATAATAACTTAACCAAGATAGACGAAAATCACGCGATCGGGTAAAAAGTTCGTCGTTTGAAATCGTTGTCGGCGGGCGTAATAAATTAAATATAGTAAATAAATGGTTTGTTAGAGGATTTGGACCGAAGCAAAGGTTTGCGGCAGTAATAAAAAATTATAACCCGACTACGTAATTTATTATTATTTATAAACAAAAACTAAACTGACTTAAAAAGTAAATATAGGTACACAAAAAAGTATGAAATGAAACTTATTTTCTAAGTAATTCCCCTTTTAAATTTGGCTAAAATTTTAACTATTTCTCTACTAAATCTTCATATTTTTGAAGTCGGTACCAGCCCGAACAAACACACTGATAAAACAATATTTAAAATAGAACTCACGTTCAAGTTGGCTGGTACCGACTTCAAAACGTTGAAGATAAAAATATATTATAGAGAAATAGTTAAAAATTTTAGCCAAATTTAAAAGGGGAATTATTTAGAAAATAAGTTTTATTTCATACTTTTTTGTGCATTTTTACTTTGGAAGTCGGTTTAATGTTTGTTTAAAAACAATAATAATTTTTCCTTTTTAATGAAATTTGTTAAATTATTATTAATTCACTTTACGAACGTTTAAAATAAACGATCGAATGTATAATTGAATACGCGCCAAGCTTTCATTAGGTATTGTATATAAGATGATGATGATTACTGTAAGTTACATAATGGCATATGCTTGCAGTTCTTTAAACAATGTCAAATTTCCAAACGCGCATCTTTAAAGACTAAGGAATTCTGTTCAGTGCTTTTGGATTCGTGCAGAACCTTACTTTTCGGTAGCATACTTGGGTTACTTCAGAAAAGTTTTTTTTAATTTTTTGAATCAATAGTTATGTCTCCATATAAATTTTAAACTGTGAGACTTAGAAACTTGCAATTTTCTTTGCTGATTGATATACTAAAGTGTTTAATGCTCTTTAGGAAAATTATTTTGAACGAAATCGGACAGTAACTTTGGTAGAAACAGGAAAAAACGCGGTTATAGTTACGAAACCCTCCTTAGACGTGTCCTGACATGCTCTTGGTTAGGTTATTATATATAAGAGAAGAAGAAGATATGGTTCCGGCAGGCAAGCTGTCGCACTTGCACAAGCATTGAATAACGCGTGTGCGAGTGCAACAGCCCGATGTTTTTCTAATTACTTACTTTGCCGTCATCCTTATTAGCCGGTTTGGACTCCTCCTCAGCGCTTTTAGACTCAGTCTTAAAGAACGATGAATATAATGAGGAGAAACTCAAATCCTCGTCCGTGTTGTACACCGTTTCCTCGCTGTTGCTCAATTTCACTTTCTTATCGCCGTGATATTGGTTTGTGTCGGTGCTCTGAAAATTAGAAAAAAAATGCAAAGGGTAATAATTTAGAAATTATTATTATAACTACGGATATTTTGAGCACTGCTTATGTCAAGGCGTTAAGACTGAAAAATAATATACCTATAATATATAAAATTGCATTACGCTCTTTACGGCGCTGTTAAGGTCATTGCCCTCACATAGATAATTGTATCGAATTTATTTAGGCAAAGTTCCTCTTTAAATCATCAGTTTTTGTGAGATTAATAACCTCAGCACCTTACGAGACCGAAATGTAATTTTATTTAGTGCTAGCTGTCCCGACGACACACGTTGTTCCGTCTTAACTATGAACCGAAATAAATTAATAACTACACATTTACCTCCAGTATTTCTCACAGTTTAAACCTTCCCTAAACTGTAAAAAATTATTTTAAGACCAAAATTAGCCAAATCGGTCCAGCCGTCCTTGAGTTTAAGCGAGACATTAAATTTGCAATTCATTATATATAAGATAATTTTTATTTTTCGTAATTTTGAATAATTTTTCTGCCTAAACGTCTTCACAATAAGCAGTAGATCATATGCCCAAAATATCCGTAGTAGATTTTTAACAACCATATATTTTTATTCGCGGGTTCTTTTTGTAAAGGGTTACTTACTTCGCCATTACTACAGCTGGATTTGCCTGGTGGGTTTATGTA
Source organism: Phengaris arion (assembly GCA_963565745.1). Classification (NCBI taxonomy): domain Eukaryota; kingdom Metazoa; phylum Arthropoda; class Insecta; order Lepidoptera; family Lycaenidae; genus Phengaris; species Phengaris arion. The sequence goes on from OY751437.1 coordinate 16,879,451, forward strand.
ATGCTTCATACAACTCTGTTCCAATGTGTACGGGAGCTGGTTTATTGGTGAATAAGTGTAAGGTATGCCGCATAGCCCTTGACTGTAGATCACGTAAGGTACTGAAAATTCAAATTGTGACATATATTTAACAGAAATAGATAGCTTATACTTTAAACGAGACAATCTCGTATATATATATATATATATATATATATATATATATATATATATATATATATATATATATATATATAATCGTAATCTGGAAAACGGCTGCCAGTATCACCATGAAATTTAGTATGCAGGGAGTTTTAGGGGAGAAAAATCGATCTACCTAGGTTTTATCCTGGAAACTGCGCATTTTTAAGTTATATATTATGTTTGTTCTTTCGTCATGCAACATAATATATCAATAAGTTCGACGCTAATAATGTCAGTCCGATTGGCAGTTGGGTTAATTTTTGCGTTGTTCGGAAATTCGGCATGCGGTGGGTTCGAGCCCCGGTAAAATATTTATGTGATTCTTTTATTTTTTTTAAGTCTTCTAGAGCCTCGAGCAAAGCTCGATTACCCAGGTACTTTTTATTTATTTTTAAAAACTTGCACAAGGTGCAATTTTTCAGAAAATAAAATAAGAACAAGAATGTAGTTATCTGTATATCTAGTAATACTAATAAAGAGGAAATATTTATCTGTTTGCATTGAATAGGCTCCGAAACGCTGTGCCGACTTTGATGAAATCAGGCACAGATACAGAGTAGGTCACGGTGCCGTCACCGTGTCATAGATAAGAACGGGATAAAAAGTAGCCTATGTCCGTACATAGGCTACTTTTTATCCCGTTCTTATCTATGACACGGGGTCGGCGATTCAATATTGGGCACGTTTGATTACATATTTTATTTAAAAACTCGTGATAACTTCCAAACTAAACGACCAATTTCTATAAAACAAACAGTATAAATTTCTATAACAATACTCTTCATGAGTAAGCTATCGCACCAAAAACGGTAAAAAAATTGTTAGTCTCTTATGTTTTAAGTATCTACAATACACCAATGGCGTGATGCAGGGTCGAAGCACTGACATCTATCGGAAACATTAAGTACTGCTCGCATACACGTCATTGATATCATAATATATTTCAAGTACGGTTTTACGGTGTGAAATTTGGCAAATTAAAGTTTAAATCGTGGAAGGCCTGCCGAAAGCTAATATTTTAAAAATAACGCTTAGAAATGCATTAATTTTTTAAAAATAAAAATTATAAAATTAACAACACACACCTCACTCATACTAGCATGTTTATTTATATTACAATAGGTTTGACATAATTGTCAATGAGCGCCAATATTTCATTCACATTCCATAAAAAACATTTACATATTTTTATTGCAAATCTAAGAGGCAAAAGAAACCTAAAAAACTTTAAAATTCAAAAATGAATTATGGTTGAATTTTGGCCACAGAGCGACCTCTAGTTATATTTATTAGCTATGTGTTTTCCTAGATGGCGCTTTTTACCAAAGTTTATTATACTAAATTTCAGCTTTCTAGAAAATCTGGAAGTACCATATAATTTTGATGATCATCATTGAGTCAGTGACGAAATCAGGGGATTTTAGATATAAATAAAATCTAAAGTATAAGACCTATGCAATGAAAACTTTACATGGTTAATAGGTCCACTACATGTCCCCAATATATCCTGAAAATTTAATTTATCTGGTGTAGTCCAAACCCAAGTTTAAAAAAATCGACGAAACGCTTCGAGAAAAGGTGGTCTGGTAGTGCCCTTGCGCTTCGCTTGGCTCGTCTTAGCGGAGGCACTACCGTGCCTCCAGATTAAATTTTACTAAAGAAATCAAAAATCCCAATCAAAGGTCCCAGTAATTTAATTAAAATTTAGAAGACAAATTAAGCTGTTTTACTACCTACTTCAACTACAGAAGTTGGCTATATGCTATCGCGGGCTTTTTAGTAGATATTAGTATATTCTTTAATGTCGTAGAGCACTATTTTGTTCTATAATAATTAGTTTACGGAGCGTATGCGCTGAAAGATATTTTATGGCAATTTCTTTTACACCTTGGGTTTATTACATTATTTAAGTTTTAGCAGGTATCCCTATTTTTTCTCTAGTAATAAATATAGCATATATGTAATGGGAATAATGGGCATTCTAATGGTTATTTTTTAATAAGTAGGTAGGTCTAGTTGGTGTAATTTGGGAATAAACATCCAAAAATACAAAAATATAAAATACAAATCTTTGCTCTTTATAATATTAGTATGGAAGATCTATTCGTCGATAACCCAAATGATGGGGTAGAATGTAAAATGTTCTTGTTTTGTTTGTTTGCGTTTAGATTTAATGTATGAAGTATAGGAATAATGTTGCCCGTGGTACAAACCTGTTTGTGTTGTTGGTATCATGTTGTTGTCATACGGATTTGGAGTGTAGTTTTCCAAAACCGGTATCGCATGGGGTTGAATAGGCGTGGTGTAGTACATAGGCACTGCCGGTACTGAAAATATACAAAATTAACCATACTACCTACATACACCTACAGTTTATATACACCTATAACTACATAATAATATGTAGTATATGTAGTAGGTATGTAGTACCCACATCTTCAACTACCTACCCCTACAACCTACAGGTGATGTGCAAAAGGGTTTTCGACCACGACTGAAGATTATTACAGTCCTAATATCGCTATGCGCCCTAAAAATGGGGTTTGGTGGTAGAAGTTAATTTTTTTAATGCCAAATAATAAGAAAAAGGAAAAAAAACAACAAAAAGCATGTCAGGACTTGTCTAAGGAGGGTTCCGTAACTATCAATGCGTAATAGTTTTTTTTTCTAATTACTTCAAAAGTTACTGTCCGATATCGTTCAAAATAATTTTTTAAGGGTATTTAGCATTTCTATCATAATGTAAAATTGCAAGTTTCTAAATATCATAGTTTAGAAATGCATTAAGAACTTGTAAACTACTTTGGAGATCGATTACTCGATAATGGTTTGGGTACATTATTAAAAAGTGATGTATGAAACTTAGCCTTTATTAACAGACTCCAAAAAAAAGAAAGCTGTATATATTTTTTAAACAGACCTATTCGACGATATCGAACATGATGGGATGGAATCGTAGACCGTAGACGTATATATTATAGACGAAATATGGTGAAAACATGATGACTGACATTTGAAGTATGGTGAATACCAAGATGGCGTTACTTTTTAATGTATGAAGATTTGTTATGTCTTATGTACGTCATAGCCTATCTTGAGTTTTGAATCTTTGGATGGAATGAAAAAAAAATTATCCCCACTTCACTTGGAACTACCCCTAAAATACAAAATTACAATTATTTTATTATGATGCCAAAAATAAAGTCTATATGCAATCTATAACTATACCAAATTTTGTCTATTTTTATTCAACTAGCCTTTGCCCGCGGCTTCGCCCGCGTGGAATAGTGGAGAAAAAACTTCTTCAGTTAATAACTCTACTCACTGCAATATACTTCTGTATATAGATACAGATATATAGATATTAATACGAAAAGCGAAAATTACGTATTCAAAATGTGTTTTTTTTAAGACATTAGAAACCTCTTAAATTATTAGTGTTTCTCTACTAAGTATATTATGCATGTTATATACATATAAACCTTCCTCTTGAATCACTCTGTCTATTAAAAACCCGCATCAAAATCCGTTGCGTAGTTTTAAAGACAGAAGCATACATAGGGACAGACATACAAAGTGACTTTGTTTTATACTATGTAGTGATCTGTGATAGTGATAACGGAGTTATCAAGGCCTCCTTTGTAGTTACTACAGAACCGTAAAAATAAAAAACGTCTAAAAATTATTGTTTTTGGGTAGATCACCCTTAAAATATCACTTAAGGAGTCTTAGGGGAATGAAAATTAGCAAACAACCTATTCTCATATTATATACCTACCTATATTTATTTCTAATAACTTTCACCTACAATAAAAACGTGCCGGTGATATAATATATCTGCAATAATTAATGTGTTCGTCGATATTACACGATACATTTTAATGTAGTTATAGCACTTACCAATAGCGGCGTTGGGGAAAACGGGCACCATTCCAATAGGTTTCGCGTGGTCGTCACTAACAGCCGTACAACGTGTCTTGTATGGGATTGGACACGCCATATTTTCTATAGGACGCTTTAGACGATTTAACTATAATTATATAAAAATACTTTAATTTTCTTAAAAAATATATAGCCAATATTATATTACGTTATTTTCTGTGTGTTGCTTTCGTTGTTTTATAGGTAGAGAGTCGGGTCACAGGATATCGCCATTGTCAAATATCTAGATTTAAAAAAGAAAATAGATACTCAAGTAACAAGAATTCAATTTTATAATATATTAGGGTCTGGTTGTTAAAATCTACGAGGTCTATATGCAATCTATAACTATACCAAATTTTGTCTATAATCAGTGTAATAATTTGTACACTGCCAAAAGTTCATACGATTTCCAAATGCATACACACGCATACCTAATACCTATATTTGATAGGTACTACAGAGAAAGAGATTGGCCTAATCGAGTAAGATTATTGTCACATTAAACGGCTGACTAAAATTCCTATTGTACTGTAGTCAGTGATCAGACACATCAAACATCAAAAAAAATAATTAAAATGCTTACAATCGAAGCCAAACAATCGACAGTGTTACACAACTGTTTGAATTACTTGGAAAGCGACACAAAGATTTGCATCGTGTTCCAAGTTCAGTTTTATTTATAAAGAAACAAATTTTATTTGTTCCCCGATTCACGTTTCGATCGCACGTTTTTATCGAGTACTGAAATATTATATTTTCAGGGAAATCATCATATATATATTATATTAATACGTGAAGCAAAAATTTTAAGTACAGCTTTACGAGAATGGAGCGTACGGCGTGCCGAAAGCTAATACTTTATAAAATAATGCTTAGAAATACATGAAATTAATGAAAATATCCACAACACACACTACCATGCTTTTGGTACACACATACACAAACATAGTGTTTTTATAAGCTAAAGACAGACAGACTTTGGACACATCAAGTTTGAACTTAGTGTAGACAAGATCATAAGTTCCGATGAGGAAGACGTGAGCACTCGCAGTTTTAGCGATTGCAGATGCAGAATCAAGGAGAAAACACAGAGGGTCTAAAAAGGCCACTTTAGGTGTTGCTTCACATATTAATATAAAGATTAGGGCCGATATCCGACATCGCACAAAGACAAAGAAGGTACATGTTTCGATATATAAAACAAAAAGCTGTCTGATGACTCTCACATTATCGCGCGCGATTAGACGCTCTAATACGTGAAGCAAACATTTAGGTTGAGGCTAGGCTGAAGCCTAGGTAGGCAATTTATTTTTGTTTTATAGAAATATAGACAAAATTTACGCATTTTTATTGCGTGTCTAAGAGGCAAAAGAACCCTTAAAAATTTTAGTCACGATAAATGTATTTTTGGATTGTAAATGATGAATGAAGTTTCACTTCTGCCACGTCACGTTAGGTTTTTTCACGTGACGTTATGTCTTATAAATCGATGAACGCCGGCTGCACGCACGACAAATTGTCACGTTCCGCCTGATTGTCACGTTTGAGGTCACGATCCGCCCGAGCCGCGCGTGCAAGCGAGAGCGCAGAACAAGCGATAGAGAGGCACGATCTAACTAAGCTAAGCGTTCAGATTGTGTTGAAGTATCACAGTAAGTAAAATTATCGTCCGTAAACCGACGTAACAGACAAATATTTTTTTATAAACGCCTACAGGTACATTGTAGGAATTTCTTTTAGTTTACCAGTTTTTGGAAAAAAAAACTCTTAACCAACACATTTATGACTATCATTAGATATTACTAGAGGACGTCCAGTGGTCTGTGGACGAAATGCGACCATAGTTCATTTTTTTATTTTTAAGTTTCAACTTCTTTAGGGTTCTCTTGCCTCTTAGATACACAATAAAAAATTTAAATGTTGTCTATAGATTGTGAAAGAAAGATTGTCGATAGTGTTAAACCTACTGTTATTATACAAACGCATGGTAGTGTGAGTTACATAGTGTGTGTAACTTTTCTTTAGCATTATTTAGCATTATTTAAAATGTTTAACATATCTTTCGCCACACGATCGAAAATTGACATCTTTCCATCTTTGTGAGTTGCTACAAACTAAGATAGGCTCACCATAGGTAAAGTGCTTAATAGTTATAGTATGGTACTTTATCACGGTAATAGGACTTACATGAGCCAAATGGTCTCCTGCCGTGGGTTGGTAAGACTCATTACATCTCTCCAAATGTTCGTTCATGTTTTGTTTGGTCACTTTTATCTCTTTCGTCTTTCCCTTCTCGCCCTTATTCAAAGACTTGTTCTTGTAATGCGTTTTAACCAATTTCTTTTCCATTTTCTCGTTGTGCCTTGAAAAAATGATTATATTAATGTCTTATATATTTAATATATCAACAACATTTATTTATAGGTATAGTTAGATCGTATTTCAGTATTTCAAAATTTTGAGGAAAGTCTGTATTAACTAAATGAAGATAATAAGGTGTGTTGAGAAAATACTTCGCCCCTTCACTTTAAATTACTTTTACATAAATATATACTTTCAAAGGGATTTTTGTGGACAAATATAGGCACTGTCCGTACAAACATGCAATACAATAATAATGCACTCACTTGTTTAGCAACGATTCTGTTAGCCAAACAGTTTGATTTTGTGCAGTCGATTCAGGGCTTGAACTTGAAGAGGCCGTCGTCTGATCAGATGGTACAGGCGAAACATTCGCGTTTGTAGTAGATGCGACTCTAAAATAACGTATTTATTTTAACGATGGTAAAATGGGGAGTTGTTTAAAATTGCAACAAAAGAAAGTTGTTTTTTTGTTTATTTGTCACCAATTTTTTTGATATCTTATACTTTAACCGAGACAATCTTGTATGTAATATATTATGATCAATTTCTCGAAAACGTCACCAAGTATTACCATGAAATTTGGTATGCTGGGAGTTTTAAGGGGGAGAGCAAAGCTCGGTTGCCCAAGTACTGGTATGTTTAAGCGTAAACGCAACACGTTGTTCTGTCTTAACTATGAACTGGAATGAAATGGAACATCTACAGCTACTGACTCTCTCCCTGAACTTTCACAATTATTTCAAGACCAATTTATTCAAAATTATTCAAATCGTTCTAGCCGATATCGTACTAGTTGACTAACGAATCGTATCGATTCGATAGTCAACTAGTATTTTTATTTCCTGGAAATAACATCTCTTTATGCAAAGAAAAAATTATTAAAATTTAAACGATAAATGTTTGCGCCAAAACGACAGCCACCAATAACGTGACGTCATAAGAACAGAAACAAATTTCATATGTGCGTGTGTATTACATGAACATTAGATTTAACTTTCGCTGTTGTTTATTCGATTTTTAAGTTCTCATGACGTCACTTACAAGAAAAATATGGCGGCTGGCTTTTTAGGTCACGTGACATACAGGTAATAAAACTACAGTTTTATTTTTGAATTTATAAATAAAATTCGTATTTCTTTTGATACCTTTTTATAATTTGATTTTGATAGATGAAAGTAGCCTATTGCAATCCATTTTTATATATGAAAAGAAGATTTAAAACTTCAATCCAAATATGAATATGGATTGACAAGTTATTGATGCTGAAACAATAATTATATTACAAATTGATAGACCACTTTATAGCAAGCCTTGGTTCTGTTTCGAATAGACAGTGTTTTGAAGATGACAAATATTATGATACATATTATTATTTTCAATATAATATACAGTGCCTTGGTAACCAAGCTTTGCGCGGAGCTCCGTCTAGTAGATTTTAAAAAAAGAACCACGAAAATATTTTATTGGCGTTCGAACCCACCACATTCTTAATTTCTAAACATCGCAAAAATTAACCAAACTGCCAATCGGGCTGAAATTATAGAGTTGAAATTAATTATATATTGTTGCACGACGAAAAAAACATATTAATTAAAAAATACGCAGTTTCCCAGGGATAAAACCTAGCTAGACCGATTTTTCTCCCCCATAGCTTGCCTTTGCCGAGATTACGATTATATATATACAAGTTTGTCTCGTTTAAAGTATAAGATAATACATAATATTACTACTTTTTTATTATAGTTTTTAATATCAAAGATATACGGTTTTCTATTCATTATTAGATGGTGACATACCCCTCAGGAAGAGATTTTTTCGTCTTGAACAAGTATTCGCTGGTGTAATCATTGACGATGCATGGCTCGTGGCTATCAAAGTATCTGTTGAACCAAAATATAAGGAGGTCAAGGGTAACATAAGTATATGTTGAAAAAAATATAATATTATGGTGAGAAGAGGTAACACTGATTTAGGGTAAGAGGTGGCACCAGTACAGGGTAGGGCCAACCGAAAAATATCAAATTTCTCTCCATTACCCTAGAGAAAAAAATAGGGACCACTTACCTCACCAACCCTTATTTCTACATAATCTTACAAGATGTTTCTTTCTTTGCGTGTACTACCTTATCTTTTGGAAACCGTAGTAACCTGTATTACACAAGAACACGTTTCATTGCAAGAGTTCGAATGTCAAACTGCACCGCTATGCATAGCCCGGCGCCAGTCTTGCAATGAAACGTAAATCTTCTTTTTACCAGAATACGGCGAAGCTAAAAGGAAGGGTAATGATTTTGTCAGCCTATGTATGTATGTAATTATGTTTGTTCCATCGTAGCGTCGAAACTATTGGTCCGATTTTAATAAATGAGGTGCCAATAGATTCGTGATGATGTCGCGGGTAACACAGGCTATATAGTTATATGTGTTTTCAAATTTTTGTATTTTGCGCAAGCAAGCGCACTACAAATAAATATATATATATATATATATATATACGCTGTCTGTACGTGATAGATAGTGAAGATATATTAGAAAAACTATTACAGACTTTATGAACAACATAGAACCCAAAACAAATGATTTTTAATAAGTATTAAATATAAAATATTTAAATAACTTTTTAGAATTTTTGTTTGTTTGTTTGTATGTCTGTTTGTCTGTACGTTTGTACGCGCTAATCTCAGAATCTACTAAACGGATTTTGATGAAATTTGGTATGGTAGTAGTTTAGACTCTGGATTAGCACAAAGGCTATTTTTTATTGCGGCAAAATGTACGGTTCCCGCGATATTTGTTTTTGCACGTACGAAGTCAACGGCTTAACCGATTAGAATGCGATTTTACTAATGCGTTTTGGTTACTCCTCTCCAATTATAATTTAATCAACTGACTTCCAAAAAAGGAGGCGGTTATACATTCAGCTGTTTATAAATATATATTTTTTGTATGTTCAACGATTACTCCGCAACCTGCGGACCTATTTTAAAAATATAATGATAATGAGCTGATAGTACTTTTTGCCAATGTCACTTCACTAATTTTTAATGCGAATGACAACAATCAAATCACGACAAGGTATATAGCGCTCTCTCGAAAAAAGTAAACATTCAAATAAAACGGAATGTTCAACGTTTACTTTGCCCAAAATTCGGCAAGTACAAACCAATATACTATTAAGTGATGAGAAATTGAACATAGTGGACACCACTGTGTTTCTAGGTATAACACTAGATAACAAATTACACTGTTGTATGTTAGAAAAAAATTTAAATATCGTCAATACGAAAATCAATAATTACCGTAGGAACATTAGAAATAAACGCAAACTAGATATACCGGTGATCAGTCTGAGTAAAGTTAGTAAATCTTTTAAAGGTCAATGTATAGGTACGCCCATACTATAGAATCCCAGAAAACGTTCCATGTCTAAAGAGGGTTCCGTAACTATAATACAATTCGCATAACAGGTTTTTTTCAAATTTCTTCAACAGTTACTGTCCGATTTTGTTCCAAATACTTTTCCTAAAAAGTATTTAGCGTGATCTATCAGCATGGAAAATTGCAAGTTTCTAAGTCTCATAGTTTAGAAATGCCAGGGGGGTGCAAATACTAACTTACAAACCACTTTGGAGACCGATTACTTGAAAATGGTTGACTTAGCAAAAAAGTAATGTATGAAATTGCCTTGATTTTAAAAGACCTATTCAAAGATATCCCACACGATGGGGTAGAATGAAAAAATATTTTTCATCATATTTTTCATCCCCCCTTCACATGTGAAGGGGGGATGAAAAATTGAGAGCCACCCCTAAAATCTAACATTATTTTTATTTTATGATGCCAAAAAGGAGATCTATACACAATCTATAATTATACCAAATTTCATCAATTTATATTCATAATTACAGAATCTACAAGCGCGGACAGACAGACGGACGGACAGAGCGAAACTATAAGGGTTCCTTGAGTATAACGGAACCCTAAAAAGAAGTTAAAGAACGTTTGAGTGCTAAAGCTTATTAAAGGGTCAATGATTTTAATGACGATCGCACACCATGGCAATAGGATGTCCACCTGCAAGGCTACTTCTATGTACTATTGTACTCTTGTTATGTAGTTTTAGTCATAACATTGTTATATACAATAGATTATTCTAAGAGAGCAATTTTCTATCTTTTAATTAAAAGATGGCCCTTTGTGAAGAAAATTAAGCATAATATGCTACCAAAAAGTCACATTTTGTGCCAAGAGTGTACCCTGGATCCAAAAGCACTGAACAGAACTCCGCAGTCTTTAAAGATACACGTTTGGAAATTTCGACATTGTTTAAAGAACGGCAAGCATTAGCCGTTATGGATCACCGCAGTAATCATCATCATCATCTTATATACAATATCTAATGGAAACTTGGTGCGTATTAGCCAGCCAGCCAACTGAAACGTGACCTCTATAAAATAATGATTTATCACGATATTGTTTGGGCTGGTACCGATTTAAAAATAATGAAGATTGTGTAGAGAAATTATTAAAATTTTTGCCGAAATTAAAAGTGGAATTATTTAGAAAATAAGATTTATTTCACACTTTTTTGTGATTATTTTCTTTGCAAGTCGGTTTAATTTTTTGTTTAAAAATAATTGTACGATGTTTTTCAAGTAAGTGTTTTTTTTTTTACAAGTTAGGCAATAGATGGCTCAACACCTAAAGTCTAAACTAACCAAAATGTATAAGTCGTTATAGTTACCCTTTAAAGTTCATTACATGGACTACCATCATTTTTATTTTTTCAGATTTTTCGAGCCAGCCTTTTAGCTTTTAGAGGGGGGAGGGATTTTAATCGAAAAATGCGCATTAAAGTTAAATATCTCTTAAATAGATATCTCAATAAAAAAATCGTTGTAGCAACCTCTCGATGTTTTTAAGACCTATCGAATGTTACCTCGCACTATGAGGTAGATGCGAGAAAAAAATCATCCACACTATACGTTTAGGGAAGGTACCCCAAAAAATATATTTTTTCGGATTTTATTTTAGCACTTTTTCGACTTCGTAAATACACATATCCATGCAAAGTTTCATATTTCTAGCACTAACCGTTTGGATGGTAGGCCGAAGACGATCGGACGGACGGATGGACAGTCGGACGGAAGGACATGACGAAACCATAAGGGTTCCGAGACGTAAACTACGGAACCCTAAAAAAAGAAAAACATCGCAAGAAACTTACCTTTGCAACGTCTCATCATAGTTAAGTCGGTCATAGTTAATAGATGTTTCCGTGCTTGATTTGCTGTCGGTACAATGTGATAATATGCCTCCAAGCTTGACCGAGTCAGTTTTCTGAAAATTTATTTATATAATATTTAGTCCTTCACCTAAAATAGTTGAGACCACGAGAATAAATTAAATTTGTAAACAATAAATCACGGGCTCGCTATTTAACTGACTTCGATAAATCCGAGCGAGCCTTACAGTAGTTTCATATGATGTGTAACATTTTATGAAAATATTTAAAAAATAAAACACAATGCTTAGTACGATTTTCTAATATGATAAAAAAATACGAAAACTTTTCCATTAAGCAGTGACAGAAATCAATCACAAAATTTAAAAAAGCTAATTACTGAAATATTTTATTCCAATCTAACGGTTCAACTCTGCCAACGCGCGCTCATTCGTCAAATCAAATCTTCACCAGTGCGCTTCCGCGAGATCCTGTTACACACTTCCGTCCCATTTCACGAAATCACTCCCACAAATTGCAAGAAAGCGAGAGGAAATCTATTTGAAGTCGATGTGGCGCCATCTCTAGAGTAATTTAGGAACTAAACTAAACTGAATTGGGACGCACTGACTTCAAAAAGCTAATTAAAATAAGGAAAATTGTTTTGCATATTTTAAATTTAATTATTTTTTAGTTTTTCAGTGGGTGGGTTTTTTGAAGACTCTGTTATTAAAAATATTATTATTAAAAATGTTATTAAAAATAAAGACGTTAATTATCGTTTTTGTCGTTTATTTTGGATTAAACTTTGTCGCTAACTTAGAAAATGAAAGTATTAAAATCAGAATTATTTACCGACTTTTAAACGACTAAGCCAAAAGAAAGGGTAATGATTTCAGTAGTCTATGAATGTTTATTTGTTTGTTCCACCGTTGCGCCTCAACTTCCGATCCGATTTTAATAAATTAGGTGTCAGTCGATTCGTAATAATAGTCCAGATAACATCTTATATATTATAAGATTCTCGTGTTGTATCGATGCTTATGATTTTTTTTGCATATTCAGTAGGTCTAAGAATCGGCCGTAATCTATTTTTTCAACCCCTAAATGCTAAGGGTGACCCACCCTTAAATATGTTTTCATTATCTCGACTTTATTTTTTACTTTTATATGATGTGGCATTAAAAATACATAAAATGGCAAAACAACATTTGCCGGATCAGCTAATAGGCTATATAATATATATAGTTGGGTTATTAGTTTACTTAGACTTCATTTATTTGTTCTCGCCGTTTTCACTATGGAGCATATTTGCATGTTATGTCACAGAGCCTAGCGTTACATAGGTGTTGGAGCAGTTGGCGTACAGCGTGGAGACTTTAATAATAGTCCGATGGAGGAATGATAGGCAATCTTCCTTCAGCCGGTGATATAAAGGGTATGTTGATCTTACCCCATTATACTTACCAATGCAATGTATTGAGTAGAGGCAAATAATTGTCGAGTCACGGAGACAGTAAACGTAACGCCCAAAATGTATTCTGGGGGCTTAGTACGAGCATTGACAGCAACGTACCTATTCGTAATTTTATCAAATGAATATTGTATGAAAATCATGACAGCGTCTATACAAATTTCATTCTTAAACCTTACGAATACGTTGTTGTCAATTGTTCATTATGAGCTCTTTGCTAATCCCCTGAAGTGTTGCGAATAAGTAATCAACTTTCGAAAGTAATGACATAGCATGGTTGTTATTTCTTGTCAGATGGGGCAAGATTGTTTATATTCGTTAAGATGTCTAGTGTTATAAAAAAAATATTTTCCCAGACCCAGTAAGAAAAATAATGTAGGCTTTACTTGCCCCAACTAAAGTTATTATTAAAAAATACTTACACATTTGTTATCTTTTATTGCCATACAAACATCAAGATTTGTTTTATCTATGAAAGATTCCATGAAAGCTGATATCTCTTGACATCTTTTGGTCATCTGCTGTTTAGCCAACTTTATTGGTTTCGATAAAACTTCATTTAACAACTTCTTAATGCTGTTGGTCAGTTGCTGTATTTTAGCTTTTTCTTCTTCGCTCAAGATGACTTCTTTCTCCACCTCCGGCGTATCAAATACGTTGGGATTTGTAGGGCCCTTAAATGTTTACAATACACTCGTTAACAAAAAAAACGGGGCACTAAGCAAATCACCAATTGTAATGGTTCTCTCATTTTATCTATGCTAATATTACAAATAGGAAACCGCCTTACCCTAAACTTTCGTTGGTTTTCGGTAAAAAAAGTGACAAGCTTTTTGAATTTATTTTTCATTAAATAATCAAGAAGGTTAGGTTATGATAAAATAATTTAAAACTATTCCTTACTAATTAATTTTTAAAGTTCTTTAGGTTTTTCAAACCTGCCCAAATTTTCTTTCTGAAGAGAGTATTTTATTATATGTTTAATTTAATAGCAGTTTATTACAACATATTAAAGTAAATCATTAGACGCGCTGGGCATTTTTTGAAATAGGAAAAAACATTTGAACTCCCGACACCGGTGCGGTATGAGATAGGGCCGGGCGGGCAGGTCGCTCGTCGCAGGCTTGCTTGCCTGTGCGCTATTGTTTTCACTTTGTCAGCACTCCCGGAGTGTTACTGTTACTGTTTTATATTAAAGTTACCTCCACAACATAATGTTTTCCAATTATGTATTCCAGTTTTCTAGACCACGGGTTGATGTATGACATCCACTCAGTTTCTAGTTTTATATAGTTTCCGTTTTGTGCTAACATTCTGAAAATTTAAATATATTAACAAGGTGATTCTTGATTGTCTCCTGGCATAAAAAAAAACATTAATTTATCAAAGATCATTATATATATTAATCATACACGGTTAATTGGTCTCTCTGGGCGCTCTGCCAGACCGAGCTAACGTGCTGGTCAAATACTGCAATAAATAAGAGTATTTATTCCACAGCAGAGGCTGAGATCGGCATACCCGAGCCAGTCATATTGAATGCTTTATATTCAGGGTAAGCAGGTGTACATCCCGAATATTTTATTTTATTTTAGTTAAAATCTAAAAAAGTCGGGTAGTGTAATTATCAATAAATAATTCGACAAGAAGGACACTGGTATCACATACTATACGTAATATAAAGTGTATCCGACTGAAGGACTTTGTATCCATGGTCATGAATAAATTAAAAAAAAAAAAAAAGTAATGTAAAGTATCGATTTCATATATTTTTTTATATTTTTCCACCTATGCTCCTTGCGAATAGATACTTAGTTCCATGGGTAAAATCATAATAACTAAGTTAAATAAATGAAATAGGATATAATTGATTGTCATTCATTTATTATTATATAATATTATAATAAAATACAATGAGATTGAATGCACATAATAAAAATATCAACTATGGTGAACGAGATTATTGCATACCTACACGGCAACAGAGAATGGCGTTTTAAGTTCATGTAATTTTATGTTGAAATTTCGAAATTATACGATACTAACTGATGATATCATCTTTATATCTTCTTAGAAAGAGACGATCTTGTATGTATATAAACGGTACAATTTAGGATGCAGGGAGTTTTGGGCGAGACAAATGGATCTAGCTAGGTCTTATCCCAAAGAAACTGCGCATTTTTGAGCAATACCTATATGTTTTCTATTTCGTTGTACAACAATATATCAATAATTTCGTACCAACGTATAATTCTTTCGTTGTTTGGAAATTCGGAATGTGGTGGATTCGAATCCCGGTAAGACAAATATTTTTGTGATTCTTATTATTTATTCTATATTTATTTTATCGTTCTACTAAAACACCGAGCAAAGCTCGGACTCCCAGGTAATTATATTGATACGAGAAGTAAAACTTTCAAGTACGGTTTTACGAGAATTGTGCATACGGATCAGTGTGAAATTTGACACATTTAAAGTTTAAGTGATGAAGTCCAGCCAAAAGCTAATTTAAAAAAATAACGCTTAGAAATAGATTAAATTAAAAACAAATAACAGCAACACACACTACCTCACTCATATTAGCATTTTTGTCGAATCTTTATAATTGAAACATGAATTATGGTCGAATTTCGACCTCGAACCGAACTTCGAACCTCTAGTTATTAAAAATCGTCAAAAATAAATGGTTACCCGCCTGCTACCAAATATGATGATGATGGCTTGATTGATGGCTCAATCTTGTTTCGCTCTGTTTCGTGCGTTGCTTAGGTATGTTTTTTTTTGGACTCGGGTTTTACTTATTTATTTTTTATTATTTATTTTATTTAAGATTTTTTGGTTTATGTAACACTTGGTCGATTTAAAGCAAAAATACGACTATTGGAATGCATTGATTACAAATTTATTCGAATTATTTAATTAAAATGGTTGTTATTATTTTTGATTAAATTTAAATACATGACATATTGTATAATTTCGAAATCTAATTTTAAATTTCTTTATTTTGATAACGACTCGAAAGGTTTGGTTTAAAAAAAAAAAAACTATTTATATAATTTGGGGCCAAAATACGCCATTTTGTTTCTTTTATCTTTAAACTAGCTATCTAAGTCCTTAGACTTGGGTTTTTGAGACAAATCTAACGATACTTTACTAGTCGAAATCTATCCAGCCGTTTGTAAGATACGTAGCCCAGTCGGGTAAAAATAAAGTTGACACTACCTCACTCACACTACCATGCGTTTGTATAATAATAGTAGCTGTTGTGTTGACACAATTTCAAACTTTTTTTCACATTTCATAGACAAAATTTACACATTTTTATTGCGTAAGCAAAGAAAATCCTAAAAAAATATGAATTATAGTCGAATATCGACCACAGTGCGACCTCTAGTATAATTATAATGCTAATAAGCTAAAAGCTTACATCACTGGGTTTTAAACGAGCCTTTGAACAAAAGGCGAGTGTCATGGACTGGGCCGTGTTGTAAGCATCAATACACAGAAAAATGACTACTATAGAAAATGGCAGTGCATTCTCCACCACCGCATGCGATATAATATCCAGTGGTGTAATTTATTTTTAACCGACTTCGAAAAAAGGAGGCGGTTATTGTCATCATATTTTCTTTTTAGTAAGACAAAACCAGTACAACCATTAAAGTAGTATTCCGACCATAGCGAACGCGACGGACGCTCCACCCACTGTTTAGTATAAATTTATATGGAGCACTAAACAAATCCCGCGACCGCGTAGACCGATCGGTAGGCGTGGCCAGAGAACCCTATTCGCTGGTTTGTCGCGGTCGCTTATATTGCATTCTATATATTAGCATTCTACACCTCGATTTTAACCAGAGTCCGTTACAAAATCAATTGACATGATCACTCACCTATACGGCTTGCATCGATCATAGCTCCCTTCTTTGACTAGAGTTTCATAGATTTGTAGCAGGTACACCAAATCGGCTGGATGGTAGAACTCAAACATATCTTTGTCTATGATATCCTGTGGTAGGTACCCGAGGTAGGATATAGACTCTCTGTCTATGTACTTGAGGTTCCCATTAGCCGAGTGCTTTATCACGAACGGCACAGAGTTCGTTATTTTCTCGTTTGAAGCTGAGATAAACAAAAAAAAAGTTATTTTTTTAAATTCCAGGAACACATAAAAGTTATTACATACAAAGTATTGTTTGAATCGAACATATTATGTTCGGTTCAAACAATACTTTGATTTTAATTTCTATTAGTAATATTATTAACTTACTCTTAAAAGCCGAAGAGAACGACATCGCTTGTATGACCAAGTATATAACATCCTCTTCGATAATATTTTTGAAGAAAAACTTCAGGTAGAATGGCCTGAACGTTGGCATCCTGTCTCTCACTCCGAAGCCAGAAGTGAGGATTTTGTGACGACGGATTCGGCAGAACATAGTAGAAGCATGGTTTTCTAAATGAGAAGCTAGTGGAAAACAAGTTATTATAACAATATTTATGTGATTAAAAAGTTGTTGCTCACAAGAGTCTATTTAAAAGGAAGAGACGTGAACTAGGGAACCCTAAAAAAGTCCTCACTGACTGACTTACATATCGATGTAACCACTAACGGTAGAAATGTGAAAATTGGACAGTAGTTTTAATTTAAAGCATGACCGGAAAAATAAAAAATCTCGCCATGTTGCGGGAAATCACGGCACTAAAACGAAATGTCAAATGTTTGAGATTTAACCAATCACAGTCATTCTTAGTGTTGCTGCAATTAAAAAATGAAGCGCCTCCAGTGCAGGTTTTTTATTTTTCTGGTCAGGCTTTACAATGTAGACGCACACTAAGAGGCCCCATACACGGTCCGGTTTTCCTTCAGTTCAGCCTGAACGGATGCAAAATTGTATCGTCTGTGTGCAATTTCGAGATCGCATCAGTCGGCCGTATGGACTGAAGCGATTCGTTCCAGTGTTGCCAACTCTGTTTTTGCGAAACTACTAAACTCGCGTCGTTTTCTACTTAAAACTACTAAAAGAGTACCGATAACTTTTTATAAAAGGTACTAAGCTTAGGAATCCCTAAAAGTTTTTTTAGGGATTTTGTGTTTACAAACATACATACATTTTCAGATTTAATATTTAACCGATAGATTAAAAAATATAGTAGGAAATAATATGTAAATAGAAATTAAATCGGTAGTTTTAAACGACTTACCGACTACGGATACTATGTGCTATTATGATAAGGTGTCATAATAGCACATAGAAGCAGGCCACTTCGTATATTATTATTACTGTCTAGCTATTTTCTACAAAACCACTTCTAACAATTAAATTCCTACTAAGGAGGGAATAAAATAAAATAAAAAATAATAAAATAATAAAATACATAATTTAATAGTAAAAGTTTGTAAAACAACTTAGGCAACATTAAATCTGACCTGTACGGATGGACTGAACAGCAATAAAATTGGACTGAACGGTAATGAAATTCGAGTGTAAAATAAACCGGTCAAGTGCGAGTCGGCAAGATGAGTTCCGAACAAAATGTAAAAAATCACTTTTGTTGTATGTGAGCCTCAAATTTTTATTTCATTTTGTTTTTAGTATTTGTTGATAAAACGCAATAGAAATACCTATATCATACATTTGTGAAAATTTCAACTGTCGTGCTATCATGGTATAAGAAGGTTAAGATACAGCCTGGCGACAGACGGACGAATAGCAAAGTCTCAGTAATAGGGTCCCGTTTTTACCCTTTGGGTACGGAACCCTAAAAATGGCACGTGGTCTAAAGAAATTTATTAAAGTTCATTGAAGTATTTAAGAGACTATAGAGCCACCATGGTTGATAAAATCTAAAGACTATTACTATAAAACAAAGAGAAATTATTTCTATAACATATTACTGGAAAAATGTATGACACTATAATTCGGTTTCGTCGATAGCGTAATTACAATTGAAGTAAAATACAATTAATTAATAAAATAATAGCCTAAACTGACCAAGAGCATGTCACGACATGTCTAAGGAGGGTTCCGTAACTATCAACGCATAATAGGTTTTCTTTGAATTACTACAAAAGTGATTGTCATAAAATTATTACAGAAGCTAGGAGAGCGGCGGACAGACATACGGACGGGCAGAGTGAAATTATAAGGGTTCCTTAAGTATTACGGAACCCTAAAAACACGACCGAAGCTCACGGCAATTTTCTGTGTATGTGCTCGAATCCGTTCAGGCCGAACCTTAGATTAAAACGCCTATAAACCGGGTACGCGCGTGAAAAGTGAAGTAAATCATTTTGAGCCATATCGGCTCAGTTTGTTCGAACGACCCGTCAGTTGACAAGGTCAAGCGCTAGTGCATACATCTCCGACTATTATTTTTTATTATTAAAAACATTATGACGGTTTGTGCCGTTATTAGTTGTCACAATACAACGGAAAAGAATTAAAAAAGCTTCGGACATAACATTTCATATGTAAGTATGAAATGTTATGTCCGAACAATTTGACTTGTATTAAGTCAAATATTTAAAACATTTTAAAATCAAATCATATTATGTCGCCATCTTGCTGCCCTATTGTGAATTGTTAAAGTGTTACTAGTAAAAATAAATTTATTTCAAAATTTTCATGGCTAACTAATAGTTGCAACTAAGACAAAGTTTTATAATATTTTCTGTTTTTTTAATTATCAATTTAAAGTATTTCCCGTATTAAGATAATCCTTAATATATTCCTTAATATCACTTTAATATAAATATAAATAAAGTTCAAAAATGGTGTTTAGATGGTTTCAAATGAAATATAAGTTATATTTTTACATCTCACGATATTAAGAAAAACAAATACAATTCCAATTTTAAGAACACACTCTACAACTTTAAAGTTTTGTTTGTGTGCGTGTCGGTATGTAATGCTTACGCCTACATCTATCTGTTGCTTGCTTCACTCTGGGTGCGTTCCACTAAGCGTTCACAACGATCACGCTCACGACCGCAGTTTTTCCCGTTCCACTTGCTTGTGAGCGTTACTGTCGTAAAGTCAGGTGGAATGGATTATAGAGCATTTTGAGCATGGAGGTAAATAATACAAACGGCGAGTTTATAAAAAGAATGCAAAAGATTTAAGAGGTTAGGTTAGGTTAGGTTATAATCTGTAAGCCTTGAAAATAAATATAATGAATTATTGTTTAAATCGATTTATATTGAAAGAAATTATAATTTATTTTTTTATATTTAATATTAGTTTAACGAGGAATTCTTCATCAATAATATGATACATGACATCATCAGAAAATTGAAAATTTTCATCAGCACGATCAGCAGACGTTGATGTTCCAGGTTCATTTAAAGCTCTGTTCAAAAGTTGTCTCGCAAATGCTGTCTATAATAAAAATAAAATTTTCATTAGTGCAATTTTAAGCGTATGTAATAATTTTTTCAGTAAGAAAACTAATTTAAAGAAGGCTAAGTTAATTTTTATTTCTAAAGTTAGGTTATATTATTGGCAATCAAGAAAAAATGTATACATGTATATTAATTATAAACTACAATTAATTTTATTCTAAGCTTGCTTTACATAATTATATTTACCTGTGTAGGCACGTTGAGCATCCGCTGCAGAAACATTCACTTCTACTAAAATATCTCTTTCCGCATGAAATAACGTAAGCTTAACGGTCGCCATTTTTGATGCTTTGAGAATTGAAAACGCCGCTAATTTTCTCAACGATCACTTCGACCCACCTTTTTAGATGGGTCGTCGTGAGCTTCGCGTTAGCGTAGGTCGTGACGTCTTAAGTGACGTTTTCGCCGCGACCACAACGGCCGCGGTCGTTATGTGGAACGACTTAAGGAGCATTTTGATCGTTGTGAACGCTTAGTGGAACGCACCCTTTGTACGATTTGTTTGTTTGACTATCTAGGCGTCATTAATCTAAGGGCAGAACTGACGTCAGTTCGATCGGATGCGATTCTGTACATCAAAGGTGATGGTTCGAAATTGACAGTCGACAGCAATGAAATGGTTGCCGATGTGTTCGTTCACTTTAAATCATATTTGTTGTCACCAAAAGGACAATCCCGAAAAAACGCCGGGGTATAGAAGCAATAATAGGTCTGAGCAAGAATATTATCAGTTTTTACCCGACTACGGCGAAGCCAAAAGGAAGGGTAATTATTTTGGGGGTATATTGTATGTATGTATGTATGTATGTATGTTTGTTCCTCCGTAGCGCCTAAACTACTGGTCTGATCTTAATAAATGAAGGACACCTCATATCATTAGATTCGTAACAATAGCCCGGGTAACATAGGCTAGGTATAATTTAGGTAGTCGGGTTATAGTTTTTTATAAAAATTGTAGTTATTCTATGTAAACGACAGACGTGAGACGATTTATGAAAAATGAAGATTCCCGAAAGAAATTAAAGATGTGGTTGTAATGTATTACCTATGTAACCCGACTACGTACGTCTGTGTATGTCTGTCTAACCTAACCTAACTACATACTCCTACAGTTCCTACACCAACATCTACGCCAAGTATTATTTTGGATTTTATTATTGCTAATAACACTTAGACACGGCGTATTTCAGGGTTGCCCCTTTGGTGTCATCAACTCATTGGCAAACATTTCAATGCTGACGACGCTGGGTACACTTAAAGTATGACTTTTGTACCATCCTTTTTTAGGGTATTGTAATACTTAAGGACCCTTATAGTTTCACTTTGTCTGTCCGTCTGTCTACCTGTCTACCTGTTTGTATCTGTCTGTCTGTCCGCTCTCCTAGCTTCTGTAATTATGAATATACATGTAAAAAAATGCTATAGTAATAATAATTTTATACTTTAGGGGTGGCTCTCCATACATGTGAAGTGGGGATGAAAGGTATTTATTCATTCTACCCCATCGTATGGGGTATCGTCGAATATTTCGTATTCGTATCGGTATTTTTAAATAAGGCAAGGGTTAATATTAACATTACTTTCTTACAAAGTTAACAATTTTCGCGTATTCGGTCTCAAAAGTGGTTTGTAAATTGGTCTACCCCGGCGTTTTTTTACTATAAGAGATAGAAGAGAGAACTTGCAATTTTCTATGCTGATAGATCATGCTAAAAACTCTTTAGTAAAATTATTTTGAGCGAAATCGGACAATAACTATTTAAGCAATTCAAAGAAAACCTATAGCGCGTTGATAGATACGGAACCCTCCTTAGACATGTCGTGATATGCTCTTGGTTAGGTTATTTGTAAGTGCGTACCATTAACATTTTTCCATAACGTAGAATCGTTTGCGACCTGCGACACGAATGTTGCACGATCCTGGAAAAACCCAAAAATAAATTTGAATTACCACAAGTACATATTATTATACAATAGAAAATTGTCCCTTGTCAAACACTACTAAAAGTTACAAGTCCTGTAAATCAGGCTGTCCCTGTCACAGCTGCGACATAATTACAAAGACAACATGTAACTTGAGAGCCTCTTAGAGGCTCTTAAAGCATTCGAGTACACTGCCAAAAGGGATTCAAATATTAATTAAAAAATTTATCATTATTAAATAATATTAGTATCTTTTGCCCGCAACTTCGTCCGCGTCGGAGAGTGTTCGTGGCAAAATACTTCATTTGCAAATATACCTGCAATATAGTCATAGCACAGAGTAAAAATGTATAGGTACTTTATAATACATTTTCACATGTACTTTTTAATTTTAAGGTATCTCTCTGTCTAAATAGCTTCTGAAAATACCACATTAGTTCTGATCATTTTTTTTTAACTTAGAATAGGATATAGTAACCTAACCTTAAAAGATACACATATTATCTATGCCATCGTGGATTTTTTTTAGACTTATTAGATTTTTTTTTTTATAAAAGAGGAACTATCCCACCACCATACATTGATTTGTTATTTATCTCCAACGGGTTAGGTCAGGCAGCGTTTTCATGAAAAGTTCCCGGACGGCTTGATTTTTTCCAATACCTTCAATAATTATCGTCTCAAATCAAACAATTTCTACTGTTTAGCCGTTCTTGAGTTATAAATACACAGGTACAGCTTTAAGAGCATTGTGCAACCAGAAGAATACGAAATTTGGCCGGCAAATCAAAGTTTATGTAGGGTAAGGTGTGCAGATTTTTTTAAGTGAAAACTTCTTTAGCGGCGCTGTGTACTTCTTTTGGAATGGGTAAAAATTTCTAAACTCGCGTCAGGACACGTGACCTAATCGAAAATTCGTAAGACGGATGGATAGAGGACAGGCGGCGCAGGGCGCTTGCGCGAATGTTCGTGTGTGTTAATGTTACAGCGTGCCACGCGCATCCATGAATGAGATTAATATTATTAATTTATTTTGTTTATTTTATTATTTATTATTATTATGTAAAATAATTGTAATAGTTCTGAAGTGTTAAATTTTTAATGTAATATAAATTGTCATGTTTGTGTACGATAGCGCAATAAATGAATATTGTATTCCACCACATAAATAATAGTACTTTTATACTGATAATGAAAGCAATTCGAACAAAATTATTCTTTAACCATTCCAAAATATCAAAAATGCACAACGTTAATATTCAAGTTTTCACTTCTGCCGGCACTCCCGGAGTGCAACCCGTCGTTTCTTTTTAAATAAAATCGACACACCACCGCAGATTATTAATACACACTACCGTGCGTTCGATTGATACAATTTTGTTACACGTTGAAGTTTGTAGATCTGTCACAACTCACAACATTCACATTTTTACCCGACTACGACGAAGCCAAAAGGAAGGGTAGTGATTTTGGTAGTCTATGTATGTATGTATGTATGTATGTATGTATGTATGTATGTATGTATGTTCCCTCGTAGCGTCTAGACTACTGGTTCTATTTTAATAAATGAGGTCTCAATAGATTCGTAATGATGCCGCGGGTAACATAGGCTATATATATTTTTTTCTAAATTTTGTGCTTCGAAAATGAGACCTCAGATTCTAACATCTAATAAAATTTAAACCGAGATAATCCTCAAGTCTTTCGTATCAAAAGAAAGGTATTGGAAAGCACATTACAAATATGTATATATACTCGTAATATATTAAATCATATCGTTTAAGTCATAATATACTTTTAAAAGCGGCCGAACAATTCATTCAACCCAGTTGTCCAATTTTCGAACATTACTACTACTTACTATACATATAATTATTATGCAGTCGAATATTATATCCTCACATGAAACACTACGATACTGCGATTCAGAAATATGTAAGACCCGTATAGTAACATCTACCGAACGTAATAATAAGTTATCATGTCATTTATTTCATATTTCATGTTTTAATTGAAAACGGATGCACCGATTAACCGATTTTAATCTAGTTTTTTTTTTGTTTGAAAGATGTGTTGATCGTGATCGAGAGTGTTTAGCTATAATTCATCATCATCAGCTCGTTCACTGCTTGAGAATTCAGGGGTTATTTAAATTTTTATTTTGGTATATAATGTCTATAGTTAATTATATTTATAAAATAAAATATGTTTTATGAAGGTAAAATAATATATAAATTATATATCTATAGTCTTATATTACGTTATGTTCAAAAATGGACAACTGGGTTAGTACGAATTGTACGACCGCATTTTAAACGTGTACTTTGACATATTTGTGCAAGCATTTACATATTTGTGATGTGCTCGCCAAGAGCTTTCTTTTGATACCAAACACGTGATGATTATCTCGGTTTAATTATTTGAATGTCGGGTTCAATTTACGAAATACAAAATTTGGAAAAAATATATATACCCGCGGCATCATTACGATTTACAGACATTTCATTTATTAAAATCGACCCACTAGTTTAGACGCTACGAGGGAACAAATATACATACATGCATACATAGACTGCCAAAATTACCCTTCCTTTTGGCTTCGCCGTAGTCGGGTAAAAAAGGGGCCTAAAAAGGCCGAAACAAGAAATTAATTCAGATAGAAATCCAGAAATGCATAGTTACAAAAATGGAAAAGGTAGAGTCGTGGTCGCACCTACTTTATAAGGTTCGGAACAGTCGATGTCAAATCGCAGCTGTCTGTATCTAGGGGTATGCATGTGTATGACGAATATACGCATTTTCTAGAAACTTCTCTAGGCCTTAGGGTCACCTCAATGCTAGACACGACGCATCTGGTGTGCACTGACGCTTAGATGCCATTAGTAGGTGCGACCACGGCTCTAGCTTGACCATTTTTGTACCTATGGATTTCTATCTGAATTATTTTCTTGTTTCGGCCTCTTTAGACCCCTTTTTTACGTAGTCGGGTTTCTTATTTTTCTATCTAGAAGGCAAAAAACCCATATAAAGTTTAAATTTAAAAATTAAAAATTATATGAATTACTTATCATGGGCAAATTATGACCACCGGGCGACATCTAGTACAACATAATTAAATTAATGAATACTCACATTAGGATGGATGAAGTCAGTAAAGGACTTCCCAATCCACATATCCTGCGGGAATCCTAGGGACGACGATATAGACAATGTTGTGTACATCACTACTCCGTCAAGCATTGATATTACGCAAAAGAATCCATCCTTAAAAAAAAATATAACGTCATAGAGAAGAAAAACAGATATAGTGCGAGGAATCCTCTTATGCGTCTTTAAAGAAAAAGAGGAAGCTAACAGTCGACCTATGTCCGTCTCTCTCGTAGGGAATCAGTAAAAGCAAAATAAATGTAATTAATTGTATTGAACTAGTGTAAAGAGTTATAAACTTTATGTTCGTATTGTGCGGAGAAATTCCTCGCATTGAAAAGGTTAGTGGTTGGTTATGTTGTTGATTGCTTATAGAACGTTCAGTACCTACACAATAATTAAATTAATTAAAAAAAGTGTTAACAATTTATGTGTATACTTACAGAACAATGTGTATCAGGATAGTCTATGGTGCATATGATAGAAGAAGCGTGCGGGTCATACACTGTACTCTCGAAATAGTCCTTAGTCTTGATACAGAATACCAAATCCTACAAACATTGTATAATAATTATAAAATTTTACACGACACCGAAGTGAAAAACTTAATTAAGAAAATTGATGGAGCTACGAATAGTCATCTACTTTTTGTGAGACCCTGTATATCAATCCTTTTAGGGTTCCGTAGTACTAAAAGTTTCGTTCTGTTCGTCCGTCTGTCTGTCTCTTCTAGCTTCTGTTAATTATAAATACAAATTGATGAAATTTGGTATATTTATAGACTGTTTATATATGGGGGTGGCTCTCCATACATGTGAAGTGGAGTGGAAAAATATTTAAAACTTGCAATTTTCCAATGCTGATAGATCATGCTAAAAACTCTTTAGGAAAATTATTTTGAGTGAAATCGGACAAAATCTTTTGAAGAAATTCAAAAGAAAAGTTGTTAGTTACGGAACCCTCTTTAGATATGTCTTGATATGATTTAGGTATGTTTTTTTGAAAAATGCACCTCTTGCCCCAACTAACCTTACATGAATTCCTATTAAGTAACAGACTAGTTATAAAATTATGATAGTACTAGCTGTTTCCCCCGGGTCCGCCTGCGTAAATATACTATCGAGTATCCCGCGGGAATACTGTACTTTTCCGGGATAAAAAGTAAACTATGTTTTAATCCAGAGCCTAAACTACTACCATACCAAATTTTATCAAAATCCGTTCAGTCGTTTTTGCGTGAAAGAGTAACAAACATCCATCTATCCTAACAAACTTTCACATTTATAATATAAGTAGGATATATAGTAAATGATATAGTACTTACAGTGAGTCAACTGCGACTAAATATTTGGATACTCACTTTATTTTGGCGTGTGCTTTTGTCTGATGTGGATATATCCATGCTATCTGACTCTTTGCCCACCTCTCCTACCGTGGCCGGTGGAGAACTAAGGTAAACTGCAGAAAAACATTATTAACGGAAGATAAACTTGAACCTATAGCACGATATTATCTAATGCAAGCTCTGAAAGAAAGTCACTATCTCCGAATAAACAAAGCAAATTGTTTTCTATGTCCTAGTTTTAAACATACCTGAAATCTTCGCTAAAGTGATTAAATTTAATTTACCCTTTTTAAAGAAAATAATCGAAACGCGAAGTTAGATATTGGAAGAGATGGTCCTGTGCATTCTGTAATAATATCAATACTTTTATCACCTTCTCTCTATGAACAACAAATAATAGGTATTATGTATTTTAAGATCATTTTTCCCCGCAATATTTTAAGTATTACAAAATCAACGACAAATATCAGGATATCTTTAAAAATAATTGTAGTAAACAAAGATAATGTGCATTAGTGGGGTGTAGAGGTTGGGAGGGAACGTGGTTCTTCTATTACTCTATTCAAAAAAGTATTTTACAACAAACCAAATTCTTCAGGAAATGATGACGCAGCTGCTCCAGTCCACACACACTGCTTAAACCGGTTAATATACGTTTAACCACGTTGGTGTATAATTTCCTATATTGGGTGACAAAGGACCATGCAAAAAAAATAGTACGGACAGTGTCCCCACCCACCAACAGATTTCAAACCTATCTCAGTTAATACCTCTTGCCACGCTGATAATTATTAAAGTGAAACTTTTATTATATCGTCTCAAACTTTTTCGTCTGTGTGTTGCATGTCGAGTGACGGTCGGCCGCGGAGTAGGGATAAAGTGAAAGGCGCTCGTCAGAGCAGCCGAGGCCAATATGGCGGCGCCTATAGTTCGCATCAGCTGACCGTGTAGTGTATAAACTAGTACTCATTTGTGCCAGTGCTCCACGCTATTTTGTTATTAAGTTTCACTTTTACCGTGGTTTCATAAAACCACACAATCCTTTTATTTAGTATGGTGACATTCACCTCAGGAGTAGGGTTTCACTTAAAGCTTCCTCTTGAATCACTCTATCCAATGCTGAAAACTGCATTAAAATCTTTATTAAAGAATTATTCTTATCGATCAGGAAACTGAGCGACTTCATTTTATACTGTGTAAAGATTTTCAGTGATATTCTGTTAAAGTAGGTTTACTATTAGTAAAAATATGCTAAAAAAAGAAAAAGAATACTAGTTAGACACAGTATAAAATTAAGTCGCACAGTCCCCTGTTCGCTTAGATCTTTTAAACTAAGCAACGGATTTTAATGCAGTTTTCAGCAATGGATTGAGTGATTCAAGAGGAAGCTTTATATGTATAGTGCCTCGCAACCGTGCGAAGATGGAGTGGGTTGCTAATATAAAACAATAAAAAATTAAATTTCAATTAGGTATTGTCAAAACCCCACTCCTGATGTGAATATCACTATACTAAATAATAATCAGCGTGGCAAGAGCTATTAACTGAGATAGGTTTGAAATCTGTTGGTGGGTGGGGACGATTTTTGCATGGTCCTTTGTAAATGACTATAATAAAATCTCAAAGGTTTTGTCCGAAATACACATTAGAAGTTTTTGGAGGAGACAAAGAGGAAATTGTCTTTTCAAAGCCGTTGTCGACTACAATAACACACAATACAAAGGAAATAAAAATTGTTATATTAGGTACACTAATCGAGTCATATATTTTGATCTTTATTGCCGAGGTGCTTCCCCTTTAGTACTTTGACTTTTTGGTCATTGCAACTTTTGTGATGTCTCCTGCTTTGCTAGGGGAGGGATTTAGAAATTATTTCTACTCCTCCAACCTTTCATCTGATTAATTTCAAATCGGGTCCCAAGACAGATTTAGCTTGTCCCTCGGGCACCCCTGAGATCATAGCAAAGGGTTTTTGTGATTGGTTATCACTGTCGATCCTGGCTCACAGGAGTGTGGTAGAAATGTGTGGTGGGCCAATGCCCATTAAAAATAGTCAAGTCAAAAAAAATCTAAATGTTTGTGTATTGATGAATTACTAGTTAATATCAAATGTTAATTGGAATGATTAAATTCCAAAACAGTTGCATGAGAAATCAATCATAGCAAAAAAAAGTTGAAACAATTAGATCTAGTAATTTATTCTAAGACCATTGTACTTTATGTGTGTAAAAACGAACTGACTGCATTTTTTTTCTATAACATTTATTATTGCGAAAATAATTTTCTAACAACTGAAGCAAGAGCTTCACACACGCGCACACGCTGATCGGTGAACGGCGATGAATATTTTTTCTTAACAGTGTGTGCGCAAGTAAAATTTCACATGCTTTCAGTAAATGTGAATTGTCTTTGTATTTGTTTTAATTGCTTTACTAACAATATTATTATCGTGTAAGAATAAAAACCCTTTCTATCATAGTGTGAAGAATAAGTTTCAAAAATTTTAAATGGCTCACCATTGTCAATTCCATTTTTGACCTCCTCGTTAGTAGATGGAGGTGTTGCTTTAAATTCTATAGTTTGTGCATCATGATTATTTACAACTTCTGCGCTTTTTAGGTTTACATCTACCGTCTTTATCTCATCACTTACTCTTTTCTCTAGATTAGATTGTGCATTATTGTTTTTGCTGAAATTTTAATTGTGATTTGAATAAATGTTTAGAAAATTCTTATATAAGTATTTGCATTTATCAGCAGCATATAACAGTATTTGAATTGTAACTTGTAAGGAAGTAAACGTTACTTCACCGAGCGCTTTACATTTCATTTTGTGATGATGATGATGATAGATAATAATATTTTGTAGCTAGTAGGTAAAAAACAAACTGTATGCCCTGATATTATTGCTGCTACCTCCACCATAATGGCAGTAATTTTAAAGACGTATTCAAGTACAATAAAAAAAAATAAAAAAAAAATACATACATATTATAATCGGCATCGGCTCTCTTCCCTCTATACCCACTGCTACCGCTAGAATTGCTCTCTGACGTAGACTTTGAACTGGAACAAGGGAATATTGATATTAATATCTTACAAGCGCAAGGGCACTACTACACTACTAGACCACCTTACTTACACTATTAGCGAAAAGCCAAGTGAAATTATTGATGTTATGTTTGTAGCAGGCGGGACCCATTTGCAAATTATAAATCGTACGCAAATACGAGGGCGGGTCAATAAGTCCGTGACTTTTGGAATAAAACACAGATTTTTTGATAAATAAATCATTTTATTTTTCAACGTAGTCCCCCTTGAGCTCTATACACTTTGTCCAACGCTTCTCCAATTTTTTTATCCCTTCCAAAAAATATGATTTGTCGAGGTCCTCAAAATAGGCCTTTGTTTGCGAGATGACTTCATCATTGGAGTCAAATCTTTTTCCACCGAGCCATTTTTTCAGGTTTGGGAACAAGAAGTAGTCACTCGGAGCCAAATCTGGAGAATAGGGTGGATGTGGGAGCAATTCATAGCCCAATTCATGGATTTTTTCCATGTAAACTGCACCCTTGCATTGTCTTGGTGAAAAAGAACTTTTTTCTTGGCCAAATGAGGTCGGTTTTTTTTCAAATCCTCATTGAAGCGGTCTAATAAGTTGGCATAATATTCCCCATTAATTGTTCTTCCCTTTTGAAGATAGTCAATGTGGATTATCCCACGTGCATCCCAAAAAACAGTCGCCATAACTTTATTGGCTGACAAACCCACCTTGGCCTTCTTTGGCGCCGATTCACCCTTAGAAACCCACTGTTTTGACTGTTGTTTGGTCTCTGGTGTGTTGTGATGGATCCATGTTTCGTCCTCGGTTACAAAACGGCGCAAAAACTCCTCCATATTGTGATTAAACAACGCCAAACCTTCCTGTGAAGTTGTTACACGATTGCGGTGAGCAAACGCGGCACCCATCTTGCGGAAAGCTTTCTCATGCCCAAGTGATCATTCAAAATTGAAACCACTGAGCCATGCGAGATGCCTGTGGCTTCCACAATCTCTTGCACTTTCAATCTTCGGTCGGCCAACACCATATCGTGAATTTTTTCGATTGTTTCGGGTGTAGAGACCTCAACTGGGCGTCCAGGACGTTCGGCATCTTCAGTGCTTGTACGGCCACAACGAAATTCAGTAAACCACTTTTTTACCATTGAAATCGATGGTGCAGTATTTATCAAGCTTAGCCTTGGTCTCGGTAATGGTTTTTTTTCGCAAAAAATAATGCTTAATAAGCACACGAAATTCACTTTTTTCCATTGTTTCCTTAAGTTACTGGATAGTCTGATAAAGATAGCTGTAAAACACAAACTAACTGACGCAGCAAGTTCAAATTTTGATAGGAGTCAACTGACAGATGCCTGTTGACAGGAGTAATGTTGCTTTTTCAGTAAGGAGGTTAGAAATTCAAAAAGTCACGGACTTATTGACCCGCCTTAGTAAATGGGGACCACTTGCTACCAAACATAACGTCAATTATTTCACTTAGGCTTTCCGCTCTTAGTGTAGTCTGTTTTCTCAATCTTGTTTCGGTCTTTTTAGTGCGTGCACAGTCGGGTTTTTAATTTTTTTAATTATTTTATTTTAGATCTTTTGGTTTATTCGACACCCACTTGGTCGATTTACGATTAATTGAATGCATTGATTACAAATTTATACGAATGATTTAATTAAATGATTGTAATTATTTCAGATTGAATTTAAATACATAACATATATGTATATATTTGAAATCTCCTTTTAATTTCCTTTATTCTGATACCCTACTCGATAGGTTTGGTAAAAAAATTTTTTTGAACTACTTACAATTTGGTGCCAAAATCCGCCATTTGAAATACTCGTAGCTATCTATTTATTATTTCTTTGAAATAGCCATCTAACGACACATGGGTTTTTGAGACAAAGCTAACGATACCTTCATTGTCAAAATCCATCCAGCCATTTGGAAGATACGTGGGAATAATAGTAAATAGCTCCCACACCGATTTCGGTGACGGTGGCCTGTTTCATTGAAACCAGGCCAGCTACGCAGGAGTTATGTTATAGTGCCCAAGTGTGTGCGCAGTACACAAGAGCACTCTCTCCTCCTTTTACTCTCGTAACCCAGTGGGACGGATAACCGACACGACTGGCGAGAGATTAGGCGCAGGTCCGACTTTTTACATGCCCATCCGACGCATGGATCATCTTTCTTGTCAGACAATCAGGTGATCAGCCTGAATTGTCCTAACCAAACTTGGAAACAACATTTTTTTTTTTTGTTCCAATGCGGGAATCGAACCCACGACCTCCGAGTCGAGAGCCAAGCTCTAACCACTAGACCACGGAGGCTGTTAAACGTGGGAATAAAGGAATTTACAGATATACATACATACATTACTGTCAGAAAAAAGTTTTTTGTAGTAAATACAAGTAAAAAGTTTCTTTCATAGACAAATAAAAATCTCCTAATGTTTGAGCTTGATATCTCAAAAATTGAGCTGGCGCATAGGGCCATTTCCCATTTAAAATGCATTAAAAAAACTATTTTTTTAATTTTCAATATAAATCATCGATAATTTTTTTTTTAATTTCCGTTTCCATTATCTTATAGGAAATTAAATTCTCTACAAAAAAGTTCTCTTACAATTTTTTGCTCAGTCTCATAGGAAAAAAGTTACAGTGTTAAATAAGGGAAATTTAAAACAAACAAAAAGTGCGTATCAATTTTTTTCATTAAATTGAATAATATTATTTTTTATCAACTTATTCGTAATTTTATTTTATATTTTTTATTTATACACCGTTTTAATGTACACGTTGATTTTTTTTATACTCCAACATTCTTTTCTGATTGTCTGTTAATATATAGAACTATTTTTTGGACGTATATCAAATAATTCTTCCAGTTTTTTGCAATAATTATTTTCATTAAATTTTTGAGTTGGAGATTTTTTTCTTGAAGATCTTTTTTTTAAACTTTTCCATTCGTAATACAATTTTTCTATTTTGCCAATAATAAATTGAGAATGAAAAATTATTTTTCCAGCTGAGCTCCAAATATTAATCACTTCTTTACTAACGTCAATAGCACTTTCACGAATACTTTTTTTAAATATAAATATTTATGAAAAAATAAACTCATAACTTGTCGGTTACATGGTAGCTTACGACAATTAAGTTTACTGCTACAAAGACCAATTAAATATACAATTTTGTTTTTATCTGACATTATTACACCGTATTAAATAAATTAAAAAAATAGTAGTATTAATTTGAATAACTAATAGTTGTTATCTGTTTAAGTTCAAAATTAATTTCTTCTATAACCTAAAATCGAGATGCAAAGGATTCAGAATTAAATTGGTTATGGTGGGAAGTTAGGATAGCCCAAAATTATTTATAAACTACCAACATTACAAAAAACACTGTAATAATTAATCCTCGGAGAAATAAACAAATAGAATCAAAGCAATATTTTTGAATTTTAAATCAACCAATGAGTAGACAAGTTTCATGGGAAGAATAGAAATTATTGAATCAGCGTTTAGTAGAAATCACGTAAGACCGTGATGTCTTTATATTACTGCTTATAAGTTACTATGATCTTCACTAGATATCACTAATTGAAAAAACTGCATTATTGACTGTGGTATTTGAATATTGATATTTGTCCATAAATCAAATGTAGATAAAATAGATTGACAGACCGAATATAGGCATAATAAAGTAATTATTTTTACAAAATAAAAAAATATTCTGACATCAAATTGAAAACTTTTTGTAATTTTCATTTTTTTTCCACTTTTTTAACACTGTAACTTTTTTCCTATGAGGCTTGGCAAAAATTGTAAGAGAACTTTTTTGTAGAGAATTTAATTTCCTATAAGATAATGGAAACAGAAATTAAAAAAAAGTTTTCGATGTTTTACATTGCAAATTAAAAAAGTTTTTTTTTTCAATGCATTTTAAATGGGAAAGGGGGCCCCATGCGCCAGCTCAATTTTTGAGATATCAAGCTCAAATTTTAGGAGATTATTTTTGTCTATCAAAGACACTTTTGTCTCTATGTACTCTACTCATTTACTCAATTTTTTTTTTTTTTTAACAGTAACATACATACAAGATACGCACGAAAAACATAACCCAGTCCGGTAAAAAGCGTCGGGCGCTCGATACATATAAAACAAAACGCCCCACGCTTTTTAGGGTTCCGTAATACAAAAGGAACCCTTATAGTTTCGATCTGTCCGTCCCGTTTGTCTGTCTGTCTGTCCGCGCCTCTACCTTCTGTAATTATGTTTGTGGTTATGATGGTGGTATACGACGAGCCGTCTTGCACAAAATGCCATAGTGTGTCTATAAAAGCTGTAAAAACTGTGGCGGACCAATTAGCGCCACAATCCTGAATCGCGCTATCGAAGTTTTCTATGATCGGCACTATATATACGACATCTGAAATTCATACAAGTGGGCTTCAGCCTGACCGAGCATACCATCTCGCTCGGTCGGAGATATCCCTTTGGGGCTCCCAATGACTCTCCCTCCCATGACAA
This sequence comes from Phengaris arion, assembly GCA_963565745.1. Classification (NCBI taxonomy): domain Eukaryota; kingdom Metazoa; phylum Arthropoda; class Insecta; order Lepidoptera; family Lycaenidae; genus Phengaris; species Phengaris arion. Next base: position 16,914,025 of record OY751437.1, read on the forward strand.
AAAAGTGATTAAAAGTCAATTAATTTCATTCCACATGTAACTTTACAACATTTATTACTATCAGTCACGTATGTTCTTAGAAATACAATATTTTAACATTAAATCTTCTTCTTCTTCTTTTTTGCATAACCTTCCTTGTAATAGGAGTTGCCAGCGTCAGAGTGATGCAGCAGATGTTCAGTGAAAAGCTGATGGCGTACAGTGCAGGGAATGGCTCATTGAATGACTTCATGGGTACCTCATTAAATAAAACATTAAATAATTGCACGAAAATACTTGACAGTTTATGACGTAAGAAAAAAGGAAAGTCAATTTATTTATTTTTGTGAATCTAATAAGGATGCCAGAGCATATAGTCCCTGCCTAATGAGGAATAAATTCTGGAAAATAAGCTCACTTTTAACAAACTACTTTTTTGACGTTATATTTACACAAAGCTTGGTTTAAAAAGAAGTATTTTGTTAAAAATAAGCTCTTTCTTCGTCTGTGCCGTCCTTTATTACTTTGCGGAGTTCGTGCCACTACATCAAAAACAACATCACTACTATCAAAAAGCCTTTATATACAAATGTGTTTTTAAATACCAAGTTTCGATCCCTGTTTGGGAGATTAACAAACGAAGCGAAAAATTTTTACGACCATTATTTAAACATTTTTTTTCACTTACAATTAAGACGGTAGTTCGAGAAAATTTTGTTAGTTAACAATTGTTTAACTTGTTGAAAAATTAACTTAAAGTAAAATTTCCAACGGGAATAAATTACTTATAGTGTTCAGAACACACCATAATTTTTTCAAATTTAAAAAAAATATTCAATACCTTAAATAAATTAATTAATGTGCCGTACTCGCTTTTGACGCCACGCGCGCAACCTAAAAATGTCGCGCGCAGACCTATTTTCAGCGTTAAATTAAAATTATAAATAATGGAGATAGAGTTCCGGGAGTTAGGAGTTTTTTATTGGAAATTTCCTCCTCTTTCTGAATCTTTTTTTGAAATTTCTTAAATATTAATAGTTTATGAAATATTGGCAAAAAACGAAATGCCATTTTTTTTCATCTTTAATTGTTTATAACTTTTGCAACTTTTTATGTGCTAATACACGCTTTTGGCACATTTTTCTAGGCGTCATTCCGGATCCAATGAGATATCGCACATCATTTTAAGAGCAGTATCTCTATTTTGTACCATTTTCAACTTGTCGACTAGACTATTTGCTATTGAATTAAAAATGACACATTTTCACGGTTTTTTGCTGTGTGAGTGAAATGTAACAATAATGAAAAATATCAATGTGTGTCGCGGCACAGAATTATTGTCATTTTTGTAAGGATATAACGTATCTATGTAATAATTATTAATCAAAGGCTTAAAGTGTGTCAAATACCCACCAAGTCCAAAGGAGTCGGTCACAAACATATATGGCTATAAGCCCACAAACATACAGATGAAGCTAATATAAGCGTGTTAAAAATAAAAACGAGTGTGCTTTAGACCACACGACTGAAGTAAAACTTCTTTTCTACAAATATGTGTCTTATATATACGAAACGTAACTGGCTATGAGAGAATGAGAGAAAGAAAATGTAAGCTCGCACCTCTCTCTCTTGCCCAAGTAATATACGAAACGTAACACTTTCGTTCCATTTTCACTAGCTTATATCTTCCTCTCAACTTCCATTAGCCTCGCCGGATCACACTTTTCTTAATGCTATCGTCACGCATTCACCAGCTTACTTCCACAAATCAAGCGAGCGTAAAGAGAAAACTCTTCAAAAAAAAACATGTAATACAGCCGAATGTATAACCGCAACCTTTTTTGGAAGACGGTTAAAAAATATGGTTTCGTTTTCATTAATAGTTCCACGCAAACGATGTTGCGGGCACCAGAAAGGGCCGTATTCTTGGTCGATTCTTATTTCTAAGTTCGCCTTAAAGACATGCTTGAGGTGACGTTTCGATTTACAGTCGTAACTTAAGCATTGTCTTAACTATAACCTAAAGTATGGACTTAATCAGGCAAGACTTATTCAAATGGCATTCACAATTGATTCTTAAGCAAATATTTATTAGTTATTTATTTAGTCATATAAGGCGGTCTTATTTATCCCAATACCGTATAATAAGACCGTACTGGTTTCTAAGTCGTGTTATATTTTCAAGTCAACTTCAAAAAGTGACTTAAGAAACTCCAGACACCTTTTTATAGCGATAATTTTTTTTAATTGTGAAAAAAATGAATTTGTTTTCGAATCGTTTTCTTGTTCTGAATCGAGTGATATTGATAATGATGAAAGATTTTTGACCTTTGCGTGACCGTATAAATATTTTTGAGCTTTATGATGATAGTGAATTTAAAAGACGATTTCGATTTTATAACAAACATTATGTGCTGTTTTTTTTATCGAGTTTTTTTTATCGATAAAAATCATAAAATGGGTGGGTTGCACGCGTTCACATTGTGAAAAACTGTACTTTGTCTCGATAAGAACTACGATTGCTTCCGACATGAAGTCTAATTAAGTACCGTTTCTAGATCACAGATGGCGTTAACGTAACATTGTTTACAAATATATTGTTTTTATGTAAAGAATGGTTATGTAAATATCACAATACATAAAAATCTTACGCTTTTTTTAACGTTACGGACGTTTTTTGCCGACTAGGGCACCCCTCCGCAACAAGGAATTTTCCTTCCAAAAATTTTACATCGCGTAAAATAACAAAATTTAATTAACTCATGATATACAATTATGTATTGTTAAATTTATTACCTTGGTTGAAATAACTAATGAAGAATTATATTCTCCATTAATTTCTCTCCAAGCTTCGTCTTTATCTTTCAAAATATACGTATAGCTTATACTTTTTTAACACATTTAGAAATAAATGTCGCTCAACCACATTAATGTCTTCGCGTAGTTGCCACTTTGATAACAATTTAAATTATTATTTTTTAAATAAAAACTGGAGATCTGCTCAACAATGTATATTTCTTATAACATAAAAATCCAAATCCAAAATTTTTCCTGATTAGCTTATTAAACATAAAATAAACGGAATCACCCGAAGATAAAATTAGAAATGCTCAAGCATTTTCCTCAATAAGAAATTTTCCAGCGCCATTTACTTAAAAAAGTTCATCTTATATGTACAAGACATGATTGTGAATAGATGAATCTTAAGTTCAACTCATTCAAACAAGGCGAACTTATTCGAGAAATTCCTAAGTCCATTCTGAAGCAATGGCCAAGAATTCCGGCCATAGTTCGTAATAAAATTCGCCGACAACCGGCAACACGTGACAGGTACTTGTGACGACGACTACCGTGTCACGTTATTTAATCGGATGAAGCTATTAACGCTTCGATAACAATACTGCCCTTTTTCGCTACTGTATATTTTACCCCCGACAAAAACAGGCGGTATTATAAAATTAACGTCTGTTTGTGTGTGTGTATGTCCGTGGAATCGTAGGTCCCAAAAACCAAACGGATAAACCGATTTCGATCGAGTTTCTTTGTTTAAAAGCTGATAAGATCGAGTGTGTTCTCGGCTATAATTTATCATCATCATCTCGTTCACTGTATGACAATTCAGTGTAACTCAATAGCTTTCCTTTAAAGTTCATCACAGATTACCATCTGATTTTTTTCACATTTTTAAAGTCAGTCCTTTGCTTTTAGACGTTTATACGAGGGATATTTTTCGTGATTTCATTTAAGCACTTTGTTGACGTGGTAAATACACATATTCATGCAGTTTTGTCTTCCTAGCACTAACCGTTTGGACGTTAAGACGAGGACGGGCGGACGGACATGACGAAACCATAAGGGTTCCGAGACGTAAACTACGGAAACCTTAAAACCTTCGTGCAAGTCGATTACAAAACAACAGAAAAAATCACATTAGGAACCTTAAATATCTGGGGGCACGGTAGTGCCTAGCCAAGATGAGCTTAGCGAAGCGCAAGGGCACACCTTTTCTAAATACATTTGTAAGAGACTTACCTACACACATTTATACTCTAGAGGAGGAGGTAGTTATAAATGCGCGTGAAGCAAAAATTTCAAGTACGGTTTTACGAGAAGTGTGCATACGGATCAGTGTGAAATTTGGCACATTTAAAGATTAAGTGGATGAAGGCTTGTTTTGTATAAATACATTAGCCCCCTTACTAATAGAAAGATTTACACAATGAATAACTTAAATAACGTTTCTGCCTGTGTCTGTTAAGTGGCTTTTCCAACGCATCAGACAACGACAGTAACGTTGTTTAAGTTAGTCGTTGTGTAAATATTTTTATTAGTAAGGGGGTCAAATTATAAAAGTAACAACAACACGCACTACCTCACTCATACTAGCATTTCTGTATATATTACAGTAGGTTTTTTGTCAATTGTCAATGATTGTCAATCTTTCAAAATCCAAACAATATTTACATAGTTTTATAACGTATCTAAGAGGCAAAAGATTTTCATGTTAAGTGATGCCAAGACTTAGAGACAGTGTAGAAAATGTTATTGGTGGGATTTAACTTGTTTTTGTTGTTAAAACAATATTTTTAGCATAATTTTTAGGGTTCCGTAATTCAGTATTACGGAACCCTTTCGCTCTGTCCGTCCGTCTGTCTGTCTGTCCGCTCTCCTAGCTTCTGTAATTATCAATAGTACCTGGGAGACCAAGAGAGATAAGACCTAGCTAGATCGATTTTTCTTCCCCAAAACTCCCTGCATACCAAATTTCATGACAATACTTGTAGACGTTGTCGAGATAAATTCTCGATCTCTCGAAGATCGAGAGAGATCGTCTCGTTTAAAGTATAAGATATGAGTAATTTCAAATTCTAATGTTAGATACGCGATACATAGGTTACATAGTTACACAGGCGTTTGGATTGTGCGTTGTTGATCAATTGGTCTGGGGTTCGAATCTCGGTCGGATGGAATATTTTTTATTTATAATTTCAGTCCCTATAACTGCCCATTTTTATCATCTACTAGAGTATAGAGTATATACTATATATATATATATATATATATATATATATATATATATATATATATATATATATATATATATAATTTATTAGTTGGCATTTCTATTTCTAAACTTTGAAACTTATAATTTGTCATGATAGATGGATCATGCTAAAAACTCTTTTTAGGTAAATTATTTGAAACGAAATTGGACAGTAACTTTTGAAGTAATTTGAAAAAACCTTTTACGTGGTTATAGTTACGGAATCCTCCTTAGACATGTCCTACCGTGCTCTTGATTAGGTTTTTTCTATTATTTATTTATAATGTATTGGGAGAGTTATACTAACTAAAGTAAAAAAGGGAATTATTGTTTGAAATCGAATTATTTATTTATGGCTTGAATTTTATTATCTTATATTTTATTATCACAATCACAATATTTTCAAAAAAAATTGCTAATTAGTATCACAAAGAATATTTTTTCATTTATTTGTATGTTGATTATTTAGTCTTAATTATATTGTACTTAATTGTTCCTATAAAGGAAAATGATACTAAAAACAAAACGAAAAATTCGGTTTTCGAATTAGAGTCGGAGAGAATTCAACAAGAGTTGGTTCGAGTTAAGCCCAACTCGAGTTAACTCGAGTTAGTTACTCGAATCGACCATCACTAAAAAAACCAACCAAGTGAATGTCAGGACTCAGGACATGTACCACATAATAGGTTGAGGGTTAAAAAATCGACGAAACGCTTCGAGAAAAGGTGGTCTGGTAGTGCCCTTGCGCTTCACTAAGCTCGTCTTGGCGGAGGCACTACCGTGCCCCCAGATCAGCATGGAAAATTGCAAGTTTCTAAGTCTAATAGTTTAGAATTGCCAGGGGGGGGACAATATAAAGTTTGGCTTACCTTTGTGTAGATTTACTGTTGCTGCAGCTGTATGAATATGCGGAGTCATCTACTCCGCTACGTTTTTCTGTTTCTTCAACAATCTCCATGATTTGTATAGAGTGAAAATCTGAAATAAATAATAAGGAATGCATTTAATTATTTTTTTCACAAACATTTTACGTGCCAATCAAATGGTCATCCGATGCTCGAAAGTGACTTTAGTTTAAAAATCCCTACCCGGGTTTCAACATGACAAAACAAAGGTGAAATCCTGATTTATTTTTTAACCGAAGGATAAACCGGAGGAGGTTCTCAAGCTAACGCGTATATTTTTTTATGTATGTCCACACTTTTTACAGTGTCCATTTATAGTCCGATTTTGATATTATTTTTATGTTGTAATAGGTTTACTTCTAAGATACTCCCATTTTCACCAAATGGTAGACCTGGTAATGTATTACAAGAGGAATCGAGGGAACTCTCTGCAATTTATATGGACGCCTATAGTGATTTTGACTTTTTTTTAAGTAACCCAACCATATGCAACCAAAAATTAAACTGTTGTGCCAAGGTGTACCTTGGATCCAAAACCACTGAACAGCACTACTGAGTTTTTACATGTTTAGGGATATCAGCGTTGTTTTAAGAAAAGCAAGCATTTGCTACTATGTCAATTACAGTAATCATCATCATCATCACCACCATCATCACACCATACATCTTCATGTGACGATATAGGCACTTCTCAGTCTTTTACACTAATATTGATGACTTTAAACATTTGCTATTCCCAAATTTATATTCAACATCATCATCATCATCATTCGCTCACAGGTTTTAATGCTGAGTTGTTCATTACAACAACATAAAATTATTAATGAGCATAAGCATGTCGTTAATAGTGATAAGTAGATTCTAGACACAAAAAAATAATAAAAATAAGTTAGAAAAAATTAAACCGCCGAAATAATTGAAAAGCAAAAAATAGCAAACCTTTTTTATTTAACCATATTATACGAGTTCTTAAACTAATGCTCTATACTAACTAATAACTAATACATCATCTGTAAAACTTTCAACTGTTTAGCTATCACGGTTCCTGAGATACAGCCTGGTGACAGACAGACAGACAGGGTACGGAACCCTAAAATTAGCAACAAAAAATACTTAGTGTGTTTTTTGTTGGTAACAAAGTGTTTATGGTTTTTTATTACATTTTATATACAAGACTACAACAATTTTCAGACCACTAGCGTCAAAATTTGTGGAAGTCTCATACAAACTTTAATTCCCTAGTTTAAGCTGTTGGAGGATAAAGTTCCAAATTTGACAATTCTAATGTTGTTTTTGTACTAATACAAGACTACATACCAAATTTCCGATTTTTAGGACATCCAGAAGTATCATAAAGGTTTTGTTGATCATCAGTTAGTGACGTTATTAAAGGTATTTAGATATCAATAAAATGTAGAGTATAAGAGTTATGCAATTAAAATTTAACATGTTTAATAATACGCTACTGCGAGTATATCCTAAACATTTCGCTTATCTGGTATTATCCAAACCCAAGTTATGAGAATTAAAAAAATCTACGCAACACTTTGAGAAATGGTGGTCTGGTAGTGCCCTTGCGCTTCGCTTGGCTCGTCTTGGTGGCACTACCAAGCCCCAGATATTTATGATATTTTTACTTCTGTTTTGTACATAGCTCACTACAATTAAGAAAGATGCATTGACATGATCAGAGTACAGTTTGTCCTAGTGCCCACGTACAAGCTAGCTTGGATGAATAGAATAGGACACAGTCAACTTGGATCGGATTACGTAAACAATTATTATATATAGTACCTGGGAGACTGAGCTTTGCTCGGTGTTTTTATTTAAAAAATATAAAGAAAAAGGAATAACAAGAATCACAAAAATATTTTTCTTGCCGGGATTCAAATCCACCACATTCCGTATTTCCAAACAATGCAAAAATTATACGTACGCATACCAAGCTGCCGACCGACGTAAGAGAGTCAAAATTATTCATATATTGTTGCAGGACAAAATAATCAAACATATATAGGTATTGCTTAAGAATGCGCAGTTTCTAAGGGATAATTCCTGGCTAGATCGATTTTTCTCCCCCAGAACTCCCTGCTTACTAACTTTCATGGTAATACCGTGTATACGGGTGTGTAGCCGTTGTCAAGATACTGATTATATATATATACTAGATCACCTCAATTAAAGTTCATAAAAGATTAAAGCATTAATTGCCCGTGGCTTCGCCCGCGTGAAATTAGTTTTTAAACTTTCATCCCCTATTTTACCCACCTAGGGTCTGAATTTTAGAAAATGCTGAAATACGTACTCAATTCATATATGTCCAAGGAATAAAAAGTTTCATACTATCATTTCACCTATTTTGAGTCCTTCTTTAGTAAATATAAAAATAAAAATAAATTTTTTTAAACTAACTTCAAAAGTAAAAATACACAAAAAAGTATGAAATAAATCTTATTTATTAAATAATTCCCCTTTTGTTTGGTAGTAGTTAAAGCTCTAGATTAAAACATAGGATACTGTTTATCCCGAAAAAGTACAGTATTCCAGTGGGATACTATACCCTATATCGGATACTAACACGGGCGAAGCTGCGGGCAACAGATATTATATTATATAAATAAAAATGAATTACCGAAATATTTGTACGCTCATAACTTCCACACACTGCACCAAAATGGATAAATCTTTTGTTTATGTGTTCATTATTGTCAGAAGGTTTGTATGTAAAAAAAAATTATATGTTCATGCCATAGTATTCGGGGACACACTCCTCTGAAACAGCTTGACAGATTCCTATGAAACTTTTTTTTTGCTTATTCAGTAGGTCTGAGAATCAGCCGTAATCTATTTTTTATATAATATGGCAAAACAACTCATGCCACGTCAGCTAGTAGATAATAATAATTATTCAATAATATAGTATCTAATCTTTACCATCACTGGTGATTTGATGCTTATTTGAGGAAATACCTCTCAGAAAACTGGCATAAAATAACACTTGAGTTTGTTTGGCGAAAGAGTGAGAATAGCAGTGGCTTTTTGTATTTATAACTTTATTAAAATGTGTTAATAATAATAAAAATAGAAAAATTATTATTTTTAAATAAACTGACTTCCAAAGTGAAAATGCACAAAAAAGTAGGAAATAAAACTTATTTTCTAAATAATTCCCCTTTAAACTTCGGCTAAAATTATAACTATTTCTCTACTCAATTAATTAATTTTGAAGTTGGTACCAGCCAACTTGAACGCAAGTTCCTTATAATATTGTTTTAATAGGATATTGTTAGGGCCGACTTCAAAATTATGTGGATGAAGTAGAGAAAAAGTTACAATTTTAACAGAATTTAAAAGGAGAATTATTTAGAAAATAAGTTTTATTTCATACTTTGTACATTATTAATTTGGAAGTAGGTTTTCAATGTTTGTTCAAAATGATGAATCTGTTCCATGGTAACACTCAAGTTTTATGATATTGGTAGAGCAAAGCTTGTAGCGTAGAGAGTCAGACACATATCATTTGAGACATAGTATATAGTACAGAGCATCCAGCTCACATAATTTAAAAATAAAAAAAAATTATGGGTAGGTAGGTACACTAGTAGACATATTATGATAATATACAAAAAAGTATAAGAAAAAATATTTGGAACAAACACAAAATAATAACAAATAAACAGTTTCAAAGTTGAGATAAATTAATATTTTAAAACATACAATTCCTCTGGTGTTCCAGGGATTTGCGGAGGGCAAATATTGCTTACTATGAAGGTAATTTGCATGTTTATTAATGGTTTTAGATCATCAAAAATAAATCTCATTAATAATGCTAAAATACATTCGCAAGATACTAGTAGCCAGTGTTAGTTAAAAATTTAATGTGACAATCTTTCTTCAGAGCTTTAGCCAAATTGAATAGGTACATACCTAGTATATTTAGTATGTTTACTCAATATTAATAGACAATGAAATAAACTTGCCTTTCTTATGATATTTACCCTAACTTATTCCGCACATATTTATTTTAATAACTGTATAAATAAGAATCATGATCAAATAAGAAATATTATGTAAGAAAAATATTGTTAAAAGCTAATGTTAAATTTAAACACATAAAATTCGCTTTGCTACTTAAAAATTACAATATTATGTTTTATCAAAACAAAATACTTAAAAAAATGTTTTTTTTCATACCTGTGAGGAACTTTTCTTAAAAATCCATTTCTGTCACGGTTTTTAATCACCACACAGAATATTTTTTTAATAAAATGCTTTTTTTTCCTTTTAAAACTTTAGTAACTATTTAGTTTAGAAAAATATTTTTTTTTCTGAAGTGTTGGTAAATGTTCGTGAACTAAAAGTTCACAGCACACAACAAATAAAGCTACTGTGGTTTTCCTACTATATAGTAATTATGGTTTGTATTTATATTTTTATTCTGTAACTTCACGGTGGCTCATTTTAGATCTTTTCTCTAAATTTAAGATTTTTTTACAGGAGAAAGGTTCAAACTTCAACTTAGTACTCTACGAATCAACGAAGTGAAGTTAGAAGTATGAAGTATGAACACAACACAATAGGGTGTCACTTTGTTAGCATTCAACTTTATCGACTCGATACTTTTTATATTTTGTTAGTCATTCACAACGATAGTATATAACGATTCTTATTTAACGTCAAAGCTCTTATTAATAGGTACCTACATGATTCTATAAACCAAAATGTAAATTAGGAACAAGGAATTCATTCAGCAATATACTATAATATTTTATAGAACTTACGTTTAAATTTTCTGGTACCGACTTCAAAATTAGGAAGATAGAGTTGAGTATTAGTTAAAATATTAGCCAAATTCAAAAAGAGAATTACTTAGAAATTTTGTTTTATTTCATAGTTACTTTTTTGTGCATTTTTACTTTGGAAGTCGATTTTTTTTTAATAATATTTTTTCTCTTTTTAGTTAAATAGTTAAATTTACTGTCTATATTATTATGTACACATTGATATCGGTGCACAAAACTCTGATGAGTAGTGAGTAACTATGTCATCATAATAATATGTTGGTGTTTCTTGTGGAGATGGTGGTGATGATGATTATGATTACTGTAAGTGGTATGACGACATATGCTTGCAGTCCTTTAAACAACGCCGGAATCAGGAGTCTCAGAGTCAGGAGGAGGACAGGACTCAGGAGAACTCAGGAGTCTGTTCAGTACTTTTGGATCCAGGGTATACCTTGGTAGAAAAGCATACTTTTTAGCAGCAATAAGTCAAAATCAGTATATGTGTCCATATAAATTTCGAAGAGTTCCCATATATATATATATACGAGGGCGGGTCAATAAGTCCGTGACTTTTGGAATAAAACACAGATTTTTTGATAAATAAATCATTTTATTTTTCAACGTAGTCCCTCTTGAGCTCTATACACTTTGTCCAACGCTTCTCCAATTTTTTTATCCCTTCCAAAAAATATGATTTGTCGAGGTCCTCAAAATAGGCTTTTGTTTTCGAGATGACTTCATCATTGGAGTCAAATCTTTTTCCACCGAGCCATTTTTTCAGGTTTGGGAACAAGAAGTAGTCACTCGGAGCCAAATCTTGAGAATAGGGTGGATGTGGGAGCAATTCATAGCCCAATTCATGGATTTTTGCCATGGCAACTGCACATGTGTGCACCCTTGCATTGTCTTAATGAAAAAGAACTTTTTTCTTGGCCAAATGAGGTCGGTTTTTTTTCAAATCCTCATTGAAGCGGTCCAATAAGTTGGCATAATATTCCCCATTAATTGTTCTTCCCTTTTGAAGATAGTCAATGTGGATTATCCCACGTGCATCCCAAAAAACAGTCGCCATAACTTTATTGGCTGACAAACCCACCTTGGCCTTCTTTGGCGCCGATTCACCCTTAGAAACACACTGTTTTGACTGTTGTTTGGTCTCTGGTGTATTGTGATGGATCCATGTTTCGTCCACGGTTAAAAAACTCCTCCATATTGTGATTAAACAACGCCAAACCTTCCTGTGAAGTTGTTACACGATTGCGTTTGTGGTCGACTGTGAGCAAACGCGGCACCCATCTTGCGGAAAGCTTTCTCATGCCCAAGTGATCATTCAAAATTGAAACCACTGAGCCATGCGAGATGTCTATGGCTTCCACAATCTCTTGCACTTTCAATCTTCGGTCGGCCAACACCATATCGTGAATTTTTTCGATTGTTTCGGGTGTAGAGACCTCAACTGGGCGTCCAGGACGTTCGGCATCTTCAGTGCTTGTAAGGCCACAACGAAATTCAGTAAACCACTTTTTTACCATTGAAATCGATGGTGCAGAGTCCCCATAGTATTTATCAAGCTTAGCCTTGGTCTCGGTAATGGTTTTTTTTCGCAAAAAATAATGCTTAATAAGCACACGAAATTCACTTTTTTCCATTGTTTCCTTAAGTTACTGGATAGTCTGATAAAGATAGCTGTAAAACACAAACTAACTGACGCAGCAAGTTCAAATTTTGATAGGAGTCAACTGACAGATGCCTGTTGACAGGAGTAGTGTTGCTTTTTCAGTAAGAAGGTTAGAAATTCAAAAAGTCACGGACTTATTGACCCGCCTTAGTATATATGGCGCCGCCGCATATATATATGGCGCCGCCGCCACCGCCAAACAAGCAAATTGAATAATAACGTAAGGTAACGTAAATTTAAAGTTTTTTAGTAGTAAAGTTTAAATTATTAATAAAGTAGGTACGTTTGGCGGCGACTTAAAATTACTTGACCATACTTATATTAGTTTAAAAACTTGGCGATTGTGGTTAAAACGGAATGTGCTGGGACACATTTAACAAATAAGCTACTTTTTATCCCGAAAAAGTTGAGTGTTCACGTGGGATACTATACGTATTTACGCGGGCGGAGCCGAGGCCAAAAGCTAGTTTTTATTAAAAGCAAATTTTAGGATCCACATTGGCCGCAAGTGGCAACGCTTTTTCGTGACAGAAAAATCGTAATATATAGAAGTTTCACTTCAAAAACAACCCCATTTTACGTGTAGGGGAGGTACTTACCCCAAAATTAAATTATTTTTATGATTTTATTTTAGCATTTTGTCGACGTGGTAAATATACATATTATGCATGAAAAGTTTCATCTTTCTGGCACGTTTTGACGGTAAGCCGAGGACGGACGGACGGACATGACGAAGCTTATGGTTTCGTCATGTCCGTCCGTCCGTCCTCGGCTTACCGTCAAATCGGGTTCCGAGATGTAACGACTATGGACCTTAAAAAAGAAAAGAAGATAGTACTTAACGTACTTACGTTATGTAATAAAAACATCGATAGTTTTTATCACGTTTATGAGCATTTGTGGCATCACTATAGTTCACGCTCAGAAACACGTGAGAAATGAAAAGTAGGATACGCTATGTTTATTATATATATTTAGCCGTGTGTCCGAACATGTGGCGTGTGAGTGAAACAGAATTATATTGTGAGGAACATGCGTGTGACGCGTCAACACAAATAATATGAATTGATTTTTTAAAATAATATTTGATTACTAAGGTGTTATGGTCATCATCATCTACATTTTAATAGAGAGGCAAAAATCTGTATTGCGGCTAAGCAGATTAGGATCGTTGGCGTGAAGTAAGGAAGTAACACGTTGCGTCGCCACCGCGTCAGTCATGTTACCTACTTAGAAAATATTTAGATGTAGGTATCCATTGATAACTATGGATACGTTATAAATAACCTTACAAAACTGACAAAAATTTTGTGCCGCGGCACACATTGATATTTTTCATTTTATTTATATTTCACTTAACAGCAAAAATTCGTGAATGTGATAGCATGCTTATATCAATAGCAAAAAAAGATTACTAGTGTTTGTCACTACCTACCAAATAAGCATATTAATAAAATATAGAAGCGCGTATAATCAAGTTTGGAATCTGTGACATAGAACATATTTTGACGGCACAGAAGGTACAAAATGCTTATAAATTCTATTCGTTCATAGCTTAATTTAGTTTTGACGACATGCATAGATTTTTTTTGTGTAATCGGTAGTTTGACAACAATTTTATGTAAGATTAATCTAGATAATAATGGCATACTTTGATTAAAATAAATATATTATGTTTAAAAAAAATCCACATTATGTTCCTCCTTTACAAAACGCCAATTTCATATGTAATGTCCTAATAATACAATATTTCAATTTTTCCATTTTGTAAACAGAGTGACGCAAAGAAAAAGCAAAGTGGAAAATCAAATGAATTACGGTTTTCCAAACACAAATGCATGACTAAATAGCGGTATAAATTTGAAATTGGAATTCCTAACCAAAGAAGATATATTTCAAAGTGAGTGAGTAGATCAAAGTGGCGCCTAAACGTGTACGACTAAACGCTAAACGCGCGTGTACGACTAAACGCTAATTTATTAATTATGTAAGGACTAATACATAAGGAACCCTTATAGTTTCGCTCTGTCCGTCCGTCTGTCTGTCTGTCCGCGACTAAGTTATAGTAAGTAGTATACTAAGAAGTTGTATAAATGGATAAAATTTGGTATATTTATATATTGTGTATAGTAGGGATTGCAATCCGGATTTTTCGGCGATAAATTAAATCCGAATTTTTAATGAAAATCCGGATTTTTCGAATCTTACTATTTACTATTATGAAAATTACATATTTTTAATATAATTAGGTACTCTAGATGTATAATATTCTAATAACTCGATATTATTCGTTGTACTGCTGAATTTATTAATACATTTTTCCATGTTATGCAGGTTATTTGGTAGAACGTAGTCAATCCGTTAAATGTTAATGCGTGGGATGAAAATCTGATATAATATGTATGGCTGATATTGGACTGTTTCTAAGATATTCAGCATTTTATATTTTTTCAGTAGTAGTAGGTGACCCACTTTATAAAAACACTGATTATGGTTTCAATTGTCTGGGTGTCGTCTTCGAGGTTTTTAGGGGTGTTGAATACAAAAATGATATCCATTTTGAATTTCAAAGATAGCGGACATTTATTTTTATTAAAATTAATCTAGGTGTCCTTTTCTAAGTTTAGAGGAAGTTAATTACAAAAAAAAAAACATTTATTATAAATTTTCAAAATAGCGGATATATTTTATTTTCTGTGAAATTCTTCTATCTCGGAAACGGTGCATCCTACTGAAAAAATAATGAAAATTTTCTCACCCTTAGTAACTCCGCAACCACATATTTTCTTCATTAAAGGAGAAAAAGAAATTTGGTAATCCTGAATTTTTCAACATTTCTATAGCTTTAAACATCGCTTGTATCTCAAAGTAGAGCATTGCCATATTTCTTTCTATAATCTCTTCTATCTCGTAAACGTACTGAAAAAAAAATGAAAATTTTGTCCCCCTTAGTAACCCCGCAACCAAAATCAAAAACAAAATCAAAAATTTTTTATTCAAAATTGGTATTTTTAAATACTCTTTTTGAACGTCGTTACTACGTGATGCCTACCACCGGTTCGGGAACTAACCCAGCGAGAAGAGCCGGCAAGAAACTCGTCTGGGACCATCTTTTACCAAAAAGATGGAAAATTATTCTTTTAAAATCAAAATTATTACAATGTTTGCTTATGTCTATGTAACAAATAATAACATAAGATAAGGAGCCACTTATTCCCAACCTTATTCCCAAGGTGTGCCGTCTTGAATGAAGTCATTAATTTTATAATACGCTTTGGCACACAAACGTTCTTTAACTACTTTTTTAAACTTATTAATGGGAAGGTTTTGAACCTTTTCTGGGATTATATTGTATAAGCGTATACATTGGCCTTTAAAGGATTTACTAACTTTGCTTCGTCTGAACACTGGCATATCTAACTTGTTCTTATTTCTAGTGTTTACACAATGATTATCACATTTCTTTTTGAAGTTGTTTAGATTCTTTCTTACGTATAACACATTTTCCAAAATGTATTGAGATGCGACGGTCAGAACTTTTATTTCTTTAAACTTTTCCCTTAGAGATTCAAAAGTCGACATCTTATAAATAGAACGTATAGCACGTTTCTGCAGCACAAATATTGTATTAATGTCCGCAGCGTTTCCCCACAAGAGGATGCCGTACGACATTATGCTATGAAAATAGCTAAAGTAAACTAATCGCGCGGTCTCTATGTCGGTAATTTCTCTAATTTTTTTAACAGCGTATGCTGCAGAACTCAGCTTATCTGCCAATTTAGCAATATGTGGTCCCCACTGTAACTTACTATCTAATGTTATACCTAGAAAAACAGTGGTGTCTACTAATTTCATTTTCTCATTATTTAATAGTATATTGGTTTGTGCCTGCGTATTTTCCACCACATATTTTCTTCATGATAGGAGAAAAAGAAATTTGAAAATCCTGAAATTTCTATAGCTTTTTACATCGTTCGTATCTCAAAGTAGGCATTGTCATATTTTTTCTATAAAAGCATCTTTTTCGGAAACGGTGCATCCTACTGAAAAAATAATGAAACGTTTTGCCACTTTTTATCTGTCCATTTTTGTATTCTTTGTCACCTGAGTGCTTTCGCCAGTTAAGTAATTTAATCGCTAACATATTAATTAGCTGCCAAATTCAGTAATACAATAGGCTCATGTGCAGTCGCCAGCTTATTTTTTGTTCACAAGATTAATATTTATGTGCCTAATTTCCATACTAATATAACCAACGCGTATATAAGGCAAGACCCTTGTTTATACGAGGGCGGCACTGAAAATTTCGGGAATCAAGGAAGTGACACAACATTACTATTTAAAAATGTATTTATTGCTTTTCGAAGTATTCTCCGCGAAATTTGACACTTTTTTCCATACGATGGAAACAATCATTGAAGCAACCATTCCATTCGGAAGTTGGGGTCTCCAAAATGGCCGTTTTGTAGGCGTCCACAGCTTCTTCAGGTGATAAAAATCTCTGGCCACGCAATTTATTCTTTATTTTAGGGAAAGTATAGAAATCTAATAATTCTATGATTTCTTGCTCTAAAAACTCTTTTGTTCTGTGCGCGGCGAGAACTCGCATTGTCGTGATGGAGGATGATGCGGCGGTTGCAGTTCTCTTTACGGAGTTCAGAAACGACCTGTGGCAAACAAATGTTAGCATACCATTCTGCATTAACCGTTCTTTGTCCCTCAAGAGGAATAGTCGCAACATGGCCGGTTTTGGAGACAAACGTGGCCACCATTTTTTTTGCAACACTCCGTGAACGAACAATTTTTGTTGGCTTTAACTCATTTTCGAACACCCAAACTCGTGACGGGTTTTTTGTTTCGGGTTCGTACGCGTATATCCAGGATTCGTCACCTGATATGATGTTGCATACAGCATTTGAGGATCCTGCGTGGAATCTTTCGAGAGATCTGACGCACCAAGTAACGCGAGCCGCTTTTTGCTCTTCACAGAGCAAATGCGGTATCCATCGGGAAAACAACTTTTTTACACCTAATTGTTCATGCAAGATTATTTGTATTTGACTCATGCCAATGTCTCAAGTTGCCTGAATTTCGCGGTATGTTACATGTCGATCTTCCTCAATCAGCTTACGGACAGCATCAACGTTTTCTTGGGTGACTGCAGTTTTTGGACGACCTTGACGGGGATCATCACTGAGCTTGACACGTCCACGTTGAAATTCAGCAAACCAGCGATAAATTGTGGTTTTGGATGGGGCTTCATCACCAAATGCAGAAATCATCCGGTCAACACACTGTTTTTGTGTTAAACCACTTCGAAAGTCATAATAAATCATCGCTCTAGAATTTTCTCGAGTCAATTCCATTTTCTCAACGACTAAACAAGTTTGAGAAGACCTTTTTTTTTTAAATAAATAAACGGTATTCGATTTTTAAAACCAAAGTTTTAAATTACAAAGATTTTAATATGACAGGAACAGTGGAAATATTCCATTCCCGATACTTTTAGTGCAGCCTAACTATGTAAGTGGTACTTATAGCGTGTGGATAAGATGGTGGATTTTCATTACGTACCTCAGCTGATTTTATATTCTTTCAAATCTCGTTAGCGTCCTTTTTCTGAGTAACTAATGAGTTGGACTACATAAATATTGATTCTTAGGCTAGGAAATTATTTTTGCGCCCGGAAAAATACATGTTTAATAATCGTGATTATTCATTTTTGTTGAATTTTTTTGTCAAAATCAATGACCTAATTTCATCAATTTCAATCCTTGAATAGGTACAATTAACTGTTCTTACTAACGTAAGTAACGGTAGTAACTTAGTAGTGCTGTGGGATTCAGATGAGGGTCTTCAAAAGGTAAGGAGTATGGGTATTGGGTACTGCCTTATACCTATAACTACCTATATATGTATATAACGTAGGTATATGACGGAAATGAAGTTATACCTTTTGCGACCTATCTATTATACAGGCTAGGGCTATCCCCTGAAGAAGAACCAGCCTTGTATTGTATATTGTACTTATGGTTTGGGAAAGTAAATTATCTGATAATTTTATGATAATATATCATACAATCAAGGATCTTCTGGGCATAATTATTGTGAATATGATCTACTGCTTAAGTTAAGATGTTAAGGCAGAAAAATAACAACCTAACCTCAGGTATAGGCGACCCTCCACCTAACACAAACTATTTAAAGAATGTTTTTTCCCGCCGAGTATGATCTTTCTTTTTTGCTTATGTGTCTTTACAGCAGCAGTAGATCATAAGCCCAGAAGGTCCATAATTGATTTTACTAAAGCTTATTATTATAGTAGAATTACGGAATGCCAAAAAATGAAATTTGTTGAATTTCATTTTTTGAGATTCCAAGGACAGTCGTACAATATTTTAAATACAAAGATGATGACGCATTTCAAGCGTTTGTGGGGACAAACTCTTGAAGTGCGTCATTATTATGTTTAAAATGCGAGTTGCGATTAATTGATTATAGTACATACTATGAACCTTGTAAGCACCATAATCCAAACTTGCATTTTAAGCACAATTGAAATTATGACACTCTTCATGATTTGTATACGAAGATTGTTGTTGATACCATATTTTAATTTTTTATTCAAATTGGGCTCGTCTAACTATTAACTACCTTTTTTGTTGCAATACACCACCAATGTTATACTTACTTTTATGAGTAAAGCGCCCATGGACATGTATACTTAGCCAACCATTTATCATACAGCTATTAGTGTGTGAGCTTTCTAGCTGTAAGGGTTTGGCCTGTGCGTTGATATATCAGTCAATCAGCTTTGCATTTTTTATATATAATACAATAATAATATCTTTGGACGCTTCACACCACGTCAATCTGGCCCCGTGCTAAGTATCCGAAGAACTTGTGTTACAGGTACCAGAAAACGAGAAGTATATTTAATACTTTTATACTATACATATACTTAAGATTCTTATTATATTATACACATATTTAATACACCTACAAGACCCAGGAACACAGAAAAACTTTTTTATTCCTTCGGCGGGATTCGAACCCGCGACCTCTGGCTTGAGCACCAACGCGCTGAACCACTGAGGTATATATATATATAGGTACCTATATATATATATATATATATATATATATATATATATATATATATATATATATATATATATATAACATATCTTCATCACATTCTGTGAGACAACTACAAATATATACATAATATTATGATGCAGAACAATCAGTCACTGAGAACAAAGGGAAAAGATACATTACATAACCTATTGTGTATTCTTGGAAACATTTGGAGTAAATTAAAAACTAATGAAAGGAATTATATTTTCATAAACATGTTTATTTTTATCAATCGCTTGTTGAATAATAATGTAGTTGGACACTATACTTCACAGATGTTCGCAGATAACTAAAACAAATTACGCTATTGCTTGTGTTACTTTCTGTGTTGGAATTACAACTCCAAACAATCAGAATTGATCAGAATTTATTATTATTCTGATTAAAAAATTCATAATTAGCATATTGAAAATCACAAGAACTGCATTTTCAAATTACAATATTTGACGTTTGGCGCGATTAGCGAAAGGTTTGTAACAAATGATAATTTCAATGACATTTATTTTGACAGAGGTGCGTTCAAAAATGTTAGTAACATAATTAAAATTACGAGGTCCATTAAAACATAAATTTACTGTACATTTTTGTCATCAACACGCGAACATCAGATACGTGTTATTTGCTTGTTACTCAATTCCTAAACGTTTTTCTTAGAGTATTCTGTCTATGGTGTGTAGCGTGACAAGGTCTTGAATATCTATATTAGTAGACAGCTGTATACATGCTGTTTAACTGGCGTTTATCTTAAACAGCGAATTGAACTATTCATACGTTATACGCATGTTAAAGAATTTTTTTTTAGTAAGACTCTCTTACCTCTTATTTTAAGTAAAAGATAATAAAAAATTGTATTTTTTATTAATTAATTGTAACCTACTACTACCTATCACATACCTACGTTGTACATATAGGTAGTAGTAGGTTGTGATATTATTATTCCAGTGAAATGTGTATAAAAATACCGTTAAATTATTGTTCATCATGATAAGATGTGAAAACAGGAGCTGGGTCACCGGATGAAAAGCGACTACTGTTGCCCATGAATACCCGCGAAACTATAGGAGTTGCAAGTGCGTGCCGGCCTTTAGTATAGGGGAAAGGCGTACAAAATGACATAGGCGGGTCAAATGACATAGCTACGTTTCTCAGTAACTATGGTTCATTTAGTTCATCCTATGACATGTAGAGGGTCGCTTAGTAACGTCTCGCAACCTGTCGCATTGCCAGTGGCGCGCGTCAGCCGTTCGACGCAGACGAGTTTGGATTTTTTCGCTCGCTCCGAGTTCTTATTTAGGGTCGGATGTCTCACATTGAACCAGGCAGCTACATTTAACCACCATTTTATTTCCGAAATGCGACGTTGCCAATTTCTGCAAAAATGGCTGAAAGAGAGGTATTTACTATCTCTGTCTGCCCACTAGTTTGCGTGGCACCAGCGCGCGAAGAGGTTGTGTGAGGAGCATTTTTACGAAAATTAACTCGAAAAGTAAGTATTTTTTGCAAATTTCTTTCTATTTTCACTTTTTTACAATAAATGATATTGGTTTCTTTATATTAATACTGTATACTGTAGTTATCCAGCTTGTAAATGCACCTTAATTCGTTACTGTGCGAGATTATTTTCCGGGTATAATTTTGAGGTTAGTTGCCAAAACGTGGTCCGTCCCACAATGAGCCACTTGTAGGTGGTGCACATTGAACCATGGCTCAATGTGTACCACCCCGGTGGTTAAATGTGTAATGTAACTAACACTATAATTATTTATTTTGTTACAGTATGGCGCGAAATAAGGTGTTAGTAAGAAAAAGAGGTGGACATTCGGCTGCCAATATGCTTAAGGCCCTTCAATTGCATAGATCAGGCGAAAGTATTAGAAAAGCAGCGAAAACTTATGACATTGCGTACTCAACTTTACGACGATACGTAGAAAAAAACTTGCACGTCAACGTAGAGGACCTTGCTAGGAAGAGATTAGATTTAGATTAGATTAGATACCGAATTATGAAAATCATCTCATTTTTACCAGCGAACAAGAAGATGTTTATAAAGAGTACATTATAGAATGCGCTTTAAAATTTTATGGACTGACCCCAAAAGACTGTCGTAAAGTAGCGTACCAAATGGCGATGGTAAATAACATAACTATCCCAAATAGTTGGAAGCGAGAAAAAATGGCAGGAAGAGTGGTTTCGGTCATTTAGAAAACGTCACCCTGACCTTTCAATAAAGAAACCTGAAGCTTGCAGTTTGGCCCGCGCGACAGCATTTAACAGAAAGACGGTCACATCATTCTTTGATAATTTAAAGACAGCAATGAGTCGTCATGTGTCTTTCAGTTCTGGTTGCCGGTTGTTCAATTTAGATGAAACAGCCACGACAACTGTCCAGCGTCCACAAAAAGTTGTAGGGCCTAAGGGAAAGCACAATATTGCGAAGGTCACAAGTGGCGAAAAGGGAGTTTTAGTAACAACATGCCTTATAGTATGTGCTTCAGGTCAAGCCTTACCGCCTGCGCTTGTATTCCCGCGGAAAAATTTCAAAGACATCATGTTGAGAGGTGCTCCTCCAGGTTCTCTTGGGTTGGCACATACTTCGGGGTGGATGACATCTGATTTATTTGTTGAAGTTATTAAGCATTTTATCAACCCAGCACTCCTAATCTTAGATAATCACGAGTCACATCTGTCAATCGAAGCTTTGGAATTAGCAAAAAGTTCAGGTGTCACAATTCTTACATTGCATCCTCACACCACAGCCAAGATGCAGCCTCTAGATGTCGGGTTAAATGGCCCCTTTAAAGTCTATTATAACAGCGCAATCGACTCCTGGATGGTGAGACATCCAGGAAGGTCTATGACTATCTACGATGTGGCGGAGTGTGTTGGAGAAGCCTACGCTAGAGCAATGACACCTGTGAACATTTTCGCAGCTTTTAAGAAGTGTGGTATATTTCCTTTTAATCCGGAAGTGTTCACTGAGATCGACTTTTTGCCGTCGGACGTGACTGACAGACCTGAGCCTGAGCCACAAGACCAAAATTTTGATCCCAATGCACAAAATATTGAACACCAATCTGTTGAATCAGATGACACATTTTGTGAAGATGGGAATGTGAGCCCATCACTGTTAAATTCTGATAATGTGGCAGAGATTAACACTGATCATGTGGCAAAGATAAACACTGATAATGTGGCAGAGATTCTAGGTATGAATGAATCTAGAGAACGTATTTCTATAGCATCACCCCGGATTATTCAAAGTTCTCCACTTGCAGGATCATCGAAGAATATCTCTTTGATTTCTCCTAGACAATTCATGCCACCAATTAAAGCTGGGCCCAGATCTAATAATAGAAAAAAATAGAAAAAAAGGAAAAAGCAGAATTGCAACTGACACTCCCGAGAAAAAAGAAATTACAGAAAGCAAGACAAAGAGACAAGAAACAAAAGCTAAAGCAAAAGAAGTAAAACGTGCCGTGCTATTAGATAAAAAAGTGAAAAGAAATGCCCCAAAGAAAAAAAAGAAGAATGACACTGATGAGTCTACTTCTGAGGAAGAACTCGAAAACGTAATAGAAGTTAGTGAGACTGAAATAAGTGATATAGATGGATCTGAAGATGATGAAGAAATGTTGGTTGTGAGAGGAAATTTTGAGAAATTGACGCGTAAACCAGTTGAAGATGACTACGTTCTTGTAGTTTTTAACGCAAAAAATATTAATGTTTACTATGTGGGCAAGATTATTGAAGTTGACACTTGCAACTATGGAGTTTCATTCATGCGGCTTATTAATAAACAAACTATTAAGTTCCGGATGCCATTGGAGCCTGATTTGGCTGATGTGAAATTAAAGGATATTAAAATGATTCTGCCACAGCCAAAAATTAATGGAACACAAAATCGGAACTCAACGTTCAACTTTCCAATACGTGTTGCTCCGACTATTAACTTACGTTAGATCTCATTATTCTATCTGTTTTTGATTATTTTATCTGCTGATATTCAGTAGAAGAATCATGTTTTTATATGCTTTTCTCTGTTAATTACTTTTTAAGTTTAAAACTTTTTTGTTTTTCCATCATGAAAGTTATTTAATAATGATGCCGATGGTAGCAATGTTTGACAAGACTCTAATAATGTTTTGTCACTTTAAATATTCTACTTTTGTTTTTACTGAAGTTACCTTTTAGAATTATTATTATAAATAAGTAAGTATTTGACTGATGCAAAGTCTAATAATTGAACCAAAGTGGAAGAAAATATTATTAATTATTTTGTGATAAAAATCATGTTGCTCAAGTACAAATGAAGACTGACATTGTAAACTTAAGTTTTATAGTAAATTAATAAATATAATACTATCGATATTTAGCTTTTTATTACATTACAAAGCAATTTAAATACAAATTAGTCTAAATGTAAATGATTTATAAGGCGGTTCAATGGCGGTGGAAAATACCCCGGTTAAATGTGTACCTCCCGATGGACACATTGAACCAAACCTAATTTTTTTATTGCTAAAACCAAACAGAATGTTAAATAAAATTGTTGGCCTTATTTTAGTTAAATAAATTTTCAAACTATATTAAAAAAAATTGGGGAATTCATCTAAAAACGAGCATTCTACGAGACTTTGAAATTTACCTGATTCAATGTGAGACAACCTACCCTACATGTTTTTGTTTCGTCGTAATAGTAAGTAATTTTGATTATTTTTTATGTTTAAACTGTGTCTATTTGTGGTCAATATATTATAATTGACTGAGGACTTGTTGAAATTTAATTTTTCGTTACGGTTCCTTTGTAAATTTGATCAAGGTTATAAAAGATATATTATGGACAAAATGACATATCCCTTGGTAGGATAAAATGACATACTATGTCATTTTACCCACTTAATTTTGCTCGTTTCTTGTAGGTATAAAAAATCCATCAAAATGCCACGTAACTACAAGAGGAATACAGAACGCCAGAGCTGGAATAATACTTCAATGGCTAAAAGTACTACTAACTAAAAAGCTATTGCCGCTGTCAAGAACATTGAAATGGGCTGGCTGAGAGCATCTAAAATAGTTGGTGTTCCGCAAGCTACGCTGAGAAGACACTGTAATAAGCAGAACAAATCTATTGCCCCTGCTACCAAAGGTATGGGTAAATTTAGAAATGTTTTCTCACATGAAATGGAACGAGAATTAGTTAATCATATAAAGCTATTCGAAACAAGACTTTTTGGTTTCACTCGTAAGGAAGTACTTGAATTAGCCTATCAGTATGCAGACATCAATAAAATTCCTCACAATTTCAACAACGAAAAAAAAATGGCCGGTCCAGAATGGTTAGCTGGGTTTAGACGTCGAAATCCTGACATATCATTGAGAAAACCCGAAGCGACTTCTGCTGCGAGAGCTCAAGCTTTTAATAGACCACAAATATAATTGTTTTTTAATACATATCAAGACATTATGGAGAGTAACAAGATTCCTCCACATAGGATATATAATTTAGACGAGTCGGCACTATCAACGGTCCAAAAACACCAAAAGGTGTTTGCTACAACTAGGCGTAAGCAAATCGGAGCCCTAATTAGCGCTGAAAAAGGATCTCATGTGACAGTTGTTTGTTGTATGAGTGCAACTGGAAATTTTGTCCCACCCTGTTTGATCTTTCCAAGAAAAATAATGAAGAAGGAGTTAATAGACGAAGCTCCAGCAGCTACTTTGGGCATTGCACAAGAGTCAGGTTGGATGACAACAGCTGTATTTTATAAATGGTTGGTGCATTTTCAGTCATGTAAAGGCTAGTGTTGATGATAAAGTGCTCTTAATAGTGGTCGGACACATTAGCCATAAAGTCCTTGATATTTGCCAAAGAACATGGTATCATAATGCTGTGTTTGCCTCTACATTGCACGCACCGCATACAACCCTTAGATGTTGCTTTTTATGGACCACTTAAAGTCTATTTTAACCAAGAGCTGACGTTATGGCTTAAGAATCATCCAGGCAGAGTCGTCACTAATTTTCAAATTGGTTTAATACTCAACAAAGCTTATACCAGGGCAGCAACTTTGCAAAACGCTGTTAACGGATTTCAGAAAACAGGATTGTGGCCTATTGATCCAAATATATTTCCGGATCATTTGTTTGAGCCTGCTAAAACAACGAATATACCCCTTCAACAAGATGAGGCCACTGAAGGTTCAGCGGTAGACGAAATCCGACGCACAAATGAGTTCCAAGAGCCTGCCGAAACAACGACTGTTTTGATATCACTAGTCGAAGCTGAAGAAAGTCAAATGACAGCCGAAATCCCAGTTATATCTGCTATATCTGAATTGAGAACAGTAACATCAGCACTTACAAATTTAGATCTCCCTTCAACCTTTCAGACTAGAACCTCTAATGCTGAAAGTCCTTCTATCATTCAAGATTCACCATCAAGACAAAGCCTTCAAAAGACAACGACTCTAATTCCAATTAATGTGATTTCGCCGGTTCCAAAAGGAGTTTATGTTACTGGACAAGGCAAACGAAAGCCACGCAAAAAACCAACAGTCTTATTATTAACTTCCACGCCAAATATGGAAGAAATTAAAATTAAATCGGCTCCTCCGCCTGTCTCCAAGAAAAGAGCAAGAAAAGCAACTAAAGTTTTGAATTTCAGCTCTAGCAGCGATGAAGACTTCAGTTCTTTACAAACTTATAGTACCGTTTCGAAAACGACGACTGCCCTTGCATCTATTGCAATGACCTGTTCTCTAGGTCCAAACCAAAAGAAGTATGGTTGCAGTGTTTGTCTTGCAGAAAGTGGGCTCATGCATCTTGTGCAGATGTTTCGACGAAGACTAAGTCTTTTATATGCAAGCTTTGCAAATAACTTCTATTTTTCATACATTTTTTATATTATGCCGTTTTGTCCACACTACCTATGTCGTATTACCCGCCTATGACGGTCAAAACGGATTTTCGTAACATTTTTTTTAGTCTTATAACTTTGTTGTTTATTAATTAGGATGATTGATCTCTGTAATAATTATAGGTAATGAACCAAGGAATGGAAATTCTGATTGTTAATGTAGCAACTATTAATTAATAAAGATTTATGACTGATTTAGCGGAGGGTATGTCATTTTGTACGCTTCTCCCCTACTAGTACCTCATGCTTGCATCTTGACTAAGGTGTAGAGTTTGTGAAGTTAAGACATGTAGAGTCAGAAGCTTGGTTTTACATGAGATCTGGATAACTTTTTGATAGTGCGATTTTGGCATCACTTTACATGAAAATGTTTTTATGTATTATATGATGATGATGAAAATAATTTTAACTTAAAACTTGTAAATCATCGATATGGTAGCAAGGTATTAAGTATTAAAAATAACATTTTAACATTCAAATTACTATTGGTATTATAGTAAAGATTTGATGACACAATCTGTCTTAACCTACAGCGGCCAAAATCAAAGTGGCAATATCTTCACGAGGTGATCTAACAATTAACTGCATAGTGACAGATCCTTGAGAGGACACTAGCCTTGCTCTAACAAGCATAGGTACTCCTTCTCTCCATAATCCACCGCCACAAATTTCCTTCACCGCTTCCCCGCTAATCGCAGACTTGGACAAACCCAAGTGCTTACAAACAGCAGTAGCGGCATCATTTACATCAGACTGAGACAAAGCAAAAGTGTCACATGCTTCAGCAGTACTGGCCGCTCTTTCCCAATTTGCTTCCCAATCATCAGTAGCAGCACGAGTACGGAACTGTTCAGCGCAACCAATTTCCACTTCTTCAATTGGATATGTATCAGCATAGCCCTCTCCGGAGTCAGGTTCACCAGTAGTAGGATCACAGTCATGTACAACAAACTCCATAGTAGCTTCAAATGAAATCATGGTATCCATCGGGTTTTTCGGAAACTCCAATAAACAAAATACACTACCTTGCTTGTCGAATGGCAGTTGGTCACAAGGTATTTGACCGATAATTTTGTATTCTGGAGCTGTCTTCAAGCATATGTTAACATTTTCTAATAATTGATCACGCAATGTATTGAGACATTCGAACTGTAATACCAAGTGTCTCGAAAATACATGCTTGACACAGCGTACTCGGTATTCAGTTTCTGGTTCCGTCAAGTCCACAGGTTCAGATGTTTTAAACAATGGTCCCAGTTTTTCCACACCAGGAATAACTCTCAATTGATCAGAATAAACTTCTTCAAGAGAGATAGGTTGTTTATGGGTTTCAGTTTGTGGTGTGATATCTTCCACCTCTTTATGTTCTTCTTTAGTGGGAACTATAGACATGTCGAATGGTTGTTCAGAGTCTAAATTCATATGATCATTAAGAGCCTTTTCCAATAGTACTGGGTTTGGAACTGATAAATTGGTAATAAGATCTTCTATCAATTGGCGATCGCCAGAATCAAGTATCGCGCTAAATAGTATAGCACGATCACGTACTTCATCATCATCATCTAGTTGGCAACGTGCTAAAAGTACTCGGATGTTTGGCAAAAGTTCCTCTCTAGCGGCTCCAAACCGAGCAACGGTAGTGACTGCTGCAGCCCTTACTGCTCCTGATTCTAGTATTACTCTGTTGTAAATATATCTTATATACCGGGATGGTTGCTTTGCTTTCGGACCCTCGCGTCCCAATACATGAAGTATGCGGACAGCTAAGGATGCATGCTCACAATCCTCGATAAATTCACAAAGATGGGCTAAGCCGGTTTCTTTAGCATCTGGATTTTCTTCAATAAGTGCAATGATAGCATCCGCAATCGCCGTCTTGTATTGCAGACCACCTTCATCCCGTAACATACCCGCCAAAAATGATGCTAAGGCTTGATGCTTACGCGGATATTTAGAGCAAAGGCGCCTTATTGCGTGTACAACCACAATTTTGAATTCATCGGATATTTCAGACATGAAAATAGATATTTGCTTCATCAAGCGATCAATAGAACTTTCTGCTCCAGTTGCTAGAAGAGTTGTTATAGCTAATGTGGCTACAGATCGATTGGGATCTGAAATTAGGTTTTCAAGATCAACTGCACATGCAGCTACAGTATTGGGTACTTTAGTGGTAAGCATTGCTAGAGTACGAGCACCAGCAAGACGTAAAGTAGCTTTGGAGGAACTACAAAACAGTTGAAGTACACTAACAGCTTGCGCTAAATCTCTAGCTGTATTCCTCAAATTCACAATCGCATGAGCTGCTTCATACACAACAATTTCTGATTTGTGGCGTAAACATGATTCTATGAATTTTAAGTAAGATTCACTAGAATCATTTTGATTCTCCTGTGCCAATTTTGCAGCATGACGAATTAAAAGACATAGTGCAAATGGTGAACGCAATGAGGCAGTTGTCAATTTAGTGACCAGTTTGATTGTTGATAGTCTGTCGTTGCGTTTAGAAACAGCAACAACCCCCAAGGCGTGGTATGACACCATTATATTATCCGACATCACTGCTTCCTGAAACAATAAGAAAATGTATGCTTAATTATTTGTTGAATAAGGAGTACCTGGGTAACCGAGCTTTGCTCGGAGTTCTGATAATTTAAAAAATAAAAAGAATCACAAAAAAATATATCTGACCGGAATTCGACCCACCACATTCGGAATTATACATACGCATCGCAAACTGCCAATCGGAATGACACAATCGAATCGAAATTATTGATATATTGCTGCACGACGAAAGAAAAAATTCACAGATTTCGTGCCTCACACGACTATCGAGTACCTACATTGTAAATGAATCTACGGAATGCGAAAAAATACTGTTGCTAAACAAAATAACCTCAGCTCTTATATATATTATTAAAACTAATAAATCATCTCCTCATAATATTATATTTTCTCTCTAAAACACTAATCGAACAATAATTTTATATCTAAAACGTCAACTTAAAAACCTTCAATCTGTCACAATTTAAAAACAATAAAAAAATAAATATAAAAAGGTTTAATAATATATACCTGTTTCGGACAGTTGCTGAGCGACGAGAAATGACAGGATAAGGAAAAGGTCGCAAAATTAAACTACAACGTTGAATGATAATTATTTTATTTTAGACTAGCTTTTGCCCGCGACTTCGTACGCGTATATGTTGAGGGAATAATTTCCTATTCTTTTTAGAAAGAGACTTTAATGGTTTAAAAATGGTTTAAGATTATGTTATTATTAGAGTGTATTATGCTATTGAAGGACCTCTTTATATACAACATTAACTGTATTACCGTACGGAGCAAGGATCACCATATCACCTGCTAGCCGAACTTACTCTGGAACACGCAACATAAAACTGTCCTTGTGAGAAAAAGTTCTTTCATAGGTCTATCCCAGCCACTTCCTGCCCCTGAGCTCTATTGATGGCGAAGAAGCTTTTAGGGGAAACTGCAGTACTTTTAAATAAAAATGGGAAAATGGTGGTAAAAGTGATCCCCTGATGGGATCAATGGTATTTTAGCTTTGAATAGTTTACCCTTGTGCACATCTAGTGAGTACACTAGCCTCGATAATGTTGAGATGGAGAACTTTTATCTGAAGTCTGGTGCCCTTGCCCAATTTTGGAGGCTTAATATTTCTTAATAACATAAGTGGTTCTCTAATATTCAAACGGAGTTATGAGGTGGAAGACCTGTTGGCTTTAGAGTATTAAGGGAACTACACGGTATAGTTAGCTGCGTCATCTGCTTCAAATGACTTGAGTAAAAGTTCATTTATTGTGGTTGAATACCAAAAAAATATGTATAAACAAAACTAAGTGTGTCAGTTCCAAGTACCGACGCACAACGGGAGGTTACTCCATAATATATTAATTAAATGTCTGTGTATCCGCCTGTCTGTTTATCCGGCCGTCCAGTCATCCGTCCGACATACCGTCGGTCCGTCCGTCTGGCCATCCATGCGAACTTCCGTCGGTCCGTTTGTCCGACCTTTCCTTGGTCTTTCCATCCGACCTTCCGTCGTTCCGTCCGTCCGGCCGTCTGGCCATCGATCCGGCGGTTGTCCGTCTGTCCATTCGTCCGACCTTCCGTCGGTCCACCCGCGTAAATATAGTATCGGGTATCCCACGGGAATACTGTACTTTTTCCGGATAAAAAATAGCCTGTTTGAATCCCGAGCTTAAACTACTACAATAACAAATTTCATCAAATTCCATTCAGTTTGCGTGAAAGAGTAACAAACATCCATACATCCATCTATCCTAACAAACTTTCAGATTTATAATAGTAAGAAGGACGTAGTGTTCTTATACAAGTGGGAATGCAATTACATACCTAGTTAAAATCGATACTAATATTATAAAGAGGTAAAGTTTGTGAGTTTGTTAGGTTGTAGGGGGTTGTCAGGGTTCAGTTAGGTTACCTAGTTAGCCAGTATGTCTGAAGGTGAAGTGGTTGTTGCAACTACGTAAAATGGGTTTTTTAAATACATTTTTTTGTAAAGGAAATGTTATTATTTAAGTATGAAAACAATACCATTTTAAAATTGAGAAAATTTACTAAACGAATAGGTATATCAGTTCACAATTCGAAAAATTTTGCTCGATAGAAAAAAATCTCAAAGATGACGCTGTTTTTCATAATTAACTCATTTTATGGCTAAATTACACACTTTCTAGAAAAAAACAATAAATGTAGTACATTTGTCATAGCATAACCTAAACTATTTGATATATTTGATTTATGTAATACTAAAAACAAAAACACAGGAAAATTAATACTCAAAAAATGAACCCGAGTCCGCGACGCTCAGCCGATCAGTCGCGTTGCGGTGCTCTTTGAGGTTGGACCTGTGCCAAAGTTTGCGCTGCGCGATCGTTTCGAACATCTCGAAGTATTTTGTAAATATAGGTACTTTATTTGTGAAGTTGACTTATAACTTATAAGTTTGTAAATTTAGTGTACGTGTGTTGTAAATATATTTTTGTAAAATAATTAAGATAACTTTGTGGTGTAGTGTTAGTAATAAGTGTATAATGGGTAACAAAGGAAATAAAGGAAAAAAGAAACTGTCAAAGTTCGCGAGACGAGTACTATACAAAAAAAAATCTGAAAATACCAAACAGTAAGTACTAAATAATTTTCTTCTATTTTGCTACAAAAATAGGAATTTATTCTACAAAAGCTTATAAGCCTATAGGTACTCAAAGAGCGAACTAAAAGTCAGTATATAATACAAAGTTTTTTTCGTTTCTTTTTTTTCAGACAAAAATCTTCTGGTACTGGAAATTTATTGAAAGAAGTAAATACAGCGTCACCAGAACCGTACGTAAAAACTTACATTTATTACTGTTGTAAATATATTGAATCCTTATAAAACACATAGATTTATAACGCGTGTCTCATTATTACTGTTATCGAAATTTATAAATCACCCCTATCCTTACATCTCGTATTATGTTGGATCAAAGTAAATATAATAATAATAAGTAAATAATAATATAGATTTCCTGCGAAAGATTCCCGGAATTTTCAGTACCGGAGTTTCCCGGCTCTACACCCCAGCTAACCGAAACTTTGAGAAGTTCCAACCACGATTCCAAAGAATTACTTCTTATTTTCGGTTTTTTTCAATCCCGGGATTTCGGGACTGAAATCCCGGGATTGAAAAAAAGTCCGGGATTATATTCCCTAGTAAGAAGCAATTCTTTGGAATCGTGGTTTGAACTCCTTCTCAAATACGCTATTACATATCTTGCAAAACTTTATAGTGTTAAATCAGCAGTTATATGATTTTCTTTCAGATTCAGAGAAAACGAAAATTCTCCAGAAAATACTTTTATAGAACTACGTCCAGTTTTGGAAGATTTTTTCGAGTAAGTGTATTATATGTGTAAACAAACAATATAAAAGATTATTTGAAATAAAAAAGAAAGTTCTATATTAATTTATGACTATTAAAAGTTTTTTTTTTTTCAGTTTACCTGTGCAAGATGTGGTTACAGATAGAATAAAAACGCCTATGAATGAACTGGAACCACTGTTACCGTTAGTTTTATTTATAGTGCAAGAGCTATTGGGAAATTTAGAGAAGGTGCTTGAGGCAAGCTGAAACTTTGTCCTGTACTTTTCTCCCATTGTACCTTAACACGAGACTGCATGTCTGGCTGGTCAGAAGCGGAACTTAGCCAAAATATCCACGTAGTTCTTTGATGCCTTCCTAGATGTCACTTTTATGTTGATGCGAATATTGTAGTTCACAAAATGACCGATAGATGTCAGAAAATCATGAATTGAAAACCAGATATTTTCGATTTTATTAATATTTTTTTGTATATAGCGTACAAAATCTTAATTCTAATTTAGCAACAAGTTGAGAAATTTTATTATGATTTCTTAAATTTAACTATTAATTGAATGTTTGTTTTAGGAGTGAATAACATGATAAACTCGTAATAGAGATAGAAAACACAGATCTAACAGAAGAAAATCATATTGTAGGAAGACGAATAATAGACGGGAAATACTTTTTTGAACAACTACAAAATATTGCAGCGCACAATTCTTTATTTCAGTGTAACCTCAGCAATATAACATTAGTTAGTGAAAAGCGAATTGGTCTTGTATCAAATTTTAAATTAAAATGTAATTTATGCGGTTTATTCTTTAAACTAACATCTCTGATGAATTATCTGTAATTCAGGTTCATCAGAGCATGTTGATATTAATACTGCTGCGTGCTCAGGCATAATCGCTAGTGGCATAGGGTATTCGCAGTTTGAAGAAATATGTAGTACTATGGATGTACCAGTATTTACTGAAAAATATTTTGCTAAAATACAAGATCAAGTTTTTGGCCTATGGGAAGCTACTGCTATAGAAGTTATGGAAGCAGCAGCTCAACGAGAAAAAGATGCTGCTATTGCAGAAGGACATCTCAAAGATAATATACCAGTTATTGACGTATATGTGGACGGTGCTTGGTGTGCCCGATCGTATGGAAATAACTACAGAGCTCTTTCAGGAGTTGCTGCAATAGTTGGCAGGAAATTCGGTGAAGTTATCTTTATAGAAGTCAAGGATAAATATTGTCTAATTTGCGCTAGAGCTGAAAAAAAAGGCGAGACTTCAAAAGAGCATGTGTGTTACAAGAATTATGAGGGCTCCTCGACTGGGATGGAGGCGGCTATAATTTGCGAAGGATTTAAGAAGTCGTTAGAAATGTACGGACTTATATATGGAAATATTATAGGAGACGGAGATTCGTCTACTTATGCAAAAATCGTTGCTGCGAACCCATATCCTAATTTTACAGTAAGTAAGATAGAATGCCGTAACCATCTATTGAGAAATATGTGCAATAAACTTCGAGCAATAACAAAAAATACAAAGTACCCACTGGCTCACAGAAAGTTAATTACTGATCAAAAAAATATGAGCATAAGGAAAGTAATTACAACATCAATTAAACAAAATAGACAAAATAGAGACGAATCTATAAAAAATATTTTTTTTAAATAAAATTGTTTTTTTTTTAACACACGGGACGATACGATACCCCCAACAAATTTTGTCACTAGACATTTTTTGTTTAAATTTACTCTATCGATTGGCATATTTTTCATCAGTGGTTTCAAATTTATGATACTAATCTTATTTTATATCATGATATAATATCAGTAATTTCATAAAGCTTTTAAAAATCCCGGGACTTCCGGGACTGTAATATTTTTGCAATCAGAATAGGGACGTCACCAGAATAAGGATGCGTGAAGACCGAGTTCAAGCATAGCAGACGCGGCGCGCGGGCGGCCCCGCGCGCCGTTACTATCGCGCCCCTCACCTCACCCCCTCAAAAGCGGCGTGGTGCTGAACTCACAGCGCCTTAAGACGCGGTGTGAATGTACGAATTTTCCAGAATGACGTTTGGGCTCAGAAATGCAGCGCAAACGTTTCAAAGGTTCATGCGCTGAGATGATAATTTTTCACAAAATTCTAGCTCGCAGACATCTTGTTTATTTAATTACTTAGATGATATTTTAATCGCAAGCACTAGCGCGGAAATTCATGAGTTACATTTGAAAAATATATTTAATAGATTTAAAGAGTATGGTATTACGTTAAAATTATCAAAATATTCCTTCAATCAGTCTACAATAGAGTTCCTAGGGTATCAAATATCGACAGACGGGTTAAGAGCATTAGATGATAAAATTAATGATGTAATGGAAATTCCACAACCTCAAACTATAGAGGAATTATGCAGATTTCTAGGGATGATTATTTTTATCGTTCTCATATTCCAGATGCAGTACGATATCGATCAATTTAAAATATTTTTTTACATAACTCTAAAAGGAAAGACAAAACTCGATTTGCCTGGATGTAAAGTGCTGAGGATGCATTCGCGCAATGTAAGGTAGCACTCAAGAATGCAGTCACGTTAACGTACCCGTGTGACGATGCACCATATGAATTTAAGACCGACGCATCAAATTTTTCAGTAGGTGCGGTCTTGCAACAACGTGTAGGGAGTAGTTGGAAACCTTTGGGTTATTTTTCCAAAAAGATGACTAGTACACAGCAAAAGTATTCTACATACGATCGTGAATTATTAGCGATTTATTTAGCTATAAAACACTTTCGAGGGATGATAGAGGGTCGAGAATTAGTAGTTTCTGAACATCACATTTTATGCAATTGTTTTAATTTTATTCAAATACACCTTATCTGGAGCGAACTTCGAGTATTTCTTCCTTCTGAGTTAGATTTAAAATACTGTTTTTTGTTAGTTTTTTTAATCGCGTATTTTTTTGAGTTGAGGACTGAATTATGCCTGACTTAGCCCCAACGGAGATTGCCAGGGCACTCGAAATGCGAAGAAATGGTCAAACCTCCAGAGTGATATCCAGAGATCTTCGTCGACCAGTTTCAACGATCCATCGCAGTATCCAACGGTTCAGAGAGACCGGTACTTATGTGAGAAGAGCAGGACAAGGCAGAAAAAGACGCACTTCGAATAGGGATGATCGTTTCATTCGGCTTCGTGTACGTAGGAACCCCCGTTTGACGGCCGTCCAAGCCCGACATGAGTTAGAAGCAGTGCGGGGTGTAACCGTAAGTGAGCGTACGGTACGAAGAAGGTTCGAAGAAGCTGGTTTGGGTTCATTTGTGCCCAAGGCTCCAAGGCTCGAGGTAAATCATCGTAGAAACAGGTTAACTTTTACTCAGGAACATCGACTTTGGAACGCGGACCAATGGAGTAAGGTATTGTTTAGTGATGAGTGCAGAATTATCTTAAATCAAATTGACGGCAGGCAAAAAATATACAGACGCAAAGGAGAACGATACATTCAGACAAATTTTGAAACTACAGTTGCATACGGTGGTGGATCAATAATGGTTTGGGCGGGCATTTGTTTGGGAGCTCGCCAGACTTGGTAGTGATTGACAGAGGGAGTCTGACTGCAGACCGCTATATCAGAGAAGTTTTAGAAGAAAATGTCGTACCGTTTGCCCCATATATTGGTGACGATTTTGTTTTTATGCAGGATAATGTTCGGCCGCATACCTCTCGGGTAACTCAAGCTAATCTTAATCTCAAGCTTATCTTAATGATATGAATATCACTGTTATGGAGTGGCCGGCGAGATCACCGGATATGAACCCAATAGAGCACGTTTGGGACTTGCTGAATAGAAAAGTTAAGTCCAGAATTCCAGCTCCTGCAACGTGGGTGAACTGCGAATCGCCGTAGTTGAGGAATGGCGGAGACTATCCCAGGAGACCATCTATAACATCATTCTCAGTATGCCTAGACGGGTAGAAACTTTAATAAGAGCACGTGGAGGAAATACGCGATATTTATCACCATTTTTATAATTTAATTAATTGTTATTTTAATATTAATTTTCACTTTTCCCGGTTACATGAAAAGTTCAAAAATGTACCATTTTTCACAAATAGCCTATACTCGCAAAATCTGTTCTTAATGTGATCTCATTTTAAGTAAAACAAATGAAAATAAATAACAAAAGAAGTGTAGTAAGTAGATTTTAAAATAAAACCATATTTTTTTTAAATCATGGACCTTTTTTTTGAGTTCCGCTAAATATGCCGGTGTGTTTAGTTGCCGACAGTTTATCGCGAATAGAAACTATAGATTGCCCTAGTATTTTTGACTGGGAACAATTAGCTTTAGAACAAGAGAAAGACATGCCTAAATTTTATAATCAGAAAAGTAGTAGCGTTTGTTTAAAAAAGGTTGTGCTGCCCACATGCAGCAAAGCTGTGTTATGTGAGATGTCTACTGATAATGCAAGGCCTTATCTACCAGACTCTTTTCGTAGAATTGCATTCGAATCAATTCATAACTTGAGCCACCCTAGTATCCGTTGTACTCGCAGGATGCTTCAAGATTATTTTTGGGGTGGAATGAATCAGGATGTAGGTAAATGGACTAGAGCATGTGTCCAGTGTCAGAAGTGATGTCTAAATTTGTGTTTTGGCAAACTATAAGTAACAATGATCAGTTACTATTTCTTCATTTTTAATTAAGAATTTAGATCTAATTCAGTATAATGGGCAAAGCCTTCAGCAAGGAGGAAGTTATTGTGAATCAGAATAGCGAACAAAGCATATAGCATAAGCTCAAATCAATTTGTAATTATGATAATTGTCATGGCCGCCGACGTTTGTGGTTTTATGAGACATT
The DNA here is from genome assembly GCA_963565745.1 of Phengaris arion. Taxonomy (NCBI): domain Eukaryota; kingdom Metazoa; phylum Arthropoda; class Insecta; order Lepidoptera; family Lycaenidae; genus Phengaris; species Phengaris arion. The sequence continues at coordinate 16,951,230 of OY751437.1, forward strand.
GTCGTCGGAAAATGCAGAGTTGGCTGCATAGAGAGATGGGTTTTCAACACAGCCGTTGCAAGTGGTAATAAAAAGCATATAACATAATATATAAGCATATAAAAGTATTTATATGTAATACTGTATTATGTACCAACATAAGATTTTCGTTTAAGAATTTTTTAAGTATATATGTAACAAATGTTTAAATGTATGTTGTAATTGTTAGATATTTAACTTACTTCCTGAACTTGCAGTATTTTAATTGTTATATGACAAGTAAAATTAATATATCTCCCAAAATTTTTGTTTTCGGGTTTTGACATGTTATTTTTTATTTCAAGTATGTAAAATTTAAAAGGGGGGATGATGTAAGGGTTCAGTTAGGCTACCTAGTTAGCCAGTATGTCTTAAGACGCGGTGTGATATACGCGCAAGTGCAATAAATTAAATATGTAATTAATGTATTCAACATTGTAACAATGTATTACTTATGTGACTGAATAAACTTTAATATAATTATTGGGCCTTGGACTTTCATTTATTATCATTATCATCATCTTAGGACATACTCAACAGGGTAATCTCTGGATCTACTGAAAAAAAATTAAGGAAAGCACAGGTAGAATTAGAGATTAGGTGCTGGGCAAGCCTGTTGGCTTACCATCTAACGTATTACCATCTAAAATAAAAATTATTTCCCATGCACTTAAGTGTCTGAGAGGTCAAGTCACCTATCTAGTGTAGGTGGGAGTTGCTACTAGACAGTGTGTAAATCATCTAACATAAATGTTACCTTAAGGCATGTATTGCTTTTAACATCTATTCCGTAGTATTAAAAATGTATAGAAAAATCTGACCTTTAACATCTACTAGTACTTAAGTTATTCATTTTAGGGTACAGGTTTCGCTATAGAAATGTTGGAAAATTCAGGATTAACAAATTTATTTTTCTTCCATCTTGAAGAAAATATGTGGTTGCGGAGTTACTAAGGGAGAGGAAATTTTCATTAATTTTTCAGTAGGATGCACCATTTTTTAGATATAAGAATTTTACAGAAATTATAATAGTATATTTTGAAATTTCCAAGTAATTTTTTTTTGTACCCCCTTAACTTCCCCTAAACCTAGAAAAGGACACCTAGATTAATTTTATTAAAAATAAATGTCCGCTATCTTTGAAATTCAAAATGGATATCATTTTTGTATTCAGCACCCCTAAAAACCCCGAAAACGGCACCCATATCAAATTTTACAGAAAAATAAATATTCGCCATTTTGAAATTTCAAAATGAATGAACTTTTGTCTCAAGTTTCAATACATGCCGTATGAAATCAACAAGTTAATATGGCCCATTGTTTAGAATAGTTTTTTTTCGCTGGCCAGCACTTTCATGTTGGGGCCCAGCTTAGTATGAAACATGAATTTTTTTTTTTAATTTTAATTTCTTTTTCTCCCATCATGAAGAAAATATGTGATTGGTGGATTACTAAGGGGAGGAAATTTGATTATTTTTTCAGTAGGATGTACCATTTCCGAGATAGAAGCGATTATAGAAAGAAATATGGCAATGCCTATTTTGAGATACAACCAATATACAGGGTTACAGGAAAAGTCAACGTAGATACGTTAAGGGCGTATAGTCTGCATCGTTTCTAACTGATTTGGCTATGAAACACCCTATCCTAAACCTAACCGTTTTCGAGATATTCGACTTTTTTACTTTTATCTTTTACCCTATTTTTACCCTTTAGCTTTTTTACCCTTTGCGTACAGAATCCTAAAAACTACACATCAGAGTTTGCAGCATAAACATCCTGTAATGCACCATAATGCAGTAACAACACTATGTTAAAAATAATAAGTACTTAAAAACTTATATACCTGAGCCTCATTTACCCAGCGGCGCACTAAGTCTGGAGCACTGGAAGACAGATGTAAAGCAGAAACAAGAGCTGCTGAACTGATTGCGGGGTTTTTGTCCACGATAGCTTGTTTCGTGTACCGCTCAATGGCTTGTATCATGTTGCTGTCGGTGATGCTATATAGAGCACGTATCGCAGCGGCACGGTATATATCTTCTTTTCCGGTCATATCCTTCGTCAGTGACGATGTTACTATAATCACATCTTGCGCCATTGAACTCAGCTCCTTGATGCAAAGATAAACCAGCCGACGTAGGACTACATTTTTCGACTGGAAAAGTTTTGTAGTAGCGAAAAATACGTCAGTAGCTTCTTGTGTATTAAGAGTTTCTCCTTGATTCAATAAGTAAATGATTTTGGTAAGTATGTGGATGCATTTGTTAGGATTTACAGGAGTGGAATTGAAGTATTTAGCTTCTTGTAGTAAAGCAGTTTTATCGAGGTTTTGGAACAAACTTGCACAGTTTTCTTCGTCATCTTTCTTGTCACGCCGAAACGAACTCATTCTGAAGGTATTAATACGTGATACTAGTTAGCATAGATGATAAGTAATACTACTGAAGCTAGTTACTACTGGACTTCATTAGAAAATACATGAAATCTAAATGAATCTCGATGAAAATTGATGTGGTTTCAACCAAATACGCTGTCACAAATTCAAACAAAATATTCACGTGTCACTTGTCACTTGTTTTTTTTTTACATGAGTGTAACGTAAAAGGCTATAACTTCGTGTTAGTACGTTATTCTGGTGAAAAAATACAGCATATAAAAGCTAGAATCTGGGTATCCGAGCTTTGCTACGGGTTCTGATAAACGGGTTCTGTAAGAAATAATTATTTTTAACCAAAAATGAAAACCGACTTCCAAAGATAAATGCACAAAAAAGTATGAATTAAAACTTATTTTCTAAATAGTTCATTAATATTCCTTTTAAATTTGACTAAAATTACCTGGCGAAAACGACCCTAGATTATTTAAATAATAGCCAGCACCGCAACACGTTACGAACTTTAAACATACGTCGTAGTGTAAATACATAAAAATGCCGTCTTGCGTTTTTAAACACTGCAAAAGTACCTAGTTATCAAAATGAAAAAAAAAAGATCTGGAAATGATTCACAGGTAACTAGATAATTTTTTTAATGGATGTGTCATATCTTTCCTCTCGCTTTCTTGCAATTTGTGGGAGTGATTACGTGAAATGGGACGAAAGTACGCAACAGGAAGTCGCGGAAGAGCGCGCTATTTGAATTGACGAATGAGCGCACAATGGTAGAATTGGTCGTCAGATTCAGATAAAATACGCGGCTCCGCCCGCGTAAATGCAATATCTCAAAGGAATACTGTACTTTTTCGGCATAAAAAGTAGAGTTTTAATCCAGAGCCTAAACTACTACCATACCAATTTTCATTAAAATCGGTTCAGTAGTTTTTGTGTGAAAGAGTAACAAACATCCATCCGGATCCATACGTCCGTCCATCCATCCATCCATCCTCACAAACTTTCACTTTTATAATAATAGTAGGATATTCTTAAGAGGCATATTACATCCGACTGTGATTTTTGCGTAAAATGGCCAATTATGGCGTTCTTGATCTCAGAAACAAAGATACATTACCAATTTTGACATATTGAATAGTGCAGAATAGATATTGGCCTAGTTCGTAGAGCCTCGCTTTTTTAAATTTATTTTAACTTTACTTAAATTAAATCACAATATAATCATAATCACAACATAAATAAATAACTTTAATTAAATCTAAAATTCAGAGAAAGATTCTACCTACCCCTATAATCAACTATTCCCGGTCTCCCCTACTGTAAGTTACTTATTGGCATATGCTTGCAGTTTTTTAAACAATGATGAAATTTCCAAACGCGTTACTTTAATGCTTTTATATTCAGGGTATACCTTGGCGCAGAATCTTACTTTTGATAGCTTGAGTTACTTCTGAAAAAGTCAAAATCACTATATATGTACACATAAATTTCGAGGGGTTCCCTCGATTCCTCATGGATGCCATTATCACGTCACCGCTTTGGTGACAATGATAACAATTTCTGATTACACCCAGTACATTAAAAAAATAATTTTGAAAATCGGTCCATAAGCGGCAGAGTAATGTTCAAAGATCGGTGTCCGTGTAAATTATAATGAGAAGTAAAAAAATAAAAAAAATAAAAATAAAAATATCTTTATTAAACACACAAGGGACATGACACAGCCAAATTTTAACAAAAAACAAGTAAATTATACACTAACGCACTATATCATTCAAAGAATACGAAAAGAGACAGTTTTAAAAACACAGCTGATTAAGGCTATGCAATGCCCACACCATGTGTTTAAAGGGATGCCACTCAGGCTTCGACCGCGGCAAGCCGTGGCGCCTGATCTTCCGTGACCCCCTTGTAAGTTCGCGATCTCACGACGGCACACAATCATAATTATTGAGTTACAAAAATAAAAAAGGTACATAAAAATAAAACACAACGCATATATACATATAATAGTATAGATACGATACTAATTACATTGTTATTATCGCTTCAAGCTGTTAATTTCACGGCGCACATAGTCACCGCACACAATCAGTCAGTCGGCGCAGAGACGCGTTCAGCGCTCCTGCCTCGACACGGGCGGCACGACAACGACGCTCGATATAATATAATATTATATAATTGAAAATATCATGATTGCGAGTAATAATAAGATGAAATAATATTTTTAGTAAATATAAACACAATCATATAATATGTAATTCATAAATATACGGGAAGAATAATAAATAAAGAATCCTCTGTTATTTACTACATTTATGCAGTGAGCAGACATTGACGTTGGTGATAAGAATTTACACCGCCATAACTACAGCTTACAACACTTCGGTAAGTATAATGAAAATTATATCACACTTAATGTAATATACGTATATAAGATTGTAGTTATTGTAGTTATAGGGAGAGTATAATATATAGATAGGGTTTGCATTCTGCGATTCGAAATTAAATAATATATTACGGATAATATAATTGATATACGAGTAAGTAATAACGACACAGTTATATATAAATTAAATACTAATTGGTATATTACTATTCAGTTGTCATTAGTTTTGAAGAGACTGGTAAGAAGAAAGTTGTTGCTGCATTATAAAGGCTTTGTATTTTAACTTGAACCCCTGTATTGTTTGCAGAGCTCGGATTGGTGGCGGCAGATTGTTCCAGACCTTACTCGACAAATACCAGAAACTACCTCTGAATGCGGAGGTGTGATGCAGAAGATTAATAAGAAGATAGGATGATCCCCTAGTTGTGATAGTCAGTTGTTTATCTCCTGCCCACAGTAGTTTATTATAGAGATAGGTTGGTAATTTAAATTTTACTATCCCAAACAGCAGCGTGGCAAATTGCAGTTGAATGGATAATAATCCATTCTAAGCCAACGCGTTTCGTTAATGTAAGGGGATACATGAGCACGAGGAGGGACTTTATGACAAAATCTGGCACAAGAGTTCTGAACCTTTTGTATTAGTTTTTTTGACTTAAGTACATGACAAACAGGGGCCGACTACCACATCAGCGTAATTTAGTTTAGATAAGATTAGGGACTCACACAGTATAACACGTATGTTGACGGGCAGAACATTTCTAATTTTATACAGTACTTTTAGCCGGTAGAAACAATTGCTGACGGTTTTTATAACATGCTTCTCGAACTTCAATTTTTCGTCCATTAATACACCTAGATTACGAGCCTCGTCTACTCTTTCGATTAATTCTCCATCTACATATACTTTTGGTTGCGATGCTTTTATTTTTTGAATTTGTAGCCTTGTTCCCAATTCGGTTGATATGGATTCGGTTCCTTGTTCTCAACCCGGCGAAAACTAAGTACATGACACTTAGTTTTCGCCGGGTTGAGAACAAGTGCATTGGCCTTAGCCCAATCTGAAATACCAGCCAGATCACTATTCAGCTTACTAACAGCCTCAATTATTTTATTTGGCCTGAAAGATATGTATAATTGTATGTCGTCCGCGTAGATATGGAATTTGCAGTATTTTATGATTCGTACAATATCAGCACAGTATAACGCGAAGGCCTCTGGTCCAATAACCGACCCCTGAGGTACTCCCCTACTTACATCACATGGGTCTGAACGTGACGATATTCCACTACAATCATCAATTATCTCCACAAGTTGGGTACGATTGTTTAAATAGCTTGAGAACCAATCGAAAGAATTTTGATCGAAACCATAATATTTCATTTTAGCTAGTAGTAAAGAGATGTTAATAGTATCAAACGCACGTGAAAAATCAAGTAGTACAAGTATAGTACCCTCGCCTGCATCTTGCGCAGCAAGAATATTATCTACTACGTCCATGAGCGCCGTGGTAGTGCTGTGACTTCTCCGAAATCCCGACTGAACCTCAGGCAAAATACGGTTTGTGTCTAGGTACTGAGTCATTTGGTTACAAACAACCTTCTCGAGAACCTTTGACGCACAAGCAAGAATGATTATAGGTATAAGTACATATTATATCATCGTTATGTCATGATTTATGGTGTGATGATGGTGGTGATGACGATGATTACTTTAATTGACATAGTGGCTTATACTTGCAGTTGTTTATGCAACGCCGAATCCCCAAACATGTATATACAGGGTGTGGCGTAATTAATGGATAATCCTTCACCTGCAGCTGGAGAATATCATAACGGATCAGAAAAATACAATTCATGTTTAGTAAAAGTATCATGGTTTTTTAGTTATCGGCCATTTTATAAAAATTATAAAAATGACACCCTTGCTCACTAATTTTGTTGTCACAGTCGCAAAAACATGAATTATCGCTGTCAGATTTTTATTTATTATACTTGAATAGTTGTATTATCAAATGTATCATGTCACTTTTGTGCTGTTGCCTAATATTTTTTTTCCAAATGCAACCAAAAATATTTTTTTTCTTTCAAATCATTTTTTCTTCTTGTTTGATCGCTCATATCGTAAGAAAAATGTATGGGGCTTGACTGACCAACTAACAAATAATTAGCCTATTCAATTGAGATTGTAGAAAGGTATAACAGATGGTATTTGATCCTTCGGTTTCAAAGAATTTTCATAATTTATAAAAAAAGAGCCCATTTATTGTCTTAATGACAGGTTTCAATAAAATTTTATTTTAAAATTATTTTATTCATTTATGAATTAAATTTAAAGGAGTTGAAAGAAAAGAAGGTTATCTTTGCACAGTTTATTATTCACTTTTATAACAAGTGTTCAAAATGACCACCCCGAGCTCTAATGCAGGCCCTGCACCTTCTAATAAACGATTGTTTTATTCTTTGCGCGTGGCCTGCCTCCTTAATTTCTCGAGCAGCGGCAAATATTCTTTCGCGTAAATCTTCCAATGATGTGACTGGTTTTTTGTACACCTTCTCCTTTATACAACCCCAATAAAAAAAATACAGAGGGTTAAGGTCTGGTGATCTTGGAGGCCAAAGAAAATATTCCAAACGGCCAATCCATCTTTGGGGGAATGTCGCGTCTGAGTATTCGCGAACGTTACGGGCATAATGTGCAGGACAGCCATCGTGCTGCAGCCACATGTTCCTTCTATTCTCCAAGGTCACGTCCTCCAAAAGTCCAGGGAGATCATTTTGTAAAAAATTTAGATGTCTCTCGGCGGTTAACGTGTCTGGCAACTCGAACGGGCCGATGACTACACCATTAAGGATACCAGACCACAGATTTATTTTAAATTGGTACTGAGATCTATCTTCTCTAACTAAATGTGGGTTAGTCAGCTGCCAACTGTGCAAATTATGCATATTAAAATAGCCGTCTTTTTTACAAGAAGATTCGTCACTCCATAGTATTTTGTCAAAAAAATTTGGTTCGTTTTTTATTTTTCGTAACATTCTTTGACAAAATGCTAATCTTAAAGGGTAGTCCCTTGGCAGAAGACTTTGTACACGTTTATAATGAAAGGGATGAAGCTTAAAGAAAAGAAAAAAGAAATAATTAAAATATTTTCTGAGACGTATGTTTTTAGGAAAATAGGCCTTCATCAAAGTCATTAGGTAATCACTTTGAAATCTAAGGGTTAAATACCATGTGTTATACCTTTTTAAAATCTCAATTAAATATTCTAATTATTTGTAAGCTGTTCAGTCAAGTCCCCATACATTTTTTTTATGATATGTGCGATCAAACACAAAGAAAAAAAGATTTGAAGGAAAAAAACTTATTTTCGGTAGCATTTGTAAAAATAAAATAGGCAACAGCACAAAAATGACATAAAACATTTGATAATACAACTATTCAAGTATAATAAATAAAAACCTGATAGAGATAATTCATGTTTTTGCGACTGTGACAACAAAATTAGTGAGCAAGGGTAAAATTTTCCATTAATTACGCCACAACCTGTATAAGGAGCCAGGAGTTCTGTTCAGTACTTTTGGATCCAGGGTATACTTTGGTGCAAAATCTTACTTTTTGGTAGACTTTTTGTGAAGTAACCCAAGAAGGGTTCAAAAGTCAATATCACTATATTATGTGTCCATATAAATTTTGAGGAGTTCCCTCGATTTCCTCCCTCCCCCCTTCCCTTCCCTTCCCTTCCCTCGATTCTTATCATCAGGTCATCACTTTTAAAAACGGGACTTTAAACTTAAACTTTACTTAAACTTTAAACTTTTGAAAACGGGACCAACTTAGAAGTATATCCTTAATTAACATCAAAGAAAGAATTTTGAAATTCGGTCAACAGACGGCGGAGTTGAGTTGAAAAAAACCATACAGTATATATAACACGAACGTATAACCGCCTATTTTTTTGGAACTCCGTTAATTACATTAAATATTATGTTTTAAATTTATGTTAGGCAAATGGCCTAGGTTAGGCACAAAAAAAATAAAAAAATTGACAGCTTTTCGTCACTTCAGTGCATAGTTGTTCTATACGCGATTTTTTCAAAAATAAACTTTACATGCAATATTGTAAAATTTAAAATTTTAATCCTGCTGGTCAAGAAAGACATAATAGTTTACTCTCCGTTTAATTACTATACCCCTAACTAATAAAAAGCTTTACACAATGGATACATAAACAACGTTGCTGTCTTTGTCTGTCAAGTGACTTTTCCAACGCATCAGGCAAAGGCAGCAACGTTGTTTAAGTTATCCGTTGTGTAAATGTCTTTATTAGTAAGGGGGTTAAATATTAGGCCCTTACATATGAAATTGGCGTTTTGTCGTACTGGCTACTTTGATCTCAAATATTATATCTTCTTTGGTTAGGAATTCCCATTTCAAATTTATACCGCTTATATTTACTCATGCATTTGTGTTTCGAAAATCGTAATTAATTAGTTTTTTCCTCTTTTGGTTTTTTCTTAGCGTCACTCTGTTTACTGTGTTGGTCTATGACCTCTTGATTGTAAGTCCTTCGTGCGCTCGTGTGGTGACGATAATAATACAGCAGCAATTCTTATACTCTCCTTTATTGGTGCTTACAACGAATACGTATTACAATGATATGTAATGAGATATGCTTAGCACAATATATACGTCTACACTATGTATAGCCTTTTGGCCAACTAAATAAACTAACTCGATAGGCTTTACTTATGACATCTGTCAATGTCAATAATGACATTGACAGTTACATCTTACTGTTGATATAATATGTAACATTTACAAAATGGAAAACTTGAAATATCTTATTATTTTCGAGTACGAGATCCATCGTGGCACCAGTGCTGCAAAAACGGCTCGAAGGATTAAAATTAAAATAAAACACAGTGCGTAAATCTCTTTTTAGTCAAATTTATTATCTATATTATCATAAACATATTTTAAGAAAGTATTAAATACAAAAAAGCCTCTACTATTCTCACTCTATCGGCAAAAATGGTATACTTTGATTAAATATATTATATATTATGTTTAAAAAAATCGACTATGATCCTCTTTTACAAAACGCCAATTTCATATGTAATGACCTAAGATATACGTAATATTTCCAGGTATATTTTATTTATTTAACGGTAAAATTTTATAATAAAATTCAATAAATAATATAATTTTAATATAAAAAAACTTTTTATAGTTTTCGGTATTGTTTTAGTAGTTTTAAGTAGAAATTGACGCGTTTAGTAGTTTCGCAATAACAGAGTTGGGAACACTGGAACGAATCGCTTCAGCCCATCGGACCGACTGATGCGATCTCGAAATTGCACACAGACGATACGATTTTGCATCTGTTCAGGCCGAACTTAAGGCTGACCGGATCGTGTATGGGCCCCTTTATGTGTGTGTGCGTGTGCAAGTGTATTTGTGTGGGCCCCTAAAATAAAACGGAACCAGTCCTTCTTCTTACTAAAAATAACTCAAGCAACTAAAGAAAAATTCCAGTAGTATTTTTCCGCGATTAGTTACGCGAGTCTCTTTTTTATTTACAGCGCTGACGTTTTGACTGACGAACTGACGAAGAGTCGGTGGAGTTGGCGTTGTCTGCACCGTGGCACATTCGGCGGTGGATGGATGGAGTCAACCAGGGTCGGATATCTTTCTCCGAAGCCACTTTCGCCTACTACTTCTGCAGAGGACATTGAGAACGCTTCGGGCATTGTTAGTATACCTAACAATGCTCAAAGCGATTTTAGGGTTGCCACAGCTGTAGACGCATATGTTCGTCCATCCACGTCGGGGTTGATGGCCGAAACATTATAATCAAGTGGGTAGGTGCGAGGACCAAGGCAGTGATTTTGACAGTGAGTTTGACGACGAGTTCGACAACCTCAATGCCCCCCTCCCTTTCCTCTTCATGTTCCTGGTCAGTTATTCCTGATTATTTTGGTAGCGATAACTTCCCCATCATTATAACAATAATATACAGACATACAAGACCGACTTTATTTTTTTTACTTAAATATAAAATTAATTCTGCAGATTGGGCCCAATTTGCATAAATTACAGACTCTGAAGTTCCCTTCTATCAATTCAGATAATGCTCTGTCTTCATACCAAAACCTAAAACAAGTTCTGTCATTGGCTTCGGATAGAGCAATTCCATTAAAATGTACAAGCAGCCAAAAAACGTTATCTTCTCTATGGTGGGATTCTGATTGAACTAGAGCTTGTAAGCGGCGTAAAGAAGCTGAAAAGTTATACTCTAGGTCAGGGGTCTCCAAACTTTCCAGCCTTAGGGCAATACTGATTACTCCAGTAAGTTCCGAGGACCAAAACCATATTATCATTGTTGCCAGTGGTAAAAACATGACACAACATCTGGTGAACACAAGCGGAAATAGGTAGTACCTTCTATCGCTAACAGATGGCGCTAATAGCACGTACAGAATAATCTCGTTGGTTCGAGAAAGTTCTGGTGTCTTCCACTCACTTCGAGATGGCAGTAATTGAAATATATAAGAAGGCTAGTGGCGCAACCACAAGTCAGTTTCTATGACACTGTTGTGAAATAAAATAGTGCGTACCTCCTTAAAACGTGTTTGTGCGTGTTTAAGTTTAAGACATCTTTGTAACAGTATTTTGATTTGAATTGTTGCTTTTGTGTGTGATTTAGTAGTATGGAAAAGAAGCGAAAAATTGATAGTGAATGCAGAAAATTCAATGATCAGTGGAACATTCAGTATTTCGTAATGGAGTCCAGTAAAAAGGCGCTATGTTTGATTTGCAATGAAAGCATAGCCGTTCTCATGGAATATAACATTAAACGTCATTATGAAACAAAACATTTTCAAAATTTCTCAAAATATACAGGAAGTTTGCGGACAGAAAAATTCGAAGCTATGAAGCGCGGATTGAAATCGCAGCAATCTTCATTTACAAAACTCAAAACTGAACAAGAGGCTGCAACTCGTGCCAGATTTCGTGTGGCTCTTGAAATTGCAAAACGTGGAAAACCATTCACCGATGGAGAAATGATCAAAGATTGCATAATTGCAGTAGCCGCAGAAATGTGCCCTGATAAGGTAAATTTATTAAAAACTGTCAGTATGTCAGCAAACACTGTGGCTCGAAGGGTAGAAAACATCGCTGAAAATATATCGTCTCAACTGTTCGACAAAAATGGACATGTTGAGTGGTTTTCTTTGGCCTTGGATGAGTCAACGGATGTGTCAGATACTGCTCAGGTGTTGATTTATATTCGAGGAGTATATAAAAGCTATGAAGTGCATGAAGAACTTCTTGATATGTATAGTATTCATGGTACAACTATTGGTACAGACAGACAGTATTTTTAAAAGAGTTGAAATGTCCATTAATCAAAAGAACCTTCGATGGAAAAACTTGAAATGTATTACAACTGATGGAGGCAAAAACATGGGTGGGAAAGATAAAGGAGTGGTCGCTCTTATGTCAAAGGCTGTAGAAAATGACGGTGGTTCAAAACCATTAGTCTTACATTGTATCATTCATCAACAGTCTTTGTGCGGAAAATGTTTGGATATGTCTGAAGTTCTGAAACCAGTCATATCAACTGTTAATTTTATTAGATTTTTTGGGCTGAATCACCGACAATTCCGACAATTTATTGAAGAGATTGGAGAAAATGACTTACCTTATCATACTGCCGTACGTTGGCTTAGTTGTGGGAAAGTCCTTCAGCGCTTTTTTGAACTTCGAGCAGTGATCGATTTTTTTTTTAATGAAAAGCATCGCCCTCTTACTGAATTATAAAACAACGCATGGCTGTGGAAGTTAGCATTCTATGTTGATTTGACAAAACATGTGAACGAACTGAATTTGAGATTGCAAGGAGAAAACCAGCATCTTCCTGATTTATACACTAATATCAAATCATTCCGGAAGAAATTGATACTGTTTCAATCACAACTACGAAGTAAATGTTTTTCACATTTTAAAACATGTGAAATATTCAGCCACACCACTGAGACAGAGTTTCCTATCGATTTTGCAATCGAAACTTTGAGTGCTTTGAAAATAAATTTTGATACTCGTTTCTCGGACTTTGATGCCATTGCGAATCAAATTAAGATTTTTCAGAATCCTTTTAATACTGACATTGAAACCCTAGCCTCGGAACTTCAAATGGAAATGATTGATCTACAGTGCAGTTATATAATTAAGAACAAATATCAAAACTCATCTTTGTTGGAATTTTATAAGGGTCTTCCACTGACACAATTTGATAATTTGCATAAATTTGCTCGTGGGCTGTTTTCTGTTTTTTGGTACTACTTATTTGTGTGAGAAGATCTTCTCCAAAATGAAGTACACAAAAAATGTTTACAGATCTAAATTAACTCTAGAGCATCTTAAATCTCTTTTAATAATTGGTACAAGTAAAATTAGTCCACAACTACAAACTATTGTCAGTGGAAAATCTCAATTACATAAATCTCATTAGTATTTCATATGTCATTATGCTTGTTATAAGTTATGTTTTTATTTAAAATGTATAAAATGTTAGTTGGATTCATTTCAATAATTTGTTAGTTATTATATACTGAAGTTAAATTTTCTGCATATTATACATGTCTTTACTCATTACAATTCTGTGTTTCTTTATCCAACTTATCACAAAAACAATAACAATAAGCCTACAACAATGTTATGAGTAGTTAGCCCATGACCATATCAATGTAGATGTCATATTAATAATTATTCAACATAAAATTTGAATACTTCAGTAAACTAAATTTAATTTGCTATAAAAAATATGTTCTCTAAAAGGAGTTTTCAAGTATGCTAGCTCTCCGCGGGCCGGACAAAATCTGTTCACGGGTCGGATGTGGCCCTCGGGCCGTAGTTTGGAGACCCCTGCTCTAGGTCAATGACTCAAGTAATTATTTTAAATTATAAAAAAGTTGTAGCAGAAGTGAGACTTTTATTAACAGAGAAAGAGATAAATGGATGGCATGATTTCTGTTTGAGCCTATCGCCCTCGTCTCTTCCTTTGACTGTATGGAAGAACGATAGAAAATTCCGAGGCGCTCTATCGTACTATTACCGTCAGTCCAATGATTCATCTGAGTGGATAAATGACTTCTCTCAGAGGTTAGCGCCGCCGTCAGTTCTCTCTTTTGACGAGTGTCAGTATATTATTTCTGCTCACAACCTTTGAATCATCTAGACACTCCTTTTTCTCTGGACGAATTTAGACTGATCCTCTGTTCATTAAAGGATACCGCTCCGGACAGTGATGGGATTCCAAACTCGTTCATTGTGAACAGTGGGCCAAGTACACTTGAGTACTTAGCCCACTGTTCACAATGAACGAGTTTTAAGTACGAGAGAGAAAGAACTTGCCTGTTACGTAACGTAACGAACATAGACTGATAAACACATTACCACTCCTTTTTGTCGCGACCACACTTTTTTCTACGCAGAATTTTTGTACAAAATTTGTAGAATTTGTAGACAAAATTTTAGAAATATCTATCGGCGCATTTTGAAGATATTATTTTACCCCATTATGTTGGGTCCCTCAGTTCACACACTGGTGTATAGTAAAAATTTAATTACTTATCGATTAAACGAATTTTGTAAAATAAATAGCTAATTTACAATTGATTCGACCATTGAGACACTGACTGAATGACTAAAGGATATCAGTCTCACTTTGTTGAAAGCTATCTTAATATTGCCTATTGGGGTTTTCCCACAGTAGGTATCTTTAATACAAAATAAAAAATCTTTGTTCTAATTAATAAATCACTTTTTGTTGTTCCAAATTAATAACTTTTCAGTAAATACATATGGGACCGTTCAAGTATTACGTAAGCGTAAGCTAAGTATTAGGTTACTTTTACTGACAAGGAGGACAGGGAGATAGTTGTATAGTGTACTAAATCAGATGCCCAGTTCTCGTAACAAATCCGTAAATAGAAAAGTTTCGCCTCTGTGGTTTCGCTCCACGCCGCGCGCCTTTTCACTCGTTTATGAAGAGAAATAGTTATAACAGATTTTACTATTTGTTGATTTTCTGTTTTTTAGAAATGTGACTACCCCAAGTAGTAAAATATTCAATTCAAACTAATATATCGATACCTTGGGGTAGAAAGGGCGTAAAAGTCAAAACCCTACTTTACAGGAGAAGCAAAAAACAAAATTGAAAAAAATAAATTGACTAAATATCTTATTTTTCTTGTATGTATATTAACTCTTTTAAGTGATATATGTTATATGTCTATGTTCTTGGATGCAATGCAATGTTCTTGCAATGGAAAACCTTATTTTATTGTAAGTCTCTTAGTTTAGAAGTTAGCTTGGATTTACGATCATTTTTTGAAAAAATGGTCGTAAATCCAAGTATACACCTCATATTTCTTTCAGGTGTTTCATTGTGATGAGTCGTAACTAGAAGTAGGTCGTTGTTATTGAGCTTATAGACCACGATCAAAAATTAAGAAAGTCGTAAAATTACTTCAACTGTACCTTTTGAATGTGTGGAGTCGTAACTACAAGAAGTTTATACTAATAATACATACCTCACTAGAAACTTGGGTAACAAAAACCATCATACTTAAATACCCCGCTTTACCTACTTGTATCTATGGGTAAAAAAAATTCAATTTTAATCAGTTATTAAATCAAATTTAGTAAAATTTTTGAAGTGATTAATTTTCTAAGAACATAGTATCAAGTTGTTTTTACACTACCGCGCGACAAAAAGGAGTGGTAATGTATTTATCAGTCTATTTTCGTGTGTGACTGGGGCACTATTAAGACCAAACTCGTTGGCCGATTTTGATATAAAAACAAAAACTTAAAAGTGTAAAATAAAATAACTACAAAAGATTTCATTTACCCGGCTGCACAAATGAAATAAAACTGAAAAAATAAGGCCAGAAATCGAGACTTTCGCTATCGAATATTATTGAATAACTATACCTTCCATTGAAATATTTTCGTTATCGATACATTAAATAAGAAATCGTTCTAATTCTAAATCAAAAGAACATTACGATTTTAACAGTCCGGACCCATAAAAAATCCGGCCCTTATTACGTTCCCTAATTTTTGGAAATAAAATATTCTTATTCTTATTCTAACAGAATGTTTTCTTTTTGAATATATTGATCAACAAACTATTTTAATGGTAGGTATAGTTATTCAATAATATTCGATAAGAAAAGTCTCGATTAACTGGACTTTTTTGTTTTTTTTTAGTTTTTACGTTGCTGATTTTCTAATTTATTTACTTTATTATTTACGTTAAAGACAGTTAAAGTATTTATAATATACGTATTAAAGTATTTATAATATTTGTTTATGTGGCAACGAAACACGAAATTACTTTTAGTTATGATAGTAATATTATGCTTAGAACAATAATTGAGATCAAAGTTATCACAAGTTATCTAGAATTCAATAATATAATATGGTTATTGGCTGTTGTAGCAACTTGATTCATATAAGCAAGGGGTCATCCGAGTGAATAAGCGGGAGTACTAAATTTGCTATAAGAAATTGATGAATATGATTCAAAATATAAGACTGAAAAAGAAAAATGAGTCAAGTATCCACCTTATCAACTACTTTAAAGAATCCCCTTGCCTCATTCCTAATAACATAGCGTTATAACTTCGGCGACGTTAAATAATAATATAAAACTATAAACTATCAATAACATTATTATTTAATTGGTTTCATGCAGCAATATACCTACTATCTGACGACCTCTGTAGCTCAGTGGTTGAGCGTGTTGGTGCTCAAGCCGGGGGTCGCGGGTTCGAATCCCGCCGAAGGAACAAAAAGTTTTTCTGTGTTCCTGGGTCATGGATGTGTATTAAATGTGTATAATATAATAAAAATCTTAAATATATGTATAGTATAAAAATATAGAATTCTTCGAGAATAAGTTCTCGAAGAACTTGTGTTACGGGTACCAGACAACGGAAATATATTTAATACTTTTAATACCACGGGACCAGATTGACGTGGTGTGAAGCGTCCATAGATATTATTATTATTAATAATAGATAATTTAATTATTATCTCATTTTATTTCGTAATTAAAAAATGAAATAAGCTAGTAGGTATGTTTCTGCATTAAACAAAATTAAATACCTAAGTATTTCACAAATTTTTGGACGTCAGTAATCAATCTTTTCTTTTTTATCAAAATCTCCACACACTGGGTAGCACAGCTAGGTAAGTACTTAATATCTACTTTATTTAATTTCTTTTCAATATGTTGAAATTTGATATTTAAACCAAATTGTACTAAACATCGTACTAAAAATCGTACCGAACTTTTGTTTTTACAACCAAGTGCATTTGTTATGTTATGTTATGTTATGTTTTGTTATGTTACGGCATAGGCCGTCTCAAAAGCCGGTATATCACCTAAAATATATTTTTTTAAATATTAAATAACAATTTAAAAATTTGAATAAATTATGGTGTAATTAGACACTTGAACGAAAAAAAACATCGGTGGAAAAAAAAAATATTGTCGATTTTTAAAAAAGATACACTTGTTAATTAACTTTTTTTTTACAATCTCTGTTTTTATAAATTACGGCATAAAATTTTAAATAATTGGTCTATAAATTTTTCGCTTCGTGGAGCTCTTTTTATTTAGGTACTTAATAAAGTTATGCAAATTTTTTTTCACCGAGGTTTTTTTCGTTCAAGTGTCTAGATTACACCATAATTTATTATTTTTAAATTGTTATTTAATATAAAAAAAAAAATTTTGGTGATATACCGGCTTTTTAGACGGCGCGCCTATGCCGTAACGCACGCAGGATCTTTTTGTAAAATTCCCTAAAAGTTATTAACGCAAAACTAAATACTTTTTTTATCTTATTTTGTTAATAACAATCGCAATTTTTTATGTGCTAATTAATGGGTATATTAGCACATAAAAAATTGCGATTGCGAGAAAAACATTTTTCTAGACGGCATTCCGAATCGAATGAGCTATCGCACATATTTATTTTTAGGAGCTTTATTTCTATTTAACACGTTTTTGAACTTGTTGACTAGACTATAAATAGTCATAGCAATTTACATTTTTTTGGTTAAAAATTAAATATTTTATGTGATAATCCAAGAGAAAAAACTTCTACAAAAATTTAAGTACTCTGGAGAAACGTCTACAGTAGCAGACATTCTAATATTTTTCTCGTTTAATAGATAATTGAATTTTTCTATGGAGGTGTATGTACACCAGTGTGTGAAATGAGGGACTCAACATAATGGTTGATATCTTCAAAATACGCCGATT
This sequence comes from Phengaris arion, assembly GCA_963565745.1. Classification (NCBI taxonomy): domain Eukaryota; kingdom Metazoa; phylum Arthropoda; class Insecta; order Lepidoptera; family Lycaenidae; genus Phengaris; species Phengaris arion. The sequence goes on from OY751437.1 coordinate 16,969,377, forward strand.
GATTTTTCTGAAATTTTGTCTATAAATTCTACAAATTTTGTACAAGAATTCTACGTAGAAAAATAATCAAAAAAGTCAGTAATATAACGCGAAATGAATGTCACTTTTGTGTGAACTGGGGGATTTTTGATGAAATTTGTATTAACTTTTACAAAAGTTCTAAAATTCTCTAGTGAAAAAACCATAAATATCCACATACTATACGAGATCTGTAAAATAGCGATGATAGGGATGTGTGAACTGAGGGCCACACTTTGAGGGCTGTAGTTCTTAAACTATATTTTTACAAATTGCCAGATTTGTTTAACAATTTTTTTAGGCTTCTGCAAAAATTTACTATACTTATTTTGGGGAAATTCAGGGAGGTCCCTCAGTCCACACGTACACTTGAAACGGGCCATTAGTCATCTGTGATATTAAATAATAATTATATTTAAGGGTAGTCTCGTGCACCTAAAAGATAATATAATAAAATACATTTTATGGAAATAAAACATGTCGGTTTCAAGCAATTTTTTAATAACAGAAGACTTAAATTTTTAATAACAGAAAACATAATTTTGAATGAAATAGGTACCTATTTTTAAAATATCAATATGAAATTAACAGCCTATACCTACTTTAATACTGTAAAATAATGTAGGCAATGTTACTAAAAATATTAATAGACTCTTAATTAAGACTAGCTTCTACTATTAAAATGTACATTACATGATACGGTCTACTTATTGGAAAACAGCTTATGCCCGCGGCTTCGCCCGCGTGGAACAGTGTTCTTAGAGAAAAAACTTCTTCAGAAAACAACTCTCACTCACTGCAATATACTTCTGTATACAATATTTAAAAAAAATCTGAGGGTTTCGTACCCAATGGGTCTATCAACCTCGACGCAACCTGCGAGATCGCTTTATATATATTTTTCGCGCTTGAATATAAAGCGCTTGAGTACTTTTTCGGGATAAAACGTAGTCTATGTTTTAATCCAGAGCCTAAACTACTACCATACCAGATTTCATCGAAATCCGTTCAGTAGTTTTTACTTGAAAGAGTAACAAACATCCATCCTCACAAACTTTGACATTTATAATAGTAGTAGGATTGTTATTTTATTCGCTAGAGCTCTGATAAACGCGTACGATCGCTGCTAAATAATAATAATCAGTGCCATATTATGACGAAGCGCGGTCTTCGACGGAGCCGACGCATGCATTTTAAATCTGTAAATCAAATATCTTCGAAAATATTCATTTAAATTACATGCTATATTGATTTATATTAAATGCATAATGTATTTAAGGTACTTAATTGAATAAGGATTAATGCAACACAATGCTGTATTGCTTAAAATCGCTTCGTAAATGAGCCATTATTTCTCGTAAAAAGTAAAGGATAAGAAATAGTTATTGTGGGCTATCCCTAAGAGATAGACATATACCATCACAGACTTTTTTGTAGACCTATTTAAGGTGTACAATACTGTAGTACATTATTTTGTATCTATCTCGTAGGGTTCAGCCAGCGTTTGCAATATAAGCGCGAAAAATGTGTTTACTTACGACATTAGTAACCTGTAAAATTATCAGTGTTTCTCTACTATATTATGCATTTTATATACATATAAACCTTCCTCTTGAATTACTCTATCTATTAAAAAAGCCCGCATCAAAAGCCGTTGCGTAGTTTTAAAGATCTAAGCATACATAGGGACAGACAGAAAAAGCGACTCTATTTTAAAATATGTAGTGTAGTATAAGCCAGATTACGATATAAATAATATTTAGTAATTTATAGATTTCAATAACCGCTAAGCAGTAGCACAACACAGTGGTCACGACATTGTTAAAAATAATTTAATTTGATAAATTTATAAAACTTACAACAACCTTAATTTTACCTAGCAACAATGACCTCCATAAAAATGTCTGTGTTACAATAATATAAATAACATTGACCAAGAACTAATATAATATTTTGAACGATGCCCTATAAACACAATGTTGACTAATCATTAATAATTATTGAACTACTTATCTAATGTTTACAGAAACAAAAAATGTTGTGGCATCATATTTTTATATAAAGTGCGACTTATTTAAATAATATATCCATAGACCATATTAAGAGCAACACAAACTTTTCTTTACATTAGGGTTTTACTTGCTATAAACAAAATCCGTTTTATCTTTTCAAAATAATTTAAGTACTACTTAAAATGTGTTTGTTCTTTTTTATTATTGCTAGAAATGTTCTTTCTAAGCATAGGTATACCTACATACGTTTTGTTGGACTAATATCATTACTTGCCATAGTCGCATGAAAATATCTAATTTGCAATTATGAAAATCTTACAAAATTAAAAATTGTTAGATGATGCATAGCAAGTTTAATATTGGTAGTAGTAGGTACCTAGTTATTCATAAAGTAAAATTTTACTCAGTGGCCGAAGTTTTTTTAACCGGCTTCCAAAAAAGGAGGCGGTTATATTAAATTAGCCTGTTTTTTATATATTTATTAGTTTTTTTTTGTATGTTCAAAGATTGCTCCTGGAGAATATACAGCCAAATGCATAACCGCCTCCTTTTTTTGGAAGACGGTTAAAAAGAGAAAAAATATTATTTTTAAACAAAAAATGAAAACCGACATCCAAAGTAAAAATGCACAAAATAGTATGAAATAAAACTTATTTTCTTAATAATTCCTCTTTTAAATTCGACTAAAATTTAAACTATTTCTCTACTGGATCTTCATAATTTTGAAGTCGGGTACCAGCCAACTAAAATATTGTTTTATCAGGATGTTATTCCGGCTGGTACCGACTTCAAAATTATGAAGATTGAGTAGATAAATAGTTTAAGAGTTTAAGAGAAATATAGTAGAAGAATGCCGAATTCAAAAGGAAAATTATTTGGAAAATAAGATTTATTTCATACTTTTTTGTGCACTTTTACTTTGGAAGTCGGTTTTCATGTTTTGTTTAAAAATATATTATTTTGTTTCAAATAATTCAGTTTCAGCTTTGTACATGCAATCTATTGAAATTGTAGGTTTTCTAATTTTGTAAACGCGAAAATCTTTCCAGATGGGTACTTATTATTAACATAATTAACAAATAAATAAACAAATTTTTCCACGGGCAATAATTACGAAATTGCTAGATAATATTTTATCAAACTTTCGTTTTATATTATTATTTACCGTCACACTTGTAAAGCTACTTATACTATTCTTTGCTTAATATTGTAGTTCATATCTAATATTATTTAATGTATGTATTATGAGAAAATTTTGATTTACGTACAAAAACATAATACATAGGTACCCTTCATAATACCATACCTACATAGTACCTGTCATGTTATTATTTATATTCTATACGAATAGCTTTTGCCCGCTGCTTCGCCCGCGTGGAAGAGTGTTCGTGGCAAAAAACTCCTTTAGCAAATATACCTGCAATATAGTAATAGCACAGAGTAAAATATATATCCCCTAGAAATAATCTCCTAGATAAGGATTAATATTGTATCCGACTTAATAAAATAGCTTTTGAAAATACCTCATTATATTTTGTGATTATTCTAAACTTAGAACGGGTATAGTATCCTATTCTTGAAATATAGACATAATATTATACCCCGTCGCGAACTTTTTTGTAGACCTTAAGAAGAGAAACAATCCTACCATACATTGTTTTGTTATAAATTATCTCCAACGGATTAGGTAGGCAGGGTTTTCGATAAAGGCTAGATTTTTTTTCGACACACACAACAATAGGCTAGTTTCAATCTATCAAAATCAAATGATATAAATTTGATAGTATAATATTTTTTTTCGACGCACACAACAATATGCTAGTTTCGTCTATCAAAATCAAATTATATAAATTTGATAATATATTATGTAGTTTCTATCATAATAAATACGAATACAACACTATTTTGTTTTATAAATATGCGATTCATTTATAATTTCGCAAATATAACTGTAGTTTATACTTAACGAGTGCACTGGAGGCCGTGCCCTCTCGCTCGCTAACTGTGCGAACGTTCGGTCGGCACACGAACCGCGTGGTTCGCATCCGACACAAGCGCGCTACCTATCTGACTAGACGATATTCATGAATACTGTGTGCACTATTTTCCCGCATTTTCGCCTTTGTTTAATATACCTACAATTTTCGGCCTATAAGTTAGTAATATTTTTTGTAATAAGTGAAACCATTGTTAAAAACTATATTGTGAAAATGTGTTCATTTCAACAAACATTTGTGAGAGTCATTTAGATATTAAAAGTTTTACTATCTGTATGTCACGACGTTACCTAAACCGCCAGCCGCCATATTTTTCTTGTAAGGGACGTCTTAAGAACATAATCAAATCGAATAAACAACAGCGAAAGTTAAATCTAAAGTTTGTGCACTACACACGCACATATGACATTTGTTTGTTTCTGTTCTTATGACGTCACGATAATGGTGGCTGTCGTTTTGGCGCAAACATTTATCGTTTAAATTTTAACCATATTTTCTTTGCACAAAGAGATATTATTTTCAGGAAATAAAAATACTAGTTGACTATCGAATCGATACGAACATTTTAAAATATATTTGAAAAAATGTAGAATATCCTATTATCGCCATAAATCAAACAATTTCCACAAAACCTTAACTAGTTATTTTCTCTAAATTAACTATCACATAGCTTTTACCTTAATTCGGTATTGCTTATTTGTTCCAAAATTGACGTATGTCTTGCGGCGTTGCCAACTTTGGAAGTTCCCCCAACTCCTCAAACGTTTAGACGACACATAAAACATACGCTTTCTTCCATTCTTTATATAAATTTTGACCACCGCTCATGGACTCAAGCAACGCTTCCGGGAAGGTTCGGTGGCCTGGGCATTACCGGTGTTCTTGTCCTCAGTCCACGCAAGCCTCGCAGTGATTTTGAAAATTTTAGAGCGCTCATCCTGCCCCTTAATTATTCCTTTTGAGGACGAGGCCAAGGACACCTGGGACATTGCTAGTGCCGGCAGTAATATGCCCAAGAACACATTTTCCCAAGGGCTTTGGGACGAGCCCATCTGCAGACTGGTACGGAATAGACTTTTTAACACGTCTTCCAGACCTGCAGAGCGGGCTCGTCTTTTGGCTGCGGAGACGTGGGAATCGGGCGTTTGGCTGCAGGCTCTACCATCAGTCAATACTGGAAAATTAATGGGCCGCATAAGCTTTTTAAAGAAATATCAAAAAAGCTTACTGAAGCCACCCGAGACCCCAGAGCCGGAAACTACTTGTCACAACGGGTAGCCCTTGCTATCTAACGAGCCAATGCTATCAGTTTGCTAGGTACTCTGCCAGATGGGCGACCTAGGAAGATTTTTCTATTTATAGATATTTCTAGAGATAGCCATATTTGTAGATAAGTCTTCTTTTTTTAAGTATTAATATTTAGTTTATTAATTGGATCTATATTGTATTTTAATAATTGAAATAAACTACTAATTATTATCGACTTGAACCATCCTAAGGAACCACTCTGTCGGTAAATTTAAGCTGCATGAAAATCCTTTCAGTAGTTTTTGAGATTACCGCGAACATACAGACAGACATACTCAGTGGGGGACTTAAATTTATAATAAATTTTAGAGAAAAGTGGAAAGTGTGCGTATTGACCCACCCACGCTAGTTAACACGACCTTAGGCTAAGACTATATTATATTTCAGAACATTGAAAACATAACTCTGCGCTAATAAGCTGAAAATCAAAGTGTCGAGTGTCAAACTGTCATAATATATGACATTACATTTCATATATATTTGCAAGAACGTTGTCCAGATAGCGATGTTGTTATGCCAGCTATGGTCCAAAAGATTCAACTAATTTAATAGTATGCAAATATTACGAAAAGGGAACAGTCCGTTAAGTAGGTACAATCTATTAATGGTGTCAGCGATCTCTGTATGCCAAGTATACTTAATAATCTTAAAATATTTCTTCATTATTCTCCGTTAGCCACCTATTAATATTTCTTTTAGAAAGTTATTACGGTTAAATTATTATTTTTAAATTCAGCAGATAATTTATAAAAAGTTTAACAGCCATACAGTAATTGCTCCTCATATAGGTACTGCTATTACACTTAGGATGGCGACGCAATCCGTCGGTATGTACTTCGTTATTTCTCATAAAATAATGGGTTTTTTTTTTTCACAAAAATACAAATGTTTATATGAACATTAATACTACATACACGGTACAGCTAGGATCGCCAAATTTCGTTGCAACGCAACGAAAAACGTTTTTTTCGTTGCAAACGTCGTTAGTGGTGTGCAACTTTCAAATGGACCTACTTGACAGATCGCTCTATGATTTCTATAACATATTACTGGTAAAAGGTATGACACAATAACTCGGTTTCGTCGATAGTGTGATTACAATTGCAGCAAAATACAATTAATAAATAAAATAATAGCCTAAACTGACCAAGAGCATGTCACGACATGTCTAAGGAGGGTTCCGTAACTATCAATACACAATAGGCATTCTTTAAATTACTACAAAAGTTATTGTCATAAAGTTATTACAGAAGCTAGGAGAGCGGCGGATAGACAGACGGACGGGCAGAGTGAAATTATAAGGGTTTCTTAAGTATTACGGAACCCTAAAAACACGACCGAAGCTCGCGGCAATTTTCCGTGTATGTGCTCGAATCCTTTCAGGCCGAACCTTAGATTAAAACGCCTAGAAACCGGGTACGCGCACTAAAAGTGAAGTAAATCATACTGAGCCATATCGGCACTTGATATTTGACTCGACACTTGTGTGTTCGATTTCAAGTTTTATTTTACTAACGCAGAATTATATTTTTAGCATTCCGAATTTTCTCCGGCCTTCCGGATTTCGGATCATATAGTTCCAGCCTTATCTCATTAACCTTTCATAAAAGTGTGCCCTATTTCTCATTTGACGAAAGCATCCACTAAGGAAGGGTTTTTAAAAACTCGATGCCCAAGGTGATGAAATATGGGATAAAAGTTTGTATGGTTTTTTTTATTCCTTGGACATATTCGCATTAAATTTCATGTGAATTATATTTATTATAAAATATTTATAATTATTATAAAATATTATAAAATAATGAATAACGTATTTTAGAATTTTTCAATATTCAACCCCCAAGTAAAATAGGGGATGAAAGTTTAAAAATATTATAGAGATATCGCTTAAAACCCAATTTCACGCGGGCGAAGCCATTTGTACCTTTGCAGGCACTATCTAACTCTAAAACTTTTATCTAGAACTCTATTGAGTTCATCTGTCATCGTTTTCAAAAACAATTTCGTTCGCTGGGTTTTTTTTCGTTTTTTTTTGCATATCCGACTACCACGGAAAAGACTTAAGTGTCAATTTTCGGGTTAATATAATATAGCGGAGGACACTCACAAATAATGTGGCTTTCTATTGATAAAATAAATTTAAAAATAGGTTGAAGTAGATCTAGAGATTACCCCTTACTATCTCGATAATTCACAAACTCACAAAGAAACAAACTTTACCTCTTTATAATATTAGCTTTAACTCTTTATAATGTTAGTTCAGAACCGTACTTTTTCCTGCGTTAAAAGTAGCCTATGTGTTGATTCAGAGACTAAACTAAACTTTTATATTTATGAACCGATAGAAATGAAACAAACACAAAATTTTTAGTAAAGCAAATCAAAACGCATTAGTGAAAACCGCATTCAAATCGGTTAAGCCGTTGTCTTCGTACGCGCAAAAACAATTAACGCGGGAACCGTACATTTTTTCGCAATAAAAAGTAGCCTATGTCTTAATCCAGAGTCTAACTACTACAGTACCAAATTTCATTAAAATCCGTTCAGTAGATTCTGAGATTAGCGCGTACAAACGTACAGACAAACAGATAAATTACAGACAAAAATTCTAAATTCATTGTTTTGGTTCTATACCGTTCATAAAGACAATGTAATGGTTTTTCTTATTTATCTTCCAAGTACAGACAGCGACCAGTTACAAATTAATTATATGTATAGACGATTATTATCTATTATAAACATTTATTTCACACTATTCTAGTTACGTTACAAAACTCGAATGAAAAGCTATATTATTTGAATTAATTTCGTTAACAAACGTATATTATACACTAATATTCAATGAGAATTTTTTTTTCTAATTCTATTAATTACAAAATGACACCAGAAGGTTTTTGACTATACTTATATTGGTCACCCTTATGTTTCGATATTGTGCAGTTTATTCTATTCCTTTTCTAGAAAACCCCTTTCAGTATAATATTTTTCAGGACAATACTTGATTCCAAATGCTAAAAATACAAAAACTAATGTTTTATATTTTTGTTATATTTTAATTGTTGTACTTATAGAAATTGTATTATCACTTATCAATGTAATATGAACGGCCTGAGGTGAACAACTTTTACCTCCTGAAAATAATCTTCATTGATCATCACAAATATCTACCTACTTAATATTTTCACGTGAATGTTTTAGGCTTGAATGGTCAACTAATAACTTCCTTGTATCATGTATTAGGTACCTATATGTATTTGTTAATATATAATATTAAAACGGTAACCCTAGAGTCCCTAGAGTTTATGTCTTAGTTGAGAAAATGTTTAATTGTAGTAGGTACAAAACTTTTTAATAATATCGGGAATTCAAAATCGTAGAGACTACAGTTTAACGTCTATTTTAAATAACACTTTGCTTGACACTGATCTCAGCTCGGCGTTTATAGGCCATAAAATATGAATACATCTACACAGCGTCGCTCAAATACACGTCCACCTACGTATAACATACATAAAAACATTTTGATGCATGCGCGCCACTGGCAATAAAATATTACCTATCGCCAACTTTAGCGCACGCACAAAAAAATTTAACTTCTCCGCAAAACATGATTGTTTTCCTATACGGTCATACTTTGCGGAAAAGTTGACAATATTTCGCGTGCAATAACATCGAGAAACAGAATGCAAATGGTGGAGGAATGTGACAATTTTGTTGCCAGTGCGCGCATTACTTTAATATCACTACAATTCTTACTACTTTATAACTATTTACAACGTCATACGTTTACAACGGTGTGCGTAAATATCGCTAGAACTTACTATATCTTTATTGACAAGTAAAACAATCACAGATTAATAAACATAATGAACTATAACACAAATATAGTAAAATTGTGTGCGAAGTGCGAGTTTTTGTCGTGCTACTCGCCATGGAAAAGTTAAACATACAAAACATTTGTATGGCATTGAAATAATTATCATTGTTTTCCACTAGAGGCGTTTACTTGTAAGAAAATGTTAAAAATGTAGTTAACTTCTTCACGGCGAAGTAGTGACAAAAACTCGCACTCAACACAAAGGCCGGCCATGGAAACATTTTTGAGCACTTAACAAATTTCCAAGACGAACGCAATGGTATCTTAAAGTTACATCACATCTATATAAATATAGCTTTGGCACATATTCGACACATTTACATCCCTAGTGCGTCCGCAGTCCGCACCAATAAATTCATAAAACAACTAAACTAATCGTTGACAAATTGATGAAAATTTAATAGACGTCCGTAACTATTATTAGTTGGCTACTTGACAATTTTTTGAAATTTATTTAAAACTTTACTTAGGCTTATTTTATACCTCCTTCAAACATTGACGTGATAACTTGTTATGAATCGATGAACGCCGACTGGACGCAGATTTATGCGGTTATAATATCGATTTATGACAGGCGGAACGTGACAATCAGGCGAAACGTGACAACTTTTCGTGCGTGCCGGCGTTCATTGATTTTTAAGACGTTAACACGTCAAAAAATAATTGTAAGTATAGTTACTGTTATCATTTAAATTACCATTTAAATCACATTTCATGCTTTTCCGTGACAACAATCAAGTAGCCAATTTGTATTTAATTACCAGACTGCGCGATGGAATGGAGGGTAATGTGTTTATCAGCCTATGTATGTGTGTATGTTTGTACCTTTTCCCACACGTTTGGCCTTAATAGTGCTGCCCACTATTAAGACCAAACGTGTGGGCCGATTTTGATAAATTACAAGTCATTTATGTCGTCATGACGGCGCGACCGTCATAGAAAACATAAAAATTTGGAAAAATTAAAATGGCCGATTTTGGACGCCATAACGTGAAAATAAAAAAAATAAAATCGACTGTCAAACGGGGTATCGTTGAATAGGTGCTTTTTTGTAAAATTGTTATGGACATCGTTTTCCAGGAATTTGGGGGTGCTTAATACAAAAATGACATAAATTTTGAAATTCCAAGTAGGTTTTTTGGCGTCCGGATTACAAATTATTATTTTTAAAGAAAAAATTAAACCAACTTCCAAAGTAATTATTATTTTTAACCGAATTCAAGAAAAGAGTTATACGTTCGGCTGTATTTAAAAAAAAGAATTTTGAAAATCGGTCCACAGACGGCGGAGTTATCGTTGAACATACTAATATAACATTGTTGACCGATTTTCAAAATTATTTTTTTGATGTAAAGGATATACTTGGATGTTGGTCCGGTTTTCACAAAAGTGGTGACTTGATGATGATGGATCCGTAAAGAATCGAGGGAACTCCTCAAAATGTATATGGACACATAAAGTGATTTCGACTTTTTCTGAAGTAACCCAAGCATATGCTACCAAAAAGTAAGATTTCGCACCAAGATATACCCTGGATCTAAAAGTACTGAAAAGAACTCCTGACTCCTTATAGATACATGTTTGCAAATTTCGACATTGCATAAAGAATTTCAAGCAGAGTTCCACGGAACTTACAGTCATCGTTAGTTACTTTTTTTACTTAAACATTAAAGCTAAACGGCTGGCTCAACGAAACAAACATTCTGTAAAAATTCACGTTGGTAACTAGTCCATGTGATTAACTATGAAGGAAAACTAAAACGGCTAGGATAATGATGGCCATGTTAGTTAAGGAGTTATAGATGCCTAATTTGTATAAGGAGCTTACTTAAAAAACTTCGTACAATTAAATAATTATTTTTAAACAAAAAATACACAAAAAAGTATGGAATACATTTTATTTACTAAATAATTCCCCGTTTAAATTCGGCCAAAATTTTAACTATTTCTCTACTCAATTTTGACGTGACAACGTCTTATAATTCGATGGAGCCGGCTGCACGCACGAAAAAACATGACTCATGCGGCGTTACCGGCGTTACCTCGCTAAACATGACGCATGCCGCGTTACCTCGCTCTGAGGCGTTCCATTTCTTATGACGTTGTCACGTTCAATTATCGTCAGTAAACCGACTTTACAGACAACCGATTTTTTAAATTTTAAAGTCGATACCAGCCTGAACATCATCCTAATCAAACTATATATTTTAAAATAGAACTCACGTTCAAATTTGCTGGTACCGACTTAAAAATTAAGAAGATTGAGTAGAGAAATAGTTGAAAATTTTCAAAGATATCTGTGTCACGATTTCGAACAACGCCGAAATCATCAAACGTGTAGATATAAGGACTTAAAGAGTTCTGTTTAGTATTTTTTGATCCAGGGTATATACCTTGGAGCAAAATTTTGCTTTTTGGTCGCATATATGCTTGTGTATCATCAGAAAAAGTTGAAATCACTATATGTGTCAATATAAATTTCGAGGAGTTCCTTCGATTCCTCATGGATTTTTATGATGGCACATCAGGTCACCTTGGTATCAAAAGGACCAAATTTGGGAATAATCCCAATGTATAATAAACTCTATATAGCAAAAAAAATAGTTTTAAAATCTATATATATATATATATTCTACAGACGGCGGAGTAATCGTTGAATATACTTAAAAACTAAAAAAACATACAGCCGAGCGAATAGCCACCTCCATTTTTTGGATGTCGGTTAAAAAATTAAAACCGCCTTCCTAAGTAAAATGCACAAAAAAGTATGAAATAAAACTTATTTTCTAAATAATTCACCTTTTAAATTCAATGCAATAAATAGTAATAATATAATAAATTATGTTTGATAAAAATAAAATGATAACATGTGGTGCACCGCAAAAATGCAAGGTTACCTACAGCACTATGGTTATATACTTCTATGGTTTTAGTTTATTTTATAATATTGTGAAGATGGCTTTGAGAGGAAAGTGTTAGAAATCATTAAAAAATTACGACGAAGATATCCTTACTTATATAATACATATTATAGACTCGAAAGTTTTAAAAGTCGAAAGCTGTATGGATGTTCGTTGCTCTTTCGCGTAATAACAACTGAACACGTAATAATGACTTTAATTAAATTTGATGTAGTTTAGTCTCTGGATTAATACATAGGCTACTTTTATTCGCAGCAAAAAGTACGATTCTTCGAGATTTCATTTTCGCGTACGAAGTCTGGCTAACATCTGGACTATACTAATATTATAAAGTGGTACAGTTTGTTTCTTTGTAAGTTTGTGACTTACCGAGATCGTAAAGGGCTAATCTCTGGATCTACTTCAACCGATTTTTAAAATTATTTTACCAAAAGAAAGTCACATTATACTATGCGAGTGTCATAGGGTATATATAAGTATTAACGCGAAAAATGTTGTCTTCTCCGGGTCGGGTTTGAAAAATAAATCGAAAAAAAAAACCGGCGAACGATATCGTGTTTGAGAGACGCTGCCTTATCGATGAGATATTTATTATTGAGTGCTAAATAAAAGTTGTTGAAAAGTTGGCTGCAAAAAAATCAGCGACATCATGTTTGTGTCACAAATAGATGATTTTTATGTTAGAAAAATATAATTCAATCGTAACTAAGGTGATGTTTATTGTTAATATTCATCAATAATTATGAATGTTTATCAAAATAAGATAACTTATCGTCTCAAGTGCTTAAAACATGAGATATTTTCCTTTTACTGCACATAATTTGGAGTAATGGTTAAATAGATAAGGATCTGTATGATCCGGAATCCGGAAGGCCGGAGAAAATTCAGTGCGCTAAAAGTAGAACTATGCGTTTATACAATAGAGCTGAATATCGAACACAAGTATCAAGTAAAATGTTAATGTCATATATGACAGATCGACAGTCGACACTTTGGTTTTCAGCTCTTTTCTATTAGCGCGTATTTCTATTTTCAATGCTCTGAATTTTCCCCGGCCTTCTGGGCATCCGGACAATATTATAGCTCCAGCCTAAGGTCGTGTTAACTAACATGGCGTGGGCGGGACTTTGGGAAAATTAAAATTTTCGAAACGCAATACGCACACTTTTAACTTATCTCTAAAATTTATTATAAATTTTAAGTCCCCCGCCGAGTATGTCTGTCTGTATGTTCGCTTTTGCCCGCAGCTTCCCTTGAGTATTAGTGGCAAAAAACTTCTTCAGCAAATATACCTACTGCATTATATTATATATAACGCATAACCATTAACCGCCTCCTATTTTGTAAGTCGGTTAAAAATAACAAAATTTTAGTTGTAGTTAGTAGTTGTAGTAGTAGTTAAATAGTGGTATAATGGTACGGAACCCTACGTGCGCGAGTCCGACCCGCACTTGGCCGGTTTGTTTCAAATTGCATGTTTCCGCTATCTTGGAAATTCAAAATGCTTTTTGTAATCAGCACACCCGGAAACTTAGAAAAGAAACCTTATTTATACCAATAATATTAATTACTCGACTACCGGGAAGCCAAATGTATGTATGTATGTTTGTTTGTTCCACCGTGGCGCCTAAACTACTGGTGCGATTCTAATAAATGAGATCTCAATAGACTCGTAATAATAGCCTGGGCGGCCTGTGTGACATAATGCTGTATAATGTATGTAGTCGGGTTATAGTTTTTTTATAAATATTGTTTTTATTTTAATAAAAACTATCACCCGACTACGTAAAAAAGGGGTCTAAACGGCCGAAATAAGAAAATAATTCAGATGGAATTTCGGCCTATTTAGACCCCTTTTTTACGTAGTCAGGTTATGGTTTTTTTAACTTATTTTTATAATTAGTATTTTTCCGTTTCCCAATCGAATATATTTTTGGAATGATATTAATAAGTACCTGAGTCAAAACACTTGAAATTGGAAATATATTCTTCATCTATCGAACGAATAAGTAATATAATTAATAAAAATAATAAAACAACCCGTCTGAAAAAAAAATATATACCCCAAATGACCGAAACAATTTATTTTTGTACGATTTATCATTTGCAAATAGGTCGCGCTTCCAAATATAATGTCAATTATTTAACTTATGCTTTCAGCCCAATCTTGTTTCGGTCTTTTGAGGTAAGTATATTTTTTGCAGTCATTTATTTAATTATTTTTTTATTTTACATTTTTTAGTTTATCCAACAAATACTTGGTCGATTTAAAGCAAATATACGTCTGTTTGAATGCATTAATTACAAATTTATTCGAATTAATTAATTAAAATGGTAGCAATTATTGCTGATTAAATTTAAATACATGTAATAAGTATATTTTCGAAATCTCATTTTAATTTCCTTTATTTTGATACCCAACTCGATAGGTTTGGTTAAAAAAAATTGAACACTTACAATTTGGCGCTAAAACTGCATTTTGTATTTTTTCTATAAATTAACTATCTAAGGACACTTGGTATTTTGAGTCAAATCTAACGATATCTTAATAATTATCGGAATCCATCCAGCCACTTGGAAAATACGTAAGAATAAAGGAATTTACAAACATACAAGATACGCGCGAAAAACATTACCCAGTCGGGTAAATTATTGGACTGGATATAACTGCATGCAATAAAATCGGATGAACCGATTTTAATTGAGTTTTTTTGTTTGAAAGCTGACATGATCTCAGCTTTAAGTCATCATCATCAGCTCGTTTACTGATTGACAATAGGCTACTTGACACCATATTTAATTTCGTACATTGAAGGAGTATTTCCTTTAATACTTGACTCAGGAAAACGTATTCTAGCGATATCATAAATTAAAAACTTAAGATTGATAAATAAAGTTGATTTAAAAATATGTATTATTGTTTTTTAATTTCTACTGATGAAAACACCTCGAGGTAACTTCCGGCAAGGATGTGACGACACAAACACACTAAACACATACGTAGTAGTGAAACGGAGGGTATTTCTGTCAATAAATAGTTCATGACATCCTATAAAGTTATTTATATGTCAAAACATTAAAACGGAACGTCATACCGCCATTTTGTCTGAGCGGACTATAGCACATATTACAAATAGTACTAGTATGACGTCACAGCACATTTAATCTATCAACAAATATGGTGAATAGTGTTTTCGGTGGTTTTTAAAAAGATTTTTTTGAAGTGAAAACCTCTTTCGGCGCACCACACACACATTTTTTCGTAGGCTGTGAGGCTGATCCGTCAAACTCCGAGGTGAATGGATTGATCGGGTGAACTCGGGACCGCCGATTGCACCCGAGCAAGAAAGCACTGCAAAATTATTTTGAGTCAAATCGGACAATAACTTTTGAAGTAATTAAAAGAAAACTTTTTGCGCGTTTGATAGTTACGCAACCCTCCTTAGATAGACGTGTCCTGACAAACTCTTGGTTAGGTTATATTCGATTTATTTTGCGAATCCGACTACCACGGAAAAGACTTAACATTATTCGGGTTAATAAGATACAGCCTATACATTTACAAATAATGTGGCTTTCTATTGGTAAAAGATTTTAAAAAAATCGGTTGAAGTAGATCCAGAGATCAGAGATTACATGTTATAATCTAGGTAAGTCATAAACTCACAAAGAAACAAACTTTACCTCTTTATAATATTAGCTTCATGTCTTTATAATATTAGTATAGTCCAGATGTTAGCCACGACTTCGAAAGCGAAAACGAAATCCCGGAAAACCGTACTTTTTACTGCGATTACAAGTAACCTATGTGTTAATTTAAGCACTAAACTACAAACATATCAAATTTAATTAAAATCTATTCAGTTGTTATTACATGAAAGAGTAACGAACATCCATACATACAACTTAAGCGTTTATCTTATACTTTAAACGATCTTGTATATATACAGAATGTATTCAGACCAGTCCCATTAACTTCGTGGGCTTATATTAGGCCATGAGATAGATCCATTGGTGCTAGTATTTGCTTTCAATCGATTGTTTTGGTAAAATTTAAAATTATCAATACGCAATGTACAACGTACATAGTATATATTCACACGGCGGAGTTGGCGGTCGGAGGCGGGCGCGCGAGGGGTAGGCCGCGCAAATACGTCCCCCGCGCCCGCGCAGGTGCGAATAGAGAAAATCAGCTGATACTAGCAGCTGTACCGTATGTAGTAAATAAACCACGAAAATTACATAGATTAATAACAATCTTATTTAAAGTTAGATAGCTCCGTGGCCTAGTGGGTAGACAGTTTGATTCGCACTCAAGAGAGTGCAGGTTCGATTCCCAGGTTGTGGCGTGTACCAATGAGACTTATTTTTATCTCAAGTATATTATACGGACGCTCTAACGGTGAAGGAAAACATCGCACATGGTTGGCCTATTGACCATTTCTCTGGACTGACTGACTATGCTGTGAGAATGCCGTATGTGCTTGGGCAACCATACGACATTTCAAACCAACTGTCCCAGGCACTACAGTATTTCAAGAGTAGTTACTTCGCTCGGAGAATACTGTATAAATCATCAAATAACGGATGAAAAGGCCTCAGTTCCTAAGTTCAAATAACATTCAAGTACCTATTTACTAACTTTTGTTAAGTTAACATTTAATTACTTTAAATTTTTTGTTCTGATTAAGAAAAAGAAATGAAAATAAAATGAGATAAGATACATACAGTTAAATCGAACAGCAAGTAGCAACTGGCCTACCGTGCCGACATCTAAGCATTCTAAAATGCTTAGACGTTGGCACGTTAGGCCACACTGCGGGCTCCAAGACGAGGATCCCGGCGCACTGACTAAAATTAGCTCCTCGATATTTACGTCCAGTTGCCGCCCACCGCTGGAGGCTCAATGGGCCTATTTTCTACCACTCGCATGCCTGTGTAATGGTACGGGAGTCTGAAAGATGGCGGGCATGAGTATATCACCTCCGGTAAATCCTCAATGCCTCTGCGACATTCCCAAATGCTTCACATAAGCACATCATCATCATACCATAGTAACGCGTGGTATATGCGTATGGCGAAGGCATTTAAGGATAAAAAATCGCAAACAAGTCACAAACACGAAAAACAAGTCAAAAGAAACAAAACAGTTATTACTTATTAGGGTCAAGGAGGCAACAGTGACTCAGTCGACAACAGTGACTCATATAAGTTTCCACGTTAAGAGAAATCATGATTAGGTTTGTCTCTTTCACACATTGTAGCACGTGACCCGCAAGCACTTTTGAACTAGTCGGCCGGCAGGTGGAGTGCCGTTAGGTTGTGTTATAGACAGAAAACAAATTCCGCGTTGATAAATTTTAATTTTAAGGTAAGTTTATTTGGATTTTTTTGCGTAAAACAATAGCAATTAGTTATAACTATTATGTTTGCTGGTTGGTAGATATAGTATAATCTTCATTTATACAGTTTTTGTACGAGATTGGATTTTGGTTTTGTTATTACAAATCGAAATTTTCAAAATGGCGTAGGCGTGCACAGTGGCTCAATTTTGAAAAGTACACAGTGGCTCGTGAGTCACTGTGTACCTTTGTACTAATACTTCTTATTTAAATACTTAGAATTGCTATATATTTATTTATTTTGATTGCTATATTTAAAGGCAAAATTGTTTGTTCTTTAGAATGCCACGACCTCAAAAAGAAAGAAAAATTGGTAATGTCCCTGCCGAGAGTATAAGGAAAGGATTGATATTAATTCGAAACGGAGAGTCTATACGTAAGGCTTCGGACAATGTTGGAGTCTCTTTTGCCACTTTAAAACGATACCATCATAAATTTAAAGATGCTCCTTCGCTGGAAGATTTGACAACATACCAACTGGAGCCTAACTATTCAGTCAATATGATTTTCACAACTGAACAAGAGATTATACTAAAAAACTATATAACGCATTGTGCTCTTCTGTTTTACGGATTGACTGCAAAAGAAAGCCGGAGACTGGCATATCAGTGTGGAAAAATCAATAACTTGAAAATGCCTTTATCTTGGGAGGCGAAACAAATGGCCGGCAAAGATTGGTTAATTAGTTTCAGACGCAGACATAATATATCGCTGAAAAACCCCGAAGCCTGCAGTCTTGCCAGAGCTACGGCTTTTAACAGAGTCAATGTAGATAAGTATTTTGACAACCTTGAAAATATAATGGCTCGAAGTCCCCATTTTTCCGACGGCACCAGGATTTTCAATTTGGACGAAACGTCCACCACTACCGTTCAAAAACCGCAAAAAGTTCTTGCGCCAACGGGACGAAAGACTATAGGAAAAGTTACTAGTGGAGAGAGGGGCACATTGATAACAACGTGTTGTATTATTAGCGCAAGTGGAAATTTCTTACCTCCTGTTATGGTATTTCCCAGGAAAAACTTTAAAGATCATATGATCAAAAATACACCACCTGGGACACTTGGTTTGGCAACACCGACTGGGTGGATGAATTCAACAATTTTTCCAGAGGTGATAAAACATTTTGTTAAACACACCAATTCATCAAAAGAAAATCCATCTATTTTAATTATGGACAATCACGAATCCCATCTCAGTATTGCAGCCCTAGATTTAGCGAAAAATGCAGGGGTTCACATTCTAACCCTTCATCCTCACACGTCGGCTAAGTTGCAACCCCTTGATGTGGGAATCTACGGTCCATTTAAAACTTTTTACAATGCTGCAATTGACTCCTGGCTTTTGAGGAATCCGGGAAAACCAGTAACTATTTACGACTTGGGTGAGATAATTGGATCTGCCTTTCAAAAAGCCATGACTCCAAAAAATATTACGAGCTCTTTTGCAAAATGTGGAATTTTTCCGTTCGATCGACACATATTTACAGACGAAGATTTTCTGCCAAGCTCTGTGACTGATCGCCCTTACCCAGAAGATAATCGAGATGACGGAGCTTCAACACCTGATTCTATTAGCTTACTCGATGAAAACATGCCTATCATTCCAATAACAGAACCAGAAGTAGCCCTCAGAAGCACACCATTTACGTCTACAAGTACAGACATCCAAGCTGTTACACACTTCGAAAGCATGCCTACCACGTCTACCATTACAAGTGCACAAGCAGCTACAGCCTTGTCCACGTCTCCCGTTACAGTCACACAAACAGCCTTTGTATACATGTCTATGACTACAAGTGCCCAAGCAACTTCAGGATTCGTAAGTACGCCATCCTCCTCGGCTATTACAAACACCAAAGAGATTCCAGCTTTAACAAACAGCACGCCATTAATTTCTGCACCCACCCAAGAAGCACCAGATTTTGTGAGCACGCCACCCACGTCTACATTCACAAACACGGCCATGTCCCCCCAGCCATCTTCTATTATAAACACCCCCTCTAAGATTACAAATAAAACAACTTTTACTTCGCCGTTTGAATTTAGAGATCCCATAAAAGCTGGTCCTAGAAAATCTAACAGAAAGCGTAGACCTGGACGTAGCATAATAGCTACCGATACTCCAGAAAAGACCATGATTGAACAAGAAAAAAGTGCTACTAAACGAAAAAATGAAGCCAAAAGAAAGAAAACTTGCCGAACGGTACTAGATAGCGACGAAGAAGAAGTAAATCAGAATAAACAAATCCAATTCGCTGACTCTGAAGATGATATTGACTGGGCAGAACAGCAAGAAGAAGACCCTGAAGATGCTAAAGAAGTTTTAACAGAGATAGACTTAAAGAACCCTTTACCTCATTCACCTAAAGAAGGGGAATTTGTCATAGTACAATTAACATCAAAAAGGCAAAGATTGTTGTTTATTGGAAAGATATTAGAGGAAAGAAATCGTAATCTTGATTACTACATATCATTCTTAAAACGTAAGCCTGGCACTGAAAGATTTGTAATGCCAGATAATCCTGACCTGTCGCTTGTAAACGAGTCTGATTTAAAATATATATTGCCAGTGCCATCTTGGGTTGGGACCTCTTCTAGGCCATTCTATAGTTTCCCTATTGATTTTTCTTCTCTACCCATTGGTTAAATTCTTCCAAAATATCATAATGTTTTTAACTCAAACTTTTTCTCTTGATTTTGATTTGATAATAATTAATTTTTTGTAACATTCTGTGATTTAAATTATTGATTAATACAGTAAAGACTACTAGTAAATAAAAATATTTAGTTTAAGACTGAGAAAAGCTTACTTAGAACTTAATGGTTCCTTAACAATATAAATAAGACTGTTTATTGCAAGACTGTTGTTAATGTTTATATATATTTTTAAGTTTGTGATAATAATAAGAGAAGACATATTATTATTTACTTTATTTTATAAGAAAACTCATTGTTAACATAGTTTGTAGAATGTTGGTAAAATTGTTGATTCGACTGGATACTAAGTCAATAAAATTGATTTTTAAGTTTGTTTTTGTATAAGTAAATAAAAACTTATTTGTTTTTTCTTTAATTAATAAATAAAAACTGGATTAATTTTCGTTTTTTTTATTACTCCTTTTGATGAGTCACTGTGTACCTTTAGAGCCACTGTGGACCACAGGGTTGGGTCACTGTGTACACATGGGTGTGCACAGTGGCTCAAAAGTATTTTTTTTTTTATTCTATTTTTTATTATATTTTTACTTATTTTATGGAATTGTGTTGATTCAAAATTAAACTATAATAGTTAATTAACAATATGCAAAAGTTTCACATGAATCCCGTCATAATTTATATTTAATTTACCTTTTTGAAAAACATATGAGTCACTGTTGCCTCCTTGACCCTACAAATAAAACAGTTATTAAAATAAACGAAAGTCAAAATAAACAAACGAAAATTTAACGAAGATAAGAAGTAGATAATTTAAAAACATAACATGGAACGTCACTCGGAAAAGCAGGTTTACACTTACAGCCAACTGACCAAACTTAGAAAATGATTTTATGTAAAAAACATAGGCATGTGTCCAGAAATGTGTCGATAGTTTTTCATATCGATAAATTACTATTTGATTTGCATACGCATGAACTTATTCCAAAATCTACTGGAGGCTCAAGTCACGTAAAAGAGCGAAGTGAGAGGCGCGTCGGAGACGATAATCGCATACCATCAGGCGATCTGTCTGCTCGATTGCCGGTCATAAATCATAAAAACCCAGCTTGATATAAAAACAGTAAATTATTTATTACAAAAAACTAAGGAAAGAAATCATATCAAACAATTAACTAATTTAAATATCGACTACGTACACGTAAATGTTTCAATTTTCATAGGTCACGTCATATAGTAGGCCCGCATAGCGTCGGCATTCTTTGAATTTTGCCGAAAGTGACGAAAGAACTATGTTATTTTAAAATAGATTTTCGAATTTAGTTGCGGTTTTTCTCTAGAGGTTGTCGTCTGATTTGAGTTTCACTATTAGGTCGTATTTAAAAACGTAGTATTGTGTTGTTAACTTTTCAGTGATACGTGTAATGATTTATGATGCTAGCAACGATTTTCAAATTTCAAAATGCAACAAAAACACTTTCTAACAACTTTAAGTTTTAACTTTTAACGTGACACCTTGCCGCGGTTACCTGATGGTCAATGGATTCCGTAAACTTAGTACTAGGAGTAGACTTAGTACCTACTACATACTAGCAGTCATTCAGTACTCAATACTTCTTTCATGTAAGTAAATAGCTATTAGCCATAGTTTTACTTATTATGATCGGTGTAATTACGTACGTAACTTATTATCATTAATAATAATTTACTAATGCGACTTCGGGCACCCTTTTATACACCTACTTAGTTTCATTGTTACCTACAGTTCAACCACGTTACATCTTTCGGTTATTGTCGTTTTTCAAACACTGTCTGTAATTTCGATAGGAAAGCGATGATTGCCGTTGGACATTAAGAATTTAGTTGTACTGTACACAGGGTTTGTTATTTGTCAAGCAACATTTCGTGCGTGATTTACGAACCACACTGCAGGCGGCGTAGAGCAGGGATTCCTAAAGTGGGTTCCGTGGGATAGTCATCAAGGATCAAAGTTCAGCCAAAATTATTTGAAATTATGAAATCCAAACATCCGTCACTTTTGTGTGTGTACGGTTGTAAGTCACTGCTATCTGCATACATTAAACATCGCTGAACGCGTGTACTAAGGCAGGAGTACGGCGCGGTGGCGGCCGGTGCGTCAGCTGACGGGTCATTGGCCGGCGATTGTCAGCTTGGTATGCGTACCTGCGCATAATTTTTGTATTGTTTGGAAATTCGGAATGTGGGGGTACGAACCCCGGAAAAATAAATATTTTTGTGATTCTTATTATTTCTTTTCTTTTAAATTATTTTATAGTCCTACTAAAACTCCGAGCAAAGCTCAGCCTCCCAGGTAGTACCTGGGAGGCTGAGCTTTGCTCGGATATTATAAGTAAGGATATCTTCGTCGCCGTGTTTTAATGATTTCGAAAATCTTTTGAATAGGAAAACGTTAATAGGTATTAGGTGTACCAATAGATTTTGACCTAAAACATATTTGGGATTGTGTTCACCCATCCTAGATGTATCCACGACCGGCGTTGCTTAATATGATTTAGCGCTACGAACATAATATAACTTCTCACTTTTAACTCCTGGTATGTTAACATACATCAATGATTAGGTAATACCTACGTAAACAACTAATGAACTAGTCAGTTATCAACTAATCAGTTATTTTATAAAATTTTAAATGTTATGTTTTTTAGACTGACATAACTTTTATATTTATGAACTGATTGAAATGAAACAAACGCAAAATTTTTAGTAGAGAAACCAAAACGCATTAGTGAAAACCACATTCAAATCGGTTAAGCCGTTGACTTCGTACGCGCAAAAACAAATATAGCGGGAACCGTATATTTTTCCGAAATAAAAAGTAGCCTATGAATTAATGCAGAGTCTAAACTACTACCATACCTAATTTCATAAAAATCGGTTTAGTAGATTCTGAAATTAGCGCGTACAAACCTACAGACGAACAAACAGACAAAAATTCTTCAAATATCTTTTTATCTTCCATGTACAGACCAGTTACAAATTTATTATATTTATAGATTGAGTAGAGAAATAGTTAAAATTTATGCCGAATTTTAAAGTGGAATTATTTAGAAAATAAGTTTTATCATAGTTTTTTGTGTATTTTTACTTTGGAAGTCAGTTTTAATTTTTTGATTAATTTCGTACCGGGAAAAGCATTGAAACATAAAAGTTCGAAATTTTTTGCTAATTCGAAATACATTTAAAATATCAAAAACTATAATAATTATTGTTGTATTTACATTTTGTTGCGTTACTTTGCTATTAGGCAAATGCAGGTACCTACTTATATGGCGTTTTTATAATCTTAATAAAAATACTAGTCCTTTTGTGTGTTGATTGAATTTTCATGGGGTTGGACGCTAATATGGACCGCGCCAGTTGGGCCCACCATAATTTTCACCTGCAATAAAAAAAATTTACACTTATAGGTACTGCTTAGCAAAAAGAGTGTGACGCTGTGACAGTTATTTAGGAACTAAAAACGTTTTCAACTTTATCATCTTAGGAAACTCCACAAATAAATTCTTACTGTTTACAGAATAAGGATTTCTTCGCCGTCGTATTTTAATGATTTCGAAATACTTTTGATTTGGATAACATTAGTAGACATTAGACGTATGTGGACCTTAAATATATTTGGAATTGTGGTCACCTAGGTGCTTAGTTAGCTCTATGTATATCTATATCTATAAATCCATCGAGCTTCTTAATCAAAATTCCTCCTGGTATTATGTATTACACTTCAATGATTAGGTCATACCTACGTTAAGTTTCAGCCAATTCAACTGTACGGGATATCTATAGAAATTAATATATTACTAGCTTTTAGCCTCGGCTCCGCCCGCGTGAAATTGAGTTCAAATAAACGGTATCTTTATAAGATAATTTAAAGCCTATATTCGTAATTCTGATGCACCTAGTCGTAATATAGGTGCGCGCAGAGTACCTGCATCGGTCGCAGTTGGCCGCTTGAATTTATTTTTCTCTTTTGTGTACTTTTTAACCGACTTCAAAACAAAAGGAGGAGGATAAATATCCTAAAAAGATTTTCAGGATAATCTAGTTTTAAGTATTTTTCATAAAAAGTACATTTTTTGTCTTTTCTTGTATCTCTTTTTTGTAATTTGAGCCTCTGGTATGTTTGTTTATACGTTTTTTTAGAAGATGGATTGCTCTATACATTTTAACTTAAAAAAAATCTGTTTGCAGAATAAAATGAGTCGTAGAAGATGTGAAACAAAAAAAAAAACTATTTTTCTTTCTGGAATATGACAAAAAAAATCTATGAAAGTTAGATTGCAGATGTGCTTAAAAACATCTCCATTTTGTCAGCTATCCAAAAAATTTAGGATAACATCAGACCTCATAAAAAAAGCTAAGATAAAAGGCCCCCAGGTAGCATAAAAAACCGGTCTTTCGTTACTGTCCTTGGTTGAAATGGGATGCGTGCGAGCGGGATGTCATTCGTTTTGTGTAAGCAAGAAAAAAGATTTTGATTCAGTATTTTGAATGGTCAAACAAAAGTTGTTTTGTTTAGTCTGCTCATGCGATTCGTCCGTGGTAGATACGATTCTTGCTCTGTGTTTTCTGTTTTAATCCGACTCTGCAGGTATTTCTGGACTGATCTTTCTTTTTCGTGACTGTGCTTGCTTTATGGACTTGATTTTGTGCTTCTGATGTGGAACTGTTGAAAATGGCGACCTATACATCGTATGGGTCATATTACAACGTATAAGTATATTCATCGTTCGTATAGTATACGAACGAGGAATATGCTGATATGTTACGGATATTGCAATGGTGTATCAGCAAGAGCTCGTGCTGAATACATACAACGGTATCCCAACCGCCGCGCTCCGGACTTCAGTGTGTTTGATGGAGTTTACTGACGAGTTAGAGAGACTGGCTCTGTTTCAAGACGACGGTCTGACCTGGGTCGTCCACGATTGAATGATGACGACGAGCAAGACAACGAAATAATGCAAAGATTTAGATTGGATCCAACTACTACAACTAATGTTGTTGCCAGACATCTTGGATGCTGGACAGAAACTATCTAAAATAAGACTCAAAAAAGACAATGAATCTAAATTAGTACATTTTATGAGAACAAAGGAATTTCAAACTTCATTAAAACCGTTAGTCGAAGATAAATTGCTCAGCACTAATAATAGAAGGCATCACACAACTTGCTGTATACAACCTGTATAAAAAGTACTGACATGCAAACAGATAGATGACGCCATCTAAATAAAATTAATATTTCACAGCACAATTGACAATAAAAAAATCATTACTGGGAGAAAGTACATTGTAGGAATTCATTAAGTAAAAATAAATCGCGTGGTGGTGTTTGCATTTATATTAAAGAACCAATTAGTTATAAAAAAATTGATTGGACCTCAAAAATCTCTCTCGAATCTCATTTCGAAAATATCGTAATCCCCGAGACAAATTGGTATATTGTCTGTATATATAGAACTCCCAATGGAAATTTTAATCTCTTTATAGAAAAATTTGAAATATTATTCAAATTAACAATTAGATCAAGGGCAACAAATAAAAAACTATTTATATTAGGTGACATTAATATCGACACACTTGTCAATAATAATAAAAGTAAATTATTTAAAACCACTCTGAAAAAGTTTAGTCTGTACTTAACTCATAACTAATCAACACGAATATCATCTCACTGTACAACTTGTATAGAGAATATCATAACAAATCATAAGTAGTGTATATCGGAAATATCGGACTTAGGGATTCCAGATCACACAAGCCAAGTCATCAAAATTCCTTGCAGTATTAGTTATAGAGAAAAATATTGGTATAAAATGAGGCGCAATATCAATTATCATATCGATATATTTTTGAAATACATTTTCCATGTAAACTTTGATGATGTTTATGAATTAAATGACCTAAACTTAGCATATGAAACATTCATACATTTATTTCAACAAATTTTTGAGCTCTGTGTACCACTACAGAAGATAAAAGTTTGCCATAATATAGATAAATCATGAAAAACTAAAGGTATATTAAAATCTGCAAAAATAAAAAGGAAGCTATATCTCCAGTCAAGAAGTAGTAAATGTTGTGACCAAAAAATTAGATACTCTCGATATTGTCAAATACTTAAACGCGTCATTTTAAACTTTTAAATTTCAAATTATCGAAAAGAAATACAAATATTAAGTGAATAGGCAAAAGCACTAATACAACTAAAGCCACATGGCAATTAATAAAAAGACAAACGCAATCAACACAAACTCTTAAATCTACCATTGATTAAATTATTCAAGATGATAAAATAAGAAAAACGCCAAATGAACTAGTGCATATATTTAAGAACATCTACATCAATCAAAATTGTAATACGGCAGGACTAGACAAAAATAAAAAACTTCCAACAAGAAATCCAAATAGTATTTTTTTGTACCTATTGATAGCTCTGAAGTTACAAGAATAGTAAAAGTCTTAAAAAATAAAACAAGTCATGGTTACGATAATATACCTATAAAAGCTGTTAAAGACAGTAGTTTCTATATTGTAAATCCGCTTGTGCACATAATTAATTAATCTAATGTAAGAAACGGCAGATTTTCCAAAAAATTTGAAAAAGGCTATAATAAAACCTATATTTAAGAAAGGATCGACGCATAACGTAAATAACTATTAGGTCTTTACCTATGAAATTGCCATTTTGTATGAAAAAATTGAAACGAATTTTTTTAATGTATTTTTTATTTGTATTAATCGAAGTAATCACCCATGCAATCAATGCATCTTTGCCAACGTAGTGGCAGTTTATTGATGCCCTTCTTAAAGAAATCTGCTGGACGGGAGGCAACAAATTCTTCAAAGGCATTTTGTACTGCCTCTCGGGTATTGAATTTTTTTCCCGCCAAGGATTTATCCAAATTCTGGAAAAAGTAGTAGTCTGTAGACCCAAGGTCTGGTGAGTAGGGTGGATGACGGAGAGCTTCCAACCTCAGTTCTTGCAACTTGGAGACCGTCTGCTGTGCAGTATGAGGTCGCGCGTTGTCGTGCAGGAGCAGCGGAGACGAGCGATTGATCAATGCTGGTTGGAGATGTGCCAGATTCTCCATCATTGTGTTTAGTTGTTCACAGTACACATCTTCAGTAATGCTCACCCCGTTTGGTAAGAAGCTGTGATGAAACACACCTCTGAGCTGCTGCTGCTGAGCACTTGCGGTTATCAAACAGAATCCATTTTTCATCGCAGGTAACAATTCGGTTCAAAATTCCTTCATTTGTGTGTCTTGAGCAGTGCAGGGCACGTCTCGAAGCGTACTTCGCGCTGGAGATCATTGAGTTCGTGGGGCACCCATTTGTCAAGTTTTTTTACCTTGCCAATTTGACGCAAATGGACCAATATTGTTTTGACGCTAACGTCGAAAGCTGCTGCTAATTCAGCAGTAGATTGTATATCATCAGCTTCCACAATCGCCTCTAATTCGTCATTGTCGACTAAAGTCTTCGGACGACCGCGAGGTTCATTTTTCAGGTCGAAATTTCCAGAACGGAAGCGAGCAAACCAATAACAGGTGGTGAGTTGTTTTGTAGTGTTAGCTCCGTAAACGTCGTTGATTTTGCGTGCCGCTTATGCCGCGTTGCTGCCACGACTGCACACGACGAGTAATTATGGAATATGAGTACCTCATATTCCATAATTACTCGAATTTTTAACATATCCATGATGACGAAAAAGATTGAAATGCGATAAAAATGTAACACTAATCAATAAACAAATGACTACTTTTGGAAAAAGAATTCCATGTTTTTAAAATAAAATTAATTTGAAATTAGAATTCTTAGCCAAACAAAAATTACTTTGATTTGAAATGGCCAGTACTGCAGAACGGCAATTTCATAGGTAAAGACCTATTATTATTATAGACCGATTGAATTGTTGCCAAGAATATCAAAAGTTTTTGAAAAGGTTATTTACTATAGATTAATATTTTTTTTAACTATAAAAAAATCTTAAATGATAACCAGTTTGGATTCCAAAATAAAAAAACTACATCTTTAGCTATATTTAAACTTATTCATTATGTATGGGGTACAATAAATGATAAGAAACAATGAGCTGTAATCTTTATCGATTTGTCAAAAGCTTTTGACTATGTAAAATTTGACGTACATTTAAATTGATTGACTTGACTTGAAATTGTTGGAATAAGAGGCATTCCAGCATTGAAATTAATAAAAGCCTATTTAAACGACAGATGCAGATGCAAGTTACTGCCATAGAAGTGTATGATTATACCACAAAAACTTTAAAAATAGTACTGTCAAATTTCGAAAAAGTATTGGCTTGGCTTTCCCCAAGGTAGTATATTAGGGCCACTTCTATTTTTAATCTACATAAACGAGCTTTCCAAAATTTTACCTAATCACTGATGTGTTATGTACGCAGATGACGCGACAATATTTATTACTAATGAATATGCAAATAAAGAAGATTACAAAAAGGAAATAAACGAAACTTTAACAAT
Organism: Phengaris arion; assembly: GCA_963565745.1. Classification (NCBI taxonomy): domain Eukaryota; kingdom Metazoa; phylum Arthropoda; class Insecta; order Lepidoptera; family Lycaenidae; genus Phengaris; species Phengaris arion. The sequence goes on from OY751437.1 coordinate 16,998,118, forward strand.
CATCACTAACTGGATCAACTCCTTAAATCTAAAAGTTAACCTATCCAAAAAGAATATCGTGTAATTTAAATCTTACCAAAGTAAACCTTCCTGTCTAAATATCTTAGTATCAAATGTTACTATTGAAAAAGTGAGCAATATTCGTTTTCTTGGTGTCTTAATAGATCAACATCTCTGGAAAGCTCATATTGAAAATATAAATTAAAAAAATTCTAGTGCTTGTTACGGTTGATAAACCGTGCTTGCTGAAACTACCAATATAGATGTTACTAGAAATGCCTACTTTGGAAATGTGTATCCATAACTATTATATGGTATCATATACTGGGGCAATTCATCAAATGTTCAATCCACATTTATCCTACAAAAAAAAGCCTACGAACAATATACAACACACCGAGTCTCTAATATATTTAGGACCATATATTTAGGACATGGGGATTTCTTACGCTGACTGGTATATACATACTTGAACTATACCAATTTGTCAAAAATAATATTCATTACTTTAGCTTTAAATCTTAAACGAAAAGGAAGGGTAAACGGGAAAACCTATCTATAAAAGTAACTAAATATCTAAATCCTATATCATAGAGATGTTGGGAACGGGCCAACAATGTCCACATGGATATGCTCGAAACGATTATCTTTTGGAAATTCCCTCAAATCTGAAATTACATGACCTTAGATCTTTTGACATTGCACATGCTTGCATGCTTTTACCCATTCTCTTACATCTAAATTCATATTAGGCCTAAAATAACGCTGAGCTACCATATTTCTGGAAGCCCTAACATCTTGATGACCCAAACTATGTACACTAATAAAAGATAGTTTTCTAAATGTTTCTGGCAAATATGGTATTATAATACTATCATTAGAAATTTCGCAATAAATTGGCTTACTAGAATTTTCTTTAATATAATATTGTTATTGCTACATGGACAATGCATCAATTGCAAAACATACTCGTCTTTCAGTTGAGCGTCAGCGATCTCGTCGAAGTCGAGTACAGTCGGACATAAAATTGTTTAGATTTCTAATCGCGACAACGTGTCGGCTACGATATTATTATCTTTTCCCGAAATATGCCGAATGTCAACCGTGAATTCGCTAATAAAAAAAAGATGTCGTGTCCTTCGGGGTGTTTCCCTATCCTCTTTACCTATTTTTGAAAAGGCGTGACATATAGCTAGTAATTCGTGATCAAACATTCAGTTGTCAATAACTTTTTAGAGAAATACCCTAGAGATTTTCATGTACTTTATTTCCATGTATGAGAGGGTTAGCCCCTCTCTTGCAATACTGCTCCTAAACATGAGTCACTCATTAATGCGAATGGGACATTTGGAAGAGGATGAGATAAAATAGTGGCTTGTTGAAGGCCGTTTTAACACTTTAAAAATGCTTCCTCAGTTACTTTTGTCAACACAATATTTGTTTTATCATTTTCCTTTGCGTTAACTATATATTTATTGAGTTCACTCTGATAAAAAGCTAAATTCGGTAAGTGAGGCCTATATAGAATCGAGAGAAGTCCTCAAAATTTGTAGGGACACCGAAAGTAATTTTGACTTTTTTTGAAGTAACTCGAGCATATGCTACCGAAAAGTGAAATGTGCCAAAGTATACCTTGGATCCAAAAGCACTTAACGGCATTTTCTCATCACCACCACCATCATCACACCATATACCATGATATTATATTGATATCTAATGTATTTCTCATCTTTTACCAAGGATATAGATTTTTTTGAACATTTACAGGTATCAAAAAGTGAAATGTTGTGCCAAGGTATACCCTGGATCCAAAAGCACTAAATAGAATTCCTCAGTCTTTTAAGATACATGTTTGGAAATTTTAAATTGTTTAAAGAACTGCAAGCATATGGCACTATTAAATAATAATCTTCACCACCACAACCATCATCAGACCATACATCATGATATTATGTTGATATAGGTATTTCTCATAATATTTTACACCGATATCAATTTCTTTCAACATTCACAGCTACCAAAAAGTGAAATGTTATGCCAAGCCTGTAAACCCAAACAACGATGTTACTGGGATCCTTGAGGAATCGAGGAAACTCTTATTAGAAAGGTTAATGATCGTTAAATCGATCGATCGAATAAAGAAGTCGCAAAATGGCCAAGAACATGCATCAGTTGTCAGCGCGTTAAAGTTCAAAGACACGTCATAATACAGCTACAACAGATACCGCAATCGCAGCGATTCGAACATATCTATATAGTACACATCGACATAGTGGGACCGCTGCGGTTATCTCGAGACAACCGATACTGTGTGACTATCACAGATCGATGTACGAAATAGCTAGAAGCAATACCAGTACAAGAAATCACAGCTGAAGTCGTAGCAAAAGCTTTCTTCGATAACTGGATCACTTGTTTTGGTGTTCCTTTACGTATCACTACAGACCGAGGACGCCAGTTCAAGTCATCGCTATTCGCTCCTACAAAAGTTTAGAATAACAAGAGTGCGCACAATTGAACGGTCAAATAGAAAGATGGCATCGCATTATGAAGACAGCGATTATGGCCTGAGGCGCATCGACACTGTGGACAACGAAAACGACAGATGAATTGACAACGAAAAACATTTCAACAGAATCAAGAATCAAATGAACTTGAAAATACTTCAAGAGTGGTGTCAAATACTCTGGCGCAGAGCTGTACATCGCAGACGAATATCACTGAAGAAACAATTATTCCTCGTATAGTTACGAGGAACGGCAGAGTCGACAAGAAGAATGTACGCTCCGCTTGAGGGGGAGCCCTCAACCGCAAGTTGGCCAACTACGAATACTGCGCGCGACCCGGTGATATTTATACACTCGGCGTGTAAGCGGGGTGTAAGATATATCTGTGTCTCTGTTACTTAATTATCTTTATTGTTATTGGATTTCATTTTGTGTTAGCAATTATCTAATATTAGGTCTTTACCTATGAAATTGCCGTTTTGTATGAAAAAATTTAAACGAATTTTTTTCATGTATTTTTTATTTGTATTAATCGAAGTAGTCACCCATGCAATCAATGCATTTTTGCCAACGCAGTGGCAGTTTATTGATGCCCTTCTTAAAGAAATCAGCTGGACGGGAGGCAACAAATTTTTCAAATGCATTTTGTACTGCCTCTCGGGTATTGAATTTTTTTCCCGCCAAGGATTTATCCAAATTCTGGAAAAAGTAGTAGTCTGTAGGCGCAAGGTCTGGTGAGTAGAGCGGATGACGGAGAGTTTCCAACCTCAGTTCTTGCAACTTGGAGACCGTCTGCTGTGCAGTATGAGGTCGCGCGTTGTCGTGCAGGAGCAGCGGAGACGAGCGATTGACCAATGCTGGTTGGAGATGTGCCAGCTTCTCCATCATTGTGTTCAGTTCTTCATAGTACACACCTGCAGTAATGCTCACCCCGTTTGGTAAGAAGCTGTGATGAATCACACCGGCGCTAGACCACCAAACAGTGACCATCACTTCTCTAGGGGTAAGTTTTCGTTTAGGGCATTGTTTAGGTGCTGAACCAGGGTCCAACCAACTTGCTGAGCGCTTGCGGTCATCAAACAGAATCCATTTTTTATCGCAGGTAACAATGCGGTTCAAAATTCCTTCTATTGTCACTCTATTGAGCAGTGCAAGGCACGTCTCGACGCGTACTTCGCGCTGGCGATCATAGAGTTCGTGGGGCACCCATTTGACAAGCTTTTTTACCTTGCCAATTTGACGCATGGGCCAATATTATTTTGACGCTAACGTCGAAAGCTGCTGTTAATTCAGCCGTAGATTGTGTATCATCAGCTTCCACAATCGCCTTTAATTCGTCACTGTCGACCAAAGTCTTCGGACGACCGCGAGGTTCATTTTTCAGGTCGAAATTTCCAGAACGGAAGCGAGCAAACCAATAACAGGTAGTGCGTTGGTTTGTAGTGTTTGCTCCGTAAACGTCGTTGATGTTGCGTGCCGCTTGTGCCGCGTTGCTGTCACGACGGTACTCATATTCCATAATTACTCGAATTTTTAACGTATCCATGATGACGATAAAGATTGAAATGCGATGAAATTGTAACACTAATCAATAAACAAATGACTACTATTGGAAAAAGAATTACATGTTTTTAAAATAAAATTAATTTGAAATTAGAATTCTTAGCCAAACAAAAATTATTTTGATTTGAAATGGCCAGCACTGTAGAACGGCAATTTCATAGGTAAAGACCTATTATTTGACTGGCTATTGTAAAGTGAAAATGTTGTGTAAATAGGCTAAGGTTTTGTAAATAACTATTCGTCCCGTGCGGGAGTGGACCCATACACGCTTCCTGGTCCCCGGGCCGTGTGGGGTACACTCATGGGTGCGGATCGTCTCGGGTTTCCCCTGCGTTCTACCGCGGGGGTCTTACGCAGAACGGGTACTCCGCAGAATTCGTAGTTGGCCACATGCGGTTGAGGGCGCTGCATGTATGTCCCATACATGTCCCATGTCCCATAGGAGTTTACTCTAAAAAGTTAAATTTCATGTGCAATGCAAATAAAGTAACCTTGTGCACTCAATAGCTAATTATCAACAAAATAAAATTTTATATATATATATATATATATATATATATATAATTATATTTTGTATGTTCAACGATTATTTCTGTAGACTGATTTTCAAAAAAAAATTTTATGTAAATTTTACTCATCATTTTTCTAATAAAATGAATAAGTAACTAATACTCGTTAAATTGTAAAATGGAACGCAACTCTCAAATGGACTTAGTTGTTTTGTGTTAATGTTTAGGTTGAGTTATAAATAGTGTAACTAAAATGAAGTCATTTTAATAGGTAACAATTGACAATTCAATAAAATTAAACAATGTAACCTCGTAACGACGGGCATAAAAAAAAATATTTATTCGATTTGTTAGAACTGCACAATTGCTTAACTTTTTTTCAATTACGATTACATATTTATTGTAATAATGACCGATACGAGTAATTTTACGATTTGCTTTCACTAATATACCATTCTAAACATAATAAACAATTTCTGAAGTAAAGAACTGAACGTCGTAAAAATGTTGCGTCAGTTAACACTTTTTCTCTTTAAACACTAGGGATGTTACTCTAAAAATCTAAAGCTGATAAGTAGAATCGAAGGTAATGATTACTTGCGAAGAAATATCACCATAAATTAATAACCACGTTGTGATTATAATAAAACATAATTATATTTATTATTCTTTTAACTAAGAATAAAAATTCAAAAAATAAAAAAGTTAAATTATGTACTTGTCTTATATTGTTCCTTAAATTTACGAAAGAAAAAATAATAATACGACAGGGATTTGCCTGATGATTTTTAAAATTCACATATGTTTCAAGTCCGTATCGATTCATTCACTTTAATCGATGTTTTTAAGAAGGTGATGAATGAAGAATGAAGATGAAATTGACAGACGTCAAATGTTACCTATTAAAATGACTACACTGTAACACAACCTTCTTTTATATATACTGGGTGTCCCAGAAAGAATGGATAATCCTGGAGTTGATGCCTAATAGTAGGCTATCAGGCGCTCAAATAAAAATACACAAAAAAAATATTCGAAGTGGTGCCAAAAATATGAAGTTTAAAAAAAAACGTTTTTATTGACCTTACTGTAATTTCATGTACACTACACTACATACATGTACTTCGAATATTTTTCTTTTGTGTAGTTTTTTTTGAGCGCCTAATAGGCGTACTATTTGGCGCTCCAAGATTATTCATTATTTCTGGGACAACCTGAAGATACAAACCAAAATAAAAATAGTCTGACTCGCGCTTGGCCGGTTTTTCATACTTTTGGCACCCACCGCAGAAACTAGTGGGTATGCACACACAAAAAAAATCATGTATTAAGTTCATCGTTAACAATTTACCTTCAGCTACGAATGAAAAAAATAAGTAAAAAACTATAACCCAACTACGTAAATAAGGGTCTAAACATTAAAACTAAATTATATGGAAATCCAAAAATGCATAGGTACAAAAATGGTCAAGCTAGAGCCGTGGTCGCACCCACTAATGGCATCAAAGCGTTAGTTCACACCGAGATGAGTCGCGTCTAGGTGTGAACTGACCCTATGGCCAAGCGAAGTTGCTAGGATTATACCCCAAGATAGCATACAAACATATATACAAACGGCTGCGATTTGACATCGACTGTCAAATCGCAGCTATCTGTACTTTAACCTTAAAGTTCACTTTAAAGTCTAACCTTATAAAGTAGGTGTTACCACGGCTCTACCTTGACCATTTTTGTACCTATGCATTTATGGATTTATATCTGAATTATTTTCTTCTTTCGGCCTTTGTAGTTCTTTACGTAGTCGGGTTATAGTTTTTTACTTATTTTTTTATTTCGTATTTTTTCGTTTCTCAATCGATATATTTTTGGAATGATATTAATAAGTACCTAAACAATTTTTTTTAGATTTAAAGAACGATAAAAATATTATTATATTCTGATAATCAAGAAACGCAATTAAGAGTATTCAACAGTTAACATGAATTCAGTAATTCGCCGTATAATAAATGTATACTGCGATTCAGAAATATGTCAGACCCGTATAATGACATCTATCGAACGAATAAGGAATAAAAGTGCTAATAATTTATTATATTATCTAATTAAAAGCGGTTGAACCGATCAACCAATTTTAATCTAGTTTTTTTGTTTGAATGCTGACATGATCGAGAGTGTTTTAGCTATTATTCATCATCATCAGCACGTTCACTGCTTGACTATTCAGGGGTTATTTAAATTTTTATTTTGGTATGTATCTTCAGGATGTCCCAGAAATAATGGATAATCTTGGAGCGCCTAATAGTACGGCTATCAGGCGCTCAAATAAAAATATACAAAAAAAATATTCGAAGTGGTCCAAAAATATGACTGAAATTAATGAAACTTGTTGCATTTTTGGGAAATCTTATTCCTCATAGACCATACTATAAGAAATACAGTAAAAAGTATGAATATCTATTGTACTTTTTTGGAAAAACAAATATGAACTTAAATTTTTAGCATGAAATTTGATAAATAAATAATTTTGACAAAGCTTGGGACCCTTCGTGAAAAAAATTGTATGAAGACCTAAGTGGCCAACTGATTAAAAAATATGCGCAATTAATACAGTTTACAAAATGTTATAATACTAAGGCGGGTCAATAAGTCCGTGACTTTTTGAATTTCTAACCTCCTTACTGAAAAAGCAACACTACTCCTGTCAACAGGCATCTGTCAGTTGACTCCTATCAAAATTTGAACTTGCTGCGTCAGTTAGTTTGTGTTTTACAGCTATCTTTATCAGACTATCCAGTAACTTAAGGAAACAATGGAAAAAAGTGAATTTCGTGTGCTTATTAAGCATTATTTTTTGCGAAAAAAAACCATTACCGAGACCAAGGCTAAGCTTGATAAATACTATGGGGACTCTGCACCATCGATTTCAATGGTAAAAAAGTGGTTTACTGAATTTCGTTGTGGCCTTACAAGCACTGAAGATGCTGAACGTCCTGGACGCCCAGTTGAGGTCTCTACACCCGAAACAATCAAAAAAATTCACGATATGGTGTTGGCCGACCGAAGATTGAAAGTGCAAGAGATTGTGGAAGCCATAGGCATCTCGCATGGCTCAGTGGTTTCAATTTTGAATGATCACTTGGGCATGAGAAAGCTTTCCGCAAGATGGGTGCCGCGTTTGCTCACAGTCGACCACAAACGCAATCGTGTAACAACTTCACAGGAAGGTTTGGCGTTGTTTAATCACAATATGGAGGAGTTTTTGCGCCGTTTTGTAACCGTGGACGATACATGGATCCATCACAATACACCAGAGACCAAACAACAGTCAAAACAGTGTGTTTCTAAGGGTGAATCGGCGCCAAAGAAGGCCAAGGTGGGTTTGTCAGCCAATAAAGTTATGGCGACTGTTTTTTGGGATGCACGTGGGATAATCCACATTGACTATCTTCAAAAGGGAAGAACAATTAATGGGGAATATTATACCAACTTATTGGACCGCTTCAATGAGGATTTGAAAAAAAACCGACCTCATTTGGCCAAGAAAAAATTTCTTTTTCACCAAGACAATGCAAGGGTGCACACATGTGCAGTTGCCATGGCAAAAATCCATGAATGGGGCTATGAATTGCTCCCACATCCACCCTATTCTCCAGATTTGGCTCCGAGTGACTACTTCTTGTTCCCAAACCTGAAAAAATGGCTCGGTGGAAAAAGATTTGACTCCAATGATGAAGTCATCTCGCAAACAAAGGCCTATTTTGAGGACCTCGACAAATCATATTTTTTGGAAGGGATAAAAAAATTGGAGAAGCGTTGGACAAAGTGTATAGAGCTCAAGGGGGACTACGTTGAAAAATAAAATAATTTATTTATCAAAAAATCTGTGTTTTATTCCAAAAGTCACGGACTTATTGACCTGCCCTCGTACATAATTTTATCTAAAGACAGAAAATTAAAAAAAAAATCTTATCTTGTCTTAAACGGTGACCAAGACGGTGACAGGCGTTCTAAAAGAGCCCTTTTTACTGCAGTTTAGGTCGTGTAATATCGGTATCTACTACCTGAGCCTAGTATTTACTATCTGGCCCATGCTACCCATCTTTTGTTTGTTACGAGACATGTTGAGTGTGATCGAGCGAGAGAAGAGTATATTGTTAATACATTGTACCTTTCCTCTCGCGACAGGGCACATAACAAAGGCAAGTATTTACAATTTATTGCGTGTTATAACGATGACTCCTGGCTATATCATTGAACTCCTTTTTTTGCTCAGTGATTTGGATTTTGTTTGGTCATTTTACGACGACTTGGCTTGTATCTGAACTAGTATTATGTATTAAGTATTCAATATACGGCTCAAGAATACGCAAACATGCACTTAATTTATGATGAATGTAGAGGCAACGCTGCTGTTCTAATAAGATAAATAAATCCCCTTTTAAATAAAGCTAAAATTTTTACTATTTCTCTACTCAATCTTAAAAATTTTGAAGTCGCTACGAGCCAACTTGAACGTGAGTTATTTAAATACTAGCGATTGCCCGCAACTTCGCCCGCGTGGGAGAGTGTTCCTAGAAAAAAACTCTTTTAGCAAATATACTGGAAATTGCAATATATAGCAAAAATATATACTTTGTAATAAATTTATAACAATAACTATAACGTAAGTATAATATATTTTTACTCTGTGCTATTATTATATTGTAGTAGGTATATTTGCTAAATAATTTTTTTACCACGAACACTCTCCCATACGGGTGAAGCTGCGGGCAAAAGCGAACATACAGACAGACAGACTCGGCGGGGGACTTAAATTTATAATAAATTTTAGAGAAAAGTCGAAAGTGTGAGTATTGCGTTTCGAAAATTTTAATTTTCCCAAAGTCCGTTGCTTGCCCGGACCCGCTACTACCACCACGATACTTAACACGACCTTAACACGACCACGACGAGGCTTAGACTATATGCTCCGGAATCCGGAAGGTCATAAAAAATTCTAAGCCTTGATACTAGAACTCTGCGCTAATATAATACAATAGAGTTGAAAAGCCAACACATGAGTGTTGAGTCAAATGCCAATGTTACATATGACAGCTCGACACTCGACACTTTGATTTTTAGCTCTATTGTAATAACGCAGTTCTATTTTCAGCGCTCTGAATTGTCTCCGGCCTTCCGGATTCCGAATTATATATTGTCTTTAACCATTGTCCAAATTATGTGCAGTAAAAGGAAAATATCGCATGTTGTAAACACTTGACAGGATAAATTATCTTATTTTGATAAAAATCATATTGTTGATAATAATATGACTAATAAACATCAGGCAAAAATATATTTAAATATATATATTTTATATAAAATAATCTTTTTGTGACTTTTTTGCGTCCACAATCAAACTCTAAAACTTTTCTTTAGAACTCAATAATAAATATCTCATCGATAAGACACCGTTTCTCAAACAAAATTTCGTTCGCACGTTTTTTTAAATTTATTTTGCAAATTCGACTACCACGGAAAAGACTTATCATTTATCAAGTTAAAGGGCCTATGGACACACACAAATAATGTGGCTTTCTATTTGTAAAATAATTTAAAAAATCGGTTGAAGCAGATCCAGAGATTAACCACTTGCAATCTCGGTAAGTCACAAACTCACAAAGAAACAAACTTTACGTCATTTAAAAAAATTGTATAGTCTAGATGTTAACCACGACTTCGTACGCGAAAAACCATGTACACATGTACCCAAACCAAACCCAATAAATCGCGATATCCTCCTGGTATTTGGTAATTAGGAAGCTATGTAAAAATTACTACATGATTGTTGCAGTTCGTATAAAGTATCACATTCTGGCGATTTGTTAATGATAAATGGAAAGGAACCTCATCTATACCTGCCGAAATGTTTCTAAACGAACAAAATGTTAGCTAACGGTTATACTATTATTTTCGCTGTACATTTTTCTTCCGTTTATTCATCTGGCTTTTCTGTTACAACAACATCAATATTGTGTTTCAATTGTGTTTCATATGATGGCATATGAAACACAATCAGTAGGTGACATTACTATATCTGTAGAAGACGTTTATAGTCAAATAAAGCAACTTGACATCTATAAAAGTGCGGGGCCAGACGGTATTCCACCAATTTTTGTAAAAAATGTGGCGTTCATCTCGCTTATCCATTATCATTTATATTTAATCATTCATTACATAGTGGTAAATTTCAAACTCTCTAAAAGAAAGGCCGTGTAACACCAATTTATAAAAAAGGAGACACAAACAATAATTATCTCAAAATATAGATCCATTTGCATTTTACCATGTTTCTCAATGTTATTTGAATCATTAGTACGCCCATATTTTACGCATAACGTAGAATCCATTCTTAATGACTTTCAGCATGGCTTTAGGAGAAATCGATCCACTGAGACCAATCTACTATCCTTTACAACTTTTCTCTCACACAAATTAGACGCGAAGTTACAAGTAGACGCTATTTATACAGATTTCACAAGTGCATTTGATAAGGTCTCTCACTCACAAATTCTCCCAAAATTTCAAGCCTGCGGCATTTTTGGTCTTCTATTAGCTTGGTTCACCTCATACATTAAAAATAGTATACAAATGGTGTCAGTGAATGGCTTCGAGTCACACGTTTGTGTCTCACAATCTGGTGTACCACAGGGTACACAATTAAGTCCAACATTATTTTCCCTATTTATTAACGACACCTCGCTTGTTGTCAAAAACAGTCAAATATCATTATTCGCAGATGATCCTAAGATATATAAGACTATATTGTTACCCAGCGATGGTATACATCTACAGAATGATCTGGACTGTTTAAGTAATTGTGGGTTTGTACTTGTTTGTACTTGTTGATGCGTGATATGACTCTAAATCTAAAGAATTGCTTCCATATTAAATTTGCAAGGAAAAAGATAATTTACCCTTCAACATACTATTTAAATGGAACAAAACTAGAAGAATTTAATGAAATTATAGATCTCTTTGTCTTTATTCTAATTATTTTGGACACAAAACTTAGTTATAAAACACATCGAAAAAATAGCGAATAAGTCAGAACAAATGTTGGGTTTCATTAAAAGACACAGTAAATTAAGTAAGTTTTCAGAACCGCACTAAAATCCTCCTATTTAACACATTAGTTCGTAGTCACCTTGATTACGCTAGCTCAATCTGGAATCCATCGTATGTAGTGCACTCACAACGAATAGAAGGAGTTCAGTGATCTTTCATAAGATATCTCGCATATAATATTAGGTCTTTGCCTATGAAATTGCCGTTTTGTATGAAAAAATTTAAACGAATTTTTTTCATGTATTTTTTTTGTATTAATCGAATTAATCACCCATGCAATCAATGCATCTTTGCCAACGCAGTGGCAGTTTATTGATGCCCCTCTTAAAGAAATCAGTTGGACGGGAGACTACAAATTCTTCAAAGGCATTTTGTACTGCCTCTCGGGTATTGAATTTTTTTCCCGACAAGAAGTTATCCAAATTCTGGAAAAAGTAGTAGTCTGTAGGCGCAAGGTCTGGTAAGTAGGGCGGATGACGGAGAGCTTCCAATCCCAGTTCTTGCAACTTGGAGACCGTCTGCTGTGCAGTATGAGGTCGCGCGTTGTCGTGCAGGAGCAGCGGGTACGAGCGATTGACCAATGCTGGTTGGAGATGAGCCAGCTTCTCCATCATTGTGTTCAGTTCTTCGCAGTACACATCTGCAGTAATGCTCACACCATTTGGTAAGAATCTGTGATGAATCATACCGGCGCTAGACCACCAAATAGTGAAAATCACTTTTCTAGGGGTAAGTTTTCGTTTAGAGCATTGTTTAGGTGCTGAACCAGGATCCAACCAACTTGCTGAGCATTTGCGGTTATCAAACAGAATCCATTTTTCATCGCAGGTAACAATGCGGTTTAAAATTCCTTCATTTGTGTGTCTGTTGATTAGTGCAAGGCACGTCTCGACGCGTACTTCGCGCTGGCGATCATTGAGTTCGTGGGGCACCCATTTGTCAAGCTTTTTTACCTTGCCAATTTGACGCAAATGGACCAATATTGTTTTGCCGCTAACGTCGAAAGCTGCTGCTAATTCAGCCGTAGATTGTGTATCATCAGCTTCCACAATCGCCTTTAATTCGTCATTGTCGACCAAAGTCTTTGGGCGACCGCGAGGTTAATTTTTCAGGTCGAAATTTCCAGAACGGAAGGGAGCAAACCAATAAAAGGTGGTGCGTTCGTCACGCAACATCAACGTCGTTGATGTTGCGTGCCGCTTGTGCCGCGTTGCTGTCACGACGGTACTCATATTCCTTAGTTACTCGAATTTTAACTTATCAATGATGACGAAAAAAATTGAAATGCGATGAAAATGTAATACTATTCAATAAACAAATGACTACTTTTGGAAAAAGAATTCCATGTTTTTAAAATAAAATTAATTTAAAATTAGAATTCTTAGGCAAACAAAAATTATTTTAATTTGAAATGGCCAGTACTGCAGAACGGCAATTTCATAGGTAAATACCTATTAGTAGTGGTATTTCCCATAGAAGTCTCTACGACAACCGTCTCGCTTTCTTTAAATTAACATCACTGAATCTCGGCGAACTGTTCATGACCAACTCTTTCTACACAAAATTGCTAACGGACGTACGGGTTGCTCAGATATTCTCCAACATTTCTCTTTAACTGTTCCATACAATCTGCCTCGACATCCAACACCCAACATATTAAAAACAAATTTAGGATTACACGCACCCATAAAAAGAATGTATAAAGAATACAATAGTAGCTGTTCTGCCTTAACCGACATCGACATCTTTAGCGATAGCCTTAACTGTTTTAGGAGTAAGCTGATACATAGGCTGCACTAAAAGTATCTGGATTGGAATATTTCCACTGTTCCTGTCATATTAAAATCTTTTTAATTTAAAACTCCTTGGTTTTAAAAATCGAATACCGTTTATTTATTTAAAAAAAGATTCTCGGTCTTGTCACAAGGTCTTGTTAAACTTGTTTAGTCGTTGACAAAATGGAATTAACTCGAGAAAATTCTAGAGCGATGATTTATTATGACTTTCGAAGAGGTTTAACACAAAAACAGTGTGTTGACCGGATGATTTCTTCATTTGGTGATGAAGCCCCATCCAAAACCACAATTTATCGCTGGTTTGCTGAATTCTAACGTGGACGTGTCAAGCTCAGTGATGATCCCCGTCAAGGGCGTCCAAAAACTGCAGTCACCCAAGAAAACGTTGATGCTGTGCGTAAGCTGATTGAGGAAGATCGACATGTGACATACCGAGAAATTCAGGCAACTTTAGACATTGGCATGAGTCAAATACAAATAATCTTGCATGAACAATTAGGTGTAAAAAAGTTGTTTTCCCGATGGATACCGCGTTACTTGGTGCGTCAGAACTCTCGAAAGATTCCACGCAGGATCCTCAAATGCTGTATACAACATCGTATCAGGTGACGAATACTAGATATACGCGTACGAACCCGAAACAAAAAACCAGTCACGAGTTTGGGTGTTCGAAAATGAGTTAAAGCCAACAAAAACTCTTCGTTCACGGAGTGTTGCAAAAAAAATGGTGGCCACGTTTGTCTCCAAAACCAGCCATGTTGCGACTATTCCTCTTGAGGGACAAAGAACGGTTAATGCAGAATGGTATGCTAACATTTGTTTGCACACACACAGGTCGTTTCTGAACTCCGTAAAGAGAACTGCAACCGCCGCATCATCCTCCATCACGACAATGCGAGTTCTCACACCGCGCACAGAACAAAAGAGTTTTGAGAGCAAGAAATCATAGAATTATTAGACCATCCGTCGTACAGCCCCGACCTAAGCCCTAATGATTTCTATACTTTCCCTAAAATAAAGAATAAATTGCGTGGTCAGAGATTTTCATCACCTGAAGAAGCTGTGGACGCCTACAAAACGGCCATTTTGGAGACCTAAACTTCCGAATGGAATGGTTGCTTCAATGATTGGTTCCATCGTATGGAAAAATGTGTCAAATTTCGCGGAGAATACTTCGAAAGCAATAAATACATTTTTAAATAGTAATGTTGTGTCACTTCCTTGATTCCCGAAATTTTCAGTGCCGCCCTCGTAAAACATTATTTTTTTTAGCTTTAGTTCATAGAACTTATTTTCTGATACGTGTGACGTTTTTATGTTGTTTTTTTTTCCAATTGATATTTTTAACTTCGATCTCATTTGTGTGATATGATAAGTATTTGTTTAAATTAGTAAAATTTTCTGTTATTGTTGTGTCATCTGAAAGCTGCATACATCGGAATCCCATATTATAAGTGTACCTATATTAAGTTAATGTAAAAATGTATGTACTGCTGGTGTCGGTTTGGTAAAATAAATAAAAAGAAATCCCGAGAGAACCGTACTTTATGCTGCGAATAAAAGTAGCATATGTCTATCCAGAGACTAAACTACTACCACATCAAATTTATTCAAAATCCGTTTACTTGTTATAACGTGAAAGAATAACAAACATCCATATATTCATACATTAAATTTTCGCATTTATAATATTATAAGTAAGAATATCTTCGTCGTCGTGTTTTAATGATTTCGAAAATATTTTGATTAGGAAAACGTTAGTAGGTATTAGGCGTATAGATTTTAATCCTAATAATATTTGGGATTGGGTCACCCATCCTAGTTGTATCCATGACCGACGTTGCTTGGAATATATATTATGATGGAAAATAATGGAACTATCACTTATTCCTCCTGGTATATACATCAATGAGTAGGTAATACCTACGTTAAGTTACATATAAAATCAACTGATTACATATTTTATAGCATTTTATATTAGGTATGTTATGTTCTTTAGTCTGACATGACTTTTATAATATGTATTAACCGATTGAAATGAAACAAACATTAAATTTTAAGTGGAGCAAACCAAAACGCATTAGTGAAAACCACATTCAAATCGGTTAAGCCGTTGTCTTTGTACGCGCAAAAACAAATATCGCAAGAACCGTACATTTTTCCGCAATAAAAAGTAGCCTATGTATATTCCATAGTCTAAACTACTATAATTATACATATACAACATACCAAATTTAATCAAAATCCGTCCAGTGGATGCTGAGATTAGCGCGTACAAACTTACAGACAAACAGATAAACAGACAAACATACATACAGACAAATAGACAAAAATTCTAAAAATCATTGTTTTGGGTTCGTAAAGCCAGTCTATGTCGTTCATAAAGCCAGTTTTTTATACATATACACACCACCGGCATATTTAGCGGAACATATAATAAAGGTTTGATATCAGTATCATATAAGGTTGCTGGCTGTTTTATACTTCATTTAATTTAAAAAGAAATATTTTCAAATTAAGAAAACAACTGAACATCACATTTTATGCAATTGTTTTAATTTTATTCAAATACACCTTATCTGGAGCGAACTTCGAGTATTTCTTCCTTCTGAGTTTGATTTAAAATTTCATTGAAATACTGTTTTTTTGTTAGTTTTTTTTTAATCGCGTATCTTTTTGAAGTTGAGGACTGAATTATGCCTGACTTAGCCCCAACGGAGATTGACAGGGCGCTCGGAATGCGAACCTACAAAGTGATATCCAGAGATCTTCGTCGACCAGTTTCAACGATCCATCGCAGTATCCAACGGTTCAGAGAGACCGGTACTTATGTGAGAAGAGCAGGACAAGGCAGAAAAAGACGCACATCTAGTAGGGATGATCGTTTCATTCGGCTTCGTGTACGTAGGAACCCCCGTTTGACGGCCGTCCAAGCCCGACATGAGTTAGAAGCAGTGCGGGGTGTAACCGTAAGTGAGCGTACGGTACGAAGAAGGTTCGAAGAAGCTGGTTTGGGTTCATTTGTGCCCGGCAAGGCTCCAAAGCTCGAGGTAAATCATCGTAGAAACAGGTTAACTTTTGCTCAGTAACATCGACTTTGGAACGCGGACCAATGGAGTAAGGTATTGTTTAGTGATGAGTGCAGAATTCTCTTAAATCAAATTGACGACAGGCAACGAATATACAGACGCAAAGGAGAACGATACATTCAGACAAATTTTGAAATTAGAGTTGCATACGGTGGTGGATCAATAATGGTTTGGGCGGGCATTTGTTTGGGAGCTCGCACAGACTTGGTAGTGATTGTCAGAGGGAGTCTGACTGCAGACCGCTATATCAGAGAAGTCTTAGAAGAAAATGTCGTACCGTTTGCCCCTTATATCGGTGACGATTTAGTTTTTATGCAGGATAATGCTCGGCCGCATACCGCTCGGGTAACTCAAGCTTATCTTAATGATATGAATATCACTGTTATGGAGTCGCCGGCGAGATCACCGGATATGAACTCAATAGAGCACATTTGGGACTTGCTGAAAAGAAAAGTTAAGTCCTGAATTCCAGCTCCTGCCAACGTGGGTGAACTACGAATCGCCGTAGTTGAGGAATGGCGGAGACTATCCCAGGAGACCATCGATAACATAATTCTCAGTATGCCTAGATGGGTAGAAACTTTAATAAGAGCACGTGGAGGAAATACGCGATATTAATCACCATTTTTCTAATTTAATTAATTGTTATTTTAATATTAATTTTCACTTATCCCGGTTACATGAAAAGTTCAAAAATGTACCATTTTTCACAAATAGCCTTTACTCGCAAAATCTATTCTTAATGTGATCTCGGCATTCGGCAAAAACTACATTTTAAGTAAAACAAATGAAACTTTAAATAACAAAAGAAGTGTAGTAAGTAGATTTTAAAATAAAACCATATTTTTTATATTATGGACCTTTTTTTTGTGTTCCGCTAAATATGCCGGTGTGTTTATCTTCCATGTTTTATCAGGATGTTGTTCGGGCTGGTACCGATTTCAAAATTATGAAGATTGAGTTGAGAAATAGTAAAAGTTTTAGCCGAATTTATAGGCGGAATTATTTAGAAAATAAGTTTTATTTCATACTTTTTTGTGCATTTTTACTTTAAGTCGGTTATAATTTTTTGTTATAGTGTGTAGTATATATATATATATATATATATATATATATATATATATATATATATATATATATATATATAAACTACACACTATAACAATATATGTTAAACGATTACTCCGCCGTCTGTGGACCGATTTTCAAAATGCTTCTTTTAATGTATAGAATATAATCCGAAATTGGTCTTTTTGACATCAAAGTGGTAACCTGATAATGGCATCCATGAGGAATCGAGGGAACTCCTCGACATTTATATTGACACATACTCGTATGGTGATTTAGAGTTCTTCTGAAGAAACACAAGCACTTTGATTTTGTACCAACGTATACCCTGGATCCAAAAGCACTGAATAGAGTCCTCAGTATTTAAAAGATACGCGTTTGGAAATTTCGGCATTGTTTAAAGAACTGCAAGCATATGCCACTATGTAACTTACAGTAAATATCATAATCATCTTTTAATTTACAATACCTAATGGAAGCTTGACGCGTATTTGGGGGCACCGTAGTGCCCCCGCCAAGTTTAGTCAAGCGAAGCGCAAGGTCACTACCAGACAAACTTTTTCTCGAAGCGTTTCGTCGATTTTTTTAACCCTCATAACTTGGGCTTAGATTATACCAGATAAATAAAATTTTCAGGATATGTAGCGGACTTATTAAACACGTAAAGTTTTGATTGCATAGGTTTTGATACCTTAGATTTCGTTGATATCTAAAAGCCCCTGAATTCGTCACTGATTCACTAATGATCAATAAAATTATATGGTACTTCCGAATGTCCTAGATAGATGAGATAACAAAAACTGAAAAGAGAAAAAAATAAATTAAAACCTACTTTCAAAGTTATAAAAATGCACAAAAATGTATGAAATAAAACATATTTTCTAAATATGTTTTATTTCATACATTTTTAAATTCAGATTTTAAATTCGGCTAATATTTTAACTATTTCTCTACTTTTATATTAACATTAAGAAGATTGAGTAGAGAAATAGTTAATATTATAGGCGAATTTAGAAGGGGGATATTTAGAAAATAAGTTTGTTTCATACTTTTTAGTGCATTTATATTATTAAGGTCGGTTTTAATTTTTGTTTCATTAAGTTCCTTTATTTTGATACCCTATTCGATAATTTGCTTATTTTTTTTAACTATGTACTTATAATTTGGTGCCAAAATCTGCCATTTTGTATGTTTTCTTTAAAAATTAGCTTTCTAAGGACACATGGGTTTTTGAGACAAATCTAACGAGTCCTTAATTGTCGAAATCCATCTAGCCGTTTGGAAGATACGTGGGAATAATGGAATTCATTACACATTATCTTGTATGTATGTTTGTTTAAACATACATACAAGATACGCGCGAAAAACATAATCCATTCGGGTAAAAGCTAATTAATGAAAAATTTTATTCGAATCTGACGGCTAACTCTACCACAGCGTGCTCATTCGTCAAAACAAATAGCGCGCGATGTCACGACGTCCTGTTACATACTTCCGTCCCATTTCACGAAATCACTTCCACAAATTGCAAGACAGCGAGAGGAAAGATGTTACACATCAAAAATGCGCTTTCAAGTTGAATATCTCGCAAATTGATACCTAAAATAAAAAATCGTTTGAGCAACCACTCAATGATTTTAAAACACCTAAGTAAATGACGTAGTAAATACACATATTCATGCAAAGTTAAATCTTTCTAGCACTTACCGTTTGGACGGTAAGCCGAAGACGGACGGACGGACGGACGGACATGACGAAACCATAAGGGTTCAGAGTCGTTCGTAGTTTACGAAACCCTAAAAATTGTACTAGTATTTGACAAGTATAGTTCGGCGGGCCTCGGATCTCAGGCTCATCTCATCTTCATCGTTTATCTAAACCGATTTGTGTGCTGAAGACGCATTTACAATCTACGCTCGCGCTAGTATGAATTTATCATTACTATCAGGTTCGTTTGCTCGTTTACCTAGTCCCCGCGTCAGACGTTCATGGCGTAGTATACGGGATTGGGAGGCGCGGTCATGGGCGACGTGGCTGCGGGGGCGGGTGTCCCCTCCGGTGCCCCCCGCGAGCTGCGAGACGGCGACCCTGGCGCTGGCTGGTAGAGAGGCGCTGGGACCTGAAAAGTTAATTTTTAAGTTTGAGAAAGTTTATTTTATTTCATAGTAACTACATGTTGCCCGCAAATTCGTGCGCAAGCTACGGAATAATAATCGAAAATAGGATACTGTACTTTTTGACGCGATAAGAAATAACAAATTTAAATTCTATATCTTCTTCGAGATCTTATTTCATTAAACCGGTCCAGTTGTTTCGTAGGCTAATAAATGCAAACAGATAAAACAAATAAACAATCGAAATATTTTTCCTCTTTAAAATATTAAGTACATGGGTAACCGAGCTTTGCTCTTAGTTCTGATAAAAAAAATGTGTGTGTGTCAGCACCGACGCGCGACTGGAGTTTACTCTAAAAAGTATAAAACCGACTTCCAAACTAAAAATTCACAAAAAAGTATGAAATAAAACTTATTTTCTAAATAATCTCCTTATACGAGGGCGGGTCAATAAGTCCGTGACTTTTGGAATAAAACACAGATTTTTTGATAAATAATTCATTTTATTTTTCAACGTAGTCCCCCTTGAGCTCTATACACTTTGTCCAACGCTTCTCCATTTTTTTTATCCCCTCCAAAAAATATGATTTGTCGAGGTCCTCAAAATAGGCCTTTGTTTGCGAGATGACTTCATCATTGGAGTCAAATCTTTTTCCACCGAGCCATTTTTTCAGGTTTGGGAACAAGAAGTAGTCACTCGGAGCCAAATCTGGAGAATAGGGTGGATGTGGGAGCAATTCATAGCCCAATTCATGGATTTTTGCCATGGAAACTGCACATGTGTGCACCCTTGCATTGTCTTGGTGAAAAAGAACTTTTTTCTTGGCCAAATGAGGTCGGTTTTGTTTTCAAATCCTCATTGAAGCGGTCCAATAAGTTGGCATAATATTCCCCATTAATTGTTCTTCCCTTTTGAAGATAGTCAATGTGGATTATCCCACGTGCATCCCAAAAAACGGTCACCATAACTTTATTGGCTGACAAACCCACCTTGGCCTTCTTTGGCACCGATTCACCCTTAGAAACCCACTGTTTTGACTGTTGTTTGGTCTCTGGTGTGTTGTGATGGATCCATGTTTCGTCTACGGTTACAAAACGGCGCAATAACTCCTCCATATTGTGATTAAACAACGCCAAACCTTCCTGTGAAGTTGTTACACGATTGCGTTTGTGGTCGACTTGCGGAAAGCTTTCTCATGCCCAAGTGATCATTCAAAATTGAAACCACTGAGCCATGCGAGATGCGAGATCCACAATCTCTTGCACTTTCAATCTTCGGTCGGCCAACACCATATCGTGAATTTTTTCGATTGTTTCGGGTGTAGAGACCTCAACTGGGCGTCCAGGACGTTCGGCATCTTCAGTGCTTGTACGGCCACAACGAAATTCAGTAAACCACTTTTTTACCATTGAAATCGATGGTGCAGAGTCCCCATAGTATTTATCAAGCTTAGCCTTGGTCTCGGTAATGGTTTTTTTTCGCAAAAAAAAATGCTTAATAAGCACACGAAATTCACTTCTTTCCATTGTTTCCTTAAGTTACTGGATAGTCTGATAAAGATAGCTGTAAAACACAAACTAACTGACGCAGCAAGTTCAAATTTTGATAGGAGTCAACTGACAGATGCCTGTTGACAGGAGTAGTGTTGCTTTTTCAGTAAGGAGGTTAGAAATTCAAAAAGTCACGGACTTATTGACCCGCCTTAGTAAATTCGACTGGAATTTTAACTATTTCTCTACTCAATCTTCTTAACTTTGAAGTCGGTACCAGCAAATTTGAACGTTAGTTCTATAAAATATTGTGGGATATTGTTTGCTTCATTGTTTGTTTGGTACCGACTTCAAAATTAAGAAGATTGAGTAGAGAAATAGCTAAAAGTTTATCCGAATTTAAAAGGGGAATTATTTAGCCCAAAAACAATTTTAAGAAGTTTACATTTATGTAACTGATAGAACGATATAATTAAATTATTTTCGTCAATCTTTACTACTTTCCTGATACCTACTTACGTTTTCCTATTCAAGATATTTACGAAATCATCAAAACACGACGACAAACATATCCTCACTAATTAACGCGAAAGTTTTTGTATGGACGTATGAATGTTCGTTACTCTTTCACGTAATAACAGCTGAACGGATTTTAATGAAATTTTATATGGTAGTAGTTTATTCTCTGGATTAACACATAGGCTACATTTTATCGCAGGATAAAGTACCTACAGTTCTCCCAAGATTTCTTTTTCGCGTACGAAGTCGCGGCTAAAATCTGAACTATACTAATATTATAAAATTGTAAAGCAAAAATTATAAAGAGGTACTGTTAGTTTCTTTGTGAGTTTGTAACTTATCGATAATGTAAGGGGTAATCTTGGGATCTACAACAACCTATTTTTTTTTAAATTCTGTAAGCAATAGATAGCCACATTATTTGTGAGTCTATATTATATTAAGTCCTTACATTCGTACTTTGATCTCAAATATATCTTCTTTGGTTAGGAAGTCCAGTTTCAAATTTATACCGCTATTTACTTTTGCATTTGTGTTTCGAAAACCGTAATTCATTTTTTTTTTCCTCTTTTGGTTTTTTCTTTGCGTCACTCTGTTTATAAAATGGAAAACTTGAAAAATCGTATTATTTTCGAGTACGAGTTCCACCGTGGCACCAGTGCTGCAGAAACGGCTCGAAGGATTAATGATGTATATGGTGGCGGTGTCGCAAAATAAAACACAGTGCGTAAATCTCTTTTTAGTTAAATTTATTATCTTTATTATTATAAACACATTTTATGAAAGTATTAAATACAAAAATGCCTCTACTATTCTCACTCTATCGGCAAAACAAACTCAAGCATTATTTCATGCCAGTTTTCTGAGAGGCCGTGGTATTTCCCCAAAAAAGCATTACCGATCAGCGGACCCACTGAACAATCACCAGTGATGATAATGATTGGATATTATATTATTAAATAATTATTATTATCTATTGTTATAGTCGGCGGCAAAAATGTAGCAGTATGCAGTAAGCATTAAATTACTATAACAAAAAATATTTTTTTGTTTAAAAATAATAATTTTTCACTTTTTAGTTAAAGTATCTGGGAGACCGAGCTTTGCTCGGTGTTTTAGTGGAACGATAAAATAATAAAAATAAATTAATCAATATATAAGATATAAAAATCATAATAATCACATCACAATCACAACCGGAATTCGAACCCACCACATTCCGAATTTCCAAACAATTCAAAAATGATACGTAAGTACGCGTAAAGCTGCCAAACAGACTGAAGTAATTGAGTCGAAATATAGCGATTATTATTATTAACGATATACACGATATAAATGTTGCACGACGAATTAAAAAAAATATATTGCTTAAAAATGCGCAGTTTCTAAGCGATTAGATTTAGCTAGATCGATTTTTCTTCCCCAAAACTCCCTGCATACTAAATTTCATGACAATACTTGTAGCCGTCGTCGAGATACCGATTATATATATACAAGATCGTCTCGTTTAAAGTATAAGATTTATTATCTACATTATTGTGAATATATTAATATCGGTGCACAAAACTCTGATGAGTAGTGAGTACCTATGTCATCATAATAATATGTTGATGTTTCTTTGAAGATGATGGTGATGATGATGACGATTACTGTAAGTGGTATGATGGCATATACTTGCAGTTCCTAAAACAACGCCGGAATCCCCTAACATGTATCTATAAGGACATCATGGATCCCATCATCAGGTCACCACTTTGGTGACTAAGGGACAAATTTTAAATGAAAACCCTTACAACAACAAAGCAATTTTGCAAATAGGTTCACAAACGGCAAAATAATGTTTAAAGATATCTGTGTTGGTGTAAAATACTATAAGAAGTACCATTTATATCATCATAATGTGATGATGTATGGTGTGACGATGGTTGCGATGATGATGATTTCTGTAATTGACATAGTGGCATATAATTGCAGTACTTTAAACAACGCCGAAATCCCAAAACATGTATCTATAAGGAGTCAGGAGTTCTGTTCAGTACTTTTGGATCCAGGGTATACCTTGGTGCAAAATCTTACTTTTTGGTAGCATATGCTTGGATTTCTTCAGAAAAAGCAGAAATTCACACACGTGTCCATATAAATTTCAAGGAGTTCCCTCGATTCCTCATAGATCCCATCATCAGGTCACCACCTTAGTATAAAAAATTGGAATGATACCCTATATAGCAAATAAAAAAATATTGTGAAAATCCGTCCACAGGCGGTGGAGTAATCGTTGAACATAAAAAAGTAAAAAAATATATGTACAGCCGAACGTATAACCGCCTCCTTTTATTGAAGTCGGTTAAAAATGAATAGAAATAATGTGGTATTTTCAGAAGCTATTTAGATTGTAGACGAATACAATTTAATTATCCTTATCTAGAAGATTGTATCTTAAAATTAAAAAGTACGTGTGAAATTTTATCATAAAGTATATATTTTTACTCTGTGCTATTACTATATTGCAGGTATATTTGCTAAAAAAGTTTTTTGCCACGAACACTCTTCCACGCGGGCGAAGCTGCGTGCAAAATCTAGTTATTGATATATTGATGACGACGACGAAAGAAAAAAAAACATATATAGTTTAAAAATGCGCAGTTTCCTAGTTATATGACTTAGCTAGACCGATTGTTCTCCCCCAAAATTCTCTGTATTCTAAATTTCATGGTAATTTCAAATTTTAATCTATAGGGACCTTTGGCAATTTTTCTATATAAATTAAGTATTACCTTGTAGTGTAGTCTTTATAATATTTCATGTGTAATTACCACATTACCTTTTAGGTCAGCATTTTGTTTATTTCACGCAACGGTTTTGCTTTATGTATGTTAATAATTATTATGTATTTTTGATTATTAACAAACTGGATCCTGTATCGACTTGATGTTTCTATCAACCCTGACCAATGTGGCCTCACTAAGTCACATCACACACTCAAAGTGTCTACTCCCAGACACATCTCAACCATTCTATTTAGCTACACGCCTGTACACTGTTATGATCTGTAATACCTGTTATTGGCAATATTCATTGTTAATTGCTTATCATTATTTTTTGTTATGTATACGCTGTTGGTATTATAATAACGAAAAAAAAAACATGAAATTCCGATTATGTAATATATACAAGACTGTCTGTCTCGTTCAGTAGATTGATGTGCACAAAATGAATCCACCGTAAAGTCATTTCTAGAAAAGCAAAAATTTCCATAATATTACTATCAAGAACTTATTATTAACCGTTTTACCTTTTCTGAGTAACAAATCATCTGTTTCCCGCCGCCAGGCTGCGGGGCCGGTACTGGTCTATATCTGGCTGGTGCTGGACATAGAGTCTGAAATTATAAATTCATTCCTTAATTTCTAAACGTAACTCAAAGTTTCTTGAAATTAAACTGCTTTAGTGATGTTGAGAGCAAAATTTCAAGGTCCTAAGTTCCAGTTGACCTCCAGGCACAACGCAAAACTTTGTTGTTCACCAGATTGTGAGGCTCTGCTTCCGCAAATCGACCAAGCCTTTAACAATCAAAATTCGTTCAAATTATGCGTGAGAGCTTAATAGATAGACAGATTTACTCTTACATTTATTATAAGGATAAGGGACTGTTTCACAATCGCCTAATAATCACAAAGCAATTTGTCGCAAGTAAGCAGCGACAAAAATACCGGATAAGCTACTCGCCACTTACTAAGCGACTGTGAAACAGGCCCTTAGGTAAGTAAGTTTTGTAAGTGCAGGTAATATAGTAAGGATTATATTACCTGCACTTGCAAGGCATGCGTGTAGTGCGCTCTCTGTGGCTGTACAGTTGGTTGTGGAGTGCTCACGTCGCTCATAGGTTGCTGTTGGTACTGGGGTTGCATGTGCGCATCTGAAATAAGAGATATAGTTAGTGCGGTGCATGCGGCAACTTTCATAAGAATATTGGAATCGCAGATCTCTTTATATGCTGATACTAGCTGGTGCCCGCAACTTCGTTTGGAAATAGCAAATGGAAACGGAACCCTTTTGACCCCACTACGGCGAAGCCAAAAGGAAGTAAATAATGATTTTGGCTGTTTATGTTTGTTATTACCTGACTGGTGAAGAAGGTGTTTGGTATCAAAATAAAGAGCTTGAAGAGACCATTCCAAAATGTACAACAATGTAAAATGGTGAAGCATGAGTCTGACTCTGAAAAAAAGACATTAAAACCCCCGTTTATCCCATTAGGGGTTGAATATCGAAACATCATGAATTACATGTTGTCCGAGCGAAGATACATACATACGATACATAAATATAAAATAATTTAAAATAAAAAACCTTATTCGAAGTCTTCTCCATTGGCTGCAATACAGTCCTTTAAACGTTGTGGCCAGTTATAAATTATTCACTGCCAATCGTACGGATTGTTTTAGCGATTCCAAATTATCATGGCGTTTAGAGCAAGCCGTACTCTCTAAAACTGACCATAAATCATATTCTAGCGGATTAAGATCGGGACTAGACGAAGGCCAGTCTTCAGCTCTGATTGGTTCCGAAACGTTCGTTTCCAACCAACACTGCGTAGACCGAGCTTTATGACCCGGCGCCGAGTCTTGCTGGAAGGACCATTCTTTGTTATTGATATATATGGTATCTTGATACACTTGTGCCGATGTTTTTATACCTTTTTCACAAAAGTATGACTCAGTCACTCCATAGCTAATAACCAAATCATCAATGAAGTCGGATAGTTCCCAAGTTGGACTCTGTCGACTAATTGGGAAGCTTTCTTAGAGCTTTGAGCATAAAATATACGGTTATTTTGTTTGTTAAAATGTTGCTCAATTGTAAAAAAAATCTCATCCGTAAACAAAATTTTTCTGTGACCTCCCTTTGCCTACCGTTTCAGTAGTTGTTTCGATTTTACCACCCTATTCTTTTTTAAATTATCAGTTAAGAAATGACGTGTACTTCTCTTATAGGCTGCAAGTCCTAAGTCATCTTTTAAAATACGCGACATGGTTCTAGGTGCTACCTTCATCTCCCGAGATAAAATCTTTTGCTTTCGGACAGGACTTCTTCGAATTATTTCGCTTATTGCTTTGACCACCTTTTTCGTACGAACACTACGTGGACGGCCAGGTCTTTTTATGTCACAAACAGAGGATGAATACATGAGATGATTTTTACTTTGAGTACGACAATATTTTTTAGCCTGAACGTCTTAATAATAAGCAGTAGACCGAAAATATCCGTAATTTATTTTACCAAACCTTATATATTATTATTTAACTAGAGGTAGCCCTGTTGTTGTATTTCGACCATAAATCATGTTTTAATTATAAAGTTTCAACTTTTTTAGGTTTCTTTTGCCTCTTAGATACGCAATAAAAATATGTAAATGTTGTTTATGGACTGTGAAAGAAACATTGACACTCATTGAAAATTGTGTCAAATCTACTGTAATATATACAAAAATGCTAGTATGAGTGAAGTAGTGGGTCTTGTTGTTATTTTTATAAATTTAATATATTTCTAAGCGTTATTTTTAAAAATATTAGCTTACGGCAGGCCTTCCTCCACTTAAACTTTAAATGCGCCAAATTTCACACTGATCCGTAAGGACCATTCTCGTAAAACTATACTCGAAATACAACTACAACTATACTGGCCATTTCAAATCAAAATAATTTTTGTTTGGCTAAAAATTCTAATTTCAAATTAATTTTATTTTAAAAACATGGAATTCTTTTTCCAAAAGTAGTCATTTGTTTATTGATTAGTGTTAAATTTTCATTGCATTTCAATCTTTTTCGTCATCATGGATACGTTAAAAATTCGAGTAATTATGGAATATGTGTACCGTCGTGGCAGCAAAGCGGCACAAGCGGCACGCAACATCAACGACGTTTTCGGAGCTAACACTACAAACCAGCGCACCACCTGTTATGAAGCGAGCAGACCATGCTCACTTCCGTTCTGGAAATTTCGACCTGAAAAATGAACCTCGCGGTCGTCCGAAGACTTTGGTCAACAATGACGAATTAAAGGCGATTGTGGAAGCTGATAATACACAATCTACGGCTGACTTAGCAGCAGCAATATTGGTACATTTGCGTCAAATTGGCAAGGTAAAAAAGCTTGATAAATGGGTGCCCCACGAACTCAATACTGCACAGCAGACGATCTCCAAGTTGCAAGAACTGGGGTTGCAAGCTCTCCGTCATCCGCCCTACTCACCAGACCTTGCACCTACAAACTACTACTTTTTCCAGAATTTGGATAACTTCTTGGCGGGAAGAAAATTCAATAACCGAGAGGCAGTACAGAATGCCTTTGAAGAATTTGTTGCCTCCCATCCAGCTGATTTCTTTAAGAAGGTCATCAATAAACTGCCACTGCGTTGGCAAAGATGCATTGATTGCATGTGAGATTACTTCGATTAATACAAATAAAAAATACATGAAAAAAATTCGTTTAAATTTTTTCATGAAAAACGGCAATTTCATACTACTACTATAGTCCTTATTGATACATGATTGGGGATTCCGGCGTTGTTTAAATAACTGTAAGCATATTATGCCGTCATACCACTTAGAGTAATCATCATTATCATCACCACCATCTTCACAAGAAACACCAACATATTATTATTATTATTATTATGACATAGGTACTCACTACGTATCAGTCTTGTGCACCGATATCAATGTCTTTGAAATTTTGCTCTTGCTAAAATTATATTCGTGATCATCATCATCACTAGGGATAATATAATATTTATTTAATGCTTACTGCTACATTTTTTCCGTCGACTAATATAATAGATTATAATAATTATTCAATATTTTAGTATGTAATCAATATCACCCCTGGTGATTGTTTAGTAGGTCCACAGATCGGTAATGCCTATTTTGGGAAATACCACGACCTCTCAGAAAACTGGCATAAAATAACGTTTGACTTTGTTTTGAAAAGTGCGTTCAGTTTTGTTTTAAATCTCCAAATCCTACCCTGGTCAAAGAAATTGTAGGTCTAAAGGGGAGTAATTGATTCGAGAACGCACTTGTGGTTCCTCTGGTGTTGCGGGTGTCCTCGGGAATACATTATATCTAGTAATAAGCAAATGAACAGCCTGATAGTAAGCAATTACTCCCACATTATGACATTCGCAACACCGGAGAAGTTATAAGTGCGTTCACGGTCTTTAAAGCCCCAAATTCCTTAGTCTTCGGGTAACCTACAAAAAGAAATGAGATCCCACAAAAACATTACCTAAATGAAAAAAGTCAAGTACAGATTTCCTTTCTAAAAAGTTATGAGATATCGTAGAGACCAAGTGAAATTCAAGATAGTCCATTTAATTAGTTTAGCAAGCAGAGCACGAAGCACCTCTCCTGGTCAGCACGTAGCCATCAACCCAGCACAGCACAGTTCCGCCTCAATGGGATTCTTCACTGGCACTGGTGACAGAAGCGTAAGACACATCGAAGATTTCGACCTCTGGTCTTCTGGGGGGTGTGTGTGATGTGGCGGACCAATTAGTGCCACATTCTAATTGGTCCGCGCTATTGAAGTTTTCTAAGATCGTTGCTATATATACAACATCCGAAATGGATACAAGTGGGCGGATCGTCCTGACTCCCGTAGTGCGCGCTCGTGCCATAGTGTTCTCGCCTACTAGTGTAGTGCCTAAAAACTTCTAATAGCGTTCGTCAATACATACTTTATTCGTTAGAATAAGGTGTAGACTGCCGCCTTGCTGAGGAGTTGTCCTGCCTTTGGCCTCCCGTTGAAATTCCTTCCAACGTTGGGTCACGGGGAGCCAGCCCCTCTAAGTGTGTATGCCGTCCAAAGTACGTACACTATAGTGATTACTTAATACTCTAAATACGTGTTAAGTGTTTAGTTTTACCTGTGTTGTATGTGAGTACTTTTTCTGTTTGTTAACTGTCCAATTTACATGTGCGCGAGCGAGCGAGTGGGACGGACACCGCTCGCACCGGGCCGTCCTCGACATTTTCGCGGGGGTGTACTGATACAGACCCAAAATGCCCACGACGCCGCAGGTTTGCTGTTTCGCATCCCGACCGGAGCTGACTCAAGTAAGATTGTTCCTTTTTTAATTTTTATATTTCTGATTTATCACAATGGAAGAACTATATCAACGTCAAAATGAAATTATCAAGGCGGTTCATTAACCGCCGTTGATACCATTGTATAAACACAAATTTCGGGAAGGTAGTAAAGCCGCGAGTAGAAAAACTTCGGAATATATTCAAAGGAGACTTGACACGCTTGAGGAGCTGTGGGTAGAATTCGTGCAGAATCACGAGCTTTTGTTAGGGAGCGCAGACAAAACTAATCCATAATTCCACCATGACCATAATTCCCTATTGCACGAGGCTTTTGTAAATAATGCTAGTTCTAATTCCAAATTAGTTGGTCCTGAAAGTTATCAAAATGACACCAAGCAAAATACTAAGCGGCATAACGTTAATTTTGTCGCCGGAGAAGATGAAGAAATTTTGTTGACAACGGTTTTAATGAAGGTTATATCAGCTGATGGCTTTCCTATCACTCTTCGAGCGCTTTTAGGTCAAGGGTCTCAAATTACTTTGATATCAGAAAATACGGCACAAATCTTAGGAGTCCGACGACATAAATATCATGCATCTGTTTCAGGTATAGGCTACGGATCAACGCAGAGTAAATGATTGGTGGATATTGAATCTCCATCTACGACATCTACGGTGACTTAAGCTTTATGACTCAAGCTATGATTATATCACGAGTTATCAATAACCTACCGAATATTTCTTTTATCAAAAAATCATGGCCACACTTGCAGCATGTGAACTTAGCAGATCCAGATTATAATATTTCGCGCCCTATTGATTTATTATTAGATGCCAGCGTATATTCCCAAATTTTGATGAGTGGACTTATCAAAGGGCCTCCTCAGGCTCGTATTGCACAGCAGACTAGGTTAGGCTAGATTTTGTCGGGTAATGTTAGGACATTTAACTGCCACGTGGTTCTTAATAATGTATCAGATTTATCAAAGTATTGGGAGATGGAGGAGATCTCTACACAAAATTCATCATCACTATCAGCCGGAGTGTTCTCGAAGACTAATATGCTTCTACTAAAAAACGCTTGGACAACGGCATGTATGAAGTATGTCTTCCTATGATATTAAATTTTGAGGAAAAACTTGGTTCATCACGTCCAAAAGCAGTTGCTCAATCTTATCAATTGGAGCAGAAAATGACTCATAATCAAGCATTATCGGACAGCTACAAAAACTTCCTGAAAGAATATGAAGAATTAGGAGACATGATGCCATATACCACGTCTAGTGAGGGTCCATCATATTATTTCCCTCATCATGGCGTACTTAATTTAACCTCCACATCTACCAAATTGAGGGTGGTCTTTAATGGCTCATCCAAGACATCATAAAGTCTGAGTTTGAATAACGTGATGGAGCAAGGCCCAAATTTACAAGCCGACCTTGTAGGCTCTTATCATATCTTGGCGCCAATATCAATATGTGATGACAGCTGCGTAGAGAAGATGTTTAGAAGAATTCTGGTCAAAGCATGTCATCAAAATCTTCAATCTGTGGTCTGGAGAACCTCTTGCGACGCACCACTTCAAAATTATCGATTTACTACTGTGACTCAGGCACTAAAGCAGCACCATTCCTGGCAATAAGGACGTCGAAGCAGCTGGCCATGATGCTGAAAAGTATTTTAGGTGCCTTGGCCTTGAAAAATAGGTATTACATGGACGATTATTTGGGAGGCTGTAACGATCTAGAAACAGCGAAAGAAACACAGAAGCAGTTGATAAACATCTTACGCGGAGCTGGAATTAACCTACGCAAATGGTCGAGCAACGAAAAACAGCTTCTACAGGACTTGCCATGCGAATAGTTAATTAATCCGTATGAATTCCGTTGCTCAGAATCCCGTAAAACATTAGATCTTATGTGGAACCCATCATCGGATAAATTTTCGTACGACTATCAATTTGAATTGGAGCCTAAACATCATACTAAGCGGGAATTGTTATCAGATATTTTGAAGTTGTTTGACCCGATTGGTTGGATATCACCTTTATCAATTAGGGCTAAATTGCTGTTTCAAAAAGCATGGGTCACAGTGGAGTCGTGGGATGAAAAATTATCATGTGATATTATTCAAGAGTGGACAGAATTACGAACAGATTTTAAAAATATCAATAACATTAAAATACCTTATTATAGCCTTCAACATACTAAGGCGGGTCAATAAGTCCGTGACTTTTTGAATTTCTAACCTCCTTACTGAAAAAGCAACACTACTCCTGTCAACAGGCATCTGTCAGTTGACTCCTATCAAAATTTGAACTTGCTGCGTCAGTTAGTTTGTGTTTTACAGCTATCTTTATCAGACTATCCAGTAACTTAAGGAAACAATGGAAAAAAGTGAATTTCGTGTGCTTATTAGGCATTATTTTTTGCGAAAAAAAACCATTACCGAGACCAAGGCTAAGCTTGATAAATACTATGGGGACTCTGCACCATCGATTTCAATGGTAAAAAAGTGGTTTACTGAATTTCGTTGTGGCCTTACAAGCACTGAAGATGCCGAACGTCCTGGACGCCCAGTTGAGGTCTCTACACCCGAAACAATCGAAAAAATTCACGATATGGTGCTGGCCGACCGAAGATTGAAAGTGCAAGAGATTGTGGAAGCCATAGGCATCTCGCATGGCTCAGTGGTTTCAATTTTGAATGATCACTTGGGCATGAGAAAGCTTTCCGCAAGATGGGTGCCGCGTTTGCTCACAGTCGACCACAAACGCAATCGTGTAACAACTTCACAGGAAGGTTTGGCGTTGTTTAATCACAATATGAAGGAGTTTTTTAACCGTGGACGAAACATGGATCCATCACAACATACCAGAGACCAAACAACAGTCAAAACAGTGTGTTTCTAAGGGTGAATCGGCGCCAAATAAGGCCAAGGTGGGTTTGTCAGCCAATAAAGTTATGGCGACTGTTTTTTGGGATGCACGTGGGATAATCCACATTGACTATCTTCAAAAGGGAAGAACAATTAATGGGGAATATTATGCCAACTTATTGGACCGCTTCAATGAGGATTTGAAAACAAAACCGACCTCATTTGGCCAAGAAAAAAGTTCTTTTTCACCATGTGCAGTTGCCATGGCAAAAATCCATGAATTGGGCTATGAATTGCTCCCACATCCACCCTATTCTCAAGATTTGGCTCCGAGTGACTACTTCTTGTTCCCAAACCTGAAAAAATGGCTCGGTGGAAAAAGATTTGACTCCAATGATGAAGTCATCTCGCAAACAAAGGCCTATTTTGAGGACCTCGACAAATCATATTTTTTGGAAGGAATAAAAAAATTGGAGAAGCGTTGGACAAAGTGTATAGAGCTCAAGGGGGACTACGTTGAAAAATAAAATGATTTATTTATCAAAAAAACTGTGTTTTATTCCAAAAGAGACGGACTTATTGACCCGCCCTCGTACGTATCATATACACGGATTTAGCGAAGCATCAGCGAAAGCATACGCGTGTGCCGCAACAGACTATAAGGGCGAGTGAACATCGGAGTTGATAGCTGCTAAAACTAAGTTAGCGCCTCTTAGCAAGAAATTGACGCTACCCCGACTTGAATTATCAGGTGCACTACTTTTATCACATATTATCATCAAAATCACACTGCCGAGCACAAATGTTAAAATATACGCATGGACGGATTCGATGATAGTTTTAGGGTGGATTCATGGTGAGCAATCAAGGTGGAAGCAATTTGTTGCGAACAGGGTGCAGCAAATTAAGGAAATTGTACCTTCGTCGAACTGGAATTATGTACAATCAGAATCAAATCCAACAGATTGTGCCACGAGAAGAGTATCAGTAAAGAGGTTGGCAGACCTTCGTTTGTGGTGGGAAGGGCCAGAATGGCTTTCTACTTTCGAGTCTGACAAAATCATTAAACCCTCATATGTAGAACCTAACATAGAAATAAAAAATATCAATCGCAGTGTGAACACCGCCTTACATTTTCATAAGGTTCAATTTATATTAAAATTATTAAATAATCATAGCTCTGTTACTTTTATTGTAAGAACAGTAGCATGGGTGTTACGTTTCATCACTCGAACTCGAAAACAATGCGATACAGCAAAATCGTTAACACTCGTGGAAATTAACCATGCTTACAATATTATCATTATAACTAGTCAAGCTATAGATTTTAGCGAAGATTTATCATTTATCAGATCAAAAAGGCATGCCCATCAAAATAGTAAGCTATCATGTTTATATCCTTTTATTGACGAAAATGGACTATTGAGATTTGGCGGTCGATTGGAAAACTCACATATAAGTTGGACTGCGAAGCATCCTATCATACTGAGTAGTCATAGTAGTTTTACTTGTCTTATCATTTATCAAGCACATATCACTACGTTACATGGTGGAGCACGACTTACACTAGCTTATATCAGGAATAATTATTGGATCATCAGCGGAATGTCTACAGTTAAGAGGGAGTTAAGGTGCTGTGTTAAATGTCGTCGATTTAGTCAATACAAGTATCAACCAATTATGGCAGACTTACCTCAGCCTAGAGTGGTTCCTTTTAGACCTTTTACGCATAGTCGCGTTGACTTCACCGGGCATGTAGACCTGAAATTGAATAAAGGTCGAGGCGTACGAACAACCAAAGGCTACATTGCAGTTTTCATCTGTTTATCAACGAAAGCAATTCATCTAGCGCTGGTATCAGATTTGAGCACACCATCATTTCTGGCTGCGTTTCGAAGATTTTGTTGACGGCGTGGAGTTCCATCCCACGTCTATAGTGACAACGGAAGCAATTTTATAGGCGCTAGCAAACTTCTTAAAAAGAAATATCAAGCGATTGTAGCTACCATCAACCAGGATTTCTTTCGACAACATTGCTGAAATGAAGGTAGAGTGGCACTTTAATGCTCCTTCTCATCCTCATGCTAGAGGCTTGTGGGAAGCGGCTGTTAAAAGTTTAAAGTTTCATATCAAGCGAGTTATTGGCGAGCAGAAACTCACATACGAAGAGTTTATCACCGTGTTATATCAAGTGGAGGCCTGCTTGAACTCGATGCCACTCTGCGCTCTGACTGAAAACCTTGAGGATCCTGTTTTAACTTCGTGACACTTTTTGATTGGTGGTCCGAAACTCACCAAACCTCAAATGGAACCTGAGTCCATGTGTTTATCAAAGAGATGGCAGCTGGTTCAGTCTACCAATAAGCAATTTCGGAGATGTTGGTCGTCAGATTACTTGCAGCAGCTGCAGGTTAGATCTAAATGGAAGAAGGAAGAAAAAAATATCAATATTAATGAAATTGTATTAATTAAGGATGAAAACTTACCTCCTGGTAAATGGGCCATGGGCCGGGTGCAAGAGCTACACTCTGGTAGAGATAAACAGGTCAGAGTAGTATTACTAAAAATCATTCAATCGGCATCGGCATCTATCAGTCAGGAGATACCTTCTGATCCAGACGCAAGCTGCACGAGATCGCGTCGAAAGCGACGTATCAATTTAAAAAAACATTTTTATTACTTTTTTTATGTTCATAGCATTATTTTTATCACCGAGCTTGCAACAAGCTCAGAAGGATTTTATTATCACGCCTGTAAATAATAATCAAACCATTTGTTTTGACAAAATTACGGACCTGTAACATATTAGATACAAATGGACCCTTGTTATTTATTATAACATGTCTACATATTGGCAAAGCTTTGAAAACATTAAAGAATATGTTGCGCACATAGAGGAGAGTGATTCATCAAAGGATTATCAAGCCGTCACCTTGCAGCTGGAACATGAACTTGGTGAAATAGATCACTATAATCAGCTACTGAAAAATCAATTAAATAGAAGACAGAAGAGAGGATTAATTAATGACGTTGGTTACATTGCTAATTCCTTATTTGGTGGCCTAGATGAAAGGTTCGCCACGCAGTATAAGCAAAACATCGAGCACATTTAGCAAAATGAGAACCATTTACATACTCTACTACTTAATCAAACACTTGTGATAGAGGCAGAGTATAACATCTTGAAGAGGCACGAGAATATCATGCAAAAACAATTTACACTTATCGAAAATCATATCAACGATTTGGCTGCCGAAGTATATCAGGCTAAGCGGTGTTCACGTTCTACCTATATCACTTTTTTGTCCATGACTGGCCACCTTAGACGTATTCAAGAAACGCTAATTAGCACTGTCACTGATATACGAGGGCGGGTCAATAAGTCCGTGACTTTTGGAATAAAACACAGATTTTTTGATAAATAAATCATTTTATTTTTCAACGTAGTCCCCCTTGAGCTCTATACACTTTGTCCAACGCTTCTCCAATTTTTTTATCCCTTCCAAAAAATATGATTTGTCGAGGTCCTCAAAATAGGCCTTTGTTTGCGAGATGACTTCATCATTGGAGTCAAATCTTTTTCCACCGAGCCATTTTTTCAGGTTTGGGAACAAGAAGTAGTCACTCGGAGCCAAATCTTGAGAATAGGGTGGATGTGGGAGCAATTCATAGCCCAGTTCATGGATTTTTGCCATGGCAACTGCACATGTGTGCACCCTTGCATTGTCTTAGTGAAAAAGAACTTTTTTCTTGGCCAAATGAGGTCGGTTTATTTTCAAATCCTCATTGAAGCGGTCCAATAAGTTGGCATAATATTCCCCATTAATTGTTCTTCCCTTTTGAAGATAGTCAATGTGGATTATCCCACATGCATCCCAAAAAACAGTCGCCATAACTTTATTGGCTGACAAACCCACCTTGGCCTTCTTTGGCGCCGATTCACCCTTAGAAACACACTGTTTTGACTGTTGTTTGGTCTCTGGTGTATTGTGATGGATCCATGTTTTGTCCACGGTTAAAAAACTCCTCCATATTGTGATTAAACAACGCCAAACCTTCCTGTGAAGTTGTTACACGATTGCGTTTGTGGTCGACTGTGAGCAAACGCGGCACCCATCTTGCGGAAAGCTTTCTCATGCCCAAGTGATCATTCAAAATTGAAACCACTGAGCCATGCGAGATGCCTATGGCTTCCACAATCTCTTGCACTTTCAATCTTCGGTCGGCCAGCACCATATCGTGAATTTTTTCGATTGTTTCGGGTGTAGAGACCTCAACTGGGCGTCCAGGACGTTCGGCATCTTCAGTGCTTGTAAGGCCACAACGAAATTCAGTAAACCACTTTTTTACCATTGAAATCGATGGTGCAGAGTCCCCATAGTATTTATCAAGCTTAGCCTTGGTCTCGGTAATGGTTTTTTTTCGCAAAAAATAATGCCTAATAAGCACACGAAATTCACTTTTTTCCATTGTTTCCTTAAGTTACTGGATAGTCTGATAAAGATAGCTGTAAAACACAAACTAACTGACGCAGCAAGTTCAAATTTTGATAGGAGTCAACTGACAGATGCCTGTTGACAGGAGTAGTGTTGCTTTTTCAGTAAGGAGGTTAGAAATTCAAAAAGTCACGGACTTATTGACCCGCCTTAGTAAATCAAGGTCATATCAAATTTCGGAGGTCATATGAAATTCTAACTTTAAATAAGATTGATATTAATCTATGCAATTTTCGTGGTCTATTTACTACATACGGTACAACTGCTAGTATCAGCTGATTTTCTCTATTAGTACCTGCGCGGGCGCGGGGGACGTGTTTGCGCGGCCTACCCCTCGCGCGCCCGCCTCCGACCGTCCGTGTATATCCAATCCACGTTGTACATTGGATATTGAAAATTTTAACTTTTACTAAAACAATTGATTAAAAGCAAATGACTAGTACCAATGGGTCTATCTCATGACCTAATATAAGCCCACGAAGTTAATGAGACTGGTCTGGATACACCTTGTATTATAGCCAAATGCATAACCGCCTCCTTTTTTTGTAAGTCGGTTTAAAAGGATACTTACTAAATGTGGTTAACTTTTAAAATGTACACCATTTTATGCACTAGCAGACTCGCTGATAAGCTATGACCAATTGGTCTCGGGTTCGAATATCGGTCAGACGAAATATTTTTATACTTTTTCTTTTATTATTTTTTGTCGCACTACTATAACTCAGAGCAATTTAAGTATTAACCTAAGCATTTCTCAAGTTAAACAATTTCAATATTAAATAGTTTAACTTAGATCAGTTACGGTTTTCACTTCTGTCGGGCGTCCCGAGACGCACACGTTTTTTTACGTACTATGATACTGGTATAATCCAAACCCAAGTTATAAGGGTTCTAAAAGTCGACGAAGCGCTTCGAGAAAAGGTGGTCTGTTAGTGCCCTTGCGCATCGCTTGGCTCATTTTTAGTTATAAACTTAAGTTTAACTATTGTAAAGGGTTTGCTCCTCCATTGTTACCAAATGGTATACGATGCCTCATAAATCCCATCACCAGGATCAAGCCCTTTTGACTGGATTTGGCCGGGTCTGGCCTAAAAGGCTAGATATAAGCTTTTAAGGTCTCCCGGACCTTTTTGGTTGTGTTTAGCCTTATTTGGCGGATCTAGGCCTTTTTGCTTGATCTAGCCCATTTAGCCTGGTCTGACCTTTTTGGGTTGGATCAACCCCTATTACCTGGACCTAGAACTATTCTGCGGGTCTGGAACATTTTTGGTAGATATAACCTTTATGTCCAGGTCTGGCCGTTTTGACTAGGTCAGGCCTTTTCAACCGGGTCAAGCCCTTTTTGTTGGATTAAACACTTTGAGCTTTTGACTAAGGCTAACAAGTCACTCAGGACGACCTCTAGTTGTTATTGTTATATTTTTTTAATTGTGTGCGCAAATACAGTTTTCTAAATACTTACAATCGTTCTCTGGCCAGTTTTGTGCGTAATCCTGTTGATAGTGGTAGTGGTTGCTGTAGGGTACATATAGGAGCTGATGGTGGCTCCGTATTGGCGGTGGAGATTCCGGTCTTCTGTTGCGAACCGGAGAGGTGGGTTCTGAGCTGGTCTGAGAACTGTATAGTTCTTGACTACTGTCGGAACATCTGGAAAAAAAATTGCGTTGACTACTAAATTTGTTGTACCTTGGGTAAATGAGCTTTGGCCGGAGTTGTGATAAATAAAAAAAAGGAGTCTAAAAAGGCCGAAACAAGAAAATAATTCAGATAGAAATCCAGAAATGCATAGGTACAAAAATGGTAAAGTTAGAGCTGTGGTCGCACCCACTTATGGTATCTAAGCATCAGTTCACACCGAGATGCGTCGCGTCTAGGTTCTAGCTATCCCTAAGGTTTAGGAGAAGTTTCTAGAATTATACCCCAAGATAGAGACAGACGACTGCGATTTGACATCGACTGTGCCGAACCTTACAAAGTAGGTGCGACCGCTATTTGAATTATTTTATTGTTCCGGCCTTTTTAGACCCCTTTTTACGTAGTCGGGTTATAAAGTCAACGTGATTTTTTTTCAATTTAAAATTGGTATTTTTATACACTTTCTGAACGTCGGTCTACATGATGCCTACCGCCGGTTCGGAAGCTAGCCCGGCGAGAAGAACCGGCGTAAGAAACTCGCACAGGGCCACCTTTTAGCAAAAAGATGGGAAAATTGTTCTTTTCAAAAATAAATATTTTTACAATGTAGTAACTTAATTTATATAACAGAAGTCATAAGTACATGAAACATACTTAAGTACATAGAAGCAGCCTTGCATGGGCATCTTATTCCCAAGGTGTGCAATCGTTAATGAAATTACTGACCTTATAACAAGCTTTAGCACATAAACGTTCTTTAACAACTTTTTCAAATTTATTAATGTAACGATTTTTAACGTTTTCTGGGATTCTATTGTAAAGGCGTTTACATAGATCTTTACTTTGCTAAGTCTGATCACCCGTATTTCTAGTATTTCTATAATGGATGTCGCTTTTCTTTTTGAAATGATTTAGATTCTTTCTGACATACAACACATTGTCCAAAATGTATTGAGAAGCGACGGTCAGAATACTTATTTTTTTAAACTTTTCTCTCAGAGAATAAAAACATGACATCTTATAAATAGAACGTATAGCTCGCTTCTGCAGCACAAATATTGTGTTAATATCCGCAGCGTTTCCCCATAGAAGGATTCCGTATGACATTATACTATGAAAATAACTAAAATAAACTAGTGCTGTGTTCTGATCGGAAATTTATTTGCCATATTTTTTTATTTCGTTTTTTTCGTTTCCCAATCGAACATATTTTTGAAATAATATTAATGAGTACCTTATCAAAACACTTGTAAATAAACATATCTTCTTCACGAGCGCGGAGCGAGCCAATTTTGACATACCAAATGTCTTTTCGTTCGCACAGTAGATTTAAGATTTACACTCATCACGCGGAGTTTTCAAATTAGTATTTCAAAATCATTTAATTACAATAGTTGGTGTTAAACAAACGAGTATAATAAGTTAGACTTCATTTAACTAGTTCTTAGCGGTATGATTCGAGTTTCGACAGAAAATACAGAAGGTGTTGATCAAAGTGTCACGGATAAATTGTTAGATAAAATCGTTATTTTGTGAGCGTGAGGTGTCGAATTCCCGTATCGGTAAAAATTTGCATAGTCAAACGTTGCGGTCGAAATTATAATCGAATAACTTATAATGCGGGGTATTGAGTTCGGAGTCGAAATACCAACTCAAGTGCTATGACTATATATATGAGGTATGTAGTAGTATGCAGCGGGAATTACAAAAGAGTTGCGTATCTAGGGGAACGGTACTTAGCGCCCGCGCCAAGAAGAATCATTATTACTTCCGAAGTGAATAATTTATGCGTAAAATTCAAAGTGCAAAATGGTATGTGTGGTTATTTTAAATTTTAATGAAAAGTAAGACATGACACGACATGACACAACATGTATCGTGATTTATAATATTACATGATAAGTCTTTTTTTTATAATTTTTGTAGATATTTTAAGGTAAGTGGTCAGTGGAACAGCCAATCTTTTAAAACAACATTTGAAAAGTGCACAGTCTTTTCGAAAGGATTTAATGGATATCATTAGGTACCTATCGTGTTTTAACTCGTCCGAGTGTGCTAAGTGATACGCCATAATACGTCATTTTGAATCAAAATATTATGTGAATACATTTCTAAAAATCTATACAAAAATATCTCGGTGCGCGCCGACGGGAGTTCGAATAGTTCGTTTTTGTCATTTATTTTATGTGTAACAGTTTTATTTGCAAAAGTATCGGGAAAATCTTGCTATGTGAATACGATGTTAGTCAGAAAACGGCGTGGCGCCCAAAACATTCTAAAAAAGTTCGTGTGATGTGTCTGTTGCTAATAGACGTGTGTAGTTCGCGACTCAGTCGTTGAATTGGACTAGTTCACTTGCGTCATGTTGTTCATTCGTTCATTCAGTTTCAATACAGACATAAATTTAACATTTTATTAAATGAATGTGAGAAACCAACAAACACTATAATATATTATCTTTTTAGTATCACATTTTGTTGCTAATCGCGAGTGTATTGTGCTGT
The DNA here is from genome assembly GCA_963565745.1 of Phengaris arion. Taxonomy (NCBI): domain Eukaryota; kingdom Metazoa; phylum Arthropoda; class Insecta; order Lepidoptera; family Lycaenidae; genus Phengaris; species Phengaris arion. Next base: position 17,039,483 of record OY751437.1, read on the forward strand.
CTCGCTCACCCTTTTGTTAGGGTTGTCACGTAAGGGCTGCAACAACACAACTTTATTATGCAATGTAGTGCTAAAGTATTATTGTTAGTGACCAACCTAAGGTTCGGTTTCGGTTTCGGCCAAAGCTAGGAAGAAGGGCTGAACATTCGTTTTCAGCTGATAATCAACTGGTCGGACACTAATTACTTTGTGTATTTAAAATACTTGCAGTTTCTAAAAATTCGATCAAGTCTCTGTTGAAAGTTTCTCGTGTTTGACACTGGTATTTTGTTACTTATGTACTGATCTCGAAATTCCGCCAGACATCAACACATCATTTGTTATTATTATTATATTATATATATGATTATTGTGCGTCGATATACAGTGTTGTTTCGAATTAAAGTTTTCAAAACGACATCATATGGCAGGGGCGTGCGCTCCATATAGGCAGAAATGCAGTGCTTTACTTGTCATTCACAGATATTTTAATAAAACGTTCGTACGTTTTAGATGACTTTAATTAATAGTAAATTAATTAATTAAAAAAATATAATAACTTAAAAACGCCTAATATTTTACGCTTAATATTAACTTTTATAAATAGCAACTCATGCCGGTAAATCCTGCAGGAAAAATCATCGCATGTGTGTGTAATTTTCATACTTCGCAAACGCACACATCCATGAATATCGACATGATTATATACCGGTTACTCCGGCTATGGCCGAACCTCGCCGAGCCGAGCTGGGAGCTCGGTTCTACTATCCGATGGCTAACGAAAACCGCCGAACTGGCGTCGGATATTATTCGTTGCCTATAATCCGACTAAAAACAAAATGACTTGAATCTAATGAATTATCTATACACAAAAATCATTTTTGTTTAGTAAGGTTTTATTTGTTTAAATAGAAGAAATGTTTTGTGTTTGCGGCGGCCATATTGCATATTTCATTTGTTTGTTTACAATTTAATCGCTCCTGTTTATTTATAGTTTTCTTAAAAGATTTTTCATTTTAACATTTGAAAGTGTGTACATTTTATTGTGAGGTTTGAGTTGATAATGTGTGTTTATAAAAATTAAAAATAACAAGTTCTCACAATTGTCATTCAGTGAAAAGATTCAAATTCTGTCTAAAAGTAGGTGTGTACCCGAGTTACAACAATTAAACCAGCAAAAAAATAATGTAACTCGAAAATTTCATGTTAAAAGTTATTTAGGTAGTTAAGTAATTTACATCGGGATATAGTAATCTCAAGTAGCCGGAACCTTGAATATGTGAAAATTGAAGCTGACTGACTGGTGACTAGTTATAATATTTTAAAATATGCTTATTATTTTACTTATTAGAATTTCTTCCGCCGCGACGATCGATCGCTGTTTTGTCTGCGTTGCCGTAGAAGATGCACATGTATATTAGTACATCTAAGACTTGCTCTGTTGGCATGGTTTCGACTTAGAGATCCGTCGCTTGGCTGTAGCTATGCTAAAAATCTATAAACGAAAAAGTTTTTGTGACCGAGTACTTCGCCGCATGCCCAGTGCCATAATCCTGTGCACGCCACTGTCATATGGTAAAGCTTAGGTTAACTATGACTCACCAAGGACAAGGGAGATTGGGTACCGGGGGACATACATTGGGTAAGCTGAGGTTAAGTATGACACGCCGAGGATATCGATATAGCGGGGATAAGAGGAGAGTAGGTAGCGTGGACATGGGACTTTGACAAAGGGCATAGTATAAAAGACCATAAACGGAGCAACTATTACTTTGGAACATTATCGTTGTTTCCCCTGAAATCAGTTTTACCTTATTTCCAATTTGTGTCGGGTGATTTGTGAAATGGTTCATAGATCGCTTATAGTTAGCTAGGTACTAAAAGTTGATGTCTTATTTTAATCTTATTTAAAAATAATTGTTAACTAGTGATGTTTGAAATCACTACTAGACATGAAAACGTGATACATACTCAGCATGATAATGATAAAATTAATAATAATAATAATAAGGTGAAGTATTTAATATGATATAAGGTATCAGGCGCACGTAACCTTTGAAGTGCAGCAGGTATGCACTAAAAGGGCTGTCACTACATCTACATTTAATTAGTTGATTAAATTTTTGGATGGGAAATTTGGGACTACCAAACAATATGAATCTTTTCATCGACTAAACTAACAACACTGTTTTTGTGTCAGTGTCATTACCGTGGTCGTGTCCATCTGGCCGTGTTTTCGCATTGATATCGAAAATTGCGTTGGTATTAAACAATTAATAAATGCAGTTTCAATGAAATGGAGATTTCTGAAATTTTCGGCTATAGTTATTTACTATTTAACTAAGATATACCTACCTCTGCTGTCTTTTAAATAAGACAAACGTAATATTATTATCAAAGGGGATGTGATTTAGCCATAAAAGGTTACCACGTCATATTATAATTTCTGAGATCCACACTAGGGAATAATCAATAAAACCTTTGTTTATTGTGTGCTATCCTAGAATAAAAGTTCAAGTTTTTGGTGCGCTTAAACGTATCAGTGTAAGTCTCATTTAATTAATTTTTCAATTTTTGTTTTTATTTGATGAGAATTGTACGTTCATCAATTATCTCTGGAATATCATTTTCATTAAGGTTTCCATGATTTAAACAATATTTTTGGCTGGAATAAACTAGACAAAAAGGTAATCCAAAGATATAAGTGCTGCATATTGTGATAAAGCTGGACATCTAAGTGAAATTAAAGGTGCATTCGCAAGATAACATAGATATTTTTGTTAATGTTATTATGTTGCTCATAATTATACGTAATCAAATCCAAAATTTACGGGTTCTTCAAAGCATTGGTATAAATAAAAAAATATAATATAATATATCATTATAAAAATTATAAATAAAACATTGGTCCTGGAAAATATTTGCATCCTACACGTCGATAGTTGAAAACGTCCTATAAGTGCGTGCATGATACGTTTAAACACCATTGTGTTTGAGGCATTATGATAATATCATCATGATGATAGGGATGATGACTACATCTGAACTATTTAGTTTCATTAATATACTCAGATATATTATTCAGCATTGATGGGGCTGCCGCGTTTCGCGTCCGCGCCAGCGGACGCCGGAGTGGACGGCTATACTGCGCAAAAGATCTGCATCTCTGATGCAGCGAATACCTGGCAGCTCCAACAGTTACCTACAACTTATTGCGAGTCGAATAGACACCGATTGCCAATTCATGAAGAAATGGACGCAATAGACTACCTTCTTGACTAATATTTAATTTCATACATTGAAGGAGTATTTCCTTTAGTACTTGGCTTAGGAAAACGTATTCTAACTATCTATCTATCTATTCTAACTATATATACTATCATTAATTAAAAACTTAAGATTGTTTAGGTAAAGTTGAATTAAAAATATGTATTTTTGTTTTTTAATTTCTACTGATGAAAAGACCTCGAAGTAAATTCCGGCAAGGATGTGATGACACAAACATACTAAACACATATTATGTAGTAGTGAAATGGAACGTTTCTGTAAATAAATAGTTTATGACATCTTAAAAAGTTGTTTATGTCAAAACGTAAAATGGAACGTTTTACTACTACGGAGTTACGGACTATAGCACAGATTACAAATAGTATTAGTACGACGTCACAGTACAGATAATCTATCAACCAACATGGCTGGAATAGTGTTTTCGGCGGTTTTAAAAAAGTGTATTATTAAAATATATTTTTTTTAGATTTTTAGCATTCATCTCTCCTCTATAGAGAATATTATATTATATTGTATACTAAAGAATATGGAGCGTTTAGGACATAAATAAAAACAAGGTCAAGTAGCCTATTGCATGCTCACATGCGTACATAATCAGATAATATAAGAGTATTATTTACTTTCTATTTTTATTTCTATAAATAATATGGACTATGTTTAAGTACTTATGTTTGAAGTAAACGATATTGAATTGAATTGAATTGAATTACTACTTGATAAATGTAAAAATATATAAAATTTTATATGTACTTAATTAATTAGATACTTACATCTAAAAGGTACAAAAATATATATATTTTTTTTTGCTAAATTACATTACAAAACCTACATCAATATTTTACTTATATCATATACAAAAACATTTACTATGGTAAGTATAAACTTAAACGCGCAAATATCCGAGATATTTACAAATATGTTCCTGCGGCCGTATACTTCATACACTTTAACCTAGGCGTGACGTCACAGCTAGGTACGACTTTATTATGAAGCGTTTTCACGAGACTTGCGAAATTTTGTATACAAATTGCTGTACCTTTGAAAATATTGACTTTTGATATAAGTAGGTACTGTTTTTTCTGAGAAGTAACTCATAAAAAAAAAAAACATCTAGCCTATTATGGTAATGAATAGCCAACTTTGGTTGTGATAGATACCCTATTAAATTATACTATGTTCGACAGGAGTGGCTGGTTAGCCGTGACTTAAGTTATCGGTGTCTCTTAAAACAACTAAGTTCAATCAATGCGTGACCCGTATGCGTCACGCATTGATTGCGTCACGAACCGTGCGCTGAATCTAGAGGCAATTGCTGATCGGCCAGTTAAAACGCGTTATAAAGTTGTTAATAAATGTAGGATGGACGAGCTGTGTATAAAAGGGCCAACACGTTGAGAAATTACAAAGTAAGATTTGTTGTGGGTTGGACAGAAAATATTATCAATTTCTCCTTATGATCCGCTGAAAGCCCTAACGCTTTGCGGTGGTGTTGTACTAAATTTGCTGAAAGCATTTACGCTTTGCAGTAACCTGTTGTGCTGAAAGCCGCTATGCTTTGCGGTATCTTGTCTTTGAGGATTATGCTGAAAGTCTCTACGCTCTGCGGTTACTTATTCTGCTGTGTTATGCTGAAAGCTTTTACGGTTTGCGGTTACTTGTTATGCTAAATGATGCTGAAAGCTTTTACGCTTTACTGTAGCAGTTGCATTGAATTGTGCTGAAAGCATTTTCGGTTTGCGTTGAGCTGTCGTGTTAAGTGTTATGCTGAACGCCGTGACGCTTTGTGGTAGCCAGATGTGGTGAATTTTGCTGAAAGCTTTAACGCTTTGCGGATTTTGTGTTAAGCCTAAGGGCTTTCAGTATATTCTAGCTTTATCCTTTAATCAGTAGTCAAAGCACTTACGCTTTGCTCTATATTGATTAAATGCCACTTAGGAAGTGTTTCCTGTGCAAGTAGTGAGTTAAAGAGCTATAAATACTGCAACCGTTATCAAAAGCAACGCGAAAGCGCGTTGTGTCGTATGACAGTCAGATATCGTGAATTCGATTTTACTCCTACAGATTTTCATACCCCTGGCTTATATATGAAAATCGTTTCTTAAGGAGTAAATTCCAAAATGGTTGTCTGTTAACGCCGAAATCAATAATTAATCTTAATCTCATTATAGTTATCTGAGATCAAGATTTAAATACATTACAACGGTCCTAGGATTAACTTCACGTCAATTTACGTAAAAACCGCCTCCGTTTTTTGGAAATCGGTTAAAAATAAAAAAATTGTTGTCTGTAAAGTCGGCTTACGGACGATAATTTAACGTGATAACGTCATCACCAGCCAAATGCTTAGGCCGGTCGTGTCTCTCTATCGCTTGTTTCGCGCTCTCGCATGCGCGCTAGGCTCAGGCGGAACGAAGCAGGCGGCACTTATTTATTTTTGTAAGATTTATAATTTGCATATGGGTCCCGCTTGCTACCAAACATAACGTCAATTATTTCACGGCTTTCAGCTCATTACAATTTGATGCCAATATCTGCCATTTTATAATATTTTTTATTTATGATAGCTATCTAGGGACACTTGGGTTTTTGAGATAAATCTAACAATACCTTAATTGTCGAAATCCATCCAGTCCTTCGGAAGATACGTGAGAATAAAGGAATTTACAAACATATATACATACAAGATACGCGCGAAAAACATAACCCAGTCGGGTAATAAATATGACGGCGAGGGCATACGCCGTTCAACCAACCAGCGCGGGTGTTGCGTTTCGCTTTACAATTTAGCGAGTTTCAGTTCGTTATATTGTAATATAAGGAAAAAAAATGCGTAAAATTGTAAGCAGAATCTTTATTTCACAATCTTTCAACATTTTATCTCGCTAGTTATATTACAATCTAACGGTATTTACAAAATAATTTCCGGTGACATATATTTAGGTTGTTGGTGTAGGTGTAATTGTAGATGTCTCATGGTCCTTGGAGGTTGTAATTGTTTAAGTTATAATTTGGATGGATAGATGTTTGTTATTATTTCACGCATTTTTTTGATGATATTCGGTATGTTCCTTAGTAGTTAAAGCTCTGGATTAAAACATAGGCGACTTTTTACCCCGAAAATGTTCAGTTTTCCCGTGGGATACCTGACACTATATTAACGCAGGCGAAGCTGCGGGAAAAAGCTAGTTATAAATGTGAAAGTGAGTTGTGAGGATGGATCTTTGTTACTCTTACACGCAAAAACTACTACACGGATTTTGATGAAATTTGGTATGGTAGTAGGTTAGGATCTTGTTTACAATATATAATATTTTTTAACCGACTTCGAAAAAAGGAGGCGGTTATGCATTCGGTTGTATATGTGTCACCGTAAAATTGTAAAATCCGTTAGATTTTAATATAACTAAAGAGATTATAATATGTTGACAAATTGTCAAATAAAATTCTCCTTTCAATTATACGCATTAAATTTCATTATAATATAACGGACTGGAATTCGTCTAATTGTCAACTGTCCGTATGTTGTCCCTGATTCGTCGGTCTTAAGCCGCCCACAGACGAGAGGCCGATCGTTTCAGTTAGAACTGACGTCTGTTTGGCCTGAACGGATTCGAGCACATACACGGAGAAAATCGCATCCGACCGAACTGACGTCAGTTCGGCCCTTAGATTAGTAACGCCTAGATAGTCTTCAAACAAACGCATCGCACAAAGTGAAGCAAGCAACAGATAGATGTAGGCGTAAGCATTACATAACAAAACTTTAAAGTTGTGGAGTGTGTACTCTTAAAATTGGAATTATTGTATTTGTTTTTCTTAATATCGTGAGATGTAAAAATATAACTTATATTTCAGTTTAAACGATCAAAAAAAATTTGTGAACTTTATTTATATTAAACTGGTATTAAAGAATATATTAAGGATTATCGTAATACGGACAATACTTTAAATAATTTACAATATATAATACAAATTTTAACAGCCTCCGTGGTCTAGTGGTTAGAGCTTGGCTCTCGACTCGGAGGTCGTGGGTTCGATTCCCGCATTGGAACAAAAAATGTTGTTTCCAAGTTTGGTTAGGACAATTCAGGCTGATCACCTGATTGTCTGACAAGAAAAGATGATCCATGCGTCGGATGGGCATGTAAAAAGTCGGACCTGCGCCTAATCTCTCGCCAGTCGTGTCGGTTATCCGTCCCACTGGGTTACGAGAGTAAAAGGAGGAGAGAGTACTTGTGTACTGCGCACACACTTAGGCACTATAACATAACTCCTGCGTAGCTGGCCTGGTTTCAATGAAACAGGCCACCGTCACCGAAATCGGTGTAGGAGCTATTATTACTATTACTTTAAATAATAAAAAACTTTGTCTTAATTGCAACTATGAAGCTTGAAGCAAGAAAAATGAATAGCCATGAAAATTTAAAAAAAAAAAAAAACTAGTAACATTTTCACAATTCACAATACAATTATATCTTGCTGCCCAGCAAGATATAATATGATTTTATTTTAAAATGTTTTAAATATTTAACTTAATACAAGTCAAATTGTTCGGACGTAACAATTCATACTTACATATGAAATGTTATGTCCGAAGCTTTTTTAATTCTTTTCCGATGCATTGTGACACCCAATAACGGCACAAACCGTCATAATGTTTTTAATAGCCGGAGATGTATGCACTAGCGCTTGACCATGACAACTGACGGGTCGTTCGAACAGACTGAGCCGATATGCTCAGTATGATTTACTTCACTTTTCATGCGCGTACCCGAATTCTAGGCGTTTTAATCTAAGGTTCGGGCTGAACGGATTCGAGCACATACACGGAAATATGCCGCCAGCATCGGTCGTGTTTTTAGGGTTCCCTAATACTTAAGGAACCCTTATAATTTCACTCTGCCCGTCCGTCTGTCTGTCTGTCCGCCGCTATCCTTGCTTATGTAATAACTTTATGACAATAACTTTTGTAGTAATTCAAAGAAAACCTATTGCGCGTTAATAGTTACAGAACCCTCCATAGACATGTCGTGACGTGCTTGGTCAGTTTAGGTTATTATTTTATTTATTAATTGTATTTTGCTGCAATTGTAATCACGCTATCGCCGAAACCGAATTATTGTGTCATACATTATTCCAGTATTATGTTATAGAAATTCATTTCTCTTTGTTTTATAGTAATAGTCTTTAGATTTTATCAACTATAGTGGCTCTAAAGTTTTAAATACTTCAATGAACTTTAATAAATTTCTTTAGACCACGTGCCATTTTTAGGGTTCCGTACCCAAAGGGTAAAAACGGGACCCTATTACTTTGACTTTGATGTTCGTCCGTCTGTCGCCGCTGTCGCTGTATCTTAACCTTCATATACCGTCATAGCTCGACAGTTAAAATTTTTACAAATGTATGATGTAGGTATTTCTATTGTCGTTTTATCAATAAATACTAAAAACAAGAATAAAATAAACATTTGAGGCTCACATACAACAAACGTGATTTTTCCGTTTTGTACAGAACTCATCTTGCCGACTCGCACTTGACCGGTTTTATTTTACACTCGAATTTTATACCGTTCAGTCCAATTTTGTTGCCGTTCAGTCCATCCGTACAGGTCAGATTTAATGTTGCCAACTTAGTTGTTTTACAAAGTTTTACTACTAAATTTTGTATTTTATTCCCTCCTTAGTAGGAATTTAGTTGTTAGTAGTGGTTTTGTAGAAAATAGCTAGACAGTAATCATAATATGCAAAATGGCTTGCTTCTATATGCTATTATGACCTTATAATAATAGCACATAATAGCACGCATCCGTAAATCGCTTAAAACTACCGATTTAATTTCTATATACGTAATATTTCCTACTATATATTTTTTTATTTAACGGTTAAATATTAAAACTGATAATTTATGTATATTTGTGAACACAAAATCCCTAAAAACCTTTTCAGGATTCCTAAGTTTAGTAGCTTTTTTATAGTTATCAGAACTCTTTTAGTAGTTTTTTATAGAAAACGACGCGAGTTTAGTAGTTTCGCTAAAACAGAGTTGGCAACACTGGAATGAATCGCTTCAGTCCATACGGCCGACTGATGCGATCTCGAAATTGCACACAGACGATACGATTTTACATCCGTTCAGGCCGAACTGAAGGGAAACCGGACCGTGTATGGGGCCACTTACAGTAGGTAGGCGGTTTTATGTCAATCTGTATCTAATATGCAAATCAGGTCTAAAAAGCCACTTTGTGTGTTTCATAATTAATATTATGTCCACTGTAATATTTTTATTTAGGATTCCTTCTAGTTACTACGGAATTCTTAAAATGGGTTAGGTTAAGGTAGAACATTTTTTTTGCATTCAAAAGGTCTTTAAATATTAATAAACAGAAGGCGATAAATTGTTGTTTTTCATAGATCAACTTGAAACTATAAGGATTCCTTCTAGTTACTATGAAATTCTAAAAATGGGTTAGGTTAAGTTAGAACATTTTTTTTTGCATTCAAAAGGTATTTAAATATGAAAACACAGAAGGCGATAAATTATTACTTTTCATAGATCAACTTGAAACTATAAGAATTCCTTCTAGTTACTACGGAATTCTAAAAATGGGTTAGGTTAACTTAGAACATTATTATTACATTCAAAAAGTTTTTAAATATGAAAAAACAGAGGGTGATAATCATTACTTTTCATACATCAATTGAAATTATAAGGGTTCCTTATAATTAGTAGGGAATTCTAAAAATAGGTTAGGTTTAGTTACTTTTACTATACCATTACTACCATTTTACCCAATTCTTGTAATGGACCCTAATACCCTTAATCAACACTTTCTCTATATTCCTGGCTAACCTTTAAACTGTCCTTCTTTAATAACTTATTTTGAGTCACACACAGTAGGTGCGACAAGATTTAGTTTCTCTCCTGCATCAGAAAGTGCAGTTCTGAAAATAATACAAGGTCTCAAGTCGACAATGTCATTGGTGTGGATAACATCTATCCTTGACAATGCCTTGATAACCTTGAGCGCTATCACTAAGATTGTAAATAAATCCCTACTAACCTCCACCTTTCCCTCTAGCTGGTGATCGGCTTTAATATAACCCATCCCAAAAAAAACTAACCTTAACTCCCCCTAGGATCTTCGTCCAATCAGTATTTTGCCCTGCTTATCCAAAATAGTTGAGAAGGTTGTTAATAATCAGGTAAAAATAAATTATCTAGTGACCAATCAAATTTTACCTAAGTTTCAGTCTCCGCTCAAGACCAGGGTATGGGTAGGTACTATCATAGTCCTTCTAGACTATTCCAGGGAATGACGACGTTTTGAATGCAATAAAAATGTTCTAACTTAACCGAACCCATTTTTTAGAAGGAACCCTTATAGTTTCAAGTTGATATATGAAACGTAATGATTTATCGCCGTCTGTTTTTTCATATTAAAAAACTTGTTGAATGTAATAATAATGTTCTAAGTTAACCTAACCCATTTTTAGAATTCCGTAATAACTAGAAGGAATCCTTATAGTTTCAAGTTGATCTATGAAAAGTAATAATTTATCGCCTTCTGTTTTTTCATATTTAAAGACCTTTTGAATGCAAAAAAAAATGTTCTGGACCGTTAACAATTTGACGAATTCTAGTTCGTTGTATTATATAACGAAAAATAAAGCGTAAAATTCTAAGGAGAACTTTTATTTGACAATCTGTCGACAGCTTATAATCTTTCTACTTTATATTACAATTTAAAACGGTTTTTACAAATTTACGGTTACATAATATATTTAATATTATAAACATTTATCACTCCTACTTTGAGTTTGACTGTGTCTTAGATATAACGAAACGTAACTGGCTATGAGAGAAAGTACGGTAATATACGAAACGTATCACACTTTTCATAACGCTCTCATTACGCATTCACCAGCTTACTCCCCAAGACAAGTGCAAAGTAAAGTAAAGAAGTTTTACTTCAGGTGCAGTTCCTATAGTCCTACTGTCGGTGTTGGTAGTGAGCGTACTGCGCCATGCTCTGCACGTGCACGTGGAACTTTTACTTTCTCGTGGGATACCCGATTTTATATTTACGCAGGCGGAGCCGCTGGAAAAAGCTAGTAATGCAATAAATTTACCCCATATTAGCGTACAGGGTGCAGTTCCTATAGTCCTGCTGTCGGTGTTGGTAGTGAGCGTACTGCGCCATGCTCTGCACGTGTACGTAGCAGGGCTCCGTGTGTTGCTGTTGCACCTGCGCGGTTGAGCACTGGCGACCTGTCACGTAGTCGGATTTTGACCTGGAAGATAAATTAGTCTCAATATATTTTATTTCCATATATCTTACACTTTAAACGAGACAATCTTGTATATAATATATTTCAGCAAAAACATATTCATGTTAAAATTTTGCCAAAACGATACCATATAACTCGCACTGTCAAAAAGTTATCCACAACATCCCTACTAATATTATAAATGTGAATGTAAGTTTGTTTGTTACGCTTTCACGCGAAAACTACCTACTGAACGGATTTTGATAAAATTTGGTAGTAGTTTAGACTCTGGATTAAAAAATAGGCTACTTTTAATCCCGGAAAAGTACAGTGTTCCCGCGGGATACTCGATAGTATATTTACGCGGGCGGAGCCGCGGGAAACTATTTAGTTTATAAAGCACTGACATCTTACACATCACATCACATTAGAATGTTACCTTTATGTTTAATTTTCCGTTTAAATTACTACACAGAATACTCGGGAAATAATTATTTCAATATTACGTCAATTAGTTTCCAATCCAAGGGACGAACGACGACATAACTAACATAGTTCATAATATACGCGATAGATGGCGCTTTCAAGAAAAATTAAATTTCATCTCCTAGTTTAAGGGGTTGGAGGATTAAAGTTCAAATTTGGACAATTATTATAAATGTTGTGCACTAATGTGCCAAATTTCAGCTTTCTAGGACATCTGGAATTACCATAGATATTTGTTGATCATCAGTGAGTCAGCAAACGAAATCAGGGGTTTTAGATATCTATAAAATCTAAAGTAGGTATAAGAACTATGCAATTAAAACTTTACAAGTTTAATAAGTCTGAGACAGAGAACTGGGAACATATCCTGAAATTTTCATTTAAGTAGTATAATCGAAACCCAAGTTATCAATCAGGGTTCTAAAAATTTCGCTCGTAACGCTTCGAGAAATGGTGGTCTGGTAGTGCCCTTGCTTTGCTCGCTTGGCACGACTTGGCGGGGGCACTACCGTGCCCCCAGATATATAATATAATATATATACATATATAACTTAAAAATGCGATATTTCCAGGGATAATGTTCGGAAGTACGGAATGTGGTGGGTTCGAATCTCGGTCAGATAAATATTTTTGTGTTTTTTTTTAGATTATCAGAACACCGAATAACATAGTACCGGTTACCCAGGTACTATGTTATTAAATAACGCTTATTGAGAATTGTCCTAATAGTTAGAATTTGAGCCGAATTTAAAAGGGGAGATTATGTAGTAAATAAGATATTTTATTTCATACTTTTTGTGCATTTTTAATATGAAAGTCGGTTTTCATATACAATACCTAATGGAAGCTTGGCAAGTAATCAATTATACATTCGATCGTTTATTTTAAACGTTCTCAAAATGTATTAATAATAATTTAACAAATATCACTAAAAAGGGAAAAATTATTATTATTTTAAAGAAAAAATTAAGCCGACTTCCAAAGTAAAAATGCACAAAAATGTATGAAATAAAACTAATTTTCTAAATAATTCCCCTTTTAAATATGGCTCAAATTTAACTATTTCTCTACTCAATCTTCAAAATTTTAAGTAATAGTAATAATAATTTTATATTTTAAAATAATAGTAATAATAATTTTATATTTTTAAAATAATAGTAATAATAATTTTTTATTATTTCATGTTAGAATGATCGAATAAAATGTTAATAGCGTAGTATTTTAGCACGTTAGCGTAAAAACCTTATTGCTTACAAAGAGCTATTAGCTGTGTATGTATTCTATATGCTCTAAGTCTTAAACTATTAGAAATCAGTTTTCAATTTTTTTTTGTGAAGTATTAGTACACTTAGGCCCGATTCGACCAAACTTGAAGTTACACGAGTGTAACTATAATGAGAATAATTTTACTCCTTCAATTTACTCTAGGATAATAATTATCTTCGTTTGCGTTTTATCAAGTTACTCGAAGAGTATACTATGCTCGGTATTATTATTCAATGAATAATGACCGAATGTATAAACCGACAAAAAATCATGTACTATTGTTTGTATTAGAATGACTTGTACGCCATAATAATTTAATTTCGTAGAGTAATACAGTAAAATGTCAATATCAAGTTATAACACTTCACAATGACATTGATCGTGACAATTGACAGCCAGCTGTGCGACTATCCACTATTCTCAGTTTAATACTTTACTCCGTCAAAATCACTCGTGTAAATATTTACTCCCGTGTATTTAGGTGTCCCGTGTTTGTGTATTTACCTTATTCTTGGATTAGAAGTTGGAAAAACGCAAAACCAGCTTACTCTTAGATTAGGAAACATTTACACTCGAGTAAAATTTTACTCTTAAAGCTTTTATTCAAGGTTAAAATATTTAATTTAAAAAAGGTCGAAGTTACATAAATATCGATTTGAAATTTTGACTTCCAGTTTACTATATGCAAAAAATCAAATTTAGAATTCGATAAAAAATTAAAAATTTCAACTTTTTGACTATAAGAAACAATAATTTTTAGTTTTTGTTACAAATTAAATGATACAATTAGTAAGCATCCAAAAATAACGGATTTTACTCTTAGTAAATTTTTCTCCTTTAGTAAATCTCATAACTTAGCAATAAAGCATGATACGAAATCAATATTGTGTCCACGTCTACTAGAAGTATAACTGACCAGAATATAAACAATATTCACGACCTAATTTTTTTTTGTTGTCCGCTTGACGTGAAATGTTATAGTCGGCGGCAAAAATGTAGCAGTTAGCATTAAATATACTATAGTGATGATGATGATCACGAATATAATTTTGGCAATAGCAAAATTTCAAAGACACTGATATCGGTGCACAATACTCTGATATGTCATCATAATATTATGTTGGTGTTTCGTGTGAAGATGGTGATGATGATGATTACTGTAAGTGGTATAATGGCATATGCTTGCAGTTCTTTAAACAACACTGGAATCCCCAAGCATGTATCTACAAGGACTCATGAGTTCTGTCCATTACTTTTGAATCCAGGGTACATTATATGGTCATTACATATGAAATTGGCGTTTTGTAAAGGAGGAACATAAAGTCGATTTTTTTATTAAACATAATTTATTTATTGATTCAAAGTATATACGGTTGCTATCTATGCACTTTTGCCATCTAGTAGTTAGTTTATTAATTATTTTACTAAATATACCATTCGGACATGAATCAATACAATCTTTGAAGGCGCTTTGAACTGCCCCATCGGAGTTGAATTTTTTCCCTCGTAAGAAGTTATCCAAATTTCGAAAAAAATGGTAATCTGTTGGAGCAAGGTCCGGGGAGTACGGTGGATGTCTTAGACATTCCAAATAAGGTCCTCTAATTTGGTAGCTGTCTGTTGTGCAGTGTGTGGTCTAGCGTTGTCCTGAAGCAGCAGCGGCCTAGAGCAAATGACCAACCTCGGTTGTTTAGCAGCTAGCTTTTCCATCAAGATTTGCAGTTGCTGGCAATAGACATCTACCGTAAACGTCTGGCCAGATTTAAGAAAGCTGTAGTGAACGACACCAGCACTAGTCCATCAAACGCTTACAAGTATCTATTTATGAGCCAATTTTCGCTTGGGGCAGGCTTGGGCTGGTTCGCCAGGGTTCAGCTATTGCGATGAGCGTTTCCGATTATCATACAGGATCTACTTTTCATTACAGGTAATGATTCAATTTAAAATCCCTTAATTATTGTGCCGGTTGAGTAATGTAACGCAGTAGTCGACGCCCGTTTGTCAGTTTGCTGCACTCAATTCATGAGGTTCAAGCTTTTTCACCTTCTCAATTTGCTTCAAGGAGATTAAAACAGTTTTATCACTAATACCGCAGCCTGCCGCTAACTCGGACGTGGTTTGCGATTGATCGGGTTCCACAATAGCCTTCAATTCGTCATTATCAACTTTGGTCTTCGTCCGTCCACGGGGCTTGTTCTGCAGGTCGAAATTTCCAGAACGAAAACGTTGGAACCGATAACGCACTGTGTTTTCTTTTGCGACACCGCCACCATACACATCATTAATCCTTCGAGCCGTTTCTGCAGCACTGATGCCACGGTGGAACTCGTACTCGAATACAATACGATATTTCAAGTTTTTTATTTTGTAAACAAAGTGACGCATAGAAAAAACCGGAAGAGGAAAAAACAAATGAATTACGGTTTTCGAAACACAAATGCATGAGTAAAAAGCGGTATAAATTTGAAATTGGAATTCCTAACCAAGGAAGATATATTTGAGATCAAAATGGCCATACGACAAAACACCATTTTCATACGTAAATGTACATTATACATACCTTGGTGCAAAATCCTAGTTTTTGGTAGCATAATATGCTTGGTCTACTTCAGAAAAAGTTGAAATCACCATATTATGTGTCCATATAAACTTCGAGGAGTTCCTTCGATTCCTCATGGATCCCATCATCAGGTCACTATTTTGATGTCAAAATGACTAATTTGCGATTATACCCTATACATCAAAGTAAGAATTTAAAAAATTCGGTCCACAGACGGCGGAGAAATCGTTGAAAAAAAAAAAATATATATAAACAGCAGAACGTTTAACAGCCGCCTTTTTTAGGGTTCCGTAATAATCAAGGAGCCCTTATAGTTTCGCTCTGTTCGTCCATCTGTCTATCTGTCTGTCCGTCTGTACGCACTTTTAGCTTCTGTTATTATGAATATAAATTAATGAAAGGAGAATGGGTGCTTTTATATGGGCGCCGTCCCCAGTGGTGTATCAAGTTGTGTTGTATGTCATTTGAAAGGTATCAACAATAGCTTTAATTCTACGTTTGATACGGCTAAGGGTCGGCATATTTCCTTTGCCGCCTTCTGCGCGCCTATATAATTAACATAATACCAGACACACACATACACACACACACTAAACACAAACAAACAAACAAGTGTCGCTAGTCTAAGCAGGGGTGCTTGTGCGCATGAGACAATCAACATGTTTGGAATGCGGGTGAGTTCGAGCGAGATAGCAATACAACTGAGGCGAGAGAGATAAAGACAAAAAGACATATTGTTTTAATAGTTCGAACTACTACAGTGCACTATCTTGTATAATTGGTTGGTAGTCGGTTTCGTATTGGCTTACGGTACGCACATCGCACGCACGCATCTCTTTGCTGTTTTGGATCTTTTCTAATATTTTGACCTCGGCTCTGTGAGGTTCTGAAGTGAATTGGATTTGTTGTATCTGTCAAGATGGAACGTTTAATCCATCATTGTGTGACATGCGACCATTCTCTAGCGCGAGTCCGAGAACGCCATTGGCTCACAAGACAAGAATTGGATGCAAGACCTGGATTTGCGGAATATGTGATGGATCATTTACAAATACAACAAGTAAGTTTAAGCATATATTATGATATGATTTTTGCACAAAGAGTATATTGGTGGAAATAATGCCTTGGGCATTTTCTACCAGTCTAGTTAAAGGGGTTGTGGAGATGGACAACGTAGGTGCAATGTTTTAGTTTTGAAAACATTTCATATACAAAAGACGCACTAGATCCAACTAGTTATTCCACGGCTCCTTTAATTTTATGTTACGTCTTTATATGTTTAACATACCCCGAAACGAAACCTATAGTTCTAACCCAAGTATTGACAATATGTATTTCATCATTAAAGGCGGCCTCAAAATTCAATTATGTTTTTTACAGGCTCTCAACAATGTGTTCTTCATTGGATGTATCACAGATGTTGGATAGCAGCAGGTCGTCATCAACTGTGCGATGATGCAGCAGCTGAACCACCAGCAGTTCAACTACCAGCAAACGAATAACCAGCAGTTGAACAACCAGCACTTGAACCGCCTGCGGATGAACCACTATTAATATCTATTGAGGAATATAGAAGAGTAGCGAATACATCTCGGCGTTGTATGTTTCCGAACTGCACAAGAACAAATCTCTTGAGAGTCCCGCAATTCATTAAAGTCAGAATGTTGACTGAATCAAAACTGTACATCCCAGCAAGTGCTCGGGTGTGTAATGAGCATATGAATGATAACATGTGGACTGAATTAAATAGTAATCATTCATCATTTACTCCAGATCAAATAAAATATATGTTGGATACACTTATCACGGCATACAATGGACGAAACCTTTTCGATTTTGATAATATTGAAAATATTACGGCTGCGGAATTACATTTTAATGTCGGGCTAACTCATGAGCAATTTCAAAGAATTCTGGACGAAACTCCATCTTTAGAGCAGTCGCAGCGCCCGAAGACAGTGCTGGGGGCATATTTAATGAAAATAAGATCGGGAGAACCCAACGAAAGTTTGGCTGCACGCTTGGGTATAAGTCGTCGATCTTTCGAATGAAAACTTGATCAAGCTCGTCAGTGTCTAAAGGCTGACTTTCTTCCCAGGTATTTAGGTTGGGATCACATTAGTAGGGAAGAAATAATTTCGCGGAATCTGACTATTCCCAACGTGTTATATGGAGAAGATGGGACGAAATCCATTTTAATTTTTGATGGAACATACATTTATATCCAAAAAAGCAGCAATTTTTTGTTCCAAAAGCTTTCCTACAGTCTGCATAAGTTTCGCAATCTTGTTCAAGTTCGCAATCGAAGCCATATTTGATTATTTGCACTGATGGATATATTATTGATGTTCTCGGGTTGCACGCAGCAACAAAATATGACGCGACTATCATGTCACAATCAATACATGATGAGTCTCCTATGCATATTGTACTTCATTCCGGCGATGTTTTTATTTTGGATCGAGGCTTTAGGGACTCTCTAGGGGATATAGAGGAGCATGGCTATAATGCCCACATGCCTCCCACAAAGAACAGGAACGAGCCCCAACTGCTGAGCTGGGGCTGCGTGCTGACGCAAGATGCTAACAAATCGAGGATGGTGACCATAGTAAGATGGGTCGTGGAAGTAATTAACGGCCGCTTGAAGAGAGACTTCAAAATATTAAGACATGAATATTTCAATAGAGCCCTACCTCATTTGAGTGATGATGTGAGAATTGCAGCCGCTTTAATGAACGCATTTAGGGAGCCTGTGGTAGACACTACATTTGCGGGCCAAATAGTTTCAATTATTCGAGAAAGACTGCATGACCCTAATCGTTTGGGTGATTATGTCGGGGAAAACAACCTCAATCGACAAAGGGCTGCATTTGAAGCTATAACTGGAGAAGCTGTGCAAGCACTGGTATTCCCAGTACTAAGCAAGGAGGATTTGGTGCTAATAGCTCTAGGCACTTATCAAATAAAGCTCGCCAGGTCATATCTGAGCGAGTATATAAGAAGCGGGATTTACAGTATTGAAGTATGCGAGACATTGATTCCCGGCCTAGATCAATACGGGATTGAGGTTGTAGAAGGAACGCTGCTAAGAGGCCGGATTCAATCCCGCCATGTGTCCAACCGGATTTTTTACTCGTACATTGTAGTAAATAGAAGAACAACGGCAAGACACTCAATTAATAATTATTATTGTACGTGTCTAACGGGAAGAAGAACAATAGGCACCTGTGCTCATATATTGAGCATAATATGGTATTTGGGTTGGGCGAGGCACCAAGACAACTTTTTATTACCAGCAACACTTCTGGATGAAATAATAATTGTAGATTTTGATTATAAGTAAATGTAAAGGAGAATAAAAAGACTATTACTTTTATTGTTCTTGTTTTTATTATATTTCCGATTCATTGTTTGTGTCAATAAAACCGATGATGTAGAAACTGATGATGGTTAAGTATGATTGTTTCGTATGGCTGGGTATTGTTATTGAAGCTTATATGGGTATATATTGGGTTATTGATACTGAATCACACATGGGTATACTGGGTTATTATTAGTGAATCACACATGGGTATACTGGGTTATTGATACTGATTCACGCATGGGTATACTGGGTTATTGATACTGAATTAAAAATGGGTATACGTGGGTTATTGATACTGAGTTATAAATGAGTAGGTATGCATGAGCTCGAAACGTTCGTGGCCGAACGGTGTGTACAGTTTGTAAACGATCACGCATGTAAAGCAACGTCGGCCTCGGTTAGTACCTGGATAGGTGACCCTTTAATGGCATTTATCTAGAGCGTTTCCGTGCTTTGCAAGGCACGTTAAGCCGTTAGTGCCGGTTGTCATCGTAAGATAACGTGTTAATGCCGTGTCAGAGGCCCTTAGGCAGCTTGAGAACATCTGAAATCAGGTTGGCCAATAGCCCTTCTCAACCAATCCGCATTGGAGCATTGGCCGTGCCTTCCCGTTGTTCGGGAAAAGACTCGAGTCCCAGCAGTGGGGACGTGATGAGTTGCAGACAAGACATATATGGGTTATTGATACTGAATCATGCGTGTGTATGATTCCGTAGGCATAAATACCCTGCCATAAATGTAGATAAAGGGAAATGGATGTAGGTACGTCGTTAGTAAGCAGGTGTGGCGGAATAGATACAACACAGACAGCTGCTTGAAGCGTACGAAACACTTACAAAGAAAACAAACGCTTTGTGTGAAAATAAATATACTTAAGCCAAAAATATACATTAAATAAATGAAAACTATATTGACTTATAGTTTCTACCCTGCAGGGGTTTCGTTGTTGGTGTCATACGATGAATTAAAGCTATTGTTGAAACCTTTCAAACGACATATAACACAACGACACGACGACGAAACCGCCCATTCTCCTTTGGCTAAGTTAAAGATTGTGTATAGATCTCGGTTCCGGCATAAAATAATAATAATTTTACATTTTAAGGGTGGCTCTCCATACCATAATCGGCCCCCAAAGTGGTTTATAAGTTGGTCCTCCCCCCTGGCATTTCTAAACTATAGGTATATAGAAACTTTTAAGTTTTCATGGTTAGATCATACTAAAAACTCTTTAGGAAAATTGTTTTGAGCGAAATCGGAAAATAACTTTTGAATTAATTCAAAGAAAACCTATTGTGCATTTATAGTTACGAAACCCTCCTTAGACATGTCCTGACATGCTCTTGGTTAGGTTATTTGGAAGTCGGTTAATAAATCTTTTTTTTTTTTCAATTGTACTGGGTCAATTTGTAACAAGCACCTGTCTGGAAGGGACTGAAATTCTTTGGAATAATTAATAGCGCAAAATAGACCATAGACTACTAAATATTAGAAACAACATTATTATGTTAAGTTGTAAAGCGAGCGCCCAAAAATGTATCTAATTTTGCAGGTTTCTATTGAATAAATCCCCATGGACCAAACAAATGATACACAGTAACACACTGTCAAAATCTGCATAGTCGCATATCGTCTCAAGCAACCCGACAAAACTAGACCGAAAGTTTAGAGGACCTTTTATAATCACCAATATTTTGATGTTACGACCGCTGTGAGGTAAAGAGTGTTGATGCTTCTTGTTGTGTGTTGAAGTGAGGTGTTAGGTCGGAAATCAATTAGAAGTAGACCTAAGATGTGACCATACTTGACGACCTCTGTGTGGCTCAGTGGTTCAGCGCGTTGGTAATCAAGCCGGAGGTCGCGGGTTCTAATCCCGCCTAAGGAACAAAAAGTTTTTCTGTGTTCCTGGGTCATGGATGTGTATTAAATATGTGTATAATATAATAAAAATCTTAAACATATGTATAGTATAAAAGTATTAAATATACTTCCTGTTTTCTGGTACTTGTAACACAAGTCCTTCGGATACTTAGAACGGGGTCAGATTGACGTGGTGTGAAGCGCCCATAGATTTATTATTACATTATACTTTATTGAATAATTATAATAAAAATACAAACTATACTTACCAAACTAAAAAATGAAAGGTAAAACTACAATCTAGTTTATTCTCCATTAATATGATATTACTATAAAGGAACTTACATACATACGAGTAACTCATATAAAGGAACTTAAGCACTACAGAAGTATTCTCATGAAAATTCGCGTTTGGTGCCGGGAGGCCACGAGGGCTAAGTAGAATTATCTGAAAGTTTTATGTGTGACGAGGTCGCAGAGAAGGCGACGGATGTGACCGGTCAGAGGGCATTTATGATGATAATTCTGAAACTATATCAGTTGATAGTAGTGTTGATACCTTGACTGAAGATTCCGCTACTCTACGATACTTACATATATAGTACTTACAGCGGCTTCTAAAACGAGCTCTGATTCGGAAGATGAATTAACCCACGAGGTGGACGTAGAGTTACCAAGAACCAAGCATAGTGTTCAGAACATTAGGTATGTTGTAATTGTGTGTAAGTGGCAAAAATGCGCGTGCTACCTATTATATTGAAAGTTCTGCGAATGTCGTTTCATGCTGGTTTGGCGTGTGTGTGATGTCTTCCGCTTTTGCGTGGCAAACCAATGTGTGAAGTGTTGTTGGGCGGAAGTGGTTCAAAGGGGACGGGTGACCGTTGAGCCAGCGGATTTAATCTTGCAATATGGCAGAGTCCGTCACTGTGGAGCGATTTACAAATCGATGCAACGAATTTGAATCTACCATCACATCAAATTTACCTATGCTGGTCGACACTGATCACTTCGTATTTGCCTTTGAATCATTTGGCTCTTGTTGGCGATAATTAGTTGCTGGTGACTTTGAGTACTGAGAGCTGATGTGAACACTCTTAAGTGTTTCCGGAAAAGACGTGTTGAGATACTCTGCAGTTTATTGGTCAGGGTGGACGAGCGTAAATTACAATGAGTGCTTCGTTTTTTTTTCAAGAATACTTATTAACCCGAGGACTGGCGACTGTCAGTCCAGCCGTGACGACGCCTCCCTGGCGCCATCTACCTTAACTACATTTTTGATTATAATGACAAAAGTAGCAAAAGACAAGAGGCTGATCTGACAATACGTCAAAAAAGGACAACGTAAAATTGACGTTTTTAGGGTTTCGTAGGTATTTTATGTCCTTCTTTTTACAAAATTCTTACTTTTTCTTTTTCCCATACGTACTTTTTCCCATACTAACTGTTCATGACTGTGTTCAATGTGTCACTTGACTGTTAAATATGTTTTATAGGTGCGTTCAGACGGCCGGCCTCAGTAGGTTGGTAGGTGTAGGTGTAGACGTCATAGACAGAACAACGTGTGTCGGGACAGTCTTCAATAAAAACTTACCAATTAGTATTAATACTGGATCTGCTCTGTGGCCT
The DNA here is from genome assembly GCA_963565745.1 of Phengaris arion. Taxonomy (NCBI): domain Eukaryota; kingdom Metazoa; phylum Arthropoda; class Insecta; order Lepidoptera; family Lycaenidae; genus Phengaris; species Phengaris arion. Next base: position 17,062,182 of record OY751437.1, read on the forward strand.
GGAATTAAGATTGGCTTCGGAGTAATAAGGCCAGGAGTAGTTGGAGTTGGTACGATGACAGGAGTGGGCTGGGACTGATGATGATGTGGAGCTGGGAGTAGGAAGGAGGTCGTTCTGCATCTGCTGGAGTATATCGTCTGATGCGCCGAGTTGCTGTTTCACGGCGATCCCTCGTACTGCGGGTCTGCGATGAAAACCTGGAAAAATAATAATACGAATTAAAGTGTAAACTAGATGTTACCCGCAACTACACAGGCTGCACTAAAAGTATCGGGAATGGAATATTTCCACTGTTCCTGTCATATTGAAATCTTTTTAATTTAAAACTACTTGGTTTTAAATATCGAATACCGTTTATTTATTTAAAAAAAGATTCTCGGTCTTGTCACAAGTTCTTGTCAAACTTGTTTAGTCGTTGAGAAAATGGAATTGACTCGAGAAAATTCTAGAGCGATGATTTATTAAGACTTTCGAAGTGGTTTAACACAAAAACAGTGTGTTGACCGGATGATTTCTGCATTTGGTGATGAAGCCCCATCCAAAACCACAATTTATCGCTGGTTTGCTGAATTTCAACGTGGACGTGTCAAGCTCAGTGATGATCCCCGTCAAGGTCGTCCAAAAACTGCAGTCACCCAAGAAAACGTTGATGCTGTGCGTAAGCTGATTGAGGAAGATCGACATGTGACATACCGCGAAATTCAGGCAACTTTAGACATTGGCATGAGTCAAATATAAATAATCTTGCACGAATAATTAGGTGTAAAAAAGTTGTTTTCCCGATGGATACCGCATTTGCTCTGTGAAGAGCAAAAAGCGGCTCGCGTTACTTGGTGCGTCAGAACTCTCGAAAGATTCCACGCAGGATCCTCAAATGCTGTATACAACATCGTATCAGGTGACGAATCCTGGATATACGCGTACGAACCCGAAACAAGAAACCAGTCACGAGTTTGGGTGTTCGAAAATAAGTTAAAGCCAACAAAAATTGTTCGTTCACGGAGTGTTGCAAAACAAAAGGTGCCCACGTTTGTCTCCAAAACCGGCTATGTTACGACTATTCCTCTTGAAGAACAATGAACGGTTAATGCAGAATGGTATGCTAACATTTGTTTGCCACAGGTCGTTTCTGAACTCCGTAAAGGGAACTGCAACCGCCGCATCATCCTCCATCACGACAATGCGAGTTCTCACACCGCGCACAGAACAAAAGAGTTTTTAGAGCAAGAAATCATAGAATTATTAGACCATCCGCCGTACAGCCCCGACCTAAGCCCTAATGATTTCTATACTTTCCCTAAAATAAAGAATAAATTGCGTGGTCCGAGATTTTCATCACCTGAAGAAGCTGTGGACGCCTACAAAACGGCCATTTTGGAGACCCCAACTTCCGAATGGAATGGTTGCTTCAATGATTGGTTCCATCGTATGGAAAAATGTGTTAAATTTTGCGGAGAATTGTTCGAATAGCAATAAATACATTTTGAAATAGTAATGTTGTGTCACTTCCTTGATTCCCGAAATTTTTAGTGCCGCCCTCGTATGTACGCGCGATACATAATTATTATTATTATTGAAATGTAACATCTTTCCTCTCGCTTTCTTGCAGAGTTGCTTAAAGAACTGCAAGCATATGCCACCTTTTCTACTACAGTAATGATCATCATCACCACTATCATCACACTATAAATCATCACATTAGATTATACAATAGGCACTTCTCATAGTTTTTTACACCGACACGGATATCTTTGAACATTACTCTTTTGTTTGTGGACCTATTTGCAAAATTATTTTATTTTTGTAAAATATTCGAAATTGTTCCTTTTGGCAACCAAAGTGGTTACCTAATGATGGCATCAATGAGGAATCGAGGGAACTCCTCGAAATTTGAATGGACACATATGCTGATTTCGACTGTTTTTGAAGTATTCTAAGCATATCCTACCAAAAAGTAAGCTTTTGTGCCAAGGTATAGCCTGGATCCAAAAACACTGAACAGAACTCCTCAGTCTTTAAAGACACGCGTTTGGAAATCTCGGCATTGTTTAAAGACTTACAAGCATATTATTCCAGTTTGTAACTTACAGTAATCATCATCATCATCTTATATACAATACCTAATCTCTTCTTCTTCTTCGGAATCTTGTACAATTGAATACGCGTTCAATTAAACATTCGAACACTTATTTTAAACTTCTTAAAATGGGTTAATAATAAAATATAAATATAGTTTAAAAAACTTAAACACACGCTTGTAAGCACATTTATTATTGTTATAAGCTTAATTTAAAAAATAATTTTCACATTTTTAGTTCGATATGCTTTAAAAGCGTGTTTTTCAGTAAATATGGCGGACGATACATGAGGATATGATGTGTCTTTAAGACAAAATTTAAGAAAAAAATTAATAAAAGAAGATTAGAAGAAGTTCTTCTTTTATTTTCAACTCCTCACGACGACGAGCCAACAACGAAAGCTAAATATTACCAATACAGCATGTATTGGTAATATTATGAAAGAACTAGGAAAGTGAGCTAAGTTCCCTGACTATATTGCCATTCAATATATAATCGACGGAATAATAGATGATGAACAAAACAAGATTGGGCGTTTTGGTGTAACATCTTATTCAGTTTTAAAAGTAAAATTATTACAGTATGAAAACATCAAGGAAAAAATTAAACAGCAAGGAAATTACGTCAGAACAAATAAAGGATAGGAAAATTCGAAAACAGTGTAGAGGCTACAAAATCGTTACACAATTATCGTTGTTTCAAGTGTGGTAAAATTCCATATTGCGAACGCATGTGATATTGGCGTGAAATAATTTAAGTGCAATAGATTCGGCCATATTGGTTCGGAATGGAGTAGTAGCGGAAACGTCACAAAAACATCTAGCGCTAAGTTGATGTTTGTCAAGCACACTAGAGAGGGCGCCACATATGGTTTTTTTTATTTATTTATGGCGTCGGCTTAAACCATTTGCCAGTGTCAAGTTAAAAAGGCGTGAAATAGAATTTTTGTTTCAATTTTCAAGTCAAGTGTAAAGTCTTGTCAAAGTCTAAATACTAAGGCGGGTCAATAAGTCCGTGACTTTTTGAATTTCTAACCTCCTTACTGAAAAAGCAACACTACTCCTGTCAATAGGCATCTGTCAGTTGACTCCTATCAAAATTTGAACTTGCTGCGTCAGTTAGTTTGTGTTTTACAGCTATCTTTATCAGACTATCCAGTAACTTAAGGAAACAATGAAAAAAAGTGAATTTCGTGTGCTTATTAAGCATTATTTTTTGCGAAACCATTACCGAGACCAAGGCTAAGCTTGATAAATACTATGGGGACTCTGCACCATCGATTTCAATGGTAAAAAGTGGTTTACTGAATTTCGTTGTGGCCTTACAAGCACTGAAGATGCCGAACGTCCTGGACGCCCAGTTGAGGTCTCTACACCCAAAACAATCGAAAAAATTCACGATATGGTGTTGGCCGACCGAAGATTGAAAGTGCAAGAGATTGTGGAAGCCATAGGCATCTCGCATGGCTCAGTGGTTTCAATTTTGAATGATCACTTGGGCATGAGAAAGCTTTCCGCAAGATGGGTGCCGCGTTTGCTCACAGTCGACCACAAACGCAATCTTGTAACAACTTCACAGGAAGGTTTGGCGTTGTTTAATCACAATATGAAGGAGTTTTTTAACCGTGGACGAAACATGGATCCATCACAACACACCAGAGACCAAACAACAGTCAAAACAGTGTGTTTCTAAGGGTGAATCGGCGCCAAAGAAGGCCAAGGTGGGTTTGTCAGCCAATAAAGTTATGGCGACTGTTTTTTGGGATGCACGTGGGATAATCCACATTGACTATCTTCAAAAGGGAAGAACAATTAATGGGGAATATTATGCCAACTTATTGGACCGCTTCAATGAGGATTTGAAAAAAAACCGACCTCCTTTGGCCAAGAAAAAAGTTCTTTTTCACTAAGACAATGCAAGGGTGCACACATGTGCAGTTGCCATGGCAAAAATCCATGAATTGGGCTATGAATTGCTCCCACATCCACCCTATTCTCAAGATTTGGCTCCGAGTGACTACTTCTTGTTCCCAAACCTGAAAAAATGGCTCGGTGGAAAAAGATTTGACTCCAATGATGAAGTCATCTCGCAAACAAAGGCCTATTTTGAGGACCTCGACAAATCATATTTTTTGGAAGGGATAAAAAAATTGGAGAAGCGTTGGACAAAGTGTATAGAGCTCAAGGGGGACTACGTTGAAAAATAAAATGATTTATTTATCAAAAAATCTGTGTTTTATTCCAAAAGTCACGGACTTATTGACCCGCCCTCGTAGATAGTCAGTGCAGTCAATGAGTCAAGTCGGTTGATTCAGTAAAGTGGTACAAGCTTTAATGAAAGTTTCTAGGGAGTTTTGGAGTGAACACAAAATAGCACATTTTTAGAAGTTGTACAGATAGTTCAACTCATCTTTGCGCGTGACGCGCGCGCGCGCGTTTACTTTGTGTGGCAGTGACGCAACCGCCGTCGTCCGAGCAACACGTGTTCTTATCGTTTTTTTTGCGTGGGTACAGTCATTAAGAAAATGTCTAGCTCTTCACGGAGAAATGTTTAAGGAGTCAGGTAAATATTTTTGTTATGTGTCACTTCGAAAGTGATAATGAATAATTAATATTTGTCATGATTCAATAATGTATGAATCTTTAACAAATAATATTTTTAAAGTTAACGTATTGTTATTGTTTTAGACTCGTGAAACTATTGCCAAGGTATACGAATTTATGAAAAAGGATGCGACAGATCTTTTGCAACTAGTAAATGATCCAGTTTGCAGCGCAACTCCAATTTTAATATCAAAATATTAAAATTGTAATATTTATACAAATAAAAATACATTTTACACATTAAGTTTTTATTTTAGTTGTAATAAATGTTTCTTTATTTTGTACTTCACTGTACCTCTTGTCACGCACACAAAGTCACTGTGCATATACAAGGTTAAGGCACACATAATTCCGCGCGCAAAGATGAGTTGAACTATCTATACCACTTGCCCACACTTGTGCACGTAACGTTAAAAATATTTAATGGTTAATATTCTACCAATATTACACATTAAGAACAGAAATAAGACAAATTTATGAAGGAAATACAAAATCCACAACGTCACGCATTGAATTCCCGGCAAAACTCCCACATATGGATTATTGGAACTGAATTCTGAAGTTAATGTCAACTCTGACGTTATGTGTCAATCTAACTGTATTTCCTGTCACTGTCAAAAGCTAAGTGACATTTCAGATGTCAATGTTTTGAACGTCAATAACAAAATTTTTAACGTGAACAAGTCGATTAAAATAGTTAAAATTGGTAACTTTTCAGTTCAATGCTTGATAGATACAGGCAGTGATGTTAATTTAATTTCTTTAGACTATTTCGCTAAGTTATCGTTCAATTATTTCGAGAAGGAAGTAATGTTGATAACAGGTTTAGGTTCAAGTAAGGTTTTTCTCAATTGGTAAGTTTAATTTCCCTATATTAATAGATAGTCATCTGTATAACATTTATTTTTACATTGTACCTGTTGGTGTTATTCCATATCCTATAATTTTGGGTCAAACATTTTTCTGTTATCCAATTACTTTAATAAAGGCGTCCTTAAGGCGACAACTATGAAGTATTCGAAGGGGTGAAGGAGATGTGTGGGGGATGTGCCGCCCCCGTAAGTACGGGGTGGTTCGTGCAAATTACGTCGAAGTGATGTGTTCATAATGTACAAAAGCGTAATTTCGACATTTTCGTAACGTGCTTCATAGCCTAGCGGTTTTGTTGCCCGCCTGGGGCAAAGCGTAGCGTCTAGGTTTAAATGAATATATAAATGGTTCTTTACTTTATGTGATTGTAATTGGGTGTATCATCTTGTGCTCCTATTGCTTCCTTCTTTTTTCACATGTTTTCATTAATTCCAATCTCTGAGAATCTTGCATAGTGAATGTCTCAAATTCTTAAACTATGATCTAACATTAGCTTTAGTGCTTTTACAAATTATAACTATCATTTCATTGTACCGTTTACATAAATGCATGTTTTTACTAATATATTTAAGTATTTGTTCGATGTAATAATGTCTTACCTCTTAAGTATGTAAACACCTCAAAAGTACTGCGCTTATGTATTTTGCTTCTCGCTTAAAGTAAAAACTTATTAATGGCTCATAGTAAGTACATAGCTTTATTTATTGTTAAGGTAGCCGTAAGTTTCCTGATTAAATAAAAAATAAACTCATTACAAATTAGTATATTAAGTTTAGTATACCTATAGCAGCCAAAGCCTGCCCCAAGCAAAAATTGACTCAAAAAAAGTTACTTGTGAGCGTTTGGTGGACTAGTGCCGGTGCCGTTCACTACAGCTTTCTTAAATCTGGCCAGACGATTACGATAGATGTCTATTGCCAGCAACTGCAAATCATGATGGAAAAGCTAGCTGCTAAACAACCGAGGTTGGTCATTCGCTCTAGGCCACTGCTGCTTCAGGACAACGCTAGACCACACACTGCACAACAACAAGGCTATCAAATTAGAGGAGCTTCAATTGGAATGTCTAAGACATCTACCATACTCCCCGGACAGATTACCATTTTTTCGAAATTTGGATAACTTCTTACAAGGGAAAAAATTCAACTCCGATGGGGTAATCCAAAGCGCACTCAAAGATTTTATTGATTTCTGTCCGAATGGGTTTTTATAGTAAAGGAATCAATGAACTACCTATGAGATGGCAAAGTGCATAAATAGCAATGTATACACTTTGTTTTAATAAATATATTATGTTTAAAAAAAATATACTTTATGTTCCTCCTTTACAAAACGCCAATTTCGTATGTAATAACATAATAATAGGTCTTTACCTATGAAATTGCCGTTCTGCAGTACTGGCCATTTCAAATCAAAATAATTTTTGTTAGGCTAAGAATTCTAATTTCAAATTAATTTTATTTTAAAAACATGGAATTCTTTTTCCACAAGTAGTCATTTGTTTATTGATTAGTGTTACATTTTCATCGCATTTTAATCTTTTTCGTCATCATGAATACGTTAAAAGTTTGAGTAATTATGGAATATGAGTACCGTCGTGGCAGCAACGCGGCACAAGCGGCACGCAACATCAACGATGTTTACGGAGCTAACACTATAAACCAACGCACCACCTGTTATTGGTTTGCTCACGCGCAAGTAACCTTGCTAACTATGAAAATTCCTTTCAACCCTCGGCATTGGCAAGTCCTCCACCTGTTTCGACAATTTAGTTAATTTAAATGAACTGAACGCTCATTTCTGTGTTTCACCAATTATTGTCGACCAGGTTACAAAAGTTCATACGATCTCCCATCTTTGTTCTCTTCCTCTCCCCTCCTGTAGTCCGTTTTTGTTTAAGCCTGTCACTGAGGAAGAAGTTAAGAAGTTAAGAAACATATCACTTCTACTAGGGCAATGATAACCTGAGACCCCCATGATATCGCTTGCCCTTCCAGAACTCTTGCCAAATATCACTCACATTTTTAACTTTTCATTGACGAGTTCCTTCCCTTCGGCGTGGAATCGTGCCAATGTCATTACACTTCCTAAAACCTCTAATCCCTCTTCCTTATCTCAATTTAGACCAATTTCCATGTTACCCTACCTATCCAAAGTCCTTGAACACATTGTGCACAAACAGCATTCCGAATTCCTATCCTCTAATAAATTGTTTTCTCCCTTCCAATCCGGCTTCCACAGACGACCTACAACTCTATCGTCATTAACATATATATGAGATTAATTCCGCAGTAACAGATGTTAACGCTGATCTACAGCGCATAGCAGTCTGGGCCAAATTTTTTGGTCTATTCGCAGGCCATGATCATATGCAGTAAATATATGTCTCAGCGTTTATATAATGTACCCAGGGTCATGTATGATGGTACTGTCATTGAATACACATACTCTGCAAAAATCTAGGGTTGACTTTAGACAGCAATCTTTCCTGGAATCTTCGGGTTAGTGAAGTAAGCAGAAAAGTCTACTACTCGTTGCACATGTACTGGGCCTTCAAAACTTTTTACCCGTGAACACCAAAATTTTCCTTGTCCAGACACTCATTTTTCCTATCCTCGACTATGCTGACTCCTGCTACTTGGACATCACCGAAGAACTGTTAACAAAACTGGAACGTTTGCAGAATCACTGTATCCGTTTTGTGTTTGGACTGAGAAATTTTTTTGAGAAAAGCCTTTCGATTGAAGCTCAAATGGTTCAAAAAAAATATCCGACTTCGACGTAACTTCCATATCCTCTGTCTACTTTATATTATTTTGTATAATCCCCTCTCCTTCATATCTTCTCGATGGATTTAACTTTTCTCCTTCGATATCCCTTGTAGGTCTAATGTTAGAAGAAATCTTTCCCTCCCACCCCATCGCGTCGCTCCAACTTCTACTCCTACTCCTTCACCGTTCATGCAGTCAGATTCTGGAACTCACTTCCCCACACCGTTCGTGACAGTCTTACCATTATTCTATTTAAAAGACGCTTGAAAGAGCACAACCTCGAAATTCAATACATATAAATACCGTTATTATATATACATATACCCCCTTACTAATAAAAATATTTACACAACGGATAACTTAAAATTTTATTAGTAAGGGGGATAGTATTTATCTATTATAGGTATAAAATTATATTATTTTAGTAGGGATATAATAATATGTAAGTAGTGTATTTGTAACTGTGCACGTCTTATCTGCTGTATTTTATCCCATCTCTCTCCGTAGGGTCCGTAGGGTAGGGTATAGTAAAAAATTGTTAAATAAAATAAAATAAAGTTTCGGCAGTCATCAGACAAGCCCTCATAACAAAGAACAGAGTTTTTGTAAATTGATCGTCCTGCCCCGTTAGAGACTTCACAGTTGTCACTCGCTGCTTCAAATGTCAGCAATATGGACGCTCTGCAAAATCCTGTAGAGAAGCGAACTATTGCCCCAAACAGAAAGAGGAAGGGAAATTCGCAACGTGTCTACATTTTTAAAATATATCAATGCAATATAATATTATAAAATGGCAAAATTATATCATATGCCGACGACACCGCTATGCTTTTTTCAGCTGTTTCGGTAACTGATGTTTATAAATTTGCACAGCAAGGGTTTACTTTAGTCAACAAATGGCTTAACAAACACCTACTAACATTAAGTTCCAAGAAGACTCAATTTATTCGATTCACAAAGCGAAAGGTATTATACAGCCGGACAGATTCATTTTTATACGCGCACCATTGTAATAACATTTAACATAAAATAACATTGTAATAACATTGTAATAATTACAATGCACATTTTACCTGTTAACAAAATAAAGTACTTGGGTGTGATCATAGACGAAACCTTTCCTTTAAACAGCATATTGAGACTCTTACGAATAGAGTACGTAAGCTCATTTTGACTTTTAAAGTTCTGCGCAATGTTTTAGATCAACAATTAATAAGACAAGTATACCTTGTGTTCGCGCCAACACTAGCGCGACGTTTAGAATAAACACAAAGGACATTCAATTCGGCCAATCACAACGCGAGTATGGCCGACCAACTCAGGGGCGCTGTCAGAGAGTGACGTACACTTGCAATTAGAACCCCTTCCGCGCTGGATGCATTTTCAGCTCATCCCGAAACCTAGTGAACGCGAACGCGTGTGCGCATATTTATTGGTGCTCGTTAATATAAGACCAAATTCGCCGGCGAACCGCGATAAATCTATCGATAATCCGCTCAACAGCTGTGTAGTGTAGTGAGAAGAAACCCCCGCCCAGATTCAGAACCACCAGCTCAGCAATAAGGTCAGTCCCAGATTTCTCCAGCCCTCACATTTACCTATATACCTACTTCCCTCAGCTCAAAGTCGTATGTGTAAGTTCCTAGCTTACACATTTTTTGGTCCATCGCGCCTTCGTAAAACCCTTCCCCCTATTACCGGCGTTGGGCCTCATTAGAACCAGCACCTACAGTGCCTCTCCGCCCAATTCTGCACATAAAATCAGCTCGATTATTTATATTTTATCCAATTAATTCTGGCCAGGGCCCCCCCCTTTAAAAAACCAAGTTACAGTCCACTCCCATTATTAATTCGGCACATTTAACATTAAAACCCTATTCTGTACATTGATATTAACCTAAATGTTAATTATTTAAATTATTTTGTACATATTTCGGCCCATAAATACATAGGAAAAACCCAAAAAAAAAAAAAACAAATAGTGGGTAGGTTGTCGGCTTATAGTCGAACAAAGAACTCGAACATTCCAGAACTTCCCTAGGTACCTAATACATAATTTGTGCCAATAATATCTCATATAATTTTCTCAGCTCTTAATTACTTACAAAATATTTTAATGTTTGATTTGCATATAAAATAAGTAATAACTAGTGAGTATTGTGAATTACGTTCGGCTCATAACAGAATTGTAAATCGTCGTTGCATTACTAAGTTTGAATTATTTTATCTATATATAACGTTTATATCTTCATATTCTCAAATTTTAAAACACAATATTAATTAACTTAGCATTATTTTAATAGTTACGGGTTGCATAACATCTCAAGTGCCCATACAAACATCGTCGGCTCGCTTCGGTACAGAAACTTGATTTTTGTGCATTCTGTAGGTAATAGGTACCTACACGGCGCCCGTGCGCCAACCAACAGCTGTTACATTCATTCTCAATTAGGTATTCTTCATAGAATAAATAGTGACCTTCACATTGAATTCTTGTCTACGTTCTGTGTCTATACAAAAATATTATTAGGTGTTACGTTACAGCTGTTTTAAATAAGAATTCTTATCTACGTTCTGTGTTTATACAAATATATTATAGATGTTACGTTACAGATGTTTTAAATAAGATTTCTTATCTACGTTCTGTGTTTATACAAATATATTATAGGTGTTACGTTACAGCTGTTTTAAATAAGTCGGCACACTATTGAGATTGAACCTGCTCATACCTACTTACATTGTTTTCATTACGTTATTTTTGTTTCTAACGCGCCCGCTAAGATTTGTTTATATTCAAACTTCAGGGCATTAAAATAATATTACAGACGACTTCTAACGCATTTATCTCCGCTCATCAAACATATACTAATACTTTATTAGCATCAGGCGATCGGTCAGCTCATTTGTTTATTAACTCGTACACATTTTACGATAAAATTGTATACATTGTCGGCACATTATTAAAATCTATTTTCTGCGTTTTAATTAATTGCGCGCGTACTTTCCGCTCATTACTTTTAAATATTTAACTTAGTTACACGCATATATTTGTAAACATGCCTACAAAATCGCAAGCGGCCAAATTTAGGCAAACTATAAAATCTATTAGTCGGCTCAGAGAGATCGCATTGGCATTACACAAAGGTGACTCAAAATCTAACAAAACGGAGTTTAATGCGCGTTTTAAATACCTACAAAACTTGAAACAAAAATTAGAAAATTTATACCGCGAAATTTTTGACGACGGCAGTCTTATAGAAGAAATTGAAAAATTTTATACAACCGGTTACGAAAACGCGCTATCCGAATATTATGATATTTTAAATGCAGCGGAAAATATAAGTTTTACTTCAGAGTCAAGTCAGCTCACTTCTGCCGTTCTGCCCAAAATTGAACTACCAAAATTCAGCTCACGCGTTGAGGACTGGCCATCGTTTATTACGATTTTTAGGAGTCTTACAGATGACATGACGTCACTTACAAATGCAGTTAAGCTGCACTATCTTTTGTCTTGCCTATCGGGGGAGGCGCTCAGCATGATTGCGCATTTAAAAATCACAAATGATAATTACAGCGTCGCGCTCGATATTCTCACACGTAGGTATGAAAACCGCCGTGTTCTGATAGATGGGTTTGTTGATATAATACTCGGCCTACCTAATATTCATATTCGATCAAGCATACGCGCGACGTTTTTAACTCCGCTCATCTCCACACAAAGCGCATTAAATAATCTGCGTTTACCTATGGATAGTAATTACGTATTTGTGTCTATTGTAGTTAGAAAATTACGAGGCGAGCTCCGCACCCTGTTCGAAAGAAGATACGGCATCTCGGACACTCTGCCCACCTTAGGTGATTTGATTTCTTTTTTAGAGAAGCACGCGCGCTGTATCGAAACCGAATATTCTAATGCAACGCGCGGTTTTACCTACTCACCACAAACTGGGCCCTCTCGTCAACACACACCCCCCGCAAACTCTCCGCGCAGTCCACGCTTTAGACCAATTAGTCCCGCGTATTCTCGTAATACGCAGCGCTCGCCATCGGCTCACACTTTAAGTAGCTATCACGTCAGCCCAGTTCCTCATTACCCTCAACGCTACTGGCCCCCCTCCCCCCGAACAGAGCAGCGCGAGTTCTCAGCGCGGAATACAGATAAACACAAGCGATTCTACTGCCCCTATTGTAGGAATACAGAACACAAACTTATCGCGTGTCCAAAATATAATCATCAGCCCACTCAAGGTCGTTGGGATTTCATAGAAGCCAACGACAGATGTCGTAAATGTCTAGGTCCGCATTTTGAAAATGAATGTCGTTCGACAAATTCATTTCATTCATTCATTTTGCCTAGTTCTAGTCTGCTCGTAGACCTCATAATAGATTACTGTCATCGCATACACTGCTACCCTGGCACGGACACGCTACATGCTATTTTACGTCAGCAATTTTGGATATTATCTGCCCGCCGCATTATAAGGCACAGAACGTTTAAATGCATAAGATGTTTCCGTTGCCGCGCTCAGCCCGAAGTACCTGTCATGGCTGACCTGCCAGCTGATAGAGTCATACCTCAGCCCGTATTTAGTCACGTATCAACGGATTTCGCCGGACCGTTTCTGCTCAAATCAAGTCAATTACGTAATGCTAAGTTAATTAAGGGATATTTTTGCATATTTGTTTGCCTCACTACAAAGGCGGTTCACTTAGAACCAGTCTCATCGCTCACTGCCGAAGCGTTTATTGCAACATTACAAAGGTTCTGCTCACGTCGCGGACTTCCGGTATTGATACGTTCGGATTGTGGCACAAATTATATAGGAGCTAGGAATCATCTACTAGAGGTATAACAATTTCTCAATGACAATAACGACGCCATTTCTCATAAACTCTCAACTCAAAATATAACTTGGTTACTCAATCCGCCTAAAGCCCCATGGATGGGAGGTATCCATGAGATTAATGTTAAATCCACAAAGCAACTTCTATACCGTGTTATCGGTGAGCAACACCTCACTTTCGAGGAATTCTTAACTCTGCTCACTAGACTCGAAGCGGTGTTAAACTCTCGGCCCATCAGTCCACTTTCGTCCGATCCCACGGACTATCAGCCCCTTACTGCCGGCCACTTTCTCATTGGCCGTCCGCTCACAGCTCTCCCCGAGCTGACTCTAGATGAAAGAGTAATATCTCCGCTCAAACGCTTTCAGCTCATTCAATCACTCTCTCAGCGCTTTTGACACCTTTGGACCAAGTCCTACCTCCATACCCTTCAAATCCGCTCCAAATGGCTTTCCTCTTCCTCTCCACCCAAAATTGGAGAACTGGTTCTGCTCAAGGAGGATAATTTGCCTCCTCTACAATGGAAGATGTGAAGGATCTCATGTCTGCTACCTGGGAAGGATGGAGTCATCAGAGTTGTGGACTTGGACACCACTCAAGGCCAGCTGCGGAGGCCTGTCGGCAAGATTGCCCGGCTCCCACTGGATTCTGCTCAAGATGGGGCTCAGCTCGCCGCCTGTGCGGGGCCCCCCAGGATGTTCGCGCCAACACTAGCGCGACGCGACGAAGTAGTGTAGTGAGAAGAGACCTCCGCCCAGATTCAGAACCAGCTCAGCAATAAGGTCAGTCCCAGATTTCTCCAGCCCTCACATTAACCTATATACCTACTTCCCTCAGCTCAAAGTCGTATGTGTAAGTTCCTAGCTTACACACCTTGCTCTTTGTCGACGTACTGCATTACGTCATGGGGTGGAGTGGGTAAGACACTGCTGCTTAGGCTAGAAAGAGCACAAAGAGCTATAGGTACTTAAGGTTGCCACATTCCCCCCTTTCCTGTATCCCACTAACCAGCTTTTAACGTCGTGTAAAGTGCTAACAGTCCGACAGCTATTTGTTTTAAACATAGTATTAAAACAACACTCGCCTCTGTCTTATTCTCCCAATCATGAAAATAAAAGACGAAAAGATAGAGCTTGTCGGTACAACTAAGTAACTAAATTTGCATTTTCATCTAAATTTTACGTATTTTTAGCTCCACTTCTGTATAATAGAATACATACATTATCAGATATTTGTTCACAAAACTTTAGCAATTGCAAAAAGACTGTAATTGACATTTTACAAAGTCTTATGATGCAACTGAGAAGTTATTATTAGTTTATAAATAAACAAAAAGTGTGTGATGTATATTAACTGTGCTTAAATGTTTTTTCTTATTATTGTAATTTGTGCTAGTTTTAATGAATTACTCTGTTTTCCTAAGTTTAAGAGTTCAATTTAATAACATTGTAAAATATGTTCACTTAATCTTATCAGTGATTATATTAATATTATTGTATTTATTAGCCCCTATCGCCTGAAAGACAGGACAACCTAGTTCAGAAAGGAACAGATTAAGTTAGATCATAAGATTATTTTTTAGGAATTTTATATAATACATTGTAATGCACAATTTATTTATCTGAATAAATAAATATGTATATATATATATATATATATATATATATATATATATATATATATATATATATATATATATATTTAAGAAACCCAGCAACCACACCACAGGTTTAGGTGACTGCCCGGCAAAAATTGTAGCCGAAAAAAGGTACATTAATTCAATTAACTATCAGAGCGTTTAAGAGCGCCGCATTCTAATTATTGAGTTAAGCCCTTTTACTTAAATTTATATTTTCGGAATATTTATTATGAAAACTTATAATGAATAACGTAATTCAGGATTAAGATAACTTCTCAGTATCAGAATATAGAGTGTGCGATCCAGAAAATTATAAACATCACTTAGCTTATTTTAAAAACCCTTTTATTATTTTAAATCAAAACATACGACTTATGATTTATCATTAATACGAAAAAATTGACGACCTCTGTGTGCCCATTAGTTCAACGCGTTGGTGCTCAACCCGGGTGTCGCGGGTTCGAATGCCGCCGAAGGAACAAAATAAATTTTCAACAAATATTCAAACAAATAAATTTTCTGTATTCTTGGGTCATGGATGTGCATTAAATATGTGTATAATATAATAAAAATCTTAAATATGTGTATAGTATTAAATAAACCCGTTATCTGGTACCTGTAACACAAGTTCTTCGGATACTTAGCACGGGCCCAGACTGACGTGGTGTGAAGCGTCCATAGATATTATATTATACGAAGCGTAATTAAAAACTTTCATGATTTTATAATTTTTCTACAAAGGTTGGATTTGTCCTGTGATACCTATATTAGTTATAACAAAGTGTTGGCTATAAAAAAATTACAATATTCCAATAATTCCTGGATACACTATGCACAATAGAACTACTAACTACAACCAGAATGACGGAGTGATAATAATCTATTCAAAAGAAAACTTAAAAATTTCAGTCAGAGAACCAGACATGAATGAGTGTAAACAGATTGGTAATTACAGTTGGATCAGATCAATTTTAGCTTTGTATAGACCTTCCCTCCTTCAAAAATACGGATAGCCTTACTAACTCCCTTAGTTTTATATTACAGAAACTGTCATGCTATAAAATTATAATTTTAATGGAAGATGTTAAGATCAATATTCATCCAACATCATCTGACGCATCTGCTGAAAAATACCTCGATCTTTGTACTTTTCACGACTTACTCCCTGCGCACACCCTCCACTCATCAAAGTGGATCTTGCTCGGACCATATAAACATAAAAAAACTAGAAAAAGATTTATGCAATATTGACTTCGCTCCATTTTACAATTCTGATGACACAGAGTTCTGCACGCTTTACTTCATAAATAATATTAAAATTGCAATTCAAAATAATACACATGTATATCAACTAAGTAATAAAAATCATAATATAAAACCATGTGTTACGCCAGGTCTTATTCGTTATATTAGGCGAAATTCCGTTTTGTATGAAAAAATTTAAACGATTTTTTTTCATGTATTTTTTATTTGTCTTAATCGAAGTAATCACCCATGTAATCAATGCATCTTTGCCAACGCAGTGGCAGTTTATTGATGCCCTTCTTAAAGAAATCAGCTGGACAAATTGGCTCAACAAATTCTTTAAAGGCATTTTGTACTGCCTCTCGGGTATTGAATTTTTTTCCCACCAAGAAGTTATCCAAATTCTGGAAAAAGTAGTAGTCTGTAAGCGCAAGGTCTGGTGAGTAGGGCGGATGACGGAGAGCTTCCAATCCCAGTTCTTGCAACTTGAAGACCATCTGCTATGCAGTATGAGGTCGCACGTTGTCGTGCAGGAGCAGCGGAGACGAGCGATTGACGAATGCTGGTTGGAGATGTGCCAGCTTCTCCATCATTGTGTTCAGTTCTTCACAGTACACATCTGCAGTAATGCTCACCCCGTTTGGTAAGAAGCTGTGATGAATCACGCCGGCGCTAGGCCACCAAACAGTGACCATCACTTTTCTAGGGGTAAGTTTTCGTTTAGGGCATTGTTTAGGTGCTGAACCGGGATCCAACCAACTTGCTGAGCGCTTGCGGTTATCAAACAGAATTTATTTTTCATCGCAGGTAACAATGCTGTTAAAAATTCCTTCATTTGCGTGTCTGTTTAGCAGTGCAAGGCACGTCTCGACGCGTACTTTGCGCTGGCGATCATTGAGTTCGTGGGGCACCCATTTGTCAAGCTTTTTTACCTTTCCGGATTGACGCAAATGGACCAATATTGTTTTGACGCTAACGTCGAAAGCTGCTGCTAGTTCATCCGTAGATTTTGCTTCATCAGTTTCCAGAATCGCATTTAATTCGTCATTGTCGACCATTTTTCGGACGACCGCGAGGTTCATTTTTCAGGTTGACATTTCCAGAACGAAAGCGAACAAACCGATAACAGGTGGTGCGTTGGTAGTGTTAGCTCCGTAAACGTCGTTGATGTTGCGTGCCGCTTGTGCCGCGTTGCTGCCACGACAGTACTCATATTCCATAATTACTCGAATTTTTAACGTATCCATGATGACGAAAAAGATTGAAATGCGATGAAAATGTAACACTAATCAATAAACAAATGACTACTTTTGGAATAAGAATTCCATGTTTTTAAAATAAAATTAATTTGAAATTATAATTCTTAGCCAAACAAAAATTATTTTGATTTGAAACGGCCAGTACTGCAGAATAGCAATTTCATAAGTAAACCTATTATTAGGCAAAGAGAGAAATAGACAAAGAGGCATATGATAGCAAAAGCAAAGTCTGAAAATTCAGTGTTACAATTGTATGACAACGGTACAGAAATTTTTGTAATAGCCTCGTAAGAAAAGTAAAAGTTAATTTCCAAAAAAATGTATTGAAGATGCAGGAAAAAACAATAAACAAATTTGAAAGCGTATCAAATTTTAACAAATTATCAGTCAAAACAACATGAATCATTGGCATTACTCCAAGGCCAGTCATCATATTTAAATGCCGCTAACAGTAGAAATAATTTTTTCGTAAATGTAGGGAAATTTCTAGCGGAAAATGGTAATTTTCAACCTGCACAAAGATACTTCTTCCATAAGAGCGCTATCTACTATAGCGCTTATACGCGCCATCGAGAAAAATTCTAACATATTTCGCTTTAATGGACACCGACGAATCAGAGGTAGAAAATATTATTATGAGTCTAAAAGACGATTGCGCTATAGGATGGTATAATATCTCAAATAAAATACTTAAGTTTTTTTGGCGTATATTAATTCCACCGCTTACACAAATAATTAGAAAATGTTTACATTCCAAAATGTCGAAAAAAACTGTCGTTATCCCTGTGCATATATCAGGTAATAAGAGGGAAATGACGAATTATAGACCAATTTCAGTACTTCCTTTCAATTCTAAAGTATTAGAAAAAGTCATTAATATTAGACTAGTCAAATACCTAGAGGATAAATTAATATTGTCCAAGACACAATTTGGTTTTGACCCAGAGTTTCCACTGTGGAATTGGTTCATACTTTAACGGATTATCTGGCGCAAGAACTCGATAAGGAAAACACACTATCGGAATTTTTCTAGACCTCTCTGAAGCTTTTGACACATTATCTATCCCAATACTTTTGAGAAAATTAGACGCTATCGGTATAAGACAGTACAATCTCTTCATAAGTTACTAAGTTACTTAGAAGAACGGAACAGTTTACAGTGTGTTAAAATAGATGATATAATCAGTATTGACCTAAAAAATACTAGCTACGGTATTCCCCAAGGAAGTGTCCTAGGGCCAACGCTATTTCTAATATATGATCTAATATATACATTAACGATCTTTGTAATATAGTACTACAAAACGGCAAAATCATATCCTATGCTGACGATACCGCCCTACTTTTCTCTGCTGATTCGGAAACAGACGTTTATAAATATGCATAGAAAGGCTTTACTCTAGTTAAGAAGTGGCTTACTAAACACCTACTAAGATTAAATTCCAATAAAACTAAATTTATTTGGTTTACAAAGAGAAAGGTATCATCAAGCCGCGACCGGTCTGATTTATTATATGCGCACCACTGTATAAACAATACTCAATGTACATGCCTTTACATCTAACCTAATCTAAGTATTTTATTTTGTTTACAGGTAAGAACCTGTAAACAAAATAAAATACTTAGAGGTTAGTTTGTAGACGAGACCCTTTCCTTTAAGCAACATATTATGACTCTTGCAAACAGATTACGTAAGCTTATCTTCACCTTCAAAATTTTTCGCAACGTTCTAGATCAAAAATGAGTAAGACAAGTAAACTTTGCTCTCTGTCAATCAATAATAACGTACTGCATTACGTCATGGGGTGTCTCTTTCTTATTACCCTGACCATGAAAATATAAGACGCAAAGATATGTCGGTACAACGTAGTAACCAAATTAGCTTTCTCATTAAAATTCTTCGTATTTTTAGGTCCGCTTCTGTATAATAGAATTAATGCGTTAACAAATATTTACTCACAAAATTATAGCAATTGCGAAAATACTCTAACATGCACTCTACAATGTATGTCTTATGATGACACTATAAAGTTATTATTAGTTTATAAATAAACAAAGTAAATGTTTTTATCAATTGTTGTTATTTTTGCTAGGTAGTTGTCAATTAATTTCTCTCACATCCTTAGTTAATACTATAATGTAATATATGTTAGCTTTAGTGTAATCACAGATTATTTTTTCAAATATTTTACTAAAAGCCGGTAGTATCGATATTGGTCTATAATTTGCTGGGTCAGACTTAATTCCAGTTTTGAAAAGAGACATAACCTTATTATGCTTCATTAAGTCAGAAAATATACCACTTTTTACACAATTGTTAAATATTTATTTATTTATTTATTTTCAATCACATACATATAAATGTTTACAGATTAGAAGAACATAATAGTACTACATAGTTTGTTTAACTGAATAATTTAAAACAGTTAACACTATAATATTTGGTAACGTATATTACCACGACACATAAAATTTATAATAACCTTTGTATGACAAAAAGCAGGCATAATTTGCTGGTACTCCCTAGCCCTACGACATAGTGTCTTGGGGTCAGTTTCAAATATTACTACTAGGGAGGCAGCTATTCATATAATATTATCAGCCATCAGGTGTTTGCCTGTGTGTGTGCGTGTGTGTGTGTGTGTGTGTGTGTGTGTATGTGTGTGTATATGTGTCAAGGAAATTATAGTATTTATCACGCAATAAGCTGTATTGTACAATATATGAGAGCTACATACATAATAATGGCGCTTGGCGACTGCAGTGTAATGCTGGACACTGGGACAAACATTTCTAGCTTTTCTCCTTTTATCGAGCATATATTTTTTTAATTCTGGGTCTTTATGCTTACGCAAAATTGTGTAAAATATGAAAAGTTGTCTAACTATTAGAACGGAGGCCTCTTTATATAATATTTCATTACTATACCTTCGAGGTTTCTCTAGCATGACTTTAAGAATAGCCCTCTGAGCACGTTCAAGCGGCAGCATATAAGTATTGCCAATTCACCCCAAGTCACAAAGCAGTATTGTAATATACTTTGCACGAGGGCAAAGTATACACACAACATTGTTTGTCGATCTGATACAGATCTCAGACTTTTAAAGATAGGAATTAACTTCCCTACTCTGTTTGCTTAATGTATTAATATGAGATTTCCAACTAAGCAACATATATATATGAAGACCAAGATATTTAACTGTGTTAGCTCTAGCCAGAGTGGGGCAATCACAATTATTAGTAGACTGAACACACGTATGAGCTTGTATCTTGTACTCGAGGGTGGCAGGGTTTTAGCACTGAGCGAAAGGGTAATATATTTCGTTTTATCAATATTAAGAATCAGTAAACTAGAATCCAACCACGTTATTATATTACGCAATGCTTCTTCGGTTCTGTTACGTGCTTGTTCCCAGTTATCGCCATGTATGATAAGTGCGGTATCGTCAGAATAGGTTACGATTTTGCAGAAAGGTATGGACATTTTACACAAGCTATTGATATATAGAAGGAATAGGGTACGTCCCAATACACTGCCCTGTGGAATGCCAATGCTATCTGCTAATCTGCGAAATAATTATTTATCAGATTCACTGATTCAATGGGATCCTTACTAACGTTTAAAAATTAGAAGTTTGGGATGATTCTTCCAGGTTTCGTATTTTTTTTTTGTATTCCACATATGTTTTAGATTGTTTTTATTTTTTATTAATTCTGACTTCTCGTACTCCATTTTTAACTTCTTTAATAGATTATTACATTAATTGCGATATCTCAGGTAGGTTATTTGTATTATTTCATTGTTTAAGTTGGATTAAGCTTTAACGTGTAATTTGTCATGGTGTTTTACACAACGCACGAGTCCGGGAGTCATCCATGGCTTAACAAAACGAAGACGATGCGGAATAGTAACTTCTCTAGAATTGTTTGTGATGGCAGATGACACTAACGATATAAATTACTCAGTCGACTTATAAGGATGCCTGGAGTTATAAATTTGGATGAAGTTAGTGCTTTCAAGAGAAGCGATTAAATTAGGATAATCAATTCTTACAAGTCACATTTTGACTGATTTTGCGATAATCAATACTAAAAACTACTGGTGCATGGTCTGTTACAAGTGAATCCAAAACTAAAGTGTAGGTATTTTTATCTGTTTTCAGCATTACATGATCAATACAATTATTATTACGAGTAGGTAGAACGTGAGCTACTGAAAGACCATAATGAGCCATAAAATCCATATATTTATTGCAGTTGCTATCCCTGTTATCCGGTGAAATATTAATATTAATATAGCCAATTACCGCAATAGTTTTTTTTAGAGTTCAAAGTAGTAAGAAACAGATCGAGACTATCACAGAATTTTTCAATATTAGAATTTGAAGGGGAACGATAAATAGCCAAGATTGTACGAGTACAGTCATTGCCACAGTTTAAGCATAAACAATTAGCATCATCAACATATGGTTTTGTTATTGTTATGTTTTTAATATTAGAGCGTACGTAGAGCACCACATCATCATTCTTACTTTGAAATTCAGAGCAAAAGGATGGGTAGCCATCCATTTGGGGTACAACAGAGGCTTTACTTAACCAGCATTCAGTGAGAATGGTATGTCAAATTTCATATTATGTATTCTATGAAGGAGAACTTGAAATGCATCAAAATTACATGAAATGCTGCGGATGTTAGTATGAATGACTGATAAACACCTTTCTGGATTGTTTATGAATTTTGAGATATTTTCAGGGCTGCATTCTGTTGCTTTAGAGACTACAATCGTGTCGATACTATTAGAAATATCATCATAATTATAGCATTTGTATAGTTTACATCAATCATGTGATATCCTATCGATAGAACAGTATGATATTTCAGAATCCAGGTACAGAAAACGGTAGCCATAAAGGACAGAAACAAAACTATCTAATCTTAAATATTCGTGTGGAAACTTAGTAGTGTAAGCGTAAACCAATATAATGCAATAATAATAGCAAAAATACACGGGAATGTACCGGTTAAATTGTGTCTGTGGTAATTTGATCTCTATAACACTATAATATAACAAAATATTTTGATACCCGAAAACATTTTTTTGTGGGAACAGTAAGAGATAAAAAATACGATTAAATGTAAGCATGCGAAATAAATTATTTGTACCTAGTCAATTATTAATTTGAAAAAGCAATTTTTCTAGATCTTGGTGTCGATACGTATGGCTGGAGTTCCTTCTCGGTTCCGAGAAGGAGAAGGTGTTTCACCTTGTTGTGAGCAGTCTAGCAGAACATGTAATCATTTTGCTCGCCAAATTCACGACTCAGATAATACATTTTTCTTACAGTTTCTGTCAACCTTTCTGCTATAAAAATTGGCTTAATTTCACCCTCGATTTTAAGATGACTAGTGTTCAGTTTATCCTTATTACTCCTGTTAAATAATTTAACAGAAGATAGAATTTTTTATTTTAGTAGTACCGAAGAAAAGTCAACAATAATTGGGCAGTTGGTGTTTTTGGTAGGCAGTCTGAAAATATCGTGTATTTGAGTCTTTTCGATATGTATATTTATAGTCTCGCTAATTTTCGATACAAGGCTAAGAAGATCGTCCTTATTTTTATTTTTCTGTAGCGGCAAGTTACGAATTTCAATGGTGGCCTACCTTTGGGATCTCTCTATATTTTCTATTTTCATCTGCAATGTTTGTATATACGCCAAATGAAACTTTCATTCAGATTCGATCTTAGAAAGTTTGTCTTTCATTTGTTCATACTGCTTCGTGATAAAATCCATTGGTTTAATAATCTCATGGTTTTGCGCTCGTATTTCATTTATACTGGTTTGGAGAGATATCTGTTGGTTGCTCAGTGTATCCATCGATTTTCTTAGCTCATGTATGGTAACAGATAAATCTTCGTCATGAGCACGCTTGCGTGGACGCTGTCTGTCAGGAACATTAGCCATGGCAGCGATATCAGAGTTACTGTGGTGATGAGGTGATGTCTTCGGTGAGGTTCTTTTAAGAGGCATTTTTTAAAGTTATTAATGTATCAGAAGTAAAATATGAAGCTAGCAACTTGTATTTAAATTACTGCACTTAAACAATACACCACAGCGCCGCACCGAAATGTGCTCCACGCTACTATGTATCACTGCAGTAGGCTTAGGTACTAGGAGCGCAGATAAACGTAGGAGCAGGGATTGAATAACCGAAAAATATCGGTTAAAACGGTAAACGGTATGACGTCATACCTTTAAATTACGATTACCTTAAAATAACGGTAAGCCTATTATTTTGGTATTGCAAAATTACGGTATCAAAAAAATTTCAGCTATCTAAATCAGTAAAATAAAGGTTTTCTTTATACGACGACAGTTCGGCCTGAACGGAATCGAGTACACACACGGCAAAATCGCATCAGTTCGTTCTGGTTTGCCGCTAAGCTACGGTAGTGTTTAATAATTGTGTAATAATTAAACACCGCGAAAACTCACTCTACGCTTGTACACGATACACGCCCCGCACGGCCGCGGCTCTCGCGAGAACTGAAGCGATTTGTCCACGCATGGTCCGTTCAGTCCATCCGTACAGTCCAGAATTAACGTTGCCAACTTAGTAAATTAAGTATTTTATTCCCTTCCTTAGTAGGAATTTAATTGTTAGTAGTGTTTTAGTAGGAAAGAGCCAGACAATAATCATATGGAAAATGGTTAGGCATAAAAAAAAATACACCATATCATAATAATAGATTTGTCCGTAATTTGCTTTAAGCTACCTATTTAATTACTATATACGTAATATTTCCTAGTATATTTTAATTTGACGGTAAAATTTATAGTAAAATTCAATATAATATTTTTGGAATATAACAAAACCTAAAACCTCGCGTCGATGCGTCGTCACTCTGCATTTTTTCGTTACCAAAATGATTTCGGTTGGGGTAGTAATAAAATAAAGGTATAATGATACCATAAAAAAATTAAGGTATATTTCTTTATTTAGCGGTATCGCAACGGTAAATCGCAACCGTTTTGGCCCAAACTTTAAATCAAAGCTATATCGTAATTTAATACCGGTATCATACCCTTATAACTATACCGTTTTCAATCCCTGCGTAGGAGTTTATGCGGTAGTGAAGGCACCTCGTAGCACTGACACGCGGCGTAGCAGCTATGCGTAGCACTGTTTACGTGTCGTAGCACTCGTTGTAAATCTCGGCGCGTCACACTCACAAGCCTTAAGCGATCCTAGTTTCACAGCGAGAATTAACTGTTTTAAATTACTGAATAAAATAAGTTAAAATAAATTTTTGTAACAAAATACACGTCCACACTCGTTCGTATCCAGAGGAGAGGGGATTGTTAAATATAATTGCTAGGTAAGGAACTACAATGTCAATTATTGATTTGATGATTCTGGTAGACATACCCCAGAGATTAGTGGTATTTTTAATATTTAACAACTTAAATTTATTTATAATATCTCTGGAAATTTAAAATTGACATTACATTACATACATTACATTACTTGACGTACAGTACATTCTCTGAGTACCTTTTTAGCAGCTGCAGGCGAAGAATTTAGATATTTTGTAGCTGAGACCGTAATGTCAGCAAAACACTTCTCAAAGACTGTCGCAACTTCAAAGTCAGAAGTAATATTTTTATTATTAATACAAAGTTCAAAGTCTGAGCTACGACAGGTGACTTTTCCAGTCTCACTAGCAATTATTTGCCATGTGGTTTTTATTTTGTTATTAGAATTTCTGATTCAAAATTTTATATTAAGAGGTGCTGCTGCTTTACTTTTCTAAAAAAAATATTTTTTTTTAAATATGTTTTAAATCTTTCAGTATTATTTATCGATTTTTCGTTATATAATTCGTAAAATCTTTGACTACTTTTATTAAAGCCTGGAATTCCCCAGTCATTAAAATTTCTTTTATTACTGTTGGGTCCGACCGTTTTAGAAGTAAATACTGAATTAAATTGTGTTCTTACTAACTTAAATAAACTATTAAAAGCTTCATCTGAGCAATGCTGGACGCATTCCAGTACTGAGTATTTTCAGCTAATTTACTTCTAAATTTCTTTATAGGTTTTTTTATAGGGATAAACACAATCTTTTCTTTCGGATTACTGTCACAATTAATATGAAATGAAACCAGCTGCCCACAGTGATCAGAGCTAAGGAAATTAATTATTTCTTTTTTATAAGGAGTAATATTAGTAAAATTATTGTCAATGGAGGTAGCAGTTGTATCACTTTTTCTCTTTGTTCATTAAATAGGTTAAAAAGATAATACGATTTTAACAATGATGTGAATCTAACAGTGGTGGAGTTTGAGTCTGATAAATTAATGTTAAAATCACCACTTACAATAACCTTTTTGTTAGATGCACATATTTTTGTTAATATTTTAATAATATACATAATTTGTTCAAATCAATCGTATAAACCAGATGGAGGCCTATATACACGCTTACAATAATAAGATGACTCAACTCTATACAATCTACCTCAGTTATTCGTTCAGTAAAGAGGCTCACAGTTTCTTTACGTTCCTTAAATATTAAAGTCTTTCTAAGTAATATCAAAGAGCCTCCTCTAATGGCTTTTTCTCTACTAAACGAACATACAACCTGGTGGTCATTGAAATTGAAAGCGAGTTTATGTTTTTATGTTTTTTAAACCAATGTTCTGAAATACATAATATAATGTCGATATTTAATTGCTTTGGAAACAAGTCTTCCTTAAGTTCTTTACCTACCATTCCTTGTAAATTTTGGTGTACCAGGTTAATTACATTTTTCTTATTATTATTACATAAATTCGTATCATTAACGATTTTGGTAGGATTTTGTAAATTATTAAGTAACTTCTTACAAGAGGAATCCTCTATTGTCTTACAATCTAATTTAAATAATTATTTGAAACATGTTATTACAACTAATACTCTGCTCAAAAGAAACAGAGGTTTGTATAGCCAAATCTTTGGCTTGTAATAAAAATATTATATAATAGAATAGCGGAAGCTTTTTGTATTTATAACTTTTTTTAAATGTGTTAATAATAATTTAATAAATATAACAAAAAGAGAAAAAATATTATTTTATACAAAAAATTAAAACCGACTTCCAAAGTAAAAATGCAGTAATTAAGTATGAAACTAAACTTATACCGACTTCAAAATTATGAAGATTGTGTAGAGAAATGGTTAAAATTTTAGCCGAATTTAAAAGGGGAATTATTTAGGAAATAAGTTTATTTCATACTTTTTTTTGCATTTTTACTTTGGAAGTCGGTTTTAATTTTTTGTGTATATATCCTACTATTTGTGCATTTTTTTCACGTTAGAAAATGTAAGCATTGTTTTTTTTTAAATATCTTATACTTTAAGCGAGATAATCTTATATATATATATAATCGTAATCTCGGCAACGGCTACAAGTATTTACATGAAATTTAGTATGCAGGGAGTATTGGAGGAGAAAAATCGCTCTAGCTAGGTTTTATCCCTTTTTTTAGGGGCATTTATATTGGCAAAATTATATTGGATTATTTCCAATAATACCTACTTATCGCAAAAATGTTTGAACGCACGGAAATTCCTCGCGCTACTTACGAGATCGTCGTAATAGCCGACCCTATAAATGCAATGGATGCTGTTCAGCATTTCAATTCTTTCGTCATGCCAGATATCACATTCCCAGAGTATGTGATGGATGCGCGCGCAGTTTGTTCAAATGGACTGCCTTCAGTCGAATACTCGCAAAGCGGAGACGTAACTAATTGAAATCCATCTAGTTTAGCTTTAAAATTGCGGTGACCGGTCAGAGTGATCAATTTCTATTCAATATAGTGTTTATATTCTTATAAACAATATATATTCAATAATAGTGCTTAGAAAGTCGTTTGCAGACCGAAGGGAAGAAATTATAAAGGTGACGCCCTTTGATCGTGTTGTCCCATCAGTCCTGCCACTCGGAAATAAGATTTTGTATTTAAATAAGATTTTGTATTGAAATATCTAACGGTACGAATTGTATACTCATTTTATTTCTGTCTTTTACAATTAGAAAATCTGGAGTCGTTAATTTTTTTTTAATTATTTAATGCAGCACGGTGTTGTATTTCTAAGTCAACAGGCAAGAACCAGAAGCGCTTCCGTACTGACGGTACGGTAGAGGCCTTACATAAGAATATTAACGCGAGACGTTGACTTTGTAAAAGTTAACGACGAGCAGCGCCTATCGTGACCCTATCTGCACAGGCGGGTGAGCCGTAGCATATACTGCCAAGGTACGCAGCTGCATAAATTATTTTCAATGTTTTAAATGAAAGGCCCCATGACGACGTTGATATTTTGTTGAAACAATAAATAAAAACTTTTTGCTTTCTCGACGGTCTGTATTATGTGTTCCAAGAATGTAAATATATTTTCTAAAATAAGTCCGAGACTGAGACAAAGAGACTGTATACGTGAAGTGAAGTGAAGTGAAGGAACACATAATAAATTGTCAAAGCTTATATTCTACAAGTGCAGTGTTAGTACAGAACCTTGGGGGCAGCCGCGTGTTAGGTTTTTATAGTAAGTATAGTGGCCGAGTCGTAGTTTGGATACGCCGTTGTATAATATGAGTAGGTATATTAAATTGTAAATATTACGGTAGCGGCCTCTGTTTCTTTTTAACTTTAATAGTAGCATCGGCCGCCAGGCATTATCGAATGCTCCCGCGAGTTCTAAAAATTTACATAAACATGACAAAAGCGTTATAGTTTCTTACCGCCTTTGGGAATTAATTTTATTGTACCGATTTACCAAATTTTTTGCCTTCAGCAATACATTTATTAAAAACCTGTAAATCGATGAGCCTGCCGCTAGATTTTAGTGAACTCATGAAGCGTAGGCAAGTCGAAAACCGGAGTATTAATAGGGTCTAACATTCTGATTCTAATTTCGCGGTGATGATCGTCATCCGAGTACGCCTTAGCCGTGTCTTTTAAACTATGAGTATACGTGTTATTAATTTTGATATTCGAAAAGAACTGTAAAGAATCAGTATTATTAGATCTTAGTTCGTGGTATAAAGAAGACCTCGGGCCCTCTTTATCCAGTCTATAGGAGGTATTTCGTAACACATTATTTGTCGCTTACGTTACAGCGGCGCGATAATGTGACCTTGAAGCCCTAAGGTCGACTAGGCACAATGCGTAATTATCGTCAGATAGACCGGGTACCCGTGTACGTATAAGATTAATTTTCCGTCTGGCTCTTCTAAATTCCCGACGAAGGTTATATAAATTTTCATGCCACTATTTGCAAATTTTATCTATTTTAAACGGTTTTCGGCCCAAGGCAGTATCAGCGCAGTAAACAAAGGTTTTAGTCACTATATCCGCGCTTTCATTAGAATTTGAGTCCGTTCGGGTGAAATCTCTAGAATGAGCGGTCATAAGGGACTGGAATAAATTCAAATTACCATTTTTAACGTTACATTTAAAGTTGTTCGACTCAATTACGGGATCACTCGAGGGCGCGCGAGTAAACTCGTACACAATCAAACGATCGTTACTGTATGACGCATCGGTGATGACGCGCCAGTTTTTGATATTATTAGTGTTGATGTACGCGCTAGAAAGCATGACGTCGATTGACGTTTCGCCTGAGGTGCTGCTAAACGTAGGTGGTGCATTGGGGGAGTTATGAATTTGCAGGTTGAATTCGGCGACGAAGTCCTCTACTGCGCTACGACGGTCACGGGCAATGTACTTCAGTTTTCCGTGCCATAAGGGCGTTACGAGGTTACGAGGCGTTAACGTCGGCGCCTATAACTATTCTATTTCCCGCAAGCTATATTGGAGTTGGATGGATGATCTAGTATTAGGGAGAAAAATATAAGGTTGGCGTGGACTGAAGACAAAAAAGCCGGAAGCGATATGTCAGAAGGTTTTTGAACACCCAGGCCACCTGCAACTGGGCGTTGCCTCTGTCCTTGCGCGGTCATCGAAGTTTATGTTTAAAATCGTGTAGAGCGTATGTCTTAAGGTGTCATCCAACTGTTTGAGAAGTTATAAGACCTTCCACAGTAGGCAACACCGCAAGACATACGTAAATTTTGGTACGAAAATGCTATAACGGATTAATGTGAAAGCCATGTGATATGTTAATTTGGAGGAGGTGGTCTAAAGTTTCAACTAAAATTTTGTAATTTATTGTTTATGAAGTCCGGGAGAGACTCGTCTAAAATAGGTGAGCCCAAAAGAAAGAGCGAATTCTTGTCGATGAGGGACAGTTGTGGAGCTATTTCTTCAAAGCTGGATATAATCGCGTTTCTATCCATACAACTGTCTGGCACAAAAAGTACGCACTTCCTTAGCCTTCCATAGCTCCAGACCTATTTTTTTAGAACTCACTGATCAGAGTGCGGAAGTTGTATAGTACAGTAGGTGCATCGCTTCCAAGGGTCCCATCATCCGAGTACCAAACATTAAATTTTGAATTTAGAAGCTCGATGACCGGGTGTATGGCGAGACTGAAAATTGCTGGACCTAGAGGGTCGCCCTGTTGGCAACGAACTTCGGATGAGATGAAGTGATCTTTGTAAATAAGTTTGGTGGGGTTGTTGTAACACTGGAACACGAATGGTAAAATGGCAGGTGCCCTTGATTTTATTTTGGCCAACATGGTCACCTGAGTTGAAGGCTTTTTCGACGTCGACCTTCAGAAACACATCATCGCCTGGATTGTGGATAGCTCTCCTGAAAGAGTGAACGGCGGCATCACACCCTTTTAGTCTAGTCGACAAGTTGAAAATGGTACAAAATAGAGATACTGCTCTTAAAATTTTAAAATTAATCCGGAATGACGCCTAGAAAAATGTGCCAAAAGCGTGTATTAGCACATAAAAAATTACAAAAGTTATAAACAATTAAAGATGAAAAAAAAATGGCATTTCGTTTTTTGCCAATATTTCATAAACTATTAATATTTAAGAAATTTCAAAAAAAGATTCTGAAAGAGGAGAAAATTTCCAATAAAAAACTCCTAACTCCCGGAACTCTATCTTCAGTATTTATAATTTTAATTTAACGCTGAAAATAGGTCTGCGCTCGACATTTTTAGGTTGCGCGCGTGGCGTCAAAAGCGAGCACGGCACATTAATTATTTTATTTAAGGTATTGAATATTTTTTTTTATTTGAAAAAATTATGGTGTGTTCTGAACACTATAAATAATTTATTCCCGTTGGAAATTTTACTTAAAATAAAATTTTCAACAAGTTAAACAATTGTTAACTAACTATTTTATAATTTTATAATTTTATAATTAAATAATT
Organism: Phengaris arion; assembly: GCA_963565745.1. Taxonomy (NCBI): domain Eukaryota; kingdom Metazoa; phylum Arthropoda; class Insecta; order Lepidoptera; family Lycaenidae; genus Phengaris; species Phengaris arion. The sequence continues at coordinate 17,092,832 of OY751437.1, forward strand.
TTCTCGAACTACCGTCTTAATTGTAAGTGAAAAAAAATGTTTAAATAATGTTCGTAAAAAATTTTCCCTTCGTAGAGCCTTTCTTACATACATACTTAACAAGATCGTGCCATAAAAGTTAAAAAATATTTATACTTTGTTCATAACAATTTTTTTACTTGAACAAAAACTTAAAAATCCAAGTAATGTTGTTAAAAAATTTTTTTTTTCTTAATCATCATATTATCGTTTTTTTATTTATACAAGATATTTATTGATTAGCAAAAAAAATTTCCCGCCATTTGTTGATAAATTTTTTATAAACAAATTGATTAAATCAGTTTAAAAAAAAAAAAAAATTCCCAACTTTATTACATTACAAATATTATGATTTAAAAAAAAAATTTTACTTAATAACAATTTTTAATTGTTTATAATCGTTTTTTTTATATTTCTATTGTTTAAATAATTAGTTAAGAATATTTTTTTTCTAAAAATCATAATTGACAGTCCTCTATAAAGTAACAAAAAAAATTTATTTATCAACAATTCTATTGTTTATTAACTTACCAATTTGTTAACTTTCTTTTATTTTTTTTCTAAAACGTCTAAAATTAAAAATAAACAATCATATATAACAAAGTATAGAAATTTTTTTTTTTCAATATTTTACGCGAGGGAAGTAACCAATTTGCAGGCTAGTTTGTCTGTAAGGCGCCGGTATGTGGAGCCGACAGCAATCGTACGAATGCCACCATCTCTCTTCTCCAAGGCGCAGAAGTTAACTCCATAATATAGAGTGTCCACGATATCTGATGCGACCCCTCCCTCCATGTAGCATTAGGTTGCACAGATTCGTGAGTTCATGCAAGAGCAATTATATAATTATAAATGGATGAAAATTGATATAGTTATAGACTGTGTATAGATTTCGGTTTCGGAATAAAATAAAATAATAATAATTTTATATATCAGGGGTAGCTAGCTCTCCATACATGTGCAGTGGGGGTGAAAAATATTTTTTCATTCTACACCATCGTGTGGGGGTACCGTTGAATATGTTTTTTAAAATAAAGGCAAGGTTTCATAAATGATTTTTTTTAAAGTCGACCATGTTCGAGTAATTGGTCTCGAAAGTTGGTCCCCCCTCCCTGGCATTTCTAAACTATGAGACATAGAAACTTGTCAGTTTCCATGCTGATAGATCATTTTTTTTTAAACTCTTTAGGAAAATTATTTTGAGCAAAATGGGACAATAACTTTCAACGAAAACCTATTGCGCGTTGATAGTTATGGAACCGTCCTTAGACATGTCGTGACATGGTTATTGGTTAGTTATTTTTTTATCGATCTACAAAAACTCCGAGCGAAGCTCTCTCTCCCAGATACTTAGATTAATATGAGATTACCTACCATAATCATCATGCTCGTCATCGCTGCTGACTGGTTGTGACTCCTGGCCGTATCGCTGACGTATCCTCTCCGTCCGACTCGCAGAGGCTCGCGCGAACGCCGCTAAGCTTTCGTCGTTCTCTGATGCTCCTAAAAATAGTGAAATATTTAGCAGACAGTAATCGCCTGACCTCGTAGTAGGTCGCTGAATAACTTGTGGCATGGGTGTCAGACACCGGAGATAAACTAATAATTCTAGGACGAAAACCTTATTAGGGACGCGTAACATACGGATGTCCTTCCACTTATAGTGATTTTTTTAAACTTTTTTAAATCGACTAATATTTCAATTATTTCTCTACACACTTCATTATTTTGAAGTCAGTACTAGCCCAAACAATATCCTGATAAATAATTATTTTATAGAGCTCACGTTTGAGTTGGCTGGTGCTGACTTCAAAATTAGCAAGATTATGTAGAGAAATAGTTGAAATAGGAAATAATAAAAAAAGGGAAATTATTTACAAAATAAGTTTTATAACATACATTTTTGTGTTTTTTACTTTGGAAGTCGGTTTAATTTTTTGTTTAATAATAGTAATTTTTCCCTTTTTAGTGATATTTGTTAAATTATTTTATACACATTTTAAGAACATTTAAAATAAACGAACGAATGTATAATTGAATACGCGCCAAGCTTCTATTAGGTATTGTAAATAAGATGATGACAATTATTACTGTAAGTTACATCATTATGTAACTTACAGTAATATTATTATGCCATTGCATACGCTTGCAGTTGCTTGCAGTTGCAGTTTAAGCAATGGCGAAATTTCCAAACGCGTATCTTTAAAGACTGAGGGTTCTGTTCATTGCTTATGGATCCAGGGTATACCTTGGTGCAAAATCTTACTTTTTGGTAGCATATGCTTGAGTTACTTCAGAAAAAGTCAAAATCAGGAAAAACTTGGAATTATACCCTTTACTATTGATGTAATGTGTTATTTTTAAGCATTGGCGAACGCGAATGCAGATAAGAATATCTGCCATCGATATTCGCGAATTCACTTTTGAATTTGGCGCCATTAATATATGCCGTCATTTTGACAGCTTACTCGGCGCGCGAGACACACGCACACATTTGTCATTTTTCATCTAATTCCGAGCAGTGTCGAACCGTTCCGAAAAAGGCCGATTTATTTTGCTTGTTTAATAAATCGAAAGATCGTTAGTAGGGATGTTCCGATACCATCAAAATATTGATACCTACTCATATCAATTTTCGATATTACTCCTAAAGTATTGATACATACTGATATCGATATTTTTAGATTTTTTTAACGAAACTCGTAGAAAATGTTAAAGAATAATAATTTTGTGAGGGTAAAAGTCAAAAGTTAAGTAATTAATTAACCAATTTTTATTTTAAATTATCTTGTATTATTGAGTATATTAAGAAAAAAACTCTTTAGCATCAAGATTGCCCAAAAACAGTACTGCTCTTAAGTATTTGGCAGAATTAATGATTCTGGTGGTGCCATGATAACGTTTGATTCGCACTCGAGAGTGCAGGATCGATTTCCAGGTTGTGGCATGTACCAATGAGACTTTTTCAGATCTCAAGTACATTATACGGATGCTTCCACGGTGAAGGAAAAGATCGTGAGGAAACACGCACATGGTTGGCCCCAGATGTATTGACCAGTCATTCCTCTGAACTGACTGACTATGCTGTGAGAATGCTGTATGTGCTTGGGCAACAATACGACATTTAAAATCCAACTGTCCCAGGCACTACAGTATATCAAGAGTGGTTACTTCGCTCGGAGAATACTGTATAAATCATCCAATAACTGATGAAAAGTCCTGTTTATTTAAATTTATAAAAACATTCAAGTATCTATTTACTAAATTTTGTTTAGTTTACGTTTAATTACTTTAAATTTTTTGTTCTGATTAAGAAATATAAATGAAAATAAAATGAGATGAGGTACATACAGTTAAATCAAACAGCAAGTAGCAACTGGCCTACCGTTCCGACGTCTAAGCATTTTAGCCACACTGCGGGCTCCAAGACTAGGATCCCGGGGCACCGCCTAAAATTTTCTCCCCGATATTTACGTCCAGTTGCCGCCCACCGCTAGAGCCTCAATGGGCCTATTTTCTAACACTCGCATGCCTGTGTAATGGAACGGGAGTTTGAAAGATGGCGGGCATGAGGATATTACCTCCGGTAAATCCTCAATGCCTCTGCGACATTCCCAAATGCTTCACATAAGCACATTATCATCATACCATAGTAACGCGTGGTATACGCGTATGGCGAAGGCATTTTAGGATAAATATCACGCACAAGTCACAAAGACGAAAAACATGTCAAAACAAACAAAACAGTTTATACTTATTACAAATAAAACAGTTATTAAAACAAACGAAAGCGAAAATAAACAAACGAAAATTAAAACGAAGATAAGAAGTAGATTATTAAAAAAATAACACGGAACGTCACTCGAAAACGCGGGCTTACATTTATAGCCAACTGACCAAACTGAGAAAATGAGTTTATGTAAAAAACATAGGCATTTGTCCAGAAATGTATCGAACTTTTACAAAATCTACTGGAGACTCAAGGCGCGTAAAACAGCAAAGAGAGAGGCGCGTGGAAGACGATAATCGCTTACCATCAGGCGATCTGTCTGCTCGATTGCCGGTCATAAATCATAAAACCCAGCGATATAAAAACAGTAACTTATTTTGATATATGGGGCAAACGGTACGACATTTTCTTCTAAAACTTCTCTGATATAGCGGTCTGCAGTCAGACTCCCTCTGTCAATCACTACAAAGTCTGTGCGAGCTCCCAAACAAATGCCCGCCCAAAGCATTATTGATCCACCACCGTATGCAACTGTAGTTTCAAAATTTGTCTGAATGTATCGTTCTCCTTTGCGTCTGTATATTCTTTGCCTGTCGTCAATTTGATTTAAGATAATTCTGCACTCATCACTAAACAATACCTTACTCCATTGGTCTGCGTTCCAAAGTCGATGTTCCTGAGCAAAAGTTAACCTGTTTATACGATGATTTACCTCGAGCCTTGGAGCCTTGGCGGATACAAATGAACCTAAACCAGCTTCTTCGAACCTCCTTCGTACCGTACGCTCACTTACGGTTACACCCCGCACTGCTTCTAACTCATGTCGGGCTTGGACGGCCGTCAAACGGGAGTTCCTACGTACACGAAGCCGAATGAAACGATCATCCCTACTCGAAGTGCGTCTTTTTCTGCCTTGTCCTGCTCTTCTCACATAAGTACCGGTCTCCCTGAACCGTTGCATACTGCGATGGATCGTTGAAACTGGTCGACGAAGATCTCTGGATATCACTCTTTAGGTTTGACCATTTCTTCGCATTTCGAGTGCCCTGGCAATCTCCGTTGGGGCTAAGTCAGGCATAATTAAGTCCTCAACTCCAAAAAGATACGCGATTAAAAATTAAAAACTTACAAATAACAGTATTTCAATGAAATTTTAAATCAAACTCAGAAGGAAGAAATACTCGAAGTTCGCTCCAGGTAAAGGTGTATTTGAATAAAATTAAAACAATTGCATAAAATGTGATGTTCAGTTGTTTTCTTAATTTGAAAATATTTCTTTTTAAATTAAATGACGTATAAACCAGCCAGCAAACTTCTATGATACTGATATTAAACCTTTATTTTATGTTCCGCTAAATATGCCGGTGTGTATACACACACCTAAGGTACTCGATACAAATAAGGTATTCGATTGATATAGGACTGTTATAAGGTAGGTTGATGGATATTTTAAATATTGAGTGTATCAAAATTAAGGATTGTGTTATTTTGTTAGGAATTTGGATAGGCTGAGGTGAAAAATGCCATAGTGCATTAATTAAATAGGTACTAGCTAAAATGCTATATATGGGTAGTAAATAAAATGCTAAAAGTACGAATAGTAAAATACGCAAGAGAATCCTTTATTCAATCATGGTGTAAACGAAATTTCTCTGTGACAATAGTTGGAGGTCCAGAAGCTTTAAAAACAAACCCTTGGTAATAAAATACGGTACAACAATAAAATAAATTTTACTTAGAGCATGCTCGGCGAGAACAGTCCTTCACTTAGTAAAAATGGTTGGAGTTTTATTGAATATTATGTGTTGGTTAGTCTTAAAATAGGTCCCATTATATATAATTGTATAAATAAAGTTAAGTATCATCATAATAAATAATTTAAAAAGTCGACTATAAATTGTGAAATCATGAATGAGTAAATATTAAATATGTTTTACTTTAAGAGCTTTATTACAAACGTAAATATGGGGCACAAGGAAAAAGCCACGAAATGCTTCGAGAAAAGGTAGTATGGCCGCAATCACTAGAAACTTGGCGATAGCGCGGCCACACTTTCAGGTTTTCAGTGCCTAATTGTAGAAAAAAATTGTGCTTGGTCATATCACTTGGTAAAAAAACTATTCTTTATAACAAACTATTCTCATACCTACAAAGTACACCTGCAAAATTTCATAAAAATCGGTCGATCCGTTTCGTAGAAGATCTGTTACAATTGCCACACACGAGATTATACCAAAACTTACCTGGTGTTCCCGCAACAACATCAGGAGCTGGAGACTCATTGTGATCCTGGAAGTCTATGGTGGTGGCCGCTGACGCGGATGATCTGTCTCCCGGAGGCACGTAGTAGAAACCTTCGTGATGACCCGTGCTGCCGTCCATACCGACACACGCGGTCAGGGGTGCGAGAGTGGAGAGGAACTGCCGTCGAGGTTCCGGACGCGGCTGTAATGTTAATGATCATCAGTGCAGTATATCTCTTAAAAATTTAATTGAACTTGGCTCTAATTTCACATTTATATTTTCGATAGGATATCCTTACTTGTTGTACATAAATTATAAGTAGGTACTGGACGGTCCCAAATTTCATAAATATATTGAGGGTATAGCTAGTATAGGTAAAAATGAGACTAGCGCATGTTTGTCACCTAGTCACCATTTCGATTTCGATTCGAGTTGAAAATTTCAGTCATAATTGACCTGAAACTTAAAAGGACTCATTAAGATTCAGTTGCAAAAAAAATCTCAAAAAACTCTTCTACTTTTTATTTGAAATTTTTCAAGTTTGTCCGGTTGAAAATTCTCAAAATCTATAAAAAATTGATGAAAGACACGAGGGACGTAATTTTTTTTTTTATGGCGTCAATCTCCCGGACACCACTGGGTGGAGATATATATATTTTATTTTACTTATGCATTTGTGTTTCGAAAACCGTAATTCATTTGTTTTTTTTCTTTGCGTCACTCTGTTTACAAAATGGATGCAACTTGAAATATCGTATTATTTTCGGGTACGAGTTCCACCGTTTCACCAGTGCTGCAGAAACGGCTTGAATGATTAATGATGTGTATGGCGGCGGTGTGGCAAAAGAAAACACAGTGCGTTTTTGATTCCAAAGTTTTCATTCTGCAAATTTCAACCTGCAGAACAAGTCCCGTGGACGGCCGGAGACCTAAGTTGATAATGAAGAATTTAAGGCTATTGTGGAAGCAGATCCATCGCAAACCGCATCCGAGATCCGAGATAGCTGCAGGCTGCGGTGTTGGTGATAAAACTGTTTTAATCCACTTGAAGAAAATTGGGAAGGTGAAAAATCTTGAAAGGTTTGAGTGAATTGAAAAAACCTCATGAATTGAGTGCAGCAAACCGACAAACGCGCATCAACTGCTGCGTTACATTACTCAACCGGCACAATATTGAAGGGATTTTAAACCTGTGATGAAAATTGAATGCTGTACGATAATCGGAAACGCTCATCGTAATGGCTGAACCCTGGCGAACCAGCCAAAGCCTGCCCTAAGCAAAAATTGACTCATAAAAAGTTACTTGTGAGCGTTTGGTGGACTAGTGCGGTGTCGGTCATTACAGCTTTCTTAAATCTGGCCAGACGATTACGGCAGATGTCCATTGCCAGCATCTTCAAATCATGATGGAAAAGCTAGCTGCTAAGCAACCGAGGTTGGTCATTCGCTCTAGGCCACTGCTGCTTCAGGACAACGCTAGACCACACACTGCACAACAGACGGCTACCAAATTAGAGGAGCTTCAATTGGAATGTCTAAGACATACATCGTACTCCCCGGACCTTGCTCCAACAAATTACCATTTTTTTCGAAATTTTGATAACTTCTTGCAAGGGAAAAAATTCAACTCCGATGGGGCAGTCCAAAGCGCCTTCAAAGATTTTATTGATTCCTGTCCGAATGGTTTTTTTAGTAAAGGAATCAATGAAATACCTATGAGATGGCAAAAGTGCATGGATATCAATGATACTTGATATAACTGATACTTTGATTAAATACATATATTATGTTTAAAAAAAATCGACTTTATGTTCCTCCTTTACAAAACGCCAATTTCATATAATATAATGACCAAATATATAATTGTAATCTCGGCAATGGCTGCAAGTATTTAGACGAAATTTAGTATGCACGTAGTTTTGGCGGAGAAAAATCGGTCTAGCTAGATTTTATCCCTGTGAAAATACGCATTTTTCATATGTTTTTCTTTCATCGTGCAACAGTACATCAATAATTTTGATTATATAATATCAGTCCGATTGGCAGTTAGGTTAATTTTTTCGTTGAGCGGAAATTCGGAATGTGGTGGGTTCAAACCTGAGAAAATAATTTTTGCGATTCTTTTCTACTACTTTCTTCTCTATTCTACTAGTAGTTAAATAAAAAGAATAGCTCTAGAGCTAGAGTTACTCAGGTACTTATAATAAAATGAGAAAAAATTATTAAGGGAAGATGACCTATTGTTGGGATCCCCACCCTTCATTTATCTGTATAAATGTATACACATAAATATAAATAAGAAATAACATAATTAAAAACGCAAATATTTGATATGATAAGGGGATAACCAACAATTGAATGAGTGTTTTGATCTAGCTTTATCTAGATTAGCTATCTAATAGCTATATGATAAAAATGGCAATTTTTGGACATTAATATGTAAAAAACCGTTTGAGGTCTGTTTATGAAAGGTCTCAATATATGAGCCAAATTTGACATAATTATGTGAAATTGTTTTTTAGTTAAGAGGGAATAAAAATGGCTCCAAAAGGTTCGTGTAATATAACACACGGTCAAAGAATATGTCATATTACCAATGTACAGAACCGTCAGTCAATAAACTTGAGACGAATTGCAGCAGCAGCAGGGGAGTGTGCGTGCGGCAAGTAGCAAGCAAACGAGTCTCTTACGTCAGCCTGATTGGCAGCTTGGTATGCTCCTATAAGCTTAAAGCTAAAGCTCCTTGGTTCCTACGTATAAAATTCGGAATATGGTGGGTATGAATCCCGGTAAGATAAATATTTTTGTGATTCTTATTATTTCTTTTTCTTTTATATTTTTTTATTTATTTTTATTATTTTATCGTTCTACTAAAACACCGAGCCAAGCTCGGTCAACCAGGTTCTTAAATTCAAATGAGAGCTCGGTATAAAGAACTTTGAGATGTAATAGTAAATTATTATCTCTAACGATAAACCAAAGACGCGTCTCCCATTAAGCCAAATGGCATATGCATTGGCGGCTCGACTGTGCATGTTGGTTTTAACATTAACATAATGAATGATGAATGATGCTCACTGATTTCCAATACTTAATAAAATAATAAGTTAATTTGCAGAAATCCAGAAATAATATACGAGAGTAAATATGTATGTGCACGCATAGGCATGCGTAAAGTACCTCACTCCTCCCATATTTATATGCGTACACTCAAAAACAAGATCGCCAACACCACCACCACACTAGCAATAATGTCAGCAAGATCGTGCAAGGTCCCATACCACAATGCAGGTTGCAAAACTCGCCGCGCGTTTCGCCCCGACACCGGAGCATCGATCCTCTGGAAGCTCATACTGCAAACGAAGTTAAGGGGGTGGGACCTTGCACGATCTTGGTGGCATTGTTGCTTGTGGGGTGGTGGTGTTTACACGATCTTGTTTTTGGGTGTACGCATAAGCAATAAGGAGGAGGAGGTACTTTACGCAAGCTTATGCGTGTACTCACACTTTTTTTGCAATTTGTAGGTAGTTTTTTGCTAGATAAAATATTAATTAAATTGTATATTATGGATTTGGAGTCTGATTCTAATAACTATTTTAAACAGGACGTTCAGCGTAAGCATTTTAATGAGAAAAATTTATTAAATTCTATATATTTTTACTAAAATGAGATTTAGTTTTGGAATAATTTTTGAAATACGAGGGCGGGTCAATAAGTCCGTGACTTTTGGAATAAAACACAGATTTTTTGATAAATAAATCATTTTATTTTTCAACGTAGTCCCCCTTGAGCTCTATACACTTTGTCCAACGCTTCTCCAATTTTTTTATCCCTTCCAAAAAATATGATTTGTCGAGGTCCTCAAAATAGGCCTTTGTTTGCGAGATGACTTCATCATTGGAGTCAAATCTTTTTCCACCGAGCCATTTTTTCAGGTTTGGGAACAAGAAGTAGTCACTCGGAGCCAAATCTTGAGAATAGGGTGGATGTGGGAGCAATTCATAGCCCAATTCATGGATTTTTGCCATGGCAACTGCACATGTGTGCACCCTTGCATTGTCTTAGTGAAAAATAACTTTTTTTTTGGCCAAATGAGGTCGTTTTTTTTCAAATCCTCATTGAAGCAGTCCAATAAGTTGGCATAATATTCCCCATTAATTGTTCTTCCCTTTTGAAAATAGTCAATGTGGATTATCCCACGTGCATCCCAAAAAACAGTCGCCATAACTTTATTGGCTGACAAACCCACCTTGGCCTTCTTTGGCGCCGATTCACCCTTAGAAACACACTGTTTTGACTGTTGTTTGGTCTCTGGTGTATTGTGATGGATCCATGTTTCGTCCACGGTTAAAAAACTCCTCCATATTGTGATTAAACAACGCCAAACCTTCCTGTGAAGTTGTTACACGATTGCGTTTGTGGTCGACTGTGAGCAAACGCGGCACCCATCTTGCGGAAAGCTTTCTCATGCCCAAGTGATCATTCAAAATTGAAACCACTGAGCCATGCGAGATGCCTATGGCTTCCACAATCTCTTGCACTTTCAATCTTCGGTCGGCCAACACCATATCGTGAATTTTTTCGATTGTTTTGGGTGTAGAGACCTCAACTGGGCGTCCAGGACGTTCGGCATCTTCAGTGCTTGTAAGGCCACAACGAAATTCAGTAAACCACTTTTTTACCATTGAAATCGATGGTGCAGAGTCCCCATAGTATTTATCAAGCTTAGCCTTAGTCTCGGTAATGGTTTTTTTTCGCAAAAAATAATGCTTAATAAGCACACGAAATTCACTTTTTTCCATTGTTTCCTTAAGTTACTGGATAGTCTGATAAAGATAGCTGTAAAACACAAACTAACTGACGCAGCAAGTTCAAATTTTGATAGGAGTCAACTGATAGATGCCTGTTGACAGGAGTAGTGTTGCTTTTTCAGTAAGGAGGTTAGAAATTCAAAAAGTCACGGACTTATTGACCCGCCTTAGTATGTGTTTAGATTTTCAATGCAGAATGGGCAAATTTATTTTTTCTTTTCGTATGGGTTTAATAGGACACTGTGATTATTTTCAAAAGGTAGCTTATCAGTTGACGAACATAACGGCATATTAACACTATAACATTAAGACATAAAAACATTAAATACGATAAAAAAAAGTTTTCAACTTTTGTAATGGCCGTCCTAAAAATAATACAATGTTGATTTGTGACCGTTTTGCATTCAATGAGCGATTTGTTGTAGAGACTGTCGCCCCTGTAACACAGTGCTGCTCGTCAGGGTCTTTAGTCAAGATGCATTCGATTATTTTGACGGAAAAATTCGAAAACAAAATGTATGGGATTTGACTTACAATGCCATACATTTTTGATTTCGAACTTTACCGTCGAAATTATCGTTTGCATCTTGACTAGAGGCCCAGTTCTGTTAGCTTGAACTTGGCTGGACACGCGTGTCTAGTTGTTTACGATCAAATTCAGTGTAGACATGTCCCGACGTGCCCTTGCTTATATTAGGTTATTTGTATGTAATTACAAAATTTCAATTAAAACTATAGATGGCCCTGTACTCGAAATTCGCCAAAAATAATTGTTATGTAATCTGCTGTTAAAATATCATTACCTAGAGAGTAGAATCAAAAATTACCTTCTGAGTTTCCTGATGCATATCACCAAGGTCAGGCGGCTGTTGACGTGTAGGGACTTGAGTCGATATTGTGGAAGATGATGACGATGACGACGCACTTCCGAACGCCTTTTCGTTGCTCTTGTCAGTACTCGTGTACGTGGTAGTGGAGAATTTGTCAACGCTAGCACCGACGGGTGAGGTACGATGTTCTTCGCTTTGGTCATCGTCGTCTACGTCACAGGTCAGAAGTCTTATGCGTTCCGCTAAGGACGTCGTCTCTTGCTGCGCATAAAATAATAATTAATGATTAGAAAAAAAAACAAATTTATTATACGGGCATGGGTATCGTTGCGATAAATATTAAGAAGCTGTCGATCGTCTGGAGTTCGGGATTCGGGAAGTTCTTATTATCAATCAATCGCATCTGGGGATAAAAACTAAACCTACTATGAAACATAAAGCTACTAAGATTTCACTTTAGTGCTAAACAGAGCGTCGTACCGCATACACGTGACGAACTTTTAACACACGTCGTAGTGTGACTTGTGTTTTTAAACACTGCAAAAGTTATAATTAATAAAAAGTTAAAATATTTCCTCTGATCGAGATTCGAACCCGAGATTAATTAATTGGTCAACAACGCAAAATCCAAGCGCCTACATACAAACATGACAAACTAAGATCGTAAGATCATAATATGTCGTCGGCATAAATATCAAGTCGGAGGTAAAATAATTTTAAACGGACTTTCAACAAGTCAGTCATGAGCATGCCGGTGGCGCGAAACCATAAGTTTTTCCCCTACCAAAAAATGCCCAACACGGCTATCGAAGTTTTCACTTCAAAAACCAGACTGCGTAAAACTGAAAAGAAAAAACAAGAAAGTCCAGTAATCGAGACTTTTATTAACGAATATTATTGAATACCTATACCTACCGTTGAAATAGTTTCGTGGTCGATACATTCAAAACGAAAACATTTTTTAGGAAATATGACGACTTCAACAATCGGGACCCATTATAAGGACGCCGGATTTTTGATGGGCTCCGACTTTTAAAATCTGGGGGCACGGTAGTGCCCCCGCCAAGACAAGCTAAGCGAATCAGAAGGGAAAAAGAACCAGACCACCTTTTCTCAATTTCTTGAACCCTCATAACTTGGGTTTGGATAATAGCAGATAAACGAAATTTTCAGGATATGTTCCCAGTAGCAGACTTATTAAACGTATAAAATTTTGATTGCATAGGTCTGAGACTTAAGATTTTATTGATATCTAAAAACCCCTGATTTTGTCACTGAGTCACTGATAATCAACAAAATTATAGGGTAGGTAATTCTGAATATATATCGGCGCATGTGTTAATGCACCTGCTGTTGTTTATCATCCCCACGTGCAATGTTACTCATCGAACCACTCTTGACAACCCATGAATCCGCAAGGTGGGGATAATGAGGATTCGCCCCACCCTATGAAGAGGGGAGTACAGCGTGCTCGAGAGGAAGATCATTATAAATGGGAACGTTGGTCCAAGCAACATCTAGTTGTTATTAAAAGTTATTTAATTATTATTTTATTAACAAGTTAAATGTCAAAAGGCAAGTCTGGTGTTGCTGAAGGTAAGTCCCTCCGAAATATATACATAATACGAAAATTACTAAACACGTACAAAGAGATAACACTGTCTTGATCGCACCAAGTCAGTCGCACGAGAGTCGTAGACGAGAGTGGTCGTGTAATAGTTATAGCTGCTAAGGTCGTGATCAAGCCTGTGATTTACACCACTAACACCGGGTCTGACAAGTGGCGACGAGCAAAATGGTACAATAATCAAATTAATTTTAAAATAAAACTGTTTAAAGCGTATAGGCTATAAAAAAAGGTAAAATTTTTCAACGCATTATGAAAATGAATCATCAACCTGTTTTGGTTATTTTTTGATACATTTAAATTTTATTTCTTGGACTAAAACTATTATAATCCATCAATTGTTTCTCCGTAAGTTATTCTCACCTACATTAATTATTGCTATACGAAAACATGATTTGTGCGCGCGTTATCTAACCATAGGTATACGAGTAGTTCAAGCTTTACGAGTTTGTCTTATGTGCGAATTAAGTTACGATATAAATGAAACAAACAAACCTACTTACCTAACTTATTCTGAAACTACAGTAGGATATAAATTTTGTTTTAAAGATTTGTAATAAGTAATTTGAGACATTAAGTAGGTACTTAAGTTTAGACTTTCTTCAATTTTATTTCTTCTTAAATAATTGATGTACTTCGCCGCATAACTTTTACAAAACATGTCGGCATTATGTATATTTAAACACGATAAATTTTCATTATTGTTTATATATTAGGTCTTCACCTAGGAAATTGCCGTTTTGTATGAAACAATTTAAACGATTTTTTTTCATGTATTTTTTATTTGTATTAATCGAAGTAATCGCCCATGCAATCAATGCATCTTTGCCAACGCAGTGGCAGTTTATTGATGCTCTTCTTAAAGAAATCAGTCAAGACGGGAGGCAACAAATTCTTCAAAGGCATTTTGTACTGCCTCTCGGGTATTGAATTTTTTTCCCGCCAAGAAGTTATCCAAATTCTGGAAAAAGTAGTAGTCTGTAGACGTAAGGTCTGGTGAGCAGGGCGGATGATGGACAGCTTCCAACGCCAGTTCTTGCAACTTGGAGACCGTCTGCTATGCAGTATGAGGTCGCGCGTTACGATTGACCAATGCTGGTTTTGTGTGGACCAGTGGTGGCTTCTCCATCATTGTGTTCAGTTCTTCAAAGTACACATCTGCAGTAATGCTCAACCCATTTGGTAAGAAACTGTGATGAATCACACCGGCGCTAGTCCACCAACCAGTGACCATCATTTTTCTAGGGGTAAGTTTTCGTTTAGGGCACTGTTTAGGTGCTGAACCAGGATCCAATCAACTTGCTGAGCGCTTGCGGTTATCAAACAGAATCCATTTTCCATCGAAGGTAATAATGCGGTTCAAAATTCCTTCTGTTGTGTGTCTGTCGAGCAGTGCAAGACATGTCTCGACGCGTACTTCGCGCGATCATTGAGTTCGTGGGGCATCCATTTGTCAAGCTTGCCAATTTGACGCAAATGGACCAATATTGTTTTGACGCTAACGTCGAAAGCGGCTGCTAATTCAGCCGTAGATTGTGTATCATTAGCTTCCACAATCGTCTTTTATTCGTCATTGTCGACCAGTCTTCGGACGACCGCGAGGTTCATTTTTCAGGTCGAAATTTCCAGAACGAAAGCGAGCAAACCAATAACAGGTGGTGCGTTGGTTTGTAGTGTTAAACGTCGGTAAACGTCGTTGATGTTGCGTGCCGCTTGTGACGCGTTGCTGCCACGACGGTACTCATATTCCATAATTACTCGAATTTTTAACGTAACCATGATGACGAAAAAGATTGAAATGCGATGAAAATGTAACACTAATCAATAAACAAATGACTACTTTTGGAAAAAGAATTCCATTTTCGGAGAGATCATTATTTAACGGAGTTCGGATATTATAAGAAATATTTAGTGCAAGTTTAGGGTTTAACAAATCTGAGGGATAAAAATTTACTGGCATAATTTTTCGTTTCGGTATTATCCGAAAACCAGCAGTAAAAATTTGTAAACCATACAATTTTGAAGAAAAAACAAAGTGACAGCCCTCAGAGGTCATTGCATCAACTTTATAATCACGTGATTGTACACGTGGACTAGTCTAAATCCTTTGTGTCTATTGGTCAGCGGCATTCTTTTCAGTTATTCCATTAGTACGCCGGGATGCGTTTACGCATGCCGTCTGTCCAATGAAGGCTTCGATAAAAAAAACAGACGAGCTCTAGCTCATCCCACAAATTTCTAAGAATTCATTCTTTCATTGTAGTGGTTCAGCACAAATTTTTCGTTTCATTTAAAATGTAATCACATACCTAACACGCTACTTAGTACGCGGCGGCGGCGGGGGGCGCGCCACTGATGTCCATGTCAATGTCCTAGCGCTAACACTGGTAAGACACTTGTTACTAGGGTTGTCAACATTTTTCATGATACGCTAATGAAATGAAATAATCTAATCATCATCAGCTCCTAAGCCACAGTGATATCGTAGCTTTTAAACGAATGACCAGTTTTTGATGCGATTTTTTTTTAAATTAAAAGCTGATATAATATAGATGAATATTAGCTATATCTCATCATCATCAGATTGCTTACTTTTTGACAAAAGACACCGCGACAAGAGGCTAAGAAAAACGCGTATAATACTTTGTGTCAATGGGTAATAATTTTATGATATATTTTATTTTATGATTTATTTTATGATATGTTAGACTTAATTTAAAATATAAAACTATACTTTTCAATCGGCAATATTCAGGTAGATCCTAGAAACTAGAAAATTCTTTTTCTACTGATAGTATATGGATGTTGGGTAAATCTGGTTTAAAAGCTGATATTGTTGTCAAAGAATTTCAGAAACTTTATGAACTTCATTGATATTACTAGATTTTTGGGTTTAGAATCAAAAATCTTTACCAGTGGTGCTGAAAACAGAGATAGCTAATGCTAACCAAAATAGTGGTTTAAAAATAATAAATTCGAAAAAATTGCATAAAATCTTAATAAACTGCATCATTTTCTAACTAATTAATGTTGTTATTTATACACAGTGTATTTATACCAGTCCCGATAACTTCGTGGGCTTATATTAGGCCATGAGATAGTGGATCTATCGTTACTAGTCATTTGCTTATTGTTGTTTTTGTAAAAGTTAAAATTTTCAATACGTAATGTACAATAACGAACGTACATAACGACACGGTCGGTGGCGGTCGGAGGCGGGCCGTTCAAACACGTCACCGTCGTCCGAATAGAGAAAATAGGCTGATCATTTCCAAGCACCTGTACCGTATGTAGTAAATAAACCACGAAAATTGAATAGATTAATAACAATCTAATTTAAAGTTTTAATACGAGGGCTGCACTAAATGTATCGGGAATGGAATATTTCCACTGTTCCTGTCATATTAAAATCTTTTTTAATTTAAAACTCCTTGGTTTTAAAAATCGAATACCGTTTATTTATTTAAAAAAAGATTCTCGGTCTTGTCACAAGGTCTTGTCAAACTTGTTTAGTCGATGAGAACATGGAATTGACTCGAGAAAATTCTAGAGCGATAATTTATTATGACTTTCTAACTAATGGTTTAACACAAAACCAGTGTGTTGACCGGATGATTTCTGCATTTGGTGATGAAGCCCCATCCAAAACCACAATTTATCGCTGGTTTGCTGAATTTCAACGTGGACGTGTCAAGCTCAGTGATGATCCCCGTCAAGGTCGTCCAAAAACTGCAGTCACCCAAGAAAACGTTGATGATGTGTGATCTGATTGAGGAAGATCGACATGTGACATACCGCGAAATTCAGGCAACTTTAGACATTGGCATGAGTCAAATACAAATAATCTTGCATGAACAATTAGGTGTAAAAAAGTTGTTTTCCCGATGGATACCGCATTTGCTCTGTGAAGAGCAAAAAGCGGCTCGCGTTACTTGGTGCGTCAGAACTCTCGAAAGATTCCACGCAGGATTCTCAAATGCTGTATACAACATCGTATCAGGTGACGAATCCTGGATATACGCGTACGAACCCGAAACAAAAAACCAGTCACAAGTTTGGGTGTTCGAAAATGAGTTAAAATTGTTCGTTCACGGAGTGTTGAAAAAAAAATGGTGGCCACGTTTGTCTCCAAAACCGGCCATGTTGCGACTATTCCTCTTGGGGGACAAATAACGGTTAATGCAGAATGGTATGCTAACATTTGTTTGCCACAGGTCGTTTTTGAACTCCGTAACGAGAACTGCAACCGCCGCATCATCCTCCATCACGACAATGCGAGTTCTCACACCGCGCACAGAACAAAAGAGTTTTTAGAGCAAGAAATCATAGAATTATTAGACCATCCGCCGTACAGCCCCGACCTAAGCCCTAATGATTTCTATACTTTCCCTAAAATAAAGAATAAATTGCGTGGTCAGAGATTTTCATCACCTGAAGAAGCTGTGGACGCCTACAAAACGGCCATTTTGGAGACCCCAACTTCCGAATGGAATGGTTGCTTCAATGATTGGTTCCATCGTATGGAAAAATGTGTCAAATTTCGCGGAGAATACTTCGAAAAGCAATAAATACATTTTTAATTAGTAATGTTGTGTCACTTCATACACTTACACTTCATACATTCAGAACAGCAAGTAGCAACTGGCCTACCGTGCCGACGTCTAAGCACTTTAGCCGCACTGCGGACTCCAAGACGAGGATCCTGGCGCATAATCTAAAATCTGCTCCTTGATATTTACGTCCAGTTGCCGCCCACCTCCAGAGGCTGGAGGCTCAATGGGCCTATTTACATACACTCGTATGACTGTGTAACGGTAAATCCTCAAGTTTTAACTTTTAACGCGACACCTTGCCGCAGTCACGATGGTCGATGGATTCAGTGAACTTAGTACTAGGAGTAGACTTAGTACCTACTATCTACTAGCAGTCATTCAGTACTCAATACTTATTTGACGTCAGTAAATAGCTACTAGCCATATTTTTACTTACTATGATCGTACAAACTAACGTACGTAACTTATTATTATTATTAATAATTCAACAATGCTACTTCGGGCACCCTTTTATACACCTACTTATTTTCATTGGTACCTACAGTTCAACCACGTTACGTCTTTCGGTTGTTGTCGTTTTTCACACACCGTCTATAATTTCGATAGAAAAGCGATGATTGCCGTTGGACATTAAGAACCTAGTTGCACTGTACACTGGTTTCGTTATTTGTCAAGCAACATTTTGTGCGCGGTTTTTACGAACCACACTGCAGGCGGTGTAGAGCAGAGATTTCCAAAGTAGGTTCCGTAGAATAATCATCAAGGTTTCGCCAAATTATTTGAAATTATGAAATCTTTACTAAGTGGACTAGGGCATTATCTAGGTCAGAGGTCCGAATTCCAAAATTGGATTTTGGAATCTTATCTTATCATTTTTCCGTCACTTTTGTGTGTGTACGGTTCTAAGTCAACGCAAACACCACCGCTGAACGCGTGTAGGTACTAGGAGCGGAGTAAAAACAAACTCCAGCGTTATTTTATGCCGATTTTCTCAGAGGCAGTGGTATTTCCCCAAATAAGCATTACCGATCTGTGGACCTAATAAATATAGTTCACCAGTTATAATTATATATAATTATTAATATCTATTGTAGTAGTCGGCGGAAAAAAAGTATCAGTAAGCGTTAGATATGCTATAGTGATGATGGCGATTACGAATATAATTTTGGCAATGGCAAAATTTCAAAGACATTGATATCGGTGCACAAAACTCTGATGAGTAGTGAGTACCTAATACCTATGTCATCATATTAATATGTTGGTGTTTCATGTGAAAAAAAAATGGTGATGATGATGAGGCTGATTACTATAAATAGTATGATGGCGTGTGCTCGCAAAGTCAAAGTTAATTTATTTTTATTTAAAATTGGTATTTTTATACACTTTCTAAACGTCGGTGGTCTACATGATGCCTACCACCGGTTAGGGAACTAGCCCGGCGAGAAGAACCGGCGTAAGAAAGAAACTAAAGCAGTTCTTTCAACAACTCCGGAGTCCCTAAACATAGATCTATAACCACTCAGGAGTTCTGTTCAGTACTTTTGGATCCTTGTTGCAAAAGCATTCTTTTTGGTAGCATATGCTTGGAATACTTCAGAAGAAGTCGAAACATATAGTGATTTCAATCACTATATGTGTCCATACAAATTTCGAAGAGCTCCCTCGATTTATGATAGATACCATCATCAGGTCACCAAAACTTTGATGACTAAGAGACAAATTTAGAATAATAACCTTTATAAAAACAAAAGAATTTTGTTAATAAGTTCAGAAATTATAAAGTCACGTTCAAAGATATCCGTTTTGGTGTAAAATACTATGAGAAGTAAACATTATATCATCATAATATGATGATCTATGTTGTGATTCTGGTGGTGATGATGATGATTACTGTAATTGACATTACTATGTTACTACATATGCTTGCAGTTCTAACGCCGAAATCCCCAAACATGTATCTATAAGGAGTCAGGAGTTCTGTTCAGTCATTTTTGGTCCAGGGTATCTTCTACTTCAGAAAAAGTTAAAATCACCATTTGAGTGCATATAATTTTCGAGGAGTTCCCTCGATTTCTCATGGATCCCATCAACAGATCACCACTTTGGTGTAAACGGGACCAACTGGAGATTATACCATTTACATCACAAAAATAATTAAGAAAATCGGTCAACAGACGGCGGACTTATCGTTGAACATACAAAAGATATATACAGCCGAATATATAACCGTCTCCTTTTTTTGGAAGACGATTAAAAACTGATATATACGTACTTTAGGCTGTTGTTTTTTCCGTGCTTCGTTCCGTAGTAGCGAACAACGTAAAGCGTTTCTCTCTGCCACTCGTTTCACGGCCGCCTCTTCTGTTTTTGGTTTCACCCCCGCATCCCACGCTCTAAAATAAAAACATTGTTAATTCACAGATTGCGCGTTGATTTGCTCTGGATTCCAAAAAAAAATATAAAAAAAAACTATAATCCGACTACGTAATAATTCCCTTTTAAATTCGGCTAAAATTTTAACTACATATTTCTCTACACACAATCTGCATTATTTTGAAGTCGGTACTAGCCCAAACAATATTCTGATAAATCATAATTTTATAGAGCTCACGTTTAAGTTGGCTGGTACCGACTTCAAAATTATGAAGATTTTGTAAAAAAGAATATTAAAATTTTAGCCGATTTAAAAAGGGAATTATTTAGAAAATAAAATTTATTTAGTTTTTTTTGTCTATTTTTACTTTGGAAGTCGGTTTAATTTTTTGTTTAAAATAATATTTTTTCCATTTTAGTAATATTTGTTATGTTATTATTAACACATTTTAAGAACTTTTAAAATAAACTACCTAACGTATAATTGAATACGTGCCAGTTTTCCCTATGTATTGTATATATGTCGATGATGATAATTACTGTTAGTTACATAATGGCTTATGCTTACAGTTTTTTAAACAATGTCGAAATTTCCAAACGCGTATCTTTAAAGACTGAGGAGTTCTGTTCAGTGATTAAGGATCCAGGACATTTCTTGGTGCCGAATCTTACTTTTTGGTAGCATAGTTTGAGTTACTTCATAAAAAGTCAATATAATTATATGTGTCCATATAAATTTCGAGGAGTTCCCTCGATTCCCCGTGGATACCATCATTAGGTCACCACTTTGGTGACAACTGAACCAACTTCGGATTACACCCTTTACATCAAAAAAAGAATTTTGAAAATCGGTCTATCAACGGCAGAGTAATGTTCGAAGATATCCGGCGTCAAAATTTGAGGGAGTCTCTTACAAACTTTCATCCCCTATCTTAAGGGGTTGGAGGATAAAAGTTACAATTTTGACAATTATTAAGTTACTTTTGTAATAATACAAGCTTACGTACAAAATTTTAGATATCTGTATATCAATATAATATCAATAATAAATATAATAAAATATAATATCAATATAATAAATAACATATGCATTCAAAACTTTACATGTGTAATAAGTCCACTACTTCTTGGCGGATATAAATAGATGAAATTTGCTATAGTTATTTGATTATAGATTGTTTGTGGATCTCGGTTTTAGCATCATAAAATAATAATAATTTTATATTTTAGGGGTGGTGGAGAGCCACCCCTAAAATATAAAATTATTATATATTTATATACGTGCGAAGTGGGGAAGAAAAATATTTTCTCATTCTTTCCATCGTGTGGGGTATCTTTTAATAGGTCTTTTAAAATAAAATTAAGGTTTTACAAATGACTTTTTTACAAAGTCGACCACAGTCGAGTAATGGGCCTCCAAAGTGGTTTATAAGTTGGTTATTTGGCCTGGCATTTCTAAGCTATAAGAGATAGAAACTTGTTAGTCTCCGTGCTGATAGACGATGCTAAAAACTCTTGAGGAAAATTATTTTGAGTGAAATCGGTCAATACGTTTTTTAATTATTCAAAGAAAACCTATTGCGCGTTGATAGTTACGGAACCCTCCTGAGACATGTCCTGACATGCTCTTGGTTAGGTTATTTGCAGAAAGATGTTGATCTGATTTGATAATCATAAGGCAAATGTGAGAATATTTTATCCGAGTAGTATCCGCGTG
Source organism: Phengaris arion (assembly GCA_963565745.1). Classification (NCBI taxonomy): domain Eukaryota; kingdom Metazoa; phylum Arthropoda; class Insecta; order Lepidoptera; family Lycaenidae; genus Phengaris; species Phengaris arion. The sequence goes on from OY751437.1 coordinate 17,114,735, forward strand.
TGCCCTACATTCTTAATGTGATTATGAGCTGATGTTGTCTGTTACAAGTGCACTTTATAAATTACGCATCCACTTCTATATTTACTATGATTAATATGATTCACTATCCTACTTCTACGGATCGGCAGGCTGAGGTCTGTCCTCAATTTGAGGAGAAGTAGGCTGTAGTCCAATGCTAGCCTATTGCGGGTTGATATTGTGTGCAGTCTGCACGGGCCTTCGAAGATTAAGTTACATTGGCCTTAGACATGCAGGTTTCTTCGCCTTGTTTTCCCTCACCGTTGAGCGTTTGTATTTCAATAAAACCAACTTAAGCTTTCAATTTATTCTTATTAAAAATACTGAAATGGTATTAATAAATGTTAGAAAGTTTTTTTGTACTCGTATGTAAAATACTTTTATTGTCAAATAATTAAAAATGCCTACAGTAATTTTAGTACTAAAATTTTATACATGATTTACAATATACTACAATATAATACGAACAGAAACACAATAAACTAAACAGCAGTGTATTTTAAGAAGAAGCTATAATGCCATTGTCAGAAGCAGTGCAACATGAGGATGAGTTATCGTCTTAAGTTGGCAAATTAGAGCAGATGTTCATCAGGACAATAACAAAAAATTAAATGATTTACAAATGACTTTTTTACGAAGTCGACCATTTTCGAGTAATGGGCCTCCAAAGTGGTTTATAAGTTTGTTATTTGGCCTGGCATTTCTAAGCTATAAGAGATAGAAACTTGTTAGTCTCCGTGCTGATAAGATGTCAGCGCTCATAAATGCCAGGGGGGACTTCTAAATGGACAATGGACTTATAAACCACTTTGGAACCCAATAACTCGCGTAATAAGTTTTTTGCAAATTGCTTCAAAAATTACCTTCCGATTTCATTCAAAATAATTTTCCTAAAGAGTATTTAGCATGATCAGCACGGAAAATTGCAAGTGTCTAAGTCTCATAGTTTAGAAATTCCAGGGCGGGACAACTTATAAATCACTTTGGAGTCCGATTACATTTTCGAACAAATCCTCAAAATTTATAGAGATACCTATAGTGATTTTAACTTTTTTTGAAGTAACTCGAGCATATTATGTTACCAAAAAGTGAGTTGTTGTGACCTGGATCCAATAGCACTGAACGTCACTTCTCAGTCTTTGAAGGTTATAACAATGATCAGGCGGTCACATACACTGCGTACTCTTCTAACAAGTTGGGATTGATATACCGCTTGGACACTGGTTGGGGTTTTTTTTTTCATTTATTTAAGGTCGCTTGAAACTACATAGGTTATCAGCGACCACTATTACATTATTTAAATTAAACCATATAAATTACAATATTTGAGGAATTTTAGAACATTATCACACATATCAGGATCAGTTAATAACATTTGTCATTGGTAAAGCCAAACAATTGTATTTCAGAATCATAACTATTACAATCTATTAAAACATGACTAACAGTGAACGGTGAGCTACATCTATGACAAGTCCGAGGAGTGCTTTTCGCGAACAAATGCGAGTGAGATGCGTTGGTATGGCCTATTCTCAGCCGTGTTATTATACATTAGTCTTTTCTATTAAGTTTAAAAAATTAAGTTTCACCCTTTAGAACGTCTCTCCTGAAAATATATAATTTGCAAGAGTCAGTAATCTAAATACGATTCCACATAAGATTAATTGTATTAGATAATTCTCGTTTAGCATCGGAAAGAATGTGTCAGGTCAGCTTGTTCGTTACCATCTATTCTTTGGTGAGAAGGTATCCATATAAATACTACATCAACTGATAGTTCTTTTAATTCAAAAACCACAGTGTGTATTAATTGTATAAGAGGATTTTCAGAAAATCTATTTTGAATAGCTAAAAGAGAAGATTTAGAATCGGTTAAAACAGCATAAAATTGATGGGTGGTATTTGTTAGAACCATTTTGAAAGAACGATAGATTGCATAAGCTTCACATAAAAATATAGAATATTGGATGGGTAAATGGGGACTTATTACAGTAGGATCCAAATCAAAAATGATGGGGCAACCGGTTATCAGTAACAGAACCGTCAGTAAAAATTAGTTTATATTAGGTCTTTACCTATGAAATTGCCGTTTTGTATGAAAAAATTGAAACTAATTTATTTCATGTATTTTTTATTTGTATTAATCGAAGTAATCACCCATGCAATCAATGCATCTTTGCCAACGCAGTGGCAGTTTATTGATGCCCTTCTTAAAGAAATCAACTGGACGGAAGGCAACAAATTCTTCAAAGGCATTTTGTACTGCCTCTCGGGTATTTAATTTTTTTCTCGCCAAGAAGTTATCCAAAAGTAAAAAGTAGTAGTCTGTAGGCGCAAGGTCTGGTGAGTAGGGCGGATGACGGAGAGCTTCCAACCCCAGTTCTTGCATTTTGGAGACCGTCTGCTGTGCAGTATGAGGTCGCGCGTTGTCGTGCAGGAGCATCGGAGACGAGCGATTGACCAATGCTGGTTGGAGATGTGCCAGCTTCTCCATCATAGTGTTCAGTTCTTTACAGTTACAGCCCGTTTGGTAAGAAGCTGTGATGAATCACACCGGCGCTAGACCACCAAACAGTGACCATAACTTTTCTGGGGTAAGTTTTCGTTTAGGGCATTGTTTAGGTGCTGAACCAGGATCCAACCAACTTGCTGAGCGCTTGCGGTTATGAAACAGAATCCATTTTTCATCGCAGGTAACAATTCGGTTCAAAATTCCTTCACTTATGTGTCTGTTGAGCAGTGCAAGGCACGTTTCGACGCTTACTTCGCGTTGGTGATCATTGAGTTCGTGGGGCACCCATTTGTCAAGCTTTTTTACCTTTCCAATTTGACGCAAATGGACCAATATTGTTTTGACGCCAACGTCGAAAGCTACTGCTAATTCAGCCGTAGATTGTGTATCATCAGCTTCTACAATCGCCTTTATATCGTCATTGTCGACCAAAGTCTTCGAAAAATTCGTCTTTTTAAAATAAAATTAATTTGAAATTAGAATTCTTAGCCAAACAAAAATTATTTTGATTTGAAATGGCCAGTAATGCAGCGGCAATTTCATAGGTAAAACCTATTAGTTACGATAACTTTCAACTAGATCAAAATAAAGTTTGCGATAGACTATAGTAGTGTCAGTCGTTTCCTTAACAAATTTTATAAGAGATAAATCAATACTAATTTTGTTTTTAGTCCATGGGAGAATGAGGTGAATATATCTTTGGTATAATTTAGGTACAGATGTATTTGAGGTTTCCAAATATTTTTTTAAACGTAATCTCAATGGGCCGGCAATCTTACTTCTGCTAGGAAAACTTCGTGAAGGTATTCGACTGTAATTGCCTTCTTAACGGGATTAAAAGGTGTTGAAGTAACATAAAATGCGTAAGATAAACAAAGCTTAATTCTTCTAAGCCACAGGGGAATTTCGCCTGATTCTGTAAATATTTAACATTTAAACATTTAACAAACTGTCTTTATTTGATCCCCACGTTATGGATGATAAAACTTTATTCGTCATTTTTTAATTATAAGATAATGTTGTTAATAAGGCCATTCTGATTCCACTTTTTTTACAAAGCAACGAGATGAGAAAATTAAACATTTTAATAAATTTAGTTAGAAACATAGTCGGTCAATGTTTGTTCATCCTCTAATAACTCTTGATTAAATTTTGTATAGGTGGCTATACGTTAAAAGCATTAATTGAGAGTGGTTCTGAGTATTCATTGATTTGGAAGACATATTGCTGATTGTTTGCATGATAAAAAACAAACATTCACACATCTTACGGGTATTGGCTCTACACCATGTTATTCTTTTACAAAAATGACTATATATGCTGAATTTGATGGATTCCATACTGAAATAACATTTGTTACTGTTGACCCGGGTTTGATTCCTTATGACATTCTGTGTAGGGAATTATTTAAAACACCTGGTTTGATTTTTACCCTTAGTGCAGGTGCAAAAATTATACGTGACACCAGTGTCAATATATCTGTTGTATTAAACACAGACACAGTATTAAATAAAAGAGCTTTGATCGGTGTTTTAGTAGAATGATAAAATAATAAAAATAAATAAAAAAAACTACTCTCACTAATGATGCTTTTTTTCTGTTTGACTAACCACCTCCATTGCATACATGTTTAAATTGTATGACAATTGTTACTAATTCTTTTTGAAACAATAATTTGTTTGTTCTGCTTGATTTGCTGATATTATTGAAGTATTATTAATTTGTTTCGTATGCTTAATTCATATTAAATAATAAATATTTTATATTTATTAAAAGTTGTAATGTTTTACTTGTATGAATGAAAGCCTTTGCGCTTTGCAATTTCTGGTGTTATGTTTTTATGAATGGTAAGTTATGGTGCTGCCATCTGTATTGCAAAAGCAACGCGAGAGCGCGTTGATGTGCATAACGGCCGTGTCGGAGAAAATGGATTTACACTCATTGTGTCAAAGTGATTTATTCGTAAGGTAAGACTATACAGAAAAGATGTCTCGTCTCTAGGCGTCTAACTTGTCATTGGCAATCCACTACAGTGTTTTCAATAATTTATAAACGAAGAAGAAGTTTCGGTTGTCAAATGTCATTGTCACATTCAACTGTCAGTAGTGCGTGGGTTCGAAAGTTTCTCTCTTGTTTTTCCGAACGGTGCCTGCGCTACACTTGCGCACTGACGGATCCTAGTAATGTCTGACATTCATTCATGACCCGATGAATCCAAATCCATTGCAATCCCCGACTTATATATATGTCGAAGGTTATAGAGTTTATACTCGTTGAAGTTTTCAAATATCTGTATAGCAGTCTCTGGTAGGCTTGCGCAGATATTTATAAAGAGAAGAAGGACTGTCACATGTCAAGTGTCAGTGTCCAACTGTCAGTTGCGCGCACGGCTCAAATTCAGACAATGAATGGGCGGCGCCTGTGTCACGCGTGTCGTGTACACATTGACGAATCGGAACAATGGCGCCTAGCGACTTTGTGGTTTGGTTTATAAATTATAATCGAATGTAATCCGCGACATTATTTTCCACTCCGCCAAATATATATTATATACAGCCGAATGTTTAACCGCCTCTTTTTTTTTTGGAAGTCGGGTCAATAAAGGCAACGTTTCATACATGACTTATTTACAAAGTCATCTCTTATCGATTAATTGGTCTCCAAAGTGATTTATTTGTTAGTTAAAAATTTGGGGGGGACCCCCTGGAATTTTTAAACTATTTGATTTAGAAACTTGCAATTTTTTTGTGCTGATGGATAATACTCAATACTCTTTAGGAAAATTATTTTGAACGAAATCGAATAGTTTCTTAGAAAGAAAACTTTGAAGTAATTTGAAAATAAAACAAGCGAGCCTTACATTAGTCGCATATGATGTGTAAAATTTGTCATCTCACCTTAGTAATAAGCAATTTTAAAATTATAGAGTGAGAGGTAAGATGTTACACATCAAAAAAACCTATTACACGTTTATAGTTCTCGAACCCTCCTTAGACATGTCCTGGTTAGGACCTAACCAAGAGCATGTCAGGACATGTCTAAGGAGGGTTCCGTAACTATCAAGGTGCAATAGGTATTCTTTGAATTACGTGAAAAGTAATTGTCCGATTTTGCTCAAAATAATTTTCCTAAAGAGTTTTTAACATGACCTAGGTATCACTATCAGTATGGTAACTTACTAGTTTCTATTTCCTATAGTTTAGAAATGCCAGAGGAGACCAACTTACAAACCAGCCTGGAGAATGATTAATCACAAATGGTTGACTTTGTAAAAAAATCATGTATGAAATATATTTGTTTTAAAATACCTATAAGTCTGCGCTTCTCTTGGCTCGTCACTTTAAAAAGATAGCAAAAAGATTTATTGAAGAACTAAAAAAACTCTTACCGTAGTGTTTCTGAAGTAATTAACTGTGGTTCAATAGCCGGAGGTGGCGGTCGACTGCTGTTGAACAGTTGTTGCATCGCTGAGTTCGTCTTCGTTGCGTTCCCCAGTAAAATGAGTGGGGTTTCCAGTCTGTTGATCAATTGGAAATTAATTTAAACCGACTTCTAAATTTAAAAAAAAAAACTATAACCCGATTACGTAAAAAAGGGGTCTTAAAACGCCGAAACAAGAAAATAATTCAGATAGAAATCCATAAACGCATAGATAAAAAATGGTATGTGATGTGACTCGAGTTTCTTTATTATAATAATATTATATTATAATTGGTTCATTACATATAATATTATACTCGTTTTTAAATCTAGAAAAAAAATTGTGGTTTGCTAAGTCGGTTTACGGGCGGATAATTTTAAATCTTATCGTCATTACAACGCTTAGTTAGGCCAATCTGAGGTAAAATTTTCGAAGTACAAAATATTGAAAAAAAAGACCGACTTCCAAAGTAAAAGATAAAAAATGGTATGTGATGTGACTCGAGTTTCTTTATTATAATAATATTATATTATAATTGGTTCATTACATATAATATTATACTCGTTTTTAAATCTAGAAAAAAAATGGTGGTTTGCTAAGTCGGTTTACGGGCGGATAATTTTAAGTCTTAAAATATTGAAAAAAAAGACCGACTTCCAAAGTAATAATGCACAAAAAAGTCCAGGCACCAGCTCGAACAACATCCTGATCAAACATTATTTTTTTAATAGTAGTTTCGCAAAAACAGAGTTGGCAACACTAGAACGAATCGCTTCAGTCCACACGGGCGACTGATGCGATCTCGAAATTGCACACAGACGATACGATTTTGAATCCGTTCAGGCCGAGATGAAAAAACCGGACCATGTATGGGACCTCTAAGAAATGAGCGCATGCCCAAACTCCCCCTTGGGGAAACCCCCTAGAACAATACCAAACTATACCTACTGATTTGTTTAGTAGTAATCAGTTGCAGTTTGCACGCCGCTGGTTGTCAACGTCCGTGTTTTTGTAATTTGTTGTTTCGGATTTTAAGATTTTGTATTATAAAATGTAAATTGATTATGATAATAATAATAAGAATTCGTCGTTAAAAAGTTACGAAGTAGGCAGTATAGAGAAATCTACTAGCATATGGGCGCGTTTACAAATTTGACATATTTTGCGACTAAATTAAACCAAATCCAACAAAACTAACAATAAGAGTAAAATTAGTTAAAAATATTATAAAAATTATGATAAAATATTATACCAGTATTTAGTATGGCAAAAACAATTTTCCAGAACCTATCTATTCACCCAAAATTTACAAAAAGAGGTCGTCCTTAGGAACATTTTTCTGCTTTTATGTAGCTTATTTTGTTTGTTAAAATACCCAAAGATTGGGGATAGCATTAAAATTGGTGTAAAATAATCCAACAATTTTAAAGCATACAAAGTATCTTTGTTTTCAGGTGTTTTGCTATTATGCATAATAACATAAATCTTAATACATGCCAATAAGGTTTATTTTATTTGGTCACTGTCTGGACTTATTGCACAAAACATTTATATAGATTTGTGAATTGTGGCTGCATACTGGGGAACCAGTGAAACAAATTTTCGATAATGCGTCCAGAATCCAGACGTCCAGTTAACATTACAGAACAAAATATAATAAGTAAACAATGTTACCTATATTTTGTTGTGTGCATTACAATTAACATAGATAATAGAGCCGATTTTTTTTTTTCGAATATTTTATGTCTTGTGTTCTTTAAACCTTGGATTTTCCAAATAACGATGTTTTTACCTGAACACTATTTTTTTTAGTTATAAGCTTAGCAAAAGACTTAGCCAATTTTTAAGCTCTTCGAAGGGTTCGGTACTATTTTATAACTACATATTATATTGGAACTATTAGTACCAATATTCAGCACTAGTATTAATAGCGAGCAAAAAACAGCGAAAAAATGAAGTTTTTTGTACGGAAGCAGCCCATTAATATTTTTAATTTTCCTATTTATTTTTAAAGAGAATATTAATTGTTGCCGTCATTTATTACACTTTAAAAAATCACGTTTGTTGAATGGGAGCCACCCTTAAATATTTATTTTATTTTGTTTTTATTACCTATTTGTTGTTGTAGCAGCAACAGGAATACAAAATGATCTGTGAGTATTTAACTGTCTAGCTCACTCTTGCTTAATTCACGGTTAACGAGACAAGGTCTTGACCAGACCTTGTCACTCTGGTGACAGACAGACGGACGGACGAACGGACTGATGGACGGACGGACAGACAGACAGACAGCGAAGTCTCAGTAATAGGGTCCCGTTTTTACCCTTTGGGTACGGAACCCCAAAAACAAGTGGTTGTATCCGTATTTTAAATTTGCAATTATGAAAGTGTGTTATTTCAACCTAACCTAACCTATTTAGTGTCTATTTATTACCTACTCATCGATCTCATTATACATTTTTGATTTAATTTTGTGAGTTTTTATGTAACTTGTATCAGTAAAGGTTTTCATTAGAATTTGTATAATTAGTGCACACTGTTCTAATCTAATAAGTATTTTAAATACATTAGTAGTATGGTAGATTTTATGTAACTTTAAACCAATATTATGTTGTATTAATTTAACTTGTAGAGATCTTATTTTGTATAACTGATCAAAGTCTAGGTAAACTTTGATCAGTTTGCTTTTACCCGACTGGGTTATATTTTTCGCGCGTATCTTGTATGTTTGTAAATTTATTTGTTCCCGCGTATCTTCGAAACGGCTAGAATCTGGATGGATTTCGATGTCTGGAGGTATCGTTAGATTTGTCTAAAAACTCAAGCGTCCTGTAGATAGGAAATTTTAATAAAAAATGGCGGATTTAGCGCCAAATTGTAAGTAATTTAAAGAGTTTTGACTAGGACGTAGAAAAGTAACGTTGTTGTTTTTATGTTTCTTCCATATATTTGTGTTATTTCGGTTCTTAATGTATAATAATGGTAGAATATTAACCATTGAGCCTAAGAACTCACTGAGCTATTTTCAGTCGCGCCCGCCGTGATCGTGAAACTGCGATTTTATTTCAAAACTCATAAGACCGGTTATTTGCGCGATTACTAATCGCCGCGGGCTAAAATCGCAAGACTGCAAATCCAAACATAAGAATTTCGCCCGCCAATCGATCGCAGAGCGCGCGGGCGCAAATTGCCGAGGCTGCGGGTGATCGCGACCCGCGCGATTCTACTAGTCGCCCCGCGCCGGTGCAGCGACACCCGCAAACAATCGCGCACGCCGCGAGCGTTAATCGCGTTGTGAGTTTTGCTTTAATTTTTAGGGTTCCGCTCTTTCCGTCCGTCTGTCTGTCTGTCCGCGCCTCTAGCTTCTTTAATTAGTAATAAAAATAGTTGTAAGTTGGTATAGTCAAAGACTGTGTATAGATCTCGGTTTTGGCATCATAAAATAATAATTTTACATTTTAGGGGTGGCTCTCCATACATGTGAAGTGGGGATGAAAAAAAATTTTTGAATTTAAAAATATTGAATTTGAATTTTGGTATAATTGAATATAACCGTTGAATAGGTTTTTTAAAGTAAAGGCAAGATTTATACATGTTTTTTTACAAAGTTAACCGTTTTTAAGTAATCCCAAGCGGCTTATAAGTTGGTCCCCCCTGGCATTTCTAAACTATGAGACTTAGAAAAATTCAATTTTTCGTGCTGATAGAGTATGCTAAATACTCTTTAGGAAAATTATTTTGAAAATTGAACAGCAACTTTTAATTCGAGTAACAATAAAATTTAATTATTTAACTTTTAACTCGAGAGAAAAACCGCAACTAAATTCGAAAATCTATTTCAAAGCAACATAGTTCTTTTATCGACTTTCGGCAAAATTCAAAGGCTGCCGACGCTATGCGGCGTGGACGCGAGCGGCGTGGCGTCGCGCGCGGCCAAGCATGACTTTTTTCGCGGCAAATATCAAAAACGTGCCGCTCAACTCTTTCAAAAACTACCTAGGCTAAGTGATGTGACCTATGAAAATGTAAACATTTACGTGTACGTAGTCGATAATTAAATTAGATTGATTTTTTTAACCTTAGTTTTTTGTAATAAATAAGTTACTGTTTTTATATCAAGCTGGGTTTTATGATTTATGACCGGCAATCGAGCAGACAGATCGCCTGATTGTATGCGATTATCGTCTTCCACGCACCTCTCTCTTCGCTCTTTTACGCGCCTTGAGCCTCCAGTAGATTTTGTAATAAGTTCATACAAATCAATGCGTATGCATATTAAATAGTAATTTAGTAAGAAAATTGAACAGCAACTTTTGAAGTAATTAAAAAAAAACCTAATACGCGTTTATAGTTACGGAACCAAGACATGTCCTGACATGCTCTTGGTTAGGTTTTTACATATATATTTGCATTCACAGGAACTGCGGGCCCGCAATCGCGGCGGGCGTGACTAAAAATCGCGCCGTGAGTTCTTAGCGTAAATATTCACGAACGTGTGGTCAAGTCCTGCAACTTCAAAAAGCTTGCTATTAGTGCTGCTTCAAAACTCCCTAGAATATTTCAGTAAAGCTTCTATCACTTTACTGAATCGACTGACTTGACTCAATGACTGCCCTGTCTATTTATATGCACTTTGACTAGACTTTGGACTTGACGATTTAGAAATACGGTATATTTGAACAAAAATTATATTTTCCCGCCTTTTTAACTTGACATTGGTAAATGGTTTTAAGCCAAACGCTATATGAAAAAGAAGTAGTGCAATCTTTTTTTAACCAAGCCTAACGGATATCAAAATAAAGGAAATTAATCAGGAATGATTACAACCATTTAAATGAAATTAATTCTTAGCACTGTTACCTACGGGTTACGCTCAAGTCCTTACTATGCTATCCGCACATTATTACAATTAGCTGACGATGAAGGTCATCGCTACCCTCGGGCTGCACAAATTTTGCACAAATTTGTATTCGTGGATGACATACTTTGCGGCCATGACACCATAGAAGAAGCATCTGCACACCAACCTCAGCTCATTGATTTGTTATCACTCGGTAGATTTGAACTTAGTAAATGAACATCAAACAAGCTCAGCTCTTGCAAAGATTTCCAGACTATCGATGCAAAATACCAAACATTCAATTCTTAGCACAGTAGCTTCTCTCTACGACCCAAACGGTTGGGTTACACCCGTCATATTTCGCGCAAAAATACTTCTTCAAAGGTCATGGTTAATAAAATTAGACTGGGACGATCCAAATAATATTACAGATGAATCGCAGCGCATCTCTCATGTAGTTCCGAATATCTCAAATATGCATTTACTCTAACATATCGCTCGGCACAAATTTAATTCAACATACTCAATTCACGGCTTCGCAGACGCTTCGCAAAGTGGTTTTGCTGCAGTCGTATATTTACACTAATCAGCTCAAAGGATCTGTTAACGTTCACCACATACTTGCTAAATCTAAAGTCGCACCCATTAAAAATAAACTCATAGTCCCCAAATTAGAGTTGTCTGCTGTAACTCTATTGTCTCAGCTCATGTTACGCGTCTCTTAACAATTATCCGCTCATTTAACAATTACACATCACGTTTGCTGGTTAGATAATACCATAGTGCTCGTATGGATAAAGAGGCCCCGTCGTTTAAAAATATTTGAATTAAATAGAGTAACAAAAATTAACTCAACTTCACTCACACTTAAGTGGCGTTATGTACCATCCCAATTAAATCCTGCTGACTGTGCAAGCAGAGGATTATTCGCTCAGTCTCTCTCTGCTCATGATTTATGGTGGTCTCCTCCATAGCTCAAATTGCCAGAGGATACATGGCCCAAGATGCCTTCAGCTCATACTCGACAAGATTTGGCAGGGCTTAAATCAAAATTAGAACCATGTAATTTATCGATACCCGGTGTAGATAGTGAACTAATCGGTGTCACAGCCTACATAAGGCGATTCATTCGTAAATGTAAACTAAATTCAAACTCGTGACAACTAGGCCGTCTAACTGTAAGTAAACGTAGAAAAGCATTGCTCTTCTGGATCCGCTCTGTATAGGAGAATGCATTCGCAGAGGATATTCAAACGCCTGCAAACCGATAAAATCTGCACAGTTCGACTACAAAGTTTGTCGCCTTTTACACAGTACGGTCTCCTCAGAGTAGGAGATAGACTCACTCGTTTGGAACTCACATACGATGCTCAACACCCACTAATTTTGCCTAACAGTCAACTGACCAAACTGAGAAAATGATTTTTATGTATCAATAGTTTTTCATATCGATAAATTATTATTTATTTTGCATACGCATTGATTTGTATGAACTTATTAAAAAACTACTTAGGTAATAGAAAATTAACATTAAATTTATTAAAATAATGAAATATTTCATCAGTAAATCGTATACGTATACAATACAACCATTAGGTAATAATGAAAACATCTTATCTTCCTAATCTTACAAGCTTTTTTCGATCGATTTGCGATCAGTTGTAACTTGTATTGTTCCAAATGAATATTGACCTACAGATATAAAGTTTAGAGAATGGATTAGCACGCTACTATTTATCCGAAAAAAGAGAACATTACGAAATGATGGTCGATCAGCACTGCTAGCACGACAAAAGTCGCAGATAACAATACCTGTCTAATTTTCATAAAATAATTAATTTATCTTGTTACGACACTCGTCGGAAACTGGCGAAAATAGCGTTTGAATTGTGTTTCGTTGATTAAGTTTCCGTACTGGAGGCTCAAAGTGCGTTAAAGATTGGTAACGCCATGTGTCAGGTACGATAATCGCATACCATCAGGCGATCTGACTGCTCGTTTGTCAATCATAAATCATAAAAACTCCGCTGACTTGATATAAAAACAGTAACTAGTTTATAACAAAAAACAAAAGAAAAAAAGCATATCAAACAATTAACTAGTTTAAATATCAACAACAACAAGTAAATGATTCAATTTAAAAAAAAAATTACCAACACAACACTACGTTTTTAAACACGTTTTGAAACTCAAATTAGACGACAAACTTTTAACTCGAGAGAAAAACCGCAACTAAATTCTAAAATCTATTTCAAAACAACATAGTTCATTTATCGACTTTCGGCAAAATTCAAAGGATGCCGACGCTATGCGGCGTGGACGCGAGCGGCGTGGCGTCGCGCGCGGCCAAGCACGACTTTTTTCGCGGCAAATATCAAAAACGTGCCGCTCGACTCTTTCAAAAACTACCTAGGCTATGTGATGTGACCTATGAAAATATAAACATTTACGTGTTACGTAGTCGATAATTAAATTAGTTAATTGTTTGATTTTTTTTTCCTTAGTTTTTTGTAATAAATAAGTTACTGTTTTTATATCAAGCTGGGTTTTTATGATTTATGACCGGCAATCGAGCAGACCGATCGCCTGATGGTATACGATTATCGTCTTCCGCACGCCTCTCTCTTCGCTATTTAACGCGCCTTGAGCCTCCAGTAGAAGTTCATACAAATCAATTCGTATGCAAATTAAATAGTAATTTATCGATATGAAAAACTATCAATACATTTCTGGACACATGACTATGTTTTTACATAAAATCTTTTTCTCAGATTGGTCAGTTGGCTGTAAGTGTAAGCCCGCGTTTTCGAGTGACATTTTGTGGTTTTTTTTAATTATCTACTTTTCATATTCGTTTTAATTTTTGTTTGTTTATTTTGTCTTTCGTTTGTTTTCATAACTATTTTATTTGTAATAAGTATTAACTGTTTTGTTTGTTTTGACTTATTTTTTGTATTGTTCGTGTTACTTGTGTGTGATTTTTTATCCTAAAATGCCTTCGCCATACGCGTATACCACGCGTTATTATGGTATGATGATGATGTGCTTATGTGAAGCATTTGGGAATATCGCAGAGGCATTGAGGATTTACCGGAGGTGATATCCTCATGCCCTCCATCTTTCAGACACCCGTACCATTTTCATCACGTACCATTACACAGGCATGCGAGTGTTAGAAAATAATTCCATTGAGTCTCCAGCGGTGGGCGGCAACTGGACGTAAATATCGAGGAGCAAATTTTAGATACCTAGTGCGCCGGGATCCTCGTCTTGGAGCCCGCAGTGTGACTAAAATGCTTAGACGTCGGCACGGTAGGCCAGTTGCTACTTGCTATTCGATTTAACTGTATATACCTTAACTTATTTTATTTTCATTTATTTTTCTTAATCAGAACAAAAAATTTAAAGTAATTAAATGTTAACTTAACAAAAGTTAGTAAATAGGTAGGTACTTGAATGTTATTAGAACTTTAAATAAATTGAGGCCTTTTCATACGTTATTGGATGATTTATACAGTATTCTCCGAGCGAAGTAACCACTCTTGAAATACTGTAGTGCCTGGGACAGTTGTTTTTTAAATGTCGTATGGTTGCCCAAGCACATACGGCATTCTCACAGCATAGTCAGTCAGTCCAGTGGAATGACTGGTCAATACGTCTGGGGCCAACCATGTGCGAGTTTCCTCATGATGTTTTCCTTCACCGTTAGAGCGCCCGTATAATGTATTTGAGATCTGAAAAAGTCTCATTGGTACACGCCACAACCTAGGAATTGAACTTGCACTCTCTCGAGAGGGGAATCAAACGGTCCACCCACTAGGCCACGGAGCTATCTAACTTTAAATAAGATTAATCTATGCAATTTTCGTGGTTTATTTACTACATACGGTACAGCTGCGAGTATCAGCTGATTTTCTCTATTCACATATTCGCACCTGCGCGCGCGCGGTTTGCGCTCCCGTCTCCGACCGTGTCCGTGTGGTTATGTACGTTGTACATTGCGTATTGAAAATTTTAACTTTTACAAAAACAATCGATTAAAAGCCAATGACTAGTACCAATGGATCTATCTCATGGCCTAATATAAGCCCACGAAGTTATCGGGACTGGTCTGAATATACCCTGTATACAGCCTAATGTACCACCTCCTTTTTTGGAAAACAAAAACATTATTGGGGATTCAGCGTTGCTTAAAGATTAGCAAGCATATGCTATTCTGTCAATTAAAGTAATCATCATCATCATTCCCACCATCATCACACCATACATGTACATAATATCACGATATAGGTACTTCTCATACGATTTTATCCCGATATCTTTTGCCAAATGTATATGTATATTCATCAACATATTCATCATTCACTCACATGTTTTAATGCTGAGTTGTTTGTCACGAAAAAATCATGCGTTTCGGAGAGGTGAGGCGGCTCGCCGCGCGGCAGCAGTGGACCAATGTAAATACCCTATATTCTATAAGCTCTATTTATATTATGGGCTATACGACTGTTACTCAAGAAGTAAGAAAATTTTACCTGTGTGAGGTTATCGTACTATCTTCTTCTTTTTGTGACTCTGTGACTGACTCTGTGTCCGATTCGAAGGTATCCGAGTCGTTTTGGTATACAAGCTCTTCTTCTGCTTCTTTCTGTTTCTCAGCAAAACGTACGGTTCTCGTCGTGGTTAGTGAGACATCGTCGTCGCTGGTTGTCGTTGACCGTTGGTCGTCATTCTGTAAATGTTTTTATATTTAATAACGGAATTAACAAAAAAATTAAGCAACCTCGGACACAAAAAACTATAAAAAACTAGTCGTACTCGCGCACGTAGGGGTAGGGGTCCGTACTATTGTACCATTATTTTACTTAATATGTATTTCGTTATTTTTATATATCTTCTATATATGTATGCATGTTTGTTTGTGAATTCCTTTATTCCCACGTATCTACCAAACGACTGGATGGATTTAAACAATTAAGGTATCGTTAGCTTAGTCTCAAAAACGCAAGTATCCTTAGATTAAATAAAAAGCTAGAAAAAAATATTTTAAAGAAAAACATTATTATTTTGAATCAAAAAATTAACCCGTTTCCAAAGAAAAATACACAAAAAAGTAAGAAAAAAAAAATTATTTTCTAAATAATTCCCCTTTTAAATTCGACTAAAATTTTAACTATTTCTCTACAAAATCTTCATCATTTTGAATTCGGCACCAGCCCAAACAATATGCTTATAAATCATTATTTTTAACCAACTCCCAAAAAAAAGGAGGCGACTACGTTCGGCTTTATATTTTTTTTTTTGTTATGTTTATGTTTAAATATAACTGCACTCACTACCTGTTGCCCGATCTTCAAAATTATACTTTTTGATATAAAGGGTTATAATCCTAAGTTGATTCCTTTCTCAACAAAGTGGTGACCTGATGGGAGGAACATGAGGAATCGTGGGAACTCCTCGAAATTTATATGGACACATACAGTAATTTTGACTTTTTCTGAAAAACCCAAGCATATGCTACCAATTATTATTTTAAAGAACGAAAAGAAGAGAGGTATTAAGAAATAAGATTAATTTCATAATTTTTTGTGTACTTTCACGTTGGATGTCGGTTTAATATTTTGTTTAAAAATAATATTTTGTCCCCTTTTAATCACACTATTTGTTTTATTATTATCTTTCGTGTATCTTTAAAGATTGAGGAGTTCTGTTCAGTGCTTATGGATCCCTTGGCACAGCATATACATATATAACACTTATAAGACTACAAAATCTCGTTATTGTAGTATTTTTGCGATACTTCAAAAGAATACAAAATAAAGTAATATTTTCTTGTAACTACAATAAACTACCATCACTTTGGAACCTATTTCAAAACTTTTCTACGCATAATTGCTCGCATTTCTTAGTTTAAACCAGGGGTCTCCAAACTACGGCCCGAGGGCCATATCCGGCCCGCGGACAGATTTTGTCCGGCCCGCGGAGAGCTAGCATACTTGAAAACTCCTTTTAGAGAACATATTTTTTATAGCAAATTAAATTTAGTTTACTGAAGTATTCAAATTTTATGTTGAATAATTATTAATATGACATCTACATTGATATGGTCATGGGCTAACTACTCATAACATTGTTGTAGGCTTATTGTTATTGTTTTTGTGATAAGTTGGATAAAGAAACACAGAATTGTAATGAGTAAAGACATGTATAATATGCAGAAAATTTAACTTCAGTATATAATAACCAACAAATTATTGAAATGAATCCTACTAACATTTTATACATTTGAAATAAAAACATAACTTATAACAAGCATAATGACATATGAAATACTAATGAGATTTATGTAATTGAGATTTTCCACTGACAATAGTTTGTAGTTGTGGACTAATTTTACTTGTACCAATTATTAAAAGATATTTAAGATGCTCATCAGTTAATTTAGATCTGTAAACATTTTTTGTGTACTTTATTTTGGAGAAGGTCTTCTCACACAAATAAGTAGTACCAAAAACAGAAAATAGCCCACGAGCAAATTTATGCAAATTATCAAATTGTGTCAGTGGAAGACCCTTATAAAATTCCAACAAAGATGAGCTTTGATATTTGTTCTTAATTATATCACTGCACTGTAGATCGATCATTTCCATTTGAAGTTCCGGGGCTAGGGTTTCAATGTCAGTATCAAAAGGATTCTGAAAAATCTTAATTTGATTCGCAATGGCATCAAAGTCCGAGAAACGAATATCAAAATTAATTTTCAAATTTAGTTAAGAAATTACAAATAATGACAGTAAAATTAATAATATGCAGTGTTGCCGTTTTGCGGACTTTAGTCCAATTTGCAGCCTTTTTTAAACGTTGCGTACTTTTGAGGACTTTTTTTTCATCAGTGGACTATTTCACTTTTTACCACCGGCAACAATGATATTTGGCCCTCGGAACTTACTGGAGTAATCAGTATGGCCCTAAGGCTGGAGAGTTTAGAGAGCCCTGGTTTAAACAATATCAATGGTGCTTTATCGGTAACTGATAAGACTACAAAAAAATGAACTCTACTACATTTATTAGTATCGTTTGTAGGTAAAGTAGGCACAAAAAAGGTCGATTTTTTTCGTTATTGTAGAATTTTTGCGATACTTTAAAAGAATATAAAATAAAGTAATACTTTGTTGTTACTACAATAAACTACAATCAATTTAGAACCTATTTCAAAACTTTTCTAGGCATTATTGCTCGTATTTCTTAGTTTAAACAATATCAATGTTGCTTTCCCAGTAACTTATAAGACTACAAAATAATGAACTCTACTACATTTATTAGCATCGTTTGTAGGTTATTTAGGCTCAAAAAAATTTGATTTTTTTCAAAACGGGTTTTTTTTTCGAACCCGCTTTGCAAAAAAATCTACCTTTTCTTAAAGCATCATTGATATTGTTTTATTTTATATTCCTTCTTTCCTTTACTTTATTTTATATTCCTTCGAAGCATCGCAAAAATTAGACAGTAACGAAAAAAATCTACCTTTTTTGTGCCTACTTTACCTATAAACGATACTTATAATAGTAGTAGAGTTCACTTTTGTGTAGTCTTATCAGTTACTGAGAAAGCACCACTGATATTGTTTAAACTAAGAAATACGAGCAATAATGCCTAGAAAAGTTTTGAAATTATTGCTCGTTTAATTAGTTTAATTTAGTTCATTGTAGTAACAATAAAGTATTACTTTATTATATATTTTTTTATACCATGGATCTAAAAGCAAAAAATAGAACTCCTCAGTCATTAAAGACACGCGTTTGGAAATTTCGGCATTGTTTAAAGAACTGCAAGCATATGCCATTATGTACCTTACAGTAATCATTATCTTATATTCAATACCTAATGGAAGCTTGGCGCGTATTTAATTATACATTGGAATTAAACTTTCTTAAAATGTGTTAATAATAATATAATCAATATGACTAAAAAGGGAAAAAATATAATTTTTAAACAAAAAATTAAGCCGACTTCCAAAGTAAAAATGCACAACTGAATTTAAAAGAGGAATTATTTTGAAAATAAGATTTATTTCATACTATTTTTTGCATTTTTACTTTGGAAGACGGTTTAATTTAGCCAACGACTTCCGCGCGACAAACATTTAGACCGCTAGGCGCTAGCTTTATTACAAACGAAAATATGGGGGCACAAAAAACCGCAAAATGCTTCGAGAAAAGATAGTTACGGCCGCTAAATTCTTGGCGATACTGCTGGGCGCGCTATCAGATAATTTTATATTTTAGGGGTGGCTCTCCACACATGTGAAGTGGGGATGAAAAACATTTCTTCATTCTATCCTATCGTGCGGGGTAGCGTTGAATAGGTATTTTAAAATAAAGGTAAGGTTTCAAACATAACTTTTGACGTGATAACGTCTTATAAATCGAAACGAATCGATCTTATAATACACCAGCTGTACGTACGCACAAAAAATTATCACGTTCCGCCTGATTGTCACGTTCCGCCTGTTTATCACGTTTCGCCTTAGCCGAGCGTGCAAGCGAGAGTGCGGAACAAGCGATAAAGGGACGATCGGCCTAAGCGTTCGACTTGTGAGTTGTGATGACGTTATCGCTATCGACGTTATCGACGTTAAAATTATCGTCCGTACACCGACTTAACAGACTATTTTTTTTACGTCGAAAGTGGTTTGTAAACTGCCCCCCTCCCCCCTGGCATTTCTTAACTATAGCAGATAGAATCTTGTAAGTTTCCATGCTGATAGATCATGCTGAAAAATCTTTAGGAAAATTATTTTGCGCAAAATCAGACAATAACTTTTGAAATAATTCAAAGAAACCTGTTAAGCGTTAATAGTTACGGAACCCTCCTAAGACGTGTCCTAATATGCTCTTGATTATGTTATTAACTTTTATTAATTAATTTTTCTTTCACTGTGCAACAATATATCAATAATTTTGACTCTATTTTATGAGTCAAATTGGCAGTTTGGTAATCATTGGTTTGTTTGAAAATTCGGAATGTAAGGATCCGGCCAGCTAACGTCTTATAAATAGACGAACGCCGGCCGTACGCACAAAAAATTGTCACGTTCCGCACGCCGAGCGTGCAAGCGAGAGCCCGGAACAAGCGATAGAGAGACACGATCGGCCTAATCGTTCGGCTTGTGAGTAATATAATGACGACATCACGTAAAATTATCGTCAATAAACCGACTTAATAGACAACTATTTTTTTAATTTATTAGAGCTCCGAGCAAAGCTCGGTTACACAGGTATTCTATCCTTAAATTTAATTATTTAGTGACTGGAAAATAATGTGAATCCTTACCTGGTCATTATCCTTGTCGTGGTCCAAAGATTTCCAAAGTCTGCCGCCTTTGAGTATACCCGATCTTTTCTGCCGCACAGGCGATGTGTCTGATGATACATTATTGCCTTCTGTTTCGCTTTCCTCACCTGTTAAAAACACTAGTTAGTTCTTCTTTTAATCTATATATATATACATATAAAATACTTTGTCCTCAGATTGACTGACTGAGTGATCAACGCACAGCCTAACCCGCTAATCGTGGAGAAATTGAAGGGTGTGCTCTTTGTATGACGTAGGCATCTGATAAGAAAGGATTTTTCGAAATTCGACTCTTAAGGGGGCGAAAAAGGGGGGAAAAGTTTGTATGGGGTAACCTGATTCCTTGGTAAAATCCACTTCAAAATTTGCACAAACATTCAGAATTGATGGAATACGTGTTTCGTATTGAATTTTCCGTACTGTTAGGTGGCACTTCACGTTTGTCTTTTAGAGAAACACATAAAATTTTTAAAAATAAAACGTAAACCGACTTCCAAAGTAAAAGCATTTAACATTCTTAAAAATCACTAGAAAGTATGTTGACTGACCCAAATTTTATGAATATAATTGAGGGTATCCATGATTAAAATCCGCTTAACGTATATTTCAAATCCTGTCCGCTGTTTCCCCGCACCTTCCCCTGTGAGCACAACTATATACAAACGTGTACGCCGTACGCGCGACACCTAGCCACCAGGCTAGTTATAGTCCGATGTAGCTACAGCAGTCTTAACCCGACCCTTAGACCCTTTCGAAAAAAAAAAACGCGCGACACACTCAAAATTAGACAACTCAGCGCCGCGACCGAAGCTACGTGCTTGTTCGAAAATAATAAACTTTATTGTCCGAAAGTTAGCAGTTACAACCAAAGAAAACTAGAAGAGGCCACCCAACGTTTCTGTTCTGCAGAACATAAAGGATAGTGCTGGTTAAATACTATTATTTTCGCATTACTTGGACGGCATTTGTGACAAGTCCCTAAAATTTGTCGGTTTCCGCTGTAAATTTGTACTCATACGTTTTGAAGAAATAATTTATTTGTAATTTGTTATAATCGCCATCCACCATTTTGTCTGCACGGCGTCGTCATTTCTGATAGTTTGAATTTCAAAAAACATAAACCACGCCTAAGTGTCAACTGTGTATCCCGTTTCATAACTATCAGTTATTTATTAGTTTATCTTATAGCAGTAAATTGTTCTGTTTATCTTATGTTTATTTCGGGCGCCCCATACCCATTGTACGGTTGTATGCGGTTAAATAGTAGTCCCAAAAGAAACAATTAAATTACGTGTGAAAAATATATGTTGGTCTCTTTTTAATGTATTGAATATTGAAGCTAATGAAAAGGATGACAAATCTAATATACATACATTTATAATCCTAACTTATAACAAAAGCGATAGCCAATTGAAAACAACATAAGTGGTGTCAAATTTGTTTTTATTGTTCAGGATCGTCCTGTCTCCGTTAGTGCGCGCGCGTTCTCAGTCGCTGCGTAGCGTAATACGTTGAGCCGTTGCTCCGTACTCGCTACGTCGTAGCGTCGTAGCTACGCGCCACTACGTGCCGACCCGCCTTTAGTGCAGTTATAAACTCCTGATAGCGATCGTAAATTCACACCTTATTCATTAGAATAATAAGTTGTGGATTTGCGCCTTGCTGGGGAGTTGCCCACCTCTTAGCCTCCCGTTGAGTTTCAGCTCAACGTTGGGTCACGAGGATACAGCCCCCCTAAGTGTGCGTACACTTAGTGTATCGTCCGTCCACGTTAGTATGAGTACTCTTACTACTTGTTTTGTGATACGTACACTTGTTACTTGTTTCTGTGACTCGTGTGTTTCTATGTTATGTTTATTACGTAATTATGTCGGACTATGACCCGCGGCTAAGCCGCGATCATCTAATCTATTCCCGTGCGGACTCCAATTCGTCGCACAGCCCAGACTCATCGAGGTCCAGCTCACGTTCGACCCAGGACCGCACGCACCACCGCCTGCTCACCGAACCTAGCTGGTGCGGAAAGGACACCGCCCGCCCTGGGTCGCCTTCGGCATTCTCGCGGGGGTGTACTGGAACCCCCCCCCCCCAATGCCTCCTGACGGCGGCCTGCGGCGAGTCTGGGCCCCCGCCACGCACAGGCATCAGGGTTCGGCCAATCCTAAGCGCGTTTCGCGCCGTACTGCGCACGCTGGCGACCCTCGCCAGCCTGCCGCTCATCCTGGACGCTACAACGTCCAACAAGGGGACGTACCCCGTACCTCCGCGGGCACAGCCCGTCCCTCACCGGCTACCCAGCCGCGAAACCACCGCGCTGACTGCTTAGCCGCGCGGACCACACCAGCCCACCGCGAGCACTCCGCGCTCGCCTGATGTTTCGCCGGCCCCACAGCCGTGCGACGACCGCCGAGCCGCACCTAGTGCGGCCACAGAAACTTGCCCAAGCTCGCTGCGCGAGTATAAATACCGTGCGCCTACCTTCCCGCCACCATTTATTAATCTACTTACACCACGGTCGGCAAGGTACTCCGACCGTCAGCTGTCATACGCCGAGGTGAGTGCTTCCAGCCCACATGTACACATACATGTACTGCCCCCACCCACCCTCCGAGACGCCTAGCTGCGTTAATTTCAGGGCGGCCCACCCTGCAAACAGCACAAAATGCCCAGTTTTTCTTAGGGCTGCACGGAAAGCGCGAGCTGTCAACGCCCGCCCTTATCTACGTACCTGCCGACTTGCCTCCCCCCGAGCAAGAGGCCCCTCCTCCTCCGACGACTTCTACATCATTGATGGCGGAGGCGAATGACCATACTCCCAGGTATGTCACTCCCTCGGCTCCCGATTCCCCCGCGCAGCCTTCCAGGAGGAAAGATGCCGCATCCCCTGTGCCCCCCCTCCCCCTGCGATGCCACCTCTATCGTAGCCAGCACTCAGCTGGAGCTGGAGCCACCCACGCTCGCTCCACCACAGCCGGACCTCACGCGGGCCACTCGACGCCCCCTGCGTCCCCCGCGCACACCTAGAAACACCTCCGCGGCCACCACAGCCGTGGAAATAGCATCCACCTCGGAGCCCGCAAATCACGCAGCTGCTCCGCACCCACAGCCTCCGGTGCTTCCTCCGCCGCCCCAAGAGTCGGCGCAAAGCGAGGCCCCCGCATCGACTGCAGAGCTTCTGCAGTCTCTCCTCTCCCTGGCCGTGAACTGCGTCCAGAAGGTTCTGGCCGGGGAGGAAGTCTTTCCAGCCGTCATGCAGGCCCTCTTATAAGGCATCATCTAGCTCGGACCCGCGTCCAGATTTCTCCGGCATCCAGAAGCTCCTATCAGAGGAGCCTACTGTGATTGCCGGAGATCTGCGTCGCGCGTCCCGGACTCGGGATACACGCGTGCTATGCACCGCCCCAAAGGTCCTCGCACGCGATTAATTTTATTTGAGGATTTTATTGAGACTTTCGAGGGGGCAGTAAAAGACCCAGAGAAAATTAGGGGGCATTGAGATGGCGCAGAGGGGGCGTGGGTAGATTAAAAAATTAATATAGTCTAAAAAGGCAGTCAACAACGTAGTCAACAAGGAACCGTCTGTTATAGTTCCGGTCAGTCCGTCCATCTGTCTGTCTGTTTGTCTATCTGTCTGTCCGCGGTTTTGCTCAGACACTAAGGTCTACAAAGCTGATTTATATCAAACTTATACATTGCTTATGATATGACAGATAGGAGTAATGGGTTAAGAAATTATAGAAACAACATAAGTCCAGGACTTGTGTTGTTACAAAAATATTTCTAAAGCTTCAGCTTACTAAAACACGTGGAAGGAAAAGGACTTCTGTTGTTTCAATTTAATCAAAGGTGTATGCCAGGATTGCCAGCATAAAAATACTATTAACTCAATTTTACCGAAAAGTGGACTTGTGTGGTTTCAAAAATACCTGATTCAATTATTAATCGATGTTTTGTGTATGTTTATAATCCAGGGGCGTGCGCTCCATATAGGCAGAAATGCAGTGCTTTACTTGTCATTCTCAGATATTTTAATAAAACGTTCGTACGTTTTAGATGACATTAATTAATAGTAAATAAATTAATTTAAAAAATATAATAACTTACAAACCCTAATATTTTATAAATAGCAACTAATGCCGATGCGTACTGCAGGACAAAATATCTTCGCATGTGTGTGTAATTTTCATACTTTGCAAACGCACAAAACCAGGAATATCGACATAATAATATTGCAATAACTACTGCGGCAGGCTATGGCCGAACCTCGCCGAGCCGAGCTGGGAGCTCGGTTCGGCTATCCGATGGCTAACGAAAACCGCCGAACTGGGGTCGGAAATTATTCGTTGCCTATAATCCGACTAAAAACAAAATGACTTAAATCTAATGAATTATCTATACACAAATTTCATTTTTGTTTAGTAAGGTTTTATTTGTTTAAATAGAAGAAATGTTTTGTGTTTGCGGCGGCCATATTGCATTGTGTTTGTTTACAATTTAATCGCTCCTGTTTATTTATAGTTTTCTTAAAAGATTTTTTATTTTAACATTTGAAAGTGTGTACATTTGATTGTGAGGTTTGAGTTGATAATGTGTGTTTATTAAAAATTAAAAATAACAAGTTCTCACAATTGTCATTCAGTGAAAAGATTCAAATTCTGTCTAAAGGTAGGTGTGTACCCGAGTTACAACAATTAAACCAGCAAAAAAATAATGTAATTCGAAAATTTAATGTTAAAAGTTATGTGGTTGTGTACACACGATTAAATTATATTGTTTTCCTTGCATATTATTTAGTAATTTACATCGGGATATAGTAATCTCAAGTAACCGGAACCTTGAATATGTGAAAATTGAAGCTGACTGACTGGTGAGTAGTTATAATATTTAAAATATGCTTATTATTTTACTTATTAGAACTTCTTCCGCCGCGACGATCGATCGCTGTTTTGTCTGCGTTGCCGTAGAAGATGTACATGAATAAATAGTACATCTAATACTTGTTCTGTTGGCATGGTTTCGACTTAGAGATCCGTCGATTGGCTGTAGCTATGCTAAAAATATACAAACGAAAAAGTTTTTGCGACCGAGTACTTCGCCGCATACCCGGTGTCATAATCCTGTGCACGCCACTATTATAATCTAAACTGGCAAGCGAACCGGTTTAGGGCCGCGGTCAACCCCTAACATAAAATTTCAGATTTATTTCACTAAAATGGCTTGTTCCGAATGGTTTTTTTTATTTCAAGATGAAATAGATAAAATTATATTAATTTTTTGTTCGTCAGTGTCTTCGGGGCATTCGGGAGTTAGCAAGTGACGTACATGCGTGGACAGGGCTGAGCCCGCACTCTGTTCCCGCGTCGCCCTTGCCCACGCGCGGCGTCCGTCCTTACCTTTCGCGCCGGGTGTTATAAACGAGTCACTGCATGTTTATCTTATTCCTGTCGTTACGAGTACATGTTAAATATCTCCAACCTATATAAAGGCAATGATTGATTATTTTATTTTCATTAGCATTATCGCGCGCAATTGAGAACAGGGTTTTAGAAGTTAATCTTTTACTCACGTCTCTGTAAAGTGCAAACCATGTCGGAAGCAAAAAAGAAGAGGCGGCAGTATGGTGCGGATTGAATACGGATTTATCGAAAATCCTATAAATCCATCATCGCCATTGTGCCTTATTTGTAAAAAAACATTTTCAAATGAAGCGATGAAGCCTTCTAGGCTTCAAGATCATTTTAATAAAATACACCCGAATAATAAAGACAAAGATGTGACCTATTTTCAAGACATGAAAAAGAAGTACGAAATTCAGCCAAGTATATCAAAACTTTTTTGTTGTTTACGACTTGCTTGTTTACTGTCAACACTTGGAAAACCTCCACAGAGATTTCAAAGAACGATTCCAGGACGTTTTAAACATGGACATACCAGACTGGGTTTTGGATCCTTTTTCAAATGTTAACACAGCAGGATCATCCCAGTTAGAAGAAGAACTAATAGAACTGACGACAAATGAGGAATTAAAAATTAAGTTCAAGAATGGCTACCAAGAATTTTGGCTGCAGAAGCCGATTTCACAACTGTACCCAGGATTATGGTTGATTGTTCAACGATTTCTAATAGCATTCCCATCTTCCTATTTAGCTGAACGTGGATTTAGTGCTGTAGCAACGTTGGTAACTAAAAAGAGAAATCGGCTTCAAGTTACTGAACGCGGCGACTTACGGTTGTTTTTATGTAAAATGGAGCCTGATATTAACAAACTCCTTAAAATGCATCAAATTCAACCTTCTCATTAGTTATGTTATAAATTAATGTCTTTTGAATGTCAAAAAAAATATTCCTCAATATAACTAAGCATGCGTTTTAATTGCTCCCATTGAAAAATTATTCTTTCATTCTTCATTTTAAACTCAGAAATAGGATAGGGGTCATATTCCTATCTTACGACTATAATATAATATCTTACGTTAAAATATAATCATGGCAATAGCTGTTTTAAATTCGCGACAGACGGTAAGTAAAATTAAGATGGGGGCTCTAGAAAAAAACATATTCTCAAAGTGGGCGGTGAGCAAAATAAGGTTGAGAAACTATGGACTAGACGATATTCGTTAATATTGTGTAATGTTTTCCCACGTTTTCGCTTTTGTAATTTGTTTGATACCTATTATATATTTTAGGCCTCGAGTCGAGTCCAAAAAAAGGTGGCGGTTATACGTCAGGCTGTATATATACATTTTTTTTTGTATATTCAACGATAACTCCGCCGACTCTTGACCGATTTTCAAAATTCTTTTTTTGAAATGAAAAAGGTATATTCTGTAATTGGTTCGTTTTCACAAAAGTGGTGACCTGGTGATGGGATCCATGAGAAATTGAGGAAACTCCTTAAAATTTATATGGACATATTTGTTGATTTCAACTTTTTCTGAAGTAACCTAAGCATATGCTACTAAAAAGTAATATTTTGTACCCAACGTATACCCTGGATCCAAAAGTTCTGAACAGAACTCCTTCAACTGCTTATAGATACATGTTTGGGGATTTCGGCGTTGTTTAAAGAACATGCAAACATAAGCCACGTAAATTAAAATAATCATCATCATCACCACCATCATTCTACCATACATATTATATATTGATATGGACACATATAGTGACTTTGACTTATTCTGAAGTAACCTAAGCATATGCTACCAAAAAGTAAGATTCTGCACCAAGTTATACCCTGAATCCAAACTTACTGAAGAGGACTCCTTAGTCTTTAATGATACGCGTTTAAACATTTCGACATTGTTTAAAGAACTGCAAGCATAATATGTCATTATGTAACTTACAGTAATCATCATCTTATATACAATACCCAATGGAAGCTTGGCGCGTATTCAATTATACATTCGGTTGTTTATTTTAAACGGCCTTAAAATGTATTAATAATAATTTAACAAATATCACTAAAAATTGTTTTTTTTAAACAAAAACAAATTTACCCCAACTTCCAAAGTAAAAATGAACAAAAAAGTATGAAATAAACTTATTTTCTAAGTAATTCCACTTTTAAATTTGGCTAAAATTTTAACTCTTTCTCAACCTTCATAATTTTGAAGTCGGTAAGTAATATTTAAAATAGAACTCACGTCCGAGTCACCGTCACCGTCACCGAAATCGGTGTGGGGAGTAATTTATTATTATAACTTTCTGATAGATACGAGTACACACATTTATTCAAACTGCGGTAATATTCTTTCTAAACGGATCCAGTAGCCCAAATTGTAATGACCTTATTTTACTAAAATTTTACTGAGTTTAATCAGAACCAAAGAACCTCCATCAATGACCTTTCCTGGCAAATGATTATTGAATTCCTGTCTTCATGAATTCCTAATTATTATTAAAGGAAACCAGGTACTTAATTCCACTTTCTAACTGTCTACTTTTAATTTACTTTTGATTATTATAATCTTTATTTACAAGTAATTCATTGCCTGCAACTGCAGACACGTATGGTAAACACAGGTGTAATCTTTATCAGTGCAGGTGTGCCTGAAAAATAGCACTTGTGCCATCTGGTACGCTAATCAGTGCACGTGCACTGTATAAACAAAACAAGACGTACCTATTAAAGTGTATTTTTACCAGACTACGGCGAAGCCAATAGGAAGGCTAATGATTTTGGCAGTCTATGTATGTATGTATGTATGTTCCCTCGTAGCGTTTAAGCTACTGGTCCGATTTTTATAAATGAGGTGTCAATAGATTCATTATGATGCCGCGGGTAACATAGGCTATATTTTTCAAAATCTTGTATTTCGAAAATTAAACCTCAGATTCTAACATCTAAAAAATTGCACCGAGATAATCATCACGTATTTGGTATCGAAAAAAGGTCTCAGCATTTTAAATATGTATAAATATAATATTACGTTATTTTCTGTGTTGCTTTCGTTGTTTTATAGGTAGAGAGTCGAGTCACAGGACATCGTCATTGTAAAATCTCTACATTGAAAAAAAGAAAATAGATACTGAAGTAACAAGAATTCATTTTTATAATATATTATGGTCTGGTTATTAAATTCTACGAGGTATTAATATTAATAATTTGTACACTGCCAAAAGTTCATACGATTTACAAATACATACACACGCATACCTAATACCTATATTTGATAGGTACTACAGAGAAAGAGATTGGCCTGAGTAAAATTATTTTCACATTAAAATGCTGACTAAATATCCTATTGTATTGTAGTCAGTGGACCAGAAACATCAAACATCAAAAAAATATATTTAAAATGCTTACAATAGAAGCCATACAATCGAACTGTTCGAATTAAAAGCGAAACAAAGTTTCACATCGTGTTCCAAGTTTTGTTTAATTTGTAAAGAAACACATTTTATTTGTTCCCCGATTCACGTTTAGGTCGCACGTTTTTTATCGAGTACTGAAATATATTTTTTCTGGGAAATCATCATATATATTACTATATTAATACGTGAAGCAAAAATTTTAAGTACAGTTTTACGAGAATGGAGCGTACGCATTAGTGTGAAATTTGGCAATGCGGGGGGAAGGCGTGCCGAAAACTAATTCGCGCCAAAAACGCGACGCATAGAATGATCATATAGAATTATAGAACATTCAGTTTGGCCGGTGACGAGCGGTTTACGAAATGACCCGAGCATAGCCGATCACTAGAAGACGCTGGGAGAGAGTGACATAAGGACTTGCCTTTTGAACATCTCGCGCCCAGGACGTTTTTTAGCTCATCCCGAATCCTAGTAAATGCGAATGCGTGTGCGCGTATTTATTTGTGTCCGCGATAAATCTATCGATAATCCACTCAGCAGCTGTGTAGTGCGTCAGCTCAAAGTCGCGTGTGTAAGTTCTAGCGCTTACACATTTTTTGGTCCACCGAGTCTTCGTGAAGCCCTATTATTGGCGTTGGGCTTCCTTCGAACCAGCACTTACATTTCCACTCTGTTCAATTCTGCACATAAAATCAGCTCGATTATCTATATTTTCTTCAATTAATTTTGCCAAGGCGGCCCCCCGCCCGCCATTTTAAAACCAAGTTACAGTCCATTTCCATTATCATTTCGGCACATTAAATATTAAACCCCTATTCTGTACATTGCTATTATCCGACATGTTAATTAAATAAATTATTATGTGTATAGTTCGGCCCAAAAATTCATAGGAAAAAACCGACGATTATATATATAAATTGTTAACATTTTTCTGTCCGTCTGTCAGTCTGTGTGTTTGTTCCGGCTAATCCTGCCGTCCGTCGTCGTCGTTGTGCCGTGCCGTCCTGACAGACGGACAGAAAAATGTTAACAATTTATATTTTATTGTAAGTACCGATCATACTTTTAAATGCATTAAGTGAAAATAAAAGCTGTTAATTTGAAATTACAAACAGACACTTCAATTTTATTTATCTGTATAGATATAATATATTATATTATACAAAACAAATAGTTGAACTAAGTATATATAGTGCGCGCGGAACTAGTTGGCCGCGCCTTAGGTAGGGACAGGGGTGAGGGGGCGGTTTGCTTGCTGCTCGCAGTGTTGCCGCCGCGAAGTCCGGCTCCGTACTGAGTAATAACATCAAGCGCTCTTCCGTCCCACCGCGCCGCTCGCATACATAAGGCCCGGCTACCTAGTCACAATATGTAACAGCCATAACAGTCACAATGTGTAATTGCAAAATTCTACATTATTGTCAAGGTGTAAGGTCGTTTATTGTATCATTCTTAATAGTCGTTATTACATTGTGATTTCGAGTGGCAAAAAGTGTCGTGCCTATTATAATCCGTCCAGCCCCGATACAATTCGCAACGTGCTATAAGGAACTTCGTTCCCAAAAATCTCATAGTGGGTAGGTACTTGTCGGCTCATAGTCGAATAAAATACTCGAACATTCCAGAACTTCCCTGGGTATACCTGGCCCAAGATACCTTCAGCTCATACTCGACAAGAATTGCCAGGGTTCAAACCAAAATACTTACCTACTATGCAATTTCTCGATACCCGGTGTCTATAGTGATCTCACTCGCTTCGGCTCTTTAGAAAGACTAACCGATATCACTGCCTACATGAGGCGATTCATTCGTGACTGTAAACTGAATTCAAACTCGCGAGTCGCGACAACTAGGCCCTCTAACTGTAAGTGAACGTACAGAAGCATTGCTCTTCTGGATCCGCTCTCTACAGCAGAATGCATTCACAGAGGATATTCACCGCCTGCAAACCAATAAAATCTGCACAGTTCGACTAGAACGTTTGTTGCCTTCTACGCAGGACGGTCTCCTCAGAGTAGGAGGTAGACTCACTCGTTCGGAACTCACATACGATGCTCAACACCCATTCATTTTGCCTAGTTCTATTCCGCTCGTAGACCTCATAATAGATCACTAACATCTCGACGTGATGTTGACGGTACCAGCAAATTTTAACGTGACTTCTATAAAATATTGTAGGATATTGTTTGGACTGGTACTTCAAAATTAAGAAGATTGAGTAAAGGAATATATTAGTAAAAATTATAGCCGAATTTAAAACGGGAATTATTTAGAAAATAAGTTTTATTTCATACTTTTTTGTGCATTTTTACTTCGGAAGTTGGTTTTAATTTTTTGTTTTCAAAATTATATTTTCTCTATTTTTAGTTAAATTTATTATCTATATTATTATGAACACATTTTAAGAAAGTTATACATACTAGAAAATAAAAATACCCTATATAATAAATATTTGTAAATTATAAATCGTACAAAAATAAATGGGTCCCGCCTGCTACCAAACATGACGTCAATTATTTCACTTTTCAAACTTTCAGTTCATAGTGTAATCTGCTTATTCAATCTTTTTTCGGTCTTTTTAGTGCGTAGCTTAGTAATGTTTAGGTATGTATAGTCGCGCTCAGATTCGATTTACTACCCTTAAGGCGAGATTACTTTGCGTAGGTATACTGCGGCCGATTTGAGTTTGCCCTGCCCACCGTTCACACAAACTTACTCGTAATGTCTCGATTCTTGAATGATTAAATATGCGTGCGCATAAAAAAAAATACTAATTGTATTTTTATGATTACATTTGTAATTCATAAAATATCCTTAAACTTCGATAAATAATAAATAATGTAATTTGTAAGTAGTAGATTCAATTATATATTTCGAAAGTATCAAGAAGATAATACTACCATGGGAGAGCCGTGCTTTGGCACGAATGTGCAGGCTCGTTTGCCTATGGCATCGTAGCTTTTAAACGAATGGACAGATTTTGATGCCGTTTGTTTTAATTAAAAGCTGATATAATCGAGATAAATCTTAGCTATATCTCATTATCATCAGCTTGCTTACTGCTTGACAAAATAGACTCCTATAATATTTTTATTGAATGCTTACTGCTACATTATTTCCGTCGACTATTACAATAGATAATAATAATTATTTAATAATATAGTATCTAATCAATATCATGACTGATGATTGTTTAGTAGGTCCACAGATCGGTAATGTTTATTTGGGGAAATACCACGGCC
Organism: Phengaris arion; assembly: GCA_963565745.1. Classification (NCBI taxonomy): domain Eukaryota; kingdom Metazoa; phylum Arthropoda; class Insecta; order Lepidoptera; family Lycaenidae; genus Phengaris; species Phengaris arion. The sequence continues at coordinate 17,146,936 of OY751437.1, forward strand.
TCTCAGATAAATTACATAAAATAACGCTTGAGTTTGTTTCGCCGTGAGAATAAGAATAGTGGAGACTATTTTGTATATTTAACTGTCTTAAAATGTGTTAATAATAATATAGGTGATAAATATATGTAACTAAAAAGAGAAACATTATTAATTTTAAACAAAAAATTAAAACTTTTTTTGGAAGTCCCAAAGTAAAAATGCACAAAAAAGTATGAAATAAAACTTATTTCCTAAATAATTCACCTTTTAAATTCGGCTAAAGTTTTTACCATTTCTCTACTCAATCTTCATAATTTTGAAGTCGGTACCAGCCAACTTAAACGTGAGTTCTATAAAATACTGTCTTATCAGGATTGTTAGCAACATGAGGCGCCGTGTAGCGGCGCGCGACACTTCCACCGCGCGACGAACGCTGAAAAGTATTAGATTCCAGCGCGAGTCATTATCACTCTGAATTTTGTAAAGATGATTGGTTCTTTAATAGATTAGATATAAATTAGATCAATTTAGATTATTATATCTAAATTGATATTTAGTCAATCAATCATCAATTTAAATATTTAGTCGAAATTATTGAATTAGAATCATAATTTTGTCAAAGTATGTGTTATATCTCATTTAGTTTAAAATAAATTATTAAAATAGCATAGTACGTATGCTGCACTAAAAGTATCGGGAATGGAATATTTCCACTGTTCCTTTCATATTAAAATCTTTTTAATTTAAAACTCCTTGGTTTTAAAAATCGAATACCGTTTATTTATTTAAAAAAAGATTCTCGGTCTTGTCACAAGATCTTGTCAAACTTGTTTAGTCGTTGAGAAAATGGAATTGACTCGAGAAAATTCTAGAGCGATGATTTATTATGACTTTCAAAGTGGTTTAACACAAAAACAGTGTGTTGACCGGATGATTTCTGCATTTGGTGATGAAGCCCCATCCAAAACCACAATTTATCGCTGGTTTGCTGAATTTCAACGTGGACGTGTCAAGCTCAGTGATGATCCCCGTCAAGGTTGTCCAAAAACTGCAGTCACCCAAGAAAACGTTCATGCTGTGCGTAAACTGATTGAGGAAGATTTTAGACAGGCAACTTTAGACATTGGCATGAGTCAAATACAAATAATCTTGCAGAACAATTAGGTGTAAAAAAGTTATTTTCCCGATGGATACCGCATTTGCTCTGTGAAGAGCAAAAAGCGGCTCGCGTTACTTGGTGCGTCAGAACTCTCGAAAGATTCCACGCAGGATCCTCAAATGCTGTATACAACATCGTATCAGGAGACGAATCCTGGATATACGCGTATGAACCCGATCCAAAAAACCAGTCACGAGTTTGGGTGTTTGAAAATGAATTAAAGCCAACAAAAATTGTTCGTTCACGGAGTGTTGCAAAAAAAATGGTAGCCACGTTTGTCTACAAAACCGGCCATATTGCGACTATTCCTCTTGAGGGACAAAGAACGGTTAATGCAGAATGGTATGCTAACATTTGTTTGCCACAGGTCGTTTCTGAACTCCGTAAAGAGAACTGCAACCGCCGCATCATCATCCTTTTGTAGGCGTCCACGCCTACAAAACGGCCATTTTGGAGACCCCAACTTCCGAATGGAATGGTTGCTTCAATGATTGGTTCCATCGTATGGAAAAATGTGTCAAATTTCGCGGAGAATACTTCGAAAAGCAATAAATACATTTTTAAATAGTAATGTTGTGTCACTTCCTTGATTCCCGACCTTTTACGTGCTTGTCTTTTATCAGCCGTTTAAGTCTGTTGACCGATTTTCAAAATTCTTTTTTTGTAAAGGAAAAAAAGAATTTCAAAGAAAAGAAAGATTTTTTTTCTTTTTTTTCTTTTTTTTCAAATATAAAGGGTATACTCCGAGGTTGGTCCCGTTTTTACAAAAGTGAAACTCACCTGATAATGGGATCCGTGAGGAATCGATGGAACTCCTCAAAATTTATATTGACATATATAGTGATTTCGGCTTTTTCGAAGATACCCAAGCATATGCTACTAAAAAATAAGTTTCTGCACCAAGGTATATCCTAAATCCAAAAGCACTGAACAGAACTCCTTAGTCATTAAACATACGCCTTTGGAAATTTCGACATTGTTTAAAGAACTGCAAGCATATGCCATTATGTAACTTACAGTAATTATCATCATCATTTTACAATATCCTGACGGCTACCAAATATCCGTAATCGCACCACTTGGTACATCGGATCACTGCCTTGTTAGGAGTTCTGTGCCACTTACGACGGTGTTACGACAGCGTGCTGTTAAATACCGTCGTGTGTGGCACTACAAGTCGGCAGACTGGGATGGGATGCGGTCGTTTTTTGCATCCTATCCTTGGGGAACGTGTGCTTCTCGCCGGATGATCCCGACAACACTGCCAACTCTGTTGCCGATGTGGTGATGCAAGGGATGGAACTTTTCATTCCGTCCTCTGTAGTGCCAACTGGCGGCAGATTTCGCCCCTGGTTTGCTTCATCCCCCAAAAAAGCTTCTCGCCGGAAGCAGGAGGCTTACCAATCCTGGGCCAATGCAGTGTCTGCTCGGGATTTAAATACCAGCACATATAAAAAGGAGTACAACCTTGCCTCTAGGTCCCTCAAGAAAGAGATCACTCGGGCAAAGAAACAGCACGTCAATAGAATTGGTAAGAGACTTGAGCGCCTCCCCTCGGGAACCCGTGCATTCTGGTCTCTGGCCAAAGCTATTGAAGGAAATTTCTGCAAGCCAACCCTACCATCCCTACACGTAGGAAATGGATCGTTGGCCCAGGACGCAAAGGACAAAGCCGATCTTCTGGGCAAGCTCTTTGCGTCAAACTCGACCCTGGATGACGGGGGGCAGAAACCGCCGACCATACCGCGATGCACGAGCATCATGTCGGATATTCGGTTTCATCAGCGCTCAGTGCGAAAAGCCCTCCGTTCCCTTGATATCCAAAAGTCGAGTGGGCCTGACGGAATCCCTCCTATTGTATTGAAAAAGTGTGCTCCAGAGTTGGCTCCGGTCTTGACGCGTCTTTTTCGGTTCTCCTACTCTTCTGGCATCGTCCCGGCTTCTTGGAAGATAGCCTTGGTGCACCCGATCCCCAAAAAAGGTGATCGCTCAAATCCTTCCAACTACAGACCAATCGCTATAACCTCTCTCTTCTCGAAGATAATGGAATCCATTATCAATAGCCAGCTTCTTCGATACTTGGACGGCCAGGGATTACTAAGCGACAAACAATACGGGTTCCGTAAGGGTCGCTCGGCTGGTGATCTCTTGGCGTACCTAACTCATCGTTGGGCTCAGGCAATTGAGTCGAAGGGAGAGGCATTGGCTGTTAGTTTGGACATTGCGAAGGCCTTTGATCGGGTTTGGCATAAAGCGCTGCTATCAAAGCTTCCATCATACGGGCTGCCCGAGAAATTATGTAAGTGGGTCACTAGTTTCTTAGCAGATAGAAGCATAAAGGTCGTAGTTGACGGCGAATGCTCGGAAACTCAGTCTGTTGATGCTGGTGTCCCTCAGGGCTGTGTGCTATCGCCTACCCTATTCATACTGCATATCAATGACATGTTACAGACCAACGGCATTCATTGCTATGCGGATGATAGTACAGGTGATGCTGTATATACCGGCTCCCCCAATATTTCTCGGCTAAATGTCATTGAGAGTCGAAACGAACTTGTGTCTAAAATAGAGAATTCATTGGAGAAAGTCTCTGAATGGGGTAGACGTAACTTTGTCCAATTCAACCCCGCCAAGACACAAGTCTGCGCGTTCACCACTAAAAAGTCACCAATGGTCGTATATCCTCGTTTCGAGGGCACATCTTTAACCATCTCCCCTAGCATTGAGATACTTGGCGTCAACATATCGAGCGAAGTCCAGTTTCGATATCATCTAGAGGGTAAGGCCAAGTTAGCCTTAGATTCTTCGAGGCTAACTTGGCCTTACCCTAGCTCTGTTAAGAACACCAAGCTTCTGCTTGGTGTTCTTAACAGAGCGAGACAGTACTTCAGTCCGGACCAACGCCTACAACTCTACAAGGCGCAGGTTCGGCCTCATATGGAATATTGTTCTCATCTCTGGGCAGGGGCACCAAAATACCAACTGCTCCCTCTGGATCGTATCCAACGAAGGGCCGCTCGAGTTGTTGAGTGCCATAGTGTTACAAACAGCTTGGACCCCTTGGAATTACGCCGAGATGTAGCTTCACTCTGCATCCTCTATCGGTTGTATCACGGGGAGTGCTCTGAGGAATTGTTCGGAATCATACCACCTGCAACTTTTCGCCATCGTCCCACGCGAAAAACATACCATCCTCATCACCTTGATGAGTGGCAGTCTTCCACCGTGCGCTTTTCGCGTAACTTTCTGCCGCGCTCTGTAAAACTCTGGAACGAACTGTCACCAGCAGTATTTCCGGACCTATACGACCTGCAAACCTTCAAGAAGAGAGCGTATTCCCTCTTAAAAGGCCGGCAACGCACCTGCAGCTTTTCTGATGTTGCGAGTGTCCATGGGCGACGGTAGTTGCTTACCATCAGGTGACCCGTTTGCTCGTTTGCCCCCTTATTTAATAAAAAAAAAAAAAAAAAAAAAAAAACAATATACTAAACTACTAAATCATATACAATACCTACATTCGATCTTTTATTTTAAACGTTCTTAAAATGTATTATTAATAATTTAACAAATACCACAAAAAAGAGATAAATTATTATTATATTTTAACAAAAAATTATCGTAATTAGAACGTACTTGCGGTGTAAGAATTTGTTGCAATTAGATTTATCCAGACGTTTTGCATTCCATTTATTCCACTTAAATATTATAATTGACGACCACAATCCACAACATCATTTTTAAGTGATGTTTTAGATATTATGAATTTAAAGGAGCTAGAACTTTTAATAATAACATTTATTTTACTAGTGGATAAATACGAATTTGTTTCTAAAATATTGACGCTGCATTTTTAAAATGCATCAAGATAATATCGCTTGATTAACTTACTTAAGTTAATCAATCTGAACAACTCGTTTGAAAGAAAGCTCTGTGAGCCGCCAAACCGCCGTTTATACCATGGTTTTCCTTTCAAAATCCGTTAAGCGTTTTTCTTTTCTGTATAATAAAGAATTTTGTATCCATCGTTTTGGTTGGATAAATTAATAAACTTTATACAATAGCCGAATGCAACACTATGGAACATTTATTAATGCCTACTTGAATAATAATTAATTATTTACTTTGAACATCAACAACAGTTAACTCGTTTCAAATACATATATTTTTACTGTACAATACATACATATATCCTCACATTTCCTTTATTTTTTTGGTTTTATTAAAGTTGGCTATATTCTAAGGAAAGCTTCTATAAAAACATATTTCAAGCCACCCAAAAAGTCATATATTGACTTAATATATGACTTTTTGGGTGTTTTTAAATATCAAAAAATAAGTCAATTTTTACCACCAGTGAAATGTAACATTCCCCTTCAAGATGCAGGAGTCTACAAGCTCGACTGTGACTGCGGTCTCTCCTATATAGGGCAAACTAAAAGATCCATCAACACCCGCGTAAAGGAACACATCGCAGATGTCAAACACCGTCGCAACAATAAATCTGCAATTTGCGAACACACACTGGATCAACCTCGCCATTACATAAGATTTGATAAGCCACAAGTACTGGCAAAGGAACACCGTTATCGCCCAAGAATGATACGCGAGGCTATAGAAATTAAAAAGTACCCTAATTTTAACCGAGAAGATGGCTGGGTGCTGCCATCTAGTTAGGATCCAATAATTAACAAAATAAAATGTAATTTAAAATCACCGCGGCTTCAAGATGCTGTTAGTATGTTTTGCGTGGATCGGAACACAAATAATAATTGAAGAATCTTCGGGTAGTTTGAACAACTTCAACAAATAGGACAATTGACACCTCAGTCCTCCCGTGACCACGGCTGCTGGAAAGTAGCCGAAACGTCGGGAAAAAGAAAAGTGCACCGCGACACAATCCGTAAGTGTTTAAAACAATGAGATAATATGTGCTTACCTTCTGTTGGGCTGGCCATCTTTTTACCCTGCTACTACAAACTATTAAATGATTTACATTATGCGTTTTGACTCTGAATATAAAATTATCTTTATATAGAACTTACCTTCAGTAGGTGTGATTTTCTGCCTATCAGTGGCGAAGGCTGGTTCTTCTTCAAAGGGAAGCCCTAGCCTGTATAACAGGTAGGGAAAGGATGATCTTCAAAGGGTAAGTGGTAAGTGAATCGGATAGAAATGGAGTAATAGGTATCCCACGCCACTGCTGCCTATATTAGGTGAATAATGAAAAAATAAACTATTCAATGGACCTAATTAATTCAAATCAAAATTCAAATCCATTGGACCTTTAGTTGGGCTGACTGGATTGGTGTTCTTGGTTTCCCGGCACCTGCTCCTTTGTATTATCTGTCGATTCTTTATTTGAAAACTTACCTTCAGTAGGCGTGGTTTGCTGGCTGGAGTTGGTACGTGGTCTCTCTTCTCCCGCCGCTATGTGTTTCCCGGTCTGCCGCACCACGCGCCTTAGCTCCCGATCTACATCGCTGCTGTCCTCCTCCTCGTAAAACTCCAGATCTGCAACAGAGTTGTATACATAAACCGACTTCAAATGTAAAAATACACAAGAAAGTATGATATAAATATTATTTAATTCTAAATTATTCCCCTTTTAAATTCGGCTAAAATTGTAACTATTTCTCTACACACTTTTCATAATTTTGAAGTCGATATACCAATCCAAAAAGTCATGTTTCAAACCTTCCCTTTATTTTAAAATACCTATTCAACGATACTCCACGCGGTAGAATGAAAAAATATTTTTCATCTCTATTTCACATAATATATGGAGAGCCACCCCTAAAATATAAAATTATTATTATTTTATGATGCCAAAACCTAGATCTATACCTACGCAATATAAAACTACATCAAATTTCATCCATTTATATTATAATTACAGAAGCTAGAAGTGCGAACAGATAGACAGACAGACGGACGGACAAAGCGAAACTATAAGGGTTCCTTATATATTACGGAACCCTAAAAAAGGAGACGGTTATACTTTCTGTTGTATTATAATGTATATGACCAAATTTCAAAATGTATTTTGACGTGATAACGTCTAGTATAAATCGATGAACACCGGCTGCATGCACAAAAAATTGTCACGATCCGCCTGAATATCAAGTTCTGCCTTATTTTCACGTTCTGCCTGAGCTGACTGTGAAAGCTAATGCGCGGAACAAGCGATAGGCAGGCACTATCGGCCTAAGCGTTCGGCTTGTCATGACGTTATCAAGTAAAATTACGTCGTCAATATACGTCCGTAAACCGACTAGCGGACAAGCATTTTTTTGATGTAAAAGGTATAACTCCAAGTTGGTCCCGTTGTCACCAAAGTGGTGATCTGATGATGGGATCCATTAGGAATCGAGGGAACTCGTCGAAATTAATATGGACACATATGTATAGTGATTTTGACTTTTTCTGAAGTAACCTGTAGGGAAAAGTAACCACTTTGTGTGGTTACTTGCTCGCTTGCACTCTTAGTTCCAAGTCATTTCATTATTATATTTATAATGTTAATTAGCGGTTTCGTCCGATCTAAAACTTTAAACGAGACGATCTTGTATAATTATTTTATTTATTTATTTATTACTTCATACCAATAAACAAAAAATATAAAATAAAGACCTACAAAACTGTTATTCAGTTTGTCTGTAGAAAATATTATTATTTATTTAATATTAGTATTTATATAATATAATATAATCGGAATCTCGAAAATGGCATTGTAGTATTACCATGAAATTTTGTACGCAGGGAGTTTTGGGGGAGAAAAAATCGATCTAGCAAGGTTTATCCCTTACAAACTGCGCATTTTTAAGCAATATATGTTTTTTATTTCGTCGCGCAACAATATATCAATAATTTCGACTCTCTAACGTCAGTCTGATTGGCAGCTTGGTATACGTACCTACGTAAAATTTTTGCATTATTTGGAAATTCGGAATGTGGTGGGTTTGTACCCCGGTAAGATAAATATTTTTGTGATTCTTATTATTTCTTTTATATATTTTTTTATTTTTTTTTAAATTCTTTTATCGTTCTACTAAAACACCGAGCGAAGCTAATGCAAAGTGTGAAGTGCAAATATTTTAGCTCACCATAAAATTTTAGTTGATATGCACCGTCGTAGACTCATAGATCAGATAACTGATATGAGTAGATCAGCGCCTGTTGTAAAAATTGGTCATTCTTCTTCAACATCGATCGTAGAGAGTCATCCATATTTTGATATATTGAGTAAATATACCGATTTAACTAAACCAGTGTCATTAAGGTAAACGCCTCCAAATAACGTGCAACATCATACTGAGACGACCGGCCCCCCTGATAATGCGCGGGCGCGTCCGTTGCCACCCAATAGATATAAAAAAATTAAAGCAGAATTTAGTGTGGCTTAGGAGTTGATGATGATTAGATTAATATTATTCTATTTTATATATTTTTAATTGCCTACTTAAAATTACTCATTGACACAAAGTTTTATACGCGTTTTTCTTAGCGGGTGTCTTTTGTCAAACAGTAAGCAAGCTGATGATGATGAGATATAGCTAAGATTTATCTCGATTATATCAGCATTTAATTTGAAAAAACCGTATCAAAAACTGACCATTCGTTTAAAAGCTACGATATCACTGTGGCTAAGGAGCTGATGATGATTAGATTATTATTATTCTATTTTGTATTTTTTTAATTTCTCACTTAAAAGTACTCGTTGACACAAAGTTTTATAAGCGTTTTTCTTCACGGGTGTCTTTTGTCAAGCAGTAAGCGAGCTGATGATGATGAGATATATCTAAGATTTATCTCAATTATATCAGCTTTTAATAAAAAAAAGACGTGTGGCACTCGGGGACTGTCGCGGTAAAGCTATTGCATAGCATTTTGTATCAACTTATGCAAATTAATACTGCATTTGTGATAATAATAAAATGTATGTATATAGAGTACTCACTCATTTTCTTTCACTATTTTTTCGTGACTTTCTTCTTTAATAATAAATGCACTTTGTTCATTCATATTCAAAACACTTTATACACAAATTTTACAAGTACAGCTATTCACTTGTACATAAATACCTATACACCAATATACTTTCTCATAAACAGCTGCTTATGTATTCGTCCGATTTCGGAGCAGCTCGTCTCGATTCGTGCGAGTTTCGTAGAGTCGTACAATACGTCTAATCGCACGCACACAACGCCGTGTCGAAGACTGCCGAACTGAAACGACGTTAGACGATGCACGGAGCGTGAGGTTTTTTCGTTACGGAATTTCTGGATTCAGTCCCCGCGCTCAAGGCCCGCGATAGAAGCTATGCAATAGCTTAAAAAATCATAATCTGTCCATTTATTTAAAAGCTACGATGCCACAGGCAAATGAGCCTGTGGTTAACGAGGTTTTGTAGTAACGATACATCAATCTTATTTTAAAATATTTATTTTTTATGTTATGTATGTTGTTTTTGGTTTGCCGGATTAAATATTTTTGTAAAAAAGTACGTGGCTCACTGTTTGGTACGAGTATGTATAACAAAGAAACGTGTCTTTCGAGCTCCGCAGCAGTACATCACATCGTGACACAAGCCGGATGTTCCTTTCAACACGGTACATGTCGATGCATTGGGCCCGCTACCTGTATCGGATGGGTACAAATTCCTTCTCATTATGGTCGATGCTTTCACGAAATATTGCCTGCTGTACCCAATACGCCGTCAGGACGTAAGTGAGTTAAAACGAGTAATCACCCAATCAATCTCACAAAGTACTCAGTCACAAAAACTTTTTCGTTTATAGATTTTAGCATAGCTACAGCCAAGCGACGGATCTCTTAAGTCAAAACCATGCCAACAGAGCAAGTCTTAGATGTACTACTATTCATGTACATCTTCTACGGCAACGCAGACAAAACAGCGATCGATCGTCGCGGCGGAAGAAATTCTAATAAGTAAAATAATAAGCATATTTTAAATATTATAACTACTCACCAGTCAGTCAGCTTAAATTTTCACATATTCAAGGTTCCGGTTACTTGAGATTACTATATCCCGATGTAAATTACTAAATAATATGCAAGGAAAACAATATAATTTAATCGTGTGTACACAACCACACAGCCAGTTATACGTTTCATAACTTTTAACATGAAATTTTCGAGTTACATTATTTTTTTGCTGGTTAAATTGTTGTAACTCGGGTACACACACACCTACCTTTAGACAGAATTTGAATCTCTTCACTGAATGACAATTGTGAGAACTTGTTATTTTTAATTTTTAATAAACACACATTTTCAACACAAACCTCACAATCAAATAACATTTAAAAAAAATCAACAAACACACTAGTAAAAGCAAATCACTACAATTATTATAGAAACTCAGTAATAAACTGTTAAATGTACACACTTTCAAATGTTAAAATGAAAAATCTTTTAAGAAAACTATAGTTTTTATCATATAAACTGGAGCGATTAAATTGTAAACAATGCTTATCACATGAAATATGCAATATGGCCCCCGCGAAACACAAAACGTTTCTTCTATTTAAACAAATAAAACCTTACTAAACAAAAATGCATAATGTGCATACGTGATTTATTAGATTCCCGTCTATTATTTTTACTCGAATTATAGGCAACGAATAATTTCCGACAAGCCAGTTCGGCGGTTTTCGGAAGCGATCTGATAGCCGAGAGCCATCACCTGCCGCGGGAATTGCCGCTATATAATCATGTCGATATTCATGGGTGTGTGCGTTGCGTGCGTTTCCTGCAGAACGCAACGGCATGAGATGATTTGCTATTTATAAAATATTAGGCGTTTTTAAGTTATTATATTTTTTTTAATTAATTTATTTACTATTAATTAAAGTCATCTAAATCGCACGAACGTTTTATTAAAATATCTGTGAATGACAAGTAAAGCACTGCATTTCTGCCTACAAGGAGCGCATGCCCCTGGTAATCTCCACTTCATTACACCAGAGTTGCATCTCGCTGGTCAAGTCGAAAGGTACGTGAGGACACTGTTAAATAATATGATTCGCATTGAAGTATATCATAAACGCGCCTCGTGGTCCGAAGTACTCTAGTAGCTTCAACTAGTTCTTAACATCACCAAACAGAAATTTACGCGCACCTCTCCACTTAACCTTTTGATAGGTACGGAAGCTACTACGCCAGTAATCCGTGGGTTGGTTAGAGACTTAGCTTCCAACAGTTCCGGAACGAATCGAGAAGCATTACGCGAGATTATTAGGCATAAAGCCAAAAAACATCTTGATAATCATTTAATTCATAATCAAGCGCGTCAGGATGACTACGAAAATCGCAACAGGCACCCACCACGCCAATTTTCATTTAATGATCTAGTTATCAAATTTTCACAGTCTGCAGAAAAATTAGATCCAGGCGTGCGAGGTCCCTACAAGGTAATCAACGTACTGCCGAGGGCTCGAGGGAAAACTACCCAGGCGGCGGCGCAGTACAATGTGCCTTGGAGTGGCGAATGGTGCCAGGAGACGTGTGCTGCATTTTTCTATAGTAAGTCATCGACCACTTTTATTTTCATCCCAAGCACCCGCATCTCCACTCGTTGCTATGGCATCATAACAGAATGGCAGCTAGAGGCGTTGCGTCTGACTTATGGATTTGAATAAACAGCAAGGTTGGCAGACCCATTTGACCAGTTGTTGGATACTTAGTTGGGTAGACGGCGCACGTATGCCGTTTGCAGATCTGATAAATGCTTTATCGGATAGACGGCAAAAGGGTGCCGTTGCCAGACTTAATAAACGATTTTTTTCAAGTAGACGATACCAGGACACCGTCGGCAGTGGAAACTGCTATTATGCATTTCTCAGGAGTCCAATTACAGCAATAGATTCGTCTGGAATCAGACGACAGACAGTTTTTTATAGAAGTTTGTGTAAGATGAGTGTGTCAAGTGAATTTCGTATGAGACGTATGAATTTAATGACAGCTATATGAAAGGAGAATGCAGAAAATACATTTTGTCGTTAAAAAAATATTTTTTTTGCTATACATTGTTTTGTCTGCAGATGATGATCCAGACAAATGTGAATAGGAAGGCCAGGCAACCTCCAGCAGCCCAGAATCTGGAATTGAGTCACAGCCTTGCCTCCACCAGATCCAAGTGAGGTCGCCGGCTTGGTTGAAGATACTGCTGGACCCTAGGACCCATCGTATCTTCGGGTCGTGGACGACCCACCGTCAGGAGAGGCCGTATTAGCGGAATATCTTGGCAATGCATGGAACTGTCATATATCTTGTCATTCTATCTTTTTTTTGCTCGTGCATCGTGCGTATAAGATAGGACTTGTGAGCCATTGTGCTTATTTTAACGTTAAATTTTCGGTGTACATATTATATTTTTGTTCGTAAGCGTGAGTTGGGTAGATTTTATAACCTTTGTGAATAAGTGATATTTGGTGTTGTATAATTTTAATTGTATGTTTCGTGTAGTTAAATAAAATAATTTTCCTTCTTATTCTTTTTTTAACAAACCATTACTTTAAGGCTTATAATATTTTATAGAACTCACGTTTAAATTGGCTGGTTTTGCTTGTGTGGTGGTGGTGTTTGCACGATCTTGTTCCTGAGTGTACGCATAAGTGGTGTGGGAGGCGGGAGATGCTTTACTCATGATTAAGCGTGCACTTACACATTCGCTTGCAGCTTGTTGGTATTTTTTAGCGGGATATTGCTAGATATTAATTAAATTGTATGTTATGGATTCCTGCAAAGTAACGCCTGATTCTATTAACTAATAATATTTAAGCAAAATTTCAAGGACATGTCATCATAATAATATGTTGGTGTTTCGTGTGAAGATGGTGGTGATGATTACTGTAAGTGGTATGATGGCATATGCTTGCAGTTCTATAAACAACGCTGGAATCCACAAACATGTATCTTTAAGGACTTAGGAGTTCTGTCCAGTACTTTTGGATCCAGGGTACACCAAAATATTACTTTTTTGTATCATCTGCTTAAACTACTTCAGACAAAGTCAAAATCACAATATGTGTTCATATAAATTTCGAAGAATTCCCACGATTTATCATGGATCTCATGATCAGGTCCTCACTTTAGTGACCAAGGAACAAATTTCGAATTATAGCCTTTACAACAACAAAACAATTTTGAAAATAGGTACACATACGGCAAAGTAATGACTTATGTTCAAAGATATCCGTGTCAGTGTAAAATACTATGAGAAGACATTTTATATCAACAGAACGTGATAATATATGTTTTGATGAAGGTGGTGATGATGATGATTACTGTAATTGACACAGTGGCATATGATTACAGTTTTTTAAACAACGCGAAAATACCCGAACAAGTATATATAAGGAGTCAGGAGTTCTGTTCAGTACTTTTGGATCCAGGGTATACTTTGGTGAATATGCTTGGGTTACTTCAGAAAAATTCAAAAGCACTATATGTTTCCATATAAATTTCGAGAGAAGTTCCCCCGATTCCTCATGGATCCCACAATCAGCTCACCACTTTGGTGACAAGGGGATCAACTTCGGATTTATACCCTTTACATCAAAATAATAATGTTGAAAATCGGCCACAGAGCGACGCGAAAGTCGGGAAAATAGGAAAAGGTTACAAAATATAACTACAACGTTAAATGATAATTATTTTATTCTTAGACTATCTTTTGGCCGTCACATCGTACGCGTAGATGTTGAGGTGACTAATTTCCTATTATTTTTAGAAAGAGACTTTAATTACACTAAAAATAAATTAAATTAAATGGTAAATGGTTAAAGACTATTTTATTATTAGAGTGTATTATGCTATTGAAGGAACTCTTTATATACAACATTAATTGTATAGCCGTGCAGAGCAAGGATCACCAGACTTACTCTGGATCACGCAACATAGAACTGTCAGTTTGAGAAACAGTTATCTCTTTAGGTCTATCCCAGCCACTTACAATGACTGCCCCTGAGCGTCATTTGATGCCAAGGATTGCCCATTGATGGTCATGGCGAAGCATACTTTTAGGGGATTCTGTAGTCTTTTAAATACAAATGGATACTCTGATGAGATTAATGGTATTTTAGGAATAAATATTTTCCCCTTGAGCACATCTAGTGTGTACAGTAGATGCGACAATGTTGCGATAGAGAACAGGAGTATATCCTGGAGATGTTTAAATTCGTCATCAACAACAGGGATTCTTTTACTTATTTAATAATAAGTATTCAACGAAATATTATCGGAATCATCAGAGATTGATTATTGTTAAAAACTTACGACATCTGTTTTCCTTAAAAGTACTTAAGGAAAACAGATAAGAGTCCCAGTCCCAGTCTCCTTATTGTATATGTGTAAAAATATACAATAAGGTCCCAACACACAAAATGTTTAACATATAATCGATCTGTATGAGAGCTTAAAAAATGCTACCAAACAAGAGTTACTATAGTGAAAAATAATTCTTACAGTCGTAAATTTACTTATCAGTTTAAGTAATTACATATACTATGATACAATATTTATATGCCCCGAAATAATTTGACATCACGTTAAATTTAATTAAAACAATTGTCAGTTAGGAAGGTTTAGGGAAAATATTATGATATGATATCTAGATCATTTATTGAAAAATCTTATTAGGTATATAATTATTATTATGCATTATTATTAATTCTGTAAAATATTGATGTTTTAATTAATGTATATAAATATATAAAATGTAATTTGCGAATGTTTAAAATTATACTCTTATTAGAGCTAGAGCTCGTAGTCGTAAAAGTAGATCATCGAGAACATGCATTGGACCACTGTAGATAGTTAGGGGCCCAAAATTTTGATATAAAACCGCCGGTCTGGCAGTTCTAAACCTGCCAGATTTTTTTTACTGACCAAATATCAGATCAAACCGTCAAAGATAATGGGGCAAATTACTATTCGATAGCTGACTGCCTAAAAAACTAGGAGTATAATTCAATTTTGAAGAACATACTTTTATCGTAAAATGTGTCACTGAAGAGATGTTGCCAAAATATTGAAAGACATTGTGGGATAAGGAAAATAACAATACAAGAGCATCCGTTCTATGTCCGAGCTCGACTGACATTTTGCGAAGTGTCAACATTTATTTATTTTTAATTTTAAGGTTACATTATGTTATAATTTGTACATGTAAGTAAGTATTTATTTTACAGGTTTTTACGCCGCAATACCCCCCTACCGAGATCGTTTCACGATCGATAGTGATTTTAAATTCAAATAGTAATTTGATGGTAATAGTGCTTTAGAAAACTAACGGTTCTACCACTACGGGTTTTCTTCACAGGTGCTTCGGCCTCGGTGGGGTCCACAGGAGAACTAGAAATATTAGAAGATGGTGGACAAGATAACAATTGTGATTTTTCAGTGTTATTATGTGCCATATAAGCTGGTTTTAACCTATCAATGGTCACAGTGATTTCTTTTCCCTGCACATTTATTACAAATGACTTTTTATTTCTTTTTAGGACTTTATAGGGACCTGTATATGGAGTTACAAGGGCTTTTTTTACTGGGCCCCGACGGAGGAAGACATAATCTGACATAAATAGATTTTTGGGTATGTAAAACGTTTTATCATTGTGACATGACGCAGGAGTGGGGGACAAATTGGACATATGTTTTCGGATACGATCCACTAAGTCAGCTGGATCAACAGTGAGGTAAGTAGTAGTTGGTT
Organism: Phengaris arion; assembly: GCA_963565745.1. Taxonomy (NCBI): domain Eukaryota; kingdom Metazoa; phylum Arthropoda; class Insecta; order Lepidoptera; family Lycaenidae; genus Phengaris; species Phengaris arion. Next base: position 17,162,811 of record OY751437.1, read on the forward strand.
CGAAAAATTCACCTGGTAATTTTAGAGGTTCTCCGTATACGAGTTCCGCAGCAGAAGCTTTTATATCTTCTTTCCAGGCGCTTCTTAACCCTAGGAGAACAAGTGGAAGTACCTCTGTCCATTGGGAATTTTTATGACATGTGATAGCAGCTTTCAGCTGGCGGTGTAGCCTTTCGACTAGACCATTACCTTGAGGATGATATGCTGTAGTAGGGCAAAGTTTGGCACCGATGAGAGTGCATAAGTTCTGAAAGAGTTGTGAAAGGAATTGCTGACCTCTGTCTGTGGTGATAATGTGGGGGCAGCCGAAACGTGCGACCCAGCCTTTTAGGAATGTACTTGCACAGGTCTCGGCAGTAATATCTGCCATGGGGAAAACCTCCAACGCGTAAGCCGGTCGACAATTGTGAGGCAATACCTAAAACCTGCTGAATAAGGTAAAGGGCCAATTATATCCATGTGGATATGTGAGAAACGGTAGGAAGGAGTTTGGAATTTTGAAAATGGAGAAATGGTATGACGATTAATTTTGCTAAGCTGGCATTCTGTGCATTGCTTAGTCCAGTCTCTACAGTTTTTTCTCACGCCTGGCCAAACAAATCTGTCAGATACGAGTTGCGCTGTAGCCTTCGCGCCAGGGTGACTTAATCTGTGTAGGCTGTCGAAAATTTGCCTTCTGTAAGCTGGCGTTATATATGGTCTAAGTGAACCCGTAGAATGATCGCAGTATAGGTTTGTATTTGGGTTTTTAACGAGCTTTAGTGCGGTTCCATGCGTTATGAGTGAGATATGCGCTCTTCATAATCGAATGTCTGCAGGATCTCATCAATTCTGGATAACGCGTCAGCAACGACGTTCTCCTGTCCAGCTACATATCGAATATCTGATGTGAATGGAGATATGTAGTCTAGATAGCGGAATTGACGCGGGGAACATTTATCTCTGTTTGTGCTGAACGCAAATGTAATTGATTTATGGTCTGTATAGACAGAAAAGGTTCTGGCTTCGAGCATATAGCGGAAGTAGCGAATTCCTTCATAGATTGCTAGAAGTTCTCTATCATATGGGCTATATTTCTTTTGAGATGGAGATAGCTTTTTGGAGAAGAAACCAAGAGGTGTCCAAATATCACCTTTTCTCTGTTGCAGTACTGAGCCTATGGCATCGTTGGATGCGTCAGTAAAGAGTGCTAGCTCTGCTTGAGTGTCAGGGTGAGCAAGTAAAGTAGCTTCAGTGAGAGCATTCTTGCAATCATCAAAAGCTTTTAATCTTGTAGCGTCCATATCTACTGGCTTTGATCCTTTTAGGTTTCCGGTTAGAGCTTCGTGTAAAGGTTTTTGAGTTTCTGCAGCGTGTGGAATGAATCGTCTATAGAAATTAAGCATTCCAAGGAAACGTCTGAGTTCACGAGCAGTTTTTGGAATAGGATAGTTCTGAATTGCTTTAACCTTTTCTTCCAGAGGAGTGATTCCATTAGGTGTTACGTGGTATCCAAGAAAAGTAATGTTTTTAATGCCAAAGACACTCTTAGATGAATTGATGAGTATTCCATAATGCTTTAGTCGTTGAAATAGAGCTTCCAGATGTTGCAGGTGTTCTTCCGGGGATTTAGAAAAGATAAGTATATCATCCAAATATCCGTAAGTGAAGTCTAGGCCTTGAAGAACTTCATCAATAAATCTTTGGAAAGTTTGTGCAGCGTTCCTTAGGCCAAAAGTCATGAATGGGAACTCATACAGTCCGAATGGGGTAATTATTGCAGTCTTAGTTATAGCAGCACTGTCCACAGGTATCTGGTTATATGCCTTTATGAGATCGATTTTAGAGTATATTTGTGTTCCAGCGAGTTGATGAGAAAAATCTTGTAAGTGGCGAATGGGATATCTGTCCGGGATGGTTCTGGCGTTTAAGGCTCTGTAATCGCCACATGGTCGCCAACCGTCATCTTTTTTACGAGCGAGATGCAGTGGCGACGACCACGAACTTTCTGAACGACGAGCTGTGCCATTTTCGAGCATTTCATCAAATTCTTTCCTTACTATGACCAATCTATCAGGAGCTAGTCTGCGGGCGCGAGCAGAAACTGGTGGTCCTGGAGTGGTTCTGATATAGTGTTTGGTGTTGTGCTTGGGTTCAGTTGGAGCGCCGGCTGGTTTAGTTATCTCTGGAAATTTACGTAACAGCTCATGGTATACTGTTGTTCCACTTATTGATTTGATGATTTCGGTTTTGTCAGGCATTTGGTCAGAATGAGGGGTATTGATGGAGAGTTTAGTAAGATCGTCGATAAGGCAATGATTTCTGCAGTCAACTAATAAGTGAAAGTGGCTTAGAAAGTCAACTCCAATGATGGGCCTTGATACATCTGCGACAACAAATCTCCATGTGAAGTCTCGCCGAAGTCCCAGGTTCAGATGAAGTGTGATGAACCCGTATGTGTTGACAACTGTGTTGTTGGCTGCGTACAGCTGATATTCAGTTTTGCTTAATGGACCTCTTGTCAAAGATTTCGGGAAAACGTAAAGGTCAGCTCCGATATCAACAAGGAACTTAATCTTTGTATTCTTTTCTGTAACGAAGAGGCGGCCATTACATGTAAGGCAGTCGTTTGCCGCCACTAATGGCTGCCTTGGAAGTTTCCCGCCTGAAAATTGCACGGTTTGGTACATTTCTCTGCTCGGTTTTTGAATCTACGGTGGTACCAACAAATACCGCTCGTGTCACGGGATTTAGATCGAGAACGGGAGCGTGAGTTAAAGCGACGGCGGAATACTGGCCTACTTCTTTCCATCTTGAGGTTGCGTATTTCCTCTGAAAGTTGGGCGATTTGAATTGCCATGGCTTCCATTGCACCAACCGGCTGTTGTGGTGAAAAGCGAAAAGGTGTACTGGAGCTCGGTTGTACATCTGGTTGTTTTATTTCGGCTACGATATTAGCGGATGGTGCGGTTATAGTGTGTATTTCATCGGCCAACGTTGCAAGTTTTTCTACATTTAAGTCTTGGTGAGATGCTATGATGGGTTGCAACTCCTTCGGTAGCCTACTTGCCCAAATAGTGCGCACGAAAGTTCCGGGTACTTCAGGGCCAGCAAGATTTATTAGATAGCGTAAATATTGTGAGGGTTTTCTGTTTCCCATTTCTTCTAGTTCAAGAAACTGTCTCACTTTTTGCTCTTTGGTTGCAGATAGACGGCGGATGACTTCTCTTCTAAGAGTTTCATACATGTCCTTCTCATTTTTGATTTGTTATTAGGTCAGCTATTTCCAAAGCGTATTGATATTCTAGTTGCGCGATGGCATAATAAAATTTTGTGCTGTCACTTTTTACGCCGGATAGAATAAATTGGCCATCTAATTGTGAAAACCACAGCGCTGGACTATTTGGGTAGAAGGGTGGTACCTTTACACCAGCACGAAACAGTTCCGGCAAATTTTCAGTTGCTTCCTTATGCGCCATACCCGTTGCGGTACTTGAGGTTTCAGGAACATCGCCGATGTTTTGCTCTGCGTTCGATTTTGAATCTTGAGACATCGTAATCGACTAATCACTGTACACGATAAGGTTGCTTGTTCTTTGTCGAGGGTCACCAATGTGGGTTAAGGAAAATAACAATACAAGAGCATCCGTTCTATGTCCGAGCTCGACTGACATTTTGCGAAGTGTCAACATTTATTTATTTTTAATTTTAAGGTTACATTATGTTATAATTTGTACAGGTAAGTAAGTATTTATTTTACAGGTTTTTACGCCACAGACATCGCCATTTTTTCATGATGGCGGATCAAGAGGTAGCAATATGAGGTGGCAAATTTTAAATTCGTTAAGATTAGTTAAGTGCAAATTACTCATTATTTAGTAAGCATCTCAGGAGGTAACTTTATCCCGGTCTAGCTGAGTTTTGGCCAGGTTTGAGCATGCCAGACCGACGGTTTTCGAAAGAGAATTAGGAGACGAACAGATTGACGTATAACTTGACTTTTTTTTACTCAAAATTCTTACACGTTCAGGGCGGTCTGGCTGGTAACTGGTCAAGAGTAAGACTGCCAGACTTGCATTTTCATCGGTTTCTAGATGACGCGCAGCCGTGTCTCAAATCAGGTTTCTTGTTCGTTATTACCTTTTTTTATTTAAAAAATCTTCACACATTTTGGTCAATAAAAAAAAATATACCAGGTTTAGAACCGCCAAATTGGCGGTTTTATATTAAACGTATGAGCGATATGCAGTGGTCCAATGCTTGTTCTCGATGACCTCCTTTTTCGACGCCGACCTGTATACAGAGTGTATTTAAACCAGTCCCGTTAACTTCGTGGGCTCATAGCAAGGCATGAGATAGATCCATTGGTACTAGTCATTTGGTTTTAATCGACAGTTTTTGTAAAAGTTGAAACGTTATACACGAAATGTAGAACGTACACAACGACATGGGCTGAAGCGGGAGAGGGCGGGCGCAGGGAGAGAGGCTGCCTCCGCCCACGCCCGCGCTGGCGCGAATATGCGAAAATCAGCTGATTCTTTTCAAGAAGCCGTATCACGTATATATAGTAAGTAAATTGCATAGATTATTTACAATCTTATTTAAAGTTCTAATAATATTCAAGTATTTACTAACTTTTGTTATGTTACAATTTAATAATTACATTCAGATTTTAGTTCAGATTAAGAGAAATTTAAGTTCAATCTAACAGCGAAACAACAATTACAAATCCACCGTTTAATCAATTAGAGTGTACATAATGTGACTAACCTGATTAGTTTATTTGTGCTCGCGGTCGTATGAAATGGGGTTCAAACTGTGCCCCTTCCAATTCAACGCACAGTTCTGCACGTCTCTTGGTCTCTTCGTGTAGATGAGAAGCAAACGTGGGATCTTCGCAGCAATGCGAATATCCCACGTTCCCACGAAGCAACTCACCAAAAACGTCTTTATTTCGAAGCTTCATTTTAGGAGCACTATCACAGGACCGGTTAAATACCCTTTCTTTGACGTAACCCCAAAGGAAAAAGTCGAGTGGGGTCAAATGATGAGATCGAGGTGGCCAGGCGTAGGGTCGCATTCGTCCGATCCAGCGATCGCCGAACATTTCATTCAGATGTTGACGAACAAGCCGCGACACGTGTGGAGGTGCGCCATCCTGCTGGAACCACATTTGCGGATAATCGGCCACCGGTATGTTGTCGTCCCGTTCTACTATTAGCTGGTTATTTAAAAAATCCAGATACGACGCACCGGTCATCCGTTGGGCTAAATAATGAGCCCCAATATGAAATTATTGTAAGTGCCGCCCCATGCATTAACTGACCAACGTGTTTGGTGGCCAGTTTCTTGACACGCCCGTGGGTTCCCCTCAGCCCAAACATGGGCGATTCTTCTGTTCCACATTCCACATCTCGTGCTTACTTTCTTCCTGCTCGATCAGCCATCGGCAGTATTCGGTGCGTCGGACATGATCAATCGGAAGCAACGCTTGCACACGATGTATTTTATAGGGACGCATTCTGTTCCGCCGTAATATTTTATGTGCAGTTGCATGCGTAGCAACTGGCCTATCCTGCCGACGTCATAGCATTTCAACCGCACTGCGGGCTCCAAGACGAGGATTCCGGTGCACCACGTCTAAAATCTGCTCCTCGATATTAATGTCCCGTTGCCGCCCACCGCCAGACACTGAATGCCTATTTTTTAACACTCGCTGATATGCCTGTGTTATGGAACGGGAGCCTGAAGGATGGCGGGCATGGGGATATGGCCTCCGGTAAATCCTCAATGCCTCTGTGGCATTCACGAATGCTTCTCCTAAGCACATTACCATAATCCCGCGCAGTATGCGTGTATGGCGAAGGCATTTTAAAATAAACTACCTAATAATAATAAGTTACAAACTTTATTTGATCGATTACCGATCAGTTGTAACTTATATTGTTCCAAATACATATTGACCTACAGATAGTTAGAGAAAGATAGATAGATATAGTTAGATAGTTTAGAGAATGGATTAGCACGCTACTATTTATCCGAAAAAAGAGAACATTACCAAATGATGGTCGATCAGAACTGCTAGCACGATAAATGTCGCAAATAACAATACCTGTCTAATTTTCACTAAATAATTAATTTATCTTGTTACGACACTCGTCGTAAACTGGCGAAAATAGCGTTTGCATTGTTTCGTGGATTAAGTTTCCATACTGGAGGCTTAAAGTGCGTAAAAGATCGGTAACGGACATGTGTCAGGTACGATAATCGCATACCATCAGCGATCTGATGCTCGTTTGTCAGTCATAAATCATAAAAACTCCGCTGACTTGATATAAAAACAGTAACCTATTTATTACAAAAAAAAAACAAAGGAAAAAATGCATATCAAACAATTAACTAGTTTAAATATTGAATACGTACAAGTAAATGATTCAATTTTCATAGGTCACATCACTTAGCCTAGGTACCTATAAGTCTTTGAAAGAGCGGCCCGCTTTTGATATTTGCCGCGAAAAGCCTTGCCACCGAGCCGTCGCGCCGCGTCGCATGCGCCACCCACACAGGGCTGCCACCGTCACAGATCTTAAGAATTTAATTAAATCTAATAATATTTTAAATTGTTTGGCGTTAAATACTTTATTAATTACTGTTATCGGATTTCTAATAGAGGATAATTTAAATTAAATTATTAATTTAAAAATTAACACGAATTATAATCTCGTTTCTTTAGTTTTACTCAGAGTAAGCTCCAAAGTATTTATGTGTTATGGCTCTGAAGATTTGACGAATCAGTTGCAGAACATAATTATTCCCATTTAGGTTAAACAAGATAAAATACGAAAAAATAAACGATTTAATCGTTTTCTTTTTTCATTAAATATGATTTAAACACTAACAACAACAGCTGTTCATTTGCAATAAATTCAATATACTTTGACGGTTTCTACTTGTAGACAGACGGGGGTAAAATAAAGTCAACTGTTTAATTTTAAATAATTACGCACAGTCTGACCCTACATTGGCACCTGCACTTGTTGTTGGCAATTTCTTTTGAATTTAGTCGAAAGTAGAAAATAATATTTGTCAAAGAATTATTTAGCGTCGGCATCGTATGAATTTTACCGAAAGTCGTTAAAAGGACTATTTAGTTTTAAAATAGATTTTCGAATTTAGTTGCCGTTTTTCTCTCGATATAAAAGGTTGTCGTTTGAATTGAGTTTCACTATTATGTCGTGTTTAAAAACGTATTATTGTGTTGTTAAATTTTTACGTGATTACGTGTTTTGAGTTTTTAATTATGGTGCTAGCAACATTTTTCAAAATGCAACAAAAACACATTTTAACAACTTTAACTTTTAATGCGACACCTTGCCGTGGTCACCTGATGGTCAATGGATTCCGTGAACTTAGTACGAGACGAGTAGTGTTGGTACCTACTAGCAGTTATTCAGTACCTACTCAATACTTCTTTCACGTAAGTAAATAGCCATTAGCCATAGTTTTACATAATACGATCGTTATACTTACGTATGTAACTTATTTTGTTAATTTACCAATGCGACTTCGGGCACCATTTTATAGCTACTTAGTTTCATTGTTACCTACAGTTCAAGCACGTTAAATCTTTCGGTTATTGTCGTTTCTCACACACCGTCTGTAATTTCGATAGAGAAGCGATGATTGCAGTTGGACATTAAGAATTTAGTTGCACTATACACTGGTTTCGTTATTTGTCAAGCACCTTTTGTGCGTGGTATTTACGTAGAGCAGGGATTTCCAAAGTGGGTTCCGTGGATGGTCATCAAGGTTCCGCCAAAATTATTTGAAATTATGAAATTAAGATTAGTAGGTACTTTACTTGGTAGTTGGCAAAAATCCGGACTAGGGCATTAACTAGGTTAGAGGTCAGAGTACCAAAATTGGATTTTGGAATCTTCTCTTATTATCTTTCCGTCACTTTTGTGTGTGTACGGTTGTAAGTCACCGCATACACCACCGCTGAACGAGTGTTACATGCTGCTGCTGCCAACTGACATGCCGGGCCGGGTCATTGGCCCGCGTGTGTAATGAAGTAAATTACATTGCGTAAAGAAGTGAAAATAATAAAATTTTTAAATTTAATAAAAAAACAACTTCTAAACTGCTTGTTCTTATGATTAATGAATATAATGAAAATGAAATAATTAATGAATAATTAAAAAAAATTAAATTTTTGAAAAAATAATAAAAAAAAATACATTATTGTAATGAAAAAAAGTAGTATAATCACATCCCAAAATTAATAGAAGTGGTTTTCAGACAACCTGTAGGTATAAATAATTGTCAATAATTATAATGTATTAGATTTAATTTTATGGTGCACACCATCAAGTGGTAGTATGAAAGATCTAATTATATTTATAGAATAAGACCATATTATTGTAACTTCATTCTGGCAATAAATGAATTATGAATTAAGAACTATTATCTGGTGCCATTGTACAATATTGGAGACTTAATATTTCTTAATAACATAACTGGTGCTCCAATATTCAAACGGAGATTATGTATTCTAAGACCTGTTGGGTTAAGAGTACCTATTAAGGAACTCCACGGGATAGTTTTTCTCGTAATAGGGGCGTTCTTGCCGACATTCGTTTTATACCTTGGCATTTTGCCTTGGTACTACAAGTCCTATAGTCTCTAACAGTTCCTGGCAGGGAGTGGAACCAATTACAAGGTCTCTAAGGAAAACCAGGTCAAGCATTCGTCTGCGATCTGATAGCTTGTCAATTTTAAAAGTTAAAAGTCTCTTATCGTATGGTACTCTGTTGTTCATCTGTGGGGTGACATATGCTGTGTCTAGTAAACGATCTTTGAATCGATTCTATACGTTGTGAGTGGACTTAACAGGGGTTCCAAATAATGCTTCTGAACTCTAAGATACTGCGTACGAAGTTATTATGAAGAAGAATCTTAGTATCAGTGCGCCTGAAGTCTCACGTATAAGAAGTAAGAAAGAAATATAAGAAGTATTACGCTTAACAAACTTGGATGGTTTTTTGATCATGTAATCGAAATGTGCCGCAAAAGTCAGCTTGGAGTCGATTGTTATTCCTAAATCGCTAATTTCCTGTGTAAGTGTAAATGGGCAACCGTTAATGTGATATTTTGTTTATAAAACTTTCTTCTTCTTTGTAAATTTAATGTGTTGTCATTTAGAAGCGTTTAATTTCATATTATTGTCTAGACACCTTTGGTAAATATGGTCAAGATCGGATTGTTGTAACAAGAAGGAAGGGGACTTTATCAGTTTCGATATCTTCATGTCATCGGCGAACAGGGAACATCGGCAGTGGTGAATACATGTTGTAATATTGTTGATGAACAATAAAAATAATGGTCCCAAGTGTCAACCTTGAGGAACACCAGAGGTTGCAAAATATTTTAGTGACTTATGTCCTTTAACCACCACCGTCTGCTCTCGCCCGCCTAAGTAAGTTGAGTTGAGAACACAAACCAGTTGAGTAGCCTACCATGAACACCGTATTGTTTTTGCAGCTTGCTACTAAGTATTCCGTGATCTACCAAATGAAACGCACTAGCAAAATCGGTATAAACAGCGTCTACTTCATTCCTATTATCTATGGCTTCGAAAATAGGTGTCAAATATTCAATTAGATTGGTAATCACTGACTTTTTTCTTTGAAACCCATGCTGGTAGACATTTATTAGACCTTTACAATGATACGTTAAGACATGCCGCAAACTTATTTATTTTAAATTTATTATATTATTATTAAAACATTTTAAGAAAGTTATTGTAGGAGCTGCTTACTCAACTACACCTTTTGATGATATTGATAAGTAAAAGTCCTTGATATGATATTGATGTTTATTAACACGAATACTAATTGCTAAAATCATTATGAGTGCGCGGTATGATTGCTTGACGCGGACTGGGCCCGACAGCGTGCACTTTGCCGCATAATGCAAAGAAATTATGTAGAGTCAGCAATACGTACAGTTACAGCTAGCTCGTACAGTTATAAATATAAAAAAGCCTCCTAAACTTAATCCTGTGGTAACCAAAGTGGTGACTTGATGATTGAATCCATGAGGAATCGAGGGAACCCCTCGAAATTTATATGGACACATATAGTGATTTTGCCTTTTCTGAAGTAATCTAAGCATATGCTGCCAAAAAGTAAGATTTTGCACCAAGGTATACCCTGGATCCAAAAGTACTTAACAGAACTTCTGACAGTTACATTTCCTCTCCGTAAAATCAATTATTTCGGCGTTACTCGCGTGATCTATGATGTGTATACTTAATTATTTGTCATTTAGAGGCTTTAGCGCCATCTATCGACGCACGTCCTTACTAAAACGGCTTTAGCCTTGCTTTAATATTTAGTACATAGATCGATTTTACTTCCGTCTTAAATCTTAAAAAAAAAAAAAAATTGAATAATAATTAAAATACAGTAGATTTGTATTATTATATAACACAATATATTGATTATTATTTTAATATCTTTTTATTTTGATTTGTTTTTTTTTCTGTTTACGCTTTGATTTTTTAGATGTCAAATGTTGAGAAAAAAAGACGATGAAGAAAATTTTCTATAGACTCAAGATGTAGTCGTTATATTTCTTAATCCCGTTTTCACGGTGAGTTTTTTTATATCTGTGTTGTGAAGTTTTATTGGGAAAATCACGCTTGTATTAAAACACATTATTTTTTCATGTAAATTATCACCTTGTAAAATTAGCTGTCAAAATTTGATTGGCCAAACCACGTGCTCATTCTTTCCGTTTTTGCATTGATATAATATTAGTATGTTTGTATCCATATTTTAATAATTGTTCTTTATGTCATCTTTTATTTTGCTTACCCTTTTTTTATTTTGTGCTGGTCACACAGCCCGTGATTTTCATCGTTTGGGCTTAAGATCACGCCAGCTGTGGGACTCCTACTCCACATTTTTTGTAAGGATTTTCCAGCGATCTATACTCCGGGATCAAGGCACCGTTTTTCATGGACTTATGGTTTTCACATATCCGGATTTCTGAGTGCCGCTAGTTATTCCGGACTGAACTGACTGGTTTTGGAACTAGTCTGCACCGCCCCTTGGACGATCTACGTTGCGGTGAACATATCGGCCTGAACGACAGAGAGACGCTACCGGAAGTTGGAGCCCAACTCGATCGCGCCATGTGCTGACTACACTCCTGGACCCAGCTAAGTGCCCGCGTGGTTAAAGCCCCTCCGATTCCCACAGACACCAAGAGGCTAAACCAGAACTTTTGGCCTTCTGCCCACGTCCCCTTTTTTAATATATTTGTCACGTTGATAATTCCTCGTTTCATTTAAATTACCCGTAACAGACCTATTTACAAAATCCTTTTGTTGTTGTAAGGGGTATAATTCGAAATTGGTCCTTTAGTCAGTAAACTGGAAATATGATGATGGGATTCATGAGGAATAGAGGGAACTCCTCGAAATTTTTATGGACACATGTATTGATTTTGCCGTTTTCTGAAGTAACACAAGCATATGCCAAAAAATAAGATTTTGCACCAAGGTACAAAATATATACCCTGGATGCAAAAGCACTAAACAGAACTCTATAAAGATAAAAAAGATAAAATGTCTTTGAAGACACACGTTTGGAAATTTCGGCATTGTTTAAAAAACTGCCAGCATATGTAACTATGAAACTTACAGTATTCATCATCATTATCATCATCTTATTTACAATACCTAATGGAAGCTTGGCGCGTATTCAAATATACATTCGATCGCATATTTTAAATGTTCCTAAATAATTTTGAAGACGGTACCAGCCAACTTAAACGTGAGCTCTTTAAAAAAATGATTTATCAGGATATTGTTTCAGCTGATAACGACTTCAAAATAATAAAGATTGTATTGAGAAATAGTTAAAATTATAGCCGAATTTAGAAGGGGAATTATATAAAAAATAAGACTTTTTTTTTTTTTTAATAAGATCTATTTCATACTTTTTTTGTTTTTTTTTACTTTACTTAACTTTTTAGCAAACCAAAATGCATTAGTGAAAACCGCATTCAAATCGGTTAAGCCGTTGACTTCGTACGCCCAAAAACAAATATTGCGAGAACCGTACATTTTTCCGCAGTAAAAAGTAGCCTATGTATTAATCCAGTGCTAAAACTACTACTATACCAAAATTCGTCAAAATCCGTCCAGTAGATTCTGAGATTAATGCGTACAAACGTACATACAAACAGAAAAAAAATCTAAAAATCATTGTTTTGGGTTCTGTGGTTCTTCTTATATAATTTCTTAATCTAATCTAATCTTTCATGTACATACAGCGACCAGTTACGGATTTATTATATGTATAGATAGGTATAGATTACAGAAGCTAGAGGCGCGGACAGACAGACAGACAGAGTTAAAAGAAATTATAAGGGTTCCTTGAGTATTACGGAACGCTAAAAATGTACAAAAAGTATGAAATAAATCTTATTTTCTAAATAATTCGCTTTTTAATTCCGAATTTTTTTTAAACTATTTCTCTACACTGTCTTCATAATTTTGAAGTCGGTACCAGCCAACTCAAACGTGAGTTCTATAAAATATTGTTGACGTGATAACGTCTTATAAATCGAAGAATGCCGGCTGCACGCACGATAAATTGTCACGTTTAAGGTCACGTTCCGACTGAGACGAGCGAGAGCGCGGAACAAGCGATAGAGAGGCACGATCGGCCTAAGCGTTCGGCTTGTAATGACGCTATCACGTAAAATCATCGTCCGTAAGGCGACTTAACCGATAGCCGTTTTTTTATCAGGATATTGTTTGAGCTGGTACCGACTTTAAAGGTACTCATAACGAAATCTTGCACTTTAAACGAGACGATCTTATAATATATTATAAGATAAATTATATAATAAAATACATATATAATCGGTATCTCGACAACGGCTACAAGTATTACCATGAAATTTGTATGCAGGGAGTTTTGGTATATACATTTGATATATATACCGATTATATATATATATAATCGGTTCAGTAGGTGGAGAGATTCGGGAACAAACATACAACAATTCAAAAATACAAACTTTTCCTCTTGATAATATTAGGTAGTATACCTACATTTTATTTCAAAGGCTATCCTATTCTTGTTTTTCTGGGGCGGCTTAGATTTCAGTAGGAGCAAGGTCACCCAGTCAAGCCTTGTTTGTTAACAATAACGAATCTTTTGTTGCCTACGTTATAATATTCTATTGCATAAGTACCTACCTACCTACTAGAGATCCCAATCAATTGTTTTCTCTTAGCTATGTACTACTACATTATGAAAAGTGAATAGTTATAAGCAGTATCTTATACTTTAAACGAAACAATCTCGTTAACCGACTTCCAAATAACTTAAAATAACCTAAGAGCATGTCAGGACATGTCTAAGGAGGGTTCCGTAACTAACAACGCGCAATAGGTTTTTTTTTAATTGTTTCAAAAATTATCGTCCTATTTTACTCAAAATAATTTTCCTAATGAGTTTTTAGCATGATCTATCAGCGCGGAAACTAACACGTTTCTATCTCCTATACTTAGTTTAGAAATGCCAGGGGGGGACCAACTTACAAAACACTTTGGTGGCCGATTACTCGAAAATGTTCGACTTTGTAAAAAAATTCATGTATCAAACTTTGCGTTTATTTTAAAATACTTATTCAACGATACTCCACAACATGACGAATTTTTCATCCCTACTTCACATACAGCCCCAAAATATAAAATTATCATTATTTTATGATGTCAAAACCGAGATCTATACACAATCTATAACTAAACTTACCAAATTTTATCCATTTATATTCATAATTACAGAAGTTATAAGCGCGGACAGACAGAAAGACAGACAGACAGACTGACGGACAGAGCGAAACTATAAGGATTCCTTGTGTATTACGCAACCCTAAAACACTATTACCCGACTACATAAACAAGGGGTCTAAAAAGGCCGAAACAAGAAAATAATTCAGATAGAAATCCTTCTGGATTTCTATCTGAATTATTTTCTTGTTTCGGTTTGTTTTCTTGTTATTTTCTTGTTTGTACCTATGCATTTCTATGCATAGGTACAAAAATGGTCAAGTTAAAGCCGTGGTCGTACCGTCAAGTTAATACCGAGATGCGTCACGTCTAGGTATGAGATGACCCTACGACCTAGAGAAGTTTTTGTGTTGAGTATGTTGCGTAAATTCTGAGTTTGCTTAATCGTAAGTAGGTATATAGATTTTAATTTACATAACTGTAACACAATTAAAAACACAACAAATAATATTGTACTGTATCCCAAGCCGTACTCAAGTAAAGGTTTGACTGTACTCACGAAACCGCGTCTCCAGTAACAGTTTGACAGCAATGGCAGCGTACTTGAGTAAAGTCTCGTTTATTATTACGTTCGCACTCACTTGATATGCCGTACCTACAGCTGTACTTAAGTACGGTCTGTTAATTAAAACAACATCTTAAGCACTTTCTTGAGAAACGGCTTAGAAATAAGTACGCTTTATTAATACGGGCCGGCTTAATCTAAAAGGCATGCCGCTGACCAATCGATACATTCGGCTTTCGAGTAGTGAAAAAAAGTCCACGTGTACAATCACCTGATTATAAACTTGATGCAATAACCTCTGAGGGCTGTGACTCAAATATTTTTTGTGATATTTCAAATTGGTTTTTCTCCAAAATTGTATGGTTTACAAATTTTTGATACTGCTTTTCGAATAAACCTAAATCAATAATTACGCCAGTAAATTTTTATCACTCACTTTTGTTAAACCACAGATATAGGTTTAATCAGTACCACGTTTTCAAAAATTTCAAAAACTCATTGCAAGTGCCTTTTTTCGAGTCGTATTTACCGTTACATATGAGTCTGTCCGACCAATACCAATATTATCAACGTATGTTTACTTACTCGAGTTAACGTTGCCAACCTGAGTCTGCGACAAGGCCGTATTTGCCACTAACATGAGTGTTCGCCGCAATATACACGTAATTTTTTTTTTAACCGACTACCAAAAAATGGGTTATACATTCGGCTGTATATATTTTTTTCTTTGTTATTATTTTAAAGTGTTGATTACATAATTAATATTATTATTGTTTTTCTTGAATTGAAAATGTTTATGAATTCTTGAATTTAAGAAAGTATGAATTGGGCAGAACCGATTGCCTAAGATGGATTTTCATATTCTAAAAGTAACGTAAGTTGCAGTTCCGGCAGTTCACATGGCTTTTCTTTAACGTATTTGTATTGAATCTGACGATTACGAAACTTTACGTGCTATTTGAAATTCTGATATTTATCGAAAGTGCCACTTACGATTGTTTTGGAGAAATTTTTTTTGCAGTTTTTGTACAGATAACTTTTATATATAAGCCTAAAAATTACTTTTTTTATTAAAAAAAATATTAGTTTAAATCGTTAGACCATACTTAATAAAAACGTCGGTATTAAGGTTAATTTTTAAACCGCACTAATAGTAAGTACATTAGGTTAGATAAGATTAGATTAAAACCATAATTTCTCAGTTGTATTTCGGGCGGGTCGCTTTTTATTATTAAAATCTAATTTTACGCGGGCGAAGCTGCGGGCAAAGGCTAGTAATACAATAATTAGAATGGATTGGAAAGAGTATTTATTGCCTTTACGAGGTTATTTCAGAATATCAACTTCGAAAATCTAAGTTACTACTTAACTGTCAAGTTTAAATTTCAGGATATTTCCTTTTATTTTTTCAAGTGTAAGTGATCTTACGTTAAAACGATTAAGGTTTAAATAATGAAGTAAAAGAAATAGAAGTAAAACAATCCTGATTTGGTCCCAAATAACAGTTTGGTTAATTTCCTCTTCCGTACTTGAAGTCTTAATTGTAGCAAAAATTATGTTGGCCTTTAGATAGATTTACAGATCTTCTGTTTTGTGCAGTAAAAGGTTATTAAGTTTGTCACACTAGGAATAAATTTAACTTTGAGCATTTCTCTTTCCTCTTTATATGTGCCTCTTATGTATTGCCAATATGTACTATGAAAACAGTAATGGATGCCTAAATCTTGTTTAGCAGTTATAAGCGCTCTTATCTGACAACGATCATTAAAATATCATTATGAAAGAAAACATCAGTGTTACAGTAATCATCATCAATTTTATCAGTTTAAAAAGCTCTGATTGAGATATTTGTTCTTTATACCTAATAAAACCAAAAAATAACATTATTTTTTAATTAATTTTTATATTTTTCACTGAACATAAATAATCCATAATATTAATACTATCAATGTAAAAGTATGTCAGTCTGTAATGCAATCATGCACTAACTACTGAACTGATTTGACAAAATTAAGGATAAATCAGAACTTAGATAATGATATAGGTACCTTTAATTGCAACTCGTGCCACAAACGAAGATTCTTGACTATGTTTTTAATCCCAGTACCAAATTATACAAATACGTATTTTCCGAGTAATTTCAGTTTTTGTCTATTACTATAATACAGTGCTTTATAAATAAAGAACAACGAACAATCCGCCAAACAAAGTACTACGAATAACCACGATTTTAAATATATTTTATGTAAAATTTGTTGTTGTCCATTAAAAATAAACGTAAGTACAAGCAATCTACGAATTACATAACCGAATGTAAATACAATAAAATATTCCTGATAAATACCAACGTAGACTATATGGATAGGAATCGGCAAATAAGATACATTTTTGTTTGTGCAGTTCCTAGTAAATAATTGGAAGTGCCAGTTACAATTAAGAGAGCAATCTCATTTAAGTGATGTAGTATCGTAACTCAATTTTCGACTATTCAACATTTTGGATATTTTATACCTAAGATGTACTAATTTGTTATCCTAACAATACTGTTTATTCAAATTTTCATAAGGATCTAACAACTTTTTACGAAACGTGACAAATTTACGTGGACAAATTTTTACGAAAAAAAAACTTTAAATCGCTCTCATGAAAAGTAGCATTTTTTAGATACAATTTGTTAAGTCGTCGAAATATTTATTTACAAATTTCGCTTAGTAGTGTGATTTAAGCACACGCCGAGCTAGATGGATCTTGAAGACCCGCAACACCTAAGCTCAAAGGAAATGCGTGCGATAGAAAATGTGGTATGATGTGTTTGCAACCTCTTTTCCCCTCTTTAGGCCTACGGTATTCTCACTTAGTAGGCGAAACCACGCGTTTTAAAGCCGGCTTTCCGTGACGCCATGGTATTTTCACGAACAAGCTTTCCTTTCGACTTAAACATTCTTAGCCGGTGTTAACTGTACATTTTTGGTACCTACTAATGATTTTATAAATTGTTAATATAAATATGGGGACTAATACAATTAATAATAATAATAATACAGGCTGAGGATATCGTTTAAAACCCAATTTCAGGCGAGCGAAGCAGCGTGCTAGTTAATATATATGATTTACCATTATCATTTTCGCTTAAGCATTTATTCTTAAACACTAAAATAATCGCTAAGCACGACATTCGCGACAGGGCAAAATTGAAAAAAAAAATCTCTCATTTAGTTTATTTATTAAGTTTTAACATGCTCATAAATTAAACAAAATTTGCTTAGCGCTTAAAAGATATTTTTCAATATATTAATCAATATGAATAGTGTACGTAAACTAATAATCCTTTGTAATAACCTTTAAAATAGCTAATAACCTTTTAATTAGCTTTGCAGGACAACCGAAAAGGTTGACATGCGTTCATGAAACGTGTCCTTGGCAAGGACGTGGACTCACCGTGTGACGGATGTGGCGGGTGCGTGTCACAGTCGGCACACACCGCGGACCGCAGCATCCGCTCGCGCTGCAGCTTCCGCAGCAGCTGTAGGTGCTGCGGCGTGAACACCGTCCCCGACCTCTCGCCCACCAGCAACACGTCGCCGGCCTCCCACCAGGCCTGCTCCCGCAGCGTCCCGTCCCGGTTGAACAATCCCATATCTTTATACCCCTCCGGAGGACTCAAGGCCCCCGGCTCCGACTCCGGAAACCGGTCGCACGCACCGCAATATTCCTCCGCACTTCTCTTATTATTCGAATACCGACAGTCATCTCGGACGACAATAATATAATCCGCTTCAAAAAATTCATTTGCGCTCTCGTCAAACACCACTCGGTGCTTTTTGCTCTTGCTCCCTTTTTTTAATAACGATTTTAAGTTATCGAGATCCTTGTTGTGTCGCGTGTCGCGAGTGGCGCGGTCGCCGCGCATCGTCGCGAGTACTCGCGCCGACTGCGGTCACCAGAGTGGTTCAGGCGTGCCGCGTGAGGCGACAGACTCGACCGAGTACCGACTGCAGCGCCGCGCCTGCCTATCGATCGTGTCGCCCGTCTCTTCGCCTGCGGAGCTTCTTTACTGCGATCGTCACCCGTACCCAAAACGGTCCCTAATCCAAACACACATATTATATTATATAATCAAGACAGACACTTTTTTAACAATTTAGTCTTATACTTTATACGAATTTTATACTTTATACAAGCTAATCTTGTATGAATATAATCGTAATATCGGAAATGGTAGTAAGTATTTCAATAAAATTTAGTTTGCAGTATTGGAGGAGAAAAATCAATCAAGCTAGGTCTTATACCTGGGAAAATGCGCATTTTTAAATTATGTATGATGTTTTTTCTTTCGTTGTGCAACAATATATCAATCCTAGAAAAATATGTAAGATAATATCTTGGAAGAAAAATAAACTATTTTGTTTCTCTGGAAATACGAGTTTATTATGAGTCGATATCAAAAACATTACTTTTAAACAAACTAAAAACTACATTAAATAACATATTATCATACCTGTAAATACGAGAAACGACAATTATGTTTATTGTTATTCCTCCAGTATGGTATGAAATTAAAATCTTTTGTACATCTTTATATTCTTTGCTTTAAACATTTTTCCATTTTAATTAAATTTGACAATCTCAATCAGACTTCAAAATAATTTCTTCTAAAAATATTTAAATATCTAGCACATAACACTACTTTAAATAAAAACTTAGTTTATTATTTACATCTCCCCCCTTCAAGGGAGGAAAAAATCTAAAGTAAAATTCTCTTTTTTTTAAGATTGCTCTAAATCGAATACAGGTACAGGAATCACTTTAGTAACATGAAAGAGATTTGATTCAGTTTTTCAATGACCTGTATCTATCCTATATATAGAATTAGACACTTTTTCGATTATTCGATATGGTCCAATATTTAATTAATCTAATTTTGATCTATTTAATTTATTCCCATTTTCAACATAAACTAAATCTCCTTCATTAAAATTCCATTATTTCCGATTTCTATCAAATAGGTGTTTGTTATAATTTTGAGATTTTATTGTATTATCAAAAGCAATTATCTTATCTTTTATCCAATCATCATTTGATGTGCTGCTCCTCAATTCCTTTGGTAAAATTGTTACGTCATTTGTTTCATATAAAAGATATTTTGGTGAAAATCCTGTAACTGTGTGAATGGTCTCATTATATTTACTTACACGCTCTTTAGCTACGTTTGTTCATGCTTTTTTCTTGCCTTTTTCATTTATTACACCTGATTTTATTCACCAATGTTTGATTAAGACGTTCATTTAAGACATTAGAGAACGGATAGTTAACTGCTGTAAATACCACGGGTAAATTTTTGTCATTTAAAATGTTTTGAAAGTACTTGAATTAATTCCCGGATATTGGTCATTCATACCAATTCCATTCGTTTCCGATATATTCGATAATAGTTTAATGAAATCATTAGAAGTTTGAGTTTTTGATGTAAGAATGAATGCAAATCTAGTAAAATGGCCAACTAATAAATATAGATATATCTTTGATGAACTCGAACCTCCAAATCCTTCTATTGTGTCAATAGACATTATATCAAAAGGTCCAGTGGCATGTCCTAGATGAGACATGAATCCAAATTTATTATATCCTCTTGACTTATTTTTTATATAAATTTCACAATTTCTGCAAATCTTCTTTATATTATTGGATAAATTTCTAATTGAATAAAATTTACCAATAGTCTTCTGCATTTGGTTGATTCCAATATGACACATATTTTCATGGATATTTTTCAAAAATGTTAAACTTAGTTCTTCTGATAAAATTATTTTATTTCGTTTTCCAACCTTTTAGAAGTATACGTTTTGTTTATTCATATTTTTTTTGTTTTTCTTATATTTCTTTATTTCTTTCTTGATATTTTAAAATGTCTTCAATCTTTATCATATTAACTACTCTTAATTATTGTTCTACTGTGTTTTCATCAGAATTCAGTACTGAGATCCTACTTAAATATATATAAAAGATAATAAGATAGGTCACCTAGTTCTTCGTCGGTTCTCGATTTTAAATTCATGTTTTATTCATAATATTGCCAATACGTTACCGCTTCTTTTATTGCCAACAGTTCTAAATAAATAGCTTTCTTTTTCTTTTGAGTTTCAGTTAATTTCAGAAAAATAAGCCACAGGTTTTTCTTTACTGTCTGTACCTCTTTTAAAACAGCGCCAACTCCTTCTATAGATGCGTCTGTATAAATATTAATAGGTAAAATTTGATCAAAAATCTCCAATATCGGTTTTGAGCATAGTAAGTTTTTTATCATCTCAAAAGATTAAAGCATTCATTAGACCAAAAAAATTATTCTATGCTTTTAACATTTTTCCATTTTAATAAAATTTGACAATCTCAGACTTCAAAATAATTTCTTCTAAAAATATTTAAATATCTAGCACATAACAACACTACTTTAAATAAATACATAGTTTATATATTTAATGAAATTATTATTTTTAAACAAAAAATGAGAATCGACTTCGAAAGTACCGAATTATTTTTAAACAAAAAATTAAACAATATTAAAAAATTAAAAAAAGGCATGAAATAAACCTCATTTTCTAAATAATTCTCCTTTTAAATTCGGCTAAAATTTTAACTAATCTCTACTCATCATCATAATTTTGAAGTCGGTACCAGCCCGAACAACATCCTGATGAAACAATATTTTATAGAACATACGTTCAACTTTGCTGGTTGGTAGCATATGCTTGTGTTACTTCAGAAAGAGTCAAAATCACTATATGTAACCATATAAATATCGAGTAGTTCCCTCGATTCCTCATGGAACCCAGATGATGGGTGGTTTCCACTTTAGTGACTAAAGGACCAAATTAGAATTATATCCTTTATAACAACAAAATAATTTTTCAAATAGGTTCATAAACGGCAGAGTAATGTTCATGAGATATCCGTGTCGGTGTAAAATACTATGAGAAGTACCTTTTGGAACGAAGTTCCTTATGGCGCGTTGCGATATTGAGGCTGGGCGGATTATATTGGCACGACACTTTTTGCAACTCGAAATCACAATGTAATAACGACTATTAAGAATGATACAAAAAACGGCCTTATCACCTTGACAATAATGTAGAATTTTGCAATTACACATTGTGACTGTTATGACTGTTACATATTGTGACTAGCTAGCCGAGCGCTTGATGTTATTACTCAGTACGGAGCCGGACTTCGCGGCGGCAACACTGCGAGCAGCAAGCAACCCTGTCCCTACCTAAGGCGCTAGTTCCGGGCGCACTATATATACTTAGTTCAACTATTTGTTGTGTATACTATAATATATTATATCTATACAGATAAACAAAATTGAAGTGTCTGTTTGTAATTTCAAATTAACAGCTTTTATTTTCAATTAATGCATCGGTACTTACAATAAAATATATATTGTTAACATTTTTCTGTTATTTATATATATATATATATATATATATATATATATATATATATATATATATATATATATATATATATATATATATATATATATATATATATATATATATATATATATATATATATATATATATATATATATATATATATATATATATATATATATATATATTATATATATTATAATATAAATATAATAATTGAAACATATAAAGCAAAAAGGAAAGTCGAAATCACTATGTGTCCATATAAATTTCGAGAAGTTCCCTTGATTCTTCATGGATACCATCATCAGGTCACCACTTTGATGTAAAAAGGACCAATTTTGAATTATACCCTATACATAAAAAAATTAATTTGAATATCGGTCCACAGACGGCGGAGTAATCGTTTTACATACAAATATATATATATATATACAGCCGAACTTATAAACGTCTCCTTTTTGGAAGTCGATTATAAAAGCACAAAAAAGTATGAAATCTTAGTTCCCCTTCTATATTCAGCTATAATTTAATATTAGGTCCTTACATATTAAGTTTTGTCGTACTGGCCACTTTGATCTCAAATATATCTTCTTTGGTAAGGAATTCCAATTTCAAATTTATACCGCTATTTACCCATGCATTTGTGTTTTGAAAACCGGAATTCATTTGTTTTTTCTTCTTTGCCCTGAGACCAAAGTTGATAATGAAGAATTGAAGGCTATTGTGGAAGCGGATCCATCGCAAACCACGTCCGAGTTAGCTGCAGGCTGCGGTGTTAGTGATAAAACTGTTTTAATCCACTCGAATCAAATTGGGAAGGTGAGATAGCTTGAAAGCAAACCGACAAACGCGCGTCGACTGCTGTGTTACATTACTCAACCGGAACAATAATGAAGGGATTTCAAATCGAATCATTACCTGTGATGCAAAGTGGATCCTGCACGATAATCGGAAACGCTCATCGCAATGGGTGAACCCTGGCGAACCAGCCAAAGCCTGCTCCAAGTGAAAATTTACTCAAAAAATGTTACTTGTGAGCGTTTGGTGGACTAGTGCCGGTTTCGTTTACTACAGCTTTCTTAAATTTGGCCAGACGATTACGGCAGATATCTATAGAGAGATAAGAAGGGGCTGTGTTTCTTGCATCGTTCGTTGTGTACGACAGTATGTGTTTGCATATTACATAGAAATCTATTTTATGATACTGGCATCGAGATCTATACACAATCCTTAACTTTACCAAATTTTATTAATTTATATTCATAATTACAGAATACGAAACGAAATACGAATAAGATAGAAGTACGGACAGACAGACAGCCAGACAGACGGACGGACAGAGCGAAACTATAAGGGTTCCTTATGTATTACGAAACCTCAAGCCCCCAAAAAACCACTGCATTTTAGGTTTTGAAACATAAAAAATATATTATTTATCGAATTATATTATAAATTTTACCGTTAAATTAAAATTTACTAGAAAATATAACGTATATAGTAATAAAACGGGTAGTTTTAAGCAAATTATGGACGAATGCTACAATGTATTATTATGCTAAGGTGTATTTTTTTGTGCCTAAGCTAGGCCATTATATTTACATTACATACATATACATTATATTTACATTATATACATTATATAAGCTAGGCCAAAATACTTAATTTAGTTGTAAAACTTTATAAAATAACTAAGTTGGCAATATTAATTCTGGACTGAACGGACTATGTGTGACAAATCGCTTCAGTTCTCGCCAGAACTGCAGCCGTGTGAGCGTGTATCGTTTACAAGCGTAACGAGTTAACAATTAATAAACACGACCGCATCTCGCGGCTAACCAGAAAGAACTGATGCGATTTTTCCGTGTGTGTGCTCTAATCCGTTCAGGCCGAATTGACGTCAGTTGGGATCGGATGCGATTTTTTCCGTGTACATGTGTTCGAATCCGTTCAGGCCGAACTGACGTCAGTTC
Source organism: Phengaris arion (assembly GCA_963565745.1). Classification (NCBI taxonomy): domain Eukaryota; kingdom Metazoa; phylum Arthropoda; class Insecta; order Lepidoptera; family Lycaenidae; genus Phengaris; species Phengaris arion. The sequence goes on from OY751437.1 coordinate 17,186,574, forward strand.
TAACTGAAACTCTCAGTTCTAACTGTTTCAGTTTTATAAAAGGCATGTATTTAAACTTGCGACAAAACAATTAAATTTTGGGTATGAAAAAACCGAACATAGAATACTAAATTACCAAGTTGGCGAAATAATGTAAGGAACACAAAATTCCAAATCTGGAGACTAAATAATACCAGTTTTGTTCATTGAATAATCCAAACTGGCAGACAGATATTATTTTGGAGAACGCATAACCATCTTGGTGACAATTTGAGAATAGACATTTAATTTAATAATAGGCACATATATTTTCCCTGATATAGGTAATTCAAAAAACATAATACGCAGCAAAACAAACGCACATAAAAAAAACGTAAAGGAGCGTACAAAATACCCATTTTTAATTTTTCTCGGTTTCGGGTGGTGTAGATTAAAAAAGTCATTCATTTTGAAATTTCAAAATGGCGGATATTTATTTTTCTATGTTTATATTTATAAAACTAGCTTTTGGCCGCAGCTTGCCCGCGTGGGAGTGTTTGTGGCAAAAAACTTATTATGGATATCTTAGACATTCCAATTCAAGGTCCTCTAATTTGGTAGCCGTCTGTTGTGCAGTGTTCTAGCGTTGTCCTGAAGTAGCAGTGGCCTAAATCGAATGATCAACCTCGGTTGTTTATTAGCTATCTTTTCCATCATGATTTGCAGTTGCTGGCAATAGACATCTACCGTAATCGTCTGGCCAGATTTAAGAAAGATATAGTGAACGACACCGGCACTAGTCCACCAAACGCTCACAAGTAACTTTCTTTTAGTCAATTTTCGCTTGGCTTGGCTATAGCTGGTTCACCAGGGTTCAGCCATTGCGATGAGCATTTCCGATTATCGTACAGGATCCACTTTTCATCACAGGAAATGATTCGATTTAAAATCCCTTCATTATTGTGCTGGTTGAGTAATGTAACGCAGCAGTCGACGCTAGTTTATCAATTTGCTGCACTCAATTCATGAGGTACCAACATTTCAAGCTTTTTCACCTTCCCAATTTGCTATAAGTGGATACCGCAGCCAGCAGCTAACTCGGACGTGCTTTGCGATTGATCCGCAATCCACATCCACAATAGCCTTCAGATCTTCATTATCAACTTTGGTCTCCGGCCGTCCACGGGGCTTGTTCTGCAGGTCGAAATTTCCAGAACGAAAACGTTGGAACCAAAAACGCACTGCGTTTTCTTTTGCGACACCGCCGCCATACACATCATTAATCCTTCGAGCCGTTTCTACAGCACTGGTGCCACGGTGGAACTCGTACTCGAAAATAATACGATATTTCAAGTTTTCCAATTTGTAAACAGAGTGACGCAAAGAAAAAACCAAAAGAGGAAAAAACATGAATTACGGTTTTCGAAACACAAATGCATGAGTAAATAGCAGTATAAATTTGAAATTGGAATTCCTAACCAAAGAAGATATATTTGAGATCAAAGTGATCACTAAGACAAAACGCCAATTTCATATGTAAGGACCTAATATTACAAAATATAATTGGGTAATGAATATAAAATTATCATGATAAAATTGTTTCAAGCAGATTTCCAACAGGCCTCCTTACGTAAGCCACCAAACACTATAGCAGCACTTAACACAGAGTTCTAAGCTTTTGAATCATTTGTTTGTGGTGCACTTAACATCCTACGTGCCGAGGTGGATGCACTTGCAAGAGGCCTTGACCGTATGGAGACGCACTCACGTCGCAAAATGTTACTTGTCCATGGTCTCATGTAGACCAAAGATGAGGATACCACTGGTATTGTTGTGGCATCTATGTCCACCAAGTGCAATTTTGCAGATATAACACCTGATAGCATACGTATTTGCCATCGCACAGGTAAGCCTAAAAACGATGTTGCTAATCTCAAGCCGAGGCCTATTCTTGTAAAGTTTAACGACGTTTTACTCCGGGACCGCATATGGAGCGCTAAGAAGGCATACAAAGGAAAGAAAATCACCCTCTGAGTTCCTCGATACGCGACGACACAACACGTCCGTAGCGGCCAGAGATCATTTCGGTTTTTCATAGTGCTGGACCAGAGACATTTATACTATATTAAAAGTCCTAATGGCTCTAGGCACAGGATCAAGACATTAGCTGAGCTTAAGAAACTGCAAATTAAGCATCCTAAGTCGTCAGTGTCAACTACGTTACAACACGTGATTCGTGTCAATTAACTTATAGTGCCCTCAAATAATATAATTCACTTGTCTTTTTTCCTTTTTGTCAAAATATGTTTATGGGTCATCTAAAAATTCATCTAAAAATTTTATTGTCTTCACGCATGTTTACGTCCCTAATGAACATATCACTGCCACGTGACAATTGACAGCTATGTCGGTGTCATCCGACACTCGACATTGTGGTAGAAATGCGTTTAGAAATTGTACTGATTTACCATTGAATATTAGCTATTTTAGTCTAGTGTTTTTTTTTTAAATTTTATTTTAACTCGCCATCACTCGCGCGGGGTGCTGTCAAACCCCCCCCCCCCAACGCGTTTTTGAACGTAAAAATAAATAATAATTACTCGAGTTACGAATTCGCGCTTCCCGGTACCTTCAAGTGACCTTCAAACGCGTCGACACAAGGCGGGAGGGGCAGTGTGGCGCGAGCGCTTGCAGCTTGAGGACGTGTCAAAACTTGCGTGGGGTGGTCACGACACCCCGCGAGTGCTCGTACTTATACTTTTTCAGAAGCTACTTTACTAGCAAGGTACGTGTTTTTTATTGTTTTGTGAAAGTAAATTATCTTATTGTGCCGTTATTTACTATAAGATAATGGTCTATTTATTAGAACATATATCCAATGATTTATGTTTTACAAACTTTTTATTTATATTTTTCTGTTTGTATGTAACATTTTTCTTCAAATATTTTTGCTTTTAGATGAGTTGGGAACCAGAGCAAGATAGATTGGCGGCATTATTAGAAGAAGAAATGTCGGCGAGGATAATGTTGCAGTGGAAAGCGATGCCAGCATGGATGATGAGATTTTATTGAAGAATCTGATCATGACACTTCATCAGAACAGGATGCTTCAGCAGATGAGTCTGAATTAGAAGAGACTGGAGTTGATGGTCGTTATGTTACATAGGAAAAGACAAAGTTTCTAAGTGGCATAAAGTCAAGGGTCGTACTACAATTAGAACCCGCTCTCACAATATAATTACTGAAGCTCCTGGTCCTAAAGGTATGGCTAGGTCATGTAAATCTCCATTAGAATGTTTCCAACTCTTTGTCACTTCCTTTCTGTCTTTGTCACTGAGATGATCGTAGAAATAACTAGTTATACAAATACTTACATAGACAAAATAAGTCATAAATATGCTCGTCAGAGAGATTGCAATATAACCGATGAAACTGAAATAAAAGCTCTCATTGGCTTACTAATTTTATCTGGTTTGTGTAAATCTAGCCACAGAAAGCTGAAAGATTTATGGGATGAGTCTAGACTGGGTATCGCAACTTTTTAGAAAACAATGAGTTACAACCGATTTTCATTCCTACTACGATGTTTGCGCTTCGATGATGTAAATACTCGTGAGTCAAGAAAATCAACAGATAGATTTGCTCCAATCGGAAACATTTTCAATTCAATAATCATTGCAGTGACAACTACAGTCTCAATGAGAACTTTACTATAGATGAACAATTGTTGAAATTTAGAGGACGATGTAATTTTCGGCAATACATTCCAAGTAAGCCAGGGCATTACGGTGTGAAAAGTTTTGCTTTATGTGACGCAAAGACATTTTATACGTACCAATGTGAACCATATCTTGGTCGACAACCAGAAGGACCTTACAAAGTCAGCTACAAGCCAAGCGACATAGTTATCCGACTATGTGCATCCATTTTAGGTTCTGGAAGGAATCTGACTTGTGATAATTGGTATACTAGTATTCCATTAGCAGAAGAATTATTGTTAAAAAATAAAATTACCATGGTAGGTACATTGATAAAGAATAAAAAGGAGATACCCGCTGCTTTTGTTCACCAAAGAGTTGTTGGAACTTCAATTTTTGGCTTTCATCACAAATTGCCATTGACTTTGGTATCCTATTGCCCTAAACCAAAGAAAAATGTATTACTAGTATCTACATTACATGACAATAATGACAACATTATCACAACGGCTACAAATGAGCAAAAGCCAGAAATTGTTTTATTCTACAATGAGACAAAAGGGGGCGTAGACAGCCGACCAAATGTGTGGCAACTACAGTATTTCAAGGATATGTTAACGTTGGCCACTGAGAGTTTTCTTTTATATCCTGGATACGTCTGACATCAATGCAAATGTTATTTTCAATTGGAATAAGGAGCAATCGCAAAGTAACATGAAATGGTCTGAGTTTTTGGAATCATTGGATTTGAGCATGATTCAAGGCCAAATTCAAAAAAGATCTTAACAACCAAGGTTGCCCAAAGCACTCAAAAGGATGTTGCTTGCTCCTGTACCAAGCACAGAAGTAATGTCACCAGCAAAAAAGCAACGCTGTATAGTCTGTCCACGCTCTAAAGACATCAAAACGTTGAGTCAATGCAATTTTTGCAAAAAAACTATATGCCAAAAACATATGAAGTTAATTTGTAGTTCCTGTTACGAAAAATAAGAAATTTTTATTTTATTTAGTTATTTAGTCCTCATATTTGTTGTTTTGAATGAGAAAGTTTTTGTGGAAAAGTTAGAAGTAACTATTTGTTCTTGTTTTTTTTTTAGAAAGGATCTCAATATTAAGACTGAAAAAGGCTGTTTATTCTAATGTTACTAAGGCGGGTCAATAAGTCCGTGACTTTTTGAATTTCTAACCTCCTTACTGAAAAAGCAACACTACTCCTGTCAACAGGCATCTGTCAGTTGACTCCTATCAAAATTTGAACTTGCTGCGTCAGGTAGTTTGTGTTTTACAGCTATCTTTATCAGACTATCCAGTAACTTAAGGAAACAATGGAAAAAAGTGAATTTCGTGTGCTTATTAAGCATTATTTTTTGCGAAAAAAAACCATTACCAAGACCAAGGCTGCTTAGCCTGATAAATACTATGGGGACTCTGCACCATCGATTTCAATGGTAAAAAAGTGGTTTACTGAATTTCGTTGTGGCCTTACAAGCACTGAAGATGCCGAACGTCCTGGACGCCCAGTTGAGGTCTCTACACCCGAAACAATCGAAAAAAATCACGATATGGTGTTGGCCGACCAAAGATTGAAAGTGCAAGAGATTGTGGAAGCCATAGGCATCTCGCATGGCTCAGTGGTTTCAATTTTGAATGATCACTTGGGCATGAGAAAGCTTTCCGCAAGATGGGTGCCGCGTTTGCTCACAGTCGACCACAAACGCAATCGTGTAACAACTTCACAGGAAGGTTTGGCGTTGTTTAATCACAATATGGAGGAATTTTTTAACCGTGGACGAAACATGGATCCATCACAATACATCAGAGACCAAACAACAGTCAAAACAGTGTGTTTCTAAGGGTGAATCGGCGCCAAAGAAGGCCAAGGTGGGTTTGTCAGCCAATAAAGTTATGGCGACTGTTTTTTGGGATGCACGTGGGATAATCCACATTGACTATCTTCAAAAGGGAAGAGCAATTAATGGGGAATATTATGCCAACTTATTGGACCGCTTCAATGAGGATTTGAAAAAAAAACCGACCTCATTTGGCCAAGAAAAAAGTTCTTTTTCACTAAGACAATGCAAGGGTGCACACATGTGCAGTTGCCATGGCAAAAATCCATGAATTGGGCTATGAATTGCTCCCACATCTACCCTATTCTCAAGATTTGGCTCCGAGTGACTACTTCTTGTTCCCAAACCTGAAAAAATGGCTCGGTGGAAAAAGATTTGACTCCAATGATGAAGTCATCTCGCAAACAAAGGCCTATTTTGAGGACCTCGACAAATCATATTTTTTGGAAAGGATAAAAAAATTGGAGAAGCGTTGGACAAAGTGTATAGAGCTCAAGGGGGACTACGTTGAAAAATCAAATGATTTATTTATCAAAAAATCTGTGTTTTATTCCAAAAGTCACGGACTTATTGACCCGCCCTCGTATGTAGAACAGTCAAAAATTAATTATACAATTTATGTTTTCTTATTTATACACATCGTACCACCCAAAATAATTATAGGCCGGCTTAATTTCGTCAACTAATACTATATTGTATAAAATGCACTTTAAATGCGTGGGGTGGCCACAACACCACGCGAGCGCTCACGAGACTAAAAACCGCGCGAGTAATCGAGGGTTAATAACTTAATATGTTTACTGCTTTGGCACTGGTATATGGATTGATCTCCTGATTTTTGTGCGTTTGATTGTTGATTGTGTGATATTTAGTTATATATTTTAATGTTGTAATGTACATTTTTGAAAACACTGTAGACAGGCAGAGAAAAATCAACAAATTTATTTATCTATAAATTTATAGTTTTATGCGTATTCTATATAATAATTAGGTACTTGTGAATATTATATAGGTATTTATATACAATCAAATATTAGCGATGATGATTTGCCGGCTGATGGTACTGACTTTCTCACGTTGATTTCCTCGTCGCATTCCACTGGTGATAGTTTTCACAGTCTTTCACTACCTCTTGATGTTTCTCTGGAGACAGCGTTCGCATCGTTCCCTTGAAACTACAATGCTGTACACATCAATGCCCAGAGCATCCCAGCACACTATGCTGACCTCCTTGCCACCTTTTCGATAACCGCAATGTCCATGCAATACTTGTCTCTGAATCCTTCCTAAAGCCCTGTCTCCATTCAACCTTCTACTCCTTACCTGGTTTTGTCGCCATTTATAATGACAGAACTGGCAAAGGTGGTGGTGGTGTGGCTATCTTAAAAATCATCTTCCTCGATAAATCTTCCTCTGATTACTCTGAATCCTCAGAACACCTCCTGATAGAAGTGTTAATAGGTTATTTAAAATTGCTGCTTGGTGTGTTCTACTGCCCTTCTCTACATATCTACTTCGGTAAGGTTTTTTAGAAAAGTATGTCTCCACCAAAAGAATTATTATGGGCGATTTAAACACCTGTTTAGTTAATAAAGACAATCTACACTCAATCTATGCTCCAAACTCAGTTACTTAATCAACTCCGTTAATCTTAATACCCTTCCTCTTAATCCAACGCATCTCTTTCCTAACTGTGCACCTTCCTTGTTAGATCTTATCATTGTATCCTCGCCTGATTACGTAAGCGCACATAAGAAATTTAATGCCGAAGCCTTCTCCTACCATAACCTAGTCTTCCTCTCCTATAAAATTCGTTATCCTTTACCCAAACCTCGTATTGTTATGCAGCGTAACTACAACTCAATTGATACTGTTGAGCTTATGGAGGATCTTAGTGCTATTGATTAGGCTGTGGTTTATAGTGCTCCCACTGCAGATGAGAAGATGGAAGTTTTCAACGCACTCCTTATGCACGTCTTGATTAACACGCACAACACATTGATTTACACGCTCCTCTTCGACCTATTAGGTTTACTCCTGAGACACCTGCCTGCACCATGGCTTTCTGATGAGATAAAAGGTGTCATGGCCAAAAGAAATGCAGCAAATATTAGATTTAGAATGAACCCTACTGATCAGAATCGTGACAGGCTCCAAAACAGATGCAACAGATGGTGCAGATATGCACAGCGTCGCCACATTCATTCATCTGTAAGTAATGGTGATCCTGATAGGTGTGGTCATTTCTCAACTCTCTTGGTATCGGCAAAAGCAAAGTTCACCCAATCTTGATCTTGATGCTCTCAATCTTCACCTCACCACTACCTATCCCATCCTGGCCTCTTTTAAACAGCAGTCCATTATTGCTCTTTTAACCTTTCCTACACCAGATCTCCGTTTTCTCCTTTCGTTTTAAAACTGTTCCTATGCAAGAAGTTGAGAAAATCATCACAACCATTAAATATAACGCTGAGGGTGTCGATATCATAAGTCGGAGACAGAGGGCCGGCCTTTTGCCACATTTACAATTTCTCTCTCAGCTCCAGTACATTTCCCAGCTGTTGGCGCAAAGATGCAGTTATCCCTATACCTAAAGTGAAATGTCCTACGTTACCCTCTCACTTCCCACCCATTTCCATTTTTCCATTCCTATCAAAAGTCCTTGAGCGCATTGTTTATCAACAATTTAGTACCTTAATTAATTACAATGTTTGCTCAGTCCTCTCCAATCTGGTTTTCGTCCGGGGCATAGTACCGTTACTGCTATAACCAAGGTTTCTGACGATATGCGCTTTGCCATGTCTAATCAGCAACTTACTGTTTTGGCTCTACCACGACATCCTTATTGCTATGTTAGGCACGCTTCTCTTCTCTGATCCTGTGCTGGAATGATTTCCTTTTTCTTTAATCTTTTTGGGAGGAAGCAATGTATACGGGCTAATGATTTAGTATCTAGGTTAGGCGTGCCTCTGCACGGTGTTTTGTCCCCTCTTCTTTTTTCTATTTTTATCAATTTCCTTACTTCCTTTCCTGTTTCTTTCACCTCTATGCCGATGATCTCCAAATTTACACCCACGCTCCTGCTAATGACCTAAAGCCTGATTTTCGGCAATTAATAAATATCTTGGAACAATCCTTCATTGGAGTCAACCCTTGATGGTCAATCCCAACGAGTCGCAAATAATTATTGTCATTGGAGGATCGTAGCAAATTAAAGGGCCTAATTATGAAGCCCTGCCTAGTATTACTTTTGTAGTATTAGTTATATATCTAGTTTTCCTGTACAATTCCCTACATGACCCTCGCTTTCTCCCTACCTGAAGGAGTTTTTCAGTATAGTAGTGCTGACCAAAGCCGTGTGTTACGCTCTGAGTACAGCAATAAAGTTATTATAACATTAACTAAGTCCGGTTACTTTTCGGATTCTTTTGCCGTGAAGGCTATGTACCTGTGGAATGACCACATTATATTCGAGTCAAAGTCACTTGCTGCAAGTTGAAGCTACATCTAAGGAACAAAGTCTCTTGCTAAATTAACCGTTAATTTATATTTATTTATAATAAATGACATGTAAGCTTATAATATCTTTCTTATAAAATATTACGTATTTAAAATCGAATTGCAGGCTTTTGCTCATTATAATTTACGATATAAAAGTTATTATTCTTGCAATTACTTGTTTTTATTATCCTTGTCTTTTTTCTTGTTACCCAGTTATTTGCTTAATTTACCTATTTACCTCTTCTATCCTGCAGGGTTGCCTGGAAGAGATCGCTTATAGCGATAAGGCTGCCCTTACCCACATTTAGTTATGAGTTTAGTTTCTAGTAAAATGATTGTACCTACTTTAATGTGAGCAATAAAGTTTATATCTATATATCTATCTTAATGGAGTTGTTCCAGGAATGATTGTGATGTTAATGGATGCACGGTTGGTTTTATCCTGAATTTCTTTAGATTCATCAGCATCCAAGGAGTAGTTTGATGTTTATTCACCGGGATCAGTCGGCAGAGTTAAAGGTGCAATATCTTGGCTTCAGATGTAGTTATAATGGTGAAAACATTTGTGACAACCTTTGAGGTTCTTCATATCTCGTTCTTCATATTATGTATAACACTTGTTTACCAGAATTTATTGTATATAATTAATTTAAACAAAAAAATTTAATGAGCTGATGTTAGATTGTGTTTTGACAAATGTCAAAAAAAAGAGAAAAAGAAAAGGTATGTATTAAAATGTATTAATAATAATTTAACAAATATCACTAAAAAGGTAAAAATTATTATTTTTATACAAAAAATTAAACTGACTTCCAAAGTAAAAATGCATAAAAATGTATGAAATAAAACTCATTTTCTAAATAAATGCCTGTTATTTGGCTAAAAATCTAACTATTTCTCTACTCAATAATTTTTTCCTTTTTAGTGATATTTGTTAAATTATCATTAATACATTTTAAGAATGTCTAATTGACAAAGTGCAAGTCATATGGTATTGTCTTGGCATCACTATACATGAAAATGTTTTTGGTGCGATGTGGCTTTTCTATCAACTTTGACTGGCAAATCATGTACTTCAACCCTAACACTCAGCACTTTCCGCAGTTGTAAGTGGCTTCGATCATAACCCAAATCTTCTCCTATTAAAGGAAGTAAGTTTCTTAAAGTTGGTGCCTGACCACTGAAAATGATGTAGGTATTAGAATATAATATTACAACAATAACTAAAATATTTATTTATATCTTTTGTTAATTAAAAATGAACACTAAAAAAATTTGCGTTAGCTGCAGTTTCCTTACTGTATAAACAAAGATTATTTTCGGATATCACACAAGTAGAAATCATCTAACTGTTTTTTGAGTCTACCTTTTCTATGCTTTCCAGGAGTCCAAATAGTTCCGAAGCCAGAAGACAAGACAGGAACATTAGATGCAAAATGGGTATTTACAAGGAAGGATACAGGAAGAGAAACGATATGTAAGGCTAAACTAGTAGTACGAGGTTTTCAACAAGAAGAGAAATTTGATGATGTTTACTCGCCCGTGTTAAAGTTACAGACGTTAAGGATATTGTTATCTGTAGCTGCTCAACGTGATTATCATTTAAGTCAGATGGATGTGAAAGGAGCATTTTTATATGGGAATATAGAAGAGGAAGTATACATAAAACCACCAGATGGTATGAAAGTGCAACAAGGATTTGTACTGAAACTAAAGAAATCACTATACGGTTTAAAGAAATCTCCTAAATACTGGTATGAAAAGTTTAATAACACAATTATATCATATGGTTTTAAACGTTCAAATAATGATTATTGCTTATATTACATAAAAGATATATACTTACTATTGTATGTCGACGATTTGCTTATACTAGGCTCAAACTTAAATAAAATAGAAGATTTAAAACAATTTTTGAAAACTAAATTTAAAATGAAAGATTTGGGTAGCAATAATTTAATGTACCTTGGGATATCGATTAGAAAGACCTATTGGAATAACTATTGATCAAACTAAATATTTAACAAGTGTTCTTGAACGTTATAATATGAATGAGTGTAAGGGATGTGAAACACCAATGGATGCAAATTATAAATTTGATGAGAATGGAGATATTGATTTATCATATGAAAAACAATGTCGATCATTGATAGGGTCACTTATGTATGTTACTGTCGGTTCAAGGCCAGATTTAGCGGCATCTGTTTATTATTTAGGTAGATTTCAATCTAGACCAAATATTGAGCTCTGGAGATCTCTCAAACGTTTGCTAAGATATGTAAAATATACAATTAATTTTGCATTGTTGTATACTAAAGATGATTGTAACATGCCTTTATTAGGGTATGCAGACGCTGATTGGGCTAGAGATTTAGACAGAAAATCGACATCAGGATATATGTTTAAAATTTTTAATAATACTGTTGTATGGAAGTCTAGGAAACAAAGTACCGTTGCCTTAAGCACAACTGAAGCGGAATTTGTATCATTATGTGAATGTATTATGGAAGCTTGTTGGATGTTAAAATTACTTGCTGATTTAAATATTAATGTTAAAAATGTAACTATTTATGAAGATAATCAAAGTACTATTAAAGCTATTAAAAATCCTGATCAGAAAAGGCTTAAGCACATGGATGTTAAATATAATTTTATAAAACAGAAAGTAGAAGAAAATATTGTTACTGTAAAGTATATTAATACTAAAGAACAGATTGCTGATATCTTAACTAAACCTTTGTCTAAGAATATTTTTAAAAATTTAGTTTCTAAATTAAGTTTGTGTTCTATAAATGTTTAAAGTTAAAACATTATTATTGTGTTAGAGTTTGAGTATGTATATTAAAATGTATGTATAAAATGTATGTAAATGTATGTATATTTAAAGTTCAAAGTTAGTTATTTACTTTTGTAAATGTTGAGGAATTTAAGTTTAATAAATTTAAATGTAAGTTGTTGTGTATCTTTGTAAAAGAAATGTTTGTGTTGAGGAAGAGTGTTGAGATAGCAACACAAATATTTCTTTATAATCTGTAGGATAGACTTTTTTGTTATCTGTGGTTTATGAAAACTACTTCTTCCTTCCGGTAAAAAAATGGCTTTCTAGAATGATGTGCTAGGTATGTTAGAAATAAGTAAAAGTAATAAAAGTGAGTTGTTTCAAGTTAATGCAATTTAATTACAAGAGCATTCTTCTAAAACACAGATATTCCAATAGTAAATAAAAAAACTTGACGACGAATTTCCAATCATTCATGCATTGTTGCATGCATTCACACTACTTGTGTGAACTGAAACAGTGTAGGTCTAGGTATCCATACTATGAAAAATGCGAGTAACAAAATGTATTCGTGTGTAACGTATCCTTACTCGGTAAAAGATGGCGCACTCGTCACGCAGTACCAAATACATTCGGTTTGTTACAGGCTTAAGGCCCGTATTACTAAACCGTTGTCGAACTCGTTCTCAAGACCTTTCTTAGCTGAGATGGTATCAAGTTACGATTAGCTACTTTTTTAGATTAGCTTAGCTAGCTGATTAGCTTATTAAATACTCGACATTGGCAGAATGGTGCAAAATCTTCACAACCGCGATTGCCAAAAAATTAGAAGAAGTATCAACAAGCGTCTTTATTTTATGTTGAGTATGTAATGTAAATTCTGAGTTTGTTTAATCGTAAGTACTTAGATTTTAATTTACATAATTGTAAGACAAAATAAAAAGTGTGTGTCAGCTCCGACGCAAGACTGGAGTTTACTCTAAAAAGTAAAATTTTGTGTGCAATGCAAAGCAACTAGCGATCGATTTGAGTTCAAAAATTCGCGCCATGTGAAAAAAAGTGAAAGGTGCGCAGAATAGGTTGCGCACGAAAACGTAACGAGGTCATTCGTTCAGCAGCTTTTACTCGGCTTATAATACGGGCCTAAAATTGTGTTAATTGAAGTTTTGTTGGGGAAAACAATGTGTGTCATTGTTGTTTTTGTACCTCCTTTATAAATTTTTTTGTTATTTTTGGTTCTTAGTGTGTAATATTGGTAGAATATTGACCTTAATAAATTCGTAAACAAGTGTGGACAAGTGGTACAACTTCAAAAAGCATGCTATCAAGGAGGCAATACAAAATGGCATGTAAAGCCACTGAACTTTCAGTAAAGCGTTTAACACTATAATAAATCGACTGACTTGACTCATTGGCTACAATGACTATTTATTTGGACTTTTACTAGACTTATTCTTCTTCTTCTTCTTTTGGCATAGCCTCCCCTGTAATAGGCGTTGCCAAAATAAAGTGATGGAGTAGATGTTCGTTCGTTCGTTCAGATTAATGATTTTAAACTGTACCACTATTACAAAAAAAAATGTGTTTGTCCATTGGGTTTATTTTGATCATGGAGAATAGAGGTAAGGAGTCCATCTCCATACATGAAGTATCCGTAAAATATTGTTAAATAGGGGGCGTTACAGACGCAAGAGTGTAAAGCGGCAAAATTTAAACGCATAATTAAATCTTGGGATCTTCTTCGGTTTTATATATAAAATATTTTCGACTATACGAGTAATATGAACGATTTACTGAAATAACTACTAAAAACTAGTCATAGTCATCAAAAATTCTAACTTCATAGCACTTTCATAGCACCTTGACACTCTAGCGCCATTATGGCCAGTTCTAGAACTATTATTTAATTACTTTTGTCGGACTTTTTTTAGCTTTTCTGCCTTAGAGAGATGGTACTCCTTACCAGTGTTGCCAACTTGGCAACTTTGTAGCTAGATTTGGCAACTTTTTGTTGTCAGGCAGCTACATTTTTTAAAAACTTGTAGCTAAAGTTTTTAGCTACTTTTTCTAGCAACTTTTGGTTTTGAAATTTTTTTATATGCTTACAGTGGTAAAAATTTTATCCCCGAAAATAAAATACTTACTAGTAGCTAAAAACAACTACCAGAGTGAGCCAGATGACGTTTCATAGACTTTGGCAAACGAGTCTTGTCCACTAGAAATGGCGGCAATTTTAAAAATCTTCATATATCAACGTTGTGTCTTCGTATGAAGCTATGTTTAATCCTCGTATTCGTGTACTTTTTTTACAAAAATAGGTTATATGTTCGAAACAGAAATAGCTAAACATTCATTTGATTCTGAGACATTAAATGCAATAAGACAACACTGTGTTACATTTTTAAAGCGCCTGGTTGCTGAATTACAACAAAGGCTTCCAGATAATTATAAGCAATTAGAATCCATGCAATAACTAAGTCCTCAAGAAGCAGTAAAACCAGTCAAAACGTATGATATTATGAACCTTGCTGAAGTTTTAGGATTAGAACCGGAAAAAATACATAAAATAATGCAGCAGTGGTATAATCTTCATTATTTTAAATGGGTCTCACAAGAAATTGTACCGTTTTGGGTGGAAGTCAAAAAGTTTAAAAATGCTTCTGGGGATAATATATTTGAAGACATAAGCGAGCTAGCAATAGCATGTCTCACACTTCCCCATTCAAATGCTGAGGTAGAACGATTATTCTCCAAAATCAATATCATTAAAAATAAACAGAGGAACAAAATGAGTTTAATAACTCTTAATTCTATCCTCTGTGTAAGAGACTCACTACGCAAAAAGGGCCAATGCTGTCACAACAGCTACGTGTTACCAAAATCGGTACTGCAAAAAATGGGTACTAAGGATAAATATTCCAAATCAATCGCAGTTACCATAGATGAAGCCTCTCAACCTTTGACATCTTCCTAATTTAATAATAACTTTGTTTTATATATTATATAATATATATTTACTGTGTAATTTTGATAAAGAATAGCTGATTTAATGAAAAAATGTGTTTTATTTCGTGAATTAACATCTTAAAATTTATTGAGAAATTTAGCTACTTCCTAGCAACTTTTTAGTTTGAAAAAAAATATACCCAATCTAGCAACTTTCTATTATATGTCTAGCTGCAAGCCTTAGGTGGGAGTTGGCAACACTGCTCCTTACTTCTATTCTCCATGGTTTTGATCATAGACGTAGGATTATTATTTGATGCATTGACTTTTCAGTATGTAAAATAATGCACCTTTTTAGTTTATTGTAATGGAAGCCATAAAACTATTGATATAGTTCCTACACTAATGCATTTCGCAATCCTTGTGCGTGCCTCTTGTGTTTGTCAAAAGAATACAATAGGTACACAAAACAAATCTTAGTATGTAGGTACCTATACTAATATTAATTTTTGATGTTATTAGATCTTCACAAATGTTAATAAAAAAATATTTAATTTATTAAATTATTAGGAATGATATATTCTATAAGACTGGTACATTAATAATGAATTAAACTGTCTATTAGGCCATGGGGTGCTGCTGCTGCAAAACTAAAGAACCAGCGGAGCCTGGCTACACAAGTGCTCCAATACAACCTCCTGCCAATGTTGCCAATGATGTTCAAATCAATATTCCTAAATTTGTGGAGTCCCAAGTTGTTGATCAGCTTGTGTTGGAGATGCTATATGTTGCTGCGTCAAGGACAGATACGTATGTTCCTTTTCTTATATTTGTGACATTAACTTGCTTAAGTATTATATTACCCTTCTTAAATGTTTTCGATTTAATCCTATGAACAGACATAAATTGATCAATGAAATTTGTTGTAAAATGTGTTGTGTAAAAAAAATTGAAATATTTTAAACTTACTAGAGGTCGCTCTGTGGTCAAAATTTGCCCATAATAATTCATATAATTTTACTAAAAAGGTTTAACTTTTTTAGGTTTCTTTTGCCTCTTAGATAGAATTTGGCTTTCAGGCTTTCATCTCATAGTGTAGTCTGTTTACTCAATTTTTATTTAGTCTTTTCAGTGTGTTGCTTAGGTATCTGTTGTTATTTGCAGTTGGAATTTTTTATTTTTTTTATTATTAATTTTTATTTATACACTGGCAGACACAAACTGCATAATAGTGCAAGAACACATTCAATAAAATTTTATTACGAAATATGCAACTTTTCACATTTATTGGTATTGGAAATTAACGGCTGGTTTATAAACACAAAAACAAAATCAAATTTAAATATGGTACTGTCACAAGAGAAAGAAAAAATTCTATAGAAGAAATCTTGTCAATTTACTAAAGATTAACTCGTTACGTTAATGTTGTGATTGATGGTTATTTTTTTGTTTTTTACATGTTGAATTATCGTTACTAATTGTTTAATTGCTAGTCGTGTTTTCATTTTAAACACGTTTTTCTCTCACGAATATGGACGTATCGTCCGAAAAACCGCACAAATTCTTGCTCTAGTACTAGTACTAGCTCTAGACCAACGAACAGTTGCTGCAGATTTAAATGTAAAGCAGTCTACGGTTTCCTGAGCTTACAGAAGGTTATGGAGACAGTTCATACAAAAGAAGATGTGGAACCGGCAGAACTCGGGTGACAAAGTCTTGTGACCACAGGTTTATCGTGACAACTTCGGAATCTACGGTCTATTGCGAAATCGGTTTTTAATGTCTATAAGCATTCAAAATGAGCTCCACCAGGTACGTGACGTAGCAGTTAGTGCACGAACTATAAGAAGAAGGCTAAAAGAGCGACATATCACACGTTTCAGACCCGCAAATGGACCAAAATTGTCTGCAGCTCATAGGCAAACTCGACTAAGATTTGCTCGTGAACCTTAAATCGGACTGAAGAGCAATGGGCTCCATATTATTCACTGATGAGTGTAAAACTTGTTTCTACTGTGCTGATGGTCGCAGACTAGTCTACCATAGACGAGGAGAGCGATATGGTCAAAATTACATTGAGAAGAGGGTTCCATTTTATTGGATTTATAGGCTAAAACTTCATTCTGATGCAGGATAATGATCGTCCGCAAGCAGGGAGACAAGTTGAGCAATACTTTACTCAGTTTGAGATTCGTTCCATGGATTGGCCAGCACTTAGCCCGGACTCTATCCGATAGAACATGTGTGGGACAACCTATAAAGAGCTTTATTTACAAGAAATCCAGTCCCAACAACGGTTGCGGAGCGCAGAGTTGCATTGTCACAAGAATGGGACAATACTCCATAAGATCTTGAATCAGTTATTAGGGCAAGAGGAGGTAATACACCTTATTAAAAACAAAAAAAACTTTCTTTTTGTAGTATTGTAAAATTTTCATAATAAAGTTTTTATTTTGTTCACTGTTTCATTCCAAAAAGCTGCAAAAGGAGTAATTTGATTATTTTAGTGAGAAATGTTGTGACCTATACACACATGAATTAATTTTTTTATCAGATTAAGAACCAGTCTTATCATTATCATTGAAATAAATCAAAATAGTTTTCTCTAATTATATATAATGAAAGTTATCTTGCACTATGATGCAGTTTATGTGTCCGCCAGTGTATTTTCTGATATTGAATGGAGAACTTACAAGTGTGACATCATCGGCTAACCGTGTGACCGTCAAGCACCATGAATTCGATTTTACACCCTTAGATTTTCATACCCCGGGCTTATATATGAAAATACTTTAAACGAGACGATCTTGTATATATTGTTTAACGACCTTTGTGGCTCAGTGGTTCAGCGCGTTGGTACTCAACAAAAGGAACAAAAAGTTTTTCTGTGTTCCTGGGCCATGCATGTGTATTAAATATGTGTATAATATAATAAAAATCATAAATATATGTATAGTATAAAAGTATTAAATATACTTCCCGTTTTCTGGTACCTGTAAAACAAGTTCTTCGGATACTTGGAGATTTCTACCCACTGAAAACCCCTCGGTGGTCTATTGGTGAACTCTGGGATCTCATCTGAACTACGCCAGTGCAAGTTCTTTGGATACTTAGCACGGGGCCAGATTGACGTTGTGTGAAGTGATCTTAGATATTTATTTATATAACCTGTATCTCGACAACGGCAAACAAAATTAATGTGCAATGTCTGCAGGGAGTTTTGGGAGAGAAAAGTCGATTTAGCTAGGTCTTATCCCTTAGAAACTACGCATTTTAGCTTTAGACGTCTATAAATTTTGTCATGCAACCATATATCAATAATTTCAACTCTCTTACGACAGTCTGATTGGCAGCTTGGTATGCGTACCTACGTATAATTTAGGCATTGTTTGGAAATTCGGAATGTGGTGGGTTCGAATCCCGGTAAGATTAATATTTTTGTGATCAAAAATGTCTGAAATTTTGCTATTGCTAAAATTATATTCGTGTTCAACATCATCACTATAATATATTTATTTAATGCTTACTGCTACATTTTGTTCCGTCGACTATTACAATAGATAATAATAATTATTTAATAATATTGTATCTGTAATAATGGGTAAATACCACGGCCTCTCGGAAAACTGGCATAAAAGAAGGCTTGAGTTTGTTTTGCCGAGAGAGTGAGAATAGCGGGGCTTTTTTTGTATTTAAAACTTTCTTCAAATGTAATAAAAAATAATAATAATGTGTTAATAAGTTATATTTAATAACTAAAAAGATAAAATATATTATTTTTTCACAAAAAATTAAAACCAACTTCCAAAGTAAAAATGAGCAAAAAAGTATGAAATAAAACTTATTTCCTAAATAATTCCTCTTTTAAATTCTTAGCCGAATTTAAAATATTTCTCTACTCAATCTTCATAATTTTGATGTCGGTACCAGCCAACTTGAATGTGAGTTCTATATTTTTTTTAAACAAGAAATTAAACCGACTTCCAAAAAAAGGCACAAAAGAGTATGAAATAAAACTTATTTTCTAAATAATTTCCTTTTTAAATTCGGCTAAAATTTTAACTATTTCTCTACTCAATCTTCCTAATTTTGATGTCTGTAATAGCCCAAACTATATCCTATGATATTTTATAGAACTCACATTCAAATTAGCTGGTACCGACTTCAAAATAAGGAAGATCGAGTAGAGAAATAGTTTAAATTTTAGCCGAATTTAAAAAGCGAGTTATTTAGAAAAAAGTTTTATTTCATACTTTTTTGTGCATTTTTAATTTGGAAGTCGGTTTTAATTATTTGCTTAAAAATAATATTTTTTCTCTTTGTAGTTTAATATATTATATGTATTATTATGAACACATTGATATCAGTGCACAAAACTCTGATGAGTAGTGAGTACCGAATTCATCATAATAATAATATTATGTTGGTGTTTCTTGTGAAGATGGTGGTGATGATGATGACGATTACTGTAAGTGGTATGATGGTATATGCTTGCACTTCTACAATGCCGGGAATCCCCAAACATATTGTATCTATAAGGACTCAGGAGTTCTGTTTAGTACTTTTGGATTCTGGGTATACTTTGGTACAAAAGCTCACTTTTTGGTAACATATGCTTGGAATACTTCAGAAAAAGTCGAAATCAGTAGGTATATGTGTCCATATAAATTTCGAAGAGCTCCCTCGATTCCTCATGGATCCCATCATCAGGTCACCACTGGTAAAAACGGGACCAACTTGGGATTATACCCTTTACATGAAAAAAGGATTTTGAAAATCGGTCCACAGACGGCGGAGTTATCGTTGAACATACAAAAAAAGATAGCCCAAAAAATTCAAATCGGTTCAGCCCTTTGGAGGACCGTCAAAAATACACATAATAATACATAATCCCACGGGAACACTGTATATTTTTGGTATAAATAGTAGATTATGTGTTAGTCCAAAGCATAAACCACTAACTGAACTGATTTTAATGAAAGTTGAAACTTCATTAAAATCAGTTCACCCTTTAGCCGTAAAAGACAGTAAAAAATACACACAATATTACATTACTAAGGCGGGTCAATAAGTCCGTGACTTTTTGAATTTCTAACCTCCTTACTGAAAAAGCAACACTACTCCTGTCAACAGGCATCTGTCAGTTGACTCCTATCAAAATTTGAACTTGCTGCGTCAGTTAGTTTGTGTTTTACAGCTATCTTTATCAGACTATCCAGTAACTTAAGGAAACAATGGGAAAAAGTGAATTTCGTGTGCTTATTAAGCATTATTTTTTGCGAAAAAAAACCATTACCGAGACCAAGGCTAAGCTTGATAAATACTATGGGGACTCTGCACCATCGATTTCAATGGTAAAAAAGTGGTTTACTGAATTTCGTTGTGGCCGTACAAGCACTGAAGATGCCGAACGTCCTGGACGCCCAGTTGAGGTCTCTACACCCGAAACAATCGAAAAAATTCACGATATGGTGTTGGCCGACCGAAGATTGAAAGTACAAGAGATTGTGGAAGCCATAGGCATCTCGCATGGCTCAGTGGTTTCAATTTTGAATGATCACTTGGGCATGAGAAAGCTTTCCGCAAGTCGACCACAAACGCAATCGTATAACAACTTCACAGGAAGGTTTGGCGTTGTTTAATCACAATATGGAGGAGTTTTTGCGCCGTTTTGTAACCGTGGACGAAACATAGATCCATCACAACACACCAGAGACCAAACAACAGTCAAAACAGTGGGTTTCTAAGGGTGAATCGGCGCCAAAGAAGGCCAAGGTGGGTTTGTCAGCCAATAAAGTTATGGCGACTGTTTTTTGGGATGCACGTGGGATAATCCAAATTGACTATCTTCAAAAGGGAAGAACAATTAATGGGGAATATTATGCCAACTTATTGGACCGCTTCAATGAGGATTTGAAAAAAAACCGACCTCATTTGGCCAAGAAAAAAGTTATTTTTCACCAAGACAATGCAAGGGTGCACACATGTGCTCCCACATCCACCCTATTCTCCAGATTTGGCTCCGAGTGACTACTTCTTGTTCCCAAACCTGAAAAAATGGCTCGGTGGAAAAAGATTTGACTCCAATGATGAAGTCATCTCGCAAACAAAGGCCTATTTTGAGGACCTCGACAAATCATATTTTTTGGAAGGGATAAAAAAATTGGAGAAGCGTTGGACAAAGTTTATAGAGCTCAAGGGGGACTACGTTGAAAAATAAAATTATTTATTTATCAAAAAATCTGTGTTTTATTCCAAAAGTCACGGACTTATTGACCCGCCCTCGTATCTCTCGGGAACACCTTTCCTTTTTGGGATAAAAAATTAAAACCGACTTCCAAAGTAAAAATGCACCAATAAGTATTAAGTAAAACTTATTTCCTAAATAATTTATTACATAGTAATCAATTCGGGTTTACTAAAGGTCGAACTACATCAGTCTCTTTGCAGCATATTTGAGGCCTGGGAGGGAATCGCGTGATGCACTTGGTGTCTTTTGTGATCTATCAAAGGATTCGACTGTGTCGAGCATGCTTACATTAGAAAATTATATCATTATGGTATAAGGGACACGGCACTTAAACTTTTAAGTTCCTATCTTAAAAATAAAACGGAGAGAGTGGAAGTAAATTCTACGCTGGGACTAAAATGAACTAGGTGTCCCACTACTAGTGGCCCACTAGGGTCCATTTTATAATATCTATAATATAATATCTATGGACGCTTACCACCACGTCAATTTGGCCCCGTACTAAGTATCCGAAGAACTTGTGTTACAGGTACCAGAAAACGGGAAGTATATTTGATACTTTTATACTTTACATATATTTAGGATTTTTACTATATTATACATATATTTAATACATATCTATGACCCAGAAACACAGAAAAACTTTTTGTTTCTTCGGCGAGATTCGAACCCACGATATCCGGCTTAAGCACCAACGCGCTGAACACTGAGCCACAAAGGTCGTCATAATTTTAGGTCCGTTTCTTTTTCTAAGCTATAGAAATGACCCTCCTTATCTAATTAAAGATAAGCATGAGATAATACTTTTTGCTGATGACACTACAAATTTTTAATGTGAAGCGACGATAATCAAATTACGACGAGGTAAATAGTGTTATCTCCAAAATAGTACATTGGTTTAGTGTTAATAATTTACTTTTAAAATCCAATTAAACAAAATGTTTAAAGTTTAGCCTGCCAAATGTTAGGCAGCCACAAACCAATGTACTATTAAACGATGAGAAAATGAACTTATATATATACGATTAATAAACACCATTGTACTTCTAGGAATAACACTAGATTGTAAATTACAGTGGGGTCCCCATATTGCAAATCTGGCAGATTGGCTCAGTTCTGAAACGCTGCGGACATTAACACAATATTTGTGTTGCAAAGCGAGCATTATAAATAGAACGTATAGTTCTATTTATTAGGTCTTTACCTATGAAATTGCCGTTTTGTATGAAAAAATTTAAACTACTTTTTTAAATGTATTTTTATTTGTATTAATCGAAGTAATCACCCATGCAATCAATGCATCTTTGCCAACGCAGTGGCAGTTTATTGATGCCCTTCTTAAAGAATTCAGCTGGACGGGAGGCAACAAATTATTCAAAGGCATTTTGTACTGCCTCTCAGGTATTGAATTTTTTTCCCGCCAAGAAGTTATCCAAATTCTGGAAAAAGTAGTAGTCTGTAGGCGCAAGGTCTTATGAGTAGGGCAGGTGACGGAGATCTTCCAAACCCAGTTCTTGCAACTTGGAGACCGTCTGCTGTGCAGTATGAGGTCGCACGTTGTCGTGCAGGAGCAGCGGAGACGAGCGATTGACCAATGCTGGTTGGAGATGTGCCAGCTTCTCCATCATTGTGTTCAGTTCTTCACAGTATACATCTGCAGTAATGTTCACCCCGTTTGGTAAGAAGCTGTGATGAATCACACCGGCGCTAGACCACCAAACAGTGACCATTACTTTTCTAGGGGTAAGTTTTCGTTTAGGGCATTGTTTATGTGCTGAACCAGGATCTAACCAACTTGCTGAGCGCTTGCGGTTATCAAATAGAATCCATTTTTCATCGCAGGTAACAATGCGGTTCAAAATTCCTTCATTTGTGTGTCTGTTGAGCAGTGCAAGGCACGTCTCAACGCGTACTTTGCGCTGGCGATCATTGAGTTCGTGGGGCACCCATTTGTCAAGCTTTTTTACCTTGCCAATTAGACGCAAATGGGCCAATATTGTTTTGACGCTAACGTTGAAAGCTGCTGCTAATTCAGCCGTAGATTTTGTATCATCAGCTTCCACAATCGCCTTTAATTCGTCATTGTCGACCAAAGTCTTCGGACGACTGCGAGGTTCATTTTTCAGGTCGAAATTTCCAGAACGGAAGCAAGCAAACCAATTACAGGTGGTGCGTTGGTTTGTAGTGTTAGCTCCGTAAACGTCGTTGATGTTGCGTGCCGCTTGTGCCGCGTTGCTGCCACGACGGTACTCATATTCCATAATTACTCGAATTTTTAACGTATCCATGATGACGAAAAAGATTGAAATGCGATGAAAATGTAACACTAATCAAGAAACAAATGACTACTTTTGGAAAAAGAATTCCATGTTTTTAAAATAAAATTAATTTGAAATTAGAATTCTTAGCCAAACAAAAAATATTTTGATTTGAAATGGCCAGTACTGCAGAACGGCAATTTCATAGGTAAAGAAAGACCTATTATAATATGTCACGTTTTGAATCTGTGAGAGATAAGATAAAAGAAATAGGTATTCTGAACGTCGCTTCTCAATACATTTTGGACAATGTGTTGTATGTTTGAAAAAATCTTAATCATTTCAAAAAGAAAAGCGACAACTATTCTAGGAATACTATAAATAACAACAAGTTAGTAATATCAGTGATCGGACTTAGCGAAGTAAGTAAATCGTTTAAAGCTTCATGTATACGCCTTTACAATAGAATCCCAGAATACGTTCAAAATCTTACCATTAATAAATTTAAAAAGTTGTTAAAGAACATTTGTGTGCTAAAGCTTATTATAAAGTTAGTGATTTCAGTGACGACGTTGGGAATAAGATGGCCCCCTGCATGGCTACTTGTATGTACTTAAGTATGTTCTATGTACTTATATAGATTATAGACTTCAGTTATATAAACAACGTGTTCCGCTAAATATGCCGGCATATTTAGCGGAACACAAGAAAAAGGTCCATAATAAAAAAATATGGTTTTATTTTAAAATCTACTTACTACACTTCTTTTGTTATTTAAAGTTTCATTTGTTTTACTTAAAATGTGATCACATTAAGAACAGATTTTGCGAGTAGTAAGCGACGTGTCATCAGCCGTTAAGACTATCCCGTTTTTTCCATTAATAAGGTATGGTAGGTAATTTATATAGACCAGAAAAAGAAAGGGTCCTAAAATGGATCCTTGTGGGACCCCATCTCAATTTTGGTACCTGTGGATCTTTTTCCATTTATCTCAACCTTCTGAGTTCTATTTGATAAATAAGATTTGAAGAGGACGAGTGCTGGTCCCCTTATTCCATATTGGCATAATTTCCTGATCAACGTTGTGTGCTGCACGCAATTAAATGCCTAAGAGAGATCACAAAAGACTGCTAGAGCATCCTGAGGCCCCTTCCAAGCTTCAAAAATATAACTAATCAGATGAATGCCTGCATCTGTTGTAGAGCGACCCTTCGTAAAACCAAATTGTTTATTATGTGTGTAAAATGTTATTTATGTTAAAGTGTGCTAGTAGCTGATTTAGTATTATTTTTTCATATATTTTACTTAGTGTTGGTAAAATAGATATAGGTCGGAAGTTAGATGGATCCGACTTATTACAAGATTTAAACAGGGGTAAAACTTTACTGTTTCATTAGATCAGGAAATACACCACTTTTTATACAATCATTGAAAATAGTTGTTAAGTAAGGTCCGATAATATCGATTATAGATTTAATATCTTTCATTCTTAATATTTAATTATAAAAAAAAAAAAAATCGCATAATTATTCAGCGGTTACAAAATATAAACTTGATTTTTCCCGCGACTTCGCTCGCGTAGTAGTACAAAGCTAAATTTTGTATTGTAAGCTGATTTAAAAAAAATACATAAATACACAATAAAACTTGATATCCAATAGCTATCCAATAGCTGCACTAAAATATATCCATTTATCTCAAAATTTTTTTTAAGATGTAAAAATATTACGATGTAGAGCGCCTTAATTACAAAACAGGCAATGTGAAAAATAAATATCTATGAACGTGAAAAAATGTGTTGGTTTTTAGGGTTACGTATACGATTGTCGATATTATTGATATATTGTTGCACGACGAAAGAAAAAACATAAGATTGACAACAGAATGAATAATAATATATATGTACATATAATTATTATTTTGTTTGTTTGTAAAGTGTATTTAATTATATCAATTATTATAATTAATTCTAATCCTAATAAATAAGTCCTTCACCACGAGTATTACATGTATTCAGCAAATTTCGTTTATAATTCAGGCGTTGTATCGATTTATTTTAAATAAATAATATAATATTTACAATACATATGATGTTGCCGAAGAGACTATCGGTTAAAATAACTTATGTCAGAAACTAAAACAAGGTATTTGAAATTGTAATTTTTTTGGTGTTAGATAACCGAAGTTTCATGTGGAAGGCTATTGGATATCAAGTTTTATTGTGTATTTATGTAATTTTTAAAAATCAGCTTACAATACAAAATTTAGCTTTGTACTACGCGAGCGAAGTTGCGGGAAAAATCAAGTTTATATTTTTAAACCGCTAAATAATTATGCGAAATACATTTTTTTAAAATATTATTAAATATTAAGAATACTGCAGATTTATGGGGCCTATCAATGAAAGATATTAAATCTATAATCGATATTATCGGACCTTACTTAGCAACTATTTTCAATAATTGTATAAAAAGTGGCGTATTTCCTGGTCTAATGAAACAGTAAAGTTTTACCCCTGTTTAAATCTAGTAGTAAGTCGGATCCATCTAGCTTCCGACCTATACCTATTTTACCAACACTAAGTAAAATATATGAAAAAATAATACTCAATCAGCTACTAGCACACTTTAACATAAATAACATTTTACATAATAAACAATTTGGTTTTACGAAGGGTCGGTACGAACTATGCCACTATGGAATAAGGGGACCAGCACTCGTCCTCTTAAAATCTTATTTATCAAATAGAACTCCGAGGGTTGAGATAAATGGAAAAAGATCCACAGGTACCAAAATTGAGATGGGGTCCCTCCCACAAGGATCCATTTTAGGACCCTTTCTTTTTCTGGTCTATATAAATGACCTACCATACCTTATTAATGGAAAAAACGGGATAGTCTTATTGGCCGATGACACGTCGCTTACTTTTATATATTATATTTATATATTTTATATATTATATATTTTAATGTGTATATTGTAGTTCGTACATTCCGCAGTACGCCAACCGCATATTATAATAATATTTTTTCATTTTATTATTTTTATTATTATTATTTATTATTTATTATTTAAACAATCCATGAAAAAGGCACAAGTTGTATTTATGTCGTAAATATTAGTGCAGATTATTAAAAAAATGGCTAAAATAAAATACGGAGAGCAAAATAGCAAAGATGTGAAAATATGTAGTGATATATTATTTAAAAAAAAAGAAAGATAGGAAATATATTTATTTTGTAATAAGATTTGAACCTAGACGCTTACGCTTTGCCCCAGGTGGGCAAAAAATTGCGAGGCTATGAAGCACATTACGAAATTGTCGAAATTACGCTTTTGTACGTTATAGACACATCACTTTGACGTAATTTGCGTAAAGCACCCCGTAGTTACGGGGGCGGCACGTCCCCCACTCATCTCCTTCACCCCTTCGAATAATTCATAGTTGTCGACTCGCCTTAAAGAATATGAATAATGTATCCACACTTTCTGAACGTCGGTCTACATAATGCCTACCACCGGTTCGGAAATCAACCCCGCGAGAAGAACCGGCGTAAGAAACTCGCACGGGGCGTATTGTAAAGGCGTATACATGAACCTTTAAACGATTTACTTTGCTAAGCCTGATCACCGGTATTT
This sequence comes from Phengaris arion, assembly GCA_963565745.1. NCBI lineage: Eukaryota > Metazoa > Arthropoda > Insecta > Lepidoptera > Lycaenidae > Phengaris > Phengaris arion. The sequence continues at coordinate 17,213,453 of OY751437.1, forward strand.
CTAACTTTTTCTTAATAGTATTTCTACAATGGTTGTCGCTTTTCTTTTTGAAATTATTTAGATTTTTTCAGACATACAACACATTGTCCAAAATGTATTGTTCTTCTGTTGAGAAGCGACGGTCAGTATACCTATTTCTTTAAACTTATCTCTCAAAGATTCAAAACATGACATCCTATAAATAGAACGTATAGCTCGCTTCTGCAGCACAAATATTGTGTTAATGTCCGCAGCGTTTCCCCATAGAAGGATACCGTATGACATTATACTATGAAAATAAACTAGTCGCGTTGTGTCCTCATCGGAAATATCTCTAATTTTTTTGACTGCATATGCTGCAGAACTGAGCCTATCTGCCAGATTTGCAATATGGGGACCCCACTGTAATTTACAATCCGGTGTTATTCCTAGAAATACAGTGGTGTCCACTAAGTTAATTTTCTCATCGTTTAATAGTACATTGGTTTGTGCCTGCCTAACTTTAAACATTTTGTTTTATTGGAATTTAAAAGTATTTATATCAACATTAAACCAATGTACCATATTTATTACAATTTTTTTTTATTAATATTAAACCAAAGTAATTTGAAAGAGCACTATTTACCTCGTCGTATAATTTTACTGTCGTCGCTTCACATTAGTGAAATGTCATCAGCAAATAGTACTATCTCATGCTTATCTTTAACTAGATAAGGAGGTTCATTTATATAGATTAAAAAAAGAAACGGGCCTAAAATTATGACGAGCTCTGTGGCTCAGTGGTTCAGCGTGTTGGTGCTTAAGCCGGATATCGCGGGTTCGAATCTCGCTGAAGGAACAAAAAGTTTTTCTGTGTTTCTGGGTCATAAATATGTATTAAATATGTGTATAATATAGTAAAAATCCTAAATATATGTGTAATATAAAAGTATTAAATATACTTCCCGTTTTCTGGTACCTGTAACACAATTTCTTCGGATACATAGCACGGGCCCAGATTGACGTGGTGGGAAGCGTCCATGGATATTATATTATAAATATTATAAAATGGACCCTAGTGGCACACCTAGTTCAATTTTAGTCCCAGTGTAGAATTTACTTCTACTCTCTGCGTTTTATGGTATTTTAATACCTTTTTTTATTAAATATTATATATACAAACATTTAGTTAATAATAGACCTAAAGGTTCTAAACCTATGTTATAAGATACATATTATGTAGTTGGATACCAGATCCCAGTTTGGTGTGTGGTGTATAGTGTATGTGTACGGTTTGTTATGTGTATAGGCCATAGGGTATGTTAGAACTATAGCCCTACGACAAGTCTTGGATTCCGAAACTATCTTATTTGTATTACACGACGAAAGAAAAAACATGACGATCTAAGATCCTTATGTCGTCAGCATAAAGGTCAAGTCGGAGGTAAAATAATTTTGAACGCACTTTCAACGAGTTAGTCATCAGCATGTCGGTGACGCGAAAAGTGCTCAACACGGCTAAAGCAGTTTTCAAATAAATATTGGCAGTTATAGGGACTGCCGATAGAAGTGAAAACGAAAACACTATTATGTACGTATGTATGTACAATATATACACATTGATTCTTTCTCTAAATCCATTCAATTTCCTTTATAAGACATACACGGCACTTATTTGCACAATATGTCAGCTGTATAGCTACAGATATACTGCTATAAACATGTCGGTGACGTGAATGAACGAGATTTCACCCATCCAAAAAGCGTCTAACGCGCACTACACACGGCCGCTGCGCATACGCCAGTCATGAGCATGTCGGTGACGCGAATCCATAAGATTTTCCCCTACCAAAAAGTGCCCAACGCGGCTAAATAAGTTTCCACTTCAATATCTATACAGCCGAACGTATAACCGCCTCTTTTTTTGGAAGTCGTTTAAAATAATTTACTTTAGTAGTAGATTTTAATTTTTTCCATAAAATCAATAATGTTGTATTGCATTATATTTCTTTTATTACTATTACTTAGATAATTTATACATTTCACATGTCGTTTTGATTTTAGTGACGGAGAGTCTCCGGTTTCCCTCGTCAAGCTGAATATGATAGCGGACAAGGAGGACGGTTGGATACAGATGGTGACGTCCATGGTGAACGTTATTCCGCTTGAGAACCCCTTCGGACCGACAGCTATTTCAATACTTCTAGACGACTGCCCACTACCTTCCAAGGATACTGTCATAAAGGTATCTCTTCTATCTGCTCTAAATGTTATATCCTAGTTGGCCCGATATAGGATTATTGTTGTGTCTTGAATATGAACTGTAATAAATATAACCTAACTCAACCAACAGTATGTCAGGGCGTCGATAAACGCGCAATAGGTTTTCTTGGATTTACTTTAAAAGTAATTGTTCGACTTCGCTCGAAATAATTTTCCTAAAAATGTTTTAGCATGAAATTTACAAGTTTCTATCCTTTACACTATAATTACGGATTTCAGCAAGGCTTTTGACCGTATTGACCACTGCATTTTACTACAAAAACTTTTGACTGCGGGCATACATGGCAATCTTTATCGCTGGTTTTCATCATATATTAGCAACAGGTCGCAAGCGGTAGCACTTAATGGATTTACATCAAGCTGGATGTCAGTACCCTCTGGTGTTCCGCAAGGGTCACTTCTGGGACCCCTTCTTTTTGCCATATTCTTGAATGACGTGTCCACATGTTTTCATAATTCTAAGCTATTATTGTATGCTGACAACACCAGAATACTGAAAAATATATCATTGTTGGCTCTTACAGGAGGATCTTAATAGATTTAGCAATTACTGTGTGTTAACAAATTGGATCTAAATGTAACGAAGTGCTTTGCCTTAAACTTTAGTCGCAAAACGAAATTGATTAATTTTAAATATAAGCTATAGAATGAGGAATTAACTTTAAGAAGGTAGTTAATGATATTGGAGTAATTATTGATACTAAATTAATTTTTGACCAGCATATTGATTTTATTGTAAGCAAAGCATCAAAGGCTCTGGGATTCATAATAAGATCGAGTAAACATTTTAAATCTATAAAAAATTATATATAATAAAATTATAAGATTTAAAAATTCTTTATTGCTCTTATGTGCGCAGTCTTCTGGAATACTGTTCTGAGGTTTGGAATCATACCTATGATATTTATAAAACTAGAATTGAATCTGTGCAAAAACGTTTCTTAAAGTTTCTTCAATTTAAATGCCATCTGAACCTTCCAAACTATGAAGCAAGGTGCAAAAAGTTTCATTTCCTCCCACTGTACTTCCGTAGAAATATATCTGATCTTGCGTATGCATGTAAGGTAATTAACAATACTGTGGATGTCCCTGAGTTATTAAGCAAGTATAACTTCGTCCATGACCATACTAGATATACGTATTCCGTAACCACGTTCTCTAAATCACGTGCCGCCGTACAATACATACTATCGTCGCAATTCATCAACACCCAACTCAACAAATTCCTAAGCGACAATTGCCTTGATGATAGTGTTGCATTAAAATCTACAAAAATAACAAAACTTTAAACTAAAGCGTACTTCACCAGTTCTATTTAATACGTTTTATGAAATTAGAAATAGATCGTGATTATTTTTTTTTTGCTTTTTTTTGTGGAATTGTTTTCTTTTTTTCGATTTTGTTTAACAAAGTACTATTTTGTTTAACAAACCTACTATTAGGCCAAGAGATAGATCCATTGGTACTAGTCATTTGCTTTAAATCGATTGTTTTTTGTAAAAGTTAAAATTTTCAACACGGAATGTACGGTCGCGGCCAAATCCGGTTTACCAGTTTGGCGAGAGAATCGGATGTGTTAGCGCAGAGTATAGCCCGCCCACCCTAAGAATTGATCCAATTACGGGGTAGTTCGGACGTGGTCTAGAACAATAACAAACTACAATGTTCTGTTTAGTAGTAATCAGTTGCAGTTTGCACGCCGCTGGTTGTCAACGTCCGTGTTTTTGTAATTTGTTGTTTCGGATTTTAAGATTTCGTATTTTAAAATGTAAATTGATTATAATAATAATAATAAGAATTCGTTGTTAAAAAGTTACAAAGTAGGCAGTATAGTGAAATCTACTAGCATATGGGCGCGTTTACAAATTTGACATATTTTGCGACTAAATTATATAATTATGATAGCTTATTTAATTAATGATTAAACGAACTTACCTGTATGTGAAGTTCTATCATAATTATATGAAGCGCCTCGTCCGAAGAGATTGGTAATTAAATTTATTTATTTTGACATGTAGTAACACCATCTGGCCCCACTCTTGCACTTAGTTGAGAATTTTCGTGCAAATTTTAATTTTTCTGCTGGCATCCCACCTCTTCTACCCCACTGTCGTTAGCCTCGAGGCTGCTCATAAAGTTTAGAGGTAAGTACACCACTTCATTGATGTATTTCCTTTATTTTTGGGAGAGCGATTAGTTCGGGTGGGTGGGTTACCAATCTCTTCGGACGAGGCGCTTCATATAATTATGATAGAACTTCACATACAGGTAAGTTCGTTTAATCATTAATTATATTTCGCGCCTCGTCCTCGAGATTGGTAATTAAATTTATTTATTTTGACATGTAGACTTTGAGAGCAAGTCTTGAAGGAAATACCATCAATAATTATAGGACTGCATGTCTACAAAATCAATTTTTTTTTATTAAAGAATAATAGCAAATAACAATCAGGGATAACAACAAACGGTAAGCAATCTCAGTAACTAGAATATAATGTATTATTATAATATATATAACAGTTACAAAGTTATGATTCTGGGCAGTATTGTAAATCATCTAAGTTAATAATTGAGTTGGCTAGTGACAATTCAGAGTTAATATTATTATTAATCACAGGTCTGTTATAGAACTTAGCAAACACAACCGAGTTGCCACTCCAGCCAGCCGTGTTGCGTATGGCGTCTATGTTGACGCCCACCCTGTGCGCGTGCGACGTGCTGGCGTGCCGCGTGCTGTGCGCAGTAAACACGGTCGTGTCTACTCCGCAAGCACTCAACGCACACTTCACCCATCGGCTCAGGGTCTGCGTACTGACTGGCTTGTGTGGTTTTCTAAAACCAATAAACAACATGTCGGATTTTCTTAATGGGCTAGTTTTTTCTAAATATGCTAGTAGGGTCCTCGCCGGACATATCTGGTTTTTATGTGGAAAGAATGGTAAGTAAAGTATAGTTTGCTTCGAGCCAGGTTTAGATGTCTTTAAAATATCGGGAATTTGTATACTAATATATTGTGTGGAATATTGTATGTTATTTATATTTATTTTAGATAGCGTTTGTATTCTATGTGCTGTCGTAAGCGCTAGAAGAGTAATAGCCTTTTTTGCAAGTTTTTCTAAATTTAGGTCTTCATTAGGGTACCACGAACCTAGGTGATCTAGAACTATATTTATATCCCAAGTGGTCGTATATTTTGGCAACGTTGGTCTAAGACGAAATACGCCCTTAAGAAATCTTTGTATTCTATCATCGTTACATATATAACTGCCGATAATCAAAGATAAGGCAGATCTACATGAATTAAGAGTTCCATATCGACATCCCTGGTTATACAGGTAAGTTAGAAAATAGATAATATTTGGAACTGATGCAGAGAAAACTTCGCACGAGTTGCTTCTGCAGAAGTTCCACCATCTTTTAAGGCTGACCTCGTATTGTTTGATTGTATTTTTCGAAAGCGACGCTAGTACTATGTCAAGCGAACATGCGGGCACGCCCCGTCTTGATAGTGCGCTCCGGATAAGACTGCTGCTACCAGGGTAATCGTCACGTGTATCCGACGCGAGCTGCAATGGGATATTATGACATTTTCATGAGGTGGGAACGTTAACACATTAGAAACAATAAGTGATTGAAAAAGTGGATACCAGGCTTGGGTAGGCCATAAAGGAACTACCATAATGCCTTGTGCTTTTTCAAAAATAATTTTACGAAGGGCCTTTAAAATAATCGAAAAAGGAGGAAATTCATAGAAGAAAGTATTCGCCCATGGCACCGTAAATGAGTCGATGGCAAAGGCATCCGGATCTCGTTGCCAGGAAATATATATTTTACATTTATAATTAATGCGACTGGCAAACAAATCTATCTTTGGTCTGCCAAACGAATTAACGATACGAGAGAAAGCAAAGTCGGCTAACTCCCATTCAATATCCGGATGAGATTTACGCGATTCAAAATCTGCTATTGCATTATCTTTTGATTTTATATAAGAAGCGAAAATAAAAAGTATACGATCCTCACACCACTGCCAAATTTCTCGCGTTATTTCTGTAAGGTGAGGATATTGGATTCCGCCCATTCGATTGATATAAACGATCGCAGTGGAATTATCAATACGCATGAGGATTTGGCAGTTGTAAAGATCCCGCGCAAAAGATTTAAGCGCAATAAAACTAGCCAAAAGTTCGAGGTAATTAATGTGTTTTTGTGCCTCGGAATTAGACCACTGGCCATTTGCTGTCAATCCGTTACACGCCGCCCCCCACCCCGTAGTTGAGGCATCTGAATATATTTCACGACTATAGTTATCGTTTAGGATTCTATGAACGGAACTATCTATATTATTCAGCCACCACTGTATATCCGGATACAATGTGGTACTTACGGTCATCATTTTACTGTAGTCATCCTCGTATCTAAAATTTAGGAATTTAGAACGCTCCATTTCTTTGGTGTGAAGAAGACCATATTCGATTGCAGGGCACGCGGATACAAGTAGACCTACGAGTTGAGCTAGTTTTCGAATTTTGCAGCGTTTTAGGTTCCTGAATTTTTTAAATTCATTTCTGATTCTTGTTCTTTTCTCCGTTGGCAGACTTAAATTCATTTCATGAGAGTTAATAAGCATACCCAGATATTTACAAGCCCTAGAGGGTCGGAGGCAGCTTTTGTCTTTATTAATAATGAAGCCAAGCGATGTTAGTAAGGCCCTTGTGGTTTCAATGTTTTTTGAGACTGTTTTTGACACATTGTTTTTGAGACTGTTCTATCAACAACCAGTCGTCTAAATATACCGTGGATATCATTCCAGCAGAGCGTAACAATTTAATTACGGGTTTCATTATTTTTGTAAAGACAAAAGGTGCAGTGCTAAGGCCGAATGGTACATCATTAAACTGGTATAAATTATTGTTAAAAACAAATCGTAAATACTTTTTTGAATCTTCGTGAATTTTTATTAAAAAATAGGCGTCTTTAAGATCAAGAGTCGCCATAAAACAGTCACGTGTAATTAATTTAAGTGCTGTTCGAAGATCCTCCAGCTTGAAGTGTTCAGTCACTATGAATCGGTTTAATTTTTTAAGGTTTAAAATAAAGCGCATTTTACCGTTCGGCTTTTGCGTCAGAAAAACGCTCGAAATAAATTGTCCCTTGCACGGCTTACACTCTGAAATGGCACCGGTTCTTTGTAAATCAGTAATTCCCTCAAGAATCAGAGCATTATCTGGATCTGAATGTTTGCGCAATGGAGGTAATGTATCCTGTTGTACAGAGCCTAAAAAAGGTATCTTGTAACCACTAATCCAGGATAGGATGGTACGATCGTTTGTTATAAGAGACCATTGTTCGAGGTAATAATGAAGACGACCAGCATACTTAACTGTATCTAGTATCGGCGGCGCTGTGGAGCTGTCTTCGCTGCCGGCTGACGCAACAACGTCTTCAATGAGTGCGCGAGCTGCTGCGTATGGGGAGCTGCAGGCTGGTATTTCTTCCCTGTCTGGGTCTGCGGCCTGTACGCTGCACCCGGGGGCTTGCGGTTTAAAGTCTTCGAAGAAGAAGATGTGGCTGGTCGTTTAGTTTTGGCAGGTGTATTTGATTTAAGCTCGGTGCCAGATTTATTGATTGTCTTGGCGGACTTAAGCGTTTAAGGTAAAGATTCGCTGAACAAGAAAGAATCTATCTTCGTATTGCAAAGATGTTCTTTTACTTCTTTCTTAAGAGAAAATATTATAAAATTCCTTCTTGTAATTGAGTCGTTGTGTTGAATGTCACACAAAAGTCTCGCTAGATCCATAAGCTTTTGCAATGATTCTTTACTTTTGTTTTTAGAATTCATTTCATTGGATATAATATCCCCCAGACACGAAATGGCGTGTGCCATTTGTTTTTGTTTAACAATTAACCCTTTTTCTTTTTTGGCCACGGCTTCTGGAATAGCGGCTTTGATTTCAGGGTTAATTTTAGGCGCATCAATATGTAAACAGTTAGATGGGACTAGATATTTTGCAGTTATATCCTTGCGCATCTCATAGCTAAGCCCTGTTGTTGCTATGTGTTGAAGGCGGGAAGCTAGTTCAGGAATAATTTCCTTTCCATATTTTTCTGTTATTGATGGATCGTCGCCAAGAATTTCGATAGCATCAGCGTCTAAGGCTGTATTTTCGCTATGCTGCGTTATTGGGTTTGGATTTGCCTCTTCAATAACGTTAGCTTGTATCGTGTCTGTATCAGGTACTGCTTCTTGAAAGTCAAAAGCATAGCTTTGATCGTAAAGACCCGGTTCTAGGTCGTATTGAGACCAGTCAGATTGTTCGGGTCCTTGTGCGTCTATAAAGACAATTAATAATAATTTAATTTTAATTTCTATATCATTAGTAAATGATTATTCATGTTATCTATATGCATAAAGTATATAATAAGTATATAAAATTTAGGGTCCGAAATGCGGACTGTTACTTATTATTTTATGTTAGGCACAATTTTCATTGATTTGAACGCCAATTATTATTTAAGTAAGATAATTACAGTGTGCCGTAGACAACGGACTGTTGCTTGTACGTTATACGAGTTAGGTACAATTCCAAACGAATTGAACGCCAACAGTAAAACAGTAGGTTAGGTACAATTCCCATCGAATTGAACGCCAACAATAAAACGGTAGGTTAGGTACAATCCCCAGCGAATTGAACGCCAACAATAAAACGGTAGGTTAGGTACAATTCCCAGCGAATTGACGCCGATAATAGAACAGTAGGTTAGGTACAATTCCCAGCGAATTGAACGCCAACAATAAAACAGTAGGTTAGGTACAATTCCCAGCGAATTGAACGCCAACGATAAAACGGTAGGCTAGGTACAATTCCCAGCGAATTGAACGCCAACAATAGGACAGTAGGTGAGGTACGATTCCAAGCGAATTGAACGCAAACCTTCAAACTATGTGGGTAGTTGGATAAAGTTCTGAGCAAATGATTTCGAAGATTTACATACGTTGTTATAAGTTAGGTACAATCCCCAATGGATTGAACGCCAACCTTCATAAGTATTATGCATTTTAATTTAAAAACTATAATTTATAATATAGGCTAAATATTTCAAAACTAACCTGTCGGTGCATGATTTGTGAGGGTAGGTGGCGGCGATGGCGCCAGCGCGCCGGCCGGTTCCGCTTGATCGCACGCCGGGTTGATGTCACGATCACGAATTTTCCTTTCTAGTCTTCGGACTTTGTTCAAAAGTCGATCCAAATCCTCTTCGCACGTCCGCGAACGTTTCGGCATTATTACGGTATATGGATGTAAAACGTGTTGAGTGGTCGGGCACTAAAGTGTCAATGTGAGCAGCCTCGAGGCTAACGACAGTGGGGTAGAAGGGGTGGGATGCCAGCAGAATAATTAAAATTTGCACGAAAATTCTCAACTAAGTGCAAGAGTGGGGCCAGATGGTGTTACTACATGTCAAAATAAATAAATTTAATTACCAATCTCGAGGACGAGGCGCGAAACATAATATGGCAATATAAATTTTCCAGAACCAACTTATTCACCAAAAATTTACAAAAAGATGTCGTCCTTAGGAACATTTTTCTGCTCTTATGTAGCTTTTTTGTTTGTTAAAATACCCAAAGATTGCGGATAGCATTAAAATTGGTTTAAAATAATCCAACAATATTAAAGCATAAAAAGTCTTTATGTCTTCACGTGTTTTGCTATATTTAATAACATGAATTTTATTACATGGCAATAAGGTTTATTTTATTTGGTCACTGTCTGTACTTATTGCACAAAACATTTCTAAAGAACCAGTCAAACAACTTTTCGATAACGCGTGCAGAATCCAGATGTCCAGTTAACATAACTGAACAATATATTAGGTCTTTACCTATGAAATTGACATTTTGTATGAAAAAATTTTAACGAATTTTTTCATGTATTTTTTATTTGTATTAATCGAAGTAATCACCCATGCAATCAATGCATCTTTGCCAACGCAGTGGCAGTTCATTGATGCACTTCTTAAAGAAATCAGCTGGACGGGAGGAAACAAATTCTTCAAAGGCATTTTGTACTGCCTCTCGGGTATTGAATTTTTTTCCCGCCAAGAAGTTATCCAAATTATGAAAAAGGAGTAGTCTGTAGGCGCAAGGTCTTGTGAGTAGGGCGGATGACGGAGAGCTTCCAACCCCAGTTCTTGCAACTTGGAGACCGTCCGCTGTGCAGTATGAGGTCGCGCGTTGTCCTGCAGGAGCAGCGGAGCCGAGCGATTGACCAATGCTGGTTGGGGATGTGCCAGCTTCTCCATCATTGAGTTCTTCACAGTACACATCTGCAGTAATGCTCACCCCGTTTGGTAAGAAGCTGTGATGAATCACACCGGCGCTAGACCACCAAACAGTAACCATCACTTTTCTAGGGGTAAGTTTTCGTTTAGGGTATTGTTTAGGTGCTGAACCAGGATCCAACCAACTTGCTGAGCGCTTGCGGTTATCAAACAGAATCCATTTTTCATCGCAGGTAACAATGCGGTTCAAAATTCATTAATTTGTGTGTCTTTTGAGCAATGCAAGGCACGTCTCGACGCGTACTTCGCGCTGGCGATCATTGAATTCGTGGGGCACCCATTTGTCAAGCTATTATACCTTGCCAATTTGACGCAAATGGACCAATATTGTTTTGACGCTAACGGCGAAAGCTGCTGCTAATTCAGCCGTAGATTGTGTATCATCAGCTTCCACAATCGCCTTTAATTCGTCATTGTCGACCAAAGTCTTCGGATGAGATAGAGCCGTTTTTTTTTCGAATATTATAAGTCTTGTGTTTTTTAATATTAGATTTTCCAAATAACGATGTTTTTTGCTGAACACTTTTTTTTTTAGTAATAAGTTTAGCAAAAGACTTAGCACCCACATAGACACGCACTTAGCCTATTTTTTAAGCTCTTCGAAGGGTTCGGTACTATTTTATCACCACATATTATACTAGGGCGGGTCAATAAGTCCGTGACTTTTTGAATTTCTAACCTCCTTACTGAAAAAGCAACACTACTCCTGTCAACAGGCATCTGTCAGTTGACTCCTATCAAAATTTGAACTTGCTGCGTCAGTTAGTTTGTGTTTTACAGCTATCTTTATCAGACTATCCAGTAACTTAAGGAAACAATGGAAAAAAGTGAATTTCGTGTGCTTATTAAGCATTATTTTTTGCGAAAAAAAACCATTACCGAGACCAAGGCTAAGCTTGATAAATACTATGGAGATTCTGCACCATCGATTTCAATGGTAAAAAAGTGGTTTACTGAATTTCGTTGTGGCCGTACAAGCACTGAAGATGCCGAACGTCCTGGACGCCCAGTTGAGGTCTCTACACCCGAAACAATCGAAAAAATTCACGATATGGTGTTGGCTGACCGAAGATTGAAAGTGCAAGAGATTGTGGAAGCCATAGGCATCTCGCATGGCTCAGTGGTTTCAATTTTGAATGATCACTTGGGCATGAGAAAGCTTTCCGCAAGTCGACCACAAACGCAATCGTGTAACAACTTCACAGGAAGGTTTGGCGTTGTTTAATCATAATATGGAGGGGTTTTTGCACAGTTTTGTAACCGTGGACGAAACATGGATCCATCACAACACACCAGAGACCAAACAACAGTCAAAACAGTGGGTTTCTAAGGGTGGATCGGCGCCAAAGAAGGCCAAGGTGGGTTTGTCAGCCAATAAAGTTATGGCGACTGTTTTTTGGGATGCACGTGGGATAATCCACATTGACTATCTTCAAAAGGGAAGAACAATTAATGTGGAATATTATGCCAACTTATTGGACCGCTTCAATGAGGATTTGAAAAAAAACCGACCTCATTTGGCCAAGAAAAAAGTTATTTTTCACCAAGACAATGCAAGGGTGCACACATGTGCAGTTGCCATGGCAAAAATCCATGAATTGGGCTATGAATTGCTCCCACATCCACCCTATTCTCCAGATTTGGCTCCGAGTGACTACTTCTTGTTCCCAAACCTGAAAAAATGGCTCGGTGGAAAAAGATTTGACTCCAATGATGAAGTCATCTCGCAAACAAAGGCCTATTTTGAGGACCTCGACAAATCATATTTTTTGGAAGGGATAAAAAAATTGGAGAAGCGTTGGACAAAGTGTATAGAGCTCAAGGGGGACTACGTTGAAAAATAAAATGATTTATTTATCAAAAAATTTGTGTTTTATTCCAAAAGTCACGGACTTATTGACCCGCCCTCGTATTGCAACTATTAGTACCAATATTGAGAACTAGTATTAATATCGAGCAAAAAACAGCGAAAAAATGAAGTTTTTTGTACGGTGGATCTCCTTTATTTTACTATTTATTTTTAAAGAGAATATTAATTGTTGCCGTTATTTATCACACTTAAAAAAATCACTTACAGGGACGTTTATATATACCGTTTGTTATTTTAATACTAACTACTCGAGTAATATTATCTTTTCCTGGATGTTTTTCGATTATTTTACCTAACAGCCACCTAGCTGGTGGGATATTATGATCTATATTAACTACAATATCGTTAACTTCTGGTTAAATACTTTTAGTAAACCACTTATATCTACGATTAAAAGTCACTAGATATACATCTGACCATTTACGCCAAAAATCATTAACCATTTTTTGAGTATGCTTCCATCTCTGAAGGCCAGTAAGATAGATTTCAGTATAATCTGGTTCTGGAATTGTAACCAGTGGTTCGCCTACCAAAAAGTGACCGGGCGTCAAAGGCATTGGATCATCGGGATTCTCGCTCAAAAAGGATAGACGACGCGAATTGAGGCAAGCTTCCAATTGTGCCAGAACCATACTCAATTCCTCAAATGTAAGTGTTCCGTTACCTATTACTCTTTTGAGATGTGTTTTAGTGGACCGAACACCGGCCTCCCACAGGCCTCCAAAGATTGGCGCATGCGGAGGTATAAAATTCCATTTAGTACCTGCCACGTTTAGTAGATGGGCGAATTCGTCGGGAAGCTGGGATTTAGCTCTCTTAAACATATCTCGGAGTTCTTTATTAGCTCCTAACTAAATTTGTGCCATTTGCTGCTTTTGCAACATTTGCTGGCAACGTCCTCGATGGGATACAAATATTTTAAAAGTAGATATTAAGCCGAACGAAGTCAAGTCAGATACTGCTTTCAAATGTACAGCCTTCGTAGATCGTACTCCTCTACCAGGTGAAAATCTTATGTCTATATGGCCTGTGAAATCTACTTCTGTGGATAGGAAAGGTTTGGTAGGTGTTAATCTAGTCTTGGAAGTTTTCCCATAAACTGATTGTTGTTCTGCCGCGAATAACGAACAGATATCACACAATCACGGTATCATTTTTAACTTTCTCTCTTGCTCTCTGATGATCTGAGGACCCCCCGTGAAGTGTTCTAAGATGCGCGTCCATAACTATTAACTTAGTAATATGAGATTCACTAGGCAAAATTATAGGTTTTTTCATCGAATATAACGAAGAATGCATAATTCGGCCGCTCACCCTTACATCCCATTCTGATCCAGAATCGGTGAAAGGGTGTGCAGTTGATTTTTCTTAGTAACACTTCCCGTGGATCTCAGATTTTTAATATACTGTTCAAAATAAAATTCTCGCGTAGCTTTTAGACATCTATTTAAATATATATTATAAATCATATCATTAAAATCCCACCACCACGATCGCGGCGGGCTATATATGTATGTAGTAAAACATATAACGTGAGTTTTTAGCCTCAATGGTTAATATTCTACCAATATTACACATTAAGAACCGAAGTAACACAAATATAAGGAAGAATCATAAAAACAACAACGTTACTATTCCACATCCCAGTCAAAACTCTTTGAACTACTTACAATTTGCCATCTGCACTAAAATCCGCCATTTTTTAATTAAATTTGCTTTCTACAGGGCGCTTAGGTTTTTGAGACAAATCTAATAATACCTCCGGACGTCGAAATCTATCCATATTCCAGCCTTTTCGAAGATACGCGCGAACAAATAAATTGACAAACATACAAGATACGCGCGAAAAACATAACCCAGTCTATTAAAAGCAAACTAGTCAAAGTTTACCTAGACTTTGTTCAGTTTTACAAAATAATATCTCTAAAAGTTAAATTAATTTTTTTATTTATTATTTTAATTTATTAATTAATTAATTAAAGTTACATAAAATATACCATACTAATAATGTATTTAAAATACTTATTAGATTAGAGCTGTTTAATACAGATTTAATAATTAATACATAAAAGGAAATTAATGTAAATACAAAATCATATAATTAAATATATAAAACACATATATATTATTAAATATAAAGATCTCACCCATCAAACTGAACATTTTTATGCAAACATGGATTTTCATTAACATAGTTCCACCGTATGCCGATAGATGGCGTTCGTTCGATTCTAACCCGCGCTAGCGGTGTCTTTTGTAAGACTGATATAGGCACGAGGTGATTTAAAACTCATTTTCAGTTCATTTAGAAGTGTGGTGTTTGATTTCGTTATGTGTTACGCAACGACAGCTGGTGTCGAAACCAGGGATTAAAGCTAAGATTTAACTTGATTATATTAACTTTTAATTTAAAAAAACCTCATCCAAAACTGGCCATTCGCTTAAAAGCTTCGATATCACTGTGGCTTAGGAGCTGATGGTGATTAGATTATAATAATTATTCTATTTTGTATTTTTTTCAATTGCCTACTTAAAATTACTCATTGACACAAAGTTTTATACGCGTTTTTCTTAGCGGGTGCCTTTGGTCAAAAAGTAAGAGAGCTGACGATGATGAGATGTAGCCAAGATTTATCTCGATTATATCAGCTTTTAATAAAAAAAATCGCATCAAAATCTGTCCATTTATTTAAAAGCTACGATGCCACAGGCAAACGAGCCTGTACATTCGTGCCGGAGCATGGCTCTCCCACGGTAGTATTATCTTCTTGATAATTCCAAAATATATAATTAAATCTACTACTTTCAAATTCAAATTATTTCAATCATTATTTATTATTTATCGGAGTTCAGATATTATAAGAAATATTTAGTGCAATGAATTACAAATATGATCATGAAAATACAATTACTATTATAATTTATGCGCACGCTTACATAATCATTCAAGAATCGAGACATTACGAGTGAGTTTGTGTAAACGGTGGGCGGGGCTAACTGACATCGGTCGCAGTAGACGCAAGGAATCCTTAAGGGTGGTAAACCGTATCTGACTGCGATTGTACAACGTACTATCGACACGGGCGGTGGCGGTCGAGGGCGGACGGTGGTGGTCGGATGCGGGCGTGCGCGGGAGAGCCCGCGCACAAACGTCCCCCGCGCCCGCGCAGAATTGCGAATAGAGAAAATCACCTGGTCGTTTAGTATAGTAAATAAACCACTAATATTGCATAGATTATTAACAATCTTATTTAAAGTTCTAATAACATTCAAGTACCTAATTACTAACTTTTGTTAAGTTAACTTTTAATTACCTTAAATATTTTTGTTCTGATTAAGAAGAATAAATGAAAATAAAATGAGATGTGGTACATACATCGAACTTACAGTTAAATCGAACAGCAAGTAGCAACTGGCCTACCGTGCCGACTCTCAGCATATTAGCCGTACTGCGGGCTCCAAGGGCGAAGATTCCGGCGCACCACGTCAAAAATCTGCTCCTCGATATTTTCGTACAGTTGCCGCCCACCGCCAGACGCTAGAGGCTCAATGGGCCTATTTTCTAACACGCATGCCTGTGTAATGGTACGGGAGTCTGAAAGATGGCGGGCATGAGGATATCACCTCCGGTAAATCCTCAATCCCTCTGCGACATTCAAAGTCAAAATAAACAAACGAAAATTAAAACGAAGATAAGTAGATATTTAAAAAATGACACGGAACGCCGAACGCTAGCCAAAACTGAGAAAATGATTTTATGTAAAAAACATAGGCAACATAGGAAACATAGGTCCCGAATCCCAATACATTTGTATCGATAGTTTTTCATATCGATATAAACGTTTTATTTTGCATACACATTGATTTGTATGAAATTATTTAAAAAACTACTGGAGGGAGATCACCAACGCACATGTGTAAGGTACCGGCCGCCGGATCAGGCGATCTATCTGCTCGTTTTCACTCTCGCTGACTTCATATAAAAAACATTAATTATAAAATATAAAAACCAAAGCGAAAAACCATATCAAACAATTAATTAATTTAAATATCGGCTACGTTATACGTACAAGTAAATGTTTCAATTTTCATATGTCACATGATCTCATCACTTAGCCTAGGTAATCTTAGCGGCACGCTTTTGATATTTGCCGAGAAAAAGGACGCGCGCGCCGCCCCGCCGCCGCCCGCGCCCGCGCCGGCTAGTAGCTACAACCCGCCCCGGGCCGCGCACCCCGCCGCCACGGCCGCATTGTAGGTACGGTCTACAACTCAATAATTAGCTACCGACATTTAACGTAGTACCTACTGACATAGTACAAGATGATTCTCCTTTAATATTGAATGTAATGTTTACACAAAGATTATGTTTACAGTAAAACTACATTATTAATGCTTTTCGGAAAACTTCATTTAGGAGTAAGACGGACATTGAGAAAGAGTTACTGATTTTTTTCTTGGTTTATTTTCATTTGTCATCTCGACTTTCGGCTTCTTTACAGTAAACGTGGTCACGGCCCACGGGAGGACTAACAAACAATACCATGCAATAAATTCGATTGACTTTTCCAACACCATTGAAAGTCAACTGCTTAAGTTTAAATAATTATGCATGGTCTGACCGTACATTGGCACGTGCACTTGTTGTCGGCAAATTGTTTTGAATTTTGCCGAAAGTAGAAAATGTTATATTTTAAAGAATTATTAAAAATGTGTGTCAGCTGGGCACAGCTGAGATGTAATTATGAGATGTCATTGATGTCAAAGCGACAACATGGTCGTAAAATTGTAAAAATTATATTAAATATAAATCGACAAGAAAATCACAGAATACTGTAAATAAAACAAATACTAAATTATACCGTCGATATATTTACAATTATAATTAGAATTAAACAAGAATGGAATGTAAAAAGTGCAAAAAAATATTACCAAAGAAAGGTACGCATTTTATATGTCAAGGGCCTTGTGAAATAATTTTTCACGGGCTGTATTAAAGGCTTAGGAAAGAATAGAACTCTTTGTAATAATTGCAAAGAAGATGAATGTGAAGGAGAGGAAGCAAATATCGAGCAACAAGATAACTCAAAAATTCTACGAGGCATTCAAAGAAAAGTCGGTGCATTACCTGAATTCAAAAGACAACTTGACGAGATAACTTTAAGCCTTAGTTACTCTCAGACAAGTACGACACGTTAGTAACAGAATATAGTCAGTCAAAAGAAAAAAAACAATAAACTGGAACAAGCAATGGTGAATGGTGAAACCTGGAAAAAAAAGAACATAGCACTCGAACAAAAACTATACGAAATTGAACAAACATCCAGAAAACATAATATCGAAATTGTTACACGATTGCGTTTGTGGTCGACTTGCGGAAAGCTTTCTCATGCCCAAGTGATCATTCAAAATTGAAACCACTGAGCCATGCGAGATGCCTATGGCTTCCACAATCTCTTGCACTTTCAATCTTCGGTCGGCCAACACCATATCGTGAATTTTTTCGATTGTTTCGGGTGTAGAGACCTCAACTGGGCGTCCAGGACGTTCGGCATCTTCAGTGCTTGTACGGCCACAACGAAATTCAGTAAACCACTTTTTTACCATTGAAATCGATGGTGCAGAGTCCCCATAGTATTTATCAAGCTTAGCCTTGGTCTCGGTAATGGTTTTTTTTCGCAAAAAATAATGCTTAATAAGCACACGAAATTCACTTTTTTCCATTGTTTCCTTAAGTTACTGGATAGTCTGATAAAGATAGCTGTAAAACACAAACTAACTGACGCAGCAAGTTCAAATTTTGATAGGAGTCAACTGACAGATGCCTGTTGACAGGGGTAGTGTTGCTTTTTCAGTAAGGAGGTCAGAAATTCAAAAAGTCACGGACTTATTGACCCGCCTTAGTACTTCGGTGGCCGATTACTCAAAAATGGTTGCCTTGTACAAAAGTCATGTATGAAACCTTATCTTTATTTAAAAGTACCTATTCGAGGATATAGTATGAAACCATATCTTTATTTAAAAGTACCTATTCGAGGATTCGCTTGGGCGTAAGGTGAAAAATTTATGGACTGTTTTTCTGTTATACTAGGAACGAAACGGCCAAGCCACATAACTTGACTAGACTTGAGACTTGATGTAGAGTTAAGGCGTGTAAAGTTAGATGTTTGAACTTTGAAGTCAGTTGATTTCAGAAGCTTGGTTGCCATGAGATCTGATAGCTTTTTGCCAGTGCGATTCAAATGGTATCGTCTTGGTATTACTTTGCATGAAAATGTTTTTGGTAGGATTTCACTTATTTTTCGCAAGTTTTTATAACAATATATATTTTTTATTGTTACTGTTTATAACACAGATCCCCACAACAATTTTCAGCCTTCTAGAGTAAAAGTTTGCGTAGGTAAGTCTTACAATTTTTCATTCCCTAGTTTAAGGGGTTGGAGGATAATAGTTCCAAGTTTGTCAATTTTATCCTGTATATTATGTGCTAATACTAGCTTTGTTGATAATCTGTGAGTCAGTGACGAAATCAGGGGTTTGAGATATCGATAAAATCTAAAGTTTCAGACCTATGCAATCAAAACTTTACATGTTTATTTAGTCTGTTAATGGAAACACAATATCCTGAAAATTTCGTTTATCTGATACAATCCAAACCCAAGTTATTAAGGTTCAAATAATCGACGAAACGCTTTCAGAGAAGGCAGTCCCAGTCTGGTAGTGCCCTTGCGCTTCGCTCGTCTTGGCGGGGCACTACCCACCTCCACATAGACGTAGCCTAGCCCCTCACATTAAGGAAAGACTCGAGCCGCAGTAGTGTCGTTAGTCGCTTGCGATGATTTGTAGAGTGTATTGATGACTAGCTGACCCGTGTCCGCTTCGTTGGGTGTTAAACATTTTTTTAATGACGATGATGAGGATAAAAGTATCCTAAGTTACTCCTTATAACATCAGCTAGATGTTTCAGAGATTAGCCGGAACAAACAGACAAACAGACTAAGGGACAGACAAAGAATTTAAAAAATTGTTTTTGAAGTAAAACTTCTATTATTTCAGCGTTTTCTAATATACAACCCCTACGAGGGTAAAATAGGGGATGGAGAATTTTAAATTATTATAAAGATAGCGTTTAAAAAACAATTTCACGCGGGCGAAGCTGCGGCTTATACGTTCATATGCATTATGTGAAAAGCTGTTAATTTAAAACTAAGAACAGACACTTAAAATGTTATTTATTTGTATTGTATAGATTTTGCATTGTTTCACAGCTTACCGATCAATACCGCCTGTCGGAGCGACGCGCCAATATGCCAGATGTTGATGTCAAGGTGGAGAGAAACCTTTGTGTCATCATGGGATGCGTAGCTGAGAAGCTGGTCGGCCCCAACAGTGTGGCGGTGCTCACTAAATACACACTGGACTATCTGTACACGTTCCTGGTAAGTATTTTGGTATAAAACGGTTTCTAAATGAGCAGACCAATCTCCTGACGGCTGTGATCGATCCTCGTCACCAATATTTCAACATATTCGTTGCTCTGGACTCTGGTGTTATGTAACAGGTGTCCATGAACGGTGACAATCGCTTACAGCCTGCTCGTTTATTCAGTCTGCTCGGTCTTATTCCGTAAGCTAGCTTTTGCCCGAAGCTTCGCCTGAATGGTATAGTGTTCTTGAAGATAAACTTCTTCAGAAAAAATAGTTCACTGCAATATACTTCTGTATGCAATATTGAAAATGTTTTGAACCGACTTCCAAAACACAGGAGCAGGTTCTCAATACGTGTGTATGTTTTATTTGTATGTATGTTACGCGATTACTCCGCCGTTTGTTGTCCGATCATCGAAATTATTTTTTTATTTTAAAAGGCTTGACTCCCAAGTTGGTCCCATTGTCACCAAATAGTAGACAAATAGGATCCATGAGGAATCGAGAGAAGTCCTCAAAATTTATAGGAATACCTATAGTGATTTTGACTTTTTTTGAAGTGACTCCAGCATATGTTATCAAAAAGTGAAAATTTGTGCCAAGGTATACAATCCAAAAGCACTAAACGTCACTCCTCAGTCTTTGAAGATACATGTTTGGAAATTAAGGAATTGATTAATGTGACAACAGTCACTTTAACTTTTTCACAACAGTGAAGATGACTGTATGAAATGTCAGACGTCTTCTTCCAAAGTCTTCTTGGATAATATTGAAAGTCTTAACTTCAAGATTAGGCACTTTTGACTAAAGATTCCATTTTTACCCGATACGGCGAAGCCAAAAGGAAGGGCAGTTTATGATTTTGGCAGTCTATGTATGTATGTATGTATGTATGTTTGTTCCATCGTACCGTCTAATCCACTGGTCCGATTTTAATAAATGAGGTGACAATAGATTCGTAATGATGCGGGTAACATAAGCTATATATATTTTTTCAAAATTTTGTATTTCGAATATGAGACTTCAGATTCTAACATCTAAAAAAATCTAACTTAGATAAATATCACGTGCTTGGTTTCTAAAGAAAGGTCTTGACAAGCATATTACAAATATGCTTATAAATTATATTAAATGATATCGGTTAAATCATAATATACGCTGAAAATGCGGTCGTACAATTCGTACAACCCAGTTGTCCAATTTTCAAACATAACATAAATTATATAAGACTATAAATATATAATTTATATATTAATAAATATTATTGTACCTTCATAAAACATATTTTATTTTATAAATATAATTTATTATAGACAATAAATAACTACAGAAGCTAGAAGCGCGGACGGACAGACATACAGACAGACAGACGGACGGACAGAGCGAAATTATAAGGGCTCCTTAAGTATTACGGAACCCTAATAAAAAATCACTAAAAAGTAGGGAATAATTCCTAATATCGAAATAGTTCCCCTTTTAAATACTTATAATAATGCTAAAATTTAACTATTTCGCGACTCAATCTTCTTATCTTTGAAGTCGATACCAGCCTAAACAATTGTATAAATCCTTTAATCCAAAAAATCATTAATTTTATCACAACTACGTCCTTATACATAGAAATAATATTTTAAAAAACTCACGTTCAAATTGGCTGGTACCGACTTCAAAAATAAGAAGATTGAGTAGAGAAATAGGTGAATTTTAGCAGAATTCAAAAGGCGAAAAATTTCGACCTAAGGAATTGTTTCATACTTTTAAGTGATTTATATTAAGAATGTTATTGCTTTTACTTTGGGAGTCATTTGTTATATTTTTTAAAATATTTATTTAGGGTTTCGTACCCAATGGGTACCTAACCAAACCTAACCAACCTAACCAAGAGCATGTCACGACATGCCTAAGGAGGGTTCCGTAACTATCAACGCGCAATAGGTTTTCTTTGAATAACTTCTAAAGTTATTGTCCGATTTCGCTCAAAATGATATTCGTTTAGAGTTTTTAGCATGATCTATCAGCATGAACACTTACAAGTTTTTATCTCTTATAGTTTAGAAATGCCAATTTATAAACCACTTTGGAGGCCGATTACTCGAAAATAATATTTTTTCCCCTTTTTAGTATTATTAGTTATATTATTATTAACACATTTTAAGAACTTTTAAAATAAACTATCGAATGTATAATTGAATACGCACCAAGTTTCCATTAGGTAGTGTATACAGGGTGCCAGAAGACCGCTTCCATTAACTTTGGGATATGATAAAACTACCTTTTCTCATACAAAAAAAGTTATTTTTTTTATTTTTATTTTGAAAAATTTCATTATTTTTTTTACTTTTTATACCTTTTAATCATAAGAACAAGCTGTCTAGAAGTAGATTTTTTATTAAAATCTAAAATTTTATTATTTTTACTTCATTACGCAATGTAATTTACTTCATTACGCTCGCCGGCCAATGACCCGTCAGCTGACGGCCGCCGCGCCGTGCTCCTGCCTTAGTACACGCGTTCAGCGATGTTTAATGTATGCAGATTGCAGTTACTTACAACCGTACACACACAAAGGTGACGGATGTTTGGATTTCATAATTTCAAATAATTTTGGCGGAACCTTGATGACTATCCCACGGAATCCACTTTTTTTTTTAAGGGTCCATTTCTGGGCCTACTTGTTCCCCCAACAGCGAGAGGTCAGGACAATTTTTTGCTAGGTTACGTTTTTACATTTATAATTGGTTTTTATTGGTTACACATTTCATTTTCTAGCAATTTCTATTTTTAGTCTATTCTCTACTTATACATTTATTCTGTTACATGTTCATTTTATTTTCTTAAGTCTATTTAGTCTATTTTTAACATTTCCTTTACACTACATCCTTGCGTATTACATTTCTTATTTATTTTAACTTTCATTTGTATACATTTTTATAATTTCTTTTGCTTTACGTTATATTTCTCTTTTACCTTTACATTTCTCTTTTTTAGTTTATATTATGTTTAGCTGTTACATTCATTTTCCTATTCCTATCATATTTTACATTTTTCTTTTATACTTATTACATTATTTCTATATATTATACTTATCTGTAGCATCTTATTCTATCTATAGATTTATATCTTTTAACATCTTCACATTCCATGTTGATTTTATATTTGAGTCTATTTTTAACATTCCCTCACACTACTTCCTTGCGTATTACATGTTTTTTATTATTTATTTTAACTTTTATTTATATACATTCATATCATTTCTTTTGCTTTACATTACATTTCTCTTTTCCTTTTACATCATTCTTTTTTAGTTTAGTATATATGGTGGAGGCTATATGCGTATCTGTACATTGGTTGTTTTTATTTATTAACTATTTTATCATATTTATATTTTACATTAAGAATTTATTTTATTTTCAGATAATAATTAGTTATTTGCGTTGAGCCTGGAAAGTCCGCCCCGGAATTTTGCATCAAAATTATTAACTATGATTCCTTTGCAATGTGTTCTCCATAGCGCGTTGTGTGAGATCAATGCCAGTGAACCCACTTTAGGAATCCCTGCTCTACACCGCCCTGCAGTGTGCTTCGTAAATCACGCATGAAATGTTGCTAGACACATAACGAACCCTGTGTACAGTGCAACTAAATTGTTAATGTCTAACGGCAATCATCGCTTTTCTATCGAAATTACAGACGGTGTTTGAAAAACGACAATAACCGAAAGATGTAACATGGTTGAACTGTGGGTAACAATGAAACTAAGTAGGTGTATAAATAGGTGCCTGAAGTCGCATTAGTAAATTATTATTAATGATAATAAGTTACGTACGTAATTACACCGATCATAATAAGTAAAACTATGGCTAATAGCTATTTACTTACGTGAAAGAAGTATTGAGTACTGAATTACTGCTAGTAGGCAGTAAGTACTAATGCTACTCCTAGTACTAAGATCACGAAATCCATCGACCATCAGGTGACCGCGGCAAGGTGTCACGTTCAAAGTTAAAACTTAAAGTTGTTAGAAAGTGTTATTGTTGCATTTTGAAATTTGAAAAACGTTGCTAGCGCCATAAATCATTACACGTATCACTTAAAACTTAACAACACAACACTACCTATGTCTTTAATGACGACCTAATAGTGAAACTCAAATCAGACGAGAACCTTTTATCTCGAGAAAAAAACCGCAACTAAATTCGAAAATCTATTTCAAAACACTTTTATTGACTTTCGGCAAAATTCAAAGAATGCCGACGCTATGCCGTCGCGCGGCCACAACACGGCTTATTGGCGGCAAATATCAAAACCGCCGCTCCGCTGCCGCTCGATTCTTTCAAAAACTACCTAGCTAAGTGATGTGACCTATGAAAATTGAAACATTTACTTGTACGTAGTCGATATTTAAATTAGTTGTTTGATATGATTTTTTTCTTAGTTTTTTTGTAATAAATAAGTTACTGTTTTTATATCAATCTGGGTTTTTATGATTTATGACTGGCAATCGAGCAGACAGATCGCCTGATGGTATGCGATTATCGTCTCCCACGCGCCACTCTCTTCCGCACCACTCTCTTCGCTCTTTTACACGCCTTGAGCCTCTAGTAGATTTTGTAATAAGTTCATACAAATCAATGCGGATGCAAATCAAATAGTAATTTATGGATATGAAAAACTATCGATACATTTCTAGACACATGCCTATGTTTTTTACATAAAATCATTTTCTCAGTTTGGTCAGTTGTAAGTGTAATCCCGCGTTTTCGAGTGACGTTATGTGTTATTTTTTAATTATCTACTTATTTTCGTTTTTATTTTCGTTTGTTTATTTTGACTTAGGTTTGTTTTAATAACTGTTTTATTTGTAATAAGTATTAACTGTTTTGTTTGTTTTGACTTGTTTTACATGTTGTTCGTGTTGTCCGTGTGACTTGTGTGTGCTTTTTTATCCTAAAATGCCTTCGCCATACGCGTATACCACGCGTTACTATGGTATGATGATGATGTGCTTATCTGAAGCATTTGGGAATGTCGCAGAGGCATTGAGGATTTATCGGAGGTGATATACGCATGCCCGCCATCTGTTGCCATGCGACTGTTAAAAAATAGTCCCATCGAGCCTCCAGCGGTGGGCGGCAAATGGACGTAAATATCGTGGAGCAAATTTTAGACGGTGCGCCGGTATCCTCGTCTAGGAGCCCGCAGTGTGGCTAAAATGCTTAGACGTTGACACAGTAGGCCAGTTGCTTCTTGCTGTTCGATTTAACTGTATGTCCCTCATCTCATTTTATTTTCATTTATTTTTCTTAATCAGAACAAAAAATTTAAAGTAATCAAATGTTAACTTAATAAAAGTTAGTAAATAGGTATTTAAGTGTTATTAGAACTTTAAATTAACTGATGCCTTTTCATCCGTTATTGTATGATTTATAATTTTATACAGTATTCTCCAAGCGAAGAACCACTCTTGAAATACTGTAGTGACTGAGACAGTTGGTTTTTACATGTCGTATGGTTGCCCAAGCACATACGGCATTCTCACAGAATAGTCAGACAGTCATTCTAGACGAATGACTGGTCAATACGTTTTGGGCCAACCATGTGCGGGTTTCCTCACGATGTTTTCTTTCACCGTTAGAGCGTCCGTATAATGTTCTTGAGATCTGAAAAAGTCTTATAGGTACACGCCACAACCTGGGAATCGAACCTGCACTCTCTCGAGTGCGAATCAAACGGTCTACCCACTAGGCCACGGAGCTATCTAACTTTAAATAATATTGTTATTTATCTATGCAATTTTCGTGGTTTATTTACTTCATACGGTACAGCTGCTAGTATCAGCTGATTTTCGCACCTGCGCGCCCGCATCCGACCGCCCGTGATTGTACATTGGATATTGAAAATTTTAACTTTTACAAAAACAATCGATTAAAAGCAAATGACTAGTACCAATGGATCGATCTCATGACCTAATATTAGGTCTCTACCTATGAAAGTGCCGTTTTGTATGAAAAAATTTAAACGAATTTTTTTCATGTATTTTTTATTTGTATTAATCGATGTAATCACCCATGCAATCAATGCATCTTTGCCAACGCAGTAGAAGTTTATTGATGCCATTCTTAAATAAATCAGCTGGACGGGAGGCAACAAATTCTTCAAAGGCATTTTGTACTGCCTCTTTCGGGTATTGAATTTTTTCAAGGTCTGGTGAGTAGGGATGACGGAGAGCTTCCAGTGCTTGCAACTTGGAGACCGTCTGCTGTGCAGTATAAGGTCGCGCGTTGTCGTGCAGGAGCAGCGGAGACGAGCGATTGACCAATGCTGGTTGGAGATGTGCCAGCTTCTCCGTCATTGTGTTCAGTTCTTCACAGTACACATCTGCAGTAATGCTCACCTCGTTTGGTAAGAAGCTGTGATGAATCACACCGGCGCTAGACCACCAAACAGTGACCATTACTTTTCTAGGGGTAAGTTTTCGTTTAGGTCATTGTTTAGGTGCTGAACCAGGATACAACCATTTTGTTGAGCGCTTGCGGTTATCAAACAGAATCCATTTTTCATGGCAGGTAACAATGCGCTTCAAAATTCCTTCATATTTTGTGTGTCTGTTGAGCAGTGCAAGGCACGTCTCGACGCGTACTTCGCGCTGGCGATCATTGAGTTCGTGGGGCACCCATTTGTCTAGCTTTTTTATCTTGCCAATTTGACGCAAATGGACCAATATTGTTTTGACGCTAACGTCGAAAGCTGCTGCTAATTCAGCCGTAGATTGTGTATCATCAGCTTCCACAATCGCCTTTAATTCGTCATTGTCGACTAAAGTTTTCGGACGACCGCGAGGTTCATTTTTCAGGTCGAAATTTCCAGAACGGAAGCGAGCAAACCAATAACAGGTGGTGCGTTGGTTTGTAGTGCTAGCTCCGTAAACGTCATTAATTTTGCATGCCGCTTGTGCCGCGTTGCTGCCACGACGGTACTCATATTCCATAATTACTCGAATTTTTAACGTATCCATGATGACCAAAAAGATTGAAATGTGATGAAAATGTAACACTAATCAATAAGCAAATGACTTCTTTTGGAAAAAGAATTCCATTCTTTAAAATAAAATTAATTTGAAATTAGAATTCTTAGCCAAACAAAAATTATTTTGATTTGAAATGGTCAGTACTGCAGAACGGCAATTTCATAGGTAAAGACCTATTATAAGCCCACGAAGTTAATGGGACTGGTCTGAATACACCCTGTGTAAGATAATGATGATAATTACTGTAAGTTACATAGTGACATATTATGCTCGCAGTTCTTTACCAACGCCGAAATCCCCAAACATGTATCTATAAGTAGTCAGGTATACCTTGCTGCAAAATCTTACTTTTTGGTAACATAATTATGCTTGGGTTACTTCAGAAAAAGTCGAAATCACTATATGTGTTCATATAAATTTCGAGGAGTCCCCTTGATTCCTCATGGATGCCATCATCAAATCACCACTTTGGTGACAACGGGACCTACTTCAGATTATACCTGTTACATTATGAAAATAATTTTGAAAATCGGTGAACAGACGGCGGAGTTATATATAATATAAGTAATAACTATTTTCCTATTGCAGTAATAACTGCAATAGGAAAAATTTCGACAAAAGGAATTGTTTCATACTTTTAAGTAATTTTTAATTGAGAATGTTATTGCTTTTACTTTGGAAGTCATTTTGTACATTTTTTAAAATATTTATTTAGGGTTTCGTACCTAATGGGTAAAAATCTAACCAAGAGCAAGCACGACTTGTCTAAGGAGGGTTCCGTAACTATCAACGCGCAATAGGTTTTCTTTGTATAACTTCTAAAGTTTTTGTCCGATTTCGCTCAAAATAATATTCGTAAAGAGTTTTTAGCATGATCTATCAGCATGAACACTTAAAAGTTTTTATCTCTTATAGTTTATAAATACCAACTTATAAACCACTGGAGGCCGATTACTCGAAGATAATATTTTTTCCCTATTTAGTCATATTAGTTATATTATTAATGACGCATTTTTAGAACGTAACCGTAACGTATGGTCAAACCACGAACAATTCCCGAGCTAAAGACCGAGAGATCCAACGCGTCATCGGAGAGATAGATCCGCCACTCTGTGAAAAAGTCATCGAAAATTTCATGAAAAGAGCAAGGGTCTGCCGCCAGAGCCGTGGGGGCCCATATGAAGGATATTATATTCCATACTTAACGGAACATGTGTACTTTATAACGAAATAAAAATATCACCGCTCGCTCAAAAAAATATGTGTTTTTTCTTAAAATTAAATGGGGCGCTCTTATTGGGACACCTTTTATTAATGTAGAAATGGAGAAACTTGCACTTGAACTTGAAAAATCAATGTTGTCAAGTTTTTTCAAAACAATATCCTACAATATTTTTAGAACTCACGTTAAATTTTGCTTGTACCGACTTCAAAATTAAGAAGATTGAGTAGAGAAACAGTTACAATTTTAGCCGAATTTAAAAGGGGAATCAATATTAGAATTATTAATAATTGTTGTGTGTTTTTACTTTGGAAGTCAGTTTTCATTTTTGTTTATTACGCATTACATTTATTTATATGCATTTTGTACCTTCTGTGTCTTTAAATGTTCTATGGCAGAGATGCCAAACTTGAATATAAACGCTTATTTAATAATATTGAATTAAGCATGCCATCCCTTTCACGGATTTTGCGGTGTGTGTGAAATGTAACAATAATAAAAAATGACAACACAGAAAAGTTGTTGGTTTTTTAAGGATATAACGTATCTATAGTTATCAATGCTTACCGGTATCACAATAAATCCCTATGAAATTACCACTATCACCTTATGCTCACCGACGACGCAACCGTCCAACTACTGCGTGGCTATGACTAATACGTTTTGAAATGCGATACTGCTATTAGAACTTATTACATATATTTAAAAATAGTGTTTTTGGTTCCAATTAAACTATAGTTCATGAATCGTTGTTATAAAGCATGATTTGACTGATAGTTTTCTTATACTACGACGAAAATCAAAACGTCCCGGCATTATGTACTACTTCGTAATAACGTACTCTTACATTATTTTCATCATAGGATAATTATCCATTGTCCCTAACGCGTCACTTCTGATTTAACTCCCCATAAATATTTTTATATATTATGAAAATTGATTCTTAAGTAAACTCAAAAAATGGATTTAAGAAATAAACTGACAAATATATCTCTATATATTCCAGAAAAAGCAGCAAGACCCACGTATAGTATTGTTCGCGTTAATAGCGTTACAGAAGTTCGCTCACACTACTGAGAATAAAATCACGATAAAGAAGATGATAGAACAAGAGGATGAGAACCCTCTTCTACAGTTAGAGAAGCACGCCAATAGCGAACACTTTGTGTGGAGACAAGTTGGATTCTGCGCGGTTTGGGCGCTGGATAACATGTGTAAGTTAACTTTAAATGGAATAAGACTGGTAACCGAGCGCCGAATAATAATACCATCGAAAACGTAAATCTGAAATGAGAGAAAAGTTCAATCAAAGACAAAAGAAGTGAGATCTATAGGTGCCATATAAATGCCATGCAAAAAATAGGTGCCATAGAAATATAGGTGCCAAGTTCAATGGTCGCTCCTGAAATTTATTTAGGTTTTTTTTTGTAATTACATTTATTCATAAGTATTAACAATATGAAACATAACCATAAATTCGCCAAACTGTGAAACAGTTTGTTGGCGATAATTATTATAATACATAATATTATTAAAGGTAATTCTATGAACAAATTAGCAAATTATTATGTAACTGCTAAATAAGTGGTAACAAAAACAAAATTACTTAAAGATAAATAACAAAAAATAATATGTTCTTTTACAAAACAAAATTTTGTTACTATATACTACAATTATAATTTAATAATTATATAGTTATACTACACTATTAAAATATGTTTTATAATATAATATTAATAAAACTTATTCGTTGAACATGATGACAACAAGATGACAGTAGGTACTTTAAAAAAAAACTTTTGAATTTCGTTTAGTGTCAACATACTTATGTTTTTACTTTTATCTCTTAAGAAATCTATTTTCTTTTAAATGATTGGAGTCAAATATTTTCTTGTTCTTTTGCCATAGAAGTTTTTTATTGCCGTTTTTACATATTTGCCCTATGTAACATTCCTAGTATATTATTGTTGATGATCTGTTAATTTCTTATATTTATCTATGTTGTATTGTTCTAAAGTTATTAAATATTCTACTTTTGCGTGCACAGGTAAAATTTCATATATATTAAATAATTGGACATAGTTCTCTTTATCTTTACACTCTAATTTTACTTTTTTGTTTGTGAATTGTTTAATTTATCTAATTGTGTTTTAAATGTAAGGCCATAACTGCTGATGCCGTAGCTTATGAGTGAATCTGAAAGTGCGTAGTAGATTACATACAATAGTTTCTTACTTAAAAACCTACTGAAATGAAAAAATTTACCTAAAATCCATTGTACCATACTACATAATTAGTTCACGTGTCCTTTCCAACTAATATTGCTGTCAACTGTTAATCCTAAGTATCTGTATTTATTGAATATTTCTATAGATGTGCATTGACAGTTATTTTTATTGTTGTTTAAGCATTCGTAACTATGGCCGGTCATATCTATGTTTATACTCTCCTTTTTTGCATACTTACTATATGGTGAAATTATGTGCATAAGCTACGTTTTACTAAAATTAATAATTATAACGTTATTAATAATAAATCGGTCTTATAAATCGATAAACGCTGGCTGCACGCACGAAAAATTGTCACGTTCCGCCTGAGCCGAGCGTGTAAGGGATAGCACGGAACATGCATGATAAAGAGGCACGATCGGCCTAAGCGTTCGGCTTGTGATAACGTTATCACGTAAAATTATCGTCCGTAAACCGACTTAACAGACAACTATTTTAATCGACTACGAAAAAGGAGGCGGTTATACGTTCAGCTGTATATATATATATACACACTTTATTGCTCACATTATAGGCCTTATCGCTATAAGCGATCTCTTCCGGGCAACCCTGCAGGACAGGAGAGGTAAATCAAATAGATAAATAGTGGGGTAATAAAAAGTCAATAATAAAACAATAAAAAAAAAATGAAAAAAATAATTACATGCATAGATATATTAAATTAAAAAGAGGCTCTCATGTATAAATCAAGTAAAATTAAGTTAGGCCAACGACTTTGTTTCGAAGATGACTTGGAGTCATCTTCGAAATTCATGATGGAGCTTGGATTTGAAATTGGCAAGTGACTTCGACTCTCGGATGTCACACCGTATGTTATTCCACAAGTGTGTAGCCTTCACACCAAAAGAATCCGCAAAGTAACCAGACTTGGTAATTGGCACAACTTGGTTATTGCTGTACTCGGATAGTAACGCACGGCTTTGGTCAGGATTTCGAAATTGAAAATAATCCTATAGATATGAGGGATAGAGGGGATAGATATGGGGGAGAACGAGGGTTAAATATTACTTTATTATATTATATTATTAGAGAAGGCTAGTACATGCTCTTCCCGACGAACCCTGATGGACAGACAAGTCACTGTTGATACTCAGAGACGTGGTCGAACTTGCGCAGCCCATACACGAACCTGACGCAGATGTTTTGTAATCTTTCTAATTTAATTTCTAGTTAAGGTATTCCTCATTGAGATCTATCAAACAAACATCTGCATAGTCCAAGATAGGTAGAAGTAAATATTGCGCAAGCTCGACTTTTGTCTTAATGGGAAGTAGGTTTTTCCAACGGTTAAGTGACCCCACCGCAGCAAAGAGCTTACGACTTACCTCTGAAATGTGGTGAGACCACCTAAGGGTTGAGTCGAAGTAAATACCCAAGTTCTAACTACCCCACTGCAAGGTAAAGTTACTTTGTCAAAAGTTATACTAGGCAGGGAGTCATAGTTAGGCTTCTTTATTTGCTTCGATCCGCCGATGATTATAATTTGCGACTTCTTGGGGTTAACCCTTAAGCCATGGCACTGACTCCAATGGAGGATTGTCGCTTATTAATTGCCGCAAAAGCCGAACTAAGGTCATTAGCAGGAGCGTGGGTGTAAATTTGTAAATCATCTGCATAAAGGTGGAAGAAACAGGAAAGGAGTGAAGAAATTGATAAAAATAGAAAAAAGGAGAGGGGATAAAACACCACCCTGAGGCACACCGGCAGATATATCACAGAACCTAGATACCCAATCATTGGCCCGAATACATTGCTGCCTCCCAAAAAGATAACTGCGAAACCACTCCAGCACAGCATCACAGAAGTGAAGTGCGCTAACATTGCAATAAGGATGTCATGGTCTACAGTATTGAAGGCATTATTGAAATCGAGTAAAGCTAAAACAGTAAGTTGCTGATTAGACATGGCCAGGCGCACATCGTCAGAAGCCTTGGTTAGAGCTGTAACCGTACTATGCCCGGGACGAAAACCAGATTGGAAAGGACTTTCTTTTGTTTCTGTTGAAATTCTTTTGTTGTTGTAAATTTTTGTTTTTTTGTTAGCATCCATGAGGAATCGAGGGAACTCTTCAAAATTCATAGGGACATCTATAGGGATTTGACTTTTGAGAAGCAAAATTTTGTGCCCTCGATCCAAAAGCACAACAGAACTCCTCAGTCTTTAAAGATACACGTTTGGAAATTTCGGCATTGTTTAAAGAACTGCAATCATATGCCATGGAGCTTAAAAAATATTATCTTAAAATAAAAAAATTAAGTGACTTCCAAGGTTAAAATGCACAAAAATGTAAGAAATAAATCTTGTTTTCTAAATTTTCAATTCAATTCAATTCATTTATTTGCTGTAAAAGTGGTAAGTACAATAGTTGGTACAAAATTTATATGTTCTGACACTTTTAGCTATATATAGATAGCATGCAAACATTTATAAGAAGTTTAAATTATGAAGCTTCTAAAATATTAACGTTATTATACAAATATTCTATTCCAATTATCTCATTTTACTTTACACTAATAATAACATGTCAAGACTTTTAAGAGGTTAAGTAACAAAAACAAGAAAAAAAAACAAATATAGAAAAACGCAAAAAATCATATAGTTTACATCATTTAGAATAATAATGGCTATCGCCAAAATAATAGTTAGTACATTATGTCGTAATAGTAATCGAGAAGATAATAATATTGATTAAACCAGTATTAAAATATGTAAAATAAAGTCATTTTATCATCATCTCAAATGTCAATTCAATAAGTTTTATAAAATAATTACATGTCAGGATTGTTTAAAATATGACAAATTAGTAACACACAAAAAATATACAGAAAACATACAAACCACCATAAAAATTATAATCATTTATAGTGGCCCTTAATGTCAAGTTAAATATAAAGTCAGCAAAGATTATATATTAAAGTACTAAATGTCATATAAAATCATTACTTCATGTCAATAGTTTAATTAATAATATTAAAACACATAGCTATCGATTGTTATTTTTTAGGTTAAATAATTTCTTTACCGAGTCGAAGTTTTTTAATTTTAACCATTTAATTATTTCCTTTTTAAATTTATTATACGGTAGTGATTTTATATGACATGGAATAGAATTATATGCTTTTATACACATGGCATAATATTGTTTCTGATACAATGCATTTTTCGGGATGACGTCAAGCACTACTCTGTCAGGATTTCTCTTATTCCTAGGGTATACGTCACATGCCTTTTTAAAAGATTTATGATTTATTTTTACATAATTCACTAGTTCGTAAATGTACATGCTCGGTAAAGTCATTATATTTAGTTTTTGAAAAAGTGGTTTACAGGACTCAGTCGGCGGCTTACCACAAATAGCTCTTATACATTTTTTCTGCGCAATAAAAACTTTGTTAACATCCGTGGAATTACCCCACAGTAATAGGCCATACCTTAGAATTGATGCCACATATCCATGATAGGCTGATAGGATTGTATACATCGATGCAACTTGTTTAAGTTTTCCAAGTACAAATACAAATCTATTTATTTTACTACAGATTGATTCTATATGGGCTTTCCAGTTCAAGTTCTCATCAATGTACAGACCAAGAAACTTGGTATGTGTGACCTTTTCAATGATCTCGTTTTCATACGTAATTTTGTCACAGACGCCTGGTTTAGTACTATAATTTTTAAATTCAATAAAGTTAGTTTTAGTCAAATTTATATTTAAATTATTATTAGTCATCCAGATAATTACATTTTTGATTAAATTATATATGTCAATATCAGTGTTATTATTATCATTTTTTATGAGTATAGATATGTCATCTGCAAATTTCGTTTCGTGGAATTATAATTCGTAATGTCAGGAAAATCGTTGATATAGAATAAGAACAGGAGTGGACCGAGAACACTGCCTTGGGGTTCTCTTCTTTATTGACTCTACATTTAGATCTCTCGGCGGTTAACATTTTTTTTTAGTAATAGTCATAACTTCGGTATATTGTTCTCTATTAAATAAATATGATTCTATCCAGTTCAAAGCAGGACCTCTGATACCCAGGTTACTCAATTTCCTTAGCAGCACATTGTGGGACACGAAGTCAAAAGCCCTTGACATATCAAAAAAGATGCAGATGGTTGACTTTACATCATTTAAATATTTAACAATATTCCGTACTAATGTAGATGCTGCTGTGGTAGTGTTTTTATTACTTTGGAAGCCGAACTGTTGTTGTTTAATTATGTTATGTTTTTCTACGAACTTTATAAGTCGCTTGTACATTACCTTTTCAAATATTTTAGATAAAATGGGTATAAGCGTTATAGGACGGTAATTTTTTAATAACGATTTATCTCCTTTTTTAAATATAGGTTTGACTACTGATAATTTGAATAGCTCTGGAAATGTGCCCGTTTCCAAAGAATGATTTATTAAATGGGTAATTATAGGAGTTAATTCATTTCTGCAGTATTTTAAAACCTTAGTAGATACACCGTCATATCCTTCAGACTTTGTATTTTTAAGTAAATCAATTATTATACTATTAATTTCAGAGTAACAACATGGAATCAAAAAAATTGAATTTTGAATTTAAGTATTATTATTATTAGGTAAAATAATTTTATTTGGTTTATTTGTCAAGTTAATTAAATAATTATTGAATTCATTAGCAATGTCAGTGGGATTACATATTATATTGTGATTATGTTCATTTTTAATTTCTTTAATAATATCAAAATTATTTAATTTATCAGTAACTTGGCTATTTATAATTTTCCAAGATGCTCTACATTTGTTTTTCGCGGTTGCTAGTAAATAGTTGTTAAATATATTTTTTTAAAAGGCGTTGAGGCTTTTTCGTAATATTTTAGAGTATATTTGATATTTTGATTTATTTTTTAAAGTTTTATTTTTATAATAAGTATATCTCAGATTTCTTTTGGTTTTGCAGCTTGTTGTTATACCGTTTGTTAACCAAACGGGTTTTTTATACTTTATCGTTCTGCTAATTCTTTTAGAAGGGAAACACAATTTATAGAAAAGAATAAAATCATCATAAAAATAGTCTAATGCTATATTTATATTATCATTAGTTCTGAAAACGTCACTGAACGATAGACAGCTAAGACAGTAGCGGAACTTTTCCAGATTTTCTTGACAATAATTTTTACATAAACGTAGTATTTCTCTGGTACATTCTCTTTATAATTGACAGGAATGTGTAGCATTTGAGCTGTATTATGATCAGAGAGTTGCAGTTCATGCAAAGACCCTGAAGCATTCTTCACATTGCTTATGATGTGGTCTATACAAGAAAGTTGTCTGGTGGGCTCTGTTATATGAGAGGTGAGATTATAATTAAATAAAAGAGATTTTAATTTGTCTGTGGAGGTAGAGGCTTTTAGACTATCTATGTTTAAATCACCAGCTATAATTATTTTCTGTTTGCGATACTTTGCAAGACTAAATAACATTGTGTCTAATTTATCTAGAAATATATTCACGTCTGAATTTGGTACTCTATATAAACAAATTACAATTGAATTGCAGGCTGGAACTTCAATTCCGCAGCATTCAAATATTTTATCTGACCCAAAATTACTTTTTATATGCGTCAATTCTTTGAATAGCATACCATTTTTTACGATTATACAAACACCACCTCTATTTTTGTTATTAGATCTACAGTAGCTAGAGACAATGCGATACCCATTAAATTTAACATTTTGCACGGTAACCGAGTTTAAAAATGTTTCTGTAAAGCAGAGTATGTCAGGTTGCTGGTTTGTATCATGAAATTCCGAAATGACGACATTGATGAGATCTTGTTTTGATAGAATCCCTGCTATATTTTGGTGTAACAATCTTATTGATTGCGACTCTTTTTTTGTAAAGTTATAAGAAGTTTCGTTGTTCCTTGAACTATTTTCTTTTATGTTATTGAACGTATTATTTACTGTAGTTTTGGAAATGAAAAAACTGATTTGTAATGTTCTTGTCGCTAATAATTGGGAAATAATATGGTATTGTTCCTTTTAATGGCAAGACTGGTAAAACTGACGATAAGTCCTATAGTTTGTTATGATGCGTATTTTTGTACATGGAATAATTTTTTCAGTCATCAATTTTAACATGTTTGTAAGTAAAATGTTTACGCATACGATATTTTTCATCATAGTCAAGTTGATTAATTGCATAATTAATACATCGGCAATAAATATTTGGGTTATAATAGTAATAGTGCTTTACACACAACATTTTATAAACATCTATGAATTTGCTTTTGGAAAAATAGTTGCAAATACCTTTTAACGTACTGTTCAATTTTAACACATTTAGTTGTTTATTCTCTGCGACGCTCAGTATAAATGCCGGACATGGTAGACGCCTTAGAGCAGCACTGAGTTCTATCATCACTTCCGTGGGGTTTTTGTCATGTTCACCGACTGACAATATAACTCGGTCATCCTTAGTGAAGTTATAGTGTGAGCACGTACTTAAAATTTCTCGTGTTGCTCCAGGCTTGATAAATGACGTTACTGCATATTGATGGAAACAATTGTTATATCTTGATTTAATTAAATTTTCCGCTAATTTATTACACTGCTCACCTACTATAATATAAATATATTTTTGTTTATTCTCTACCCTATGGCTTATTTTCTATTCTGATATCTTGTCTTGGTAAATGGCAGGTACGGTTTGGCTCAAGTTCGGGCTCAGTTTATCACAGCTTTGTGGCTGGATATTGCTTTTTAGATTTACATTATTATTTTGAGTGCTTCCTGAGGAGCTTATAATAACCTCGGGTATAGATGAGACCGGGGCTGTGGTTGTTTCGGGATGATTTTGTAACGATGAGTTTAGGACATTTTCCGTGTTTTTAAAATCAAAAAAAGAGGTTTCACTGCTTTCGATAATTAATTTCCTGTAGTTATCTTGAATAGATCGTCTATTCTTATTTCTAGTAGATAATATTTGCTTCTTTTGTGTGCTCAGAGGACTAGAGCAGATATCTTTTAGGGTGACTATCTGTTGATTTTGTCGAGATATTATTTTTTTTAGGTCATTGTTTTCTATAAGAATATTGTCAAGTTCCACGCGTGTGCTTTCTAATTGAATTTTCAAATCATATATTTCACTTTTCAGTTCGTCAATGAGACCACTGTATAAGCCTGTCGATAAATCTAGACTTTTAATCTGAATTTCACAGTCTGATGTATTTAATGACGAGTAAGTTTTCTCTAAATCCATTGATTTTGATTTGCAGTGTTTTTTTCTAAAAGTGATATTCTGACTCAACAGGTTTTCACAAGACATTTTTGATCTGAAGTGATTTTTCTCCTCACTTAGTCACACTCAGCGCCCTCTATTGTTGACTTTGTGTAAACAATAAACACTATATAATTTTGATGAAACAGCTTTATCACTAGATGTCTCTGCTACATGCAGTAATTATATCTTATTTTTATTAAGTTTGTAAATTCATAGTCTATTTTTTTGAAAATACTAAATTATTGTCATTAACAATGATAAAAATGATTTAGTTATGGTAGTAAAACAAAGAAAGCAATAAAAATAAAGGGACACTTGTTCGAGTAGCGACCCCACTGCCAAAAGGAGGTGTGTTGACTGGTGGCAAAACGAATCGTTTAAATTTTAGTACTATAGTTTCACTTTATATTGTCTTTTGTCTTTAGTCAGTTATAACTTTTTTGAATTTATTTCAATTCACCATCACTTTTGTCACAATAAAAAAAACATATTATATCCTGAAGAGTTTTGGGTTTACATATTAGATTCACTTTGTAGTTATTAATTAGTTTTATATATGTTGATTTTAGTTACTCACTAAGGTATAGTTTGGAGAGAACAAATTATTTGAACTATTTCACAATATTCACTTGTCTACTGAAAGAGCTTAAATCCTATAACTTGTCTATTCAGTCACTTATTCACAAGATAACACTTACACAGTATTTTCAAGAGTTAATTAACAGTCTTATTTACTTTTTAACACTAATAAGGAACTTTGCGATTTTTAAGAGTCAAAAGTGTACGGAGCCGATGTTAATACTAAAAAAGCCCCTTTTAAATTCGGCTTAAATTTTAACTATTACTTAACACAATATTCATAATTTTGAAATCGGTACCAGCCAACTTTAACGTGAGGTCTATAAAATAATGATTTATCGGGATATTGTTTGGGCTGTTACCGGCTTCAAAATAATTAAGATTGTGTAGAGAAATAGATAAAATTTTATTTATTTTATTGTTTAATAATAATTTTGTGTGAAGATGTTTCTCTTTGCAATAACAACGTTGAATAAAAAAAATTCGCAATAAATATTATGATGGCTATAATTTTTCTATCTAGGTATATAAAAAATGAACATAAAATTTGAAACTGGTCTGTAGCTTATACGTAGCTAAATAAAAAAACGTCTTCACACCGCGGTTACTCGCTCGGCGACGCATAACAATAATATACTATAGTCGACGCATAACAAAAAAATAACAATATACGAGTACATAACAGCTACAAATAAAACCCAGACGATATTATTCAAATTCAAATTTCAATTTTTTTTTATAAATTGTAAGTTTTTTTTAACTATAGAAAATACATTTTAACTTAGGAGTGTAACCTTGCCTGTGTGTGTGTGTGTGTGTGTGTGTGTGTATGAGTGTGAGCGTGTGTGTTTGTATGGGTGCGGGTGTGTGCTCATATTTTACTACTATACTACTGTGTGTTTTTATAGACTGATATAATATTATACTTATTAATATTATTATTTAATAATAAAATAGGTTTTATACATAAATGTTTTAATCACTGCAATAGTAATTCAATGTCTCCATAATTTAGGATTTTAACCAATTTAGTTTATTTTTTTTACATTTTCTGTACAAAAGTGAGTAAATGTGTTGTAACTGATTGATTTTATTGTATAATATGATAGAATGTATAGTAAATTGTTGTTAAGCAAAATATGTACGGACCGAAGGCTGAAATATAACACAACGAAGGTTTCTTTTATTTAATATATGGTTCTACTTTAGTATTTTGGTGTACTTTCAGTATTGTTTGTAGTATATAAAATACAAAACGATATTATACTTTGTACAATCGTAACTTTCTACATTTATTCCTAATTGGAATAAATGTAATTACATTATTATTCTTTCAATTATTTTCAATTATAAAACTGAAGGTAGAACCATAAAATATCATCAGGAACTGTTTATTTAAATTACTATCCGACTAGTGTATTTTATCACCGAGCAGCATTAAGTATATTTGCTTCATAATTAAGTTAGAATATTTTATCGGTATCTATACCTCTATATGACTGTATAACTATATCTGATACACGCTTGATTTGGGGAGTAAGCTGGTGAATGCGTGACGAGAGCGTTACGGAAAGTGTGATCGGGTGAAGCGAACGGAAGTTGAGAAGGAGATATAAGTTAGTGAAGATGAAAAGAGAGAGAGTAACGTTTCGTACATTATAGGAGCATGAGAGAGCAGTGTGCGCGCACATATTCTTTCTCTCTTTCTCTCATAGCCAGTGCATGCTATTTATATATACTCTCGTTTTTTGTTTCTGGGGCTACTTTATTAATTAATTATCAATGATTTCACCTACTACCTAACTAATCCTAGTTACCTTAATCTCTCTTTATTTATAGTCGTCGTCGAAGGCAGAAGATTATCATATGAAGTGACAGACAATTCGAAACTCAACGCGTTACTAAACGCGCACGACGTCAGCGAGTACTTACAAATAGCCAGCGACGGGCTCGAAGCTCGTTGCGACTCTTACTCCTTCGAGAGCGTTCGGTGCACCTTCCAAGTGGACGAGGGCTGTTGGTACTACGAGGCTGTAATAGTCACGCCTGGCGTTATGCAGATCGGATGGGCGACTAAGAACAGCTGCTTCCAAAATGATGTAAGTTAAGTATTAATATATAGTAAGTATTTTTATATTTATCCGAGTTTCGAAACGGAGGCGGTTATACCTTCGGCTGTTTATATTTTGTTTTTGAAGTGAAAACTCTTTAGCCGCGTTGGACGCTTTTTAACATACTTCCAAAAAAAGGAGGCGATTATAGGTACGTTTGAGTATTATATATATATATATATATATATATATATATATATATATATATATATATATATATATATATATATATATATATATATATATATATATATATATATATATATATATATATATATATGCAATTCACTGTGTTATCCACCGACAACATCTAGTAGCGAAAAATTTGAGTGATAGATTGCATCAATCGCTTCAATTTGTGATTAATGCAGTTAACAAAATTAGAAGCAATGCATTGAATACGCGCTTATTTGCACAATTGTGCGATGAAAATTATGAAAACTTCCAACGATTGCTGTTACATACCGAAGTACGCTGGTTGTCGAAAGGTGCATGTTTATCAAGATTTTATTCACTTTTTGACTCGGT
Source organism: Phengaris arion (assembly GCA_963565745.1). Classification (NCBI taxonomy): domain Eukaryota; kingdom Metazoa; phylum Arthropoda; class Insecta; order Lepidoptera; family Lycaenidae; genus Phengaris; species Phengaris arion. The sequence goes on from OY751437.1 coordinate 17,254,356, forward strand.
TTTAGAATTTCTGGAAAGAAAAGATCCGAATTAAAAAAAACCCAAATCAATTTAAAGCAGACATCGCGTATTTGACAGATTTGTTCAAATGTAATATTACAAGAGGCGCTACTCGAGCTTAGCACTAATGATGAGCTGAAAGTGACATTTAAAAGACGGTATCAAAAATTTTGGCTGCAGGCAGAAATATCTGAGAATATCTTGGACTGTGGGGAATCGCGCAAAAGCTTCTGATAGCGTTTCTCTCGTCGTATCTCGTCGAAAAAAGTTTTAGTTCCGTTACAAACTTATTAACAAAAAAAGGAACAGATTGAATATCACAGAACGGGGAGATTTGCGGTTATTCCTTACAAAACACAAGCCAAATATTGATAATTTGTCAATCCATAAAATACATCAATCTCATTAAAATTATATTTTTTTGTAATTACCATTGTAGAAGTTACATTACCTTATAAATAAGTGTTTAATTTTGATTATTTTACGACTGTTAAAACAATAATCATTATTAGTGTAATAATTTATATATTTGAATATATAATATATTATATATTCAAATATATAAATATATATACCTACAACACAAGGAAATATACTATATTTCTTTTTACTACTCCGAATGGGACGTTTTCTAAATAAAATTTGTGAGAATTGATTGGTCCTTGTGCTGAGTCACTGTAGATTTCAAAAAAGTAAAGTTGGATGGAGTCACTTTTTTGATTGGCCAACTTTGCTTTTTTGACATCCACTCACAACACAATGAATTAAAATTTAAATGAAAATTTGTTAAGTCTACCTACTTTATTATGAAATAATTAACCCTATCAAGCAATCAAATCTAATCTTTTTTTTCGAAAACTGTTAATTCGTCGTTGAAACTCAGCCACAACGCAAGTTTCCATAGATAGATCTAATCTTCACTTTTTTTCGAGATTTAGAAATTAGTAGTAATGTATATTGTAGATGCAGGGGGTCCACCGGATCCAGCAAAATTTTGAAAGTGCTATATGAAACAAAAGAGTCTGGGAACCACCGCTCTAAAGTCTGAAGAGTTTTGGTAGCATATGCTTAGGTTACTTCAGAAAAAGTCAAAATCACTATATGTGTCCTTATAAATTTCGTGGAGTTCCCTCGATTCCTCATGGATCCCAACATCAGGTTTCCACTTTAGTGACTAAAGGACCAATTTTTAATTATACCCTTTACAACAGCAAAAGAATTTTGCAAATAGGTCCATAAACCGCAGATATTATAGTTGTGTTACTTCAGAAAATGTCATAATTACTATATGTGTCCATATAAATTTCGTGGAGTTCCTCGATTCCTCATGGATCCTATAATCAGGTTTCCACTTTAGTGAATAAAGGACTAATTTTGAATTATACCCTTTACAACAGCAAAATAATTTTGCAAATAGGTCCATAAACGGCAAAATAATGTTCAAAGATATCCGTGTCAGTGTTAAATACTATGAGAAGTACCTTTTATATCATCATAATGCGATGATGTATGGTGTGATGATGGTGGTGATGATGATGATGATTATTCTAATCAACATAGTGACATATGCTTGCAGTTCTTGTAACAACGCTGAAGTTCCCAAACATGTATATATTAGGTCGTTACGTTTAATACGTATTGGAGTTGAATTTTTTCCGATGCAAGAAGTTATCCAAATTTCGAAAAAAATGGTAATCTGTTGGAGCAAGGTCTGGGAAGTACGGTGGATGTCTTAGACATTCCAATTGATGCTCTTCTAATTTAGAAGCCGTCTGTTGTGCTGTGTGTGATCTAGTGTTGTCCTGAAGCAGTAGTGGCCTAGAGCCAATGAGCAACCTCGGTTGTTTAGCAGCTAGCTTTTCCATTATGATTTGCAGTTGCTGGCAATAGACATCTGCCGTAATCGTTTGGCCAGATTTAAGAAAGTAGTAGCAAAGGACACCGGCACTAGTCCACCAATCGCTTTTACGAGTAACTTTTTTTGAGTCAATTTTCGCTTGGGGCAGGCTATGGCTGGTTCGCCAGGGTTCAGCCATTGCGATGAGCGTTTCCGATTATCGTACAGGATCCACTTTTCATCACAGGTCTCATTCGATTTAAAATCCCTTCATTATTGTGTCGATTGAATAATGTAACGCAGCAGGCGACGCGCGTTTGTCGGTTTGCTGCACTTAATTCATGAGGTACCCACCTTTCAAGCTCTTTCACCTTCCCAATTTGCTTCAAGTAGATTAAAACAGTTTTATCAGTAACACCACAGCCTACAGCTAACTCGGACCTAGTTTACGATGGATCCGCTTCCAGAATAGCCTTCAATTCTTCATTATCAACTTTGATCTCCGGCCGTCCACGGGTCTTGTTCTTCAGGTCGAAATTTCCGTTTCTGTAGCACTGGTGCCACGGTGGAACTCGTACTCGAAAATAATACGATATTTCAAGTTTTCCATTTTGTAAACAGAGTGACGCAAAGAAATAACCAAAAAAAGGAAGAAACAAATGAATTACGGTCTTCGAAACACATATGCATGAGTAAATAGCTGTATTTTGAAATTGGAATTCCTAACCAAAGATATATTTGAGATCAAAGTGGCTAGTACGACAAAACGCCAATTTCATATGTAAGGACCCTAATACTTTGATTAAATAAATATATTACGTTTAAAAAAATCAACTTTATGTTCGTCCTTTACAAAACGCCAATTTCATATGTAATGACCTAATATGAGGAGTCAGGAGTTCTGTTAAGTAAGTACTTGTTAAGTACTTTTGGATCCAGGGCATGATCCTTTGAGCAAAACCTTACTTTGTGGTAGCATATGCTATGCTTGGACTACTTCAGAAAAGTCGAAATCACCATATGTGTCCATATTAATTTCAAGGAGATCCGTCGAATCCTTGTGGATTCCATCATCAGTTCACCACTTTTGTGAAAACGGGACCAACTTCGGATTATACCCTTTGGATTAAGAAAATAATTTTGAAAATCGGTCTATAGACGGCGAACTTATCGTTTAAGATACAAAATATATATATATATATATATATATATATGAATTATACAGCCGAACGTTTAACTGGCTTCTTCTTTTGGAAGTGTGTAAACTATACTTACTACGATGCAAAATCTTCTAAAAGCGTTTCAATATTAGAAACCTGCAAAATTAGAACTTTTTATATATTGTGTACAGAACATAATAATGTTACTTATAATATTTAGTAGTCTTTGGTCTATTTGGCGCTGTCGATTATTTGAGAATAAACCCTTTTAGATAGGTATTTGTTACTAATTAAACCAGTACAATTGAAAAAAAAAATTATCCGATTTTATCCTGCGAATTAAATAAAAATGTGTAAATCCGGCACTGTAAATATCATAGACAATATCTACACATTTTTATTGCGTATCTAAGAGGCAAAAGAACCCTAAAAATTTTGCTCGAATTTCCATCACAGAGCGATCTTTAGTATTATTAACTCGGCCACAGGCCTCTTGTATTAGTATAGAAATACTATTTTGACTTAAATTTTCAGGAAGGCTACGGCATAGGCGACGACAACTTTTCGATCTCATACGATGGATGTCGTAGACTAGTGTGGTACTGTGCTAAGCCGTTGTCAGTCAGTCAGGTGAGAGCTTGGCGTCCCGGTGACATTCTAGGCTGCCTCATAGACGTGAAGAAGAAAGAGGTGATATTTTCATTAAATGGCCAAAGAATAACGTCGTGCCGGCAGATCTTTGAATCATCCAGGTTAGTTTTATTTAAGACTTGCTTGATAAAGATTGTGTAAAGAAATAATTAAAATTTCATACCAATTTAAAAGGAGAATTGATTACCTGTGTGAAATAGGCAAACGAGTTTTGGATAATTGATTTTTATGACCATCACTTGATTGTACTAGGAGTGTACCCGATTGTACCGTATTTAAAATCGTTTGTACCTGAAAGGGGTAAAAATTAATGGGTGATAAAATTTACTCAGCAACCAACTTGAAGATACAGTGATTTCATTGATGCCATCATAAAGGACATCATTTGTAACAGATAGTACCACACCCAATTTTATTTTATTTTTATTTGGAAAAGTCCAAAATTTATTTTTTCAATATTATGAAAAATCTAGATATTGGTAAAACAGAAGGCCAAACAGTGTACTTACTATAAAAATGGGTATAAACTAATTTTAAACCGACTTCCAAAGTAAATCACCTAACCTAACCAATAGCATGTCAGGTCATGTCTATGGAGGGTTCCGTAACTATCAACGCGCAATAGGTACGTTTTCTTTGAATTAGTTCAAAAGTTACTTTCCGATTTCGCTCCAAATAATTTTCCTAGAGTTTTTAGCATGATCTGTCAGCATGGAAACTTACAAGTTTCTATCTTCTATTATTATAGATTATAGATTATTGTATTACAATATTTTATAGAACTCATGCTTAAGTTGGCTAGTACCTACTTCAAAATTATGAACATAGTGTAGAGAAATATTTAAAATTTTAACCGAATTTACAAGGGGAATTATTTTGAAAATAAGTTTTAATTCATACTTTTTTGTGCGTTTTTATGGATCTAGGGTATACCTTGGTGCAAAATCATACTATTTGGTAGCATATACTTACTTGGACTACTTCATAAAAAATAGAAATCACCACGTGTCCATTAGGGTGTTACAAATATGGCCAAAAAAATATTTTTTTCGAGATTTGAAACGCATATTCTCCACATTTTTTATAAATGCTGATATAAATCTAAATATATTTTTTTAAGCTTTGCATAGCTTTTATCGCGGGCTTTGAGCGCGGCGACCGAATCAAGAAATTCCGTAACGAAAATAAACCTAACACCCCCCACTCCGACCGGCACAGAGGTGCGGCGTTGAAAGCCGTGCATCGTCTAACTTCGTTTCAGTTCGGCATACTTCGGCATGATGTTTGTGTGCGTGCGACTAGACGTATGCGTGTAGACTAGCTGCTAACTGCTCATAACTGATTCTATCTCTTTTAGACACAGTGCTAGGTGAGACAGCGTGCTTTTTGGCCGCGGCCACGAGTGAGTTCGAGCCCGCGACTAGTTGAACCTTAACGTGTATGTATATGGTACGACTGTACGAAGCTCGCACGGATCGAGACGAGCTGCTCCGAAATCGGACGAATACGTATGCAGCTGTTTGTGAGAAAGTATAATGCTATGCAATAGCTTTACCGCGGCAGTCCCCGAGTGCCGCGCGTATTTTTTTTTAGCCTTCTAAGATTATTGCAACCCGTGCCGACTGAGTCGCAAAGTTTACAAAAAATCGTGTTCTGTACTAATATTTTGTTCTTCTATAAAACCAATATAAGTGCAAAAATTAGGTAAATTACGATCAAAATAAAACAAAACTGACACGAATACTTATTTAAACATACTATAAAATAATAACAACAAATCTGGATAACTTCTCTTTAGATCAGCTTTTACATGCCTGATACAAGTTTCTATGTTGACGACACAGCGCAACTAGAAACTTCGTTATTTTAAATTTTTTTAGCCGTTCCTGTCAAAGAGTGCAGCTAAGGTGTCTTTAGATTGATCTTTCCCTATAAGCTCTTAAGCTCTCTGGTTTTTTAAGTCCAAGAAGCTGTTCTCTATCGCCAAATGTAGTAATAATTGGTATATTTTCTACTTTTCAATTTCGTCGATACATATATTAATTATATTATAAAAGTTTTCCATCTTGATAGACTGATATAACTTCAGATAGGTTGTTTTGAAAGTAATTTTGATTGCTTTTGTCCTGGATTAGATAGACGAGAAAATCTCGTCTGCCATGCTGCTTCCAGAACTCAGAATCTGTTATATAACTGAATATGAATATCTTTCGAATATTCCATGTTATTTACAGAAAAAGTAGAAATGACAACTAATAACTCTTTGTTGTAAAATATTATTTGATATTGCACATCCTAATGTCTTCAAAAGATGAAAATTGAGGGAGAAAAATTGTATTTTCAAAGAAGCCTAGCGTCGGTAATTATGAATATCAATGGATGAAACTTGGTACAGTTATAGACTGTGTATACAAGTGAAGTAGGGATGAAATATTTTTTTCCATTCTACTGTATGTTATGCATTCCATTCATATATATATTGATATATTGTATGTTTAACGATAGTTCCGCCGTCTGTGGACCGATTTTCAAAATATTTTTTAATGTAAATTCTCATTCCCACAAATTTTGTTGACGGCTTACGGAAGGTTTGCGTACTGAAAGAAGAAAACTCTAGAATAATATTGATTGCTAGCGAAAATCAAATTCATCAACTTACCACGGCTTGACTAGTCTTTGTTATATCACTGAATTGTTTTGTTACAAACAACATCTGTCATTAATGTATCAATAAAATACTTATTTAGAGACGGCCAATTCGCTTTGCAAAGTAAACAAGCTATTAATGTATCTCTTATAATTGTCTCTCACGAGAATAAAAGAAATAGACCAGCTTAAAATCTCATAATGCTTTCAATGTGACTTATAAGATATATCTAAACACATAAATTTAAAAAAGGACAGTGATGTAACGATAATCTCTTAAAACATAAGGAGTATATACAGCAACCTTGATGATTTCATAACCACACACTTGCTTTTAGACTGTGAAGTAGATGTTATAACTTTCACTGAATGCAGACTCAGCTCAGATAGGCCGGACCAATTTTATTAAATTACATGTCCCTGGAAACAAAATATAACTTAAACCAAAACAATGGTGTGTTACGGGTGGATTAAAATAAAAAAAATTCTCCGTGACAATATATATATATATATATATATATATATATATATTTAAAAAAAAGAAAAAAATGGGGGTCGTGTGCAGAAGGCCGTATGGTCTGGACTAGCCTCTTGGTGTCAAGGTGGTGGTAAGGGGTGGTAAGGAAATATAAGATACTGGAAAAACTTCAACAATAAAAATTCTTCTTCTTCTAGCAGGAGGAAAAAAAGGCCCTGTCATCTCGCGACCTTATATACTCCTACTGACATAATGTTTTTTTTTTAACTGACTGACTGCTAGTTAGCAGTAATGCATAATCCAACTGCCACAATAAAGGGATATTGGAGATGAAGCTCTAGTTACAAAACCTTTGCCAATAGATGGCGTCGTCTAACATAATTTAGTTATTAAAGTTAGCAATAACAGCCAATAGATGACGCTAGGAGCGTCGTTATAAGTTATATTAATGCGTTAAAATGTAGCTATGCTACATATCCCCCCTGTTACCGAAGGATTTTGACTGATCACAGGAAAAATCCTGAAACAACTACAAAAGAAGTGAACTTGTTAAAAAAAAAATTGAAAAAAGAAAAAACTACGACGATGGAGGTTAAATGCTAGTCTTGTGTCTACGCGCAAACAACCGACAACCTTTCATACTACGATTCACACTATAGTCATACATCCCATACATACATCCACTTTCATTATTGCATCCCGAACCAAATAATATGATCCGAGACGCCCTAACATGCGAGTATTGTTTTCCATAGAGAGGAAAACAACACAAGTCGAAGATAATAATGTACACAGCTATAACGTTATACGACAAGATAACGAACAGCGTCTGAATAAAGCGCGAAACTACTAGCCTTCCTACAATAGTTAACCAACTATTTTGATAAAATTGGTAGCTTAAGGTCTTTCAAATGCCAGGCACCAAGATCTTTGCCTTGCATGTCTTGCAGAACGTAAACTAACGGAGAACGTTTACCTACAATTTTACATTTTACAAATTTAGGAGCCAACTTTTTGCTAAAATGTTTCTCCCTGTCGCTGAGAAAATAAGTTCTCTTAAAAACTACATCACCAACGTTAAATTCAGCAGGCTTTCGTCTCAAATTATATTGAGCAGTGCTCTTAACATCAGCTTGCCAAAGACGCATCTGAACGCTGTCAAACAAAGATGACATACACCCTAAATTTTCGGCGTAGGCGTCACGAGGCGAAAACACGAGGTCTTTTATACTGTCGGTATCTAGGTAGTGAGTACCGCAAGACACTAGTTCCCTACCATAAACTAAGAAAGATGGTGTAAAACCGGTTGCCTCATTCACCGAGTTGTTGATGGCGAATTGTATTTCGGGTATATGTACATCCCATGACCTATGGTCTTCTTCCACGTAGGTCGAAATACAAGTGATAATGGTCCTATTGTAGCGTTCGACCGTATTTACCTGAGGGGTATAACGCGGTGTTAAGTAAACTTTAGGTATATTATATTTTTTTTAAAACCTATTAGTTTCGTTACTAACGAACTGAGGGCCATTATCCATTATAATAGTTTGTGGTACACCATGAACCAAGAAAACACTATCTTCTAAAATTTTAATTATAATATCGGATGTAGCACGTTTCATAGGAAAGATAAGGCAAAATTTTGAAAAGCAACAAGTTACAACTAAAATAAAATTATTACGTTTTCTAGTAGTAGGTAATGGTCCCATTATGTCAACAGAGATGACTTGAAATGGTCGTGAGCAGTCTTTAGGGCGACCCATTTCACCTAAAACTCTATGATTTTGAGACTTATACTGTAGACATTTAGAACACTTAGAAATGTAAGTGACGACATCGCGATACATATTAGGCCAAAAGTAGTTAAGTGCGAGCCGTCTATAAGTTTTAAAAATTCCCATGTGACCAGCAGTGGGCTCATCATGGTTAGCACGAATAATTTCTTCGCGAAAATCTTTAGGAACTACCTCTTTCCAAGAAAATTCAGAAGTTAAGTTATGTTTATTTCTAGAAAGTCTAAACAATCTATTATCTTTAATCGTAAAATTTGGAAAAGAAGATGGCGTATTATTGCAACCGTTAAAAATATTAAGATACCAGGTATCAATGCCGGTATAGTTTGTCCAAGTAGAAATTGCGTTGATGTTAACCGCTCGAGATAAAGCGTCTGGTATAACGTTATCACAGCATTTCCTATGTTTAATTTCAAAATAAAATTCGGAAAGTCTGACACACCAGCGAGCTAGCCTACCAGTGGGGTTGGACAAAGACAAGAACCATTTAAGAGCACTGTGATCAGTATAAACTGTAAACTTTTTACCGTTCTCTAAATAACAACGCCAGTGTTCTAAAGCTACTAAAACTGCTAACGTCTCACGCTCAGTAATCCCATAAACTTTCTCCTGTTTAGTTAAGGAGCGACTCATGTACGCGACAGGGTGTTCTTTACCTTCGAACTTCTGGGTGAGCATGGCCCCAATACCATAGCTACTGGCGTCCGTATGAACCTCAAAGGGTTCATTGTAATCGGGACAGCGCAGTACTGGCGCGGAGACCAAGCTCTCCTTAAGTTTATTGAACGCCAAGTCCGCCTCAGGAGTCCACTCGAAAGGAGGGGCATTCTTACGTGTAGACGTTAGTTTATTTAAGGGCCCTGCCAGAGTACTAAAATTAGGCACAAACCTTCGGTACCAAGTGGCAGTACCAAAAAAACGTTTTACACTTTTCCTACAAGTAGGTGTAGGAAAATTTATGATCGCGGCGACCTTATCAGGATCAGTACGAAGACCGTTGCCGTCGATTACATAACCTAAATATTTAAGTTGAGGCCGAAAAAATTTACACTTTTCAAATTTTACAGTTAAATTAGCTTCCTTGAGGACTTGAAGAACCCTCAAAAGAGTAGCTACGTGTTCATTATAATCCTCACTAATAATAACTATATCGTCTAAATAACAAAATGTTTTATGACCAAAGTTACCAAATAAGGCATCTACTAAACGCTGCTGCGTAGCAGGTGCATTCGTCAAACCGAAAGCCATGCGTTTAAAACGAAACATTCCACGACCCGGAACATAAAAAGCAGTCTTATCGCGATCAGACTCATTAATAGCAGTCTGCCAGAAGCTGTTAGAAAGGTCAATAGTACTTAGGTAACGAGCGTCGCGTAAGCTGTCTAAAATTTCCGAAATGTACGGTAAACTATAAGCGTCTTTTTTAGTGACAGAGTTTAACTTACGACTATCTAAACAAAATCTAAATTCGCCAGTATTTTTCTTAGGCACAACTAATACAGGAGAGCTCCAAGCAGATTGGCACGGCTCGATGACGTCCATAGCCAACATTTCGTCAACCTGTTCGACTAAAATACGTTGTTTTTCAGGCGACATCCTATAATAACGTTGACGGATAGGTAACGAATCGCCTGTATCAATTTTATGAGTGATAAGAGAAGTTAAACCTAAACCTTTCTCTTCAAAAGAAATAGAACGAAATTGTTTTATTATGTCGTCGGCTACCGAGCGCTCAGACCAACTCAAATTTTCATAGCCGTTAATGGCCGGCTGGGTCACCTGATGAGAAGTGATTTGTTCGGTAGCCGTACTAGAATTAATAGAATTTAAATATTTAGGACAAAGTTTAAAAATACGCCAGAAGTCAATACCTAAAATGAGGTTAGAAGTAACCTGAGGTACTACGTATAATTTTAAAATATGAAATTGATCTTCAAAACGAATAGGTAAATTTATATAACCTATAGACTTTAAGCATTGACCGCCCGCGGCGAAAATTGAAATATTATTATCGTCATTAATGATAGGATAGCCTAGCTCAATAATGTTTAAATGAGAATTATTACCTAACAAAGAAATGCAAGAACCCGAGTCTAAAAGACCGCGCATGCTAAAAGCGTCTATATGTATATTGACATAAGGTCGAGAATCTAAATTGTTGTTAATACATCGGACCGTATTAATGGTGTAATATTTAAAAAATGTGCCTACAGTTTTAACCCATTGTTTTCGATCATCAAGGTCGGTATGGTTAGGTATAACACGATCCGATAAAACTAGTGTTTTGAACGATATTTACTAAGACAACGGGTACAATCGGGCCGGCGCACGCCAGGATTGCCACAGCCAAAACAAAAAAATTTCGACTTATCAGCTGTGCACTCATAATAGCTGATGAACCTTACAACGTAAACAAAATTTAGGGATATTCGAATGCAAACTATTAACATGATTATGTGAATGTTTAAAAGCAAAACTATTATTATTATTATTAGGTGGGTTATTAGAAAAATTATTATTCCGAAATGGTCTACTAAAAGTTTTATTAAAAGTTTGTTTGTTCTCAGTTTTATTACTATTACAAGTATAAGCTAGGTCCGGTGCTAAGGTATCCGACGTTATCCTAGGCGGTTCATGATATAAAGTTAGTCGAGATTGTACATCCTCATAGTTCTTACAAAGAGACTTTAGTTGTTTAATAGAGTTGACCGTAGGAGAAGAAGCCAAAATGTTTGCATAGCAAGGTTTAATGTTGTGTAATAAGATTTCCAACTTCTCACTCTCTGGGACAGGTTTAACAAGACGGTTGAACATTCCTTCCATTATAGCAATATAAATTGTAATGGTTTCTTTTTCGCCCTGAGTTCTACTACGGATTTCCGACATAAACCGATAATCAAAACTCGGTTTGTCAAAGTCACTATACAAAAGATTTAAAAGTTCTGACCAACTGTTAACATTTTGATAAACACTTCTATACCAATGTAAGGCATCACCAGTAAAAAGATCAAAAGCGTGAGAGAGAATCTTTGAATCGCTAACGTTATGCTGTGTACAGTACTCATTCACTCTAGAAATAAACGCGCGGACACAAGACTTGCCATCAAATCTTAATTTTTGTAAATCAGCTAGATTATTTTTTTCACATTTAACTGTAATATTTAAAGGAGGCATAGGTGGTGCTACAGCAGGAGCTGGATTCATGTAACAACTACTAGACCCCTTAAGTTGATGTAATAAACCCAAATAATTTTGAAATTTTTGTAAGCAACTATTATATTGTACGGCAAACGGTTATATATTATTAGTAGAAATTCTATTAATCCTATACTCAATGTGGTTTAAATTATTCTCAGCTCTAAGCAATGAGTTACCATCGGAGTGAGAATCTAATTGTAATTTTATTTTTGTTAGGGTTTCCTCAATCCCCGACAAATCATCTTTTATAGAAAGACAAGAGTCTAAAATATCCTCAGACGGGTAAAGCTCAGCTAATTTAACTATTTGCTTTCTTAACTCTACAACGGTGGAAGCTGGTGTTTCATTTCTAACTAAAACTTCATACTCCAATTCCGATTTTTGAAGAGAAAAAAATTTAATTTTCTCCGGCATAATGGGAAGTTAAGTTGTCAGAAGTAAAATTTATTAAGAAGTTAAGTGACTAAGTAAATTCAAAGTTAAACTTTGAATTTACTTTTTATACAAAAAAGAAATTAAGTTTTTCCAAACTAATTCAATGAATTTATCAGAAGTTAAATTCAATTTTAAAAGTTAAATTAACAAGAAAATTCAAGAAAAATTTTCACAAGCCTAACGGTGAGTATATCTGTGTTGAGAAAATACAAAAATAATCAGATGTATTCTCTAAAAAAATACACAAAAGAAATATAATTTGTAATCAGTACTATATAACTAACTACAAAAACAACAACTTTTCCAGATTATATGGTACATACCATATACAGTAAAATGAAAAAACAAACAGTATAAAGTTTATTAACAATTTTAAACTTTACACAACAACGATAAGGTTACTAGTTACTACACTAAGTATATCCAACGCTCATAGTAAGTTAAGATTAAAATAAAGTTAAGTAAAAGTTAAAGTGATAAGTCAAGAGCAAAATAATTTAGAATAAGAATTAAAGGTTATATGTAAATATTTATGTTGAAGTAAAAAGTTTAATTAAAATAAAGTAAAACAAAGTTAAGGCCAAAAATATCACATAAGCATCATTGAAGATGATGCTGATGTGTGTACATGTAGTGTGGGTATGTGGGTATGTGTAAAATAAATAATATGTATGATAAAATAGATAATATACAATATAAAATGAATATAAATATCCTGCCAAAAAGACAGGACGAAAAAATAGAATAATAATAAATATATTTAATAATAAAGAATAAATTTAATAGTTTTTATAAATTTAATATTATGTCCACTTTAAAAAAAACACAGGGTTCCTTATGTATCACGGAACCCTAAAAAAAAACAGTGGGTGTGTGCTGTAACGTTACCTGCCTCTTACACGTGTCCGTTACGTAACCGGAACCAATTCTACCCCGGGCCCAGACGGGTAAAAGTACTGAACCAGTTGGATATGAACGACGGCACAAGACAAACACCAAATACTGGACACACAGACCCAAGAAGAGACACCAGATGCCAAACCAGACGAAACCACGTTTATGGGCGCCAATTGTTACGGGTGTATTAAAATAAAAAAAAATCTCCGTGACAATATATATATATTTTAAAAATAGAAAAAAATAGGGGTCGTGGGCAGAAGGCCGTATGGTCTGGACTAGCCTCTTGGTGTCAAGGTGGTGGTGAGGGGCTTTAAACCACGTGGGAACTTAGCTCAGAATCCAGGTTTCTAGCACGTGGCGGATGCGAGATAGGGCTCCAACTTCTGGAAGCTTCTCCGTCACCGCTGCGTCCGTTCGTCGTAGATAGATCGTCTCAAAAAAAATAAATCCCCGTCCAATGACTATCAGCACTCTGAACTCCAGCTAGATATAAGTCCTTTTAATTGGTGCCTCGAATGCTGTAGTTGGCGGTGTTTCGTGCTTCAAACCAGGTTCCCTGGAATAATCACGATAACGTGTCGGTAGGAGTCCGGTCCTACAGCCAGCGCGATTTCAACCCCAACGATCAAAATCACGGGCTGTGTGACCATTACAAAGAAGGTAGGCAAAATAAAAAAAAGATAAGATGATATTAAGGACAACCAATATGATACCAACATCCTAACATTTTAATAGTACTAAATTGAAAAGATGAAACTACAAATTGAGCACGTGGTATGGCTAATCAAATAATTGACAACTAATTTACCAAGATGATAGTTTACATGAAAGACTAATGCGTTTTAATACAAGCATGATTTTCCAAATATTCACAACACAGATATACTAAATTACTCACCGTGATACACGGGATTAAGAAATATAAGATACTGGAAAAACTTCAACAATAAAAATTTTTCTTCTTCTTCTAGCAGGAGGAAAAAAAGGCCCTGTCATCTCGCGACAGCCCTTATATACTCCTACTCACATAATGTTTTTTTTTTAACTGACAACTAGCAGTAATGCATAATCCAACTGCCACAATAAAGGGATATTGGAGATGAAGCTCTAGTTACAAAACCTTTGCCAATAGATGGCGTCGTCTAACATAATTTAGTTATTAAAGTTAGCAATAACAGCCAATAGATGACGCTAGGAGCGTCGTTATAAGTTATATTAATGCGTTAAAATGTAGCTATGCTACAGGTGTAGTGGCCGCCATCTTAGTCGATATAACATTGACTTAAGTTAGACTAGAGGAGGCAACATGTATTCAGATAGTCACTGATGATCAAATAATATTAGGTTAGGTTATATGTAGCCATTACATATGTAATTGGCGTTTTGTAAAGGAGGAACATAAAGTCAATTTTTTTAAACATAATATATTTATTTAATCAAAGTGTATACCATTGCTATCTATGCACTTTTGCCATTCCATAGGGAGTTCATTGATTCCTTTACTAAAAATACTATTCGGACAGGAATCAATAAAATCTTCAAGGCGCTTTGGACTGCCCCATCGGTGTTGAATTTTTTCCCTTGCAAGAGGTTAACTTTCGAAAACAATGGTGATCTGTTGGAGCAAGGTCCGGGGAATACGGTGGATGTCCTAGATATTCCAATTGAAGCTCCTCTAATTTGGTAGCTGTCTGTTGTGCAGTGTGTGTTCTAGCGTTGTCCTGAAGCAGCAGTGGCCTAGATCGGATGACCAACCTCGATTGCAGCAAGCAGCTAGCTTTTCCATCAAGATTTGCAGTTGCTGGCAATTATTAGACATCTGCCGTAATCGTCTGGCCAGATTTTAGAAAGCTGTAGTGAACGACACCGGCACTAGTCCACCAAACGCTCGCAAGTAACTTTTTTAGTCAAATTTTGCTTGGGCTGCCCCAAGCGAAAATTGACTACAAAAGGCTTTGGCTGTTTCGCCAGAGTTCAGCCACTGCGATGACCGTTTCCGGTTATCGTACAGGATCCACTTTTCATCACAGGTAATGATTCGATTTAAAATCCCATAATTGTACCGGTTGATTTGGCTTAATCTGCAGGTCAAAATTTCCAGAACGTAAACGTTGGAACCAAAAACGGACTGTGTTTTCTTTTGCGACACCGCCGCCATACACATCATTAATCCTTCGAGCCGTTTCCACGGCAAACACTGGTGCCACGGTGGAACTCGTACTCGAAAATAATACTATATGTAAAGGAAAAAACAAATGAATTACGGTTTTCGAAACATAAATGCATGAAAAAATAGCGGTATAAATTTGAAATTTTAATTCTTAACCAAACAAGATATATTTGAGATCAAAGTGGTCAGTACGACAAAACGCCAATTTCATATGTAAGGACCTAATATTAAGTATTTACCGATCCCCGTCAAATTGCAACGCTACTAAATTTATTGACTGACTAAATTCACAGTTATATACGTTAAAATCGCACAGTAACATTTTCACGACATAAATATTAGTTTAATCAGCTAGTCGACTGAAAGTTCATATGAAAATACCAACAGGGTTCACTATCTGAATACGAGGGCGGGTCAATAAGTCCGTGACTTTTGGAATAAAACACAGATTTTTTGATAAATAAATCATTTTATTTTTCAACGTAGTCCCCCTTGAGCTCTATACACTTTGTCCAACGCTTCTCGAATTTTTTTATCCCTTCCAAAAAATATGATTTTTCGAGGTCCTCAAAATAGGCCTTTGTTTGCGAGATGACTTCATCATTGGAGTCAAATCTTTTTCCACCGAGCCATTTTTTCAGATTTGGGAACAAGAAGTAGTCACTCGGAGCCAAATCTTGAGAATAGGGTGGATGTGGGAGCAATTCATAGCCCAATTCATGGATTTTTGCCATGGCAACTGCACATGTGTGCACCCTTGCATTGTCTTAGTGAAAAAGAACTTTTTTCTTGGCCAAATTAGGTCGGTTTTTTTTCAAATCCTCATTGAAGCGGTCCAATAAGTTGGCATAATATTCTCCATTAATTGTTCTTCCCTTTTGAAGATAGTCAATGTGGATTATCCCACGTGCATCCCAAAAAACAGTCGCCATAACTTTATTGGCTGACAAACCCACCTTGGCCTTCTTTGGCGCCGATTCACCCTTAGAAACACACTGTTTTGACTGTTGTTTGGTCTCTGGTGTATTGTGATGGATCCATGTTTCGTCCACGGTTAAAAAACTCCTCCATATTGTGATTAAACAACGTCAAACCTTCCTGTGAAGTTGTTACACGATTGCGTTTGTGGTCGACTGTGAGCAAACGCGGCACCCATCTTGCGGAAAGCTTTCTCATGCCCAAGTGATTATTCAAAATTGAAACCACTGAGCTATGCGAGATGCCTATGGCTTCCACAATCTCTTGCACTTTCAATCTTCGGTCGGCCAACACCATATCGTGAATTTTTTCGATTGTTTCGGGTGTAGAGACCTCAACTGGGCGTCCAGGACGTTCGGCATCTTCAGTGCTTGTAAGGCCACAACGAAATTCAGTAAACCACTTTTTTACCATTGAAATCGATGGTGCAGAGTCCCCATAGTATTTATCAAGCTTAGCCTTGGTCTCGGTAATGGTTTTTTTTCGCAAAAAATAATGCTTAATAAGCACACTTCACTTTTTTCCATTGTTTCCTTAAGTTACTGGATAGTCTGATAAAGATAGCTGTAAAACACAAACTAACTGACGCAGCAAGTTCAAATTTTGATAGGAGTCAACTGACAGATGCCTGTTGGCAGGAGTAAAGTTGCTTTTTCAGTAAGGAGGTTAGAAATTCAAAAAGTCACGGACTTATTGACCCGCCTTAGTATGTTGTCTTCTCATGGATTTCTTCCAGGTCACACTCTTCTAACTAGGATCGATAGCTGTCTAGATCACGTAATGAATTAACTAAACCAAAGTGAATACATTCCCTATGTAGGAGTCTTACACACATCCATTACTGATCATTATACCATACTTATCAAAATAGCTAAAACAAAGCAAAATATACAATACGCTAAAACCATAGAAGCTGTTTACAATGATAAAGCGTTGGCTACACTCATGGAATCCGATATATCAGACACCTATTTTTTAGTGATGACCTTGAATTTATGACTCAAAAATTTATTGAGTCACTGCATAGTGATAGCATAGAAAACATAAAAAAACAGCCTAGATATAAATTAATTTTAAAACCTTGGGTTACACCGGGTATTTTGCGTTGTATCAAAAACAGGAATAAAATGCAACTTAAATTACGATAAGGTCCTAACAATGAAATTAGGAAACTAACTTATAAAAGATATAGAACCTGTCACAACTTAATAAATACATTAAAACGCAAACACGATAGAGAACAAATAGATAGAGCAGCTAAAAATTCTAAACAACTATGGAAAATTGTAACTATTTTGAACAACAATAAGATACCAAATACAGAACTGTTATACATAAAACAAAAGCCTAAAGAATCAGTTGAATACATCAATAATTATTTCGCAAACATTGGTAGAAAATTAGCTAGTAGTATCAAAAGTTAACATGACCAACCAACCTGACATTTTTCTTGCCGCGTCGAAAACAAACATGTTATCATCATTTGTACTGCTGGATACTGACCTCCAAGAAGTTGATAATGTCCTTAAAAGTTTTAAGTCTGATAGTGCATCTGGATGTGATGCTATCTCCACTCGCTTCCTAAAATTGGCAAGGACTATTGTAGTACCCAGAATAAGCCATCTCATTTCTCTAATCAAACTTCATAATTTCAAAGTCCTTTGACATATTTACATGAAATTTCGTATGAATTGAGTACGGAAAAAATAATAAGTTAGTGTTTCAGCGTTTTCTAAAATTCAGCCCCTTCTGTGGGTAAAATAGGGGATGAAAGTTTAAAACCTAATTTCACGCGGGCGAAGCCGCTGGCAAATAATGATAGTAAATCAATAATTTCGACTCTAATAATGTCAGTCCGATTGGAAGTTTAGTTAAATTTTTGCGTTGTTCGAAAATTCGGAATGTGGTGGGTTCGAACCCCGGTAAAATATACTTGTGAATCTTTTTTTTTCTTAATCTAGTAGAGCTTCGAGCAAATACTTGGTTACCCAGGTACTATTGTTGTATAAGGATATTATTTGGGCTGGTACCGACTTCAAAATAATGAGGATTGTGTAGAGAAATGGCTAAAATTTCATACTTTTTGTGCGTTTTTACTTTACAAGTCGGTTTCATTTTTTGTTTAAAAATAATAATTTGATAGTAAATTATTTGTTTAATTATATATTATATAGTTTTTACCATCAATTGGCACTTTATTCCAGGACAGGTTTCTTCGCAGCAGCAAGTTTCATGGCGTACCAACAGTGCCGATTCAACTTTGGCAGCGAGGCGTTCAAGTTTCCGCCCAAAGACCGCAAATACAGTAATTTTAATGACTACGGCGTACTCACGGACGAGCAACGCCGTGTAAGTATTTTATAGCCTGACAATTAATATCTACAGTAAATCTCGCCAAGTTATTTAAAATTTGAACTATTTTGACAGGTCAGTATTGTAAATATTGACCTGTCATGATTTTACCAATTTCATGATAATGTTTACCCGACTACCAAAGCCTTTTAAAAGGAAGAGTAATGATTTTGGCATGCTATGTATATATGTTTGTTCCAGCGTAGCGTCTAATCTTCTGGTCTGATTTCAATAAATGAGGTGTCAATAGATTCGTAATGATGCCGCGGGTAACATATTATATAATATATATATTTTTTCAAAATTATGTATTTCGAAAATGAGACCTCAGATTCTAACATCTAAAAAAATTAAACCGAGATAATCATCACTCTTTTGGTATCAAAAGAATGGTATTGGCAAGTTCATTACAAATATGTATATTTATTAAGTATATTAAATCATATCGTTTATGTCATAATATACGTTTAAAATGCGGTCGTACAATTCGTACAACCCGGTTGTCCAATTTTCGAACATTACGTAATATAAGTCTATAAATATTAGGTCCTTACTTATGAAATTGGCGTTTTGTCGTACTGGCCACTTTGATCTCAAATATATCTTCTTTGGTTAGGAATTCCAATTTCAAATTTATACCGCTATTTACTCATGCATTTGTGTTTCGAAAACCGTAAATCATTTGTTTTTTCCTCTTTTGGTTTTTTCTTTGCGTCACTCTGTTTACAAAATGGATAACTTGAAATATCGGATCATTTTCGAGTACGAGTTCCACCGTGGCACCAGTGCTGCAGAAACGGCCGAAGGATTAATGATGTGTATGTCGCAAAAGAAAACACAGTGCGTTTTTGGTTCCAACCTTTTATTTCCTCCTCCTCTGATTTGGTAACCGTCTGTGCAGTGTGTGGCCTACCGTTGTCCTGAAGCAGCAGTGGCCTAGAGCGAATGACCAACTTTGGTTGTTAAGCAGCTAGCTTTTCCATCATGATTTGCAGTTGCTGGCAATAGACATCTGCCAAAATCGTCTGGCCAGATTTAAGAAAGCTATAACTTTTTATGAGTCAATTTTCGCTTGGGGCAGGCTTTGGCTGGTTCGCCAGGGTTCAGCCATTGCCATTAGCGTTTCCGATTATCGTACAGGATCCACTTTTCATCACAGGTAATGATTCGATTTAAAATACCTTCATTATTGTGCCGGTTGAGTAATGTAATGCAGCAGTCGACGCGCGTTTGTCGGTTTGCTGCACTCGATTCATGAGGTACCCACCTTTCAAGCTATTTCACCATCCCAATTTGCTTCAAGTGGGTTAAAACAGTTTTATCACTAATACCGCAGCCGGCAGCTAACTCGGACGTGGTTTGCGATGGATCCGCTTCCATAATAGCCTTCAATTCTTCATTATCAACTTTGGTCTCCGGCCGTCCACGGGGCTTGTTCTGCAGGAAATTTCCAGAACGAAAACGTTGGAACCAAAAACGCGCTGTGTTTTCTTTTGCGACACCGCCGCCATACACATCATTAATCCTTCGAGCCGTTTCTGCAGCACTGGTGCCACGGTGAAACTCGTACTATTAAATAATACGATATTTAAAGTTTTCCTTTTGTAAACAGAGTGACGCAAAGAAAAAAACTAAAAGAGGAAAAAACAAATGGATTACGTTTTTCGAAACACAAATACATGAGTAATAGCGGTATAAATTTGAAATTGGAATTCCTAACCAAAGAAGATATATCAGAGATCAATGTGGCCAGTACGACAAAACGCCAATTTCATATGTAAGAACCTTATATTACGTTTAAAAAATCGACTTTGTGTTCCTCCTTTACAAAATGCCAATTTCATATGTAATGACTAATATTATGACTTTTCACGCGTTGTCCACCTAATATATTGTGTTAAAAAGTTTCTTTCATTGGTATTGAAACATAATATCTTCCTATGAAACATAATATCTATCATACTATCACTAAACAGATCATAACTTCATTGTTCTCAGATTGCTAAAAGTTACAGTTTTCCACAAGGCTCTCATTAATCTAAATCTATCTACGTATATTTACCATTTTTATCTTATTACATTCTTAGCCCAAGAATGTATGAACGGTTTCAGTGTTCTTTGTCCCTTAGTCACCAAAGTGGAGACCTGGTGATCCATGATAAATCGAGGGAACTCTTCGAAATTTATATGGACACATATAGTGATTTCGACTTTTTCTGAAGTATTCCAAGCATATGCTATCAAAAAGTAAGCTGTAGATGCATGTTTGGGGATTTCGGCGTTGTTTAAAGAACTGCAAACATAAGCCACTGTGTCAATTAAAGTAATCATCATCATCACTATTATCACAACATACATCACATAATGATGATATAACATGATGTTCACATAGTGATTTAGACTTTTTCTGAAGTAACCCAAGCATTTTCTACCAAAAAGTTAGATTTTGCACCAAGGTATACCCTAGATCCAAAAGCACTGAATAAAACTTCCCAGTCTATAAGGATACGCGTTTGGAAATTTCGACATTGTTTAAAGAACTGCAAGCATATTATGCCAGTATGTAACTTACAGTAATCATCATCATAATCTTATATAGTTTATTTTACAAGTTCTTAAAATGTGTTAATAATAATATAACAATAATGATTAAAAACTGAAAAATTATTATTTTTAAACAAAAAATTAAACCGACTTCCGAAGTAAGAATACACAAAAAAGTATGAAATAAATATTATTTTCTAAATAATTCCCCTTTTAAATTCGGCTATAACTTTAACTATTTCTCTACACAATCCTCATAATTTTGAAGTCGGTATTAGAAAACTGTTTAAGTGAGCTCTATAAAATAATGATTTATCAGGATATTCTTTGGGCTGGTACCGACATTAAATTTAATTTAATTTTCCATAAGGCACAAATACAGACATCAGATCAGATCATTAAGATGATACAATTTGCACTAATCTAAGTAAACCTGACATCCAATTATATGTGTGCACAATATTTTATTTACAAAAAGAACCAGTAAACAAAAATAATTTATGTTAAATTTATACAGAACCAGCATAAAAATAATAAATAGCTTATGTTCACATTATACACATGGACACCTTATCAAAACACTTTTAAAGATGATGATACATTTACATTTATCAAAGTACCCGACATCCAATAATACATTATGTGCACAACTTCTACTTTACAAACAGAACCAGCAAACAAAAAAATGTAGTTCATACAAGTAGCCACCTCATCAAAATATTAATAAAGATGATACAATTTGCACTTATCAATGTAACCTAACATCCAATTACATAATATGATCTCAACATTTAATTTTACAAACAGAACCAGTAAACAAAATTATACAAATAGACTCCTTAAAAGACACTATAGATAATACTATTTGCACCAAGTAAAGTAACCCTAAATCCACTTATACATGACAACATTTCCTTTACAAACAGAAACCAGTGAGCGAAAATAGCATATGTTCAAACTATACAGATGTACACCTTATCAAAACATTAACACAAATAGTACAGTTTAGTACAATGTGTTACTAATAAGTTTACAGTAATTGCAGTAATCCATGTGAGTATACATACATGTGCATTTATGCTCAGTGTGTGAGTAGCTCCTTAGCCCGACTGTGGTCTTGGGATCAGTTTTATATACCATATGTCACAGCATATGGTTAATTATAATATTCAATTATGATATATTTTAAATATTGTTTGGCACCAGGTACCATCAAATGACCTAAAGCAATTCCAGTAATCAATATGAGTGTACATGCACATATATTTTTAAGTTGGTGTGTGGTAGCATCCTAGCCCTACGACCGTGATCTTGGGATCAGTTTCATATACTGCTAGAGTGCCTATGTTACAGCATATGGTAATAATAATATTAAATTATGATGTATTTTAAATACTGCTTGGTAACAGGACTAACAGGTATCATCAAATGACCTAGAGTAATTCCAGTGATTGATATGAGTGTACATGCACATGTATATTTAAGTTGGTGTGTGGTAGCACCCTAGATAATAATGAATGACACCCTAAAATAATGAAGATTGTGTAGAGAAATAGTTAAAATTTTGCCGAATTTAAAAGGGGAATTATTTAGAAAATAAGATTTATTTCATACTTTTTTGTGTATTTTTACTTTGTAAGTCGGTTTAATTTTTTTGTTTAAAATTAATTATTTTGTTTGTTTTTATTTTATTTATTAATCTAGGTATAGTATATAATATTTAAGACTGGTACCAGCTGCTACCTGTTGCATTACGCGTATCTGACATTTACTCGTAACTTATTTGTATTACACGACGAAAAGGTGAAGTCGGATGTAAAATAATTTTTAACGGACTTTCAACAAGTCAGTCATGAGCATATCGGTGATTCGAACACATAAGATTTTCCCCCATCAAAAAGTGCCCGACGCGGCTAAAGAGTTTTCACTTCAAAAACTTCTTCACACCGCGGTCCCCAGACTCGGCGTCGCACATATTAAAAATATCCTTAAAAAAATTTGAGAGGCTAAAATTGTTAGTGTCGGGGGTTACTTAATGTGATAAATGATTACGGTATTTTCTATCTCTCCTTTGAATATAATAATTTTCTAGATTGTCCCTCGACGTATATACCTGGAACAGCGTCGTTACTCTAGCATAAAAGAGGACGCGTGCACTCTTTGCTGTGACGAGCCCGCCGACTGTGTGCTACAACCATGTGGACACAGGTGAGTCAAACCTTGTTAATTTTAGTATTACAGGTAATGTTTTTGTGAAGTGATAACGTCTTATAAATCGATGAACGCTGGCTGCACGCACGAAAAATTGTCACGTTCCGCCTGAGCCGAGCGCATAAGCGAGAGCGTGGAACAAGCAATTACGTTATCACGTAAAATTATCGTCCGTAAACCGATATAACAGACAACCAATTTTTTTACTTCAAAATATTATGTAGCATGTGTTACCTGCGACTTCGTGCACTTAAAAGTTAATCTCGCGGAAACTGCATTTTTCCGCTAAATTCTGGCTTATATATGATGCCAAACTTCACCAACATCAGTCCAGTAGTTTCAGAATCAATTCAGTGTTAAAAAATAAAAAAAGGATGAAAAATAACTTATTTTCCAAATAATTCTCCTTTTATTTTTGGCTAAAATTTTAACTATTTCTCTACTCAATCTTCTTAATTTTTAAGTTGGTACCAGCAAATTTGAACGTGAGTTCTATAAAATATTGTAGAATATTGTTACGAGATTATGGTCCGATATTCGAAAAGTAAAACGCCAGTTTCCTCTGAGGGAGTTTATTCACTACGAATTTCCATACCAACACAGGCCTGGTCATCAAACACGCCGAAATGTCCAAATCGTAAGCCTTCGTGATATTAATATGTAGCCGGTAGTCGTAATCGCACTATTCACTTTAGGTATCGCTGGAAATTAATTCAAAGAACACTGGTAGTTAACTGAACTGACGGCGGTCGGCGGCGGCCGCTTTATATACCGACGACACGGATTCTAGATCTTTTCACATTGAACAATCTAGAACTTTTGAGTCGGGTTGAGATTGGGACAGTGTAGGTGCGAGAACGTTCTAGTCCTTTCCATACTAGAAGGCCCGAGAACATTCTACAAATGAAACACTAGAATGTTCTATACATCGGGCGTCTTCGTTGCTGCCGTGATAACGACCCAAACGGTCCACGTGCACCACTTTTAATGCTCCTCTTGCTTGTTGAATCCGATACAATTTTTAAACAAAAATTAAACCGACTTCCAAAGTAAAAATACACAAAAGAGTATGAAATAAATCTTTTTTTCTAAATAATTCCCCTTATAATTTCGGCTAAAATTTTAACTATTTCTCTACACAATCTTCATAATTTTGATGGCGGTACCGGTAAGTTGGCTACTTAAACGTGAGCGCAGTAAAATAATGATTTATCAGGATATTGTTTGGGCTGGTACCGACTTCAAAATAATGAAGATTGTCACGATCCACCTGATTGTCACGTTTGAGGTCACGTTCTGAGCTGAGAGTGAAAGCGAGAGATCGTAACAAGCGATAGAGAGGCACGATCGGCCTAAGCGATCGGCTTGTGATAACGTTATCACGTAAAATTATCTTCCGTAAACTTATAAATCCTCCGTAATTATATCTGTAAAAATTGTAGTGATTTTCATTGATGATTACAGTATTGTTATTTTGTTTCAGTGGATTTTGCTCGATTTGCACATCACAGTTAAAAGACTGCCCCATGTGCAGAGCTGATATAACGAATGTGCGGCGAGACACCTCGTGACCGGAAACTAATTATGGTGAAGGCGACAACGAACAATATGTTGAAGACTACTATGATGATTATAATTACGTAATTTATGATTCTGAGCCTAATAATGATATTGAGCATGATAATGACAATAAGCAAGATATCGAACACAGTGACAAAGAGCATTATAATAATAACGATCATTATGACAAGGAGCAAGATTATGATAATGAACTTTATGTTTATAATGATGATCAAAACCTTTATGAGGAGCAGGAATTGGATGATAAGGATGATGATAAATCTCTTGAAGAACTAAATGTAGATAACGTTTAAAAATCGAGTGACTAGTAGATCAAGTGTACTCTATGTTGTAATTCTTTAGTTGTTGAAGGCACATCACGAAATAGATTACCATAGCTATGACTATTATTTAAAGTACCTTACAATTATGTTCGACAGGTCTATGACATTTTTAAAAGTATCTTAATAATTGAAATCTGTGCCCTCAAAAATACGTAAGCTCAATAAAATTGTCAAAATAAAAGATTTATTCCATAATTCCCTTTTTGAATTCGGCTACAATTTTAACTATTTCTCTACTCAATCTTCATAATTTTGAAGTCTGTACCAACCAAACTAAACGTGAGCTCTATAAAATATTGTTGAATACTTTGGAAGTCGGTTTTCACTTTTTGTTTAATTTTGTCAAAATTACAACATAACAGTAACACACATATTTCCTTTTCTAACTAGCTCACTTTTTTTTGTTACTTTTGTTCACTTCCAACAGTTGTGTGTAACTCAGATGAGATTAGTTAAATAAAAGTACTTTCTTTACAAAGTCCTACTTTTTATTTCAAAAACATTAGGTTATGCGCCTAGACACCTAGATCTGTGTTGTAAATTAGCGTTAGTTACAGCAACAAAATCGGCGAGAAGGAAAAGTGAGGTTATCTCATTTTACCGCCATTTCTTTTTCGGCGTGGTGTTCGGACACTGCAGAATATCGTCGAGGAGTACTTGTTCTTATTTGGGAGAGGACAAGGTCATTCGGCACCAATTTTGCAGTACTTTAGCTTCATAACTTCAGCTACATGAAAGATATTCTACGGAAAAACAGAAACACTGGGCAGAAATCACATTGCTTCGACACCCGCGAGGGCCATCGCAATGCTTTGTTAATTGCTATGACAATTAGACAGTCGTATTTCCCTTGTCCGTGCCAGTTCTGAGCTGACCGTTGAACGGCGATCGTAGAAAACCGCGCCGATCGAGCGCGAGACTCACGACACGGTCTTACGGCTAGGAAGATCCGGAAGGCCGGCACGCGAGTCCGGATTCCGCTCACGCGCCTCGAAAGACATGCGATCATCGACCAGGCCCGCACCGGCCGCATCCGCTTCCCGTCCAAACCCGACACGCCCCGGTCCTCAGAGCCAATCCTTATTCCGAAGTTACTAATCGAATTTTCCGACTTTCCTTACCTACATTATTCCATCGACTAGAGGCTCTTCACCGTGGAGCGGTGCTGCGGATATAGGTACGAATCGGCGCGACATCTCCACGTACATCCCTCACCTGAATTTTCAAGGTTAGCAGAGAGTATTCGGACACCGCCGCAAATGCGGTGCCTTTCGCGTTCCGAACCATATCTCCCTTTTATAGGACTCCATGGAACTCGAACGCTCAGGCAGAAGAGAAAACTCTTCCCGGACCCCTCGGCGGCGTCTTCAGACAACTTTGGGCTACCCCGTCGAACACTCATTAGAAACGAGGGAACGATTATTGAAACGGTTCCGCTGCCGGGTTCCGGAATAGGAACCGGATTCCCTTTCACTCAAAGGCCGTTGTTTATCGTACATAGAATCGCCACTTCGACATAAGATCTCTCCTTGAGGTTAGGATCGACTGACTCTCGAGCAACTACTGTTCATGCGAAACCCTTCTCCACGTCAGTCCTCCAGCGCCTCGCCGTAGTATTTGCTACAACCCACAAGATCTGTACCGACGGAGGCTCCAGGCGGGCTCACTCCCAGACTCTTCTGAGCTCTCCGCCGCGCACGTCCTACTCGATACGGCATAATGACGCATACGCGACGCACTTGCCCGGCATTTGTAACGACAGTGTATAGGCGAAACGCTTCAGCGCCATCCATTTTCAGGGCTGGTTGCTTCGGCAGGTGAGTCGTTGCACACTCATTAGCGGATTCCGACTTCCATGGCCACCGTCCTGCTGTCATGAGCGACCAACGACTTTCATGGTGTCCCAAGAGCGTTTTTTAGGCGCCTTTACACTACGTTTGGTTCATCCCACAGTGCCAGTTCTGCTTACCAATATTGGCCCACTTAAGCCGGAGACTAAAGAGATTGAGTGAGCCGGAGCTCGCACCCATTTAAAGTTTGAGAAAAGGTTGGAAGAAACGGTATCTCGGTTCTATGGATTTGGTTTTCAGAACTCCGAGCTAATGATTAATAGGGATATCTGGGCGCATTCGTATTGCGACGTTAGAGATGATATTCTTGGATCGTCGCAAGACGAACATCGATAGCATTTGCCAAAGGTGTTTTCATCAATCAAGAACGAAAATCAGAGGTTTGAAGGCGATTAGATACCGCCCTAGTTCTAACCGAAAATATGTCATCTAGCGATCCGCCGACCTTAATACAGTGACTCGGCGGGCAGCTTCCGGGAAACCAAAATTCCACACGGGAAATCTCACCAGGCCCGGTCACCGGAAGGATTGACAGATTAACATCTCTTTCTTGATTCGGTGGGTGGTGGTGCACGGCTACACTTAGTTGGTGGAGCTATTTGTCTGGTTAATTCCGGTAATGAACGAGACTCTAGCCTGCTAAATAGGCGTCGCTATTTAGGTGTGCACGATCTCGATCACGCAACTCACTGGCGACGTATTCAAATTCTTCTTAGAGGGACAGGCGCCTTAGAGCTGCACAAGATTAAGCAATCACAGGTTTGTGATGCTCTTAGATATCCTGAGCCGCACGCGCGCTACACTGAAGGAATCAGTATGTTCTCCCTGGCCTAGAGGCCCGGGCAACCCGTTGAAACTTCTTCGTGCTGGGGATTGGGGTTTGCAATTATCTCCCATGAACGAGGAATTCCTAGGAAGCGCGAGTCATAATTTTGCGTTGATTACCGATTTAATGATTTAGTGAGGTCGCATCAGCATTGCCCCACTGTGTGATAGTGATCAGTTGAGCTATCTGTAGATTGTTTGCAACAGTTTGCAGTTGCCTCAGTTGTTTCAATTGTAAAAATTTACTAGTTTAATTTGTTTTAGTATTTGATTGAAATTTTTTTTGCCCTATGGTAAACACAACATATATTAAATACGGAGGTCCTTAACAATGTGTTGCACAAGCCCGCCCATGATATTTTAAAGAGAATACCTTCGAGCAATAACACCGTTCAGAGACGCATAGACGAGATGGGATGCGATGTGGAAAACAACAAATTCTCTCTCCAGTTGGACGAGTCTACATTACCCAATAATGATCCTCTGTGTTTTTTTTTTTTTTTTTTTTTTTTTTTCCAACCGTAAGCCGGGACAATTGTTTTCGTTGTTTATTTTTTTAATGTTACAAACATAATAATAATTGACTAGTTATAGTTGTTTTTCTACTTATTGGTTTTACATTTTTCCGCTTATTTTAATTCCATTTTACAATTTCAATCCCGATCTACATTCCAACATTTTGCAGACCTAATTTAACATTTTTTTAATTTTACACCTTTACTTTCTTAAGGCTATTTAGTATTTTAACATTTCCTTTGTATTGTTATGTACACATTATTATATATTTTGCTATTACATTAATTTCCTTATTCCTAACATATTTTCCATTTCTTTCTCATACTTATCTACATCATTTCTATATTCTACCTACATTTATTTCAATTTCACAATTTCCATTTTATTCTACACATCCAATATTACATTATTGCACTTTTTTAACCTACTGTCTTATTTTCTTCTACTTATTTTATATTTGTTTGTCGCTACTCACATTTTGCTTTGCTTCATTAACTTTATCTTGTATTTACAATTTAATTTTATAATCTTTCTTTTGTTTTCCTACCTTACTTTAACATTTCTGCTTACACTTTTGCTTTTTTAAATCTATTTAATATTTTAAACATTTCTTTTACTATATCATTACATATTACATGTCTTATTTTGTTTAAATTTTTTATTTGTTCCCATTTTGTTTTGCTACATTATCTTATCTTCTATTTACAATTCAATTTTTATCATCTTTCTTTTTCTTTTGTTATCCTGCCTTACTTTTTCATTCTTGCTTTACACTTAACCTTCAATTACAATTTCAATTTCGGTCTCCTTCCCTATCCATGCATTCAGGTCGAGGTGTCCGCCCCGACAATTAGTATGCTCAGAGTTTATAAACCATATAAATCCCTTGCATCCCTAGTGAGACTCCATGGCGCGCGCGTATGCACACAGTGCTAGTTTTTGGTTGCTATGGCTATGTATGCTAACTTATGCTTACCATAATCATACATATGCCTAGGTCCCTCCAGCAGTGTCGTACTGTCCACCCGTTTTTTATGTCTATTGGTGTTATTAGTGCAATTTAATATCATCCAATTAGATCCTGACAGCACTGACACTACTGTTCTTCTGGACTGTACGCAACCATCGCACGCGCCATAGCGTCCCACTTCTGCCGGACCGGGCACTCCGCACTGAACGCGTTGTGTTCTATATTTACATTTCCAGCCCTTTCGCAGTTAATGCAGCGTGGTTTGCTGCCGGACCTACAGTCCTCGCACCGAGACTGGTGATGCGTCCCGGAGCAATGGCTGCACCTTTCCTCGGCGGTACTGCAGAATCGCCTCCCATGTCCGTACCCTAAACAGCTCGAACTCTGTATTAGGGGGGACTGGTCGGCGACCCGAACACGCTGCATGTCTATATACAGCTGACCCGCCTTGGTAAGGCACAGCCACATCCCCGGCGGCACAGTCATCACCACGTGCTCGGTGCCTTCATCTTTTCCACGCTTCCTATACTTAACTTTCATCCTATCCTCTTCCCCGCTCAGGATATGCTGCATGAGGTGCTTGTTTTGAGTTTTTATTGCATCATAAATGTCTTTATCTGTGCTTGACTTAAGCACCCCATACAGCACAACCTGTGGTTCCTTGTTTTCTATTCCCTGTACTTCTAGTTTACTTCCGCTTTTTTCTATTTTCTCTTTAACCTTGTCTCTATCCTTCCTATTACTCAAGCCTATAATGACTTTCCTATCTTTCTTTCTTTCTTTCCTATCTATTTTTATTCCTTCTTTCTTTGCCTCTATAATTGCTCCTATTTCCGTCACTATCTCTGTTCCTGACATAGTATTCTCCTTATCGGTTACCACTAAAGAGTGGTAACCGATGGGTCCGGTGACCGGAGGGTCACGCGCCTCGGCTCCGGCGGCGTGGTTTCCCCTCAGCCACCGGCCACCGCCGCATAAGTCGCGGGTCTTGCCGGGGCCCTGGCCCCCCACTCTTCGACGGTCCTATTTAAGTTTTCCTCATTTTCTTTTATCGAGTCCTGATTTATCTTTCTAATTTCCTCTACCCTACTATTTATCTCCCTTCTTATATCCCTACATTCGTTTATAACATCCTGATTTAGTTTGTTTATCACTTTCAATTTATTACTTGTGTCCTTCCTTATGTCCTGACTTAACTCTTTTACCCCACTTATTAATTCAACTGCCCTATTTAAGTTCTCTTTACTTTCCTTTGCCCATTCTTGATTTATCTGTTTTATTTTCTCTACCTTATTGTTTATCTCCCCTTTTATTCCCTTACTTTCCTTTATAATATCTTGGTTTAACTTATTTATCTCTTTAAATTTATTACTTGTTTCCTCTTTTATTCCCTGACTTAACTCTTTTACCCCCTTAATCAATTCGACTGTCCTGTTTAAATTTTCCTTACTCTCTTTTGCTGATTTCTGACTTATCTGTCTGATTTCCTCTATCCTACTATTTAACTCCCCTTTTATTTCCTTACATTCCTTTATAACGTCTTGATTTGAGTTATTTATTTCTTTAATTTTATTGTTTACCTCCTCTTTTATTTCCTGGCTTAACTCTTTTACCCCATTTATCAGCTCGAGTGTTTTAATGCTATATCTGCTATTTTCGCTCAGCATGGCTTCACCTATTGTTCTTACCGCTTTTTCTACTAACCTTGTTTGCCTGCAATTTATTTCCGTTAAGTGCTCTTTTAAACTATCCATCTTTTCATCCATCATCTCTTTCATCCTTCTATACACTTCTGCAATTTCTTCCTTGCAGTCGCAGCTTTTTGTTTCCATTTCACACTGTTCATCCATACCGCCTATTTTCCTACTTTCCTTTCTACTTAATAACGCGAACTTCCCTATATGGTCAGAAATCGTTGTGAGATTATTTGCTAAACTAGACTTTAACTCGCCTCTCATGTTCCTAGTCTGGTTCAGCAAATATATACTGTTCCTAACCGTATGGGAAGTTTCGGCCAGAAGGGCGTCGAGGGAGCTGTCAGGGTTTTGGGGGGTGTCTATTCCTATTTGGCTGCTGCGCCGGCTACTATCTCCGCTACTCCTACTGCCTGCGGACCCTCCGCGGCCAATGGTATGAACCATTGCCATTTTAATTTTAGTTTATATATTCGAAATATGTATATTTGAAGCAAGTAAGTGTATATTTATGATATGTAGAATATATATATATATATATATATATATATATATATATATATATATATATATATATATATATATATTGCAAAATTATTTGAGGAACGCGTCAAGTGTAGATTTGTAAAATAAAATATTTAATATTAAATATAATTATAAAATAATAAAGAAATAAGATTGTATTTGTATATCTAAGATAGTTGGGTCTTTTATAGTTAACGTATTTATTGTTTAAATGAGTGACTTCACATGTTATTTAGCTTTTATGATATAAGGCTCCAATATTCGGTCAATATATATGTTTTTTGTCCTAGGTTGAAATTATTACGCCTGATTTTATTAATAGCAAAACCCGATCTTGTCGGTTTCTGTTGCTCTTTGTTTTTTACAGGAGCTTTATATTGTCTACAACTATTTAGCCTACAAATAGGGTGACTCCAATAAGAGACACAAGTCCGGTTGTATATCCTTAGCCTAACAACTGCACCAAAAATGATGCAGTTGGTCCTAGATCAGGGAAGCTCTGTTGTTAGGATATGTTCGATATATCAAAGATGAAAATATGTGTCAAGAACTGCTTTTTGCTACATATTTAGAGACAAATACCAGAGGAGAATCGATTTTTCAGTCCGTGGAACATTTTTTTACTGACAAAGCTATTCCATGGAAGAACATTGTTTCTGTTGCGACTCATGGTGCACCGTCTATGGTTGGTCGTCATCGTGGTTTTATAGGTCACTTACAGCGACAACTGCCTGATGTACGACTGATCACTGCGTGATCCACAGGCAGCATTTAGTAGCAAAAAAGCTGAGTCCTAGATTGCATAAGTCTTTACAATATGTAATAAATGCTATCAACAAGATTCGAAGCAATTCTTTGAACTCTCGGTTATTTCCTCAGCCATGTGAGGAAAACGACGAAGTCTTTACTCGATTACTTCTGCACACTGAAGTTCGCTGGTGGTTCGAAGAGGCTCTTGCTTAGAAAGATTTTCAGCCTTTGAAAAGAATTTTGAATCTGTGTTGGAGTTTTTACAAGAAAAAGTACCGAATTTGAAAGAAAATCTGAACAATTGTAAAACAGATATTTATTACTTGACTGATATCTTGGAATGTTCAACAAAGTTCATTTGCAGCTGCAGGGTGACGATCTTAACTAGATTAAAACAAAATCAATAATATCGGCCTTCGTGGGTAAACTAACCCTTTATAAACATTTATCCTTTACAAAAAATTTAGGCAGAAAGGAATATTCAAAGTTGCCGCATTTGTCAAAATTACCAGAAATGCTTCAAGATGATGCATTTCTGGTAATTTTGATGATACGTTTGATACATTTTATTATATGTCACTCACTTGGACGCATTACACAAGGATTTTACGGAGAGGTTTGAGGATCTTTTAAATTTACAAATTCCTCAATGGATAATAAATACGTACAATACCACAGCCATAGAAGAAGCCAATGTGATAATGCAAGAAGAGTTGATTACCATCAGCACAGATGAAGAGCTTAAGCAGAAGTTCAACCAAGGCTATCAGAAGTTCTGGTTGCAACGCAACATTGAAACACAGTATCCTACATTGTGGAACATTTCTGAAAAATACCTTATCGCTTTGCCATCATCATACCTAGTTGAAAAAAGCTTCAGTGTGGTAACAAACATTTTGCTGAAACAAAGAAACCGTTTGAAAATCAACGAACGTGGAGATTTAAGGCTGCAACTCACCAATATTGAACAGGATGTAGCTAGATTGGTAGATAGTCACCAGGTTCATCCATCACACTGAATGTTTTATTTTCTCTTTGCAAATTAATACTTTTTTAAATATAATTTCCTACTTCCTTAAGATTCTTTAAGTACTTAATTTGTAATAATCATTATAAACTAAACATGATATTTACAGAATTGTATGTATTTTTATTTTGTTAAATTTTGATGAGAAAATGAAGTCAACTTTACTCTCTTAACCAAGTGCAAAGTTTTCCAGTTGGTACCTTAGTACCTAGGTATTTTGTATCAATAGGAAAAAACTAAAGATAGGCCCCCTTATTCATAATAGTCTGCTAACTTAAAGCATTGCTAATTACTCTGTCTTATTCTATTGACCTAAGTCAGAATGAAAAATAACACTCTCTAGCAGCTGTTGATAAGTTAGCGGACCATTATGAATAAGGGGGTTGATCTTAATAGTATGTAATTTGGCCATGTGGGTCCGAGATAACAGTTCATTTTGGAAAAGGGTTCACTTGTCCAGTTAGTAGTTTGCGGATCCCTGATTTAGAGGAAGTAAAAGTCGTAACCTGGTTTCCGTAGAAACCTGTGGAAGGATCATTATCGTAAAAAGAATATACTGTCTATATTTGTATAGTCACACACACTTGTCTAATTACATAAAGAAACCACCACATACATAGCAGAGTCGAACTGATGCGCGTGCGCGCAAGTCTCGCCGTACACTAGTAACTGCACACTTGGTAAGTAAGTACACTCACTTTCGCAGTACGTTGACTGTCAAGAATCCGCGCCACGATCGAGCTAATTGTGTGCGAGCAGTGAACAAGTGCGTATATGAAAGGTGCGATCGCTTGTCGCCTCCGCTCGTTGGCGAAAATTTACAAGAGCGGTAAACGAATGACGCACGTGAAAATATAATATTATTGTATTGTCCGTCGTGGATATTAAACTTTTTTTCGATTTTTCACACCCGGTGACATATTATGTAATAATAAAAAATAAAACCATTACCCTTGTAGGATTAGGATGTCTAATAGAAACACTTCTAGACTGCTGTATAACAGACCCACATGGTCGGTGGTCGGTGTTCGATTGGTAGTAAGAGATTGAACTATTAAGACGGAATATTCAGATCAAATAAGCATGCCTACTTTTTTACCTGTTATCTTATTAGATTTGCCGATCTCATCATGAATTTTAATTATTTCTCGAATTCTTGACTGCAGAAATTTAAAATTATTATTATTTATAGTTCCTTACTAATTATTTATCAATTGAATGAAGAGGTAACACATATAATGACTGGGGGGGTGTAACTCTCATACGTCATGTAAGTACAACTTCACTGAGTATAGCGACGTCTTTACCCCGGAGAACCAACTAATAAGCCTAAAAGTTTGCCATTTGCTACAACATAATAATATGACACTGTGGCCTTTACATCGCGTAATCAAAAACGCAAGTATGAGAGGCTCACCATTTAATACATGCGGGTAAAGTAAATACTCAGGAAAAATTTACATTTATTACATTAATAACGTTGGTACTTATTATCTACGACTTCAGACGTTAGTATTGCCACCTGGCAAAATTTATAGAAACTTTAATGTTAAATGTTAAAAAACCATACATCCGACAACGTTATCTATACCTATTAGTATGTTTATATCTGTAAAATCTATGCCAACGCTATTACTATATAATAATCAGCAAGAAGCCAGGGTTTAACGGACGCAAATTATGAATCTGTCATAATTTGCGTCCGTTAAACCTTGCGATACCTATTCTATTTTGAAGTACATGTTTTGTTAATTCGTTTGTACTTTCT
Organism: Phengaris arion; assembly: GCA_963565745.1. NCBI lineage: Eukaryota > Metazoa > Arthropoda > Insecta > Lepidoptera > Lycaenidae > Phengaris > Phengaris arion. The sequence goes on from OY751437.1 coordinate 17,289,538, forward strand.
TTTATATTTTATTTTCTGTTATTCTTAGTATTCTTTTATTTGCTGTTCTTAGGAATTTCGACTGAACATATATAATTTTATTTTTCCCTACAACTACTCAACCTGAGAAGCCTGTGAATCCCGATGCAGCTCGGGTTATTGCTACCCAAGCAATCGAGTATCTACTCGCTGCCCACAGCTAACAAAATCGTTATAATTGGAATATTCAGTCCAAGACATGACTATACAGAGTGTCAGAAGACCACTTCCATTATCTTTGGGATATTATTATACTACTTTTTCTCATTACAAAAATGTATTTTTCTTTAATATTTTATTTTTACGTTTTTTACGTCTTGATGTGCCTTGCACTGCTCAACAGACACATAAATGAAGGAATTTTGAACCGCATTGTTACCTGCGATGTTAAATGTATTCTGTTTGATAACCGCAAGCGCTCAGCAAGTTGGTTGTTGGATCCTGGTTTATCACCTAAACAATGCCCTAACAGACATAGTTTCTCAACCTTATTTTGCTCACCGCCCACTTTGAGAATATGTTTTTTTCTAGAGCCCCCCATCTTAATTTACTTACTTCGCGAATTTAAAACAGCTATTGCCATGATTATATTTTAACGTAAGATATTATATTATAGTCGTAAGATAGGAATATGACCCCTATCCTATTTCTGAGTTTAAAATGAAGAATGAAAGAATAATGTTTCAATGGGAGCAATTAAAACGCATGCTTAGTTATATTGAGGAATATTTTTTTCGACATTCAAAAGACATGAATTTATGACATAACTAATGAGAAGGTTGAATTTGATGCATTTTAAGGAGTTTGTTAATATCAGGCTCCATTTTACTTAAAAACAACCGTAAGTCGCCGCGTTCAGTAACTTGAAGCCGATTTCTCTTTTTAGTTACCAACGTTGTTACAGCACTAAATCCACGTTCAGCTAAATAAGAAGATGGGAATGCTATAAGAAATCGTTGAACAATCAACCATAATCCTGGGTACAGTTGTGAAATCGGCTTCTGCAGCCAAAATTCTTGGTAGCCATTCTTGAATTTAATTTTTAATTCCTCATTTGTCGTCAGTTCTATTAGTTCTTCTTCTAACTGGGATGATCCTGCTGTGTTAACATTTGAAAAAGGATCCAAAACCCAGTCTGGTATGTCCATGTTTAAAACGTCCTGGAATCGTTCCTTGAAATCTCTGTGGAGGTTTTCCAAGTGTTGACAGTAAACAAGCAAGTCGTCGTTATTGAATGATACTCCTGATAAATTTGGGAAGTTATTGAATTCCCGTCTGCCGATATTTCTTTTTTATAATAGTAGTTTGGATACGAAAGCAGCAATGCTATTTTTTGTCTTAATCAAGTTTAAGTCATCACCTTGAAGTTGGAGGTTGACATCATTAAACGTTTGAATAATTGAACGATAAAAAATTAAAAATTGCGTACTTGACAGACCTGTATAAATATACAGGTCTGTCAAGTACGCAATATCGTTCTTTGATGAGATGAGGTTATCTCACAATTCTGGGTCTTTGTTTTCTAGGAACTCTATCACAGATCCAAACAGATTGTAAAATCGAGTCAAGCAAGTACCTTTTGACAGCCAGCGCAGCGCACCTCTGTGTGAAGCAGCAGTCGGTTGAAATCTTCATCATTGGCAATGCGAAGCTGACTAAATAATCTGTCATTCAACGAGTTACTTCTGATTTTATTAACTGATCGGATGACATATTGCAGTGATATATGGAGGCGTTCATTCAGTTTTTTCGCAACCAAATGCTGGCGATGAATTACGCAATACACAGCAAGCACGTCAGGAACTTTATTTTTTAAGCACGCTATGAAGCCTTTGTGACGCCCTGTCATAGCCGGTGCGCCATCCGTAGCAACTGACAAAATATTATTCAAAGGAATTTCCTTTTCGGCACAAAACTTTTTCAGAGTATTAAATATAGTTTCTCCTTTTGTATCCGTTTCCAAATTTGTAGCAAACAAACTCTTGTTGTTCTTGACATATTTTCTCATCCTTAATGAACCTCACGTATGACAATGACAATGCTTCATTGGTGGGTAAAGTGGACTCATCCAGATGAATTGAAAATTGACAAGTCTGCAGATAATTGCACAATGATTCTTCAATGTTTTTAGCCATCTCATCAATTCGTCTTTGCAGAGAACTATTGCTCAAAGGAATTTTTCGTATAATATCTGCAGCTGGTTTATGGAGTACAGTGGTTATTACTTCTTTGATTGCTGGTAAAATTAAATCTTCCCCAATAGTGTGTGGTTTTCCTGTTTTAGCAATCAACAATGAGATATTGTACGAAGCTCGAAGTCCGTCATCGTCTTGCTTAGAAGGTAATGAAAAAAGTTTTGATATAGTTAGCTGAATTTCGTACTTCTTTTTCATGTCTTGAAAATAGGTCACATCTTTGTCTTTCTTATTCGGGTGTATTTTATTAAAATGATCTTGAAGCCTAGAAGGCTTCATCGCTTCATTTGAAAATGTTTTTTTTACAAATAAGGCACAATGGCGATGATGGATTTGTAGGATTTTCGATAAATCCATATTTAATATAATCCGCACAATACTGCCGCCTCTTCTTTTTTGCTTCCGACATGGTTTGCACTTTACAGATACGTGAGTAAAAGATTAACTTCTAAAACCCTGTTTTCAATTGCGCGCGATAATGCTAATGAAAATAAAATGAACAATCATTGCCTTTATAGGTTGGAGATATTTAACATGTAACGACAGGAGTAAGATAAACATGCAGTGACTCGTTTATAACACCCGGCGCGAAAGGTAAGGGCGGGTAAGGTAAAGGTAAGGGTTTTTGTAGGGACAAAAACAACCTTTTAATGTTTCTGAATTTCGTCAATTTGATTACACTTCAGAATTGATTGGTGCAGTTAAAGCTCATTCATTTATAGACAGTCCAATGTTCCTCACATTTAGGAACATTTAGGCTGGCAAAAAATGCTTCTGTGCCTGTTATACCTATGGAAAAAGCATATCCATTGGGAAAAATACCAATAAATATTTAAAAAATTGATGATTTGATGAAAATTTAACAATACTTGAAGAAGATATAAAGAATTTTATCAGGAAAATGACATGTAGCCACATCACAAAATGATGATGAGGAAGTAGGAAGTAGTTGATTAGTACTTTATTAAGTAGCCTAAGTACATTATTTTTCCAATAAAAGACAAGATATCCGATACTGTATGTTTTATTTTCAGAGAAATTCTAGTAACAACATAAGTCCATCACATATACTTAATTATTGTTTTTTCAAAAACCTGATTTTTTTTGTATCCAAATTTTTTCAGAATATGTATACTAGTGCATATTTTATATTGTCTGAACAAAACTATTATGTATCCTTTGTTTTTTTGTCAGGATTCAGTTATTTATCTCCTGAAACATTTGATCTCATGGAATTGTGTGGTTACAAAAATACCTGATTCAATTATTAATTAATGTTTTGTGTATGTTTATTTTATTATAATTTCAACAAATATTAAGTATCTTTTGGAAATTAAAATTTATATAATCTTAATCTGTGTACTTTAACCTCGATTGTAGTACTTTTTATTTTATAGTTTTTAGTAATGATGATTTTAATCCATTGGCCGTCCTACCAAAATACGTGCACACGTGGTAAAAATGATTAAAATACCTACAATAACAAAAATTAAACGATATTAATTTTTATTTTACTTTAGTACGTGATTAGCGTGTATTTTTTTGCCTTTTTAGACTATATTAATTTTTTAATCCACCCACGCCCCCTCTGCGCCATCTCAATGCCCTCTAATTTTCTCTGGGTCTTCTACTGCCCCCCAGAAAGTCTCAAACGCCCACAAGGGGGCGTTATCGCCCACGTTGGGAACCTATCTAACTAAACGAAAACTTACCCCTAGAAAAGTGATGGTCACTGTTTGGTGGTCTAGCGCCGGTGTGATTCATCACAGCTTCTTACCAAACGGGCTGAGCATTACTGCAGATGTGAACTGTGAAGAACTGAACACAATGATGGAGAAGCTGGCACATCTCCAACCAGCATTGGTCAATCGCTCGTCTCCGCTGCTCCTGCACGACAACGCGCGACCTCATACTGCACAGCAGACGGTCTCCAAGTTGCAAGAACTGTGGTTGGAAGCTCTCCGTCATCCGCCCTACACACCAGACCTTGCGCCTACAGACTACTACTTTTTCCAAAATTTGGATAACGTCTTTGGGGAAAAAAAATTCAATACCCGAAAGGCAGTACAAAATGCCTTTGAAGAATTTGTTGCCTCCCGTCCAGCTGATTTCTTTAAGAAGTCATCAATAAGCTGCCACTGCGTTGGTAAAGATGCATTAATACAAATGAAAAATACATGAAAAATTTAAATTTTTTCATACAAAACGGCAATTTCATAGGTAAAGACCTAATATTACTTGATACGATCGGAGTACTTAGGTACGTAAAAACTATGGCTAATGGCTATATACTTACGTGAAAGAAGTATTGAGTAGGTACTGAATAACTGCTAGTAGGCATGCGCCGGCAGGGGGGTGGCAGGTGGTGCACTTGCACCCCTTGGGAATCTTGGGATCAACAGGAATTATTGAAATAAAAAGCCGTCTATTGGAAATCATTTTTTTATTCACATCACAATAATAAGTAGGCAGTAATTACACACTTCTCATTTAAATAACAACTGCAGCCGGCGGAGTTTATGACCGAACTTATTAATGACGTTTTCTATAAAGCTATCTTTAAAATCCTTGGTTATCTTGCCTCGGTGGACACTTAACAAGAATAATCCAGACACTCGCTCGTCACCAGTTGTGGATCTATTCCAAGTTTTAACTCTTCTCAGTGTGCTAAAAGATCTTTCTATTGTGCACGTTGTGATAGGTAGACTTAGGTCAATCTTGAACGCTTCTGCTACCGAAGGAAAGAAATCTTGTCTATGTAGTCTATAAGTCAATATAGAAATCTTGTTCTTAATGACGTCACCTGTGTAAAGAGTTGCTGATTTGATTCGCTTGTCATCATTCCTATTAGGTACTTATCCGCCCTACCGTACCGGTTTCACACAAAGAATACCGGAAGAGAAATATGGGGTTTTCATTTTATACTTTTTTAGATCAAACAATAAGTAACTAGTAGGTAATCTAATTTTTAAATTAACTTTGTAAATTTCGAGCCAATATTAGGTAGTTATTAGTACAGTCAACCGCACGCCAATGGAACATTTTGTAACCCTATTACCATGCCGTACAAAGATAGTTCGTAATGTTTCGGCACTAAATGTATCCTGTTGACGTAAATAAACAGTCATTGTTGTTCGTAAAAAGTAAAAAGAAAAGAAAGAAAACTAAAATCTGCATGCCTTGGAAATTATTTCTGCCGGCGCCTATGCTAGTAGGTACCAACACTACTCGTCTCGTAGTACTAAGTTCACGGAATCCGTTAACCATTAGGTGACCGCGGCAAGTTGTCGCGTTAAAAGTTAAAGTTTAAAGATTATTGTAAAATATAATAAATAATTAATATAACCTAAGATTATTTGTATTCATTCCGTGACAGACTCTGCCTAGTGTATGTTACATATGTAATATGGACTTAGCACCGAATTGCCGAATACCATTATATGGGAATCATCATCATCGGTCAGTCGCAGTCGAAGATGCTCTTGGATTATAATTAACATATTATTATAACGTATAATAATTGAAGCCGCCTCTTGGACTATAAAGAAAATACATGTCGTGCAGTTTCTTCATAAATTACGAAAGAAATCGTCATATACAGGAAATACTGTCGCCGCATCATCGTGGTGGTCCCAACTCCGTGGGACCGTGAATTTGGAGTTAAGTTAGACACTTCAGATCTTACATCGGTCAAAGTCGGTAGTCTTAATTTAGTTATAATTCTTGAGTTTAGATCCAACATAGATCTGATTTATTTTAGTTAAGTTTAAATGTAAAAAGAGTTCGTAATTTTAACTTCAATAAATCTTTTAAATAAAATCGTTTTTTTTTTGAACTCCCGATGGAGAAATGTGTTGAATTTTGAAATTGTATAATATTATTGTATTACGAGGGCGGCACTGAAAATTTCGGGAATCAAGGAAGTGACACAACATTACTATTTAAAAATGTATTTATTGCTTTTCGAAGTATTCTCCGCGAAATTTGACACATTTTTCCATACGATGGAACCAATCATTGAAGCAACCATTCCATTCGGAAGTTGGGGTCTCCAAAATGGCCGTTTTGTAGGCGTCCACAGCTTCTTCAGGTGATGAAAATCTCTGACCACGCAATTTATTCTTTATTTTAGGGAAAGTATAGAAATCATTAGGGCTTAGGTCGGAGCTGTGCGGCGGATGGTCTAGTAATTCTATGATTTCTTGCTCTAAAAACTCTTTTGTTCTGTGCACGGTGTGAGAACTCCCATTGTCGTGATGGAGGATGATGCGGCGGTTGCAGTTCTCTTTACGGATTTCAGAAACGACCTGTGGCAAACAAATGTTAGAATACCATTCTGCATTAACCGTTCTTTGTCCCTCAAGAGGAATAGTCGCAACATGGCCGGTTTTGGAGACAAATGTGGCCACCATTTTTTTTGCAACATTCCATGAACGAACAATTTTTGTTGGCTTTAACTCATTTTCGAACACCCAAACTCGTGACTGGTTTTTTGTTTCGGGTTCGTACGCGTATATCCAGGATTCGTCACCTGATACGATGTTGTATACAGCATTTGAGGATCCTGCGTGGAATCTTTCGACAGTTCTGACGCACCAAGTAACGCGAGCCGCTTTTTGCTCTTCACAGAGCAAATGCGGTATCCATCGGGAAAACAACTTTTTTACACCTAATTGTTCATGAAAGATTATTTATATTTGACTCATGCCAATGTCTAAAGTTGCCTGAATTTCGCGGTATGTCACATGTCGATGTTCCTCAATCAGCTTACGCACAGCATCAACGTTTTCTTGGGTGACTGCAGTTTTTGGACGACCTTGACGGTGATCATCACTGAGCTTGACACGTCCACGTTGAAATTCAGCAAACCAGCGATAAATTGTGGTTTTGGATGGGGCTTCATCACCAAATGCAGAAATCATCCGGTCAACACACTGTTTTTGTGTTAAACCACTTCGAAAGTCATAATAAATCATCGCTCTAGAATTTTCTCGAGTCAATTCCATTTTCTCAATGACTAAACAAGTTTGACAAGACTTTGTGACAAGACCGAGAATCTCTTTTTAAATAAATAAACGGTATTCGATTTTTAAAACCAAGGAGTTTTAAATTAAAAAGATTTTAACATGACAGGAACAGTGGAAATATTCCATTCCCGATACTTTTAGTGTAGCCTATGTACTTAAAGAATTACTGTTTTCTAATAACTTATATTCTTTGGGGAAAGATTCTATAGACTATAGAAAGCATCGTTTAGCTCATCCAGACTTAAAACTCCTTCACGTTTATTTGTTCTGTTTCTTAGATTAAAAATAAAAGGCTTAACATAACCTAATACTTTAGGAACCTTTGTAAATTTAGAATATTTTTCAAACTCAATTACGTTTACTTCTTAAATTTTATCTAGCACGCCTGCTGTAGAGTTTAATTTAATCTCAGGTAAACTCTGATAAATTTGAGATATCTGGGGAAGGAATACACCACTCTGATTCTGGCTTAGATGAAATTTCAGGACCATTCCACCATATTTTCTTTGAAATTATATCTTTAGGTGTGACACCCTAAAACGAGATCCGCTGGATTCATTAAAGTAGGCATAATGCCATGATTGGACATCGGTAAGTTCAGATATCTCTATAACCCTATTTGCTACGAACGTTTTTAATTTATGACATTCAGCACGAAGCCATCCAAGGACAACAGTAGAATCGCACCAATGTACCTGGCGTGCGATGGCGTGTTTATCCAAGCGACGTTACTACTGCCTTCGATAACATAGCTGTTAGAAGTGCTGCGCATATTAGTTCTAAACGGGGTATAGTAACTAGTAGGTTTAATTTTCGACTTAGAACATAATAATTGCACACTAATGATATCTTTATTATTCATAGATCTAAGATAAATTCAAGCTCCAAAAGCCCGCAAAGAAGCGTCACTAAATGAATGTAACTCAACATAATTGTAATTAGCACAAGGAACTCTTTGCGGTACATTGACATTTAAAATTAATTCCAAGACCTTTGTATATCTTTGGGGACTAGTTCATCCCAATCTAGCCCCCTTTTCCACATAGATTGTAATATAACTTTTGCTAATACCACATACCTATGGACTTATCAAGCCCAAGGAGTCGAATATTTTAAAAGTAAATGATAAAATTAGCCGTTTAGTAACAAATTGTTCCTTTGGTGGAACTTCAAAGGAAATCCGTAAATTGATACCTAAAGCACTGGTTGATAAACTAATACTAAACTCACCAGTTGAGTTAACTATATCTGAGCTTAGAATTGATTTTATAAAATGTTGCTCACAAGCCCTTTCGACTTTAGTGAGCGTAGATTTATTTTTAACTTCTTCAATAGCCCAAAACCTTTGTAATAAATTATTTACATTTCCCGCATATAAAATCTTAGTTAGAACTGAATTATGACATTGAATTTTCTTAGTATTAGATAAAGTTGTTGAAATAGAACCTGTGTTTTAATGTTATGTCCTGAAATTAAAGACTGTTCGTTATTATCGATAAGATCCCAAAATAAGTCTGCATCTTATAATCATATCGATGGACGATAGAATGTTAAAATTTGGATCGGCAAGTATTACATTGTTCGGTAATTTGAAATTATGTAAGTTGATAGCAGTAGTAGGAATTGATCCTGTTAACTCTTTGAGTACAAAACAAGCTAAGATTATATAGCAATTTTCGTGTATGGAATTGAGTTGAGCAATGCAACTTTCTGTTATATTATAATTAGACAAATAGTTGCTAATACCTATAACACTCATTTTATTTATAGAATATGATTCTAAGTTCAAGCAATCTTTTAGACTTTTAGTTATAAAGGACGATTGATTTCCGCAATCAAGTAATGCACGCACTTTAATGGATGTATTAGTTTTAGTATTTCATACTTCAATTATAGTAGTAGAAAGCAAAACTTGTTGGTTGTATAGAAAAGGAACAGTGGAAATATTCCATTCCCGATACTTTTAGTACAGCCCTCGTAAGTGTCTTTAAGATAGATCTTTAAGAAATGCCTGCATTAATTAATTCCTTTGCAAGAAATAAGTAATTTTTTAAATTAAAGTTCCTTTTCTTAGTTAAAGATATAAAACTATAAGTAAACTCAAATTTTAGACACTCTTGTATTGTATTATTATTGAATCCATCCAAATGTCTATCAAGACAATGACTATAACTAATACATAGAATTATGGCCGCTTGTAATATTTTGTATGTATATATATGGTATCTGAAACTGTTAGGTTTATTTATTTCAATAGAAGGTACCTACTCTGTACAATCGAGGTACCTACTTATAATTTTCTACGCCCAGCTAAATATACTTCCTTTAAAGTTATAGTCCTGTAAAATTATAAAGAATATTTCAATTATTTAGTAAGAAATATACTATAGAGAATAAATATTAAGTAGTAATTGGTGAATACTACTCGACTGTTTTTAATATATATGTATATACAGATGCTGAACACTCTCTTACACTCTCACAGACCTTAAACAAGGATGGAAAGACACATACCCCTTCATAAGAAATCTCTAATCAAAGAACAGTAAACTAATAATATATATATATATATATATATATATATATATATATATATATATATATATATATATATATATATATATATATATATATATATATATATATATATATATATATATATATATATATATATATATATATATATATATATATATATATATATATATATATATATATATTATTAGTTTACTGTTCTTTGATTAGAGATTTCTTATGAAGGGGTATGTGTCTTTCCATCCTTGTTTAAGGTCTGTGAGAGTGTAAGAGAGTGTTCAGCATCTATGGCAATAATTCTGTTCTTCTGTTCTGCTCTAAAAACTTATAAATTTTATTTACTAACCCTCTTACTAATAAAAAATGACACACTGCATAAACAGGCGTTCTAAGATTTCTTCTACGAATAATCTTTTTTGACAAGTGGTATAATAGCGTGTGGATAAGCGTAAGATGGCGGATTTTCAATACATCAGCTGATTTTATATTCTTTCGAATCTCGTTAGCGTTCTATTTCTGAGTAACTTATGAGTTGGAATACATAAATATTAAAAAATACAAATGTTTAATGATCGTGATGATTCATTTTTGTTGTAATTATTGTAAAAGACAATGACCCTAATATCATCAATTTCAATCCTTGATTAGGTACAATTAATTGTACTTACTAACATAACGTAAGGGCAGACAGGGCGAAACTAAGTAGGTATAAGGGTTTTAATAGTGCTGTGGGATTCAGATGATTCGTCAAAAAGTAAGTAGTATGGGTACTACCTTATACCTATAAGTACCTACCTATTATACAGACTAGAGCTTCCCCTGAGGGAAATGCAGTCGGCGTTGGTGGAGGGCTATTCCCTGAAGAAGAACCAGCCTTGTAATGTTTCTTGTACATAAGGTTTGGTAAAGTAAATTATCTTCTGGATCAGGATTCAGGATCTTCTGGGCATAATTATTGTGAATTATATTCTACTGCTTATGTTAAGATGTTTAGGCAGAAAAATAACAACCTAACCTCAGGTACAAGTAGCGGCACGTAAGTTTAGCGCTGACCGTTATTGCGCAGAAGTCAAAAATTAGGTCTCTCAGGGGGGCTAGAGGGACGAAGGGTGCTCGTGCGTAGCGCCGATTGGCTAGCCAGTCATACTCCGTCCCCCGCCGTGATACGACGCTCCGCGGTCTTCTGACAGTACAGTCGCGCTCTAAAATCTATTGTTATTGCCGTTCATTGTTATTGTTTTTTGTTAAGTTTGAGTTCGATTGTTATTGTTGGTTTTTATTATTAAATTTGTTTGTGACTTTAAACAGTGAACATGCCTAGAAGAAATACTGTTTTGAAAAGACAGGCACGACAAATGGTGTATGACGTACATTGTTTTGTTAAAAAAGAAACCAATGAATTGATTGATTCTTTAAAGCAAATAAAAAGTGAGATTGACGAAGCAATGAGTATTTTGCTCAGTCATTCGAATGACAGCACGATAAGACAAACTTCAGACGTTATTAAGACGGGGAACATAAAAATAAATGATATAATCAGTTGTTTGGGTAAAATCTAAAAAAGGACAGCAGAGGCCACAAATACGTCGATTATATATTTTTTTTCTAGTCCCCATAAACTTAATTACTCGGTAGTGTACAAAGAGTACCTACATTTAAATATGTTTTTAAAATTATTTTATTAAAGTTATAATTGTATTGCGTGCGCGACTGTACCCATGCGCAGCTATCCTCTCTACATTTCGCTCAGCGCTAAACTTACGTGCCGCTACTTGTATAGGTGACCCTTCGCCTAGCGCAAACTATTTAAAGAATGATTTTATTCCCCCCGAGTATGACAATTTTCTTCTACATGTCTTTACAGCAGCAGTAGATCATAAGCCCAGAAGGTCCATATTTGATTTTACTAAAGCTTAATAAAAGGTCCTTACACATGAAATTGGCGTTTTGTCGTACTGGCCACTTTCATCTCAAATATATCTTATTATATGTACGCCTTATGATTGTTGTATCTTACAAAATGATTTGAATAGATTCAGCAACTACTGCTTAATTAATAATTTTGATTTAAATGTCTCCAAGTGTTGAGCCTTAAATTTTTGCCGTAAATTAAATTTAATAAATTATAATTATAATTTAATAAATTATATTAAAAATTAGGAATTATTATTGAAGAAATCAATTAAATATTTTGGAGTTGTTGTTGACTGTAGGTTAATTTTTCATGAGCACATTGATTTTATTATAAACAGGGCGGCGGGCGGGTTTTTAACATAGCTACAGCCAAGCCACGGATCTCTAAGTCGAAACCATGCCAACAGAGCAAGTCTGATGTACTACTATTCATGTACATCTTCTACGGCAACGCAGAAAAAACAGCGATCGATCGTCGCGGCAGAAGAAATTCTAATAAGTAAAATAATAAGCATATTTTAAAATATTATAACTACTTACCAGTCAGTCAGCTTCAATTTTCACATATTCAAGGTTCCGGTTACTTGAGATTACTATATCAGTTCTAAGCCGCGGAATAGAAATTATTTAAATCAGAATATCCCGAATCAGTCCACACTGTACTACAATTACTAAATAATATGCAAGGAAAACAATATAATTTAATCGTGTGTACACAACCACAAAGCCAGTTATACGTTTCATAACATTTAACATGAAATTTTCGAGTTACATTATTTTTTTGCTGGTTTAAATGTTGTAACTCGGGTACACACCTACCTTTAGACAAAATTTAAATCTTTACACTGAATGACAATTGTGAGAACTTGTTATTTTTAATTTTTAGTAAACACACATTATCAACGCAAACCTCACAATCAAATAACATTTTATGAAATCAACAATAGCGCCTTGTAAAAGCAAATCACTAATAATCAATAATTTCCGACAAGCCAGTTCGGCGGTTTTCGTTAGCCATTGGATAGCCTGCCGCGGGAGTTACCGCTATATTATCATGTCGATATTCCTGGATGTGTGCGTTTGCGAAGTATGAAAATTACACACACATGCGAAGATTTGTCCTGCAGCACGCACCGGCATTAGTTGCTATTTATAAAATATTAGGCGTTTTTAAGGTATTATATTTTTTTAATTTATTTATTTACTATTAATTAAAGTCATCTAAAACGTACGACCGTTTTATTAAAATATCTGTGAATGACAAGTAAAGCATTGCATTTCTGCCTAAATGGAGCGCACGCCCCTGGTACGACGTCTATAAAATAGAATTGAATCTATACAGAAACGTTTCCTTAGGTTTCTACAATTTTCATGTCACCTTAACCTTGCGGATAATGATACTAGATGCAAGATTCCACTTTCTTCTCCTGCATTATCGTAGGAACATCTACGATCTAGTCTACTTGTATTAGGTCTTTACCTATAAATTGCCGTTTTGTATGAAAAAATTTAAACGATTTGTTTTCATGTATTTTTTATTTGTATTAATCGAAGTAATCATGGGTGTAATCACCCATGATTACTTCGATCACCCATTAATATGGGTGATTGCATGCAATCAATGCATCTTTGTCAACGCAGTGGCAGTTTATTGATGCCCTTCTTAAAGAAATCAGCTGGAGCTGGAGAGTATCGGGGAACAACGAGCCGAACCGGAGGATTAAAATACAGACCCTCGAGGCTCTGTATTTTAATTATGTTTCTCGTTCTCAAGAGTTATTAACCAACAACCGGCGTTGTGAAATGTATCTGTTCGAGGCAGTTATTACACGCAACATGATATTAGGTCTTTACCTATGAAAGTGCCGTTTTGTATGGAAAAATTTAAACGATTTTTTTTCATGTATTTTTTATTTGTATTAATCGAAGTAATCACCCATGCAATCAATGCATCCTTGCCAACGCTGTGGCAGTTTATTGATGAACTTCTTAAATAAATCAGCTGGATGAGAGGCAACAAATTCTTCAAAGGCATTTTGTACTGCCTCTCGGGTATTGGCTGGCTCACCCCGTTTGGTAAGAAGCTGTGATGAATGACACCGGCGGTAGACCACCAAACAGTCAACATCACTTTTCTAGGGGTAAGCTTTCGTTTAGGGTATTGTTTAGGTTCTGAACCAGGATCCAACCAACTTGCTGAGCGCTTGCGGTTATCAAACGGAATCCATTTTTTATCGCAGGTAACAATGCGGTTCAATATTCCTTCATTTGTGTGTCTGTTGAGCGCTGCAAGGCACGTCTCGACGCGTACTTCGCGTTGGCGATCATTGAGTTCGTGGGGCACCCATTTGTCAAGCTTTTTTACCTTGCCAATTTGACGCAAATGGACCAATATTGTTTTGACGCTAACGTCGAAAGCTGCTGCTAATTCAGCCGTAGATTTTGTATCATCAGCTTCCACAATCGCCTTTAATTCGTCATTGTTGACCAAAGTCTTCGGACGACCGCGAGGTTCATTTTTCAGGTCGAAATTTCCATAACGGAAGCGAGCAAACCAATAACAGGTGGTACGTTGATTTGTAGTGTTAGCTCCGTAAACGTCGATGATGTTGCGTGCCGCTTGTGCCGCGTTGCTGCCACGACGGTACTCATATTCCATAATTACTCGAATTTTTAACGTATCCATGATGACGAAAAAGATTGAAATGCGATGAAAATTTAACACTAATCAATAAACAAATGACTACTTTTGGAAAAAGAATTCCATGTTTTTAAAATAAAATTAATTTGAAAATAGAATTCTTAGCCAAACAAAAAATATTTTGATTTGAAATGGCCAATAGGTACCTCAGAACGGCAATTTCATAGGTAAAGACCTACTATCATTTTTGGTTAGGAATTCCAATTTCAAATTTATACCGCTATTTACTCATGCATTTGTGTTTCGAAAACCGTAATTCATTTGTTTTTTCCTCTTTCGGTTTTTGTTTGCATCATTTTGTTTACAAAATGGAAAACTTGAAATATTGCATTATTTTCGAGTACGAGTTCCACCGTGGTACCAGTGCTGCAGAAACGGCTCGAAGGATTAATGATGTGTATGGCGGTGGTGTCGCAAAAGAAAACACAGTGCGTTTTTGGTTCTAACGTTTTCGTGCTGGAAATTTCGACCTGCAGAACAAACCCCGAGGACGGCCGGAAACCAAAGTTGATAATGAAGAATTGAATGCTATTGTGGAAGCGGATCCATCGCAAACCACGTCTGAGTTAGCTGGTCGGTCGGTGTTAGTGATAAAACTGTTTTAATCCACTTGAAGCAAATTGGGAAGGTGAAAAGGCTTGAAAGGTGCGGTGGATTCTGTACTATAATCGGAAACGCTAATGGCAATGGCTGAATCCTGGCAAACCACCCAAAGCCTGCCCCAAGCGAAAATTGACTCAAAAAAAGTTACTTGTGAGCGTTTGGTGGACTAGTGCCGGTGTCGTTCACTACAGCTATCTTAATTCTGGCCAGACGATTACGGCAGATGTCTTTTGCCAGCAACTGCAAATTATGATGGAAAAGCTAGCTGCTAAACAACCGAGATTGGTCATTCGCTCTAGGCCACTGCTGCTTCAGGACAATGCTAGACCACACACTGCACAACAGACGGCTACCAAATTAGAGGAGCTTCAATTGGAATGTCTAAGACATCCACCGTACTCCCCAGACCTTGCTCCAACAGATTACCATTTTTTTCGAAATTTGGATAACTACTTGCAATGGAAAAAATTCAACTCCGATGGGGCAGTCCAAAGCGCCTTCAAAGATTTTATTGATTCCTGTCCGAATGGTTTTTTTAGTAAAGGAACAATGAACTACCTGTGAGATGGCAAAAGTGCATAAATAGCAATGATTAAATTAATATATTATGTTTAAAAAAAATCGACTATAAGTTCGAAAGAAATAATGTAAGATGAAATTTGTTGAATTTTGAGATTGCAACGACATATAAATATAAAGATGCCCCACAAACGCTCGAAGTGTGTCATTAACATATATATTAACATAATGACACACTTCGTTTAAAATGTGAGTTACGATTAATTGATTATACTTGCATTTTAAGCACAATGAAATTATGACACACTTCATGATTGGTATTTAAAGATTGTTGATACCATACCACTTTCCAACTATTAAGTATCTTTTTTATTGCAATGCACCACCAATATTATACTTACTTTTATGAGTAAAGCGTCCACTGACATTAATACTTACACAACTATTTATCCATACAGCTATTAGTGTGTGAGCTTTCAAGCTCTAAGTGTTTGGCCTGTGCTTTGATATGTCAGTCGATCAGCTTTGCCTTTTATATATATAGATAGATAATGTGATACTTCATCACATTTTGTGATAGACAACTACAAACATATATTATGATACGGTACAATCAGTCACTGACAACAAAGGAAAATGATACATTACATAACCTATTGTGTATTCTTGGAAACATTTGGAGTAAATTGGAAACCAAGGAAAGGCATTATATTTTCATAGACATGTTTATTTTTATCAATCGCTTGTTAAATAATAATGTAGGTAGTTGGACACTATAATACTTCACAGATGTTCGCAGATACCTAAAACAAATTACGCTATTGCTTGTGTTAGTTTATGTATGGGAATTACAATTCCAAACAATCAGATTCCCTGTAATTATAGGAGTTGCTAACGTCAGAGTGATGCAGCAGATGTTCAGTGAAAAGCTGATGGGGTACAGTGCAGGGAATGGCTCATGCAATGACTTCATGAGTACCTCATGCAGATACAAGTTAAAAAAAGTTATTTTCACTTCTTATCTATCTTCAGTTCTTGAGATTTTAAAAAGCTAAATTCCTAATTAGCTTTTGAAAATCTCAAGAACTGCATTTATAAATTACAATTGACGTTTGACGCGATTAGCGAAAGTCTTGTGACAAATGACAATTTTAATGACATATTTTGACAGTTTGGCAGAGGTGCGTTCAAAAATGTTAGTAACTTTACTTTGTAGAACTACTAAAATTTACAAAATTTACATACTTAACTACTTGAAATTGATTAAAAATGTGTAAACATCAATTTTGTATATAATTAAAATTACGAGGTAAATAATAACGTAAATTTTATGTAAATGTATGTCAACAATACGCGAACATCAGATACGTGTTATTTGCATGTTACTCAATTCCTAAACGTTTTTCTTTGAGTCTTCTGTCGATGATGGTGTGTGTCGTGATTAAAGATATACAAGGTCTTCAATATCTTTATTAGAAGACAGCTGTATAAACGCTGTTTACCGGACGTATAACTTAAACAGCGAATTTATATAATCGCAGCGCAGCAGTCAATGCGCGTTTGTCGGTTGCTGCACTCAATTTATGAGGTACTCACCTTTCAAGCTTTTTCACCTTCCCAATTTGCTTCAAGTGGATTAAAACGCTCGTCGACTGCTGCGTTATATTATTCAACCGGCACAATAATGAAGGGATTTTAAATCGAATCATTACCTGTGATGAAAAGTGGATCCTGTACGATAACCGGAAACGCTCATCGCAATAGCTGAACCCTGGCGAACCAGCCAAAGCCTGCCCCAAGCGAATAAAAAAAGGTTACTTGTGAGCGTTTGGTCGACTAGTGCCGATGTTGTTCACTACACCTTTCTTAAATCTGGCCAGACGCTTACGGCAGATGTCTATTGCCAGCAACTGCAAATCATGATGAAAAAGCTAGCTGCTAAACAACCGAGGTTGGTCATTGGCTCTAGGCTACTGCGGCTACTCTACTGCTGCTTCAGGACAACGCTAGACCACACAATGCACAACAGATGGCTACCAAAGAGGAGCTTCAATTGTAATGTCTAAGACATCCACCGTACTCCCCGGACCTTGCTCGAAATGCTGTTTGCGGAATACTGTGCTGGCTGCCGCTGTCAAGCAGAGCGCGCACCGTGTAAAAATTATTACACGAATCAGTTATTTACAGTCAATTCCTTTCGGTGTCCTTTAATTAAAGTGGCTTATGCTTTCAGTTATTTAAACAACCACCACTTTGGTAACTAGTGAGCAAGTTTCGAATAATAAACTTTACAACAACGAAAAAATTTTGTAACTAGGTTCACAATCGGCAAACTAATGTTCAAAGATATCCGTGTCGATGTAAAATACTATGAGAAGTGCCTTTAATATCATCACAATGTGATGATATATGTTGTGATGATGATGATTACTGTAATTGACATAGTGGCATATGCTTGCAGTAACTTAAACAACGCTGAAATACCAAACATGTATATAAGGAGTCAGGAGTTCTGTTCAGTACTTTTGGATCAAATTGGTCCTTTTGACAAAAAATGTCAAAAGGACCAATTTGGGATTATATATAGGTACCCGAATAATAAACAGAATTTCGAAAATCGGTCCACAGATGGCGGAGTAATAGTTGAACATAAAAAAAAAATATTATATACAGCCGAATGTATAACCGCCTCTTTTTTTGGGAGTCGGTTAAAAAGTGCCCAAAGTTAACGGAGTTTTCACATAAAATACCTCGAGCTTGAGTTTCAGGTCTTGGCGGTGATCAGGCAATTTTGACTCCGAAGTCATCAGTAGTGTTTGATGGCAGTTTTAGTATATTAGTTGAAGCTCAGGTACCTACTAGGTAAAATAACAGCCCTGTTACCATCAAGTAATAAGATAGCGATGAGGACAAATCCTCATTCATTTTTGGAAATTAGAAGGTACCTAAACCTAGGATAAAAAATAAAAGAAACCCTATAACTTCTATGGAGTGTAATTGTAAATATATATTTAAACTAAACAACGAGAAATCGTTGGGGCTGAGGGTCCAGTCAGGACCAAGTCCTAAACGTTATTGAGTTTTTGAACATCGTAAAGTCTCACGTCGTAGTAGATCACCTGAAAATGAAAAGGAAATAATTAGTAAACAGTCAGTAGTACAAAAATCATGAAGCAATATTTAAATGAAATGTATTGGTAAATAAAACTTATTTAAGTGGTTATTTTTAAAGATTCAGCCCATATACAGGATACCCCAAAAAGTATGTTTAAACCGAAGTCTAGAGAACATCCCAAGGGCTATCCAAATTACCTCATTTTTGTTCTACGATTACCTACTTATTGTTTTCGAGATATTACGGTTTTTAATGATTTTTTGTAAATTTATGGCCTTATAGACATATAATTAACAAAACTAAAAAACTTTTATAAGTATTTTGCTTGTCTTAATCGGTAATGAAGATCGAATCGATAATCTAATTTGAAGAAATACCGCGGCTTCTCAGTAAACCGGTATAAAATAACGCTTAAGTTTGTTTTACCGAGTGAGATTATCGGGAGGCTTTTTACCCGACTGCGCCACGCAAAGAAGGCTAATGTGTATATGTCTGTATGTGTGTATTTATGTTTGTACCTTTATGGCACTTAGACCTAATGGGTCGGCCGATTTTGATAAAAGAAAGGTACGTCGTTTGATTCGCCATCATGGCGCGAATAGCATAAAAGTTTGGAAAAATCAATATGATCGATTTTGGACGCCATAATGCATAAAAAATGAAACTGACTTCCAAAGTTAAAAATACACAAAAAAGTATGAAATAGATCTTAAGAATCGAATTTAAAAGGAGAATTATTTAGAAAATAAGTTTTATTTCATACCTTTTTTTGTGCATTTTTACTTTTTAGTTATATTTATCAAAATATTTTATATATAATATATTAATATAATTATCTATTGTAATAGTCGACGAAAAAAATGTAGCAGAAAGCATTAAATAAATATATTATAGTGATGATGATAATCACGAATATAATTTTAGCAATAACAACATTTCAAAGACAATCGATATCGGTGAATAAAACTCGGATGTACCTATGTCATTATAATAATATATAGAACGGAGTACCTATGTCATCATAATAATATGTAGGTGTTTCTTATGAAGATGGTGGCGATGATGATGATGATTACTGTAAGCAGTATGATGGCATATGCTTGCAGTCCTTTAAACATACCCTAGGGTATAGGGGTATAGGGTATACCCTGCATCTGCATTTGCATCCAGGGTAGATTTTGCACGGTATACCTTGGTGCAAAATCTACCTTTTTGTTGGCATATGCTTGGACTTCTTCAGAAAAAGTCGAAATTACCATATGTGTGCATATATTATATTCGAGGAGTTCCCTAGATTGCTCATGGATCCCACCATCAGGTCACCACATTGACATCAAGACCAATTTGGGATATGGATGTTACAAAAAGGAACACATACGGCAAAGTAATGACTTATGTTCAAAGATATCCGTGTCGGTGTAAAATACTATGAGAAGTACCTATTATACCATCATAATGTGATGATGTCTGGTGTTATGCTGGTGTTAATGATGATGATTACCATAATTGACATAGTGGCACATGCTTGCAGTTCTTTAAACAACGCGGAAATCCCCAAAACATGTATCTATAAGGAGTCAGGAGTTCGGTTTAGTACTTTTGGATCTATGGTATACCTTGGTGCAAAATCTTACTTTGTGGTACCATTTGCTTAGACCAGTCCATATAAATTTCGAGAAGTTTCCTCGATTCCTTATAGATCCCATCATCAGGTCACCACTTTTGGTGAAAACGGGACCGACTTGGAATTATACCCTTTGGCGACATGGCGAAATTTGGTGCCAAATTGTAAGTAGTGTGTATATGTAATATATATTGGTACTTGAAATATAAATTTGTAGGTGGCCGTATATTTTATCGCCCGTTGTATGTAGAAATTGTAGGCGCTCGAACATCCTCCTCTCCATGGAAAGCATAGCTTTCAACTTCATAGATCGTACCCGGTAATAAGAGGGCAAAGCTTGGCCAGCGGTCTTCGATAGCTGGTGCCCGTAGAAGTTCGCACTTCGGCAACTCGTGCTATGGCATCTGATCCGGGAAATAGGCGAGACACTCTTGCAAGTTTCCAGGACAATGACGGTAAATTGTCTTCCATTAAAAGAACTAGATCTCCTGCTTGTAATTTTGACGAATTTTTTCCATTTGTACCGCTGTTGTAGCTCCGAGACATACTCCTTTTGCCAGCGTTGCCAAAAGTGTTGTCAAATTTGTTCTAGCTTTGTATTGGCCTCGTAGAGTGATGGTGAAGGTAAGGATAGCATAGACCGACCTATGCCCTGGGGTTAAGGAACGGTAATCATTGGGATTGGACGATAAGGGACACAAGGTCTACTATTTAATATGGCTTCGACTTGTGCAAATAGTGTACCTAACTCTTTAAACGTGAGATGGGTATTACCCATAACACGGCGTATGTGAAATTTGGCTGACTTGACCCCGCCTCCCAGAGGCCACCAAAATGCAACAACATTAATATTTTCTTCAGTTGCATAATCCAATATAGATTGTTTGTTTGACTTTCAATCACAAAATATTTCTGAAGGTTTTCAACGTCTATAAATAAATCTGCGAAGCGCCTGTAAAAAACCATCTTTGGAAAGGTCACTCACTGACAGCCTCTAAATGCAAACATTTAAAACGAAAACATATTAATAGACAAAGATACGCCTTGATAGTTCTCGCCCCGCGACCCCTCTGATTTAATATATAGAATGGACCCGCAAAATCAACGCCCACAGTTTTAAAGGAAAATTTGGCTTAACTCTTTGTACGGGTAGATTGCCCATTAAAGTATTTAAAGCCTTTCCTTGATGACGCCTGCCTCGAAACACGGTGCATAATATTATGCACCGTGTTTCGAGCAAGATGCCGACCATTTATTGGCCAAATAGATTCACGAATTAACGATAATAATAATTGTGGCCTGTGCATGTATGTGACGAATGTGATCTCGTTCGAAAATTTGCTTAGTCAGATGATGATTTGAATGAAGAAGAATAGGACGTCTTTTATTGAAATCGTAATCTGAATTATTTAATCTAACGCCAAGTTTTTATCGTCGAAAAAACGTGTCAAAGACAAGATGTTCAATTTGTTACTTAGAGATTGACTGTTTTCCAATAACTTATATTCTTTGGGGAAATATTCAAATTGAGAAATCATACAAGGACTATAGAAAGCATCATTTAGCTCATCCAAACAACGAAAACCCCAAAGTAGTTGGCGCGGAACCATAAAAAACCACTCTAATTTTAGTAAATTCACTGTTCTCTTTAAATACTGCATGATGACAAAGATGAATGCCCAAGTTTCAAGTATTCATTGATAAAGTTGTAATATTGGCTTAGCTCACAAGCCCCTTCGACTTTAGTGAGCGTAGATTTATTTGGAACTTCTTCATTGGCCCAATACCTTTGTAATAAATCATTTACATTTTCCGCAAATAAATTCTTAGTTAGAACTGAATTATGACATTGATTTTTCTTAGTATTAGATAAAGTTGTTGAAATATAAACTGTGAGCAACCAACCAAATTTAGAACTTCTTAGTTTAATGTTATGTCCTGAATTTAAAGACTGTTCCTTATTACCAATAACATCCCAAAATAATTCTGCACCGATAATCATATCGATGGACGATGGAATATTAAAATTTGGATCGGCAAATATTACATTGTTTGGAAATTTGAAATTATGTAAGTTGATAGCAGTAGTAGGAATTATCCTGTTAACTCTGAGTACGAGTACAAAACAAGCTAAGGATATATTGTAATTTTCGCGTATGGAATTAAGTTGAACAATGCAACTTTCTGTTATATAATTAGACAAATTGTTGCCAATACCTATAACACTACTTTTATTTGTAGAACATGATTCTAAATTCAAGCAATCTTTTAGCCTTTTAGTTATACAGGACGATTGACTTCCGCAATCAAGTATGCATTACTTTTTGTATTACATTTTACGCACTTTAATGGATTTATTAGTTTTAGGATTTCGTACTTCAATTATAGCAGTAGAAAGCAAAACTTGATTTGTTGGTTGTATAGAAAAATTTACAATTGTATCACTAGAAATTTCGGAACAAAAGTTACCATCTGTTGCTTTCGTTTGATGAAGCAAAGTATTGTTTTATTTTGCACACACGACACGGACCTAGTTTGCAGTTGTAAGGCTGATGACCTTCCCTTAAACAATTCATGCATAATTTAAATTTCTGAATGTCACAAATTTTTCCGTCGTTGCTCTTTGCCTTAAATATTTCGCACTCGTATATTTTTTATGCTCATTCTTACAAATAATACAAGATTTAAAATTGTTGCTGTTATTTTTACCTTGTAAGAATGAAAATGATTTTGTATGAATTCTTTCAGCATTAACATTAGAGCCTGAGGGCCGCAAGGAGCCACATGATCCTCTCATCTTATCTAATATGTTACGATTTAACGTTTCAAGTATGTCACCTTGACCCGTAAAAAATTTATTAAATTGTTCTAACGTAACTAGGTACCTCATCCAAAGAGTTACGCATTTCTTCCCATTTAATTAAAGTGCATGTATCTAGTTGTGAAGAAACTATGTGAATTATTAAAATGTCCCAATGCTGAGTAGATTGCCCTAGACTGGATAACGCACGCAAGTTTTTAGTAACATGGTCCACAAGAAAACGTATAGATCGTTCGGATTCGCGACTCGACGGTTCAATCTTGAAGAGAGCATTTAAATGATGATTTAAAAGCTGTCGCTTATTGTCGTACCTTTCACAAAGTAAGCGCCACGCATCATTATAGCTAGCCTCGGAAACCTCCAAATTGGATATAATTCGTGCAGCATCACCTACTAAATATGATATTAAATAATTAAATTTGTGAATAGGCTTGATGCGACCGTTATTGTGTTCAACAGACAAGAAAGTGTCACGAAACTCTAACCATCGAAAATATGCTCCATCAAATTTATTAATTTGTAATTGAGGCAATTAAAATTCAGCTTCAAAATGATCGCGATGACACTGAGATAAGGAAGAGTTTTTATGCTCATCTTTGTCGTTACTAAACTTAGTTATAATAGTTTGTTCCATTGCCATGCATGTAGCACAATCCTGCTCAATAGCATCCCGCTCATTTATTTCAAATGTTAAAATATCTGAATTTAATACATCAATTGAATCTTGCACTTGTTCATATTGAGCTGTTAATAAACGAAACCTTTCTAATTTCATTGACACTTCCGTTAATTGAACAGTAGATAGATCTTGATCTAGAAATCAAACCGATGTAGTTTTTAAATTTTGTAATGCGACCTTTTAAAGAAGTGCACTTAGCAAGTTATGTCTTTAATTCACACTTGTCAGTATCGTTAGGCATTGTAATAGACAATTAAAAAAATGCAAAAAAAAGAGATTATATTGAAATAATTATAATTAATGAACTTCCACTTAAATGTAACTCTTATTATAATAAACTTCCCCTTAAATGTTAATTTAAATTTACTTAATTTTTTATACCTACATAACTATATTTTTTAACTTCGCCTTAAATAAAATATAATTTGGTTCGACTTCGCCTTAACTGTAAATCTTATTTTATTAAAATTGTCTTGTAGGTATGTAACAAGGAAAAAATCACTCACGCTCCTTAATTTGGTGTCACCTGGTTCTCCACAAAATGGCCGCTCGCCTTAAGCTTCGCCTTAAATTATTTTCCAAGATTTTTCCAAATTTATTATTAATTAAATTATTGGCCTGAAATACTCGGCAAATAATGATAAGTTTATGCTTTCTGTATTCAATTGACAAATAATATCTAATAGGTTTGCAACTTTATTGAACAAAAACTAATAAGTAGCTAGTTAGATACTTTTTATTTTTCTTAAGCTTATTTCAGACAATGAACTCCTCAAATAAATAAACTTTAAGTTTTTTTTTAATTCACAATGATAAGTAGAATATAGATAGAAAGTAAGGTTTTAGATATTAATGGTTGACCAAGATGATGCAATAGTTGGATCGTCGAATAACCGCCGAACGTAATTTCTTATTTCGTATTGTTGAAATTCCTCGTATCTTTCAATTGCAATGTGTAGATTCGTATTTTTTCACCGTCGCTAGATGTTTTGTATAGTGGGTTGGTTGAACGCTTAGCGAATTTTGCATCGCAATGATAGGAAGAGCCGATATCGAAGGATCAAAAAGCAACGTCGCTATGAATGCTTGACCGCCACAAGCCAGTTATCCCTGTGATAACTTTTCTGGCACCTCTTGCTAAAAACTCTTTATACTAAAGGATCGATAGGCAGTGCTTTCGCAGTCCCTATGCGTACTGAACATCTGGATCAAGCCAGCTTTTGCCCTTTTGCTCTACCATTTTGCTTGACAAATGACAGATAAATTAAAAAATTGCCAGACCACAATTTTATTTGTCAACTGTTTGACTGTTATATTTTCTACTATAATATAATCAAATAAATTATTTGAAAAATTAAATTAATAAGGTCTCAGATGTTTTTTAAAAACTTGTTCGTCACAGCGGACAAATTAGAAATAAGAGTAAATAGGAAGAGCCGATATCGAAGGATCAAAAAGCAACGTCGCTATGAATGCTTGACCGCCACAAGCCAGTTATCCCTGTGATAACTTTTCTGGCACCTCTTGCTAAAAACTCTTTATACTAAAGGATCGATAGGCAGTGCTTTCGCAGTCCCTATGCGTACTGAACATCTGGATCAAGCCAGCTTTTGCCCTTTTGCTCTACGCGAGGTTTCTGTCCTCGCTGAGCTGGCCTAGGACACCTGCGTTATTCTTTGACAGGTACCGCCTCAGTCAAACTCCCCGCCTGGCAGTGTCCTCGACCGGATCACGCGGGAGTTGTACGGCGACGAGCGTTGCCGCCACGTCGCCACTCTGCACGCTTGGAACGAAACACCGTACGCACGTCGATTGGATCGACCGCGCACCGCTTCCGCCCAACCGAGTAAGTAATGAAACAATGAAAGTAGTGGTTTCGACCGCGCGAGACGATCTCCCACTTATGCTTCTTGAAAAACGTAAATTTATTGCAACTTGTTTGTGAGAACAAAGAGAAAAAATGTAAAAAGTGAAATGACGAAGCAAATACATAAAAATTACCAATGCGTAGGGTAATTGAAATATAAATTTTAGGTGGCCGTATATTTTATCGCCCGTTGCTATGTAGAAATTGTAGGCACTGGAACATGATATGTGTTTTATTGATAAGTTCGATAATAAAATATACATATATATTTTTATGTCATATAATAACATTAGTACCTGGGCGACCGAGCTTTGCTCGGTTATTACTATTTATTGTAATATGGTGAAACTCGAAAGCATAAATCTTATTCACGCAATCAGTATAGGTAAATGTTAAACATATTTATGAAAAATATATATTATTATCTCAAACATTAACTACATTTTTTAAGCTTGTCTAAAAACAATAAAAATTAAAAAATTATACATAAACTTGAACATATAAAGAAAAACAAAAGTAAGTCACCGAGCGGGATTCGAACCCGTTACTCGTTTATTACTGTCCGGGTCTTAACCCGCTAGACCAGACGGACATTGGCCTATGAAACGAAATTAGCGACCATATTCTGCGTGGACAGAAAAACGCATGAAAACTAGAAAATACGCGTTTTCCCAAACATGAGACTAATCTAGATCGATTGTTTACCCCCGAAAATATAAAACCCCATATACCAAATTTCAACGAAATCGTTAGAGCCGTTCCCGAGATCACAGAAACATATAAATAAATAAATAAATATACAAGAATTGCTCGTTTAAAGGTATAATAATAACATAATTCAGTTATATAATAACATATATTTATATATACATATCTTTTGGCACTTTCGGCGCAGTCCGGTATGACGGACAACCAATTCATTAACATCTTTTGAGTAAATAAACTGCAAGAAACAAATATATTTGATAATATATGTTGCACGTTATATATATAATAACACATATCATAGATAAAAACCAATACAAAATAATAAATCTTATAATAAAATCTTATAAATACCTTGAGTAAAGTAGAAGACTTCCGATCTGCACCATTTTTCTTGACAAATGACAGATCAATTAAAAGAAACAAATATATTTTATAATATATGTTGCACGTTATATATATAATTACAAATATCATACATAAAACCCAATACAAAATAATAAATCATATAATAAAATATTATAAATACCTTGAGTATAGTAAAGACTTTCCGATCTGCACCATTTTGCTTGACAAATGACAGATAAATTAAAAAATTGCCAGACCACAATTTTATTTGTCAACTGTTTGACTGTTATATTTTCTACTATAATATAATCAAATAAATTATTTGAAAAATTAAATTAATAAGGTCTCAGATGTTTTTTAAAAACTTGTTCGTCACAGCGGACAAATTAGAAATAAGAGTTGAAGAACTGCAAGCATATGCCACTATGTCAATTACAGTTATCATCATCACCACCACCATAATCACAACATACATCATCACATGATGATATAAAGATACTTCTATAGTATTTTACACCGACTTTCGGTTATCTTTGAACGGACACACGGATATCTTCGAACGTTACTTTGCGTTTGTAAACATATTAGCAAAATTCTTTTGTTGTTGTAAATGCTATAATAATTCCAAATTTTTCACTTGGTCACATCAAAGTGGTGACCTGATGATGGGATCCATGATAAATCGAGGGAACTCTTCAAAATTTATATGGACACATATAGTGATTTCGACTTTGTCTGAAGTAGTCCAAAGATATGCTTTGGAAAAAGTAATACTTTAAGCTACGAAAAAGTAATATTTTAAAAACAAAACTAAGTTTCTAAATAATTCCTCTTTTAAATAAGGCTAAAATTTTAACTATTTCTGTTCTCAATCTTTTTAATTTTGAAGTCGGTACCAGCAAATTAGAACATGAGTTCTTTAAAATATTGTAGGATAGGTATTATTTGGGCTTGTGTTCAAAATTAAGAAGATTCAGTAGAGAAATAGTTAATTGTACTTGGAACTTTCTTAAAAAATGGTCATAATAGTACCTATAGATTATAAATTAAACTAAAAAGAAAATTTATTATTTTTAAACTAAAAATTAAAACCGACTGCCAAAGTAAAAATTCACAAAAAAGTATGAAAAAGAACTACTTTTTAAATAATTCCCCTTTTAAATTCGGCTAAAAAAGCCAACTTGAATGTGTGATCTATTTTAAATATTGTTTTATCAGGATGTTGTTCAGGCTGGTACCGACTTCAAAATTATTTATTTATTTCTATTTATTTATTTATTTATTTCTAAACTTAAATCTATCTTTACAGGATCTTATCCTAATATGACAGACAAGTAACTAATAATAAACAATAAACATCAAGAACATAATAACTAATAAAGTAAATTTCTTAGATATCTAGATAACAATTTCATACAACTACTGTGACTAATGAATTACTTCTTATAAATTAAAACGTATACTATAAAATATGCAACCTTAGTGAAGTCATTCAATGAACAATCAAATATATCAGCTTTCTTGTCTACCGCGTTGAGCGTGCGCAGCGCGCGCGTCAGGGGCGCCTGCTTTAAGAGGTTGATGCGTGCTGCCGGAACCGCTAACAGCTGCGGTCGCCTCCGCCGTTTCATGTACCTAAACACACATATATACGGGACGCATAATCTCACTTCTCCCAGTATATTAGGATTATAAATTTTTCCTCTGAGAACTTTAAATAAAAAAGTAGCAAGCGTTACTTCTCGTCTAACCTCCAGTTTATAATATCCTACCATGCGAAGCAAAAACAATGTTGGATATAGTAAGGGGTAACCAGGATGCATCTTGTATAATTTAAAATAAAGGAATCTAATGAATTTATTTTGTATTTTTTCCAACATCGCTTCATTATATTTGGCTTCATTCGGACTCCAAATTATGGCATTGCATTCTAAATGACTTTTGACCAGAGTCTCATGTAACCATAGATGGGCATTAACTCGTTAATCCGTTAATAAGTTAACATTTTGATTAACGGATTAACTTTTAAGTTAACTTTTAAAAATGTTAACGGACACGTTAACTTCCGTTAATATGCAGAAGTCCGTTAATCGTTAATCCAATGCCTAATAGTTACCGCACGGCACCGACAAGTGCCGTCATCGTCGTCATTTGCGTGTTGATAACTGATTAATGAATTAGAACCTAAACCAACAGGTTTTATAAGTTCACTATCGCAACGATATAAATATACAATTTTACACATATTAACGGATTAACGATTAACGTAACGTAACGTAACGTAACTTGCGTTAATTCTTCCGAAATGTAACGCTTTAACGTTTAACGAAGCTAACATTTTTTGTAGCGGATTAACGATTAACGAAGTTAACTATTTGATTAACGGTGCCCGGCTATGCATGTAACGCTTTTAAAGCTTTTATGTTTGTAAACTCATTGGCCTGGCGTAGAACAAATCCTAGGTTACGGTAAGCTTTTTTACAAACCCCCACAATATACTTTCTTAAATTTAGATCTGCAGTAAAGTTAACTCCTAAGTCTCTGACCTCTGTAACACGCTGTATCGGTTACCCCTCCATGTGATACTCGTAATGACTAGGGGCACGTCCACGAGTAAAGGATAGCACCGAACATTTCTGTACATTAAAATACAACTTGGTTCTTTTACTTCAATCTACAACCCTGTCTAAATCCCGCTGTAGTGTGCTATGATCCCTGGCCTTATCTCTTATCACTTTGATAAGTTTGAGGTCATCAGCATACAGCAAATCTAGAGACTCCTCTCCTCGACTATCTTAGGTAGGTCATTAATCATGATAGTAAAAAGAAATGGTCGCAAATTGCTTACTTGACTAACTCCAGATCTAGTGTAGTAAGGCTCCGAATGGCATCCGCCACAGTCGACAAATTTACGCCTATCGCGCAGGTAGCTCGCGAAAAACTTTAGCGTGCGAGGTGTGAAACCTATATCGGCCAGCTTACGAAGCAAGACATCATTGTCGACTATGTCAAACGCTTTCCGGAAGTCCAAGTAAGTAACATCCACCTGCAGCCCCGCATCAACTGCTGGAATTATGTTTACTAGCTGGCTAAGTAAATTGCTCGTCGTAATTTTTCGGTTTTGACGGAAACCATGCTGTGCGTCAGATAAGTGGCTACTCACCTGTGCGTACAAGTTGCTGTGGATAGCCGCCTCGAATACTTTTGCAGGTGTTGAGAGAATCGCCACCGGTTTGTAATCACTAGCTTCCCTACCTACTTTAACCTAAAGGCACCGGTACCACTCGCGTTAGTTTCCAACGGTCAGGAAATGTTGTCTTAGTAATACAGCAATTAAACAAATGCACCAATGGATCCACCAATAAAATGTATTGTCTACAGTTTCCTTTTTTTGACCTAACGTAGCTCCAAAAAGCTTTCGGGTTCGAAGCCAGGTGCTGCTGTATGCGGTCACGAAAGGCATCATGCGCCGCCTTAATCTCCGCTTTGACTCTCGCCCTACACCGCGAAAGCTGAAGATTCTAAAAGAGATAAAAATTTCGATGTTTTTGTTCTCAGTCCTCTAACATTTTGGTAAAAAATGTTTAATTTTCCACTAGCTTTTTCTTTATGTTTGTGTTGAATGCAAGGTTCAGCGTCGAAAAAACATCCATTCGCTGAATTCAGCATTTAGTGGCCACACATCCGAATCACACAGTTTATTAAATTTACTTTCGTTTATACCTATTTTAAATGACGCGTATTCTCTTTCAGTCTTAGGTTTCAATTTCTCAATAGGTACTTATTTCCGTTTTATTATTAAGATTGAGTTAAAATTTCAGCTGAATTTAAAACGGAAATTATTTAGAAAATAAGTTTTATTTCATACATTTTTGTGCATTTTTACTTTAGACTTCGGTTTTCATTTTTGTTTCAAAATAATTATTTACAGAATACACACTTTCAAATAGCTATTGGGTACAAATTTTAACCAGGACAATTGTAAAAAACATTTGTATTCTTGATTAGTATAAGAAATGTATTTTTATATAGAAGGCAATTATTATTGCGTATCTAAGAGGCAAAGAACCCTAAAAATTGAAACTATAAAATTTAAATTTAAATCATGGTTGAAATTCGACCACAGGGCGATCTCTAGTTTTCATAAATTCATATAAACTGTCATATTTTGAAAACTCTTGACAATCGTAGAACATACATGGGGAGGAGGAGGAAGGATAGCATACTAGTCTAGAGATATATCTCTAGACTGGTATGGATGAGGCGAAGCTTATCCATACTTTTCAGGACACACCCGTATATATATATATATATATATATATATATATATATATTATAATGACTGTCCACAGTTTCCATAATGTGTTAGGAAATAAATGAGAAAATGGGTAATATTCGCTTTTATAACTATATACATATACAATATACTCCAAAAGTTAGTTCTAATTAAAAAATAATTCGCACGTGAAAAAAATTATAATAATTTCTTCTGGAAGCTTCTAGCGAGTCACGAGTCAACAAAGCTGGCTGTGATATGGATCCACTACATGTCACAACCACTTTGCCGGCTCCCTCATCGCTTCTACCGGATCCAGGCTCCATAAGGTCGATTATCGCTCATCAAAGCTGGCTGTGATATGACTGGCAACATATCAGCGCCACTTTGTGAGCGACACCCGACCAACCGCGTTCAACGCCCCAGCGGATACAGTCAAGTCCGACTCGTCAAAAGTGGCTGTGATATGACCATTTGCATTGCACGTCCACTTTTACGAAGCGGCCACAGACATGGTACAATTAAATGTAATCGGTCTCCGTAAACCGACCACATCAAAGTGGCTGTGATATGAGAAGTGAGAACGCAGACATTTCACCGCCGCTTTGACTGGCTAGGTTCGAGAAACAGTTGTCACGCCATCGCGCTGAGCAATGGAGCCGTGCTCATCAAAGCTGGCTGTGATAGTTTCGTGGTGACCTATGACAAACCGACTTTGATGCCAAGGCCACATTTAGTCTTCGTACTGAAAATACAAACAAAATAAAAATTGGCCAAGTGCTAGTCACACTTGCGCACGTGGGGTTACGTACCATTATATTAATATTTTACATTTTACTTATTACTATTATTATTTATTTGATAGCGCGGCCACGCTATTAAATACGCATCTCGCATCGAGACGCATCTCGGTGTGAACTGACGCTTAGATGCCATTAGTGCGACCACGGCTCTATGACCATTTTTGTACCTATGCATTTCTGGATTTCTGCCTGAATTTTTTTCTTGTTTCGACCTTTTTTGACCCATTTTTTTACGTAGTCGGGTTATAGTTTTTTAACTTATTTTTTTATTTCTTATTTTTCCGTTTCCCAATAGAACATATTTTTGAAATAATATTAATAAGTAATCAAAACACTAAATTAAAAATCGACTGCCTGAGTAAAAATACACAAAAAAGTATGTAAGAAATCTTCTTTTCTAAAAATATTCCCTTTTAAATTCGGCTATAACTATTTGAACTATTTCTCTACTTAATCTTCTTAATTTAGAGCTCGCCAGCCCAAACAATAACCTACAATATTTTATAGAGCTTGCGTTCAAAGCTGGTAGGGACTTCAAAATTAAACAGATTGAGTAGAGAAATAGTTAAAATTTTTGTGCAAATTTAAAAGGGAAATTATTTAGAAAATAAGATTTATTTCATACCTTTTTGTGTATTTTTACTTTGGAAGTCAGTTTAATTTTTTGTTTTAAAATTATATTTTTTCCCATTTTACTCATATTTGTTACATTATTATAAATACATTTTAAGAACGTTTAAAATAAACGATCGAATGTTTAATTGAATACGCGCCAAGCTTCCATTAGGTATCACTATATGTGTCCAAATAAATTTCGAGAAGTTCCTTCGACTCCTCATGGATCCCATAAAGGTTTCCACTTTAGTGACTAAAAGGCCAATTTTGAATTATACCCTTTACAGCAACAAAATAATTTTGCAAATACTTCCATAAACGGTAGATAAATGTTCAAAGGTAACATACCGTGAGAAGTACCTTTTATATCATCGTAATGTGATGATGTATGGTGTGATCATGGTGGTGATAATGATGATTACTCTAATTGACAGGGTATACCTTGGAGCAAAATCTTACTTTTTGGTAGCATACGCTTGGACTTCTTCAGAAAAGTCGAAATCACCATAATATATATCCATATAAATTTCGAGGAGTTCCCTCGGTTCCTCATGGATCCCATCACCAGGTCACCACTGATGAAAACGGAACCATTCTGACTGCATTCTGACGGGCACGGTAGTGCCCCCGCCAAGACAAGCCAAGCGAAGCGCAAGGGCACTACCAGACCACCTTTTCTCAAAGCGTTTCGTCGATATTTTAAACCCTTATCATAACTTGGGTTTCGATTATACCAGACATATAAAATTTTCAGGATATGTTCCCAGTAGCGGACTTATTAAAAATGTAAAGTTTTAATTATATAGGTCTAATACTTTAGATTTTATTTATATCTAAAAACCCCTGATTTCGTCACTGATGTTAAACAAAATTATATGGTACTTCCGGATGTTCTAGAAAGCTGAAATTTGGTACGTAAGCTTGTATTATTAGTTATTACACAACTAACATAATAATTGTCAAAATTGAAACTTTTATCCTTCAACCCTTTAAACTAGCGGATGAAAGTTTGTATATGTATGTATGAGACTTCGGCAAATTTTGACGCTAGAGGTCTGAAAATTGTTGTAGGGATGCATGTTTTAAATAATAAAAATAAAATGTAATAAAATAACCATGTAACCCTATATTAACAACGAAAAACACAATAAGTATTTTTAATATTCATCGACATATTTTAATGTAAGTAAGTACTTTATCTTAAATATGCAAAACTAAAAAATCATTTATGATCAATCACCGAAATAATCGAATAGAAGTATCTGGGAGATCGAGCTTTGCTAGGAGATATAGTAGTAGGAAAAAAGATTTAAAAATATTTTATAAAATTATAAATAATTACTTCCTATCAGGATTCGAACCTGTGACCGTCAACAACGCAAACTGACGTCTGACGCTTAGTAGCTGAGCCACACGTATTTGAAATTAGCTGGCGACTTACTAGAAATATTGTCGTAACAACTTACAAAAAGAAATGAAATCCCACCAAATACATATTCATGTTAAAATATTTGCCAAGATAGGGCGTGTAGAGTCTGAAGCTTAGTTTTACATGAGATCTGATAACTTTTTGACAGTGCGAGTCATATGGTATAGTCTTGGCAAATATTTTAACATGAATATGTTTTGGTGGGAATTTAATTATTCATCTTATATGGTGAAAGTCACCTTATATTATGTGTTAAGTAGTCGAATATTATAAGGTCATTACATATGAAATTGGCGATTTTTTAAGGAGGAACATAAAGTCGATTTTTTTTAAACATAATATATTTATTTAATCAAAGTATATACCATTTCTATCTATGCACTTTTGCTTCTCATAGGTAATTCATTGATTCCTATACTAAAAAAAAACCATTCGGACAGGAATCAATAAAATCTTTGAAGGCGCTTTGGACTGCCCCATCGGAGTTGAATTTTTTTGCCTTGCAAAAGGTTATCCAAATTTCGAAAAAAAAATGGTAATCTGTTGGAGCAAGGTCCGGAGAGTACGGTAGATGTCTTAGACATTCCAATTAAAGCTCCTCTAATTTGGTAGCCGTCTGTTGTGCAGTGTGTGGTCTTGCGTTGTCATGAAGCAGCAGTGGCCTAGAGCGATTGACCAACCTCGGTTGTTTAGGAGCTAGCTTTTCCATTATGATTTGCATTTGCTGGCAATAGACATCTGCTGTAATCGTCTGGTCAGATTTAAGAAAGCTGTAGTGAACAACACCGGCAGTAGTCCACCAAACGCTCACAAGTACCTTTTTTGAGTCAATTTCCGCTTGGGGCAGGCTTTGTTTGGTTCGCCAGGGTTCAGCCATTGTGATGAGAGTTTCCGATTATGAGCGTTACCGATTACGGCAGATGTCTATGTCTATTGCTTCAAGTGGATAAAAACAGTCATATCACTAACACCGCAGCCTGCAGCTAACTCGGACGTGGTTTGCGATGGATCCGCTTCCACAATAGCCTTGAATTCTTCATTATCAACTTTGGTCTCCAGCCGTCCACGGGGCTTGTTCTGCTGGTCGAAATTTCCAGAACGAAAACGTTGCAACCAAAAATGCACTGTTGCCACGGTGGAACTCGTAATCGAAAATAATACGATATTATAAGTTTTCCATTTTGTAAACAAAGTGACGCAAAGAAAAAACCAAAAAGAGGAAAAAAAAATGAATTACGGTTTTCGAAACACAAATGCATGAGTTAATAGCGGTATAAATTTGAAATTGGGAGTTTAGGAACTCTATTTTGAGTTTAGAAATATATCTTCTTTGGTTAGGACCAAAGAAGATAATATATGGACACATATAGATGTGTCCATATAAATTTTGAGGAGTTTCCTCGTATCCTCATGTGTAACTTCGGAGTAAACCCTTTACATCGAATCGAGGGAACTCCTCGAAATTTATATGGACACATATAGTGATTTTGACTTTTTCAGAAGTATTTCAAGCATATGCTACCAAAAAGTAAGCTTTTGTACCTAGGTATACCCTGGATACAAAAGTACTGAGTTTGACTCATTATAGATACATGTTTGGGGATTACGGTGTTGTTTAAAGAACTGCAAGCATATACCACTATGTCAATTACAGTAGGTAGTCATCATCATCACCACCATCATCACATTATGATGATATAGGTACTCATTACTCATAAGAGTTTTGTACACCGATATCAATGTCTTTGATTATATTCGTGATCACTATCACATCACTATAGTAATATATTTAATGCTTACTGCTACATTTTTTCCGCCGACTACTACAATATATATTAATAATTATTTAATAATATAATATCTAATCTCTTCAGGACTGAAGGTCTATTCGGACCTTAATAATAAATAAGGTGGTCGAAAATAATAATAATTTAGTTCTAAAAGGTAATTTTTATATTTATATAATTTAATAAAAATTCTTCCTTTACATATTTACAAATAACAATATTATATTGAATGATAGACAAAATAATTTACAATTAAAATGTATGACATAACTCTTCTAAATTTGAAATAATTGAAAATAAATAATTATATTGTGCTAGTAGGTCTAAAGAGTTATATAGTGTAATGTTCTTACAAGTCTGAACATGCCCCCGGGCAATGAAAATTAAACTTTCAACAAAATATGCAACATAATAACAGATTGAAAAGAATAATAAAAATTATAACAAAACTAGAACTAACGAAACACAATAACAAATTAATAATAAACTTGAAATATAATATTAGTTCTTACAAAATTGCTTGAAATATAATATTAGTTCTTACAAGTTGCTTACAAAATAACATTAACCAGACTAACTTTTTAAACAATTAGGCTAAATTTAAATACAAATACACTCAACAAATAACCTGAGATAGTTCATATTATTTAAAAATCGGGAGTAGAATATTTTCTTCATATGACCCCTGAGGTTTTTCGTATACCTGCCACCCAAACGGCACCACCACGAATAAGCTACAGTAGATATTATTCCGAATCTCATTACGTAATGGATTGATAGATGCTCTTCTTTTCAAAAAGTGTATCCAGCAGGAGTTAATTCATTCTTCAGTGCCAGGAAATAATAATAAATAATTTCATAGTAGTAATAACGGTCCTCTGGCACTAGCCTTCATCCAAAGCATACAGCTTGGTTATCCAAAATAATATAATAATTCTCATATGTCTCCAGCAGGTCTTTTAAATAGTAGATAGGTAGAATAATTCATATTGTACAGAGGTTCATTATTCATTATTATTATAATAAGTAAAATTTTAATATCTTGGTAGCGCCAATAGTAATAGTAAACAATATTATCTTCGGGTGTAAATAAAGATTTTCTAAATCGGAAAATTCAGGTGTAGGGTCGGATCTTAAACCTGAATTAAGCACCTAGCATTGTACCAAATAATAAATACATATTTACATTAACTTACAAATAATCTTAAGTGCTAATTTACAATAATAATAATAGACGAAAATTATTAAAATCAAATTAATAAATACATTTTACATATGCTTTCAAATTAGATACGAAATAGAAAGAATGCAGAAAAATAATTATGACTTTGTAGACATTGAACAGTGAAGTGCAGAATGAAAGCTGAGCAAAAGAATAATAATAATATTACACGAATCAACAAACGAAGTATGGTCGCCAGAATACATAACACGAAATTTATGACGCAAAGTGAATCTGTTCAGAATATTAGTAATTAGAACAGCACTAAATCAGTTACCTCGCAATAATAAATAAATGACTAAATTTGAACAGGAACTAATAATAGGTTTAATGTTTTCCCACTTGTGAGCCAATCAGTTACAATTTTATTATAATTTTAGTTAATGTGCTCTCAAATAACGTCTACTCTATAATAGAAATAAACTGTATTTCCTTAATACAATGATAATAAACGATACTTAAATTAATTTAATATTTACAAAATAAAATATACACAATAGCAACAAAATTATAATACAATAATAATAATTAATGTGTCAAGCTCCTAAATCATAGGAGTTGGATAGCAAGTATGTCACACGTTAAAAGTTGGAAGTAAATAATATATAATTAAAATAAAAAGAATTAATGCCTTATAAAGAATGTTAAGAATGGTAATCCAGTAATAATTATTATCTAAGTTTATATCTGGATGACTGATAGATGAGTGAGTGATGAGTGATGAGTGATGAGTGATGAGTGATCAATTAATGTAGAATATTAATAAATATAATCATATGTGCCAGGAAATCCCCTTCTAATCTCCTTAAAAACGATAATAATAGTTTACTATTTCCTTATATAACTTTCTGGGAACCTAATAATATTCCGGAATGAATATCTAGCAAAATAAAATATACAATAGCCATAACACCTTGCCTACGCGCATGCCTACTACAAACCTACCATTGAATTAGTAAACTTAACTTTGGAGCATTATAATAAACAGGTTTCCTGGTATGTATTGCAATACACAATACATCCTTCAATGTTACTAAATAATGATTTACACAAATTAATAATACTTAAATCTCCGGTAGAGACTGCTCTATTATTAACATAAGCAAGACCTCATTGATAAAGTAATACCTACGTCAAAATTGGTAATAATAGCAAATGTGTACTGAGAATAATGAATTCCAATATGTTATGTATAATTAGTACACATTTAATGATGAACAAAATAATACATCAAATATTTACACACGTAAGTACTTAAAATATTTACAATAAGTAAATATTATTATTAAAATATTAAATAATAGGAAACTATGAAATTGCCGTTCTGTAGTACTGGCCATTTCAAATCAAAATAATTTCTGTTTGCCTAAGAATTCGAATTTCAAATTAATTTTATTTTAAAAACATGGAATTCTTTTTCCAAAAGTAGTCATTTGTTTATTGATTAGTGTTACATTTTCATCGCATTTCAATCTTTTTCGTCATCATGGATACGTTAAAAATTCGAGTAATTATGGAATATGAGTACCGACATGGCAGCAACGCGGCACAAGCGGCACGCAACATCAACGACGTTTACGGAGCTAACACTACAAGCCAACGCACCACCTGTTATTGGTTTGCTCGCTTCCGTTCTGGAAATTTCGACCTGAAAAATGAACCTCGCGGTCGTCCGAAGACTTTGGTCAACAATGACGAATTAAAGGCGATTGTGGAAGCTGATGATACACAATCTACGGCTGAATTAGCAGCAGCTTTCGACGTTAGCGTCAAAACAATATTGGTCCATTTGCATCAAATTGGCAAGGTAAAAAAGCTTGACAAATGGGTGCCCCACGAACTCAATGATCGCCAACGCGAAGTACGCGTCGAGGCGTGCCTTGCAGTGCTCAACAGACACAAAAATGAAGGAATTTTGAACCGCATTGTTACCTGCGATGAAAAATGGATTCCGTTTGATAACCGCAAGCGCTCAGCAAGTTGGTTGGATCCTGGTTCAGAACCTAAACAATGCCCTAAACGAAAACTTATCCCTAGAAAAGTGATGTTGACTGTTTGGTGGTCTACCGCCGGTGTCATTCATCACAGCTTCTTACCAAACGGGGTGAGCCAGCCAATACCCGAGAGGCAGTACAAAATGCCTTTGAAGAATTTGTTGCCTCCCATCCAGCTGATTTATTTAAGAAGTTCATCAATAAACTGCCACAGCGTTGGCAAAGATGCATTGATTGCATGGGTGATTACTTCGATTAATACAAATAAAAAATACATGAAAAAAAATCGTTTAAATTTTTCCATACAAAACGGCACTTTCATAGGTAAAGACCTAATATCATGTTGCGTGTAATAACTGCCCCGAACAGATACATTTCACAACGCCGGTTGTTGGTTAATAACTCTTGAGAACGAGAAACATAATTAAAATACAGAGCCTCGAACTCCGGTTCGGCTCGTTGTTCCCCGATACTCTCTAATATGCATTCTAGACATACCTGCACCTCGTTATATTCTAACATGACTCTGCTCTACCTTTACTGTCCAAGGAGATATCCTCGCGCTGTACGAAATAAAAACGGCGGCGCCGCGGTACAACTAGCGCGGGTTCGGATGAACTAATATTACCCCTTCGCCAATAATTGAAAGTAGTTATGAATTAATCCTGAATACAATGAAAACGAATTAATCAATAATAATGCAAAATAATAATTAATACAGACTTACTGTAACACCAAATTCAATATATACAATCAATTTGAAATGTACAATAGTGGTACAATTAATAAATCTATGCTCAATTCATATCCAAAATTATTTAGAAAGTTATATTTAAAATGAATCAATGTAATATGGCACAGTTATAATAGTTAATATTATAATAATAATTAATTTACATAAGGTATGTGTTTACAAATATTAGGGAATAAAATAATACAGA
This sequence comes from Phengaris arion, assembly GCA_963565745.1. Lineage (NCBI taxonomy): Eukaryota > Metazoa > Arthropoda > Insecta > Lepidoptera > Lycaenidae > Phengaris > Phengaris arion. Next base: position 17,329,276 of record OY751437.1, read on the forward strand.
AAACCATACCATAATAAACACAGCGTAATTAATAAAATAATGAAACAATACCGCTATGATATCCCTTTTAATCTGATCTGATATTCCTTGTAGTCCAATAACAATAATTCCTCAATAATAATAATCTGGTCCAAGTGCTCCATAGTACATCGATTCATTCAATGGTAATAATTAATTTTAATCTTTAAACATCCGGCTCGAAGGACCAATCTTCAGGACTGAAGGTATTATAGATATATTCGGACCTTAATTATAAATAAGGTAGTCGAAAATAATGATATTTTGTTCTAAAAGGTTTATATTTACAATTTACATGTTAAATGATAGACAAAATAATATACAATGAAAATATATGACATAAGTCTTCTAAATTTGAAATAATTAAAAATAAATTATATCATGCCAGTAAGGCCCAAAGAGAGACATAATGTAATGTTCTTATAAATATGACCAAATGATTATCATCACTGGTGATTGCTTATTAGGTCCACAGATCGGTAATGCTTATTTGGGTAAATACCACTGCCTCTCAGAAAACTGGCATAAAATAACGCTTGAGTTTGTTTTGTCAGCAGAATTTAAAATAGTGAGAATAGCGGTGGCTTTTTTGTATTTATAACTTTCTTAAAATGTGTTAATAATAATATCTATATATCTACATTATATAATATATAAAAGGCAAAGCTTATTGACTTATGTATCAATGCACAGGGCAAACCCTTAAGGCTAGAAATTTGAAATTTTGCACACGTATTTCTCATATGACGCAGGCATCCATTAAAGAAGAATTTTTCAAAATTCAACCCCCAAATAGAAGATTTAAGTTTGTATTAAACTTTTTATTCCTACATATTATATTATTATTAGACATATTTGCATAAAATTGAGTACGGGAAAAATAATAACTACGTATTTCAGCGTTTTTTAAAATTCAGCCCTAGATGGATAAAATGGGGCATAAAGTTTAAAACCTAATTTCACGCGGGCGAAATCCCGGGCACATATAAATATAACTATAAAAAAGAAAAATTATTATTTTTAAACAAAAAATTAAACCGACTTCCAAAGTAAAAATGCACAATAAAGTGTGAAATAAAACTTATTTTCTAAATGTTAACTATTTTTCTACTCAATCTTCATAATTTTTAAGTCGGAATAAAAATAGTTTTGTCGAATTTAAAAGAGGAATTATTTAGAAAATAAGTTTTAATGCACACTTTTTTAGCTGCCCGCACTTTGGCGAAATGACGCCTTACTTAAAGCGTAAAATCATCAAACGCATGACAATAATTGTCAAAATTGCCTTTATTGTCATAAAAATAAGGCTTGCTTTTCTATTAAACGTTGCAGACATTGCAATTAAAAGCATAACACTCTCTTGCACGAAGCGTTTACGCAACAAGCGGTCTTGAAATACGAGCTAGCGCAAATGAGCTCGCACGTGTCACTGCAACGTGGGATGACTGTAAAATATGTTATTTTTGTGTTAATAAATAAAGTAATAATAATAATAATAAATCTAGGTTACCAAACATCTCTAATTACTGAGCACGCCGCTCAGTTATTAAATGTTGCGCTTCTGTACTAAGGCGGGTCAATAAGTCCGTGACTTTTTGAATTTCTAACCTCCTTACTGAAAAAGCAACACTACTCCTGTCAATAGGCATCTGTCAGTTGACTCCTATCAAAATTTGAACTTGCTGCGTCAGTTAGTTTGTGTTTTACAGCTACCTTTATCAGACTATCCAGTAACTTAAGGAAACAATGGAAAAAAGTGAATTTCGTGTGCTTATTAAGCATTATTTTTTGGGAAAAAAAACCATTACCGAGACCAAGGCTAAGCTTGATAAATACTATGGGGACTCTGCACCATCGATTTCAGTGGTAAAAAAGTGGTTTACTGAATTTCGTTGTGGCCGTACAAGCACTGAAGATGCCGAACGTCCTGGACGCCCAGTTGAGGTCTCTACACCCGAACAATCGAAAAAATTCACGATATGGTGTTGGCCGACCGAAGATTGAAAGTGCAAAAGATTGTGGAAGCCATAGGCATCTCGCATGGCTCAGTGGTTTCAATTTTGAATGATCACTTGGGCATGAGAAAGCTTTCCGCAAGTCGACCACAAACGCAATCGTGTAACAACTTCACAGGAAGGTTTGGCGTTGTTTAATCACAATATGGAGGAGTTTTTGCGCCGTTTTGTAACCGTGGACGAAACATGGATCCATCACAACACACCAGAGACCAAACAACAGTCAAAACAGTGGGTTTCTAAGGGTGAATCGGCGCCAAAGAAGGCCAAGGTGGGTTTGTCAGCCAATAAAGTTATGGCGACTGTTTTTTGGGATAATCCACATTGACTATCTTCAAAAGGGAAGAACAATTAATGGGGAATATTATGCCAACTTATTGGACCGCTTCAATGAGGATTTGAAAAAAAACCGACCTCATTTGGCCAAGAAAAAAGTTCTTTTTCACCAAGACAATGCAAAGGTGCACACATGTGCAGTTGCCATGGCAAAAATCCATGAATTGGGCTATGAATTGCTCCCACATCCACCCTATTCTCCAGATTTGGCTCCGAGTGACTACTTCTTGTTCCCAAACCTGAAAAAATGGCTCGGTGGAAAAAGATTTGACTCCAATGATGAAGTCATCTCGCAAACAAAGGCCTATTTTGAGGACCTCGACAAATCATATTTTTTGGAAGGGATAAAAAAATTGGAGAAGCGTTGGACAAAGTGTATAGAGCTCAAGGGGGACTACGTTGAAAAATAAAATGATTTATTTATCAAAAAATCTGTGTTTTATTCCAAAAGTCACGGACTTATTGACCCGCCCTCGTAATTTTAAATATAAATTGATGAAATTTGGTACATTAAAGTCTGTGTATAGATCTCGGTTTCGGCATCATAAAATAATAATAATTTTACATTTACACGCCGTATTTTTTATCCGAATTTAAAAGGGGAATTTATATAGATAATAAGTTTCATTTCATACTTTTTTGTGCCTTATTACTTTGGAAGACGGTTCAATTCTCTTTTTAATCGACTTCCAAAAAATAGGAGAAGGTTATGCATTCGGCTATATATATTTTTTTTTTGTATGTTCAACGATAATTCCGCCGTCTGTGGACCGATTTTCAAATTTATTTTTTTGATGTAAAGAGTACTATCCCAAGTTGGTCCCATTTTCACCAAAGTGACCTGATGATGGGATCCATGAGAAATTGAGGAAAGTCCTCGAAATTTATATGGACACATATTATGGTAATTTTTTCTAAAGAAGTCTACTTAAGTAAAACGAAATTTATATTACACGTATGGTGATTTCGAATTTTTCTGAAGTAGTCTAAGCATATGCTACCAAAAAGTAAGACTTTATAGATATGCTCTATGATAAATAGAGGGAACTCTTCGAAATTTCTATGGACACATATAGTGATTTCGATTTTTATATGCTACCAAAAAGTAAGATTTTGCACCAAGGTATACCCTGGATCCAAAAGTACTGAACATAACTCCTGACTCCTTATATATACATGTTTGGGTATTTCGGCGTTGTTTAAAGAACTGCAAGCATATGCCACTATGTCAATTACATATTAACAATATGTAATTGACATGTAATTACAATAACCTAATTAAGACCATGTCAGGACATGTCTAAGGAGGGTTCCGTAAATTTCAACGCGTAATAGTTTCTTTTTTCAAATTACTTCAAAAGTTACTGTCCGATTTCGTTCAAAATAATTTTCCTAAAGAGTTTTTAGCATGATCCATAAGCATGGAAACTTACAAGTTTATATCTCTTATAGTTTAGAAATGCCAGGGGGGACCAACTTACAAACCAATTTGGCGGCCGATTACTCGAAAATGGCCGACTTTGAAAAAGTCATGTATGAAACCATGTCTTTATTTTAAAATACCTATTTAACGATACGCCACACGATGGGATAGAATAAAAAAATATTTTTCATCCCCACTTCACCGGTTCCTTATGTATTACGGAACCATTGAATGGTCCTTTTAAAATATGAATATTGAAGGGCTAAAAATATAAATTAATTAATTTGCTTTAATAGTTTTTTTTGTGATTTTGTTTTTATTTCATGCTCTTTTAAAATTAATTTAATTCCTTCTTCCAAAATCTTAATGGTCTGTGAAGTCCATTTCATTTGGAATTCTGATTATACCCATGCTACTATTGACCAGAAGTGGATGGTTCCTTGGACTATAGATTGGCCGACTATAATAGATATGACGACTATAGGACACGTAAATTTTTATTATGCGGTTCTCTTTTTAACCCCCGACGCTAAAACCGACTTAACTGACAACCATTTTTTTGTATGAAAGCTGACATGATAGAGAGTTTTCTTAGCTATTCATTATCATCAGCTCTCTCACTGCCTGACAATACGGGGTTGTCTAGTTGATAAAAGAATGTGAGCAACTTCCACTGGTCTGATCGGTTAATATATCTTATTCTGGTACTTTAACAATATAAATTAACTTTAACAATATAAATAATAAATTGCCTATACTTGGCAACGTTAAGCTGATGCTGCAGCGTCACCTGGAAACTGAAGTATACCCAACTCCTCACAAATTTACAGCAGCGGTATCGTGTCTGGGCTCATTTTAGTGACCTCAATGTAAAGGACATTGATAAATAATTTGCACCTAATGATGCAGCATTACTTGGAATCTGCAGAAATCTGAACTCTTTACTAAAGTACTCATTCAAAAAATTCAGAGAAAATATTATATTAGACGAACTATTTCAAGTGGATACCCACTTTGAATAGGTATTTAAAAATAATTTTAATGTTTCTAATATTGTTTTTAGGGTTCCGTCGTACTCAAGGAACCATCTGTCTGTCTGTCAGCTCTTCTAGCTTCTGTAATTATGAATATAAATGGATGAACGTTGGTATAGTTAAAGACAATTTTTTTTTGTGGTACAATCCGGTACAAACGATGTCCTTAAAGTTGGCATCAATGAAATCACTATATGTTCAAGTTGGTTGCTGAGCAAATTTTGTCACCCCGTAATTTTTACCCCTAATACCTACCCCCTTAATACTTTTTACCCTTTTTAGGTACAAACGATTTTAAATACGGTACAATCGGGTACACACCTAGTACAAACGAATGGTGGTTATAAAAAACAATTATCTTTAACTCGGTGCCCTAAAGTCAAGGCAAAATTTCATACACAACATTTTTTACTTAGTCAACCATTTTCGAGTAGTCGGTTTCCAAAATTGTTTGTAAGTGGCATTTCTAAACTAAGCTACTTAGAAACTTTCCTCAATTTTCCATGCTGATATACGAGGGCGGGTCAATAAGTCCGTGACTTTTGGAATAAAACACAGATTTTTTGATAAATAAATCATTTTATTTTTCAACGTAGTCCCCCTTGAGCTCTATACACTTTGTCCAACGCTTCTCCAATTTTTTTATCCCTTCCAAAAAATATGATTTGTCGAGGTCCTCAAAATAGGCCTTTGTTTGCGAGATGACTTCATCATTGGAGTCAAATCTTCCACCGAGCCATTTTTTCAGGTTTGGGAACAAGAAGTAGCCACTCGGAGCCAAATCTGGAGAATAGGGTGGATGTGGGAGCAATTCATAGCCCAATTCATGGATTTTTGCCATGGCAACTGCACATGTGTGCACCCTTGCAATCTTGGTGAAAAAGAACTTTTTTCTTGGCCAATGAGGTCGGTTTTTTTTCAAATCCTCATTGAAGCGGTCCAATAAGTTGGCATAATATTCCCCATTAATTGTTCTTCCCTTTTGAAGATAGTCAATGTGGATTATCCCACGTGCATCCCAAAAAACAGTCGCCATAACTTTATTGGCTGACAAACCCACCTTGGCCTTCTTTGGCGCCGATTCACCCTTAGAAACCCACTGTTTTGACTGTTGTTTGGTCTCTGGTGTGTTGTGATGGATCCATGTTTCGTCCACGGTTACAAAACGGCGCAAAAACTCCTCCATATTGTGATTAAACAACGCCAAACCTTCCTGTGAAGTTGTTACACGATTGCGTTTGTGGTCGACTGTGAGCAAACGCGGCACCCATCTTGCGGAAAGCTTCCTCATGCCCAAGTGATCATTCAAAATTGAAACCACTGAGCCATGCGAGATGCCTATGGCTTCCACAATCTCTTGCACTTTCAATCTTCGGTCGGCCAACACCATATCGTGAATTTTTTCGATTGTTTCGGGTGTAGAGACCTCAACTGGGCGTCCAGGACGTTCGGCATCTTCAGTGCTTGTACGGCCACAACGAAATTCAGTAAACCACTTTTTTACCATTGAAATCGATGGTGCAGAGTCCCCATAGTATTTATCAAGCTTAGCCTTGGTCTCGGTAATGGTTTTTTTTCGCAAAAAATAATGCTTAATAATAATGCACACGAAATTCACTTTTTTTCATTGTTTCCTTAAGTTACTGGATAGTCTGATAAAGATAGCTGTAAAACACAAACTAACTGACGCAGCAAGTTCAAATTTTGATAGGAGTCAACTGACAGATGCCTGTTGACAGGAGTAGTGTTGCTTTTTCAGTAAGGAGGTTAGAAATTCAAAAAGTCACGGACTTATTGACCCGCCTTAGTATCATGCTAAATACTCTTTAGGAAAATTATTTTGAACGAAATCGGACAGTAGGTAACTTTTGAAGTAATTTGAAAAAAACCTCTTACGCGTTTAGTTATAGAACCCTCCTTAGACATGCATTAGGCTTTTTACGTAGTCGGGTTATGGTTTTCTTAACATATTAACTGACTGATAACTTAACTGACTTTACGTGGAGCTAACGTAGGTGGTGGTCAAGAATCAGGATACAAACAGCTTGATATATCGGTGTTGGGTACACCCTACAACAAACGATTAACAATTATTCGCATGGCATTTACCTGGCAAAACATTTCATCTCTCACTCTCCCGTTACTAATTAAATCCCATACTGCATTTTAATTTCAAACATTTATAGAAATTTACAGTCAAACTATTTCCATTATAAGTTTTACTTTCACGGCAAAATTGTAAATCGCTGCGGCAAACGACAGATATTGTTCAAATAATTACCTTGAAATAAAATTTTAATAAAATGCAGACAGTACACTATACAGTATATTAGAGTTCAAACAATGTAATTTAAAATGCTCTTTAATCGCTATCAGTAGGCTATAAACAAATGTACAAATAAATGTAACCTAACATAATCCAAAGAAAAGTTCTTCGAGGATTTTTGTGTGATCTTCATGCTGAATATTGCTCAGTCCGCATGAAAGACAAGGTAGTGAGAATTGTTGATGTCAAGGACATCTCGCTACACATGTCTTTCACGTAGTAAAGAGCAGTCCAGAAGTTTTCAGGGCTCTTTCGCATCCATTTTCCAGTGCTTGAGATTGTAAAAAACACGTAGGTACAAAGTATTCTTCTGTCAAGGTGTAAAGAATTTTCCTCATTCTTTTATGTCCTTAACGTACCGTATTATGCCAAGTGCAAGCTAAGAGAACTGGCGACCAGCACCGTGTGTAATAGTACTACACGAACCATTTGGAGTCACTTTTTACGCTCTCATATTTAACTCAAAAACTATTTAACAAAAACATGTCTTATGGCTCACATATTATATAATACAATATTATGACTTGCGAGATCTGGGGGCAGGTAGTGCCCACGCCAAGAAGGCACTACCGGACCACCTTTTCTTGAAGCGTTTCCTTGATATTGAACCCTCATAACTCGGGTTCTGGCTATACCAGATACAGTAACATTTCAGGATATTTTTCCAGTTATTACATAGGTCTTATAATTTAGATTTTATTGATGTCTAAAATCCCCTGATTTCGTCACTGACTCACGATGATCAACAAAATAGTATGATACTTCGGACGTCCTAGAAAGCTGAAATTTGGCACGTAAGATTGTATTAGTACACAACTAACATAAAAATAATTATCAAAATTGGAAAATTATTCTCCGACGATCCTCCGAAAGTTTGTATGAGACTTACGCAAACTTTGACGCTAGAGGTCTGTAAATTGTTGTAGAGATCCGTGTTATAAATAATAACAACCGTCGACGCACAATTTTTTTATTTAAAATTACATTTAAATTCAAATTAAAAAAGAAGAAGTTGGCATGAAGTGTCAAATATAAAATTTTCCCTCTTCACTTTCAAGACTTGTACTAAGCATTCAAGCAACAATAAATTCATTTTAAGAACAGTAAACATTTCAAAGTAATATATCGACGGCGCCTACGTAAAATATAGTATCTGAAAAATTATACTTTTCAGGAGAGCGATTTAAAGTTCATTTTTCGTATAACTTTGTCCTGAACGATTAGATCCTTATGAAATTTGCATAAAAAATATTGTTATGATAACAAATTGTATCAAAAGTCCAAAATTTTGAATACACATTTTTGTTTTCACAAAAAATTAGTTACGATAGTATACCACGTAAATGAGCTTGCTCTCTTAATCGTAACAGGCACTTCCAATTATTTTCTAGGAACTGCATAAACAAAAATGTATCGAATTTGCCGATTCCGATAACCTACGTTGGTATTTATCATGATTATTTTAATGTGTCACATTCAATTATGTACTTGGTAGATTGCTTGTATTTACGATTAATTTTAATGGAATAACAAGAACAAAATTTACATAAAATATCTTTACTATAGTGGTTATTCACAGTACTTTGCTTGGCGCACTTATTTCAAAGTCAAAGATTTTTATTCAAAGTTGGTACCTATTATTATACACTTTCTGAACGTCGGTATACATGATGCCTACCATCGGTTCGGGAACTAGCCCGGCGAGAAGAACCGGGGTAAGAAACTCGCACGGGGTCATCTTTTACAAAAAAGATGGAAAATTGTTATTTTAGAATAAAAGAAGTATATAGCAATGTAATGACTAAAACTACATAGCAGAAGTACAATAGTACATAGAAGTAGCTTTGCAGGTGGTCATCCTATTCCCTATACATAAACGTTGTTTAACTACTTTTTTAAATTTATTACTAGTCAAATTTTTAACGTTTTCTGGGATTCTATTGTATACTCGTATACATTGACCTTTAAAAGATTTACTAACTTTACTTAGTCTGGTCACCGGTATATATAGTTTTTTGTTTATATCTAGTGTTCCTACAGTGATAATTGCTTTTCGTATTGAACCTACTTAAATTTTTCTAACATACAACACATTGTCCAAAATGTATTGAGAATTCCTATTTCTTTAAAATGTTCTTTCAGAGATTCAAAGCAATAGCACATTTTGTAAATCGAATGTAAAGCCCGCTTCTGCAGCACAAATATCGTATTAATGTCGACAGCATTTCCCCATAAAAGAATGCCGTAAGACATTCTACTATGAAAATAACTAAAATAAACTAGTTGCGCCGTATCTTCGTTATATATTTTTCTAAATTTTTTGACTGCATATGCTGCAGAACTGAGCCTATCTGCAATATGAGCACCCCATTGTAATTTGCTATCTAGTGTTATATCTAGAAATACAGTGGTGTCCACTATGTTACTTTCACATCATTTTATAGTATATTGGTTTGTCCTTATCTAACATTGGGCAAAGTAAACTTTAAACATTTTGTTTTATTTGAATTTCAAAGTAAATTATTAACATTAAACCAATGTACTATTAGGTCCTTATATATGAAAATGGCGTTTTGTCGTACTGGTCACTTTGATCTCAAATATATCTTCTTTGGTTTTCTTTGGAATTCCAATTTCAAATTTATACTGCTATTTACTCATTTCTTTCATTTTTTTTTCATTCTTTGCGTCACTATTTACAAAATGGAAACTTGAAATATCGTATTATTTTTCTGCAGATACGGCTCGAAGGATGAATGATGGGTATGGCGGCGGCAGGGGCGTGTGCTCCTTGTAGGCAGAAATTCAGTGCTTTACTTGTCATTCACATATTTTAATAAAACGTTCGTAGGTTTTAGGTGACTTTAATTAATAGTAAATAAATTAATTTAAAAATATAATAACTTAAAAACGCCTAATATTTTATAGATAGCAACTCATCTCATGCCGTTGCGTTCTGCAGGACATATCATCGCAAGTATGTGTAATTTTCATACTTCGCAAACGCACACACCCATGAATATCGACATGATTATATAGCGGCAACTCCAGCGGCAGGCGATGGCTCTCGGGCACTCTCGGCTATCCTATCGCTTCCGAAAACCGCCGAACTGGCTTGTCGGAAATTATTTGTTGCCTATAATCCGAGTAAAAATAATAGACGGAAATCTAATAAATCACGTATGCATATTATGCATTTTTATTTAGTAAGGTTTTATTTGTTTAAATAGAAGATATGTTTTGTGTTTCGCGGGGGCCATATTGCATATTTCATGTGATAAGCATTGTTTACAATTTAATCGCTCCAGTTTATTTATAGTTTTCTTAAAAGATTTTTCATTTTAACATTTGAAAGTGTAACAGTTTATTACTGAGTTTCTATAATAATTGTAGTGATTTGCTTTTACTAGTGCGTTTGTTGATTTTTTAAAAATATTAGTTGATTGTGAGGTTTGTGTTGAAAATGTGTGTTTATTAAAATTAAAAATAACAAGTTCTCACAATTGTCATTCAGTGAAAAGATTCAAATTCTGTCTAAAGGTAGGTGTGTACCCGAGTTACAACAATTAAACCAGCACAAAAAATAATGTAACTCGAAAATTTCATGTTAAAAGTTATGAAACGTATAACTGGCTGTGTGGTTGTGTACACACGATTAAATTATATTGTTTTCCTTGCATATTATTTACATCGGGATATAGTAATCTCAAGTAACCGGAACCATGAATATGTGAAAATTGAAGCTGACTGACTGGTGAGTAGTTATAATATTTTAAAATATGCTTATTATTTTACTTATTAGAATTTCTTCCGCCACGACGATCGATCGCTGTTTTGTCTTACATTACATGTTGTACATCTAAGACTTGCTCTGTTGGCATGGTTTCGACTGAGAGATCCGTCGCTTGGCTGTAGCTATGCTAAAAATCTATAAACGAAAAAGTTTTTGTGACCGAGTACTTCGCCACATACCCAGTGTTATAATCCTGTGCACGCCACTGGGCGGCGGTATAGAAAAAGTAAACAAAGTGCGTTTTTGGTTCCAACGTTTTCGTTCTGGAAATTTCGACCTGCAGAACAAGCGCCGTGGACGGCCGTCCAGGTCCACACCAAAGTTGATAATGAAGAATTGAAGGCTATTGTGGAAACGGATCCATCGAAAACTACGTCCGAGGTAGCTGCAGGCTGCGGTGTTAGTGATAAAACTGTTTTAATCTACTTGAAGCAAATTGAGAAGGTGAAAAATCTTGAAGGTAAGGGTACCTCATGAACCGGGTGCAGCAAATGTTTGTCGGTTATACTCAACCGGCACAATAATGAAAGGATTTTAAATCGAATCATTACCTGTAATGAAAAGTGGATCCTGTACGATAATCGGAAACGCTCATCGCAATGGCTGGAGGACCCTGGCGAACTAGCCAATGCCTGCCCGAGCGAAAATTGACTCAAAAAAAGTTACTTGTGAGCGTTTGGTGGACTTGTGCCGGACTTGTTGATTGACTTGACTTGTTGACTTGTGACTTGTTCACTACAGCTTTCTTAAATCTTGCCAGACCATTATGGCAGATGTCTATTGCCAGCAACTGCAAATCATGATGGAAAAGCTAGCTGCTAAACAACCGAGGTTAGTCATTCGCTCTAGGCCACTGCTGCTTCAGGACAACGCTAGACCACACACTGCACAACAGACTACCAAATTAGAGGAGCTTTAATTGGAATGTCTTAGACATCCACCGTACTCTCCGGACCTTGCTCTGACAGATTACCTATTTTTTTCGAAATTTCGATAACTTCTTGCAAGGGAAAAAACTTGAAGTGGTTCAGTTAGGCTACCTAGTTAGCCAGTATGTCTTAAGACGCGGTATGATATACACGCAAGCGCAATAAATTAAATATGTATCCAAAATTGTAACAGTGTATTACTTATGTGACAGTGAATAAACTTTAATATAATGACTGGGCTTTGGGCTTTCATTAATTATCATTATCTTAGGACATACTCAACAAACATAGCTCCGATGGGGCAGTCCAAGGCGCCTTCAAAGATTTTTTTGATTCCTGTCCGAATGGTTTTTTTAGTAATTGTAATTAGCAATGTACTATATTTAGTTCCACTAATTGCCGCGGGACATATTATTGACTTCTACTAGGTATTGATCACTGTCGTATAATCAATTTGAACTTATCATAATATTATCAATTCGACAACTGACACTAAAGCTAAAAATCGAAGTGTCAAGTGTCAAATGTCTGTTTTCGTCAGCAGTACACAATTTTCAGTTGTATTGTATTAACGCGGAGTTCTATTTAAAGTGCAGTTTTTTCTGTCGCGACCACGAAAAAACGCTCGTGGAAACGTAACCTTACATTAGGATATTATTTTCTTTAAAATGCAACAAATATGATTGAATTATAATTGTTTTGTTGTTTTATTCAGCTTTATACCCAATAAGCAGGTAAATTAAAGAAATGTGTAATTTAATGTGATTTACATTTAGAAATTCAATTTCTTCCATAAACATAAAACTTCATTTTTATATAAGCACTTATATCGAATCTGTACAAAAACTAAAAAAATCCTCCAAGACAATCGTACTTTCGACAAATATCAGAATTTTTAATACCATGTAAATCGTAATTGTTAGATTCGATTCTGCCGGAACTGCTACTTACGTTATTTTTGGAATTGAAAATCCATCTTAAGCAATCGGTTCTGACCGATTCAGTACTTTATTCAATAACATTATCAATTCAAGAAAAACAATATGAATTCCAATTGGTACAACATATATATATATATATATTGTGGCGAACACTCACGTTAGTGGCAGTTACGGCCCTCTCGCACACTCAGGTACACAACATTAACTCGAGTAAGTTAACACGTTAAGTTATACGTTGGTATTGTTCGATATGTTACGATAAAATATGACTCAAAAAATGTACTTGCAATGGGTTTTTAAAACTTTTGAAAACGTGGTAGTAAAGATACCTATATATAGACACCAAAACAGTAATAAAAATGGCATTTTGCAGTTACAATAATTTACGTAAGCGTCGTCGATATTCTGGGTGTGAAAACCACTTCCATTAACTTTGGGATATGATTATATATAAGTACTACTTTTTCTCATTATAAAAATGTTATATTTTTTAAATTATTTTTTCAAAAATATCATTTTTTAAAATTTATTATTATTTACATTTTATACCTTTTAATCCTAAAGCTGAAGAAGAAGCTGTTAAGAAGTAGATTTTTTATTAAATACTGAAATTTTATTATATTTACTACATTACGCAATGTAATTTACTTCATTGGCTCCGCGCCGTGCTGCTCTCCCAGTACCCAGTACACGCGTTTAGCGGTGATCTATGCGGTGACTTAGAACCGTACACACACAAAAGTGACGGAAAAATGATAAGTTATGATTCCAAAATCCAATTTTGGAACTCGGACCTCTGACCAAGATTAGTTCGGATTTTTGGCAACTACCAAGTAAATATCCTAATTTCATAATTTCAAATCATTTTGGAAATCCCTGCTCTACACCGCCTGCAGTGTGGATCGTAATGATATTCGCACAAAATGTTGCTTAACAAATAACGAAACCAGTGTACAGTGCAACTAAATTCTTAATGTCCAACGGCAATCATCCCTTTTCTATCGAAATTACAGACGGTGTGTAAAAAACGACAATAACGAATATGTACGAATATGTATATGAACTGTAGGTAACAATAAAACTAAGTAGGTGTATAAAAGACTGCCCGAAGTTGCATTGGTGAATTATTATTAACAATAATAAGTTACGCACGTAAGTCTGTATACCGATCATAATGTGTAAAACTATGGCTAATAGCTATTTACTTACGCGAAAGAAGTATTCAGTAGTGAATGACTGCTAGTAGGTGGTAGGTACTAAGTCTACTCCTAGTACTAAGTTCACGGAATCCATCGACCATCAGGCAAGGTGTCGCGTTAAAAGTTAGAACTTAGAGTTGTTAGAAAGTGTTTTTGTTGCATTTTGAAAATCGATGCTAGCACCAAAATCATTACACGTAAGTATCATTTAAAACTTAACAACACAACACTACGTTTTTAAACACGACCTAATAGTGAAGCTCAAATCAGACGACAACCTTTTACCTCGAGAGAAAAACCGCAACTAAATTCGAAAATATATTTCAAAATAAAATAGTTATTTTATCGACTTTCAGCAAACTTCAAAAGATGCCGACGCTATGCGGCGCGGGCTCGGGCGGTGGGACGGCGCGCGCGGCCACAGCACGGCCTTTTTGCAACAAATATCATAAGTGTGCCGCTCGACTCTTTCAAAAACTACCTATGCTAAGTGATGTAAACCTTTGAAAATCTAAACATTTGCGTGTACGTAGTCGATATTATAAAGTAGTTAATTGTTTTTCCTTAGTTTTTTGTAATAAATAAGTTACTGTTTTTATATCAAGTCAGCTGGGTTTTTATGATTAATGAACGGCAATCGAGCAGACAGATCGCCTGATGGTATGCGATTATCGTCTTCCACGCGCTTCTCTCTTCGCTCTTTTATGCGCCTTGAGCCTCCAGTAGATTGGACTGGGATTGGATTGGATCGGATCTGGACACATGCCTATTTTTTTACACAAAATAATTTTCTCAGTTTGGTCAGTTGGCTGTAAATGTAAACCCGCGTTTTCGAGTGACGTTCCATGTTATTTTTTTAATTATCTACTTCTTATCTTCGTTTTAATTTTCATTTGTTTATTTTAACTTTCGTTTGTTTAAATAACTGCTTAATTTGTAATAAGTATTAACTGTTTTGTTTGTTTTGATTTGATGGTGACTTGTGTGTGATTTTTTATCCTAAAATGCCTTCGCCATACGCGTATACCACGCGTTATATGGTATGATGATGATGTGCTTATGTGAAGCATTTGGGAATATCGCATGATCGCAAGGAAAACAAACATTTAAAGTTATTAAATGTAAACTTAACAAAAGTTAGTAAATAGGTACTTGAATGTTATTAGAATTAAATAAGCTTGTTATTAATCTATGCAATTTTCGTGATTTATCTGCTACATACGGTACAGCTGCTAGAAAACGGTCAGCTGATTTTCTCTATTCGTATATTCGCGCCTGCGTAAGCGCGGGGGACGTGTTTGCGCGGCCTACCCTGCGCGCGCGCCCGCTTCCGACCGCCCGTGTGGTTTAAAACGTTGTACATTACGTATTGAAAATTTTAACTTTTACAAAAACAATCGATTAAAAGCAAATGACTAGTACCAATAGATCTATCTTATGGCCTAATATAAGCCCACGAAGTAATAGGGACTGGTCTGAATACACCCTGTATACATATTTGTAATGTGCTTGCCAAGAGCTTTCTTTTGATACCAAACACGTGATGATTATCTCAGTTTAATTTGTTTAGATGTTTAGAATCTCAGGTTCAATTTTCAAAACACAAAAATTTTAAATAAATTATGTAACCTATGTTACCCTGTAAAGTGCCATGTTGCCATATTAGTGCCATATTAAATGCACAATGTATTTAAGGTAATTAATTGGATAAAGGTTAATGCTGTATTGCTAAAATTGCTTAGTAAATAAGACATTATTTCTGATTACTCGCAAATGGTTGACTTTGTAAAAAAATCATTTATGAAATCTTACCTTTATTTTAAAATACCTATTCAACGATACCCCACACCATCGGGTTAGGATGAAATAATATTTTTCATCTCCACTTTACATGTATGGGGAGCAACCCCTAAAATATTAAATTATTATTATTTTATGATACTAAAATTGAGATCTATACACAATCTATAACTATACGAACTTTCATCCATTTATATTGATAATTACAGAAGCTAGATGCGCGGACAGTCAGAGAGACAGACAGACGGACGGACAAAGCGAAACTATAAGGGTTCCTTATGTATTACGGAACCCTAGTTAGGGTTTTTGATTTTTTTTCTGCCGTTAGGGAGCAGACGCAACTTACACAAAGCGTCACCTGGTGGCGTAAGTGGTATCAAAAACGGTCAAAAAGAATTTTCGATTATTTTTCTGTCACCAGGCGGTGCTTGGTAGCACGACGGTCTTTGTCGTGTCAAAAAGCTCTGAATCAAATGAATTTGAAAACCCTCATTGTACGGAAAGCTTTACATCAGTATGAAATTAGGCACAGTTAAAGTTTATGTGGAGGAAGGTGCGAAGAATGTTAACATTTTTAAATATGAATTATATATGGTCGAATTTCGAACACAGGGCGACCTCTAGTAAACTTGAATTATGCTAAATTCAATCAAAATCTTTCTCATTCGTACGCACAATTCGCGCAAAAATGTACTTGAAATTTTCGCTTTTAGGGTTTTAAGGTTTTACTTTAGTCAACTAACGGCTTAACAAACACATTAAATTCCAAGAAGAATCAATTTATTCGGTTCACAAAGCGCTAGGTATCATCCAGCCGGACAGATTATTTTTTATACGCGCACCATTGTAATAATACCATACAATGCACATGCCCACACATAAAACCTGTAAAATAAATCATCGCTCTAGAATTTTCTCGAGTCAATTCCATTTTCTCAACGACTAAACAAGTTTGACAAGACCTTGTGACAAGACCGAGATTCTTTTTTTAAATAAATAAACGGTATTCGATTTTTAAAACCAAGGAGTTTTAAATTAAAAAGATTTTAATATGACAGGTACAGTGTAAATATTCCATTCCCGATACTTTTAGTGCAGCCTATGTAGTTATGCATTCGGATGTATATAAGTATATGTATTATTTTTTTTGGATGTTCAACGATAATTCCGCCGTCTGTAAACCGATTATCAAAATTCTTTTTTTGATATAAAGGGTATAATCCCAAGTTGGTCCCGTTTTCACCTATTCGAAACTTATATGGACACATATGATGATTTTAACTTTTACTAAAGTAGTCTAAGCATATGCTACCAAAAAGGAAAATATTGCACCAAGGTATACCCTGGATCCAAAAGTACTGAACAGAACTCCTGACTCCTTATAGATACATGTTTGGGGATTTCGGCGTTGTATAAAGAACTGCAAGCATATGCCATTATGTCAATTACGGTAATCATCATCATCAACACCATCATCACACCATACATTATCAAATTATGGATGATATAATTGGTACTTCCCATAGTATTTTTCACCGACAAGGATATCTTTGAACATTAGTCATTACAGTACAACATTCTTGCAAATAAACCATTTATTTATTTTATTTTACTTTGCCGTATGTGAAACTATTTGTAAAATTGTTTTGTTGTTGTAGAGGCTATAATTCTAATAGCCCACAGAAACAGCCTCCGTGGTCGTGGTCGTGGTGGTTTAGAGCTTGGCTCTCGACTCGGAGGTGGTGAGCTCGATTCCCGCATTGGAACATCAAAAATTGTTGTTTCCAAGTTTGGTTAGGCCAATGGAGGTTGATCACCTGATTGTCTGAGAAGAAAGATGATCCATGGGTCGGATGGGCATGTAAAAATAAATATAATATAAGTCGATAAAGTCCGACCTGCGCCTGATCTCTCGCCAGTCGAGTCGGTCTGTCCGTCCCACTAACTTTCGAGAGTAAAGGAAGAGAGTGCGCTTGTGTACTGCGCACACACCTAGGCGCTATAAAATATCTCCTGCGTAGCAGGCCTGGTTTCAATGAAACCGCCCACCGTCATCAAAACTGTGTTCGGAGCTATTAATTCGAAATTTGTCCCTTAGTCACCAAAGTGAAGACCTAATTATTGCCAGTCCTTATAGATATACATGTTTGGGGATTCCGGCGTTATTTAAAGAACTGCAAGTATATGCCGTCATTCCACTTACAGTAATCATCATCATCACCACCACTATCTTCACAAGAAACACCAATATGATGACATAGGTACTCACTACTCATCAGAGTTTTGTGCACCGATATCAATGTCTTTGAAATTTCGCTATTGCCAAAATTATATTCATGATCATCATCACTATAATATATGTATTTAATGCTTACTGCTAAATTTTTTTTCCTCGACTATTGCAATAGATAATAATCATTATTTAATAATATAGTATCTATTGAGTACGGGAAAAATAATAACTACGTATTTCAGCGTTTTTTAAAATTCAGCCCTAGATGGATAAAATGGGGCATAAAGTTTAAAACCTAATTTCACGCGGGCGAAATCCCGGGCACATATAAATATAACTATAAAAAAGAAAAATTATTATTTTTAAACAAAAAATTAAACCGACTTCCAAAGTAAAAATGCACAATAAAGTGTGAAATAAAACTTATTTTCTAAATGTTAACTATTTTTCTACTCAATCTTCATAATTTTGAAGTCGGAATAAAAATAGTTTTGTCGAATTTAAAAGAGGAATTATTTAGAAAATAAGTTTTAATGCACACTTTTTTAGCTGCCCGCACTTTGGCGAAATGACGCCTTACTTAAAGCGTAAAATCATCAAACGCATGACAATTGTCAAAATTGCCTTTATTGTCATAAAAATAAGGCTTGCTTTTCTATTAAACGTTGCAGACAATGCAATTAAAAGCATAACACTCTCTTGCACGAAGCGTTTACGCAACAAGCGGTCTTGAAATACGAGCTAGCGCAAATGAGCTCGCACGTGTCACTGCAACGTGGGATGACTGTAAAATATGTTATTTTTGTGTTAATAAATAAAGTAATAATAATAATAATAAAGCTAGGTTACCAAACATCTCTAATTACTGAGCACGCCGCTCAGTTATTAAATGTTGCGCTTCTGTACTAAGGCGGGTCAATAAGTCCGTGACTTTTTGAATTTCTAACCTCCTTACTGAAAAAGCAACACTACTCCTGTCAACAGGCATCTGTCAGTTGACTCCTATCAAAATTTGAACTTGCTGCGTCAGTTAGTTTGTGTTTTACAGCTACCTTTATCAGACTATCCAGTAACTTAAGGAAACAATGGAAAAAAGTGAATTTCGTGTGCTTATTAAGCATTATTTTTTTGCGAAAAAAAACCATTACCGAGACCAACCAAGGCTAAGCTTGATAAATACTATGGGGACTCTGCACCATCGATTTCAATGGTAAAAAAAGTGGTTTACTGAATTTCGTTGTGGCCGTACAAGCACTGAAGATGCCGAACGTCCTGGACGCCCAGTTGAGGTCTCTACACCCGAACAATCGAAAAAAATCACGATATGGTGTTGGCCGACCGAAGATTGAAAGTGCAAAAGATTGTGGAAGCCATAGGCATCTCGCATGGCTCAGTGGTTTCAATTTTGAATGATCACTTGGGCATGAGAAAGCTTTCCGCAAGTCGACCACAAACGCAATCGTGTAACAACTTCACAGGAAGGTTTGGCGTTGTTTAATCACAATATGGAGGAGTTTTTGCGCCGTTTTGTAACCGTGGACGAAACATGGATCCATCACAACACACCAGAGACCAAACAACAGTCAAAACAGTGGGTTTCTAAGGGTGAATCGGCGCCAAAGAAGGCCAAGGTGGGTTTGTCAGCCAATAAAGTTATGGCGACTGTTTTTTGGGATGCACGTGGGATAATCCACATTGACTATCTTCAAAAGGGAAGAACAATTAATGGGGAATATTATGCCAACTTATTGGACCGCTTCAATGAGGATTTGAAAAAAAACCGACCTCATTTGGCCAAGAAAAAAGTTCTTTTTCACCAAGACAATGCAAAGGTGCACACATGTGCAGTTGCCATGGCAAAAATCCATGAATTGGGCTATGAATTGCTCCCACATCCACCCTATTCTCCAGATTTGGCTCCGAGTGACTACTTCTTGTTCCCAAACCTGAAAAAATGGCTCGGTGGAAAAAGATTTGACTCCAATGATGAAGTCATCTCGCAAACAAAGGCCTATTTTGAGGACCTCGACAAATCATATTTTTTGGAAGGGATAAAAAAATTGGAGAAGCGTTGGACAAAGTGTATAGAGCTCAAGGGGGACTACGTTGAAAAATAAAATGATTTATTTATCAAAAAATCTGTGTTTTATTCCAAAAGTCACGGACTTATTGACCCGCCCTCGTAATTTTGAATATAAATTGATGAAATTTGGTACATTAAAGTCTGTGTATAGATCTCGGTTTCGGCATCATAAAATAATAATAATTTTACATTTACACGCCGTATTTTTATCCGAATTTAAAAGGGGAATTTATATAGATAATAAGTTTCATTTCATACTTTTTTGTTTTTTTAAGTTACTTTGGAAGACGGTTCAATTCTCTTTTTAATCGACTTCCAAAAAATAGGAGAAGGTTATGCATTCGGCTATATATATATTTTTTTTTGTATGTTCAACGATAATTCCGCCGTCTGTGGACCGATTTTCAAATTTATTTTTTTGATGTAAAGAGTACTATCCCAAGTTGGTCCCATTTTCACCAGTGACCTGATGATGGGATCCATGAGAAATTGAGGAAAGTCCTCGAAATTTATATGGACACATATTATGGTAATTTTTTCTAAAGAAGTCTACTTAAGTAAAACGAAATTTATATTACACGTATGGTGATTTCGAATTTTTCTGAAGTAGTCTAAGCATATGCTACCAAAAAGTAAGACTTTATAGATATGCTCTATGATAAATAGAGGGAACTCTTCGAAATTTCTATGGACACATATAGTGATTTCGATTTTTATATGCTACCAAAAAGTAAGATTGTGTAATATTACATTAATATGTTGATAAGTACAAGTATTGGTGTTGGAATTTTCTTTTGAAGCATATTTTGGATCTTTTCCTCGCTTAACGCTAAATTAATGGCTTCGTTTAGATTTTGAGGGTCCCTACACCTAACCATGTTTGATATATTCGGTTTAAGTCCTAATAAAAATGTGTGTAAGGCTAAATCCTCCATGGAGGCTACTCTACCTGGGAGCTCTTTCTTTGATTTACTAGAGATTGAGATTTCGGTTAGTAATTTTGATATGACAGGAATGCGGCGATAAGAACAGATTGTATAAACATCCCGTGCGTCTCGTCGGCTGCTGGACGTTCTCGGAACACGGAGCGCTGGACCCGGCGAGATTGACGTAATCGTCAATCTTTGGTTGTTCGAATTTTCAGGAACCACAGACACGTACCACAGATTTAGGCTTTAGCACAGATTTAGGATTTAGCACTGATTTAGTAAATGGTTTGGATTTAGCACTGATTTAGTATATTTTTTGATTTAGTACGGTTTTGATGACTTTGGGTTGGAACACTGATTTGTTACACTGGTTTGTTTTACCGTGATTTCACTTTGAGTTTAGTATCACTGAACACTGAACACTGAATATAGTACAGTTTTATTTACAGTTCAGTTCGCAAGGCGTACCTGGGACTTTTTTAAATCCCCTTTAGCTGCCACTATTAATGTTATGGGGTTCTTTCTGAACCCCTTTTTAAAAAAAGGTTTATTTTACAAACTAAAATATTGGAAATAGAAAAACAAAGAATTAGTAATTTCGGCACACGACCGTCAACGAGATAGGATAGATGGAGACTGACTGGGCACTTGGGAGGATGTTAATATAAAGGGAGTAGGATTGCTGATGTCGATGGAAAGAATATGGATAGGGTTTAGGTAAGGGAAAAGGCTAACATGGAAAGGATATAACAGTACGCCGGGATGCGTTTACGCATCCCACAAATTTGTAGGAATTAATTCTTTGATTTTAGTAGTTAGTTCAGCATAAATTATTGTCAGTAAAGATGATATTGATTTTATCCTGGTAAGTATGTTTTTATTCATAACGCTTAAATCTTGGACCAATCATATGAAATTTTATTATCATTTTGAAAGTAAAAACTATAAAACTAAAGAAACATTATCATACATTAGAACTAAAAAATGTGAAATATTTTATAATTTAATACTTAATATATTTATAATATTTTTTTTTGTAACGGTTATTATTTGAGTTGGTATATGGACTCACTAAATTATAAAAAACAAGTTCGTAATAGCAAAACTATTACGAAAATTTATATTACCTTTATTTTAGATAAAGCTACTTAGCTACTTAACAAAAACATTCTTAACAAAATTGCACTTCACAAGTCACAATACACTGTAATCCAGCCGCGAAGTTGTACTAAGCAATGAAAGCAATTTGACACCACTGATGTTGTTTTCAATTGGCTATCGCTTTTGTTATTTATGATTATAAATGTATGTATGTATATTATATTTGTCATCCTTTTCATTAGTTTCAATACGTTTAAAAGAGAGCAACATATTTTTTTAGCAAGTAATTTAATTGTTTTTTGGGACTACTACTCAACCGCCGATTCATCCGTAGAACGGTGAAATTATAAAAAAATAAAAATTATATGTTTTTTTTGCAGTTTTCTATTTTCAATTATTTATTTTATTTCAGATCTTTAAGCTTATCTAACACACAGTTTACAGGTCGATTTAAAGCAAAAATATGACTATTTGAATGCATTGATTACAAATTTATTCGAATTATTTAATTAAAATGGTTGTAATTATCCCTGATTTAATTTAAATACTTGGCATATGTATATTTTCTAAATCTCTTTTAAATTTTCTTTATTTTGATACACTACTCGATAGGTTTGTATTAAAAAAAATTGAACTACTAACAATTTGGCGCCAAACTCCACCATTTTGTATTTTTTCTTTAAGTTAGCTATATAAGGACACTTAGGTTTATGAGCCAAATCTAACGATACCTTAATGGTCGAAATTCATCCAGCCGTTTCGAAGATAAGAGGGAATAAAGGAATTTACAAACATACAAAATACGCGCGAAAAACATAGCCCAGTCGGGTTAAAACATTAAAAACAGACTGATCAAAGTCTACCTAGACTTTGATCAGTTTTACAAAATGAGATCTCTAAAAGTCTAATACACACAATATAATATTTATTTAAAGTTACATAAAATCTACCATACTACTAATGTATTTAAAATACTTACTAGATTGTTAGTAGAATTTTTATTGATGTTATGCACACTAACAGTGTCGGTAGTAAACGGCCAAGCCACATACTAAGGCGGGTCAATAAGTCCGTGACTTTTTGAATTTCTAACCTCCTTACTGAAAAAGCAACACTACTCCTGTCAACAGGCATCTGTCAGTTGACTTCTATCAAAATTTGAACTTGCTGCGTCAGTTAGTTTGTGTTTTACAGCTATCTTTATCAGACTATCCAGTAACTTAAGGAAACAATGGAAAAAAGTGAATTTCGTGTGCTTATTAAGCATTATTTTTTGCGAAAAAAAACCATTACCGAGACCAAGGCTAAGCTTGATAAATACTATGGGGACTCTGCACCATCGATTTCAATGGTAAAAAAGTGGTTTACTGAATTTCGTTGTGGCCGTACAAGCACTGAAGATGCCGAACGTCCTGGACGCCCAGTTGAGGTCTCTACACCCGAAACAATCGTAAAAATTCACGATATGGTGTTGGCCGACCGAAGATTGAAAGTGCAAAAGATTGTGGAAGCCATAGGCATCTCGCACGGCTCAGTGGTTTCAATTTTGAATGATCACTTGGGCATGAGAAAGCTTTCCGCAAGATGGGTGCCGCGTTTGCTCACAGTCGACCACAAACGCAATCGTGTAACAACTTCACAGAAAGGTTTGGCGTTGTTTAATCACAATATGGAGGAGTTTTTTAACCGTGGACGAAACATGGATCCATCACAATACACCAGAGACCAAACAACAGTCAAAACAGTGTGTTTCTAAGGGTGAATCGGCGCCAAAGAAGGCCAAGGTGGGTTTGTCAGCCAATAAAGTTATGGCGACTGTTTTTTGGGATGCACGTGGGATAATCCACATTGACTATCTTCAAAAGGGAAGAACAATTAATGGGGAATATTATGCCAACTTATTGGACCGCTTCAATGAGGATTTGAAAACAAAACCGACCTCATTTGGCCAAGAAAAAAGTTCTTTTTCACCAAGACAATGCAAGGGTGCACACATGTGCAGTTGCCATGGCAAAAATCCATGAATTGGGCTATGAATTGCTCCCACATCCACCCTATTCTCAAGATTTGGCTCCGAGTGACTACTTCTCGTTCCCAAACCTGAAAAAATGGCTCCGTGGAAAAAGATTTGACTCCAATGATGAAGTCATCTCGCAAACAAAGGCCTATTTTGAGGACCTCGACAAATCATATTTTTTGGAAGGGATAAAAAAATTGGAGAAGCGTTGGACAAAGTGTATAGAGCTCAAGGGGGACTACGTTGAAAAATAAAATGATTTATTTATCAAAAAATCTGTGTTTTATTCCAAAAGTCACGGACTTATTGACCCGCCCTCGTAATACTTTGACTAAGGCGTAGAGTTTATGAAGTTAGTCTTGTAGAATTAGGGAGTCTAGAGTCAGAAACTTGGTTTTACATGAGATCTGATATCTTTTTGACAGTGTGAGTCATATGGTATCGTCTTGGCAATATTTTAACATGAATATGTTTTTGATGAGATTTCATTTCCTTTTGTAAGTTGTTATGACAATATTTTTCTTAAGTCCCCAGTCGATGTCAAATACGTGTGGCTCAGCTACTAAGCGTCAGATGTCAGTTTGCGTTGTGGGAATATAATTGGTCGCGGGTTCGGACCCCGGTGAGATGTACTTTTTTTTTATTTAATATATTTTAAAATTAAATTTTTTTCGAACTACTATAACTCCGAGCACAGCTCAATCGCACACATACTTACTTTTATTCGAATCTTTCGGTGAAAATATTTGATACAGAGTATATTATCTTGTAGTCTTATTTTTACAAGACACCAATAGTGTGATGCAGGGTCGAAGCGCTGACATCTGTCGGAAGTATTAAGTATTGCTTGAATACACAATATCATTGATAATGTTATAATTATTATCTATTGTAACGGAGGGTGCGCGGGGTGATGGAGTCAAACAGCAACATTACAACAGAGGCGTATATTGTCGTACAAGGTACAATTTTGAGCAGCGCTTACGCCCCCTATATAATGGCTTAGTGCTTACAGTATGCCATTGATCTACAGACGCTAATACTTCCTTTGAGTTCAAGAAGCTGTCCCAATAATGTGGAAGCAACTACTATACAGCCTATGAATGATGAGAACGCATAAAATTGTTACAAAACATCTATCATGAGGGTTACTTATATGATCACTGTCGGTGCTTCGATAGCACGATGCAGGGTCTTACAGCTCCATCTAGCGGTGGTTGGTTTAACTAAGATTATTGTTCAATATGTGTCGGAGTGTTAGTATGTATTTTTATAGATGATGCTTTTTACCAGATTTTATTTTCGTCTAAGTGAATACTGTGAATATTTGATATACACAAACTAAAAAGTATCTAACTGATTTATGGCCTTATTTACTTCAATTTAATTAATTGAAGTAAATAAGAATATAGCTTTAATGATAAATCATAATATTTTATATGTTTAGTTAAAAACACCATCTATCGCGTATATTATGAACTATGTCTGTTATCTCATCGTTTGTCGCTTGGATTGGAAATTAATTGACGTAATATTAAAATAATTATTTCCCGAGTATTAAGACCTAACCTATCTACAAAAAGGAATGATATCCCACAAAACCATTAACTGAAAAGGGCAGTCTTTTTCACACAAAAATTTTTCAGAATATATCGTAGAAACCAAGTCTAATTTAGGCCGTTAGTCTCTAATTATTATTAGTTATTTTTAAATTTTGAATTTTAATTTTGAATTATTAAATTTTGTGATTGTGTGTATTGGTATCGGCTATTGTACAATGTACAAGGGTCTACATAGGCTGCACTAAAAGTATCGGGAATGGAATATTTCCACTGTTCCTGTCATATTAAAATCTTTTTAATTTAAAACTCCTTGGTTTTAAAAATCGAATACCGTTTATTTATTTAAAAAAAGATTCTCGGTCTTTTCACAAGGTCTTGTCAAACTTGTTTAGTCGTTGAGAAAATGTAATTGACTCGAGAAAATTCTAGAGCGATGATTTATTATGACTTTCGAAGTGGTTTAACACAAAAACAGTGTGTTGACCGGATGATTTCTGCATTTGGTGATGAAGCCCCATCCAAAACCACACTTTATCGCTGGTTTGCTGAATTTCAACGTGGACGTGTCAAGCTCAGTGATGATCCCCGTCACGGTCGTCCTAAAACTGTAGTCACCCAAGAAAACGTTGATGCTGTGCGTAAGCTGATTGAGAAAGATCGACATGTGACATACCGCGAAATTCAGGCAACTTTAGACATTGGCATGAGTCACATACAAATAATCTTGCATGAACAATTAGGTGTAAAAAAGTTGTTTTCCCGATGGATACCGCATTTGCTCTGTGAAGAGCAAAAAGCGGCTCGCGTTACTTGGTGCGTCAGAACTCTCGAAAGATTCCGTTGTATACGATATATACGGTATACGATGTTGTATACAGCATTTGACGATCCTGCGTGGATCCTCAAATGTTGTATACAACATCGTATCAGGTGACGAATCCTGGATATACGCGTACGAACCCGAAACAAAAAACCAGTCACGAGTTTGGGTGTTCGAAAATGAGTTAAAGCCAACAAAAATTGTTCGTTCACGGAGTGTTGCAAAAAAAATGGTGGCCACGTTTGTTTTCAAAACCGGCCATGTTGCGACTATTCCTCTTGAGGGACAAAGAACGGTTAATGCAGAATGGTATGCTAACATTTGTTTGCCACAGGTCGTTTCTGAACTCCGTAAAGAGAACTGCAACCGCCGCATCATCCTCCATCACGACAATGCGAGTTCTCACACCGCGCACAGAACAAAAAAGTTTTTAGAGCAAGAAATCATAGAATTATTAGACCATCCGCCGTACAACCCCGACCTAAGCCCTAATGATTTCTATACTTTCCCTAAAATAAAGAATAAATTGCGTGGTCAGAGATTTTCATCACCTGAAGAAGCTGTGGACGCCTACAAAACGGCCATTTTGGAGACCCCAACTTCCGAATGGAATGGTTGCTTCAATGATTCGTTCCATCGTATGGAAAAATGTGTCAAATTTCGCGGAGAATACTTCGAAAAGCAATAAATACATTTTTAAATAGTAATGTTGTGTCACTTCCTAGATTCCCGAAATTTTCAGTGCCGCCCTCGTATTCTACCCTCTTTACATTATATTATGAACATCAGTTTATAGTATTTGTTTTTGTCTGTGCTCATTACATTTTACTAGCACATTTTGACGTAAGTAGTATATGGTATGGTACCCTTAATATAGATAAAAGTATAGTGCTCAGTGCCAAGTCACTATAATAATTATTAAAAAAATAAAATTATCCATACACAGTCACAAAATTTTAATGAATAACTTTTCTTTTTCTATTTCTACGGTTTCTACGATATATCAAAACCTTTTACGTGAAAAAGACTTGGCCTTTATCAGTTTATGGTTTTTGTGGGATAATTATTTCCCGAGTATTCTATAGTAATTTCAGCGGAGAATACATAAAGGTAACATTCAAATTATAAAATGAACGTTTGCACGTAGTGTGTTCGCACGTTTTAGGAGAAGTACATTGAAATATGTCGATAAAGATAAATACCCTAACCAGGTGCATGTCACGACATGTCTATGGAGTAAGGAGGGTTCCGTAACTATCAACGCGCAATAGGCTTTCTTTGATTTACTTCAAAAGTTATTGTCCGATTTCGCTCGAAGTGTTTTTCCTAAAGAGTTTTTAGAATATCAGCATGGAAACTTATAAGTTTCTATCTCCTATAGTTTAGAAATGCCAGGGAGCAACTTTCAAATCAATTTTTTACTTGTTGACTTTGTAAAAAAAGTCATGTATGAAACCTTGCCTTTATTTTAAATGATCTATTTATATTCAACGACACCCCATATGTTGGGGCAGAATGAAAAAAAAATTCATCCCCACTTTACATGGAGAGCCACCCCTAAAATGTAAAATTATAAATATTTTATAGTGATAAAACCGAGATCTATACACAATATTTAACTATACCAAAATTCATTTACAGTAGAAACTCGATTACCCGGCCCTCAGTTATACGGGCTCGCGATTATCCGGACTACCGACCCCGACCAATATATTAAATAACTACAAGTCGAATTTGTGGAAGCATGAACGTGTCAGAACTGGCATTAGCCCCGCACGCGCCCCGCGGGATCGCCCTGGCTCACGCATTTCTTTATTGTTTTAGTTAGCAATTGTTGCTCCGCTCTGACATGCGTATTAAGTCTACCTACATATTTAAAAATGTCACTCTCTTAGAGTGGTGTTATCGCTGAAAGACAAAATAAATATTATTGATTCATTAAAAACAGGAGAAATCGGTCGTAAGTTAGCTGATAAGTATGGTGTAGGTGATTCCACGATAAGTGATATTAAGAAGAATACAGATTCAATTTTGTTGTACACCTGCAAATTAGATAGTGAAGACGGGAGTTAACATAGGAAAATGATGAATAAACCTACAAATGAACTTTTAGCAGACGCTTTATATTGTTGGTTTTTACAAAAACTATCAACTGGGCAACCGATATCTGGTCCTTAACTCTGTGAAAAAGCATTACAGTTAAATAAAAAACTAGGTTGCAATGAATCGTTTGTGGCAAGTAAAGTAAATAGATTTAAATCTCGTCGTGGAATTCGTGAATTGGAAATACAAGGTGAAAAAATGTCAGCTAATATAGATGTAGCAAACTCTTTTAAAAATGATTTTAAGAAGAAATTGAATGAAAATAACTATGATTTGGACTTTGTTTATAATGCTGATGAAACTAGATTAAACTGGAAGTCATTACCGTCAAAATCTTTAGCTTCTAGGCGAGAGAATTCAGCTCCAGGATATAAAACTAGCAAAGAGCAGGTAATAACATTATTTTGCGCTAACGCTACCGGGACCCATAAAATACCTTTGCTCCTCATCGGAAAATCAAAAAATCCCAGATGTTTTAAAAATATCAGGGTGCCCTTAATTTATAAAAATCATAAAGCACATGCATGAACTCTGAAATATTCATTGGCTGGTATGACAACACTTTTATACCTGAAGTAAAAAAAGACAAAATGAAATTGGAAAACAAGGAAATGTACTACCTTTACATGATAATGCGCCAACCCATCCTTCGGCTGAACTGTTAGAGAGAGAAAATGGAAGGTACAAAGTAAAATTTTTGCCTTCTAATGTGACATCCTTGCTAAAACCAATAGATCAAAGTGTTATTGAAACATTGAAACGACTTTATAGAAAACAACTTTTACGTAGGCAACTGTTACGTAATATCTGTTGATGAAGATAATGTTGAAGTCGTTTTATGATTTTTTAAGGCAATGAATTTAAAGGAGGACATGTTTGTATATGCGTGAAATTTGATTGAAAGGAAGACTTGACTTGACTTGAATTTAAACAAGGCTTGGAATAGAATACTTAAACAGGAGAATGAAAATTCAATAACCAATACGGATGATTCTACAATTTTGCAAGATATAAATGAGCTAATGTTAAAAATACAAATATGCCAGGATTGTGATGATGATGATATGAAAGAGTGGGTCACTTGTGATAGTAATGATCAAGGATTTCAGATTATGTCGGATGATGAAATCGTAGAAAACATATTGCAGATAAATGAACAGCAAGAAATGCAAGATGAAATAGAAGAAAATCTAGACGTGGAAAATGATGCAGGACCATCTAATGATGACTGTGTGATGAGTGATGACTACTGATGACATGGCTTACGTCAAATGACAATTACCAAATATTTTAAACCAAATTAAACTTATATATTTTATTTCCTGATTACCAAACGCAAATTACCAAAGACATATGGTTATTAAGAAATTATACGTAAATATGTACCTAAATATTTAATTTCATGATTAAGGTAAAATTATTTAAGTACATGTACAATGTATGTAGGATGTATCGCTTAATAAACATTGATTTTCGTTAATATGTATTTGTTATTTTTAATAAACACATAACATTATGTGCTACATATGCACAAAACCCGCTATTCTTCATACATTCGATTATCCGGATTTTCGATTATCCGAATGCCTAACGACAACAAATTAGTCCGGTTAATCGAGTATAAGTATACTTCTATAATAATGAATATAAGTACAGTAGTTTCTACTGTACTTATATTCATTATTATAGAAGCTAGAAGCGCGGACAGACAGACAGACGGACGGACAGAGCGAAACTATAAGGGTTCCTCAAGTATTACGGAAACCTAAAAAGACTTATTTTGTTTTGTGTTGTAATTCTTTAATGACATGGTTGTATTATTACATTTTATTGTTATTATTAATAACCTCCGTGATACACATAGGGATCCGCCCTACAACACTTCAGACCGTCAAAATTTGCGTAAGTTTCATAGAAACTTTCATTCCCTAGTTTAAGGGGTTGGAGGATAAAAGTTCCAGTTTGATAATTTTTATGTTGTTTGTGTGCTATTTTATTATATATCAAATTTCGTTTTTCTAGGACATCTGGAAGTACCCTATAATTTTGTTAATCACCAGTGAGTCAGTGACGAAATCATGGGTTTTAGATATCAATAAAATCTAAAGTATTAGACCTATGCAATTAAAACTTAACATGTTTAATAAGTCTGCTACTAGGAGCATAATATCCTGAAGTTTTCACTTATCTGGTATAATCCAAACCCAAGTTATGATGGTTCATGAAATCGACTCGATCGACAAAAAGGTAGTCGTCTAGTTTCCCTGGCGCTTCGCTTGGCTCGTCTTGGCGAGGGCACTGCCGTGCCTCAGATTGTATACATTTTTCTTCACCTATTATATAATCCGTAGAATACTTATAATTCAAAATATAACACAGGTACAGTATACATAGTTAAGTTATGAAAATATTAAAGAAAAAATCGCAAAGCAAATTCGCTGTGAAAGTGTGCATAAAATGACAAAATATGATGAAATACAATATAAATGAAATGGCGAGAAACAGTGAATATGAGATAGTATAGAGTATGAAACATCGTCCTACCTGCAACAGCTTGTTGTACAAATGGCACCGCGGAAGCGGACGTGAAGCAGCCATCTTGGAGCTGTCAAAAATTATTTCATGTTCCATACAAAACGTCTTTCACAATGTTCGTAGCGCTCACCACTTATGTAATAAAATCGCATAGTCTTCTCAAGTTTTTGACAGAGTACAAAAAGTAGATACAATATCAAAATGTACATAATCAAAAGCAATTTTAGGATTCGCAAATGCCAAATTACGCAGCAAAAATAATAACTTAATACTTAATTAACAATACTTTATTCTAAATGAATAAGAAATAAACATAAAATTATAATTACCAGTATATTTTGTTTGGTATCAAGGTTTCAAGTTATATTTTCAATAGGTAGTGAACTGATGAAAGCGATCTGTAACAATAGGAAAAACACTTTTAAACCTAGAATATTGCAAATGGCGCACAGCATAGCTCAGCAAATGAGATAACATTTTTTATTAAAATGAACAATAGCTTGTTATAGGAATTCGCATCGTGCAATCTCATAATATATATAAAACTATATTCACTACTTAAATAACTACAGAAATTAGAAGACAATAAAACTTACCAGGCAGGTTTCAATCGGCAAATTTGACGCCAATTCCTGCGATTCCTTCATGGCATACCTGTCAAAGTACAAATTGGCTTTAATAATGTAATAACATGAACAGTAACAATTTACATATTGTGTCTACAAGAGGTCGCCCTGTGGCTCTTCGACCGTCCGTTTCCTTACTAATATTATAAACGCGAAAGTTAGTAAGTACGGATGTATGGATATTTGTTGATATTTCACGCAAAAACTATTAAACGGATTTTGTGTCAAGTAAGGACGTTACGAGACGTATATAATGAACCGCCAAAAACATTGTCATGTAAAGTAATTCCAAGACTACCCTTAAGCCTTATGACTCCCAAGAACACTCAGAACTCCCGAGTCCTATAACAAAGTTACTAAACCAGGTACTCATCAGAGTTTTGTGCACCGACATCAATGGCTTTGAAATTTTGCTATTACCAAAATTATATTCGTGATCATCATCATCCCTATAATATATTTAATGCTTACTGCTACATTTTTTCCGCCAAGTACTACAATAAATAATAATTATTATTCAATAAGTTAGTTTAGTAGGTCCACAGATCAGTAATGCTTATTTGAGAAAATACCACTGCCTCTCAGAAAACTGGCATAAATAACGCTCGAGTTTATTTGGCCGAGAGAGTGAAAATAGCGGAGGTTTTTTTAGTATTTATTACTATTTCTTAAATGTGTTAATAATAATAATAAATTTTAATAATAATAATATAAAATAAAAAAGAGAAAAAATATTATTGTGATTTGTGATTACTTAAATTGACATAGTGGCATATGCTTTCAGTTCATTAAACAACGCCGAATTCCACAAACATATAACGACTCAGGAGTTCTGTTCAGTACTTTTGGATTCAGGGTATACCTTGGTGCAAAATCTTTATTTTTGGTAGCATTATACCAGAAAAATACACCCTGAACTACACCAGAAAAATCAAAAGCACTATATGTGTCCATATAAATTTCGAGGAATTCCGTCGATTCCTCTGAATCACATCATCAGGCAATTTGGTGTCCAAAAGACCAATTGGGGATTATACCCTTTACGCCAAAAAAGAATTTTGAAAATAGGTCTTACAGGCGGTGTAATCGTTTAACATTAAAAAAAATAAAAATATTATAAACTGCCGAATGTACAACCACCTCCTTTTTTGGAAGTCCGTTGATTCAATTTTAAGTGGAGTAGAGTAACCAAAACGTTGATTTAATTTAAATTTTTTTTTAAATTAAAATTAAATATAAAAAATTTAATTAAACATTAAGCTGTTGATTTCGTACTGTTATGCGGATCGCGTTTTAAAAAAAGGTTTCTTTATTAACACACCTTACAATAATTATTTAGAAATAGGATTTAGAAATAAAAGAGCAAGAAATAGTAAAACAAGAAAGTGCTCCGCAATAAGACTAAAGGAAGACTGACTGTCCGGCCGACGGGCGACCTAATGATGTTAGGATATGCTGACTTGACTTAAGGTCTAGTCAGCCCAACTACTTACATTGTAAAGGTATAACAACCCCCCGATTGAGAGTAAAGTTCGGGGTTAAAAATCGAACTTTACCATATTTAATGAATTCTAATTCTAGGCGGGGTAGTAATTATACCTTCATCTAGTTATATTTCAACTGGTGATTTTGGACCTTCCGTCTTCTTGCAAGATTTAATAAATTCATTAATAAAAATGTATCTACAGGTTTTGTAAAATATAAAGCTACTAACTAAGACAATGAAAAATAGAGTTATACTAGAATAGTGTGTCCCGTATTTAATGATCATTTTGTCAGCTTGGTTAATTAAAGGATTTGAAATTTGTTAATTCAAATCAGTGTTTATTAAAGATATAGGGGGCACATTATTCTTATTAAGATTATTGTATGTGGTGATTTTAATATTAATTTATTAGACTCTAACTCCACCAATGTTAGATTCACATCTTTGTTCAAATCGTATAATCTAATTAATTTATTTTACGAACCAACAAGAATATGTGAAACAACAGCTACTTGTATAGATAATATTTTCACAAATGTCACTATTTTTAGGAAAGAAATAATTAATGTACCTAACTCTGATCACTGTGGACAGCTAGCATCATTTGATCTTAAATGTGATAATAATCCGATAGAAAATATTAAGTTTATTCCTGTAAACACAAAACGTATTGAGAAATTTAGAAGTAAATTACTTTCAAGTTTTCAATGTTTGAATGAGTCAATTAATCCAAATGAAACTTTTAATAATTTATTTAAAGTAGTAAAAAACCAATTTGACTCTGTATTTACTTCTAAATCGGTCAGATTTAATAATAAAAGAAATAATTTTAGTAACTGGGCAACTGCAGGTATTATTGTTAGTAGACAAAGATTGTATGACTTGTATAACGAGAAGTCAATGAACAGGAGTAAAGCTTTTAAACTATATGTCAAGAAATACTCGACGATTTTCAAGAAGGTATGTCAAGCAGCGAAGGTTCTTCACATCAAAGAAAAAATTAAGAACTCTAAAAACAAAGTGAAAAATAATTGCAGATGAGACTGGAAGAGTCGCCAGTCGCAACGCTAAATTTGAACTTTATATTAATGATAAAATGTTGGTTCTGACATTGAAGTTGCGACAGTATTTGAGAAGTTTTTTGCAGACATTCCGATCTCAACTACAAAAAACTTAAATTCATCACCTACAGTTGCCGAAAAATTACTTAGAGATAATGTGAGGGAATGTGATGTAAATTTTATTTTCAAAGAAATAGACTCTAGAGACATTATCAAGGCATTTAAATTACTTAATATTAAAAGTACAACTGATCTCTGGGGTATGTCCACAAAAGTTATAAACCCAGTAATTGACATCATTGCCCCTCACCTAGCATTAGTTTTTAATAATTGTATTAAAAGTGGCGTGTTCCCTGACTTGATGAAGCACAGCAAGGTGATGCCTCTCTTTAAAGCTGGGAATAAAGCAGACCCAGCTAACTATAGACCAATATCCATATTACCGACTTTAAGTAAAATTTTTGAGAAAATTATTCTAAATCAATTAATTTTTCACTTTAACTCGAATAATTTGTTACATAGTAATCAGTTTGTTTTTACTAAAGGTCAGTCCACAACAGATGCAGGCATTAGTCTTCTGTGCAGTATATTTGGAGCTTGGGCGAGGTCACAGGATGCACTTGGTATATTCTGTGATTTATCCAAAGCATTTGACTGTGTGGAGCATGATACGCTGTTCAGGAAATTATACCATTATAGTGTAAGGGGCACGGCTCTAAAGCTTCTAAGCTCTTATCTAATAAATAGAACACAGACTATAGAAGTTAATTACAAAAGGTCTAATGGTACTAAAATTAAACTAGGAGTACCACAGGGGTCTATTTTGGGCCCTTTTCTATTTCTCATCTATATAAATGATCTACCTTATCTAGTTTATGATAAGCATGAGATAGTACTTTTTGCTGATGATACTTCACTTATTTTTAATGTGAAGCGACGACAATTTAACAATGACGAGGTAAATAGTGCTCTCTCAAAAATAGTACATTGGTTTAATGCTAATAATTTACTGTTGAATTCTAATAAAACAAAATGTTTAAAGTTCAGCTTGCCAAATGTTACGCAGGCACAAACCAATAATACTATTAAATAATGAGAAAATGAAATTAGTAGACACCACTGTTTTTCTAGGTATAACATTAGATAGTAAGTTACAGTGGGGACCACATATTGCTAAATTGGCAGATAAGCTGAGTTCTACAGCATACGCTGTTAAAAAAATTAGAGAAATTACCGACATAGAGACCGCGCGATTAGTTTACTTTAGCTATTTTCATAGCATAATGTCGTACGGCATCCTCTTGTGGGGAAACGCTGCGGATATTAATACAATATTTGTGCTGCAGAAACGTGCTATACGATCTATTTATAAGATGTCGACTTTTGAATCTCTAAGGGAAAAGTTTAAAGAAATAAAAGTTCTGACCGTCGCATCTCAATACATTTTGGAAAATGTGTTATACGTAAGAAAGAATCTAAACAACTTCAAAAAGAAATGTGATAATCATTGTGTAAACACTAGAAATAAGAACAAGTTAGATATGCCAGTGTTCAGACTAAGCAAAGTTAGTAAATCCTTTAAAGGCCAATGTATACGCTTATACAATATAATCCCAGAAAAGGTTCAAAACCTTCCCATTAATAAGTTTAAAAAAGTAGTTAAAGAACGTTTGTGTGCCAAAGCGTATTATAAAATTAATGACTTCATTCAAGACGGCACACCTTGGGAATAAGGTGGCTCCTTATCTTATGTTATTATTTGTTACATAGACATAAGCAAACATTGTAATAATTTTGATTTTAAAAGAATAATTTTCCATCTTTTTGGTAAAAGATGGCCCCAGACGAGTTTCTTGCGGGCTCTTCTCGCTGGGTTAGTTCCCGAACCGGTGGTAGGCATCACGTAGTAACGACGTTCAAAAAGAGTATTTAAAAATACCAAATTTGAATAAAAAATTTTTGATTTGATTTGATAACCGATGGATGCAGGATGTTTTGACTACTGAATGCGATAACGTTTGATAAGTCCTCTAGACGAAAAGACAATGTTTTACGTTTAGCGTCGATTCTAAACTATTAAGGATAGAGTTAATATAAGTTATAATAACTAAATTATTTGACACATTACGGGCGGGCGACCTAATATGATGTTAGGATATGCTGATTTGACTTAAGGTCTAGTCAGCCCAACATGTAACACACAATATGTAAGTAACATTGTAAAGGTATACCAGTACCCAATGGGTAATAACCTAACCAAGAGCATGTCACGGCATGTCTAAGGAGGGTTCCGTAACTATCGTTTTCTTTGAATAACTTCTAAAGTTATTGTCCGATATCGCTCAAAAAGAGATTTTAGCATGATCTATCACCATGAACACTTACAAGTTTCTACCTCTTATAATTTTACTTAAACTATCAGTAAAACTATCGAATGTATAATTGAATACGCGCCACGTTTCCATTAGGTAGTGTATATAAGATGATGATGATCACGTGTCTGGTATCAAAAGAAAGGTCATGGTAAGCACCCACAAATATGTATATTTTACATATTAGTTATCGTGTGCTTGCACAAATATGTCAAAATACACGTTTCAAACGCGGTTGTACGATTCGTATTAACCCAGTTGTAGAATTTTCGTACATTACATTAAAATAAGACTATAAATATAATTATAATTTATATATAATTTTCCTTCATAAAATATATTTCATTTTATAAATATAATTTAAAACAGACAATACAACATATTAAAATAATAAAAAAATAACCCCTGAATTGTCAAGCAGTAAACGAGCTGATGATGATGAATTATAGCTAAGAAACTCTCGATCATGTCAGCTTTCAAATAAAAAAAACTAGATAAAAATCGGTTCACCGTTAGTGCAGATGAAATAAATTATTAGCATTTTTATTACTTATTCGTTCGATAGATGTCACTATATTGGTTCTTAGATATTTTTGAATCGCAGTATCGTTGTGTCGGTGAATAAGTGTTATACGATGATTAAGTGAATTGTAAACTGAATTAATGAAATGAATTTAATGATCTCAATTGCGTTTCTTCATTATCATAATATAATAAAAATAATTCGTGCATTTTATAATATTTTCATCGTTCTTTAAATCTAGAATAAAATTTGGCTCGCTCTGCGCTCGTGAAGATATTTTATTTTAATTTCAAGTGTTTTGATTGGGTACTTATTAGTATTATTAAAAAAAAAATGTTCGATTTGGGAAACGGAAAAATGCGACATAAAAATAAGGATTGTGTGGTTTTATGAAACCACGGTAAAAGTGAAACTTAATAACAATAAAATGCGCTTCTTGTGTCTTCGCGTGAACTACATAACGAGTTAAATGCGGTCTTTATCAATATACAGACTGTTTATGCGTTTAATTTTTAGATTATATAAATATATTAAATAATATATATAAATATTATTTAATATATTTAAGATAAATAGATTTTAAGTTAATTTTCTTAAGGAACTTTGGTTCTCATATGGCATACTAGATGGCGCTGATTTGCCGCTAGATCACGCTATAGGTAAAGTGAACCTATTTGCATAAGATGTTTATGAGGGCCTTACTAATGTAAAGTATTTTTGGGTTGTAAACCAATCAAGAAAAGGATTGTGTGGTTTTATGAAACCACGGTAAAAGTGAAACTTAATAACAAAATAGCGTGGAGCACTGGCACAAATGAGTACTAGTCTATACACTACACGGTCAGCTGATGCGAACTATAGGCGCCGCCATATTGGCCTCGGCTGCTCTGACGAGCGCCTTTCACTTTATCCCTACTCCGCGGCCGACCGTCACGCGACATGCAACACACAGAAGAAAAAGTTTGAGACGATGTAATAAAAGTTTCACTTTAAAATTCTGTATTTTAGACCCTGTTTTTACGTAGTCGGGTTACAGATTTTTTTAATTTGGAAATCGGTAAAAAAATCTGAAAAAAATCATGATGGTAGTCCATGTGATGAACTTTAAAGGAAAACTATAGCAGCTCATATAACTTTATTTGTTGAGGTCCTAAACTAAGAAAGTAAATATTTGCAAAGCATTAAACACTAGTTTCATACTTTACATTTACATAGACATTGAATATATGTGGAATTTATAATTGTAAATGTTAAAAGCTAAAATTAACTAAAATCTATTTAAAATATTTACAAACTATAAAAGTAGGTAAGTACTAAAAAAATAATAACTACTCCAAAACTTAAAATGCTACAAAACAAAGAAACACTAACTTACAAAGGTATATATGAGCCATTATACAATTGGGCAGTTATAGATGCCCAATTGTAAAATGCGCGTACTTAGAAAAGCTCGTTAAATAACCACAATTTTTGTAAACTACTACGTGAATTATGTAGCTTATGTTAGCCGGGCTATTATTACGGGGTTCTATTCATACCGCATTTATTAAAATCGGACCTGCAGTTTAAGCGCTACCTACGGTGAAATAAATGTTTTAGCTGTGGGGTTTAATGAATACCAAAAATTATAAAGGTCGATGAATCGAAAATTGTCAAATGTATGCCAATAACATTTTGCAAATTTTAAATATCCCAATAGGTAACTAACCTTTCTGTACATTGGTTGCCATTCAGTCTTGTTTAGTAAGAATCTATTTCAGGTAACTCCATTTACCTATGGACAAAAAAGTAACAATTTAAATCCATAATTACTCGCGTGAAGAATTCAGTTTCGTTCGCGATGATGTCACTAGCCTGGACGGGCGCAGTGGGCATAATATTGATCACATAGTCAAAAGTCACAAAGTTTTCCTGTGGAATGCAGCAGTTTAAAGGTCCCCAACGTTAAAACCCTTTTTTGTTGCATCGCATGTGGCCGCCTCATCCCATAAAAAAAAGCAGGTAGTCGGGACTCTTTCATAAAAACAACACCTCGTGGGTACAAAGAGCTCCGAATTGTGCAACGGTTGCTTTTTAACCGAATTCGAAAAAAGACGTTGGTAATAAACACGGCTGCATATACTTATTTTTGTAGTGAAAACTGTTTTAGCCGCGTTAGGCAGTTTTTTGTAAGGGAAAATATTATGGGTTCGCGTCACCGAGATGCTCATGACTGACTTGTGGAAAGTCCGTTCACCTCCGACAATTATTTTACCTCCGACTTGACCTTTATGCCGACGACATAAGGATCTTAGTTTGTCAAGTTTTTTCTGTCGTCGTGTAAAACAAATATGAGTAATTTCGTACTGTAATATCAGATATGCGTAACGCAGTTACGTAGGCTCTTGTTGACCAATTCGTCTCGGGTTCGAATCTCGGTCAAACCAAATGTTTTTATTCTTTTTATTCCTTTTTAACCGACTTCCAAAAATTATTTTTTTGGTTTTAAGGGTATAATCCGAAGTCTTTTTATTACTTTTATTAAGAATTAGTTTGTTATGTATTGGTTATCTATGTATGTAGGCGCTTGGGTTTTGCGTTGTTGACCAATTGGTCTCGGGTTCGAATTTTGGTCAGACGAAATATTATATTTTTACTCTTTTTATTTCTATTTCTTTTATATTTTTTTTATTTTTCACTTCTATCGGCAGACCTATACCTGCCAATATTAATTATTATCTAGCTTTTGCCCGCGGTATGGCCCGCTAGGAATAGTATTCTTGGAGAAAAAACTACTTCGCAATAACTCTAATCACTGCAATATACTTCTGTATACAATATTGAAAATGTTTTTAAGGTTTCGTATCCAATAGGTAATAACCTAACCAAGAGCATGTCAGGACATGTCTAAGGAGGGTTCCGTAACTGTAAACACGTTATATATATATATATATATATATATATATATATATATATATATATATATATATATATATATATATATATTTTCAAATTACTTCAAAAGTGACTGTCCGATTTCTTTCAAAATAATTTTCATAAAGAGTTTTTATCATGATCTATTAGCATGGGAAATTGCTTGCAGAAACTTGTTTCTAAGTCCCATAGTTTAAAAATGTTTACTTTTGTAAACTTGTAAGCATTATGGAGGCCGATTAATCGAAAATGATTGACTTTATAAAATGTCATGTATGAAACCATGCCTTTATGTAATAAACTAAAAATTAAAACAGACTTCCAAAGTAAAAGGCTCAAGAAAGTTCATTTTCTAAATAATTAATTCACCTTTTAAATTCGGCTAAAATTTTAACTGTACTTATATCTCTACTCAAACTTCTTAATTTTGAAGTCGGTACTAATATAGTATAAATATCTAAATTATAGGTATACCGGGTGTGTTCGAGTCAGTATCCAAACTTTCAGGAGTGAATATGCTCTTGAATATAAGCAACTTTTACTATGGGATCAACTTACCTACTTGAAAAAAAAAATCAGCTGTTTCATACAAAATGGACCCTACGGACCCATATTTTCGACGCCAAAAGGCAGAAAAATGTAACCATCGCCGACGGATTTATATTGCCGCCGTTTGTGGGTCTCGGCGCAGTCTCGGTGTGCAGCTGCCGCCCCCACTACCCTTGCAGTGGCCGTCACGTGTGACACCGCCTGCCTGTCCACGCAGGTAGTGTCCCACACCAGCGGCCTTCTACGGCCTAATATATATTTTATATATATTAGGGTGTCCCAAATATGGTCAAAATTTAATTTTTTTTTAAATTTTAAACGCATTTCAGCTTTCTAAATATTCACACACACACACCTTCACACTTTCTATAAATGCTAAAACAAATCTAAATATGAATTTTTATCCTTCTGGGATGATTGCAACCCGTGCCGACTGAAACGCAAAGATTACAAAAAATCGCGTTCTGTATGTACTGATACTTTCTTCTGCTACAAATAAATATAAGTGCAAAAATTAAGTCAATTGGGATCAAAATAAAACAAGGCTGACATGAATACTTATTTAAACTCATAAAATAACAACAACTAGTTTGGATAACTTCTCTTTAGGTCAGTTTTTACAGGCCTGATACAAGTTTCTATGTTGACGACAGCGCAACAAAAACCTTCATTATTTTAATTTGACGGCTAAAAAGCCGTCATTTACGTACTTTTAATGAAGATTCCTGTCAAAGAGTGATCAAAAAGTGCAGATTAGATGTCTTTAACTTGATCTTTCCCGATAAGCTCCCTGATTTTTTAAGTCCAAGAAGCTGTTCTTTATCGTCAAAGGTAGAAATAATTGGCAAATTTTCTTCTTTTCAATTTTCACCCCGATAGACTGAGAATACTTCAGATAAGTTGTTTTGAAAGACATTTTGATTGCTTCTGCCCTGGGTTCGTATATAGACGAGAATATCTCGTCTCGCATGCTGCGTCCAG
The DNA here is from genome assembly GCA_963565745.1 of Phengaris arion. NCBI lineage: Eukaryota > Metazoa > Arthropoda > Insecta > Lepidoptera > Lycaenidae > Phengaris > Phengaris arion. Next base: position 17,370,984 of record OY751437.1, read on the forward strand.
AACTCAGAATCTGTTATATGACCGAATATTTTGAATATTCCATGTTATTTATAGAAAGCGTAGAAATAACAACTAATAACTCTTTGTTGTAAAATATTATAATTTGGTATTGCACATCCTAATGCCTTCAAAATATTAAAATTGAGGGAGATAAAGTATTTTCAAAGAAACAAAGGTAGTCAGGTCGAACGAAACCATTGTTTAGGTGGTGTAGACAAAAATCTATATATAAAAGAAAGTCGTGTTAGTTACACTTTTACAGTTACTCCTTTTCAAGTTGTCAGAATATGTTTTTATAATCTTATTATGCATATAATCTTATTATTATTATTACGTTTCTTTAACTGGCAGTTGTTGACAACCAGTTTTTAACAGGCAGTTTGACTGCATAAATAATGTAAAATACACTAAAAATGGACTGCCAAAACTTGACGATTATGTGTTGATTTCCCATCACCATTCATTTGGTGGCTAGGCTACTGCCTCTTCTTGCCTAAAAATACTTTTTTACCACTATTGAATTTTACAGACATCTTTACGTAGGAAATAAATGATTCCGCACAAGAAATCTTAAAAACCACGTATGAAACGACAAATGAAACATTTAATTGCAGGTCATAGTGTTGTCCCCAAATAACTTGTATGGGAAAATCAAAACCGCAAGTCGGCACGGCTCATCGTTTATCAAATGCCCTAATATTTTTTTCTAGGCTATATTGGGTCAATACGAACATTAAGAGGGTATACTTTAAAAAAATCGAACATAAAATTTCTGGGACAGCCTAGTATATTGTATATACAGCCGAACTTACAACCGCCTCATTTTTTGGAAGTCGGTTATTTAAAAATAAGCTGCAGAACGGGAAATGTAGAGATGAGTAGATCTCTAGCACGTTTGTTTTTAAGATTGTATCGCTGCCAGTCGGACACGCCCTATTTGGCAGAGGAACACTGACCTCCTTCAGCACATATCGCTCTCAAAGTCATGTGGTCATTGACATCGATTGATGGCCAATACCTGCCCCAAATATACTTGTTAACAAATTCTTTAGTTGTCCTTCAAATTCATTATTTTTTAACCGACTTCCAAAAAAAGGAGGCGTACATATATTTTTTTGTATGTTCAACGATTACTCCGCCGTCTGTGGACCGATTTTCAAAATTGTTTTTCGATGTATAGGGATTAATCCAAAATTGGTCATCAAAGTGGTAACCTGATGATAGGATCCATGAGGAATCGAGGGAACTCCTCGAATTTTATACACATCTGGTGATTTCATCTTTTTCTGAAGAACTCCAAGCATATGCTACTAAAAAGTAAGATATACCCTGTATCCAAAAGTATTGAACAGAACTCCTGTCTCCTTATAGAAACATGTTTGGGGATCTCGACGTTGTTTAAAGAACTGCAAGCAAATGCCACTATGTAAATTACGGTAGTCATCATCATCAACACCATCATCACACCATACATCATCACATTATGATGATTTAATAGGTCCTTCATATAGTATTTTACACCGACACGGATATCTTTGAACATTACTTTGCCGTTTGTGAACCTATTTGCAAAATTGTTTTGTTGTTGTTGTACAACAACAAAGGCTATAATTCTAAATTTGTACTTTGGTCACCAAAGTCGTGACTTGCTGATGGGATCCATGATAAATCGAGGGAACTCTAAGAAATTTATATGAATGCATATAGTGATTTTGACTTTGTCTTAAGAAGTCCATGCGTATGCTATATATATAATAAGGTGCGCAAAACTCTGATGAGTAGTGAGTACCTATGTCATCATAATATGTTGGTGTTTCTTGCGAAGATGGTGGTGATTATGATGATGGTTACTGTAAGTGGTATGATGACATATGCTTGCAGTTCTTTAAACGACGCCGGAATCACCAAACATTTATCTATAAGGACTCGAGGAGTTCTGTTCAGTACTTTTGGATCCAGGGTATATCTTGGTGCAAAAGCTTACTTTTTGGTAGCATTTTGTCTTCTGAAGTATTCCAATACTTCAGAAAAAGTCAAAATCACTATGTGTCCATATAAATTTCGAAGAATTCCCTCGATTTATTGTGAATAATGTGTATGTATATGTGGATTCATCAGGTCTCCACTTTGGTAACTAAGGGACAAATTACAAAAAATATAATTCCACACAAACAACGCCGAAATCCCAAAACATATAAAGGAGTCAGGAGTTATGTTAAGTACTTTTGGATCCAGGGTATTCTTTGGTGCAAAATCTTACTTTTTAGTAGCATATGCTTAGACTACTTCAGAAAAAGTCGAAATCACCTTATGTGTCCATATAAATTTCGAGGAGTTCCCACGATTCCTCATGGATCCCATCATCACTTTGGTAAAAACGGGACTAACTTGGGATTACCTTTACATCAAAAAAATAATTTTGAAAATCGGTCCACAGACAGCGGAATAATCGTTGAACATCAAAAAAAAAAAAAATACAGCCGAATGCATAACCGCCTCCTTTTTTGAAAGTCGGTTAAAAAGAGTTCCTTACACGTCCCAAGCTAATCGTTATCACAAGTCAAATGTTTATTGTTTGCTCGTTTAATATTAGAATTCCTACAAAATAAATCTGAAAGTTTGTGAGGATGATAGGATAGACGGATGTTTGTTACTCTTTCACGCAAAAAGCTACTGAACGGACTTTGACGAAATTTGGTATGGACGAAGTTTAGGCTGTGGATTAAAACATAGGCTACTTTTTTCCCGGAAAAGTACAGTATTCCCGCGGGATAGTCTAAAGTATATTTAGGCGGGCAGAGCCGCGGGAAACAGCTAGCATAAAAATGTGTAAAAGTTTGTGAGGATGGACGGATGTATGGATGTTTGTTACTATTTCACGCAAAAACTACCGAACGGATTCCGATGAAATTTGGTATAGTAGTCGTTTAAGCTCTGGATTAAAACAGGACACGTTTTAGGGTTCCGTAATAATCAAGGCACCCTTATAGTTTAGCTCTGTCCGTCCGTCCGTCTGTCTTTCTGTCTGTCCGCGCTTCTAGCTTCTGTAATCATGAATATAAATGGATGAAATTTGGTATAGCTATAGACTGTGTATAGATCTCGATTTTGGCATCATAAAATAATAATAATTTTATATTTTAGGGGCTTTTACTTTATATAAATGTGAAGTGGGATGATTTTTTTTCATTCTACTCCATCGTGTAGGGTTCCGTAAAAAGGCCTCTTTAAATAAAGGCAAGGTTTTATACAATATGTATTTTTAACAAAGAACCATTTACGAGAAATCGGCCTCCAAATTGGTTTAAAACTTGGTCCATCTCCTGGCATTTCTAAACTATGAGACTTAGAAACTTGCAATTTTCCATGCTAATAGATCATGCTAAAAACTCTTAAGGAAAATTATTTTGAACGAAATCAGACAGCAACTTGTAAAGTAATTTAAAAAAAATATACTACACCATTATTAGTTACGGAACCCTCGCAAGACATGTCCTGACATGCTCTTGGTTAAGCTATTATCCAGAAAAAGCACAGTATTTCCGAGGGATACTGTATTTACGCGGGTGGAGCCGCGGGCAACAGCTAGTCGTTTATAATTTTTAGTGTGCGATGCTATCATCAATCATCCATCGACGGATTCTGTAAATAGTGCAAATATATGCCAGAGATAAACTTTCTTCGCATACCAGCCGTTGCGTGCGACAGACATCGGCTTCGATGCACTTCACTACACCTGGCGCGTCTACACACATCGCTTAGATCATACTTTTTCACCCACCTCATGAATAGAGAAATATTGTTAACCGATACAATGAAAAATTGCAGTAAGCCGTACGACTAAGAACGCCCCCGGAATAGGCATTCGGTGATAAAATTGTCTTATTTTATGTTAATGTCTGGCTTCCGCGGCTGGCGATTTGACGCCGGTCGAAGACGATGTGGGTCCCAAGCGGTAAATGTTCGAATGTTGGACAACTGGGTTAGGACGAATTATTGTACGACCGCATTTTAAACGTGTATTTTTAACCGACTTTCAGAAAAAGGAGGCGGTTATACGTTCGGCTATATAAATATATATATTTTTTTACGACTTTGCCACTCTGCAAATACTGTCCTTGCCTTCGTACAATATACGTATATATATATATATAAAACGCACCGTAAAGGGTTAAATAATTAAAGAATGTGCATCGTTCCTTCATCAACATCAAAAGTGTTGGAGCCCAGTCTCCACCGGTATTTCCCCAAATAAGCATTACCGATCTGTGGACCTACTAAACAATCACCAGTGATGATATTGATCAGATACAATATTATTAAATAATGATTATTATCTATTTTAATAGTTGACGGAAAAAAGTAGCAGTAAGCATTAAATAAATATATTATAGTGATAATGATGACCACGAATATAATTTTAGCAATAGCAATATGTCAAAGACATTGATATTGGTGCACAAAACTGATGAGTAGTGAATACCTATGTCATCATAATATGTTGGCGTTTCTTGTGAAGATGGTGGTGATGATGATTACTGTCAGTGTGTATATAGATGGCATATGCTTGCAGTTTTTTAAACAACCCCGGAATCTCCTAACATCTATCTATAAGGACTCTGGAGTTATGTTCAGTACTTTTGGATCCAGGGTATACCTTGGTACTGTAGCTGATAACTGTGGCTGGACTCTTTGGAGTCCAGGCACACAAGTTTTGAATATTTTTATCAAGAATTTGATGTTATCCGCTACGTCAGAAAAAAAATAGAAACGGTGAATGGTTTTGAGTACGGACGGAGTTGGTTGCGATTGTTCCTCTTTAAAATTATATAATATGTCGGAGATTATAGATTTATACTCGTTGAATCTTGCAAATGTCTCTATGGCAGTCTATAGTAGGCTTACGCAGATATTTATAAGAAGAAGAAGGACTGTTAGATGTCAGTTGTCAAGTGTCAGTGTCCAACTGTCAATTGCACGCACGCTCCGAATTCTGTAAATTAATAGGCGGCGCCAGTGTCATACGCATTATAATCACACTGACGAACTGGAACAATGGCGCCTGGCAACTTTGTGGTTTTGGTTTATAAATTATAATCGCTTTTATAAAATATGGAATTCGCGACATTGTTTGGAATCTTTGGGGTCTCTTTTTTTTTAACAATACGGTAACGATAATGCAGAATGCAGAGATTATTTTTAACTGTGGAATTATATTTTAAAATTTAAGCTCGTCACGCGGAGTTTTCATATTGCGAGGTGCTTTTAATTACTATAGTTGGTGTTTATTACATAAAAAATGAGAGTAATTAGTTTGACTTCATGTAACTAGTTCTTAACAGTATGATTCGATAGAAAAGTTGTTGATCAAAGTGTCATGGATCTATTTGATGTTTGATAAAGTCGCGATTTTGTGAGCGTGAGGAGTGTCAATTCCCGTATCGGTAAAAAATTGCACAGTCAAACTTACCGGTCGAAATTATAGTCGAATAACACAAAATACGGTGACGAAGTATTCAGTTCGGAGTCGAAATACTAACTCGAGTGTTATGACTATAACTATTAAAGTATGTAAGCTTGCAACGGGAATTGCAAAAGATTTGCGTATCTTAGGGCACGATACTTAGCGCCGGCGCAAACACAAATCATTATTACTTCCAAAGTGAATAATTTTAGCGTAAATTTAAATTTCTAAATGGTATGCGAGAACATTTTGCTGTTGTTCTTGTTGTGATGTGGTTATTTTAAATATTATTGAAAAGTAAAACATGACGTGACACAACATATATAGTGATCTTGATATATTCATCATGTAATTTTTGTAGATATTTTAAGAATAGTGGTCAGTGGAACAGTCAATCTTTTAAAACAACATCTAACAATGTGCACAGACTTTTCGAAATTTAATGGATATCATTAGGTACCTATCGTGTACACGTTCGAGTGTGCTAAGTGATACTTGCACTTGACTCCAAATAAAAAAGAAATAACACAAATGTATTGATTTCTGATCACTGTGGACAACTGATTATACTACTGAGTGTTTAAAAAATTATTTATCTACCAGTAAGAATGTGTTCATTCCAGTAAATGATGTAAATGAAATGATAAGAACGTAAGCTTCTCAAGCTTAGAAGCAATATATTATTTAATTTACAGTGCTTTGAAGAGCAACACGGTTTAAATTTTGATTTTACACAATCATTTAATTTGATTAAAAGTCAATATAATTTTTTCTTGTAAACCGGTTAGGCTTCGAAGTGCTAGTAGATTTAATGAATGGGCAACTGTGGGAATTCATATAAGTAGAAAAAGGTTATAGGAACTGCACTCCGAAAAATCGTACAATAGGGCAACATTTTGTTATTTATATGAAAAAATGTTCAAAGATATTTAGAAAAGTCTCAATTGCGGCAAAGACAATAGATATTAGAAGAGATCAAATAAATAATTCTAAAAATAAAATATAAACAACTTGGAAAATAATTAACAGTAAAACTTTGTGTAGACAATAAAATAATTAACTCAGACGATGAAGTGGCGTCAGTATTTGAGAAATTCTTTACAGACATTCCAGTTTCTACTACAAAAAATCACCTGCAGCTGCTGAATGATTAAATAGATAAAGATACTATTGTTACTTAAAGATAATGTTCAAAAATGTGAGGTCAACTTTCATTTTAGACAAATTGAGTCACGTGATATTATTAAGACATTTAACTCATTAAATGTAAAAATACTTCTGACATGTGCGATATGTCTGTGAGAATTATTAAATTGATAGTTGACGTCATTGCACCTCATCTAGCGTTTTTCTTTGATACTTGTATAAAGCTTGGGAGTTTTCTGATTTAATGAAGCATAGAAAAGGATTACCTCTTTTTAAAGCTGGCAGCAAATCTGATCCAGCTAATTATATACTTATTTCAATACTACCGATCTTTAGTAAAAAATTTGAAAAAAAAATACTACAACTATTGGCTCATTTCAATAATAATAATAATAATAATAATAATAATAATAATAATAATAATAATAATAATAAAAAAACAGGCAGTTCGGTTTTACTGAAGGTAGATCTGCGACTGATGCAGCCTTCTAAGTAGTATATATGTAGCCTGGGAGGGATCGCAGGATGCACTAGGTATATTTTGCGAACTTTCAAAGGCTTTTGACTGTGTAGGGTATGCAACGTTGATGAGGAAGCTAGGCCACTATACCGTAACGGGCACATCATTTGAACTGTTAAAATATTATATAAGGAAAAGGACACAAAGGGTTGAAGTAAATGGCAAGATGTCATCTGGAGCCAAAATAGATCAGGGAGTACCGCAAGGGTCAATGTATTCCCTCCCCTTATGAGGGTATTTCCTCTTCCTGATCTACATAAACAATTTGCTTTTCTTGTTTAAGATATACTAGAGAGAGATATATTTTATTTAAGATATACTAGATAGAGAGTATCATTTGCCGACGATACTTCACTTATTTTTAAAGTGAAGCGACAGCAGTCGGGCTATGACGGGGTAAATAATTCTCTCTCTGAAATAGTAAATTGGTTTAGTACTAATAATCTGTTTCTTAATCCATCTAAAACAAAATGTTTAAAGTTTACCTTACCAAATGTGAGGCATGCACAAACCAACGTGCTATTGAATGATGCTAAACTTGACCTCGTGGACTCAACTATAATTCTAGGTACAATATTAGATTATAAGTTACAGTGGGGTCCACATATCGCGATAACCTAGCGAATAGTCTCAGTTCTGCAGCATTTGCAGTCAGAAAAATTAGACAAATTTCTGACTAAGCATCGGCACGGTTAGTTTATTTTAGTTATTTCCATAGCAGAATTGCATATGGTATCCTTTTATAGGGCAATGTCGCCGACATTAATTCTATCTTTGTGCTGCAGAAGTAAGCTTTTACACCTATTTATAAGATATCCCGATATGCCTTCCTAAGAGAAAAATTTAAAGAAATAAGGATACTGACTGTACACTGTCTGTATGTAATGTATGTAAAAAATATAGTAATGAATTTGATAAAAAATGTGACCAACACAACATAAATACGAGGAATAAGCAAGCTGGCTGTACCAGTGACTAGACTCAGTAAAATAAGCAAGTCTTTTAAAGGTCTTGTGGCGTAGTGATTAGAGCCACAATCATGAATCGCGCTATCGAAGTTTTCTAAGATCGGCGGTATAGGTACAATACATATATAAAATGCATACAAGTGGGGATTCGGCCTGACCGGTCATACCACCTCGCTCGGTAGGAGATCTCCCTCTGGGGCTTCCACATTGGTGCATTGGTGACCCTCGACAGAAGTCGCCTCCTTCTAGATTTCATCTATTCTAGATTCTAGATATCATCATCATCACTACCTCACCCCTCCGCACCACGCCACCCAGCTTCAGCCTCATCGGGTACATCGACCACCAGCTGCAACGCATCGCCGCCTGGTCGAACCCTCATCTGCTTCGTCGGATACTCTCACTACAACGACTGGTCAGCAAGCAGAGCACATCTCTCCTGGTCAGCACGTAGCATCGGCCCCGCCCTGCAGCACTCCGTCTCACTGGATCCCGTTCATCAGGAGCAGAGTTCCGACTCACTGGGACTCTCTGGCACTGGCGAACACTAACGAACTCAAGCAGAAGACTCAAGATTCGACCTCCGGTCTTCGGGGGGGAGTGATGTGGCGTAGTAATTAGCGCCACAATCCAAAATCGGGCTATCGAAGATTTCTAAGATCGGCGGTAAATATACATCTAAAATGCATATCATGGCTTCGACCTGACCCACAGTTTTCTATAATAGCTAAACAATGTACTTCTGTACTGTAATATATTGTAGATATTGTAATTTAATTATTATTTTTTGTTTACATTTATTGTAATTATGATATATATAATTATTTTTTTTAAAGAACAGTTTTGGCTATCCTTTTTACTAAAAGGTGGCACCCGTGCGAGTTTCTTACGCCGGTTCTTCTCGCCGGGTTAGGGTTCCGAACCGGTGGTAATTGTAATCCTTTTTTCCTTTTTCTTTGTTTAACGTTCAGAAAACAAAACCTTGTTATGAATAAAAAGATTTTTATTTTATTTTAAATAATAACAATAAAATGTAATAAAATAACCATGTAACCCTTTATTAACAACAAAAAACACAAACTTTTTTAAATATTTATCGACATATTTTTATGAACTTCATCTTAGATAGTAGTGTGCGAATGTCCCTTTAATAATTTGAATGCTACCTTTATGTAAAATTCTCCGTTGAAATTACTATAGAATACTAGGGAAATCAATATTTCAATATTACCTAAATTAGTTTCCAATCCAAGCGACGAACGACGACATAACTGGCATAGTTTACAATATACGTGATAGATGGCGTTTTCAACAAATATTAAAAAATATTATGATTTATCATCAAAACTAATATTAATTAATTGAAGGAAATAAGTATGTCAAAAATATGTTATAAAATTAGGCCATAAAACAATCACATACTTTTTAATTTTGTCAATCAAATATTTACAGGATTCACATAACTATGAAGAAAATAAAAACTGGTAAAAAGCGCCATCTAGGAAACCACATAGCTAATAAATAAAATATCAATGATATTAATTCAAGCAGTACATACTTAATTCTACCGATAGATGTCAGCGCTTCGACCCTATCCTATCGGTGTGTTGTAAGCTTATTACTTATAAGATAATAAGATTTTTCATCGAAAGATTCGAATAAAAGTAAGTTTCTGGGATGCCGAGCTTTGCTCGGAGTTCATATAGTAGTACGAAAAAAATATGTTCAAAATACTTATATAAAATGAATTGTTATCATTTTTAAACAAAAATTTAAACCGTCTTCTTTCAAAGTAAAAATGCAGAAAAAAGTAAGTATGTAATAAAACTTATTTTCTAAATAATTCCCCTTTTATTTTGGCAAAAAATGTCAAAATTCTTTTTTTGATGTAAGGGTTTAATCCCAAGTTAGTCCCGTTTTCACCAAAGTGGTGACCTGATGATGGGATCCATGAGGAATCGACGGAACACCTCGAAATTTACATATGGTGATTTCAACTTTTTCTGAAGAACTCCAAGCATATGCTACTAAAAAGTAAGATATACCCTGTATCCAAAAGTATTGAACAGAACTCCTGTCTCCTTATAGAAACATGTTTGGGGATCTCGACGTTATTTAAAGAACTGCAAACATATGGCACTATTTGATTACGGTAATCATCATCATCAACACCATCATCACACTATACATCATCACATTATGATGATATAATAGGTACTTCTCATTTTATACTTTAAACGAGACGATCTTGTATATATGTAATCGGTATCTCGACAACGGCTACAAGTATTACCATAAAATTTAGTATGCATGGAGTTTTGGGGGAGAAAAATCGATGCTACGTCTTATCCCTTAGAAACTGCGCATTTTTAAGCAATATATGTTTTATTATTTTGTCGTGCAACAATATATCAATAATTTCTACTCCCTCATGTCAGTCTGATTGGCAGCTTGGTATGATGGAATGGATGGATGGAATTCCGGTAAGATAAATATTTTTGTGATTCTTATTATTTCTTTTTCTTTTATAATTTTTTTTAAATTATTCTATCGTTCTACTAAAACACCGAGCAAAGCTCGGTCTCCCAGGTACTAGCTTTTTTTACACCGACACGGATATCTTTGAACATAAGTCATTACTTTCCGTATGTGAACCTATTTGCAAAATTGTTTTGTTGTTGTAAAGGCTATAATTTAAAATTTGTCTCTTAGTAATCCCTAATCCTAATCTTTTGTGCCAAGGTGCCCTGGATCCAAAAGTACTGAACAGAACTCCTGCGACCTAATAGATACATGTTTGGGGATTTCGGCCTTGTTTAAATAACTGAAAGCATATGCCATTATACCACTCACAGTAATCATTATCATCATCACCACCATCTTCACAAGTTGGTCACAAGACCAACATATTATTATGATGTCATAGGTACTCACTACTCATCAGTATTGTGCACCGATATCAATGTCTTTGAAATTTTGCTATTGCTAAAATTATATTCGTGATCATCATCATCACTATAATATTATATTTATTTAATTCTTAATGCTACATTTTTTTCCGTCGATTAATAAAATATATAATAATAATTATTTGATAATATAGTATCTGATCAATATCATCACTGGTGATTGTTTAGAAGGTCCACAGATTGGTAGTATCTTTGTAGCGTATTTCTTGGTAGTAACTGACCTAGCACTAGCTAGTCTATGCGCTCGTTCGACGTCAAAAGGTTTGTATTGCACCTGGCGGCCGACTATGGTGTCGTTCTTGTGTGGTATTATATCTGTCGGTGGAAGTGTATTTTAATAATGTGCGCGCAGATGGCGCGAGCGCAGGGTACACGCGCGGCGACCTACGGGATTGTGCGCCCTAATGCGGGGGGGTAGGGTGCAGTTGGGTTTGTGCCCCTGCTTGGCGACTTGTAAACAAACCGGGCGAGGGCAATGCCTGCCTCCCCGCTCTTGCCGCGCCGACGACGCCATTCAACCGGGAAGTTCACGCTTTATTTTTAGCGTTTTATGAAACGGGCAAAGCTTTATAAAATGTAACGGTACACGTTTGTGATTTACAATATCAAATATGTAAATTACTGGCGTTTTCTGTATCTGTTTCGTTGATGCAAAATGATGAATTTTAATTTTGGAATGTAGGTATCACGTGCCTTAATTAAAAGCGCGCGCGCCAATTCGGTGACGACTCCACCGTAGGTTACTACATTATTTACAGCGATATAAAATAATAACTATGGTATTTGTGTTTTATGTTTCAATTTTGTATTTTAATTAATCGTTTGGTTTGTGAATATGGCGATTAGAGATTCACATTGCAGACTGAACTGATAAATTTGATTGTCTTACTTTTTCCAGACACAAATCACAATGTTGCATGTAAAATAACAAAAGATTGGTAAACCGGTAATACTAAGTTATTGCATGCTTATAGTATTCTCACTATCAATATTGAAAGGGGTTTGCATTAATGAGTCCAGGTGTGTACGTCTGGGTCATTGCCCCCTGAAGTGTGACAAGTACCTACTTATCCGTATACCTACTGTCGCGGTGATCGAGACGTACCACGCATGCAAAGTGCAGAGCATCCTTCGGCGTCAACGCTAACTAATGGCATTGACATTGATCATAACGCGGTGCCACTGAACCATGGGCCAAGTGCACGACACCAATTTGGAGAATTGTTGTCTTGGGCATCGCCGGTGGTATCGGTAGTAAAGGCAGCGGCGACGACGAGCGTGAGTCAATGACCTGAGGACGAAGAGGGCGCGGGAGGGTGCGCGCGCACGCAGCGGTGCCCCGCCTTTATTTATTACGCTACGCGCGGCGCGACGCCGGCAACGCGAGGCGGGGCGGAGGCCGCATTCCGGTCGCCCGGCGCCGGCTCCTTGCTGCTGAAATATCGCACCCTCAACAGCCACACTACACTGACGTATGTGGCGTATCACAACTTAAAATTAAAGCAACATAAAACTTACTTGCCGTGAGCGCCGACGAAGCACGTGTGTCATCCTCTTGTATCACTCAATTGTAGCCAGTTCACAGCCACCAGAGTCACTGTCCATATCAATTATATAGGGAGAAAGCGATCGATTCACCGGTTTCATTATTTACGACGTACTATTGACAACATTAGTGTTCACATGGCGCGCGCGAAGTGTCTGAGCGGAGCGTAAAAACGCGCGTCAACTTTGGAGGCGTTATGACGCATTAGTGAGCGCGCGGCTCAACTCTACAATGTGCGCGAGCAGACGGGGCATAGCCGGGGCGACGGGGGCCTCCTCCCGCCCCGCCGCGGCTCGGTGCTGCCCTCTACGCCGGGCTCATCGACCGCGCTCACCCTAGCCACGGTACTACTACCACGCCGCGCCGCCTCACACTGTACCGCAACAAGAAGCGCTTACACCCGCACCTACTCCGGAATAACGTTAACTCGCGTTGCTACTCGCTGGCCTCTCTTAACAAACGCTCATCTTGCCGTTATAGTTTTTTACACTGAATACCATTGAAATTATTTACAGAAACGTTTTATTAACACAGCGTCGAAACACGTAAATTCTAAAATATACCATTATATTATTAACTAGATTTTTCCCACGTGGAATAGTGTTCTTGGAGAAAAACTTCTTCAGCAAATAACTCTACCTACTCACTGCAATATACTTCTGTATAAAATATTGAAAATGTTTTTTAGGGTTTCGTACCCAATGGAAATTACGGAACCCTAAAAACAGGACCCTATCACCTCGACGCGACGTGCGAGACCGCTTGATATAATATATTTTTCGCGCTTGAATATAAAATTTACAATATCCTCTAAATATGAGATATTAATTTAACTGTATGGTTTATACTACAATGTGTACAAAATGCTTAAAGTGAGTAACGTATTTAATTTGTTAAGAATCGTACTGTGTACGCCACCGGCCCCCCGGCCAGTCCAACCGCAATGTCCCTGCATTTTAAATCTGTAATATCATCGAAAATATTAATTTACCTAAATTACATGGTGTAAAAGGCCATATTATTGATATATATTAAATGCACAATGAAATAAGGTACTTAATTGAATAAGGATTAATGCTGTATTGCTTAAAATCACTTCGTAAATGTGCCATTATTTCTCGTAAAAAGTAATGGATAAAAATAGTTATTGTGGGTTATCCCTGAGAGATAGACATATACTATCGCGGAAATTTTATTCGACTTCCAAAAAAAGGGGACGGATTTGCATTCGGCTTTATATATATATATGAGTCGAGTTGCATCTTGATTGGTACTGATTATTTGCATACTGATTATTTAAATTGCCCTAAATTCATTTGATTACTTTTAAATTCGTTAATTAATTTAAGATAATTTGTGACATTTTCATCTAACGTAAAAACCATAAATAAAATTAAATCGTAATTATTTTGTTAACAGCCAATCAGAGCAGAGTGCGCGCGCCTCGAGGGGTCCAGGCGCCGTCTTTACTTTAGAGGTGCGGACAGTGTTTGAAACACATTTGACTGTGATCTGTCGATCGAGTTGGATCGTGTTTGAGAATTACATTTTGTGTATAATAAACTAAAGTAAGATCGGTGCCCTGAACCCACTGCTCGATCTTAAAATTACTGTTTTCCTCTAAATAAATTAGTGATTAGTGAAAATACTGTTACACATTCAATAAATTAGTGCTAACCAGTGATCAATGTCTTTTGTGCCTGCATTTTACCCACGATGACGCCCACTAAACAAGTAACCGCTGCTGAAAATGATGTTTATGGACAATGTTTCTCCGACATATTATTTATTATATAAATTATATATTTTAAATGTTCAACGATAATTCCGCCGTCTGTGGACCGATTTTCAAAATTATTTTTGACATGATAACGTCTTATAAATCGATGGAGCCGGCTGCACTCACGAAAAAAAACATGACTCATGCGTTACCTGTTACCCGTTATCGTTACCAAGTACCAGCGTTACCTCGCATTGCTGGCACCTTATTATTATTATTATTGTTGTTGTTGTTTTTGTTGTTGTTGTTGTTGTTGTTGTTATTGTTGTTGTTGACGTTGTCACGTTCAACTATCGTCAGTAAACCGAATTTACAGACAACCGATGTTTTTTTTTTTAAGTAAAGTTGGTTCCGTTTTCACCAAAGTGGTAACCTGATAATGGGATCCATGAGGAATCGAGGGAACTCCTCGAAATTTATGGGGACACAAATGATGATTTCAACTTTTTAACCGAATTCCAAAAAAAGGAGGCGGTTATGCATTCGGCTGTACCTATATTTTTTTTTTTCTTTTTTTTTATGTCCAACGATAATTCCGCCGTCTGTAGACCGATTTTCAAAATTCTTTTTTTGATGTAAAGGGTATAATTCCAAGGTAGTTTTGACCAAAGTGGTGACTTGATGATGGGATCTATGAGGAATCGAGGGAACTCCTCGAAATTTATATGGACACATATGGTAATTTCGACATTTTCTGAAGAAATCTAAGCATGTGCTACCAATGAGTAAGATTTTGCACCAAGGTATACCCTGGATCCAATTCAGTTAGAACTGACGTCAGTTTGGCCTGAACGGATTCGAGCACATACACAGAAAAAATCGCATCCGACCGAACTGACGTCAGTTCGGTCCTTAGATTAATAACGCCTAGATAGTCTTCAAACAAACGCATCGTACAAAGTGAAGCAAGCAACAGAAAGATGTAGGCGTAAGCGTTACATACCAACACGCACACAAAACTTTAATGTTGTGGAGTATGTACGGGACAATTTCCACGGAAAATGTTGCTCTTAAAATTGGAATTATTGTATTTGTTTTTCTTAATATCGTGATGTAAAATATACTTAATTTATATTACATTGCATCAAAACACGATTTGTAAACAATATTAAACTGGTATTAAGGAATATATTAAGGATTATCTTCATACTGAAAATACTTTAAATTGATAGTTGAAAAAATCAGAAAATATTAAAAACTTTGTCTTGTTTGCAACTATTAGTTAGCCATGAAAATTTTGAAATAAATTTCTTATTACTAGTAACATTCCCACAATTCACAATAGGGCAGCAAGATGGCGACAAAATGTGATTTTATTATATTTTTTTTAAATATTTGGCTTAATATAATAGCTCCCCACACCGATTTCGGTGACGGTGGCCTGTTTCATTGAAACCAGGCCAGCTACGCAGGAGTTATGTTATAGTGCCAAAGTGTGTGCGCAGTACACAAGAGCACTCTCTCCTCCTTTTACTCTCGTAACCCAGTGGGACGGATAACCGACACGACTGGCGAGAGATTAGGCGCAGGTCCGACTTTTTACATGCCCATCCGACGCATGGATCATCTTTCTTGTCAGACAATCAGGTGATCAGCCTGAATTGTCCTAACCAAACTTGGAAACAACATTTTTTTGTTCCAATGCGGGAATCGAACCCACGACCTCCGAGTCGAGAGCCAAGCTCTAACCATTAGACCACGGAGGCTGTCTTAATACAAGTCAAGTCGTAGTACTTACATATGAAATGTTATGTCCGAAGCTATTTTTAAATTCTTTTCTGTGCATTGCATGCATTGTGACACCCTATAACGACACAAACCGTCATAATGTTCGACTATTAAAAAAAAGTTGAAGATGTATGCACTAGCGCTTGACAACTGAAAGGTCGTTCGAACAAACTGAGCCGATATGGCTCAGTATGATTTGCTTCACTTTTCATGCGCGTACCCGGTTTCTAGGTGTTTTAATCTAAGGTTGGGCCTGAACGTATACGAGCACATACACGGAAAATAGCATCTGGTTTGCCGCGAGCTTCGGTCATGTTTTTAGGATTCCGTAATACTTTAAAAACCCTTATAGTTTCACTCTGTCCATCCGTCTGTCTGTCTATCTGTCTGTCTATTTGTGTGACCGAACCGAACCGAATTATTGTGCCATACATTTTTCTAGTCATAATTGTTATAGAAATCATTTCTCTTTGTTTTATAGTAAATAGTCTTTAGATTTTATTAACCTTAGTGGCTCTAAAGTTTCAAATACTTTAATGAACTCTAATTAATATTCTTTAGACAACGTTGCCATTTTTAGGGTTCCATGCCCAAAGGATAAAAACGGGACCCTATTACTGAGACTTTGCTGTCAGTCCGTCTGTCACCAGGCTGTATCTTAACCTTCTTATACCGTGATAGCTCGACAGTTGAAATTTTCACAAGAGATGTAGGTATTTCTATTGCCGTTATAACAACAAATACTAAAAATAGAATAAAATAAAAATTTGAGGTTCCCATACTACAAACGTGATTTTTTCCGTTTTGTACGGAACACCTCTTGCCGACCGGTTGCACTTGACCGGTTTTATTTTACACTCGAATTTTATTACCGTTCAGTCCATCCGTACAGATCAGAATGAACGTTGCCAACTTAGTTGTTTTACAAAGTTTTACTACGAGGGCGGCACTGAAAATTTCGGGAATCAAGGAAGTGACACAACATTACTATTTAAAATGTATTAATTGCTTTTCGAAGTATTCTGCGCGAAATTTGACACATTTTTCCATACGATGGAACCAATCATTGAAGCAACCATTCCATTCGGAAGTTGGGGTCTCCAAAATGGCCGTTTTGTAGGCGTCCACAACTTCTTCAGGTGATGAAAATCTCTGACCACGCAATTTATTCTTTATTTTAGGGAAAGTATAGAAATCATTAGGGCTTAGGTCGGGGCTGTACGGCGGATGGTCTAATAATTCTATGATTTCTTGCTCTAAAAACTCTTTTGTTCTGTGCGCGGTGTGAGAACTCGCATTGTCGTGATGGAGGATGATGCGGCGGTTGCAGTTCTCTTTACGGAGTTCAGAAACGACCTGTGGCAAACAAATGTTAGCATACCATTCTGCATTAACCGTTCTTTGTCCCTCAAGAGGAATAGTCGCAACATGGCCGGTTTTGGAGACAAACGTGGCCACCATTATTTTTGCAACACTCCATGAACAAACAATTTTTGTTGGCTTTAACTCATTTTCGAACACCCAAACTCGTGACTGGTTTTTTGTTTCGGATTCGTACGCATATATCCAGGATTCGTCACCATACGATGTTGTATACAGCATTTGAGGATCCTGCGTGGAATCTTTCGAGAGTTCTGACGCACCAAGTAACGCGAGCCGCTTTTTGCTCTTCACAGAGCAAATGCGGTATCCATCGGGAAAACAACTTTTTTACACCTAATTGTTCATGCAAGATTATTTGTATTTGACTCATGCAAATGTCTAAAGTTGCCTGAATTTCGCGGTATGTCACATGTCGATCTTCCTCAATCAGCTTACGCACAGAATCAACATTTTCTTGGGTGACTGCAGTTTTTGGACGACCTTGACGGGGATCATCACTGAGCTTGACACGTCCACGTTGAAATTCAGCAAACCAGCGATAAATTGTGTTTTTGGATGGGGCTTCATCACCAAATGCAGAAATCATCCGGTCAACACACTGTTTTTGTGTTAAACCACTTCGAAAGTCATAATAAATCATCGCTCTAGAATTTTCTCGAGTCAATTCCATTTGCTCAACGACTAAACAAGTTTGACAAGACCTTGTGAAAATACCGAGAATCTTTTTTTAAATAAATAAACGGTATTCGATTTTTAAAACCAAGGAGTTTTAAATTAAAAAGATTTTAATATGACAGGAACAGTGGAAATATTCCATTCCCGATACTTTTAGTGCAGCCTATGTACTAAATTTAGTATTTTATTCTCTCTTTAGTAGGATTTTAGTTGTTTTTGAGGTAAATATCTAGACAGTAATCATAATATACAAAATGGCGTGCTATGTGCTATTATGGCACCGTAATAGCACGTAGTAGCACGCGTCCATAAGTCGCTTAAAACTACCGATTTAATTTATATATTACGTAATATTTACTATATTTTTTTATTTTACGGTAAAATTATCATATTTTCAATATATTAAAACTAAAAATGCAGGGGGTTTTGATGTTTTTTAGGGATTTCTAAGTTTAGTAGCATTTTTATAGTTATCGGTACTCTTTTAGTAGTTTTTAGTAAAAAACGACGCGAGTTTAGTAGTTTCGCGAAAACAGAGTTGGCCACACTGGAGCGAATCGCTTCAGTCTATCCGGCCGACTGATGCGATATCGAAATCGCACACAGACGATACGATTTTGCATCCGTTCAGGCCGAACTGAAGGAAAACTGGACCGTGTATGCCGTGTGGACCCCTTAAGCTATGAGATGGAAATTGTGTGAGACTTTCACAAATTTTGACGCTAGGGGTTCCGAAAATTGTTGTAAGTATCCGATAATAACAAAAAAATGTAATAAAATAACCATGTAACCCTTTATTGACAACAGAAACACTTATTGTGTTTTTAATCTTTATCGTCATAATATTTTATTGTACTTCATCTTAAATAGTAGTCACAGTAATAACACACAGGACTTCTTGCACTATTTCCACTTTAACAAGTATTTTACAGTAATTTTAATATATTACACGACCGGTTTCGACAAAGTCATCATCAGGTGTGTCATCACTTTGTCGAAAGAAAGAAGTCCTGTGTGTTATTACTGTGAAACATGAATTTCCACCAAGAACCTACAGTACAATCAATAACATATTAACATAATAGTAGTGTGCGCCCGTAGCCCTTTAATAAATAATTTGAATGTTACCTTTATGTATAAAACTAAGGCATTTTCATCCGTTATTGGATGATTTATACAGTATTCTCCGAGCGAAGTAACCGCTCTTAAAATACTGTAGTGCCTGCGACAATTGGTTTTTAAATGTCGTATGGTTGCCCAAGCACATACGGCTAACGGAATTCTCACAGTATAGTCAGTCAGTTCAGAGGAATGACTGGTCAATACGTCTGGGGCCAACCATATGCGGATTTCCTCACGATGTTTTCCTTCACCGTTAGAGCGTCCGTATAATGTACTTGAGATCTGAAAAAGTCTCATTGGTACACGCAACCTGGGAATCGATCCTGCACTCTGTCTAGTGCGAATCAAACGGTATACCCACTAGACCTTTATGTATATGCACATGAAAATTATGCACATGTTAAAAGAGATCTCGAACTCCATGTTGAGCCAAATTTACCTCTATATCCGGTAAATACGTGTACTTGATTTACCTCAGAAACTTTTCTCGCCGAAATCTCCCAGCATACTAAATTTCATGAATAAAAATACTTGTAGCCGTTGTCGAGATACCGATTATATATATATAAATATATATATATATATATATATATATATATATATATATATATATATATATATATATATATATATATATATATATATATATATATATATACATTTTCGTACCTAAATTGACATATGTGTTACGGTGTTGTCAACTGTGGAAGTTCCCTCAACTTCTCAAACAGTTGGATGATACCATAGTAACGCTCTCCAATATTTTGAACACAAATTTCGATGACCGCGCATGGACTCAGGCAACGCTTCCAGTTAGGTTCGGTGGCCTGGGTGTTCGAAAGCCCTCTGACATATCGCTTCCGGCCTTCATGTCCTCAGTCCATGCGAACAATAGTCTTATCTCCAAAATACTACATCACCCATCCTACTCCAATACAGTTTCCTTTCTGGACGAGGCCAAGGACGCCTGGAGCGCAACTAGTGCTTGTAGCGAATTGCCTGACAATACTTTTTCACAAAGGCTCTGGGACGAGCCACTCTGCAGACTGGTACGGAATAATCTTCTTAATACGTCCTCCAGTCCTGTGGAGCAGGCTCGCCTGTTAGCTGCGGAGAAGTGGGAGTCGGGCCTTTGGCTACAAGCATTACCGTCACCCAATACGGGCACATTGCTGGATCGAACAGCTTTCCGGTTAGCCACTTCCCTGCGTCTTGGCACCCCCCACGTCGTCCCCCATCGCTGTGTTTGTGGCGCAAACATGGACAGCCTCGGACACCACGGACTGTCCTGTCAACGAAGCGCCGGCCGCATCTCCCGACATCACTGCCTGAACGATCTCATCCGTCGGGCTCTTGTCACCGCCGGAGTGCCAGCTGTGCTAGAACCCTCTGGTTTGGCGCGCGACGATGGTAAGAGACCAGACGGTATGACCCTGGTCCCTTGGAGAGTGGGACGGGCTCTTGTATGGGACGCTACTTGCGTCGATACACTTGCTCCGTCCCATGTCCAGGGCACCTCGAGTTCTGCAGGTGCGGCCGCCAATCAGGCGGAAAACCTCAAGCGGCGCAAATATGAAAACCTTAGTGGGGATCTCATATTTGAACCGTTTGGGGTTGAAACCCTAGGTTCATGGGGTCTGGGTGCGCACAAACTTTTCAGAGAAATCTCCAAAAAACTCATTGAGGCCACCCGAGACCCCAGAGCCGGCACCTACCTGGCCCAGAGAATAAGTATCGCAATCCAGCGAGGAAACTCTCTGAGCCTTCTAGGTACTCTGCCTGGTGGGGACGACCTGGGAGATTTCTTTGTTTTGTTGCATTTTAAGTTATATATATATATATATATATATATATATATATATATATTAGGTCTTTACCTATGAAATTGCCGTTTTGTATGAAATAATTTAAACGAATTTTTTTCATGTATTTTTATTTGTATTAATCGATGTAATCACCCATGCAATCAATGCATCTTTGACAATGCAGTGGCAGTTTATTGATGCCCTTCTTAAAGAAATCAGCTGGACGGGAGGCAACAAATTCTTCAAAGGCATTTTGTACTGCCTCTTGGTTATTGAATTTTTTTCCCGCCAAAAAGTTATCCAAATTCTGGAAAAATTAGTAGTCTGTAGGCGCAAAGTCTGGTGTGTAGGGCGGATGACGGAGAGCTTCCAACCCCAGTTCTTGCAACTTGGAGACCGTCTGCTGTGCAGTATGAGGTCATGCGTTGTCATGCAGGAGCAGCGGAGACGAGCGATTGACCAATGCTGGTTGGAGATGTGCCAGCTTCTCCATCATTGTGTGCAGTTCTTCACAGTACACATGTGCAGTAATGCTCACCCCGTTTGGTAAGAAGCTGTGATGAATCACACCGGCGCCAGACCACCAAACAAAATCACTTTTCTAGGGGTAAGTTTTCGTTTAGGGCATTGTTTAAGTGCTGAACCAGGATCCAACCAACTTGCTGAGCGCTTCCGGTTATCAAAAAGAATCCATTTTTCATCGCAGGTAACAATGCGGTTCAAAATTCTTTCATTTGTGTGTCTGTTGAGCAATGCAAGGCACGACTCGACGCGTACTTCGCGCTGGCGATCATTGAGTTCGTGGGGCACCCATTTGTCAAGCTTTTTTACCTTGCCAATTTGACGCAAATGGACCAATATTGTTTTGACGCTAACGTCGAAAGCTGCTGCTAATTTAGCCGTAGATTGTGTATCATCAGCTTCCACAATCGTCTTTAATTCGTCATTGTCGACCAAAGTCTTCGGACGACCGCGAGGTTCATTTTTCAGGTCGAAATTTATAGAACGGAAGCGAGCAAACCAATAACAGGTGGTGCGTTGGTTTGTAGTGTTAGCTCCGTAAACGTCGTTGATGTTGCGTGCCGCTTGTGCCGCGTTGCTGTTGTGGCACGACGGTACTCATATTCCATAATTACTCGAATTTTTAATGTATCCATGATGACGAAAAAGATTGAAATGCGATGAAAATGTAACACTAATCAATAAACAAATGCCTACTTTTGGAAGAAGAACTCCATGTTTTTAAAATAAAACTAATATGAAATTAAAATTCTTAGCCAAACAGAATTTTTTTTGATTTGAAATGGCCAGTACTGCAGAACGGCAATTTCATGGGTAAATAAAATATATATATATATATATATATATATATATACAAGATAGATCGTCTCGTTTAAAGTATAAGACTAATGACAGTTGTTATAATTTTAAGAAATGAAATTAAGCGTGGTTAATGTGACCTTTATCAAACTACAAAATTTTGACTTAAATTAAATTTAATCAAATTATTTGTCTTCAAAATCTTGAGGACTCAAGAAAATATTTTAGAAAATCCTTATATAGGTGAATACGGTACCTACACATTACTCTGTACTAGTGATAGTAATATAATATATCTTTTTCATATTTATATTTTATCACTGTGTGAAACCCAGTAGCAGAACCTTAAAACTTAATCTAGCAAAAGTTGTATCTTATTCTAAAGTATTTAAAAATATTTATTGTGACATAATAGAAATTACAAACACTGAACAGAATGTTGATGATAATATAGAAATTGAAAACAATAATAACATTCGAAGTCGACTTTAGAAAATCAGCTTCGATGTTTCCCCGAAGTTACTATCCCTGGTCCGTTACGCTGGAACCCGCTTTGAAAAAAATCTACTTTTTTTGTGCCTACTTTACCTACAAACGATAATAATAAATGTAGTAGAGTTCACTTTTTTGTAGTCTTATCAGTTACCGATAAAGCACCATTTGTATTAAAAAGAAAACAAATAGAATTAGAAAATATGCAGGAGCCAAAAATAGTATTATATTTTCTTGAGATAATGTCAAATCGAAAAGTCATAAAAAAATAAAAGAACATTTTTACTTTAAATATAAGTAACTAAAAAGTATTTAAACCGAGTTCGCCATACCATTGATATTGTTTAACTAAGAAATACGAGTAATAATGCGTAGAAAAGTTTTGAAATAGGTTCCAAATTGATTGCAGTTTCTTGTAGTAAAATGACAAAATATTACTTTATTTTATATTCCTTTGAAGTATCGCAAAAATGCTACAATAACGGAAAAAAACTACCCTTTTTGAGCCTACTTTACCTACAAACGATACTATTGATTGTAGTAGAGTTAAATTTTTTGTAGCTTTAGCAGTTACTGAGAAAGCACAACTGCAGAAGTATCGCAATAGTAATCGCAAAAGAATATTAATCTTTTGCGATTACTATTGCGATACTTCTATCGCAAAAATTCTACAGTAAAAAAAAAAACTTTGAAAATGTGGATTTTTATAAATCTATTATTTTTTATTTGATTCAATTTTATTCTAAGATAAATATAAATAATTGAATATTTCTTGTTACTACAATGAACTACAAACGATAACACACTGATGACTCGACAAAATCATTAAGTATTTGAATCAAATACTGTAGCATTTTTTATTGTTCTAAATTGTACTACTCATTTTTGTTGTGTCACTATAATTAGCACCACGAAAATAACTATCCGTACTACGTTCATCAGCATGGTTTATAGATAGAAAAAAGAATAAAAGAGGAATATTGAATTAAATTGAAATTAAAAAAAAAATTAAAACTCTTGAATCACTACAAACACACTATAGGGCATTTGATAAAGCAATTAGTTGTCTTCGGAAGGTTCGGCATGTTATACATTCGTTTGTAGTTTATAAGTCTTGAACTGCATATTTGTAATTTTTATGCCTGCGTTGACCACTTATGAGGACAGTTTGGCTAATTTTATTTTAGAAGTGATTTTGAACAATAAATTAATTTACCAATACTACAATAAACTAAAAATGATTTTATACTAATTTATATTGTTTTGTTGTATTATTTTGTGATTCCTTTTATTTTAGATCAAATGTATTTGTTAACTTGTGTAAGTTTTGATATGACCAAATAATAGATTTCTCATTATTAAATAGCACGGTTGAAGATTAGAATCGATAGTGAAAAAAAGTTATAGTAGTACGAATACTACAAAAATTATGCATATACGTTTTGTCAATTAACAAAAAGTACAACTATCTGTAAAATAATCAATACTTTATAAAGTATTAACGATCATACTCAAAATCATATTTATATTGAAACTTTTATACATTCTGTAATATTGAACACTAAATTACTGAACATTGAAGTTATCCAAATCTTTTTATTTTGTTACGTACATTTGGTGCAAAATATATCCTGTATACTTTAATGTCCACTAAATCATATGACACACACACAAACTACTACGACTACTACAAACGCTATAGAATTTAAGGTTCATAACTGTTTTGAGAGTATCGACTTATTGAACACTCGATTTCGTTTCATCGCTGATAACTGTTCAATGGTACCTTAATGGTATTTTAAAACAAAAGTATATTTTATAATAACTACAATAAACTAAACAATCAATTTAGAACCTATTTCGTAACGAATCAACGTATTTTTACAAATATTTTTAGTTTAAACAATACTCATTAAGTTTTCTTAGTAACTAATAAGAGTACAAAAAAAAATAAACTGTACTACATTCATCAGCATCGTTTGTAGATAAAATAAACAAAAAATATTTTTTTATGCACTTGACTCACTACAAATATTAAATCTAGGGCTCATGATTGTCTTAAGTGTATCGACTTATTGAACATCCGTTTTTGTTTCTTTTATCGCTGATATGAACAACAGTAACTAACTAACAGTTAACAGTAACTACAAACATCTAATTTCAGCTACAATCATCTACATCGCTTGTAGTTTAAGTACAAGTGTTATTTTGTGATTTAAAATCTCGCTATTGTAGCATTTTTGCGATACTTCAAAAGAATATAAAATAAAGTAATATTTTGTTGTCACTACAATAAACTACAATCAATTTGGAACCTACTTCAAAACAGCTATTCTATGCATTATTGCTCGTATTTCTTAGTTTAAACAATATCAATGGTGCTTTCTCAGTAACCGATAAGACTACAAAAAAATGAACTACCTATACTACGTTTATTAGTATGGTTTGTAGGTAAAGTAGGTACAAAAAAGGTAGTTTTTTTTCGTTATTGTAGAATTTTTTGGATACTTCAAAGGAATATAAAATAAAGTAATATTTTGTTGTTACTACAATAAACACAATCAATTTGGAACCTATTTCAAAACTCTTCTACGCATTATTGCTCGTATTTTTAGTTTAAACAATATCAATGCTGCTTCCTCAGTAACTGATGAGACTACAAAAAAATTAACTCTACTACATTTATAAGCATCATTTGTAGGTAAAGTAGGCACAAAAAGGGTAGATTTTTTTCGTTATTGTAGAATTTTCTGGATACTTCAAAGGAATATAAAATAAAGTAATATTTTGTTGTTACTACAATAAACACAATCAATTTGGAACCTATTTCAAAACTTTTCTACGCATTATTGCTCGTATTTTTAGTTTAAACAATATCAATGGTGCTTCCTCAGTAACTGATGAGACTACAAAAAAATTAACTCTACTACATTTATAAGCATCATTTGTAGGTAAAGTAGGCACAAAAAGGGTAGATTTTTTTCGTTATTGTAGCATTTTTGCGATACTTCAAAGGAATACAAAACAAAGTAATATTTTGTTGTGACTACAATAAACTACAATCAATTTGAAAGCTATTCCAAAACTTTTCTACGCATTATTGCTCGTATTTCTTAGTTTAAACAATATCAATGGTGCTTTCTCAGTAACTGATAAAGCTACAAAAAATTTAACTCTACTACATTTAATAGCAACGTTTAAAGGTAAAGTAGGCTCAAAAAAAGGCAGATTTCTTTCAAAGCGGGTTCCAGCGTGACGGACCTCTGTAAGCGTAAGGCAGGTACAGGCAGTCAGTCGCTCGCTAGACGACTGACACAGCACAGACAGACACAGAAGACTAGACACAGCGAGTACTTGCTGCCGTAGTCTGCTCTGAGTCTAGTGCTTTGCTTGATCGATGCTCCGCGTCATTAAGTAAAAGCTAGCTAGGAAGGATTATGGTTGCGATGCCAAGCGTCCTAACCGTGATCCTATGGTAGGGTCTCATGTGATTACGATTAAAACTTGTCTTAATAGTAATATTATGGCCTTTGTATGAAACCTAAATAAACATGTACATAGATATCGTGACTTACTTCTTGTGCCAACCCTACATTTGGCGCCCAACGAAAAATTATAAAATACCCTCTTTGTACTGTGATACCTAGAGGGTATACTGAAAAAAATAACGAATAACATAATTATGGGCGAAGATAACCTTACGGCCCGTTTCAATAACCTATCTACCAATAACTATTTGTTAAAAACGACAAATTTGTATCGCAAAAAACCGGCAAATTATGTAATGACAACTTTTTTAAGAAATAGTTATTAGTAGATTTTGAGAGGTTATTTAAACCGGCCATTAGTCGTTTAATGCAATCCATTGCTTCTGCATCGTTAGCAGCAAGTGAGGAACAAATAGACAGAGTAGCTCAAACATTTGCATCTACAACGTTCGAAATGCCACAAAACAGTTACTCAAAATGTACCGCCCGCTTCGACTACGAGAAAGTGGAGGAGTTCATCAACATAATGAATACTTATAAGAACATAGAAAATAACACAAACAAAGACGCTATCCAGGGATCGTCGTTGCTGTTCACTGGTACGGCGACAACTTGGTGGCAGGGTGTTAAGAACGAGGTGATGACATGGGACACAGCATTTAAACTGTTGCGTCAGGCTTTTTCTCCCGAAAGACTTATGAAATCTATTTAGAGCTGTTTGTAACCAAACAAAGAGACTAGGAGCCAGTTGACACCTTCTGGTGCACCAAGCGCGTACTCTTAGCGCAGCTGCTTCCGAAAAGGTATAAAGAAGTGGAACAGCTGGACCGTGTATATGGCCTTCTTATTATTAACCTTCGTAGAAACATTCCTCGTTCCGGAATTAAAACATTTGCGGAATTATTAGAAAAAGGCCCTTTAAAAAAAGTTAGATAACTTATTATTATTCCAATTATTATTTTAAACAAAAAATTAATCCGATTTCAAAATTATGAAGATTGAACAGAGAAATAGTTAAAATTTTAGCCAAATTTAAAAGGGGAATTATTTAGAAAATAAATTTTATTTCATACTTTTTTGTGCATTTTTACTTTGGAAGTCGGTTTAATTTTTTGTTTAAAATTAATAAGAATTTTCCGTTTTTAGTGATATTTGTTATATAATTATTAGTTATATGAGAACGTTTAAAATAAACGATCGAATGTAGGTATAATTGAATACGCGCCGAGCTTCCATTAGGTAATGTACCTATATAAGATTATGATTATGATGATGACTGTAAGTTACATAATGGTAGTATGTATTTTAAACAATATCGACATTTCCAAACGCGTATATTTAAAGACTGAGGAATTCTAATCCGTGCTTTTGGATCCAGGGTATGATGTATAGATCCTTGGTGAAGAATCTTACTTATTGGCAGCATATGCTTGGGTTACTTCTGAAAAAGTCGAGGAGTTAATTTCTCATGAATGCCATCATCAGGTCACCGCTTTGGTGACAACAAGACCAATTTTGGATCATACCCAATACATCGAAAAAAGAATTTTGAATATCGGTCCATAAACGGTCAAGTAATGTTTAAAGATATCCGTGTCGGTGTAAAATACTATGAGAAGTACCTATTATATCAAATCAAATCAAATCAATTTTTTTTTATTCAAAATTGGTATTTTTAAATACTCTTTTTGAACGTCGTTACTACGTGATGCCTACCACCGGTTCGGAACTAACCCAGCGAGAAGAGCCCGCAAGAAACTCGTCTGGGGCCATCTTTTACCAAAAAGATGGAAAATTATTCTTTTAAAATCAAAATTATTACAATGTTTGCTTATGTCTATGTAACAAATAATAACATAAGATAAGGAGCCACCTTATTCCCAAGGTGTGCCGTCTTGAATGAAGTCATTAATTTTATAATACGCTTTGGCACACAAACGTTCTTTAACTACTTTTTTAAACTTATTAATGGGAAGGTTTTGAACCTTTTCTGAGATTATATTGTATAAGCGTATACATTGGCCTTTAAAGGATTTACTAACTTTGCTTAGTCTGAACACTGGCATATCTAACTTGTTCTTATTTCTAGTGTTTACACAATGATTATCACATTTCTTTTTGAAGTTGTTTAGATTCTTTCTTACGTATAACACATTTTCCAAAATGTATTGAGATGCGACGGTCAGAACTTTTATTTCTTTAAACTTTTCCCTTAGAGATTCATAAGTCGACATCTTATAAATAGAACGTATAGCACGTTTCTGCAGCACAAATATTGTATTAATGTCCGCAGCGTTTCCCCACAAGAGGATGCCGTACGACATTATGCTATGAAAATAGCTAAAGTAAACTAATCGCGCGGTCTCTATGTCGGTAATTTCTCTAATTTTTTTAACAGCGTATGCTGCAGAACTCAGCTTATCTGCCAATTTAGCAATATGTGGTCCCCACTGTAACTTACTATCTAATGTTATACCTAGAAAAACAGTGGTGTCTACTAATTTCATTTTCTCATTATTTAATAGTATATTGGTTTGTGCCTGCGTAACATTTGGCAAGCTGAACTTTAAACATTTTGTTTTATTAGAATTCAACAGTAAATTATTAGCATTAAACCAATGTACTATTTTTGAGAGAGCACTATTTACCTCGTCATTGTTAGATTGTCGTCGCTTCACATTAAAAATAAGTGAAGTATCATCAGCAAAAAGTACTATCTCATGCTTATCATTAACTAGATAAGGTAGATCATTTATATAGATGAGAAATAGAAAAGGGCCCAAAATAGACCCCTGTGGTACTCCTAGTTTAATTTTAGTACCATTAGACCTTTTGTAATTAACTTCTACAGTCTGTGTTCTATTTATTAGATAAGAGCTTAGAAGCTTTAGAGCCGTGCCCCTTACACCATAATGGTATAATTTCCTGAACAGCGTATCATGCTCCACACAGTCAAATGCTTTGGATAAATCACAGAATATACCAAGTGCATCCTGTGACCTCTCCCAAGCTCCAAATATACTGCACAGAAGACTAATGCCTGCATCTGTTGTGGACCGACCTTTAGTAAAAACAAACTGATTACTATGTAACAAATTATTCGAGTTGAAGTGAAAAATTAATTGATTTAGAATAATTTTCTCAAAAATTTTACTTAAAGTCGGTTATATGGATATTGGTCTATAGTTAGCTGGGTCTGCTTTATTCCCAGCTTTAAAGAGAGGCATCACCTTGCTGTGCTTCATCAAGTCAGGGAACACGCCACTTTTAATACAATTATTAAAAACTAATGCTAGGTGAGGGGCAATGATGTCAATTACTGGGTTTATAACTTTTGTGGACATACCCCAGAGATCAGTTGTACTTTTAATATTAAGTAATTTAAATGCCTTGATAATGTCTCTAGAGTCTATTTCTTTGAAAATAAAATTTACATCACATTCCCTCACATTATCTCTAAGTAATTTTTCGGCAACTGTAGGTGATGAATTTAAGTTTTTTGTAGTTGAGATCGGAATGTCTGCACAAAACTTCTCAAATACTGTCGCAACTTCAATGTCAGAACTAACTTTTTTATCATTAATATAAAGTTCAAATTTAGAGTTGCGACTGGCGACTCTTCCAGTCTCATCTGCAATTATTTTCCATGTGGTTTTCACTTTGTTTTTAGAGTTCTTAATTTTTTCTTTGATGTGAAGAACCTTCGCTGCTTGACATACCTTCTTGAAAATCTTCGAGTATTTCTTGACATATAGTTTAAAAGCTTCACTCCTGTTCATTGACTTCTCGTTATACAAGTCATACAATCTTTGTCTACTAACAATAATACCTGCAGTTGCCCAGTTACTAAAATTATTTATTTTATTATTAAATCTGACCGATTTAGAAGTAAATACAGAGTCAAATTGGTTTTTTACTACTTTAAATAAATTATTAAAAGTTTCATTTGGATTAATTGACTCATTCAAACATTGAAAACTTGAAAGTAATTTACTTCTAAATTTCTCAATACGTTTTGTGTTTACAGGAATAAACTCAATATTTTCTATCGGATTATTATCACATTTAAGATCAAATAATGCTAGCTGTCCACAGTGATCAGAGTTAAGTACATTAATTATTTCTTTCCTAAAAGTAGTGACATTTGTGAAAATATTATCTATACAACTAGCTGTTGTTTCACATATTCTTGTTGGTTCGTAAAATAAATTAATTAGATTATACGATTTGAACAAAGATGTGAATCTAACAGTGGTGGAGTTAGAGTCTAATAAATTAATATTAAAATCACCACATACAATAATCTTCTTATTAGAGACACATACTTTCGTCAGCACTTGATCCATTATTTGTTCAAAAGAATCGTATAAGCTTGATGGAGGCCTGTATACGCATACAATAATAAGGTGGCTCAACTCAATACAAGCCAACTCAATAATTCGTTCACTAGACAGTTTTACAATATCTAATATCATCATTACCTATGTCATGATTTATGGTGATGATGACGATTACTTTAATTGACATAGTGGCTTATGCTTGCAGTTATTTAAGCAACGCCGAAATCCCCAAACTTCTATAAGTAGTCAGGAGTTCTGTTCAGTACTTTCGGATTCAGGGTATACCTTGGTGCAAAATCGTACTTTTTGGTAGCCATATGCTACCAAAAAGTACGATTGGGTTACTTCAGAAAAAGTCGAAATCACTAAATGTGTTCGTATAAATTTTGAAGAGTTCCCTCGATTCCTCATAGATCCCACCAGGTCACCACTTTTGTGAAAACAGGACCAACTTCATAGTAAGTATACCCTTTAGATCAAAAAAAAATAATTTTGAAAATCGGTCAACAGACGGCGGAGTTATCGTTGAACATACAAAAAAATTTATATTTATATATACAGCCGAACGTATGATCGCCTCCTTTTTTTCGATGTCGGTTAAAAATATGTTCGATTGGGAAACAGAAAAATATGAAATTAAAAAAAAGTAAAAAAAAACTATAACCAGACTACGGAATAAAAAAGGGGTCTATAAAGGCCGAAACAAGAAAACAATTCAGATAGAAATCCAGCAATGCATAGGTGCAAAAATGGTCAAGCTAAGCGTTAGTTTAAGGCCTAGAGAAGTTTCTAGAATTATACCCCAAGATATCTATCTATACAGATATGATATGGCTGCGATTTGACATCGACTGTGCAGAACCTTAAGGCTCCCACAGACGAGAGGCCAATCGTTTCAGTTAGAACTGACGTCATATTCAACGATACTCCATACAATTGGGTAGATTTAAAAATATTTTTCATTCGCACTTCACATGTATGGAGTGCGACACTTAAAAATGAAAAAATATTATTATTTTATGATGACAAAACCGAGATCTAAACACAATCTATAACTATACAAAATTTGATATAAGTATTTATATTCATAATTACAGAAGCTAGAATCGTGGACAGACACCCGGACGGAACCCAACCATCAAATGATATGAATTTGTTAATTATATAGTTTCTATCATAAGAAATACGAATACAACACTATTTTGTTATATAAATATCCGACTTATTTATTATTTCGAAAATAAAACTGTAGTTTTATTACCAGTAGGTATGTCATGAACCGAAAACGCCAGCCGCCATATTTTTCTTGTAAGTGACGTCATAAGAACATAATCAAATCGAATGAACAACAGCGAAAGTTAATTCTAAAGTTCATGAACTACACACGCACATATGACATTTGTTCTGTTCTTATGACGTCACGATAATGGTGGCTGTCGTTCTGGCGCAAACATTTGTCGTTTAAATTTTAATCATTTTTTCTTTGCATAAAGAGATATTATTTCC
This sequence comes from Phengaris arion, assembly GCA_963565745.1. Lineage (NCBI taxonomy): Eukaryota > Metazoa > Arthropoda > Insecta > Lepidoptera > Lycaenidae > Phengaris > Phengaris arion. The sequence continues at coordinate 17,403,236 of OY751437.1, forward strand.
AGGAAATAAAAATACTAGTTGACTATCGAATCGATACGAACATTTCAAAATATATTTGAAAAAAATTTAGAATTGTAATCCTATTGTATTCCTATTGTATTCCTATTCAATTGTCAGAATAAGTTTTGTAATCTTATCTATACATATAATAAATTAGTAACTGGTCGCTGTCTGCACATGGAAGATAAATAAGAAAACTATTACATATGGTTTTTCTTATAAGCTCTTATATGCATTATGAACGATATAGAATCCAAAACAACGATTTTTAGAATTTTTGTCTGTCTGTTTATTTGTTTGTCTGTACGTTTGTACGCGCTAATCTCAGAATCTACAGAACGGTTTTTGATGAAATTAGGCATGGTAGTGATTTAGACCCTGGATTAACACATACGCTACTTTTTATTGCGGAAAAATGTACGGTTCCCGCGATATTTAATTTTGCGCGTACGAAGTCAACGCCATAACCGATTTTAATGCGGTTTTCACTAATGCATTTTAGTTTGCTCCACTAAAAATGTTGTGTGTATTTCATTACAATCGGTTCATAAATATAAAAGTTATGTCAGTCTAAAGAATATAACATATAAAATGCTATAGAATAATCAGTTAAACTGGCTGAAACTTTACGTAGGTATTCATTGATGTATACCAGGAGTAACAAGTGAGTAGTTCTATTAAGGTTGTAACGCTAACTCATGTTAAGCAACGCCGGTCATGGATTCAACTAGGATGGGTGACCACAATCCCAAATATTTTTAATGTCAAAGTCTGTACGCCTAATTACTAACGTTTTGCTATTCAAGAGATTTTCGAAATCATTAAAACACGACTACGAACATATCCTCACTAATTATAAGCACGAAAGTTTTATGTATGGACGTATGAATGTTCGTTACTCTTTCATGTAATAACAGCTGAACGGATTTTAATGAAATTTGATATGGTAGTAGTTTAGTCTTTGGATTAACACATTTATTATCGCAGGAAAAAGTACGGTTCCCCAGGATTTCTTAATCGCTTGATTTCTTTATCGCGTACGACATAGCGGCTAACATCTGAACTATCCTAATATTATAAAGAGCTAAAGCTAATATTATAAAGAGGTAAAATTTGTTTCTTTGAGAGTTTGTGACTTACCGAGATTGTAAAGGGTAATTCTACTTCAACCGGTGTTTTAAATACCATTAGAAAGCCACATTATTTGTGAGTGTCATAAGCCCGAAATTAATAACCAATCTTAATCTCATAATAGCTATCTGAGATCAAGATTTCAATACATTTCAACGATCTTAGGATTAACTTCACGTAAATTAACGTCAATTTTTGTTTGAGAATCTAAGATTTTAGATACGTTATTAATTTCGGGCCTTAGGCTATATGTTAACCCGAAAAATAATTAATAAGTCTTTTCCGTGGGTGGTAGTCGGATTTTCAAAATAAATCGAAAAAAAAACGAACGAATGAATTCGTTTTTAAGAATCGATGAGTGATAAACTCTATAGAGTTCTAGAGAAAAGTTTTAGAGTTTGATAGTGCCTGTAAAAAATATAAATAGCATTTTCCAGCGGATTCGCCTGCGTGAAATTGCCTTTTAAACGATATCTTTATAATTATTTAAGACTTATTTTACTTTATTAGTGGTTGAATATTGGAAAACGCTAAAGTACGTGACTCATTATTTTCCGTACTCAATTCATACGAAATTTCATGCAAATAATATGTCCAAGGAAGAAAAAGTTTCATACAAACTTTTATTCCCTAAACTACCTTCTACACTAAAGGTTAGGTTAGGTTAGGAACTAAAGGCTGGAACTATATGATCTGGAATCCGGAAGGCCGGAGAAAATTTAGAGCGCAAAGTATAGAACTCTGCGTTAATACAATAGAGCTGAAAATCGAACACACTAGTGTCGAGTCAAATGTCAATGTCACATATTAAGACAGTTCGACATTCAGCAATTTAATTGTCAGCTCTTTTGTATTAGCGGAGAGTTCTATTTTCAATGCCCTGAATTTTCCTGGCCTAACGGATTCCGGACAATATCAAAAACCTAACCAAGAGCATGTCACGACATGTCTAAGAAGGGTTCCGTAACTATCAACGCGCAATAGGTTTTCTTTGAATTACTTCAAAAGTTATCCTCTGATTTCGCTAAAAATATTTTGTCTAAAGAGTTTTTAGTACGATCTATCAGCATGGAAACTAGCAAGTTACTATCTCCTATAGTTTAAAAATGCCAGGGGGGGGGGCAACTTATAAACCACTTTGGAGGCCGATTACTCAAAAATGGTTGACTTTGTAAAAAAGTCATGAATGAAACCTTGCCCTCATTTTAGAAGACCTATTCAACGATAGCCCCCAAAAAGGGGTAGAATGAAAAAAAATATTTTTCATCCCCACTTCACATGTATGTAGAGCCCCTAAAATATAAAATTATTATTATTTTATGATTTCAAAACCAAGATCTATACACAATCTATTACTATACCAAATTTATTACTTCTAGCTTCTGTAATTATGAATATATAAATATATTCATAATTACAGAAGCTAGAAGCGCGGACAGACAGACAGACAGTCAGACAGACAAACAGACGGACGGACAGAGCGAAACTATAAGGGTTCCTTACGTATTACGGAACCATAAAAAACTACTATTTAGACGTATACAATATAAATCCTTGTCTAGGAGATTATATCTAGGGGATAGAAGGGAAATTGAATAGGAGATTATATATATTTTACTCTGTGCTATTACTATTTACCATATTGCAGTAGGTATACTTATTTGCTATAGATGTTTTTTGTCACGAACACTCTCCCACGCGAGCAAAGCTGCGGTAAAAAGCTAGTTAAGAATATAATCTTATTACTTTTACGTTTCTATAACTGGCAGTCAATTTGACTTCATAAATAATGTAAAATACACGTAAAATAGAACTGCAAAAATTTTACGATTATGTGTTGGTTTTGTACCATTTATTTGGTGGCTAGGCAGCATTTTTTACCACTCTTGAACTGTACAGACATCTTTAGGCACCGAATAAACAATTGCGCACAAGAAATCTCAAAAACCCGTATGAAACGACAAATGAAACATTTAATTGCAGGTCATAGGGTTGTCTTCTTGTAACTTGCATGGGAAATTTTAAATCGTAAATCGGCACAGGATATCGATACGAAAATTTTAAGAGGGATTTAAAAAGGGATATTATTAATCTTGCGAACAATTTTCATTATTTTTCAGTAGGATTACCTGTTCTCGAGATAGAAGCGATTAAAAAAAATGGCAATGATCTACGTTGAGACACGAGCTATGTGTAAAGCTATAGAATGTTGGAAAATTCAGGATTTTCAAATTTCTTTTTCTCCTATCATGAAGAAAATATGTGGTTGTAGAGTTACTAAGGGGGAGGAAATTTTCATTATTTTTTCAGTAGGATACACCATTTCCGAGATAGAAGCGATTATAGAAAAAAATATGGCAATTCTCTACTTTGAGATACGAGCGATGAATAAAGCTATGGAAATGTTAGAAATTTCAGGATTTTCAAATTTCATTTTCTCCCATCATGAAGAAAATATGTGGTTGCAAGGTTACTAAGAGGGAGGAATTTTCATTGTTTTTTCGGTAAGATGCACCGTTTCCGAGTTAAAGCAATTTTATAAAAAAAATTGTAAATGCACATTCTACATTAAGATACGAGAGATTTATATAGCTATAGATAAGTATGTTGGAAAATTCATTATTTTCAAACTTATTTTTCTCCCATCTTGAAGAGAATATGTGATTGCGGGGTTACTAAGGGAGAGGAAATTTTAATTATGTTTTCAGTAGCAAAATATATCCGCCATTTTGAAATTTTTAAATAAATATTTTTTTTGTAATTAACATCTTCTAAACCTAGATTCAGGACACCTAGATACATTTTATTAAAACTAAATGTTCGCTATCTTTGAAATTCAAAATGGATATCATTTTTATATTCAGCACTCCTAAAAACCTCTAAGACGACACCCGTTGATACGGGTGTCGTCTTAGAGATTTATTATTTTACAGAAAAATAAATATTCGCCATTTTGAAATTTCAAAATGAATGAATTTCTGTAATCAGTGACTCCATAAACCTAAAAAAGGACACTTATATCCATTTTTTAAATGTCTACTATATTGTAAATTCAAAATGGATGACTTACAAAAGGACATCCATATTAATTTTTATAAAATGAAGTTTGTCCGCTATCTTGGAATTTAAAAATGAATATCATTTTCGTATCCAGCACCCCCAAAAACCTGGTAAACGACACCCATATCAATTTAACGAAAAATAAATATCCTGCATTTTTAAATTCAAAATGAATATAGACAATATCTACACCCCCCGAAACCTGAGAAAAATTTAATATGGTAATTTGTACGCTCCTTTACGTTTTTTTATGTGCGCTTGTTTTGCTGCTTATTATGTTTTTTGAATTACCCACATCGGGGCAATTATATGTGCCTATTCTTAAACTAAATGCGTAGGTACTCTCAAATTGTCGCCAAGATGGTTATTTGTTCGCTAAAACTGGTATTAATTAGTCACCAGATTTAAATTTTTTTTGTTCCTTATATTCTTTCACCAAATTTAGTATTCAATATTCGGTTTTTTCACACCCAAAATTTGATTGTTTTGTCGCATGTTTAAATACATGCCATTTAAAAATATCGAATTATATATCGAATACATATAGTACCTGGTTGAACGAGCTTTGCTCGGTGTTTTAGTAGGCTGGTAGTAGTATGGCTTCGCCATAGTCGTGTAAAAATATCGAAAGGCTAAAATAGAAATTTATTTATTTACATTTTATAGCATTTTTTGTCGGGGGTTATTAATTTTATTTAATTTTGTTTTTATTATGCATTTAGTGAGCGACATTTTATGAAAGTTTAAAATAAGCGTTCGAATGTATAATTGTATACGCGCCAAGCTTCTATTAGGTATTGTATATAAGTTGGTCCATCTTCATACGATACGCCAATACCAAATGATGTTGATGATTGCTGTAAGATACATAATGACATATTATGCTTGCAGTTCTTCATGCAATGCCAAGAGTTCCAAACGTGTAACTTTAAAGACTGAGGAGTTCCGTTCAGTGCTTTTGTATTCACCCTTGGCACAAAATTTTACCTTTTGGTAGCACATGCTTGAGTTACTTCAAAAAAGTGAAGTCCCTATAGACTTGGTTTTCTTTAAATCTACTAGAACTCCGAGCAATGTTCGGTTACCCAGGTTTAGTACCTATCTTAATGCATGGCAATAAGGTTTAGTATATTGGCCTGTATTTGTCACACAAAACATTTCATAATCTTTGTTGTCCATACTCGGAAACCTTTGACAACTTTTCCTAAAAGCATCCTAAAGCATTTTAAAATTTAAAATTACGCACCCATGTTATGACGAATTAAAAGTGATGGAATAAAGCGAATCATGCGGAAAAGAGATAGTGAGGACGCTGCGTGGCTTGCTTGCGCGCACGCCGTTCATTGATGCGCAGGCGCTGCGGGAAGCGCGGTGCGGCGGAGGCGAAGAATGCGGCCGCGGCGTGCAATGACCGCGCCAGGGTCGCTTCCTTTACGAGAAACACGGCCCGTCGTACTACAGCCGTTCCCTCCCTCCGCCGCGCCTCACCTCGCCGATCCGTACTACTATATGGCCCGCACGACGCGACGTGCGCTTTTCGACTCGTAGTCCGTTACAAAAATTAAGTGCACCGCATTCCGCGACTGTTTCGACGTCTTGCTCGCGCACTTGGCGTGGTAATCTCCCGTCTCGCTCTCGAGCTAGTCGTATTGAAGCTCGGTGTCATAACAAAACAAAACTTGACTGGGCGCGAAACTTGCGCTTGAGTGAGTCTTGTTTGCTTAGATAACGTTACACATAATAAGAGTTTCCTGACTGATTGTTTTGACTGCATTAAAATTATAATAATTGATTATTATTACTGAGTAGGTACTTGAATAATTTTATTGTATGTTATAAACCGACTTCCAAAAAAGGAGTCGTTTATACGATCGGCTGTATATATTTAACCCCCGACGCAAATAGAGGGCTGTCTGTCTGTTTGTGTGTCTGTCCGTGGTATCGTAGCTCAAACGAAAGGTCCGATTTAGATGAGTTTTTTTTATGAAAGCTGACATGATCGAGAGTGTTCTTAGCTATAATTCATCATCATCAGCTCGCTCACTGCCTGCCAATACGGGGGGTTATGTAGTTGATGAAAGGTCTTTCCACTGCTCTGATCAGGAACCGATCTATTATCGGTTTCTAGCCAAGATGCCTTTTTTAATACCCATGATGAAGTTCGCAAATCAAAAATGTATGGGATTGACATAAGCGTGCGTTATATGACATGTTCAATCGTATCGGTTTATAATTCCCCTTTTAAATTTTGCTACAATTTTAATTACTTCTCTACTCAATCTTCACAATTTTGAAGTCAGTAAGTACAGCCCGAACCACATCCTGATAAAACAATATTTCAAATAGAACTTACGCTTAAGTTAGCTGGTACCGACTTCAAAATTCTGAAGATTGAGTAGAGAAATAGTTAAAATTTTAGCCAAATTTAAGAGGGGAATAATTTAGAAAATAAGTTTTATTTCATACTTATTGTGTATGTAATCGAATACGCGCCATGCTTCCATTAGGTATTGTTAATGAGATGATGATGATGATTACTGTGAGTTACATAGTGGCACGTTTGCAGTTCTTTAAACAATGCTAAAATTTATATATAATACAATATATATATATATATATATATATATATATATATATATATTGTGTTTTCTACGATAGTTCCGCCGCGATTAAAATTTAATGAATATATATATATATATATATATATATATATATATATATATATATATATATATATATATATATATACATATATATCCGAATGCATAACCACCTCCTTTTTTTGAAAGTCGGTTTGGAAGTGGCATTTTGAACGAATATGCTAATAAATCACTCAAACAGCGAATTGCTCAAACGCTTTTCTCCATACAATGCCAAGACAAGCGGCCATAAGTGATACTTATAAGTTCGTCATCTTGTTCAATACTGACCTTACGATCAAGACACCTAGAAAGGTGGATTTATCTCTATTAACGCACAAAATGTTATTTGTAAATAAGAATGATTGGAAATTCTAGTCATCTTCTGCGCTTATTGCGAATATTGCATATAAAGGCAAGGCAATAGAATTCAATCTAAAGTATACATAATATCATAAGTATTGTCAATACCTAGTATTTATTCCATAGTTAAGTATTCAACGCCTGGTTTTTTTCTTAAAATTTCTTGTATTCTAGTTTACATACCACGCTACATACCAGCTGAACAAAATTAGCTCAGCTCATAAATATATTAAAACTCATAAATCATCTCCTCATAATATTATAACTTCTCAGACTCTACTCTAAACAATAATTTTTATATAGTCAACTCAAAATCCTTTAATCTATCACAATTTAAAAACAATAAAAAATAAATATAAAAAAGGTTTAATGTATACGCGTTTCCTACATTCTCCCTACCAAAGGACCTAGTTTAAGAACTAGTCCTTTAATTTAAGTCCAAAGAATACTCAACTCTTTCAAATAACAATATACACACATTAAATTAACTCAATTCCTTTAAATAAAAACATTAACAAACCAAAAGATATTCAACTCAATTAAATTAACTAACAAAAAAGAAACTTCATCAATTCTGTTACGCTTTAGGTAGGAAAACTACAAATTCCGTTTTTTGTTTTTAATGTCACTACCCTTGTAATAATATATTATCTTACCCTATATGTTTATTTATAACTTTACCTAACAAACATTTACCTGGCGGTAGATTTTGTCTTTTATTATTACAACATCGTCAATTTCAGGTTCAAAATTAATTTTTGGTCCACTTATATCTTTGACTCATAGTTAATAAATATTCATCAGACCATTTTATCCAAAAAACATTAATAAATTTTTGACAATGTCATAATTTCAAACCTTCTACAATAATTTATCTTGTGTAATTCTGAAAAAATGATGCATCCTTACCTTTAAAATGTGTTTTGTAATTATTATTATTCCTCTGTTTTACCTCCCAATTGCTCTGACAAGATCTCTTATTAAAGTTTTGGTTTACTCTATTTGAAACGTTTGAATAACTCCGGATTCCTTCTAAATTTTCTAGCGTTCGGAACCTTTTTTCCAAAAATTCACTCAATTTTTTCCAGGTAGGAATATCATCCGTTCCACTGGTTTCCATTTCCCATATTTTTCTTGATTCTCTGTCAAGTTTAGTGGTGACTATGTAATTAATGAAGACATAATCTGCGGTAGTACTTTTTAAATTTTGAAGTGATTTTAAACTCGCGGTTGTCGTGTCTAACAATTTTTTAAGACCAACTGATGATTCTGTATCTCTCCTCTGTTAATCTTACTCTGTACTCCTCTGTTCAAATACTCCTTTCACTAGCTCAATGCTGTTTTGTTTTTTATTTGTAAAATGTTTCGTAAGTATCCTCCACCCTTTCTCGTAATTCTCATCTGTAGTTAATACATTTTTCAAAGAGATGGTAATTGAATGAAAAGGTTTAATTTCTTAGAAAAAAGATTACAATTTCATCCCTACTTCACTTGTATGGAGAGCCACCCCTAAAATATATAATTATTATTATTTTATGATGCCAAAACCGAGATCTATACACAATCTATAACTATACTAAATTTCATTCATTTATATTCATAATTACAAAAGCTAGAAGCGCGGACAGACAGAAAGACAGACAGACGTATGGACAGACAGACAAACGGACGAACTGGCAGAGCGAAACAATAAGGGTTCCTTGTGTATTATGGAACCCTAAAAATTGTTGTCTGTTAAGTCGGCTTACGGACGAAAATTTACGTGATAACGTCATCACAAGCCGAACGCTTAGGCCGATCCAGCCTCTCTATCGCTTGTTCCGCGGTCTCGATTGCACGCTCGTCTTAGGTGGAACGTGACAATCAGGCGGAACGTGACATTTATTCGAGCGTGCAGCCGGCGTTCATCGATTTATAAGTCATTGTTACGTCAAAAAGGTAATTTTTTAGCCTTTGCTGTGATTATTGTATTATAATATATTGTAAATATTAAAATAAGTTTATTTTGATAGTTATTTATATGTTTTAGGCCTTATTAAACTACCATAGTTTAATAAGGCCTAAAGACAGTGTTTTTTAAAATGTTTTATTTTAAATATGTTTATTGCAAAAGTTGCCGTTTTTAGGGTTTTGTAATATATAAGGAACACTTATAGTTTCGCTCTGTCCGTCCGTCTGTCTGTCTGTCCGCGCCTCTAGCTTCTGTAATTATCAATATAAATGGATGAAATTTGGTACAGTTAAAGACTGTGTATAGATCTCGGTTTTTGCATCATAAAATAATAATAATTTCACATTTTAGGGGTGGCTAAAATATGGGGATGAAAAATGTTTTTTACTTCTACCCCATCGTGTGGAGTATCGCTGAATAGGTCTTATAAATTAAGGCAAGATTTCATATATTACTTTTTTACAAAGTCAACCATTTTCGAGTAATCGGCCTCCAAAGTGGTTTATAAGTTGACATTTCTAAACTATAGGAGAAGAAACTTGTAAATTTCCATTCTGATAGATCATGCCAAAAATTATTTTGATCAAAATCGGACATAACTTTTGAAGTAGGTAATTCAAAGAAAACAATTGCGCGTTAATAGTTACGAAACCCTCCTTTGTCATGTCTTGACATACTCTTGGTTAGCTTATTTATTATTAAAACTAGCTGTCCCGACACACATTGTTCTGTCTTATACCTATTTTTTAATTATTTCTCACCTTTTAAACCTTCCCTGAACTTCCACAGTTATTTCAAGACAAAATTAGCCAAATTGGACCAGCCGTTCTCGAGTTTTAGCGAGACACAGGTTTTGCAATTCATTTTTATATAATTATAAGATTGTTAGTAATTTATATAAATATTTAATTTAAATTTTTTATTTATTTTACGAATTAACATTTAAATTTGTTAATTCGTTTAAATAGTTTTTGATTTATTTTAATTCCCGCTTAGCAAGGCCTTATTAGCCGCACCTACCTTAGTGTTAGTCACCGAACATAACCTAAATTATTGTAATATATTTTCTGTTAGTTAGTGTTAGTTATGTTCTAATATAATATTAGAACACAGGAAATGTGATTGTGTGTGATTTAACCTATGCTATTTTGATTCAAATTCAAATTCTTTATTCACACACACATAAAAATATATACAAAGACATTATTAATACATAATTAAATAATATATATTACGTCGATCTAATCCCGAGCTAAGTAGAACTTATGTTACGGGTATATATTTTATACAATACACGTTTTAAAAAGGGCTTATGTATTTATATAAATAAGAGAAGCTACTTATATGGTAACTTAGAATGACCAAATTAGTTACTATCCAAAAAATATGAAGTAAAACACTAAAACATTGTTAAATAATTTTATTGTATAAAAGTTTTCCTTATTATAATAGTAAATACTAATAGCTTCAAGTTACAACCCGATTTATTAACTAAAATTTCCTTTTATCATTATCTTAAACCAAATGTAGGTAATAGGTAAATAAAGATAAAAATAAAGAAATACTAATCATTATATAATCATATTCTTTAATAACAAAAAAAAACAAACAAATTCTTTAATAGCAAATTAAACCACAAATAAAATAAATACTAATTATAATATTCTTTTATAGTTGATAAGTATTTATATATATATATATATATATATATATATATATATATATATATATATATATATATATATATATATATACTCTTGTCTTTACCTATGAAATTACCGTTCTGCAGTACTGGCCATTTCAAATCAAAATAATTTTTGTTTGGCTAAAAATTCTAATTTCAAATTAATTTTATTTTTTATTTTAAAAACATGGAATTCTTTTTCCAAAAGTAGTCATTTGTTTCTTGATTAGTGTTACATTTTCATCGCATTTCAATCTTTTTCGTCATCATGGATACGTTAAAAATTCGAGTAATTATGGAATATGAGTACCGTCGTGGCAGCAAGGCGGCACAAGCGGCACGCAACATCAACGACGTTTACGGAGCTAACACTACAAACCAACGCACCACCTGTTATTGGTTTGCTCGCTTCCGTTCTGGAAATTTCGACGTGAAAAATGAACCTCGCGGTCGTTCGAAGACTTTGGTCGACAATGACGAATTAAAGGCGATTGTGGAAGCTGATGATACACAATCTACGGCTGAATTAGCAGCAGCTTTCGACGTTAGCGTCAAAATAATATTGCGTCAAATAGGCAAGATAAAAAAGCTAGACAAATGGGTGCCCCACGAACTCAATGATCGCCAGCGCGAAGTACGCGTCGAGAGAGAGAGAGCCTTGCACTGCTCAACAGACACACAAATAAAGGAATTTTGAACCGCATTGTTACCTGCGATGAAAAAAATTCTGTTTGATAACCGCAAGCGCGCAGCAAGTTGGTTGGATCCTGGTTCAGCACCAAAACAATGCCCTAAACGAAAACTTACCCCTAAAAAAGTGATGGTCACTGTTTGGTGGTCTAGCGCCGGTGTGATTCATCACAACTTCTTAGCAAACGGGGTGAGCATTACCGCAGAAGTGTACTGTGAAGAACTGAACACAATGATGGAGAAGCTGGCACATCTCCAACCAGCATTGGTCAACCGCTCGTCTCCGCTGCTCCTGCACGACAACGCCCGACCTCATACTGCACAGCAGACGGTCTCCAAGATGCAAGAACTGGGGTTAAAGGTCTCCGTCATCCGCCCTACTCACCAGACCTTGCGCCTACAGACTACTACTTTTTCCAGAATTTGGATAACTTCTTGGTGGGAAAAAAATTCAATACCCGAGAGGCAGTACAAAATGCCTTTGAAGAATTTGTTGCCTCCCGTTCAGCTGATTTCTTTAATAAGGGCATCAATAAACTGCCAAAGATGCATTGATTGCATGGGTGATTACTTCGATTAATACAAATAAAAAATACATGAAAAAATCGTTTAAATTTTTTCATACAAAACGGCAATTTCATAGGTAATATTTTAATACTGTACGAATTATAGCCTAATAAAAACATTTTGTAATTCCAGAATAGATTTGAAAATATCCAAACAAAGTAATAATTAAATTAATAATAATAATAATAAAACAATAATTATAATAAAACCATCAAATAAGATATTTACTTAGTAATTTAGCTACAACTTATAAAATAGGTTTAGACAATGGTACTTATCTTAACTTGTGTAATTCCTCTCACGGCCAGTCCATGACTAACTTTAAAAATGGCGGCGCAACATTTTACAAGTATTACTTGGCGCTATTTTTACACCGGAAGTTGCAGATATTATAGAGACCAAAGTTGATAATGAAGAATTGAAGACTTTTGTGGAAGCGTATTCATCGCAAACCACGTCCGAGTTAGCGGCAGGCTGCGGTGTTAGTAATAAAACTGTTTTAATCCACTTGAAGCAAATTGGGAAGGTCATGAATAGAGTGCAGCAAACCGACAAACGTGCGTTGACTGCTGCGTTACATTACTCAACCGGCACAATAATGTAGAGATTTTAAATCGAATCATTACCTGTGATGAAAAGTGGATCCTGTACGATAATCGGAAACGCTCATCGCAGTGGCTGAACTCTGGCGAACCAGCCAAACCCTGCCCCAAGCGAAAATTGACCCAAAAAAAGTTACTTGTCCTAAAAGGAACTAGTCCACCAAACGCTCACGTTTGGTGGACTAGTTCCGGTGTCGTTCACAGCTTTCTTAAGTCTGGCCGGACGATTATGGCAGATGTCTATTGCCAGCAATTGTAAATCATGTTGGAAAAGGTAGCTGCTAAACAACCGAGGTCGGTCATTCGCTCTAGGTCACTGCTGCTTCAGGACAACGCTAGACCACACACTGTACAACAAACGGCTACCAAATTAGAGGATCTTCAATTGGAATGTCTAAGACATTCACCGTACTCCGCGGACCTTGCTACAACAGTTTACCATTTTTTTCGAAATTTGGATAACTTCTTGCAAGGGAAAAATATTCAACTCCGATGGGGCAGTCCAAAGCGTCTTCAAATATTTTATTAATTCCTGTCCGAATGGTTTATTTAGTAAAGGAATCAATGAACTACCAATGACCAAAAGATGGAAAATGTGCATAAATAGCAATGGTATATACTTTCATTAAATAAATATATTATGTTTAAAAAATCGACTTTATGTTCCTCCTTTACAAAACGCCAATTTCATATGTAATGAGTAATGACCTAATATATTTCAGATCAAAGTGGCCAGTACGACAAAATGCCAATTTCATATGTAAGGACCTAATATAACGAAAAATATTGCGTGAAATTGTAAGCAGAATGTTTATTTCACAATCTTTCGATATTTTATAATCTCACTAGTTATATTACAATCTAACGGTATATACAATTTACGGCGACATAATTATACAAGATTGTCTTGTTTAAAATATAAGATAGGTACTAACTACAACGTCTATTTGAAAGCAGCTTAATAATTTTGTCACAAGTATGAATACCATCGGATAGAAGCTCGAGAGCGTCTATACAGGTTGTTAGCGGTCAACGCACGGCGAACTGCCCGACTTACAGGTTGGATGGGGCAATGGAATCCATAGGACAAAAAATCCGCTGAGCGCATCCCTACTACTAAGCATCGGAATTACCAAACAACTTTGTAAAACAACTGTAACTACTAACAAACAACTAATTGCAATATAATAATATGGTTACTAGGATGTTTTAGGCTTAGTGCTTAGCACCAAACTGCGCGAAGCAAAGGAGTGGTGATGTGTTTAGCGGCCTATGTATGTATGTTTCAGCGTATGTATGTATGTATCTGGTGCCCGCAACTTCCTTTACGTGGAAATAGTAAGTGGAAACGGAACCATTTTTTCCCGACTGGGGCGAAGCCCAAAAGAAGGATAATGATTTTTTTATGTATGTGTATGTCTGTATGACTGTTCCCTCATAGCGTCTAAACTACTGGTCCGATTCTAATAAATGAGAAGTCAATATATTCGTAATGATGCCGCGGGTAACATAATATGCTATACATATTTTATTTCAAAATTTTCTATTACGAAAAATTGATCCTCAGATTTTAAGATCTAAAAAAATTTCAAATATTTATTCGAGCGTATTTATGTACGTATCTATGTGTGTATGTATTTCTTTGACACGCTCTGCAGACTAAATCGTTTGACGGATTTCAACATAATACAAGTACCTCATACTATCGTCAAATCTAATGATAGTACCTCCTATCATTAGATTCGACTCAGTTGTGAGAGTGACATAAGGTATACAGTTATTACCCGACTGCGAAAGGTGTTTGATATCAAAATAAAGTTCTTGAAGAGAACCGACTTCCAAAGTAAAAATACACAAAAAAGTATGAAATAAATCTTATTTAGGTAGGTATTAAATAGATCCCATTTTTAATTCGGCTAAAATTTTTACTATTTCTCTGAAAATATCCTGATTACTTTATGGAGCTCACGTTTAAGTTGGCTGGTACCGACTTCAAAATTGTGAAGGTTGTGTAATAGAAATAAAAAAGAAGAAATAGGAAGAAATAGTTAAATTTTAGCAGAATTAAAAGGGAAATTATTTAGAAAATAAGATTTATTACATACTTTTTTGTGGATTTTTAATTTGGAAGTCGGTTTAATTTTTTGTTTAAAAATAATATTTTTTCCCTAGTTTTTGCACGTACGAAGTGGAATACGGATTTATAATAAAAATAATAAGCATACGGCTTACGCTTAAGCATAATACCGATTTGAATGCGGTTTTCACTAATGCCTTTTGGTTACTCCCATAGAGCTAAAACAGAGAGGTGAGGGCATAAGCGACTGAGCACTATGATTTTTAGTCGGCCCGCTACGTTATCACAATGGGCGTGGCCTTAATCAGTGTACTGTCTATGTTCTTACTGTGTACATCTCGGTAATAACGATAACTTTTCGAGTTACTAAGAATAAAAGGATGAAGTGTTGTGTCTTATCTTGGGCATTACATTTCATGTGTAAGTAATTACAAACTAAATTTATTATAATTGTTCTAGAAAAGTCTCTCATAGCGTCGGTTATATTATTTTACTAGCCAATAGATGGCATTTTGAAACTTTGAACACGGGGATTAAAAATATATTCTAGATAGCTAGATTTCAATATAAATATATTATTTTAATCATCATACGTACTAAAGTTTTTTTACAGTATTTCCTAAAGTCTTGTTAGTCGTAAAGTAATATATAGTTTTTCATCATTATTTGAACGCCATCTATCGTCGGGTATAAAAAGCTACAAAAGCATATTTATATATAACATAATATATAGAGCTATAAAAGCGTATTACGATCAATTTGCCTACTTTTTTACGGAAATCCATATTGTTTCGTAAATGGAAAGTAATTCATTTAACTACTATTTCTTTGATTTCTCAACAAAAACATCGTTACATACATAAATATATGTACTTAATTTTAACTAGGTTTAATTTAGTTTAATTACATTCCCAATTGTATATGAACACTACATCCTAGTGACTATTATAAATGTGAAAGTTTGTGAGGATGGATGGATATATAAATGGATGGATAGATTGATGGACCGACGGACGGACGAACGACGGAACGTCGGACGGAAGGACCAAGGAAAGGTCGAACAAACGGACCGACGGAAGGTTGGACGGATGGCCGTACGGACGGACTGATGGAAGGTCAAACCGATGGCCGGACGGCCGGATAAACGGTCAGACGGACTGACGGACGGACGGACAGATAGACAGATATTTAATTAATATATTATAGAGTAAAATCCCGTTATGCGCTGGCACTCTGAACTGACACTGACTACTTTTTAACCGACTTCAAAAAAAGGAGACGGTTATACGCTCGGCTGTATATCTGTATGATTTTTCTTTTATTTGGTATTCCTGTAAAATGTTATGTAAATCAGTAATTGTGGTTTTCGTCAGGTGTTTTGGAATACCTTTTTAGCATTATTGCACTATTTAATAGTGTAGCTAGTAATGTAATGATGACGATTACTGTAACTGGCATAGTAGCAAATGCTTGTTGTTCTTTAAACAACGCTGAAATCCCCAAAACTGTATCTTTAAATACTCAGGAGTTCTGTTCAGTAGGTACGTAGTAGATCCAAGGTGTACCTTGGTACAAAACCTTAATTTTTGCTAGCATATGGCTAGGTAACTTCAAAAAAATTCGAAATCAATATAGGTGTCTATATAAATTTCGAGGAGGAGTTCCCTCAATTCATGGAATCCATCACCAAGTCTACCATTTAGTCACAATGGGACCAACTCAGAAGTAAACCTATTAGAGCAAAAATATAATTATGAAAATCGGACTACACTGTAAAAAGTTATGCGTGGTCATACATAAAAAAGCGTCAAATACCTACTTAATAGTTTATGAGCGGCAATTGCGTAAATCCACCACTGTTTTTGTGTTCTCTTATCGAAATATTTTTAAGATTATATTGTATTAATAATAAATAAAGTGTTAGAATAAAAAAATGTGGTAAATGGCGAAGAAAATCAATACTGTTTCAAAAACAAATTCTATTTGTCATTTACCACAAGCCATTTAAATTAACACTTTCATAATAGTAATATTTCATTAAATAAAACATAACGAGATGGCTTACAAAATAAATAAAAAATACTCCTAGGTTAAAAATTCTTAATACCTACGCCCCTGTCGACCAATATGTAATCTGGCGATTAGTGCCATCTAGTGTGGGATAGCAAAACTGCGTAGCAAGGTCGATAACAACCGAAGTTGGCGTAGTCTGACACCCCTCTCACCCCGCAAATTATGACACTTAATTTCGTACTAAAAGTTCATTACTTCTCCTCTCTGTTTTAGCTCTATGACTACTCCACTCCACTTAAAATGTAATTAACCCACTTTCAAAATGGAGTCGGTTATACATTTGGCTGTTTATATTTTTTTGTATGTTAAACAATTACTCCTCCGCCTGTAGACCGATTTTCAAAATTCTTTTTTTGTTATAAAGGGTATAACCCTAATTGGTCTTTTTGACACAAAATTGGTGACCTGATAATGGGATCCCTTTCTTTACTCTCTACTCAATCTTCATATTTTTGAAGTCAGTACCATGGTGTCTACAAAAATGTCTGCGATGGCATATGTCTATCTTTTATGGATAGGTTACTATACCCATTCTAAGTTTAAAAAAATGATCACATAATGTGGTATTTTCAGAAGCTATTTAGACGGATACAATATTACCTAATCCTTATCAAGGAAATATATTAAAATTAAAAAGTACGTGTGAAAATTTATTATAAGTATATATTTTTACTCAGTGCTATTACTATTTTACAGTAGGTATATTTGCTAAAGAAGCTTTTTTGACACGAACACTCCCACGCGGGCGTAGCTGCGGGCAAAAGCTAGTATGATCATAAAAATACAATTACTATTAAAATTTATGCGCACGCATACTTAATCATTCAAGATACTACGTATAAGTTTGTGTGCACGGTAGGCGGTGCTTACTGAAATTAGCCGTTGTAGACGCAAAGGAATCTCGCCTTAAGCCGGATCTGATCGCGACTGTACAATGTACAATGTAAACAAACAATGTCGACATTTCTAAACGCGTATGTTTAAAGACTGAGGAGTTCTGATCAGTGCTTTTGGATCCAGAGTGTTTGTACCCTTAACCTTTGTACAAAAGCTTACTTTTTGGTAGCATATGCATGAAATACTTCAGAAAAAGTCGAAATCACTATGTGTCTATATAAATTTTGAAGAGTTCCCTCGACTTATCATGGATCGCCACATCAGGTCTCCACTTTGGTGACTAAGCGACAAATTACGAATTATAGCCTTTACAACAACAAAACAATTTTGCAAATAGGTTCACATACGGCAAAGTAATAAATTATGTTCATAGATATGTTGTGTACTGTAGCTGGATTTGTCAGGATGTTCTTGAAATACAGTTTGGTTTATTTGCTTGTTGATACAATTTACAAATTTGACAATTTAACAATTTATATTTTATTGTAAGTACCGATCATACTTTTAAATGCATTAAGTGAAAATAAAAGCTGTTAATTTGAAATTACAAACAGACATTTCAATTTTGTTTATCTGTATAGATATAATATATTATATTATACAAAACAAATAGTTGAACTAAGTATATATAGTTCGCGCGGAACTAGTTGGCCGCGCCTTAGGTAGGGACAGGGGTGAGGGGGCGGGTTGCTTGCTGCTCGCATTGTTGCCGCCGCGAAGTCCCGCTCCGTACTGAGTAATAACATCAAGCGCTCCTAAGGCCCGGCTAGCTAGTCACAATATGTAACAGTCATAACAGTCACAATGTGTAATTGCAAAATTCTACATTATTGTCAAAATGATAAGGTCGTTTTTTGTATCATTATTAATAGTCGTTATTACAATGTGATTTCGAGTGGCAAATAGTGTCGTGCCTATAACCCGTCTAGCCTCCATACAATTCGCAACGCGCCATAATGAACTTCGTTCCAAAAATGACAGCTGTCTACAACGGATTTCCGGGTTTTATATATTTTTTATTTTTATTATAAATCATTAGGTGCAAAGATTATCAACATAAGGCCCTTGGACGTTTGGCGTCTAATATTATTAGTACTCGTCCTAGTCTTCGAAGAGAGGGCAGATGCGAGGGAATGCGCGCCTAATATTGCCTGACGAGGTCTTGATGTCTGCAACGCGGGAAACGCCATCCTTTCCTGGCAAAGTGGTAATGGCACGACCCAACCTCCATATCAGTGGTGGTGTTTTGTCTTCCTTGATGACAACTAGCGTCCCAGGCTGAAGGTCTTATCCACGATGCGACCATATTGCTCGTCCCTACATCTCGGAGATGTATTCCTTTGACCATCTCTCCCAAAAATGTTGTCGGAGCTGCTCTCTCATTTGATATTTGGTGAGACGGTGCGCAGGAACCTTCCACACGTCTTCGCTAGCAGGCGCTGTAAGCAGGCGGCCGACCAGAAAATGGGAAGGGGACAAAGGAAGGAAGTCATTAGGATCTGCAGACAGAGGGCTGATTAGACGGGAATTAAGGATGGCTTCAATTTGTGTTAGTACCATTGAAAATTCCTCAAAGGTAAGGTGTGCGTTACCAACTACTTGCGATAAATGATGTGTACATGATTTTATTTCAGCCTCCCATAAACCACCAAAATGAGGCGTGTCAGGCGGGATAAATGAAAACTTTATGCTATGTTTAGTTGCGAACTCTAATACATTCTTAGAACATTTGAAAAGAAATTTAGAAAAGTCATTTGCGAGGCTAACAAAATTTCGACCGTTATCGGAAAAAATTTCTTTAGGATTACCACGCCGTGAAATAAATCTCTTTAACGCAAGCAGATAAGCGTCAGCAGAGAGGTCGCTGACGAGTTAAAAATGCACAGCGCGTGTCACCAGGCAGACAAAAAGGCAGATGTACCCTTTACTCAGTTTTGAACCCCTCCCTATTCGGTTAAGTATGAGCACTGGTCCGGCATAATCGACGCCGCTACGTATAAATGGAAAACTTGGAGTGATTCTCTGTACAGTACAAGTGTACTCTGTACAAGTGTAGCGCTTCCCTTAAGCGACGATTTTAGATAATGAAATTTTCCGATGCTGCTTAAGTGATTAGAATTGTGGACTAGGGATATGAAGGTGTCCCTAAATGCGAGCCAGTGCTCATATGCTCCATCGAATTCCGGTAGTGAGATCGTTAGCAATTTAGTGCTATTACCTTTGCCAGTGCATTTTTCAGAACCCGTTGTGGCCTCGTTACGACTAAGTAAATGTTCTGCTCGAGAAACTATATTGTAATACGTATTTTCGAAAAGTTCCCTCTGCGACAGTTGCTGGTCTAAGTCAGAGACAGATTCCTCTATCTGTGACTGTATATTATTGAATTCGTTGAAAAGCAACAAAGCCCCTTGTGTTCTTAGTTTTAAATCAATTTTCTTTATATCGTCCAAGTCAATAACATTAATAAGTGCCAAAAATTTTGCGAACTTAATTAGTCTACCCTTGATGATACCGCGCTTTTTTTATTAAATCTTTAATATTTTGTGGCGTGTGTTCGGCCACGTTGATCCTATATGGGGATTTATCACGCGGTTTAGGGTCTTCAGAGATACTCATACTGGTGTTAATGAAAGGATGGAGTACTCACGCTATAAGTGATAACCTTTAAGTTGCGTGAACAAGGGTAACTTTGTTTAGGAGACTGAACGATGCGGTCCCTGCGAGTAGCCAGTAGCGAACCACCACCCTGAAAAAACACGGGAAGATACGGTTTCAGAAAACGGGAAGGAAAATGCTTTGGAATATGCAAGATGGCAGGCCGTACCTGTACGAGTGCCCATGCGCTGGTTGGTTTGATCCGGCTCGAAGGACCAATTTGTGTTGTGTACTGTTTGTACTGTTGTTTAGCTGGATTTGTCAATGAAAGTTGTTCTTGAAATACGGTTTGGTTTATTTGCTTGTTGATACAATTTACAAACTTGATAACTTGCGAAGATGTTAGATGCGAGAGAAGCGAAGAAAAATTGTAGAGTCAAAAAAAAATGACAGCTGTCTACAACGGATTTCCGGGTTATATATATTTTTTATTTTTATTATAAATCATTAGATGCAAAGATTATCAACAGATATCCGTGTCAGTGTAAAATACTGTGAGAAATACCTATAATATCATCATAATGTGATAATGATGATTATTACTGTTATTGACGTAGTGACATGTGCTTGCAGTTTTTTTAAAAACTCCGAAACCCACAAACATGTACCTATAAGGACTCAGAAGTTCTATTCAGTACTATTGAATCCAGGGTATAAGGCTTGCATGGGGCTTGGTGCAAAATCTTACTTTATGGTAGCATAATATGCTTGGGTTACTTCAGTAAAAGTCGAAATAAACAACTCAAACCATGTGTCTATATAAACTTCGAGGAGTTCCCTCGATTCCTCATGAATATATATATATATATATATATATATATATATATATATATATACAGCCGAACGTATAACCGTCTCCTTTTTTTGGAAGTCGTTTAAAAATTCATAATATACCCACTGGGGCACGATTCTATAGTATCGTGCAGCATAAAAGCTGGTCATTAATAGAATAGTATGTAATTTATCACTTTATCAATTGGCTTATTAACATTGCCATGTTGTGGTACCTTTATGACATCATCAATTTAATGATTGGCTATGCCACTTCCAAGTCATATTTATGACGTAATTTAATGATTATTATCATCATTTAGTATACAATTAGGTCATCACATATGAAATTGGCATTTTGTAAAGGAGGAACATAGTCTTTTTTTTTATACATATTAAATTTATTTAATCAAAGGATATACCATTGCTATCTAGGCACTTTTGACATCTCATAGATAGTTCACTGATTCCTTTACTAAAAAAATCATTCGGACAGGAATCAATAAAATATTTTAAGGCACTTTGGAGTTGAATTTTTTCCCTTGCAAGAAGTTATCCACATTTCGAAAAAAATCGTAATCTGTTGGAGCAAGGACATTCCAATTGAAGCTCCTCTAATTTGGTAGCCGTCTGTTGTGCAGTGTGTGGTCTAGCGTTGTCCTGAAGCAGCAGTGGCCTAGAGCAAATGACTAACCTCGGTTGTTTAGCAACTAGCTTTTCCATTATGATTTGCAGTTGCTGGCAATAGACATCTGCTGTAATCGTCTGGCAAGACTTAAAAAAGCTGTAGTGAACGACACCGGCACTAGTCCACCAAACGCTCACAAGTAACTTTTTTCAGTCAATTTTCGCTTGGGGCAGGATTTGGCCGGTTCGTCAGGGTTCAGCCATTGCTATGAGCGATTCCGATTATCGTACAGGAACCACTTTTCATCACAGGTAGAGATGGGCAATCCACCTGGGTGGGTTTAAAGTCTGGTGGGTAAAAACCGGGTGTTTTGGGTTTATTGGGTTTAAACCCCATAAAGACCCAAATTTTTGGGTGTTTATGATTTTGTACTTCATCATCGTCATCTCAGCCGCAAGACGTCCACTATACTGGACATAGACAATATTATTATGCAGCCTACAGAATAAAAAACTTTTAATTTGATTTTGAGTTTATTAAGAAAGAGATGAAAGTAAAATGTAAAACTACAGTCAATCACTGTCAGATTCAGAGTTATTACAAGCGATGAATTGTATAGGTTCGATAGGCTCTATTTCGTCTAAACTGTTATGTTCATTTACTTGCTCAATGAAAGCTTCTAAGGTATTTTCTTCATTAAACTGAATGTCCTCGCATTCAGCTTTATGTTTAAGATTCCAGTTATAACAAATGAATGAAATTTTTTCAGTTCTTTCAGTTGTAAGTCGATTTCTTTTGTTATTATGTATGTAGCCTTGGATACTAAAGGAACGCTCAGTGGCTGCCGAAGTACAGGGAGCTGATAGAATACGAATCGCTACTTTGCTTAACTCAGTGGAACCACAAATACCTTTCCACCATATTAGGGGCTCAATGCTATCTAATGAGCTCCATACAAATCCTCTGGCCCAAAAGTTTTCTTTAGCTTTATAACACGCCAAATCTGCCATTACATTTGACAAACTTAAGTGTTGGCTTAAATTGTAGATAAACTCCATACCCTTAAGTTCTTCCTCTTGAGTAAGTTCGACTCCTAGAGTCCTGGGGTCTAGAATATATGCTGCAAAATGTATTGGCCTCATTGCCATATTGCATCTTGAAGATACTGATGTTAGAATCTGCTGTTTGCTTTCTTCGCTCAATGTCGAAATCTCATTTAATGCAAAACGTATCTTAGCTTGTACATCTCTAAATGTAATGTATGTGCGATGCAAACGATTCTGGTCGCTCTCTAAGTAAAATATGCTTTCAGTGACTGGTTCCAAAATACTTATACATTCCCCTGTCTTCGTCCAGAAATCATCACTTAGAATTAAATCTTTAATATCTCTTGAAATTACCACATCTTCTCTAACTGTTAATATTTGCAAAGCTATCTTATTTGCTTTCAAACTTTTTAACGAAGTAACATGACTTCCCCATCTTGTAGCACAAGGCAATTTTAGTGTTTGTGTAGAATCTTCACCCTGCCTTGATTTTATCAACAAGGAACTTAATCGTTGACTCCTTTTAACAGTTTTTATTATATTTATGGCTTGCATAATAAACACAGTTACTTCTTGTATCTTTACAATATCTTGGCACAACAAGTTAAGGATATGTGCACAGCAACCGAGAGGAACAACATGTGGATATTTGAGTTTTGTTAATTCGAATGCCTTTTGTATATTTCTAGCGTTATCGCCAATAAGTACAAGAAACTTATTTGCTCCATATACTTTCATTACTTTTTCAACTTCTTGGCTAAGGTATTCACTAGTGTGAGGATTACTTTCTGTATTCAAACTTTTAACGTATGCAGGTTGAGGTTTTGATATAAGAAAGTTTATTATTCCTTCATTTCTTAAATTAGACCAGCCATCGCACTGAAGGTGTAAGTAACTACAAGCATTTAGTTCCTCATTTAACTCAAAACGCATTTCTCTATATATTTTATCTAAGTATTTTGTCGCTAAAGCTTTACGTGAAGGTATTTTAAATTTTGGTTGCAATTTTTCGAAAAATTGTATCCATAAAGGATGTTGCACCATCGATAGTGGCGTCCCTGTTACAAATATAGCTCTCGCTAATTCTGTTTTTATATAATCATCGGTGTCTTGAAACTCAGCATTTATTGTAGTGTTAGCAGACGACGAGGGGCTTATAAAAGAATCATTTGTCTCTATCTCTGACAGTCCAGACATTTTGGTTTTGGACGAGCTATCTTTTATAAGTTTCATAGAGTATTTTAATGTTTCTGGAGATTTTGGACAAGTGATAAGATGTTGAAGCATTTTGGCAGCATTACTGAATTTGTAGACCTTATTACAAAGCTTGCAAGAAACAGACTTGTTTGGTAAAGTACGGTAGTGCTCCCATATGCGTAAATCTTTAGGTCTCCCCATTGAACCTAAAAAAATGAACGATGATTAGTTGGTCTGACGAAAATTCAACAATAGAGTGCCTATTTTTTTACAATGATTATTTCTTGTTATTTACAATAAATTTATTAAAAAAAATTAAAATAAATACAAAAAACCTTTGTAAAATTACATCTCCTCGGAGGATTAAACGCAGACGCTAGTTTATTATCGTATTGTTCTGTATTTTTCTCAGCAACTTCTTTAATTCGATTAGGTACTTACGCATATTATGTTAAAAATAAATATCTAGTACACATCTTAGGCTATCCACCATTATTATCCAATGACGACTCTCAGCTAACTATGCACTATCATCCAAAATAAACGTGTATGGAAAATTTTATCCCAGTCGGTTGAGGATTGAGGATAATTGCATCAACATACGAACATACCTACATACTTTTATTTACATAACGCAAGCTAAATAAAAGCTTGTAATAATACATCTAATTTTAAGTTAAAATTGTTAAGTGATCATGATATAATTGTATCATTCAAAAATCCACTTACCTTTAATTATTTCTTGTTAAGTATAAATATTATTTCAAATCTGCTCCCTTAATATGCACTTTTTTACTGCTTTTCCTACCTAACACGTTACCAGGAAGTCACGTTATCAGAGTCAGAGTAATAGTGAACACGTTTGACAGTGATTGTCGTCGCCTCATATTCAGCGTCGACGAATAGGGGAATCCCCAGTCATAATGTATTGCATGCGTGGCGGTCTTACTTCAAATCCATAAACAAAGAGATAATTACAGAACTCGATACTAGATGGCGCTGTTTTTGTTTGAAGAAAGTTTGCGGGCTAAAATACATAGAATTTCATCAATGACTTCCACAAAGAACAACATTTCTGTTTTTTCTAAGTCCGTATCTCTTCCGTATATTTCATAAGATATAAGCTTGGGCTACATTGTTATGCAACGTGATTTTGTCGCTGTCTTGCTAGCAGGGTTGACAGATATACGATTTAAATCGTACTCATACTATTATTTGTCTATTTTTTAATGTACGATCGTAAAGATTATGATCGTAATTCGCACAAAAACATACGACTTTTTGGTTACCTGGCAACATTTTTATTATGAATAATGAAACGAACATGCTCACATCATCAGTCACATGCAACAATTTATTGGGGATTTCCCCTTCACATCTGGCAGTCCTGCTTGCTAGAATATAGGTAAGTCAGCCACAGTTACTGACGATCGATATTTAAAGGGTATTGTTTTTGTGCTAAATATTTCATAAAAACGTTATTTAATACTTTGTGGATTATTAATTTAGTTGATAATCACTGGAAGTAAAATGGATGCTAATTTGAGAGATCAAGATCTTCGTATAAAACAGTTATTAAAAGAAAATCTACGTAAGTACTCTTTTTATACCTAGGTAGGTAAGGTATAATAAACACAAAAGGTACTTAGATCGCGTGAGTTCGAAGCATTTATTCTAATAAATTTAATTTAAAATTGTAGAAAGAAAAAAATGTCTGCCAAGCCGTAGCCGAAGCCGATCTCCAAATATATTTGGCGATAGTGAGACCCAGTGTCCAGATGATTTACCCAGCGTCGTCGCAACAAAGAAAAAAAACGAGGATAAAGTAAAAGAAAATTTACTGAAAGAAGAAACAAACTGTTCTAAATGCTTAATTTATGGAGAAGAGGATAAAAGAAATGAGTATTTCGGACTGTTAGTGGCTCAAGAATTTAAATATATACGGCCATGTGTGCGAACGAGGTGTTATGAAGAAATTTTAAAGTATCTACGGGAAGCAAAAGGCCAACATGTTGATCAACTGCAACATGAAAACACTGAAAATTAATTACTTTCATTTTATTATATATAGATTTTTAAAATTTCCTGAAATATTATTAGTTAACGTTTTATTTAATATTGTAGAATTCATCAATACAATTTATAAAAATAATTTATTGGTATTACTTACATATTTTCAAAAAAATACGTAAAAACCTATTTTTTTGGGTGATTATGGGAGTTTATGGGTGTTTATTGGGTTTTTACCAAAGCACCGGGTTTAAACCCGGTGCTTTGCCCATCTGTAATCACAGGTAATGATTCGATTTAAAATCCGTCATTATTGTGCCGGTTGAGTAATGTAACGCAGCAGTCGACGCGCGTTTGTCGGTTTGCTGCACTCAATTCATGAGGTACCCACCTTTCAAGTTTTTTCATCTTCCCAATTTGTTTCAAGTGGATTAAAATAGTTTAATCACTTACACCGCAGCCTGCAGCTAACTCGGACGTGGTTTGCGATGGATCCGCTTCCACAATAGCCTTCAATTCTTCATTATCAACTTTGGTCTCCGGCGGTCCACGGGGCTTGTTCTGCAGGTCGAAATTTCCAGAACGAAAACATTGGAACCAAAAACGCACTGTGTTTTCTTTTGCGACACCGCCGCCATACACATCATTAATCCTTCGAGCCATTTCTGTAGCACTGGTGCCAAGGTGGAACTCGTACTCGAAAATAATACGATATTTTACGACGAATACGAAGTTTTTAATTTTGTAACTGTTTACAAAGTAGTAATTTACGCAAAGAAAAAACCAAAAAAAACAAATGAATTACCGTTTTTGAAACACAAACGCATGCGTAAATAGCGGTATAAATTTGAAATTGGAATTCCTAACCAAAAAAGATATATTTGAGACCAAAGTGACCAGTACGACAAAACGCCAATTTCATATGTAAGCACCTAATATTAAAATTAGGATTGTATTAGTAATAAAATTATTGCCATGGAATCTTTTTTTATTATTGTTTATTGTTATTATTGTTTAATGAAGATATTAATACGTGAAGAAAACACTTTCAGTACAGTTTGACGAGAATTGGATGAACGGAGGAGTATAAAATGTTGCAGGAGGAGTATGAAATTTAAATAATGCTTGGAAGTACATATCATTAGGGAAAATAACTGTGCGTTTGATAGATCCGATTCTGTTACATGTTGATGTTTCTCAATCGGCCAAAAATCCATAGAGAAAGTAAATTACTCTATACACAAGTTACAATATTTACATATTTCGACGACATGGCGACCTCTAGTATGATTAATAATTATTCTCTCTCGTAGTTATTGCTTCAATAATATCTTCATCATCAATAGCCTCCGTGGTCCAGTGCTTGAGACCTTCGCTCTCGACTTAAAAGTCGTGGGTCTGATTCCCACGTCAGGACAATGCACACTGATTACCTGATTGTCTGACAAGAAAGATGATCCATGCGTCGGATGGACGACGGACGAAATACATCCAAAATAACTGTGGAGTTAAAACAACAAGTAAACGAACATAACTCTTATCTACCATACCCTGTTAGACACAAAAATAGGGAGATTAAACGTCAGAATTCACGACAACCTCGATATCTGAAGGTTTACCAAGCTGAAAAGAGTATACAAATATGTTATTGATTGTATATATTAAGGTTTTTTTTTTTTTTTTTCTTTATTTGTATATATTAAGGTTCTTGGTGGAAATTCATGTTTCACAGTAATAACACACAGGAGTTCTTGCACTATTTCCACTTTAATAAGTATTTTTTATTATATAGTATACAGAGGGAAAAATAAAAGCAAAAGAGTGCGATGTAGGGAAAAGGGATAAGATGTACCCAAGAATCTTAATAAAGAAACCAATAAAGCATGAATTTGGTTCTTGAATGTAGATAGAATACAAATTGAGCTACAAAAGTTTGGAATAAGTCAACTGAAAAAAAGAATCAAGAGGAAGTGTAAAGGTTCAAGAGACATTGGAAGGCTTAAAAGGACAAAGAGATGAAGGTAGAACACACGTCGGATTATAGGGTAAAGTAGATAAGGAAGAAAGAAAAAGAGTAAAGTTATGGAAATAATTAAGAATGTGAATGTATTAATTTAAATTGGAAGCAGATTAATTGTGTTTTCTAAATTATACTGTAACGGTTATTCAGTAAAAAGCTAAGAATTTTGGATTAAATAATGATAACCAATAGAGACGTTACAACATTAATATAGGACATTACGAGGGCTGCACTAAAAGTATCGGGAATGTTCCTGTCATATTAAAATCTTTTTAATTTAAAACTCCTTGGTTTTAAAAATCGAATACCGTTTATTTATTTAAAAAAAGATTATCGGTCTTGTCACAAGGTCTTGTCAAACTTGTTTAGTCGTTGAGAAATTGGAATTGACTCGAGAAAATTCTAGAGCGATGATTTATTATGACTTTCGAAGTGGTTTAACACAAAAACAGTGTGTTGACCGGATGATTTCTGCATTTGGTGATGAAGCCCCATCCAAAACCACAATTTATCGCTGGTTTGCTGAATTTCAACGTGGACGTGTCAAGCTCAGTGATGATCCCCGTCACGGTCGTCCAAAAACTGCAGTCACCCAAGAAAACGTTGATGCTGTGCGTAAGCTGATTGAGGAAGATCGACATGTGACATACCGCGAAATTCAGGCAACTTTAGACATTGGCATGAGTCAAATACAAATAATCTTGCATGAAGAATTAGGTGTAAAAAAGTTGTTTTCCCGATGGATACCGCATTTGCTCTGTGAAGAGCAAAAAGCGGCTCGCGTTACTTGGTGCGTCAGAACTCTCGAAATATTCCACGCAGGATCCTCAAATGCTGTATACAACATCGTATCAGGTGACGAATCCTGAATATACGCGTACGAACCCGAAACAAAAAACCAGTCACGAGTTTGGGTGTTCGAAAATGAGTTAAAGCCAACAAAAATTGTTTGTTCACGGAGTGTTGCAAAAAAAATGGTGGCCACGTTTGTCTCCAAAACCGGCCATGTTGCGACTATTCCTCTTGAGGGACAAAGAACGGTTAATACAGAATGGTATGCTAACATTTGTTTGCCACAGGTCGTTTCTGAACTCCGTAAAGAGAACTGCAACCGCCGCATCATCCTCCATCACGACAATGCGAGTTCTCACACCGCGCACAGAACAAAAGAGTTTTTAGAGCAAGAAATCATAGAATTATTAGACCATCCGTCGTACAGCCCCGACCTAAGCCCTAATGATTTCTATACTTTCCCTAAAATAAAGAATAAATTGCGTGGTCAGAGATTTTCATCACCTGAAGAAGCTGTGGACGCCTACAAAACGGCCATTTTGGAGACCCCAACTTCCGAATGGAATGGTTGCTTCAATGATTGGTTCCATCGTATGGAAAAATGTGTCAAATTTCGCGGAGAATACTTCGAAAAGCAATAAATACATTTTTAAATAGTAATGTTGTATCACTTCCTTGATTCCCGAAATTTTCAGTGCCGCCCTCGTATTGCTAATAATTTAATTAATATGACTGAATACAAGTAGAGTTTATACATAAACAAAACAAATTAAAATAAGGAAGGGATGTAGTGTATGACTGTGCGTGTGAAGTTATAATTTATATATTTTCGATTTGATTAGTCAAATCGTACACATGGTATCACACCACCACCCCCACGGGGATGTAAAAGGTCATGCGGACAAAGTCGCGCACTAAAGCTAGTATGTTATATAGTACCTGGGTAAACGAGCTTTGCTCGGAGTTCTGAAAAATTTAAATAACTAAAAAGAATCACAAAAATATTTATCTGACCGGGATTCAAGCCAGCCACATCCCGAATTTTCGAACAAAGCAAAAATTATACATAAGCATACCAATCTGCCAATCCGCCTGAAATAATAGAGTCTAAATTATTGACATATTGTTGCACGATGGAAGAAATTACAAACATTGATTAAAAATGCGTAGTTTCCTAGGGACTAGACTTAGCTACATCAATTTTTCTCTTTCAAAACTCCCTGCATATTAAATTTCATGGCAATACTTTGCAGCAGTTTTCAAGATAACGATTATAAATATACAAGATTGTCTGTTTTAAAGTGTAAGATACAGCCGAACGTATAACCGCCTCCTTTTTGGATGTCGGTTAAAAATCGGACAGTACCTCACATTTGAAATAATTTTTAAAAAATATTGGTAGTTATGCCGATAGAAGTAAAAATTAAAAATTATAAAAGAAATAAAAAATATCGACTGACCGAGATTCGAACCTGAGACCAATTGGTCAACAACGCATCCGAGCAATCAAATCCAAGCGCCTACGTAACTGCGTAACCCGTATCTGACATTATCATTCGAAATTACTCATATTTTATTTGTATTATGTACACGATGAAAGAAAAAACATGACAAACTAAGATCCTTATGTCGTCGGCATAAAGGTCAAGTCGGAGATAAAATAATTTTGAACGGACTTTCAAAAAGTCAGTCATGAGCATGTCGGTGATGCGAACCCATAAGATTTTCCCCTAATAAAAAGTGCCCAACGTGGCTAAAGAAGTGTTCACTTCCTAAACCCATTATGCGTTCATATTTAGTTACGGAACCCCTCCTCAGACATGTCCTTATATGCTCTTGGTTAGGATATTAAAGTCATATTATCAAATCATAATATTGTATCTGATAGAGATAGAGCTATACGTAATGGGCCCACGTGAGTATCCGATACTATCACGCGCGGAGTTCCGCCAGTAGGTAGGTCGGCAGATCTCTCCGGCAACATTGCAATGCACATCCGGGCCGGTCGATATCAGAGACTTGCGCTGTGCCGCCGCTCCGCTCCCCATCCCCGTGCACCCCTCGAACACCCCACGTCGTTATTGAGGCTCCCTACGTCTTAGAACCCCTCACATCGATTCGTGCGCCTGTAGTTATTAGGTGCTTGTTGCGAATTTATCATCCAGATATACGCTACGGTGTCAAGGTGTGGCAACCATATTGAATAACTAATGCAGTATCCGATACTAATGAGCGCGCGCGTCGTTTGTCAACGGTCGCGAACGTAACAAGAATAATTCATTGTCTTTAACTGGGTCACGGGATACCTAACTCAGATTTCGCTTTAGCTTAGAAAATTGTAAGATCCCACATAAACATTAGGTAAATGAAATTATTATTTTTAAACAAAAAAAAGTTAAAGAAAGCGCATGTCAAGACATGTCTTAGGCGGGTTCCGTAACTATTAACGCGCAATAGGGTTTTTTCAATTTTTATTTATTTATTATTTAATACAAAATACACTCATGTTCTACAAATGACAGTGTTAAAAATATAAACACGAGATGGGTTTGTATTTACACGGCTTAGTGGGATATTGCGGTAAACATAGTATTATTTATTACCTATAGCTAGTTTGTAATGCTACGATCCGAAAAAAATTACTTTAAAGTTACTAAGTCTCATAGTTTAGAAACGCCCGGGGGGGACCAATGTATAAACCACTTTGGAGGTCAATCACTCAAAAATGGTTATTGTCCTTGTCTTTATTTTAAAATACTTATTCAACGATACCCCACACGATGGAGTTCAAAGAAAATATATTGTTTATTCAGACACACAAAAATATATACAGAACAATATTAATACATACAGGAAATAAAATATTTACAAACTATACAAGTAGGTAAGTACTAAAAACAAATAATAACTACACCAAAACTTAAAATGCTACAAAACAAAGAAATCTCCCAGGTCGTCCCCACCAGGCAGAGTACCTAGAAGGCTCAAAGAGTTTCCTCGCTGGATTGCGATACTTATTCTCTGGGCCAGGTAGGTGCCGGCTCTGGGGTCTCGGGTGGCCTCAATGAGTTTTTTGGAGATTTCTCTGAAAAGTTTGTGCGCACCCAGACCCCATGTACCTAGGGTTTCAACCCCAAACGGTTCAAATATGAGATCCCCACTAAGGTTTTCATATTTGCGCCGCTTGAGGTTTTCCGCCTGATTGGCGGCCGCACCTGCAGAACTCGAGGTGCCCTGGACATGGGACGGAGCAAGTGTATCGACGCAAGTAGCGTCCCATACAAGAGCCCGTCCCACTCTCCAAGGGACCAGGGTCATACCGTCTGGTCTCCTGCCATCGTCGCGCGCCAAACCAGAGGGTTCCAGCACAGCTGCCACTCCGGCGGTGACAAGAGCTGACGGATGAGATCGTACAGGCAGTGATGTCGGGAGATGCGGCCGGCGCTTCGTTGATAGGACAGTCCGTGGTGTCCGAGGCTGTCCACGTTTGCGCCACAAACATAGCGATGGGGGACGACGTGGGGGGTGGCAAGACGCAGGGAAGTGGCTAACCGGAAAGCTGTTCGATCCAGCGATGTATACACCGAATACGGGCAGTATTGGGTGACGGTAATGGTTGTATCCAAAGGCACGACTCCCACTTCTCCGCAGCTAACAGGCGAGCCTGCTCCACAGGACTGGAGGACGTATTAAGAAGATTATTCCGTACCAGTCTGCAGAGTGGCTCGTCCCAGAGCCTTTGTGATAAACGTATTGTCAGGCAACTCACCAAAAAATGTCCAGTAAGGGAACTGTATTGGAGTAGGATGGGTGATGTAGTATTTTGGAGATAAGACTATTGTTTGCGTGGACTGAGGACAAGAAGGCCGGAAGCGATATGTCAGAGGGCATTTCGACTTCAAAATAATGAAGATTGTGTAGAGAAATAGTTAAAATTTTAGCCGAATTTAAAAAGGGAATTATATAGAAAATAAGATTTATTTTATACTTTTATGTGTATTTTTACTTTGGAAGTCGGTTTAATTATTTGTTAAAAAATAATTATTTTAATTTTTAATTTTTGTGTATATTCAACGATTAATCTTCCGTCTGTTGACCGATTTTCACAATTATATTTTTGATGTATAGGGTAGGTATAATCCCAATTGGTCCTTTTGACATCAAAGTGGTGACGTGATGATGGGATCCATCAGGAATCGAGGGAACTCGAAATTTATATGGACACATATGGTGATTTCTACTTTTTCTGAAGTAGTCCAAGCATATGCTACCAATAAAAAATCTGTTTAAAAAACTATAACCCGACTACGTAAAAGAAGGGTTTTTTACGTAGTAGGGTTATTGTGTTTATTAACTTATTTTTTTATTTCGTATTTTTCCGTTTCCCAATCGAACATATTTTTGGAATAATATTAATAAGTAATCAAAACACTTAAAATTATAATATCTCTTCTATATAATATAAAATATATATCTAATATCACTTCACGAGCGCGGAGCGAGCCCTATTTTTCTAGATTTAAAGAAGATAATAATGAAAATTATAATATTAAGATAATCAAGAATGAAGAAATTCAAAAGAGATCATTCATCAGTCAACACCAATTCACTTACTAGTTATTTACCGTATAATATAATGCAGTCGAATATTATATCCTCAAATCAAACACTACGATACTGCGATTCAGAAATATATTATAAGACCCGTATAGTGACATCTATCGAACGTAGTAATAAAATTGTTAATAGTTTATTTCAAAAACTATTTTTAATTAAAAACGGATGAACCGACTAACCGATATTAATCAAGTTTTTTTTGTTTGAAAGCTGACATGATCGAGAGTGTTCTTAGATATAATTCACCATGATCAGCTCGTTCACTGCTTGACAACTCAGGGGTTATTTAATTTTTTTATTTTCTTATGTATTGTCTGTAATAAATTGTATTTATAAAATAAAATATTATGTTTTATTAAGGTACATTAATATATATGGGTATATCGGTCCTTGCATATGAATTTGGCGTTTTGTCGTACTGGCCACTTTGATCTCAAATATGTCTTCTTTGATTAGGAATTCCAATTTCAAATTTATACCGCTATTTACTCATGCATTTATTTGCGTTTTTTCCTCTTTTGGTTTTTTCTTTGCGCCAATCTATTTACAAAATGTATAACTTGAAATATCGTATTATTTTCGACGACAGCCAGTACGACGCCAGTACGACAAAACGCCATATGAAATTGGCGTTTTGTAAAGGAGGAACATAAAGTCGATTTTTTTTAAACATATTAAATTTATTTAATCAAAGGATATACCATTGCTATCTATGCACTTTTGCCATCTCATAGGTAGTTCATTGATTCCTTTAATAAAAAAAACATTCGAACAGGAATCAATAAAATCTTTGAAGGCGCTTTGGAGTTGAATTTTTTCCCCTGCAAGAAGTTATCCAAATTTCGAAAAAAATGGTAATCTGTTGGAGCAAGGTCCGGGGAGTACGGTGGATGTCTTAGACATTCCAATTGAAGCTCCTCTTATTTGGTGTAGCCGTCTGGTATGCAGTGTGTGGTCTAGCGTTGCCCTGAAGCAGCAGTGGCCTGTGACCAACCTCGGTTGTTTAGCAGCTAGCTTTTCCATCATGATTTGCAGTTGCTGGAAATAGACATCTGCCGTAATCGTCTGGCCAGATTTAAGAAAGCTGTAGTGAACGACATCGACACTAGCCCACCAAACGCTCACAAGTAACTGTTTTTGAGACAATTTTCGCTTAGGGCAGGCTTTGGCTGGTTCGCTAGGGTTCAGCCATTGCAATGAGCGTTTCCGATTATCGTACAGAATCCACTTTGCATCCGTAAGATTTTGCACCAAGGTATACCCTGGATCCAAAAGTATTGAACAGAACTCCTGACTCCTTATATATACATGTTTAAGGATTTCGGCGTTGTTTAAAGAATTGCAAGCATATGACACTTTATCAATTAGAGTAATCATCATCATCAGCACCATCATCACACCACACATCATCACATTATGATGATATAAAAGGTACTTCTCCTAGTATTTACACCGACACAGATATCTTTGAACGTTATTCTGTCGTTTAAGGATCTCTTTGCAAAATTATTTTATTGTTGTAAAGTAAAGAGTATAATTCGAAATTGGTCCTTTAGTCACTAAAGTGGAAACCTAATGAGCCATGAGGAATCGAGGGAACTCCTTGATATTTATATTGTTGTGAGCTGCCTTGGTTGGTCTAGGAACGTCTTGGTTCTTATAGATCCTTCTTATGCTTGAGTGGTAATGATAATAATATAGCAACAATTGCGATATTCTTCTTTATTGGTGAGAGAGATACTTAACACATACGTCTACACTAATATAACCTTTTGGGTAACAAAAATAATTTAACAAGATAGGCTGGAGAGTTTTGCCGGGGAGTTCAATGGGTGACGTTGTGGAATTTGTAATATTTCATAAAATTGTGTTATCACGGTTCTTAATGTGTAATATTAGTAGAATATTAACCATTAAATATTCGTTAACGTACACGTGGACTGTACTGACTATATATTTGGATTTTGACTAGACTTTAGACTTAACAATATATTAGGAATACGGTGTTGAAAATTGAAACACAAGTTCTATTTTCCACTTTTTTAACTTGACACTGGCAAATGGTTATAAGCCGATGCCATATATAAATAAATAAAAAATGAAAGGCTGTGCTTGTGACATGTGTCAATAGGACATTGACATTTCTAGTTTTTATTACTATAATAAGCGACACCTCCCTTTTCAAGAAAACGCAAACTAATATTATATGTAAATAACTAAGAACAAAATACTACTTTTTAAGTTTTTCATGTAGGTATATACAATTTAGGACGTCTTACATTTCTACTAGACCTGGTTACGTAACCGGTATTATCTAGACACTCCATAGGAACACAGCTATCATCATTAGTAAAATTTTGAAAAGGACCATTTCCGAGTTGTGCTGAACTCATGGGAATTTTATTGTCCTGCATGGGAAGCACACTGTCCGTATTGCCACTACTATGGCCATTACCAGAAAAAGAAGGTGGAGGATTGTTTTTCTAAATAACTTTTTCTAGGTTTAATGTGTCTCCTATTCCTCCTATACACAATAACATTTATATCCACAATATAATAGGATCTACCACATTTTAATTTCTCCTTAATTATTCCCGTAGTCCAAAAAGATTTATGATTTTTTGACGTGATAACACGCACGCACATTTCGAGCACGCACGAAAAAACATGACTCATGCGTTACCTGTTACCCGTTATCGTTACCAAGTACCAGCGTTTGCTCGCATTGCCTTTACCTCATTATTATTATTATTGTTGTTGACGTTGTCACGTTCAACTATCATCAGTAAACCGACTATACAGACAACCGGTATGTTTTTTTTGATGTAATGAAAGAAGAAGTGATGATAGAAGAAAAATGATGACATATCTCCAGTTGAAAATCATAAGACGTTTGCTTCATATTCCTGTCAAAAAAAAAAATAGTCTGCTTTGTCTATGATATTTTTCATACGTCGAGTAAGGAGTACCATCTCCATACATGAAAAGTGTCCGTAAAATAGCGTTAAATAGGGCGCGCTACAGACGCAAGGGTGTAAAGCGGCAAAATTTAAGCGGATAATTAAATCTTAGGATCTTCTTCGGTTTTTTATATAAAATATTATCTGACTGAATTAACTACTAAAAACTACTCATTGTCATCAAAAAAATAAATAACTAAACTCAACTAATTTCACTCCATCTCTTATTTCTAACTTCATATCACACACTCTTGCCACTCTATTTCATATCCACTCTGGCCATTATGGCCAGTTTTGGAACTATTATTTAATTACTTTTGTCGGACACTTTTTAGCTTTTCTGCCTTAGAGAGATGGTCCTTCTTACCTCTATTCTCCATGATTTTAGGCTGGGACTATATGCCCCGGAATCCGGAACACCGGAGAAAATTAAAAGCACTGAAAATAAAACTCAGGACATAGACAATATACAATTGTCAATGTCATATATGACAGCTCGACAGTCGAAATTTCCATTTTCAACTCTATTGTATTAGCGCAGACTTATATTTTTAATGCTCTGAATTTTCACTGGCGTTCCGGATTTCGGAGCATATAGTCCCAGCCTAAGGGGAGCTTTGTCGGTGAATTCAATGTATGACGTTGTTGGTTTTGTATTTCGTTCATAAATTTGTGTTATTTCGGTTCTTAATGTGTAATATTGATAGAATATTAACCATTAAATATTCAGTAATGTGCACAAGTGTGGGCAAATGGTACAACTTCAAAAACGTCCTATTTTGAGTGCCCTCCAAAACTTTCTAGGACCTGAATGACTGACTTGACTCATTGTCTGCACTGACTATTTATTTTGACTTTGACTAGACTTTGGAATTGACGATTAAGAAATACGGTGTTGAAAATTGAAACGAAATTTCTATATTTCCCGCCTCTTTAACTTGACATTGACAAAATGGTTAAAAGCTGACGGCCGATGAAATTTATTTAAAAAATAATAATAACATAACCTAAAATAAAATAAACATTTTCGCTTTTAAATATTTTTAAACTAGATAGTTTACTTATTCAATTTAGATTTTTATAAAAAAGAAGTATGTTTTGAAATTACTGGATTCTTTCCGATGTTCGGACCTAGTTTTGTTATGGAATCTGTCTTTGTTACGTTGAGACTCAAGTTGAAATAAAACGTTACCCAAACATTTGCAGTATTTTTGTGTTCATTTATGTTTGTTTTTTTCATTATAATTTCTTTAGTCAGAGTATGGAAAGGTTGCACATATTTACTTACCGTAGGTACTATAACCTACTAAGTATACTATTTTAATTTATAACGTAAGTACATAAGTAATTATATTTACTACCTTACTAATAAAAATATCAAAACTATTGATCAGCCAATCAGTGTCCTCATCCTTTTTTGTCAAGAGATTTTTACATTGAGTAGCTAATTTGTTGTGTAAATATTTTTATTTATAGGACGGTTAATATATTACTATATAAAGAAAATGTCATCACAGACACGATTTGTTTCACACCAAAAAAAACAGCCAGAAGTTTGTGTGCCACATGTGGTTTGTGTCAGTCCTGAAGATGGTCATAGACCATAGTGTACCAAAATTATGACAGTTTACCAAATCCATAGCGCCCCTAAGGCTACACCTCAACCGATAATTGTGTTGTGGATTGGGTTCCTTAGTTGACTCCTAGATATGATATGCCCTAGGAAGGAACTCACCTTTATTTGGTTAATTTTAACATTCCACTGAGAAGGAATACTCACCTTCATTTGGTTAATTTTAACAGAGCAAGAAGTCCTGTGTATTATTATGGTGAAACATGAATTTCCACCAGGAACCTACAGTATTATCAATAACATATTCTGGAAATACCACTAGGGCCACAGTTCAATGGGTACCACACCGTGCACAACAGATGGCTACCAAATTAGAGGAGCTTCAATTGGAATGTCTAAGACATCCACCATACTCCCCGGACCTTGCTCCAACAGATTACCTTTTTTTTATATTTAGATAACTTCTTGCAAGGGAAAGGGAATTCAACTCCGATGGGGCAGTCCAAAGCGCTTTCAAAGATTTTATGGATTCCTGTCCGAATGGATTTTTTAGTAAAGGAATCAATGAACTACCTATGAGATGGCAAAAGTGCATAGATAGCAATGGTATATACTTTGATGAAATATATATGTTGTTTAAAAAAAAAATCGACTTTATGTTCCTCCTTTACAAAACACCAATTTCATATGTAATGACCTAATGTATTTATTTAATGCTTACTGCAAAATGTTTTCCATCAACTATTACAATAGATAATAACTATTTAATAATATAGTAACTAATCAATTAATCTTAAAAAATCCTGGTGTTTGTTTAGTAGGTCCACAGATCGGTAATGCTTATTTGTGGAAATACTATGGCCTCTCAGAAAACTGGCATAATATAACTCTTGAGTTTGTTTCGCCAAGAGAGTGAGAATAGCGGAGGCTTGTTTGTGTTTATATACTTCTTAAAATGTGGTAATAATATGACTAAAAACAGAAAAATATTACTTTTAAACAAAAAATTTAAACCGACTTCCAAAGTATAAATGCACAAAAAAGTATTCAATAAAACTAATTTTATAAATAATTCCCCTTTTAAATTTGTTTAAAATTTTAACTATTTCTCTACTTAATCTTCATAATTTTGAAGTTGGTACCAGTCAACTTCAACATGAGTTCTATAAAATATTGTCATAACAGGATGTTGTTTTGGCTGGTACCGACTTAAAAATTATGAAGATTGAGTAGAGAAATGGTTAACATTTTAGACGAATTTAAAAGGGGAATTAGGTATTAGGGAAATTAGTTTTATTTCATACGTTTTTGTGCATTTTTACTTTGGAAGTCGATTTTAATTTTTTGTTCAAAAATAATTGTTTAAATAATGACTTAGTACATCTCTCCTTTCAGTTGGGACTTGTGGTACGTGAAAAGATAAATAAAAAAAAATATGTATCTATATATGTATATAAAAGAAAGTTGTGTTAGGTACACTATTTATAACTCAAGAACGGCTGAACGATTTGGCTGAAAATTGGTGGGGAGGCAGCTTAGAACCAGGAGACAGACATAGATACCCCGCCGAGTCTGTCTGTCTGTATATTCGGGATAATCTCAAAAACTACTGAAAGGATTTTCATGCCGTTTACATTTACCGACTGAGTGGTTCCTTAGGAAGGTTAAGGTCGATAATCATTTGATAAGGTTTTATAGGAATTGTTTGATTTGACGGTAATTGTTGAAGGTATCGGAAAAAATCAAGCCGTCTGGGAACTTTTATCGAAAACGCTGCCTAACCTAACCCGTTGGAGATAAATAACAAAACAATGTATGGTGGGATTGTTTCTGTTTTAAAGGTCTACAAAAAAGTCCGCGATGGCATATTATATAATAGGTTACAAAAATTACTATATTATATTAGTTAAACTTAGAATGGGTAAACATTCTTTGTTTAAAAAAATGATCAGAAATAATGTGGTATTTTCAGAAGCTACCTATTTAGACGGATACGATTTAATTATCCTGGAGATTATATCCATAGCTGGGCATTAACTCGGTTATCCGTTAATCGTTAATTAACGAAGTTAACATTTTGATTAACGGATTAACTTTTAAGTTAACTTTTAAAAATGTTAACGGACACGTTAACTTCCGTTAATATGCAGAAGTCCGTTAATCGTTAATCCAATGCCTAATAGTTACCGCACGGCACCAACAAGTGCCGGGCGGCGCGTGGCAGCGAGTGAAACAAAAACAAAACTAGGTATATATTTTGCCGGCGCGTGCGAGTGAGAAAGAAAACTGCGAAGAGATTTGTTTCTTTTGATCATTTCATTACTTAGCGCCGGTGCTTAAGAGTGACGACTGTTTTGTTTGTTTGTTTGTTTGTTGTTATTATAAATTACTGTCAGTGATCATTTGCGTGTTGATAATTGATGAATGAATTAGAACCTAAACCAACAGGTTTATAAGTTCACTAACGCAAAGATATAAAGATGAAATTTCACACATATTAACGGATTAACGTTAACTTGCGTTAATTCTTCCGAAATGTAACGCTGTAACGTTTAACGAAGCTAGTAGTGGATTAACGACTAACGAAGTTAACTATTTGATTAACGGTGCCCGGCTATGATTATATTTAGGAGATATATTAAAATTAAAAAGTACCTACGTGTAAAAATGTATCACATATTACTCTGTGCTATTACTATATTGCAAGTATATTTGCAAAAGTAGATTTTTGCCACGAACACTGCCACGCGGGCTAAGCTGCGGGCAAAAGCTAGTATATATATAGATACTGTAAACTGTGGTATCTTTACTTTCCGTGGGCATCTTTACTTTATGCACCCTAGTTCCCGTTAATTTTTTTTGTCTGGAGCAATTGACGCAATTTAAAGACAGCTCACTGAATTTGGCCCCATTTATTTTGATGTTTGTTTTTGTGTTTGTTCATCGTTTGTTCGATATTGTTCGAATGTAAAAATTATTTGTTCGTTCTTTGCTTATTTATAATTAATTAAACAAATGTTTACCCTTAAGTTGGCCCCCCCTCACTAGAGATCTTCATTTTTGTCGCTCAAATTAATTAATTTTGATTAATTATCGTTTGTTCGACCACTATTGATGATTGTTCGATCATAAAAACAATTAAATCCTTAATTATTAATTATTTTTAATTCAATAAACAGCCGACTGCTCTGCGCATGCGCTTGCAAGTGTCAGTCAGCTTACAATGGCCGTATTTACTGTTTTTTTTTAACGGCGGGTTTAATAAATAATTGCGGTCTTAATAAATCACGCACGGAGGCTGCATAGATCTATCCAGCTTGTGTGAAATGAAATTAAATATTGACACTTCTAGTCGTGTGACCGGAGAGTTTAGTGCATTCGCTGAATCCTTGGGCTAGATCACACATATCAGTATCATCCGAGAACTTTGTGTAGTATTCAATGGCTAAATTGAAATAGCTAGTGTTCTAAAGTTTCCTTGACTCAAATAAATGTTAAATAAATTTGTAAAATGAAATCAATATTGTCATTTCAATAAATATAAATTGAGTAAAGGTAAAAATTATATTATGTCAACTTATCAATACAGTCCACCGTTTCATCGTTATTAAAAATACAAATCTCTTTTGTTCATTTTAATTATTAGCAAGTTTAAGTAAACCTTCCAGATTTTTTCTGGCGTTGACCAAAAACGTTGACGTTTGGTGCTCTCTCTCTCTTGTCTTGTCACATCACGGAACGCCGCCATGTATTTTATCGTATTGTGATGTCCTAATTATATAATCCAAATTAATCTGTTTAATATGTTTATGAAGTGATTTATTTCATGGCATTTTAATAATGATATAATAAACATCAATGGATTCCATGAAGATGTTATTTTATTTCGCATCTTGTGGAAAATGACCTTCGAACAATTAACCTGCTTTTTCAACCCAACGTGTGCCTGCGCACTTGCTCTGCACAACATATGAAATTGGCGTGTAATAAAGGAGGAATATTAAAGTAGATTTTTT
The DNA here is from genome assembly GCA_963565745.1 of Phengaris arion. Taxonomy (NCBI): domain Eukaryota; kingdom Metazoa; phylum Arthropoda; class Insecta; order Lepidoptera; family Lycaenidae; genus Phengaris; species Phengaris arion. The sequence goes on from OY751437.1 coordinate 17,445,255, forward strand.
TTAAACATAATAAGTATATTTATTTAATCAAAGATTAAACTATTGCCATCTATCCACTTTTGCCATCTCATAGGTTGTTCATTGATTGATTTACTGAAATTGATTCATTTACTAAAAAAACATTCGGACAGGAATCAATAACATCTTTGAAGGCGCTTTGGTCTGCCCCATCGGAGTTAAATTTTTTCCCTTGCAAAAAGTTATCCATATTTCTAAAAAAATTGTAATCTGTTGGAGCAAGGTCCGAAGAGTACGGTGGATGTTTTAGACATTCCAATTGAAGCTCTCAATTCTCAGCAATTTGGTAGTCGTCTGTTGTGCAGTGTGTAGTCTAGCGTTGTCCTGAAGCAGTGACCAACCACGGTTGTTTAGCTAGCTTTTCCATCATCATTTGCAGTTTTTTTTTTTTTTTTAACGGGCAATTGGCCCACCACACTTACCCACCACTGCAACTCCTGTGTAGCCAGGATCGACAGTGGTAACCAACCGCAAAAACCCTTTGATATGATCTCAGGGGTGCCCGGGGGACATGCTATATCTGTCTTGGAACCCGCAACGAAATTAATCAGAAGATTGTAGGAGGAGTAGGAAGTATTCCAGTTTCCCTCCCCAAGCAAGCGGGAGACAGCAAAAATTGTGATGACAAAAATTCAGAATTAAAGGGGAAACACCACGGGAATAACATGTATTTTTTTTTTTTTATGACTACAAGACAGAATGTAATTAAATGTTTTAATTTATAATATGACAATTGATTACAATGCATTTATAATGACAAAAAAGTGTTGCATTGTTTCCAATAGTACCTAATGACAAAAACGTTTGAAAGCTCGGAAGTTCTTCGCGCAGCCCACGAGATCTTCATAGTACACAACCCTAGAAACACAATGGACGCTGTTCAACATTTCGATGCTTTCGTCATACCAGAGATCACACTCCCAGAGTATGTGATGAGCAGTTTGTTCATAAGGGCTACCTTCGGTCGAACACTCGCATAGCGGAGACGAGACTAATGTAAATCCAAATAGTTTCGCTTTAAAGTTTCCGTGTCCTGTCAAAAATTGTGCGACGTAGTGGTCTATTTCTATCCATTGCTTCGAGAGTCGATCGCGTACCGAAGGGAAGAAATTATATAGGTGACGCCCTTTGATAGTGTTGTCCCACCGTTCCTGCCACTCAGAAATTAGGTTCTGTATAGAAATATCTAATGGCTCGAATAATCTAGTTATCTTATTACTCTCTTTCGCGCTTAAAAACTCAGGGTTAGTCATTTTTTTATTTTTATAATATAGCGCTGCACGACGCTGTATCTCTAAATCTACTGGTAGGACTCCGGCTAAGACTGGGATTGCTTCAGTACTTACGGTACGGTATGCCTTACATAGAAATATTAAGGCGAGACGTTGGCTTTGCAAAAGTTTACGACTTTTGCAGTTGCTGGCAATGTCTATCATCTATCATCTGTCGTAATCGTCTGGCCAGATTTAAGAACGCTGTAGTGAACGACACCGGCACTAGTCCACCAAACACTCACAAAAATCTTTTTTGAGTCAATTTTCGCTTGGGGCAGGCTTTGGCTGGTTCGCCAGGGTTTAGCCATTGCGATGAGCTCAAAAGCTTACATATTCAATTACCAAGTTCCCGGTGATTGGTGGGTAAGACATTTTTAGAGCGGCACAAAGACCAACTACCTAACTCTCAGATCTAATAATCAACTAACACTCATAAACAAAAGTTCCTAATAATGTTTCCATATTATTTAATAAACACATTATTGAATGTTTTATTTATTTTTTATGACAACCCTGATGACATGCGTCCGTTTCTATGATAATTTTGAATTTCTTGGGGCAACTTTACCTATGTGTTGGTAGTTCTTATTTATACGAAGGTGGGTAGCTTCAAATTAAAAAACAGCCTTTTTTTATCGCCAGAATCATTAATAGTAACTTAACGTCGCGTGCACGCTGGGACACACATATAATGTAAACTATAGGCTAGGTAAAGTTACCAAAAATGTGTCAATTTTACCCCGCTCATAATCTTCGTTATTATAGCTATTTCAATATGTCGGATTTAGTAGAATTCATTATTTCAACTAAGAGAGACACACTTTTTACAATAAAAATCAATAAAACTCAAACGACGAGCTCCATGTTGGAGTAGATTGCATAAAAGTAAAAAAATTCGGTAATGTTGCCACAGTTGACGGTATATATTTGGTTGGAACAAGGTTGGAAGTTAAAACTCGCAAAAAGATATCCTAAATAATTTTCAACTAACAGTTGATTGATTTTTGTGAAAAAATCACTTTTGAGTTAGTAAAGTATTAAATAGCTGCGAAAACCGTATGGCTGCGATTTATTTGCTGGCAGCCCTAGTAGTGCTCTGTCGTACCGTTGTACGATGACATCATTCCACTGTCGAAATAATGGTATATGGTAACAGGAAAAATTAATAATACGTCCTGCCCTCAGTAGAGGTTTAAAAGTAACGAAAAAGTGTACCCGTAGGAATTCGTTACTATAACAATTAGTACTCGTTGCTATAGTATCGTTACGTTACTCGTTACTTCTAATACCTCATAACATGCTATGTTATGTTAAGGGCGCCACAGACGAGAGGCCGATCGTTTCAGTTAGAACTGACGTTAGTTCGGCCTGAACGGATTCGAGCACATACACGGAAAAATCGCATCAGTTCGTTCTGGCTTTCCGCGAGCCACGGTCGTGTTTATTAATTGCAAGCTCACTACGCTTGTACACGATACACGCCCGCACGGCCGCGGCTCTGGCCACTGGTAATCTGTTGGAGCAAGGTCCGGGGAGTACGGTGGATGTCTTAGACATTCCAATTGAAGCTCCTCTTAATTTGGTAGCCGTCTGTTGTGCAGTGTATGGTCTATCGTTGTCCTGCAGCTTCAGTGGCCTAGAGCGAATGACCAACCTCGGCTGTTTAGCAGCTAGCTTTTCCATCATGATTTGCAGTCTCTGGCAATTATATAGACATCTGCCGTAATCGTCTGGGCAGATTTATGAAAGCTGTAGTGAATGACACCGACACTAGTCCACCAAACGCTCACAAGTAACTTTTTTTGAGTCAATTTTTGCTTGGGGCAGGTTTTGGCTGGTTCGCCACTGTTTAGCCATTGAAATGAGCGTTTCCGATTAGTAATGCGACGCAGTAGTCGACGCGCATTTTTCGGTTTGCTGCACTCAATTCATGAGGTACCCTTTCAAGCGTTTTCATCTTCCCAATTTGTTTCAAGTGGATTAAAACAGTTTTATCACTAACACCGCAGCCTGCATCTTACTCGGACGTGGCTTGCGATGGATCCGCTTCCACAATAGACTTCGATTCTTCATTATCAACTTTGGTCTCCAGCCATCCACGGGGCTTGTTCTGCAGGTCGAAATATAAAAAAAAAACAGAAAAAAGAACGAAAACGTTCGTACAAAAACGCACTGTGTTTTCTTTTGCGACACCGACGCCATACAAATCATCAATCCTTCGAGCCGTTTCTGCAGCACTGGTGCCACGGTGGAACTCGGACCCGAAAATAATAGGATATTTCAAGTTTTCCATTTTGTAAACAAAGTAACGCAAAGAAAAATCTAAAAGAGGAAAAAAGAAATGAATTACGGTTTTTACGAAACACAAATGCATTAAGTAAATAGTGGTATAAATTTGAAATTGGAATTCCTAACTAAAGAAGATATATTTGAGATCAAATTGGCCAGTACGACAAAACGCCAATTTCACATTATGTAAGGACCTAATATTTTATTTTATTGAATTTTATTATAAATTAAAATATAATAGATATTTTAATTTATAATAAAATTCAATAAATAATAAAATTTGAATATAACAAAACCTAAAATTTGGTGTATTTTTGGGGGCTTTAGGGATTCCTAAGTTTAGTAGTTTTTTTGTAGATTTCAGTATTCTTTTGGTAGTTTTTAGTAGAAATCGAGTTTAGTAGTTTCGCAAAAACAGTTGGCAACACTGGAACGAATCTCTTCAGTCGATCCGGCCGAATGTGCTCTCCAATTTGCACACGGACGATACGATTTTGCATCTGTTCAGGCTGAACTGAAGGTGAGCTGGACCGTATATATCATGTCGTATAGGCATGTCGCCTAAATAAAATTTTTTTTCGTCTGTTCGATGTTAGACAATATATTAGTAAAAATCTAGAACCCATTTTCGTATATCTTAAAAAATAACGAAGATACAAACAATTTAAATTTACAATATGAAAGAGACTGATATATCGGCCTGTGACGTCATGAGTTGCACCCGTCATACATTTGTCATTATGTATGGCGGTTGCAATTTGTGACGTAACAAGTCGTTTTGCGAAAAGCAGATTGGCAATATTCTTTATTTGCTTATTATATTTTTAATCGCGTTTATCTAAATACCTATTTCTTTTAGATTTATGTATCTTTATTCAACAAATTTAAAATTTTATTTATTTTATTAAATAAAATTTTAAATGTGATATTCCACACTAGGCAACATCCTTATTGCGTACGCGTATAGTATGATGTCGTGGTGTCGGCGTCGCAACATTCGTAATATTTTGTAGAAACATACTTACTTACATACATACTAAGCTGCGTAAGATGCATTTATTCACTTTTCCGTAATTTTGAACCAGACTTGTGTTTAAGTTATTCTAAATGTAGTTTGATTTAATAGCTATAGTGTAGAACTACAAGTGAACTGTTGACCGTGAATCACTACAGCAAATGTTTCAATACATGCATTAACGCTACTTGTGTAAACTGAAACCCTGTAAGTACCTATACTACGAAATATGCGAGTAACGAAATGTATTCGTGTGTAACGTTTCGTTACTCGGTTCTAGATGGCGCACTCGTTACTCAGTACCGAATACATCCGGTTTGTTACAGCTCTAGCTCTCAGTAGTAATACTCATCTATGGCCTGCCATTCCATTAAATCGTGCCATTCATTGTTTTGATTATAAATAAAATACAATTTTTATTCTGTTCGTTCCAAAAATAGTTTTATTTTGAAACAAATTCTTAAATTTCTGTTAAAATGACATGGGGTTTTGTTACATGCGGGCCAAATGAGGCGCTTGTTGTATCAGGTAAGCTAGTCTTGTAGAAATATTTATAAACGCTGTAAATGTATGTAATAAATAGATTTTCTCATGATGTAAAGTAATATTTTATCTCTGTTAATGCAGTTTATTGCTAAAATTTGGGTTTGATTCACTAACAATTTGACATAAAGCCCAGCGAATTTATAAATAAGGCAATTTTCGTGAATGTTTCTGATTAAGAAGCCCAGCTCCTTACCATAGATTTATAGCCGATTTTTTTTTAGAATATTCTAATTATATCTACAATTATTTAAGCCTTTTCTGTGTCCATAAAGTGTCTGATATATTGTACCATGTGTGTGTTTTATTTAATAATAAATGTACTCACCTAATGATTGTAAATAGCAACAAAATTTGGATCTGGAATTTTTATCTAGCATTTATATATTGGAATTTATATCACAATAATACTTGTGTACTGCTGCTGTGTGAAAATCAGTTTTAAGTACCTGGAAGACCAAGCTTCGATAGGAGTTCTAGTTATACAGAAAAAACTAAAAGATGGCAAGTGGTATTGAAAAAAAGAAAAGCATTAGTCTGACTGGTACTTGAACCCGAGACACCAATTTGCCAACAACACAAAAAGTCCAATGTAGCTGAGCCACGCCCTTTGACAATTAGAGATGAATATAACTCGTATCCTATTACGCAATGTGAGAAAAATTCTATTAAAACTGAAATATACATAATTTTTTCTTATAATAAGAGCTAGACCAATTTTCATACCCAAAACATTTGCATACCTACAAAATTTTATGCAAATTAAAGAAACAGTTTCAGATATATGTACATAATATGTTTATTATAAGAATTGCATGATTAAAGTATAAGATTATTGTTATTTGTTTGAGCTATTGCATATATCTTATATTTTAAATGAGACAATCTTGTATATATAATCGGTTTTCTCAACTGCTACAAGTATTACCATAAAATTTTGTATGCAGCGAGTTTTGGGGGATCAATCTTGGTAGTTCTTATCCCTTAGAAACTGCACATTTTTAGGCAATATTAGTTTTTTTATGGCCTCATGCAACAATATATCAATAATTTCGACTCTTATGTCAGTGTGATTGGCAGCTTGGTATGCATACCTACCTATAATTTTTGCATTGTTTGGAATTCGGAATGGTTTTGGGTTCAAATCCCTGTAAGATAAATATTTTGTGATTCTTATAATTTCTTTTATTTATTTTTATTATTTTATCGTTCTACTAAAACACCAAGTAAAGCTTGATCTTCCAGGTACTCCTAATAAAAATTGTGTCACTGAACACTACATTTAAATTATTTGAAATATCTGCATAAGCGTTAGATCTAATTGTTGACTATCATATTTTAAAAAAGTTGTCAAAATGATATACTTAATGGCTTCTAGAACTTAAGCTCTTTGGAAAATATGTATGTAAACTGTCATAGATTGTACAAGATCAGAATTTTCAACATTCATAATAAATGAAAAATTACAAAACATGCTTTAAAAATGCTGAGCGAAGTTGAATATTATGTACTAATATTTTTAACAGATAAAGTATGTTTGCCCTGTTTGTGCAAAATTTGTTACGAAGCACAGGAAACTATCTGTAATACTAGTGGTCGCTCTATGGTTTAAAGTCGCCTTCTGATATAGATATACCAAGAGCATATTAGGACATGTCTAAGGAGGGTTCTTTTGATTATTCCAATAGTTTTCCGATTTCGCTCGAAATAATTATCTTTAAGAGTTTCTTGAATGATCTATCAGTATGGAAACTTACAACTCAACAACAGCAACTCATATACCACTTTGGAGGCCGATTACTCGAAAATGATTAACTTTGTAAAAAAGTCATGTATGATATCTTTCCTTTATTACCCGACTGGGCATTAATTATTAAATTTGTCGCGCGTATGTAAATATATGTCGTAAATAGGCTACATGACAAATTTTTTTTATTGCATAAATGAATAGTACTTTTAAATATGAGTTACTTCTCAGAAGTGTATCAAAAATAAATATTTTCAAAGATACAGAGATTTGTTTACAACATTTCGCAAGTCGTGAAAACGCTCCATACTAAAGTCGTACCTAGCTGTGATGTCACGCCTAGATTAAAGTGTATGAAGTATATGGCAGCAGGAACATATTTGTAAATATCTCTGATATTTGTGCGTTTAAGTTCATACTTACCAATATAAATGTTTTTGTATATGATGTAAGTAAACTAATGATGTAGGTTTTGTTTACAAATTTAGCAAAAGAAATTCAACTTTTCTGTACTTTTTAGATGTATCTAATTATTAAACTGCACATAAAACATTACTTCTTTTTACATTTACCAAGTAGCCTCAATATATTTTAGTATATTTGTTAGCGAGTGGGAGTGGACTCTATTTAAATGAAGCTAAGATGATAGAATTATACACTACTAAATACTAAACTATGAAATTAAAGATGTTCTGCAGTGGCAACTGTATTGCGAGATGTCTACAAAACGAATCAAAAACATGTCATTGTCTTATAAGTATGACAATATAAAGTACATTTAAATTCAAAATATAAAAGGTATAAAAACTTAAGTCTATCCAGCCAACAATATTAATGAAACTAAATAGTTCAGATGTAGTCATAATCCCTATTGTAAGTACTTCTAATTTTTTTTAACCAAACCTATCGAGTAGGGTATCAAAATAAAGTAAATTAAAATGAGATTTCGGAAATATACTTATATACCATATTGTATTTAAATTTCATCAGGAATAATTACAACCATCTTTAGGGTTCTGTAATATACAAGGAACCCTTACAGTTTCGCTCTGTCCGTCCGTATAGTCTGTCCGTATATCTGTCTGTGTGTATAGTCCATGCTTCTAGCTTCTGTAATTATGAATATAAATGGATGAAATTTGGTATAGTTAAAGGCTGTTTATTGATCTCGGTTTTGGCATCATAAATTAATACCAATAATTGATTTTTGTTAAAATATGGCCTGACTAACATAGTTATTAATTTCATAAAAACCGGAGTAAGAAGGAAGAAATCAAAATACGTAATCATAATAAAATTATCACTAATCAAAATACCAAAATTATTTTGAAACAAATATTAAATTCAATTTCCAAAGTAAAAATGCGAAAAAAAGTATGAAATAAATGTTATTTTCTAAATAACTCCCCTTTTAAATTCGGATAAAATTTTGACTATTTCTCTACTCAATCTTCATAATTTTGAAGTCGGTACCAGCCAGAACAACAGCCCGAACAACATCCTGATAAAACAATATTTTATAGAACTCAGGGGCGTGCGCTCCTTGTAGGCAGAAATGCAGTGCTTTACTTGTCATTCACAGATATTTTAATAAAACGTTCATACGTTTTAGATGACTTTAATTAATAGTAAATAAATTAATTAAAAAAATATACTAACTTAAAAACGCCTAATATTTTATAAATAGCAACTAATGCCGTTAATTTCTGCAGGAAAAATCATCGCATGTGTGTGTAATTTTCATACTTCGCAAACGCAAACCCATGAATATCGACATGATTATATAGCGGTAACTCATGCGGCAGGCGATGGCCGAACCGAGAGCCGAGCCGAGAGCTTAGGTTCGGCTATCCGATCGCTTCCGAAAACCGCCGAACTGGCTTGTTGTGTTTCGCGGGGGCCATATTGCATATTTCATGTGATAAGCATTGTTTATAATTTAATCGCTCCAGTTTATTTATAGTTTTCTTAAAAGATTTTTCATTTAAACATTTGAAAGTGTGTACATTTAACAGTTTATTACTGAGTTTCTATAATAATTGTAGTGATTTGCTTTTACTAGTGCGTTTGTTGATTTTTTTTTAATGTTATTTGATTGTGATAAGATAAGATATTTGAGGTGGCAGAAATCTTGCGTTTATTTACATCAGGATATAGTAATCTCAAGTAACCGGAACCTTGAATATGTGAAAATTGAAGCTGACTGACTGGTGAGTAGTTATAATATTTTAAAATATGCTTATTATTTTACTTATTAGAATTTCTTCCGCCGCGACGATCGATCGCTGTTTTGTCTGCGTTGCCGTAGAAGATGTACATGAATAGTAGTACATCTAAGACTTGCTCTGTTGGCATGGTTTCGACTTAGAGATCCGTCGCTTGGCTGTAGCTATGCTAAAAATCTATAAACGAAAAAGTTTTTGTGACCGAGTACTTCGCCGCATACCCAGTGTCATAATCCTGTGCACGTCACTGATAGAACTCATGTTCAAGTTGGTTGGTACCAATTTCAAAATTATGAGTAGATCTTTTTAGTTATATTATTATTAAAACATTTTACGAAATATATAAATACAAACAAGTCTCCGCTATTCTCACTCTCTCGGCAAAACAAACTCAAGTGTTATTCTAAGAGGCCGTGGTATTTCCCCAAACAAACATTACAGATCTGTGGACCTAGTAAACAATCATCAATATAAGCTACCAAAAAGTAAGATTCTTGGAAATTTCGACATTGTTTAAAGAACTGCAAACATATGCCATTATATAACTTACAGTAATCATCACCATCATGTTAAAATAATACCTAATAGTAAAAAAACAACATGTTATAATATAAGCCATAAAACATACGTATTAGTTTTTGTAAATCAAATACTTACAGTATTCTCCTATCTTAGAAGAATAAACAAAAATTAAACCGACTTCCAAAATAAGAATACAAAAAGAGGTATGAAATAAATCTGGGGGCACTCCGTGCCTTTATACATTATTTCATACATCATTTAGTGGGATCTTATTTTATAAATAATTCCCACCTTAAATTCGGCAAAATTTTAATTATTTCTCCACATAATCTTTGAAGTCGGTACCAGCCCAAACATTATCCTGATAAATCATTATTTTATAGAGCTCTCGAATCACGATTTAGTTAGCTGGTACCGACTTCAAATTTGTGGAGGAAAATAGTTTAAATTTTAGCCGAAAGTGTAGAGTAAGAAGCTTGGTTTAACATGAGAACTTTTTGACAGTGCGAGTCATATGGTATCGTCCTAGCAAATATTTTAACATGAATAAATTTTTTGTGAGATTTTTGTATTTAGCTCAACGGAAGCGGATCGTACGTCCGACCATTGAGAGACTACGGCGCACAAAGATTAGCCGAAAACATATGATTGTAGTTTGTCAATTAGAAAAAATACAGTTAAAAATCAACTTGTGGGGTCTGCTCAGACCCCGCTCGTGTTGTTAAAGGTTAACTTATAAAATGCGCTGACTGATTGGTATAATGGTATGGAATCCTACGTGCGCGAGTCCGCCTCGGACTTGGCCTTTTTTAATATTATAATGATGATATGTAATTTGTAAAACTCATGCACACAATAATACTTTTAGGATGTTGCTACTCAAAGCCACTACTCGTCCCTGGTGGACGGGCCTTTGTGTGGCCGGCGGTGCAGCGGGTTCAGAGAATATCACTCAACACCATGACCTTGCAAGTGGAATCACCCACTGTGTATACAAGTCAGGGTGTGCCAATCTCTGTGACTGGAATCGCACAGGTGAGTTTTGGAAATTATTGATTTTCAAACGACTTCCAGAAAAAGGAGAATGGTTATAGTATGTTCGTATATATATTTTGTATGTCCAACGATTACTCCGCCGTCTGTGCACCTGTCAAAATTCTTTCTTTTAAGTATACAGGGTATAATCCTAAATTGGTCCTTTGACATCAAAGTGGTGATGAACCTGATGATGGGATCCATTAGGAATCGAGGGAACTACTCGAAATTTATATTGGCGATTTCCACTTTTTCTGAAGTATTCCAAGCATATGCTACCAATAATTCACAGATTTCGTGCCTCACGACTATCAAGTACAATGGAAATGAATCTACGGAATTCGAAAACATATTGTCGCTGAGCGACGAAAGAGTCGGGATAAAGAAAAGGTTACAAAATTAAACTTCAACGTTGAATGATAATTATTTTATTCTTAGACTAGGTTTTCGTACGCGTAGATGTTGAGGTGACTAATTTACTATTATTTTTATCAAGGGACTTATATATAAAAATAAATTGAATGGTAAATGGCTTAAGATTATTTTATTATTAGAGTGTATTATGCTATTGAAGGACCTCTTTATATAAAGTGGTCCTTCAATAGCATAATACACTCTAATAATAAAATAATATACATACAACATACAACATTAACTGTACTGCCGTGCGGAGCAGGGATCACCATACTGCTAGCCGAACTTACTCTGGAAAACGCAACATTGAATTGTCCGTGTGAGAAACATGTCTGTCTCTCTTAGGTCTATCTCAGCCACTTTCAATGGCTGCCCCTGAGCTTCATTGATGGCGAAGCATACTTTTAGAAACTACAATCTTTTAAATACAAATGGATACTCTGATGAGATCAATGGTATTTTAGGTATGAATAGTTTCCCCTTGAGCACATCTAGTGAGTTCAGTAGCCTCGACAATGTTGCGATAGAGAACTTTTATCTGGAGTCTGGTGCCAGTGCATAATTTTGGAGGCTTAATATTTCTTAATAACATAACTGGTGCCCCAAGATTCAAACGGAGATTATGTGGTGGAAGACCTGTTGGGTTTAGAGTATTAAAGAACGACATGGGATAGTTTACTGTATCATCAGTTTGTACTACTGAATCCACTGACTTATATTGTACGTACGTGTATCTTTGCACAGTTTATTATTTACTTTTATAACAAGTGTTCAAAATGACCAACCCGAGCTCTAATGCAGGCATTTTGTAAAAAAAAAATTGCGGTTAATGTGTCTGGAGCTCGAACGGACCGATAACTTCTCCGTTAAGGATCCCAGACCATAGATTTTATTTTAAATTGGTACTGAGATCTATCTTCTCTAACCAAATGTGGGTTAGTCAGCTGCCAACTGTGCAAATTATGCATATTAAAATAGCCATCTTTATTACAAGAAGGTTCGTCCCTCCATAATGTTTTGTCAAAAAAATTTGGTTGGCAGAAGACTTTGTACACATCGGGATGAAGCTTCTCAAGTTTCAAATCCTGTTTACAGTTCTTGTTGATATGCCTGTGCGGCTTGATATGTTCCTCACAGAGGTGGTAGGATCAGATTCAACCTCATCAAGGACTATGTCGTCATCGTGTAGGCGTGGCCTCCCGCCGCTAGTATCGCCGACACCAGTTCCAGGAATTCTGCCTTCCTTGTACGCATTATTCACTCTTAGAAATACACGGTAATCAGGATGATGGGCGTTAGGAAACCTTTCCCGATAGAGTTCTGCGGCTTGACTTGCATTACCACCGCACTGACCGTAAATAAAATGCATTTCTGCATACTCCGCGGGTGTGTATATAAATCGAGGCATTGCACTCGATGCGTGGTATGTCCAGGTTAAAAGTCCAAATCACTAGCAATAAACAAGTCCCGGGTTAGCGCACAACATTTATTTTATTTAAGATTATATACAAGATTTATTTGTATCACGGAATTGCCAAGCAAAATCAAGTCCGAGGTCACAGCACTTATCAATAATAATAAATTCTTTCAAACTAACAAAACGTATCTCATGGAAGTAGTATGGTAGCACACTGACTCTAGCAACCCCCTAAAACTAGTATCGCTCCGACAAATAATGATGTTAGTCTTCTGTGTGTCTCTTTCATCCATTGCATAAAAGAGTGAGACCACTCTTCCGTCTTTTGTTTATCGTCTTCGGAGCAGGTAAAAAAAATTGGGTCTCTCGGTGGCCATTTTCATGTGAGTTGAATGGCTTTGCGTTGTGTTTATTATAAAATGGATAACGTGGTAATGAAAAAGTTAATATAAATTGAAAAAAAAAGAAATAATTAAAATATTATCTGAGAAGTATGTATTTAGGAAAATAGGCCTTCATCAAAGTCATTAGGACTTAACTCAACATATATATATACATATTAGGATATACTTTGAAATCTGAGGAGTTAAATACCATGTGTTTATACCTTTTTATCTCAATTGAATAGTCTAATTATTTGTAAGTTGGTCAGTCAAGACCCCATACATTTTTTTTATGATATGTGCGATCAAACACATATTCATATGCATATTCCTATTCCTTGTTTGCTTTGTCAAAGTTTTTTGTTCTATAAAATATCTTTGTTTTATAATATGTCTTATTCTCCTTAAACGGAATACTTTGTTTTATTTCTAAATTTTCATCTTGAATACGATGATTTTTTTTAATTATGTCCGTTCCAATCAAAAAATTGTAATCGAAGTTTTCTTTATCTACGACAAATACATTGACATTTATCTCTATATCGAAATCCTTATTTTGAGTGTTATCATACCAACACTTTTTTTAACGCAATTAATCGTCTTGAGATTCGCATTTATACCGTCCGTATATTTTGACTACCTTTTAATGATAAATTTTGGATTTTATTAAGGATACATTCGAGCCTTAATCATAGATCCCTTTTATTTTTTAGGAGTCATTTAATTCAACTTCAATTTTGATTAATGGCGGGATATCAGGTTTTTTGGATCAATTTCATTTAATTCAACTTCTAACTCTGAATTGTTAACGTTTCTTATGGGGTATCTGTTTTTTCCTACTCCTCGTGAGCTTCTTATATTTTTATTTTGTTTCTCTGATTCTTTGTCAGCATTCCTTCTAAAGCTGTTTTCAAAATTCTTTCTGGTAACTAAATATTCTAGACCTCTTATTTGGTTAAATAAATCTTCTGTTGTTTTTAAAATATTTCTGTCAATTTTATTTATCACAAATGTAGGTAGTCCCGTTGCAATCAAATCAATCAATGTACAAAAATCAATGTTTTTGTTCACTTCCAATAAAAGTCTCTCCTTTTTCAAGGCATAGTCTAATAAATAACATTGTCTGTATTGAAATAAAATTGCATACTTGACTGGTGACCAATTTTTGTCAGCATAAGTTTCACAGAAACATTCCTTCCATGTTTTCCATTACAAATTTATTGTATATTTAATCGTCATGAAGGTATACCAGTCTAGGTCCTCTAAAAATGCTCTTATAATCTCAATTTTCTTTGCATCTTCAACAATTGACAATCGTGAACATTCCTCTTCAAATTTATTCATCCTTCCAATCCATCCAATCATTGAGATGCATTGGATGTCCTTCTGTTAAACTTTTCCAATATAAATTTGTCCACTGTATTTCCCGAAATTTATGGTTTATTTGATTCCATGCATTTATGTAATAATTCTGTCAAAGACTCTTCCGAAATTCCTATATGCTGTGGTGCTATTTCAATTTTTGAATTTATTTCCTCTAAAAAATATCCGTTCAATTGAATGTTTCCATCGTCATCTATATAGATATCAAGATTTTCTTGTGTCATTGGAATCCATACTAGTCTTTTCTCATGCCTTTTCTTCAATTTTTTTTTATATTATCATATACTTGCGTCTTAAGAATAGCATCATGTAATTTAGCCGGCTGAAGTTCTTGCGGAATCAAGTATATTCTTTTATCAGTATCAGTAATCGAAGATAAGCAGATAATCTTAGATTTTGGATTATCACTTGCCTTTACTACAAATTCAAATCTCAGTTTTTCCATTGTTCATAAGTTATAGCGAAAATGTTGTTTTATAATAGGTAAGATTGTTTAACAATATGGAAATAAAAGATAATGTGTTGCTTTACAACTAAAGAAACAACATTTAATGCTAATATTTCACAAATTTAATAATATTTGCAAACAAAATATTCATAACAAATTAAATATGTCTCATTCCCTTGACAGTTTACATTCATTGTCAAGTCTAAAAAGTATATCAAAGAGAAACAATATGGTTACATGCATATATAGTGTGGCTAGCTAAAGCTGTCCCAAGAAAACGGTGGCAAATTTAAAAAAATCTATATTGACTATACACCGAATTAACGGAATGTATTTATGTTTTTTTTTTATTAGGCAGACATAAAAATCAGCCTACATAGTTTCTATGGCATTGTGTCTAAGCAGCGCAGCGCTAGCAGACGTGACTTGTGTCACCGAAAAAAAACGTGTTTGTACGTCATATGAATACAAACAACTTTTACTATACAAGCTTTATATTTATTATCAATGCAATGAGACATAAAACAAAATACTGTTACATTCAGGATTTAGGATTCATGATGAAATAGGATTCTATGTACTCTACATCTGAAAATATTGATTCGGCGTCACGTTTTCTTCACTGATGCTACAGTCTCCGACATGTATTATAAATCTATCAAGTTCAGTGTTAGTAATACGATCCCTTTCTTTGTATTGATCTTCAACGTGTACTGCTTGCTTATTGCTTTAATAACAATTTCCAAACATTACATACAACATAACATTGCGACATTTGCGAATACGTCCGCGGTCCGTCTGTGTTTTATTTTTCAGATTAATTTTACAAAATATAAATAAGCAGGACTTGTTTATATTTTGTGAACTTTTTCTGCGTATATATTTGATTGCGCAAAAATGGTGAGTCGTGGTGTCACCCGGTAAAACAGATGTATCAATTGTTCATTTTTGATACCCAGAAATCAAAATACACATACTTTAGAACAAGTGTCTACTCCAATGATTAACTTATTACAATCGTGGATAACTCCTACTCAGGTAAGCAGACCTTATTTTATTTTCTGAATAAGTAAAGTATATTAAAGTCTAAGAAGGCACCTTCTATGTATTTCCTGACAAATGTTTTTCTAAGAATTATAGAGAAATCTCTATCATTCCAAAGAAATATTTTAAACTAGCACCTGAAAATATAACAACAGAAAAAACATTAAAGGCTTAGTCTTTGATTTCACAATTATTGTTCTAGTAGTCAAACCATTTAGAGTATAGGTGTTACTTCTATGAATATATTACAAACACTATTTAATTCATTGTTTTATTACAGCTGACTTCAGATTCTGTGCTCTGTACAGAGTGTTTGACACTGCTTCAAGATAGAGCAAACACAACCAGTGAAGAAAGTTTGTCTTTGCCTGCTTTTGGTCATAGAAGAGTATGTTTTTCTTGTGGCTAGTCTATTCTACGTACTACAAGAACATATCCTGTAAGACAAGATCGACATGAGAGAAACATTATAATTAGACTAGTTCCGCTGCACTTGGTAATTATTTTTGTTTATATTAAATTATATCGTATTGATATTTTTCATTTTTAGTCTCCAATATTTGATACTGCTGGTAGTGCTTTTATTATTGTGTCCTAATAAACATAGTTTCACAAATAATTTCATAAAATATTTTTATTTGTTGTCACTATTATTTGTAAGATTTAACATACAATGAATATATTATATTACATATCACTTTTTAGATCTCAAGATTGGAAAGAGTTTGTGCTGCTTGCTGGAGGTCAGCTACAAGAGACGTGCGACGTCATGATGAGCAAGACTCCAATCGCCCTGGTCTGTCAAGCGGTATTTTGACAGATGCTGGATCAAGTGCAGATCTCAATATACCTCAGCCGCCTCCTCTTCCTCAATTAAACTATCATACTCCTCAAATCACGACAAACCCAAAAATTATGTCTTCTGTGTACAAACGTGCTGCAAGTACATCTAATCACTGTATATTTGTTAATTGTTTTGAAACGGAACGTTTACTGGTACACCCTGAACGTTCCAGCGGAACATAGTTTATGTAAATAAGTTGTTTTTATTAAAGTTCCCTAAATAACTAATTGTAACTGTAAACTAATTTAATATTAGTTTACAGTGATACAACATGCTCTAACAATCATAACTTTTGATTAACTGCACCAAATTGTATGATGTACATATTTGTTATTGTTATGACAATGTTTGGATAAAATAAAAATACATTGTTTGTTTTATTTTTGACTCCAGTCAACATGATGAGTATGAGCATAAGTGTCCATTGTGAAAAGTATTGTAAGTGACTAAAATGTTACTTACATTTTTGCTTAAATTACTTAAATTGCTTAAGAGAAAGTATTCAATAATAATAAATACCCCTAAATATTATAGCTTATACTATAGCGGCGGCTTTCAGTCACAACACAGTATGCGGGACTGAATTCGGTGATTATACCATGAGCGGTAAACGGGTATTAGGAAAATATATAAATATATCCGCTATAATTGGAAATTCTTACTAATATAAGCGCCTTACTCTGTTTTTAGAGCAATAACGATCGTTCGTGTATGACGTGTCAATAAAATAGGTACTTTGAAGATTTTGAGGTTATTTTCGATTTTATCAAATTACTCTGAAACTCCAGTTTTGTTTACAAATAAATTTTTATAGGAGCTAATATGATAATCATAGACTGTAAAAAACCAAGTTTGGTTTTGACGCAATTTGGTACGAGATTCCATACATTTATGGGCATTCTCCTTTGCGTTTCGGTCCCTGGTGAATCTATATTTTCGCTTGCGAAAATTCTTTTTGCCTGACTCTATACCAGTTCAATTTCATTAAGTTCGCAATTATATGGAAGCAGCAATAAAATTTCATGATTGTGGATATGGCTATTTGTTCTGCTTCACTTATTGGTGCAGATTTATTGTCTCTCACAAGACACATTAATTCAGCTTTCGTATTTCTTTCAGCTCTTTAAAATGAATGTCATTTTCTTGAAGCCATTTTTGGATAGTAGCTTTATTGCCATATTTTTTCTATAATCACTTCTATCTCTAAAACAGGTAATCCTACTGAAAAAATAATAAAAATTTCCTACCCCTCAAGTAACCCCCGTAACCAGGTATTTTCTTTCTGATAAGAGTTTTTTTTGAAAACCTGAATTTCTTAAAAATTCTATAGCTTACATAGCTGGTACCTCGAACTACATAATATATTGTGTTAATAATCATCAATCCTAATCAGCAGCCGCAACAACCTTTAAATTAGTACTCATGTAATTTTTACGAAAAATAAATTTCCATTTTTAAATTTGTAATTGTAAGACACTTTTACTATCAGCAACCCCAGAAACCTGGGTGTCCACCCATATAAATTTTAATGAAAAATATGTACGCCATTTTGGAATTTTAAAATGGATTTAATTTTCATATTATTCTGCACCTTGAAACAGTATCCAAAAATGCTATTTTCCGTAACCTGCAAATTGAATTTTTAACAGCCATTAATTTATCAACCCAATCTGGTTTTATAGCTGCTTACATCGTATAATAGTCACCAACTCGGAAATTAAGTCACCAACTTATAAATTTCGGTGCCAATTTGGATCAAATTTCGCCACTTTTTATCTGCCGATTTTTGTATTTTTTGTCACCTAAGTGCTTTCGCCAGTTTACTAATTTAGTCTTTTACATATTAATTCGCTGCCAAATTCAGTAACACAGTATGCTCATGTGCAGTTGCCAACTTATTTTTTGTTCGCAAGATTAATTATATCCCATTTTTATAGAGTTTACGTTTAAGTTGGCTGGTTACTGACTTCAAAATTATGAAGATTGTGTAGAGAAATAGTTAAAATTTTAGCCAAATTTAAAAGGAGAATTATTTAGAAAATAAGATTTATTTCATACTTTGTTGTGTTTTTTACTTTGGAAGTCAGTTTAATTTTTTGTTTAAAAATAATATTTTAACATTTTTTAATCATATTTGTTATATTATTATTTACATATTTCAAGAACTTTTAAAATAAACTATCGAATGTATAATTGAATACCCGCCAAGCTTCCATTAGGTATTGTATATAAGATGATGATCATGATTACTATAAGTTACATAATAGCTTGCAGTTCTTTAAACAATGTCGAAATTTCCAAACGCGTATCTTTAAAGACTAAGGAGTTCTGGTCAGTGCTTTTGGATCTAGGGTATCCCTTGGTGCAGAATCTTACTTTTTTGTGGCATATGCTTGGAATATTTCAGAAAAGGTTGAAATCACTATATGTGTACATATACATTTCGAGGAGTTCCCTCGATTCCTCATGGATCCCATCATCAGGTCACCACTTTGGTGACAACGGGACCAATTTGGGATTATATCCTTTACATCAAAAAAAATATTTAGAAAATCGGTCAACAGACGGCGGTCAGTTATCGTTGAACGTACAAAAAAAGTATACAGCCGAACGTATAACCGTATCCTATTTTTGGAAGTCGGTTAAATAGAATCACGTTCAAGTTGGCTGGTACTAACTTAAAAATTAGGAAGATTCAGTGGAGAAATATTTAGTTAAAATTTTAGCCGAATTTAAAAGAGGAATTATTTAGGAAATAATTTTCATTTCATACTCTTTGCGCATTTCCATTTTACTTTGGAAGGCAGTTATAATTTTTTGTTTAAAAATAATATTTTTTCTATTTTTAGTCAAAATTACTATCTATATATTTTTATGAACACATTGATAACGATGCACAAAACTATGATGAGTACGAGTAGTAACATATTATTATGATGACCATGTCATCATAATAATATGTTGGTGTTTCTTGTGAAGATGGTGGTGATGATGATGATGAATACTGTAAGTGGTATGATGGCATATGCTTTTTTTTATCATTGACAGGGCTCGTTGTTTGCTTTTTTAATCGTTTCTCTTTCTTTTTCTTTTACATTTGTTAATCATAGTACTAAGGCGGGTCAATAAGTCCGTGACTTTTTGAATTTCTAACCTCCTTACTGAAAAGGAACACTACTCCTGTCAACAGGCATCTGTCAGTTGACTCCTATCAAAATTTTAACTTGCTGCGTCAGTTAGTTTGTGTTTTACAGCTATCTTTATCAGACTATCCAGTAACTTAAGGAAACAATGGAAAAAAGTGAATTTCCTGTGCTTATTAAGCATTATTTTTTGCGAAAAAAAACCATTACCGAGACCAAGGCTAAGCTTGATAAATACTATGGGGACTCTGCACCATCGATTTCAATGGTAAAAAAGTGGTTTACTGAATTTCGTTGTGGCCGTACAAGCACTGAAGATGCCGAACGTCCTGGACGCCCAGTTGAGGTCTCTACACCCGAAACAATCGAAAAAATTCACGATATGGTGTTGGCCGACCGAAGATTAAAAGTGCAAGAGATTGTGGAAGCCATAGGCATCTCGCATGGCTCAGTGGTTTCAATTTTGAATGATCACTTGGGCATGAGAAAGCTTTCCGCAAGATGGGTGCCGCGTTTGCTCACAGTCGACCACAAACGCAATCGTGTAACAACTTCACAGGAAGGTTTGGCGTTGTTTAATCACAATATGGAGGAGTTTTTTAACCGTGGACGAAACATGGATCCATCACAACACACCAGAGACCAAACAACAGTCAAAACAGTGTGTTTCTAAGGGTGAATCGGCGCGAAAGAAGGCCAAGGTGGATTTGTCAGCCAATAAAGTTATGGCGACTGTTTTTTGGGATGCACGTGGGATAATCCACATTGACTATCTTCAAAAGGGAAGAACAATTAATGGGGAATATTATGCCAACTTATTGGACCGCTTCAATGAGGATTTGAAAACAAAACCGACCTCATTTGGCCAAGAAAAAAGACAATGACCAAGACAATGCAAGGGTGCACACATGTGCAGTTGCCATGGCAAAAATCCATGAATTGGGCTATGAATTGCTCCCACATCCACCCTATTCTCATGATTTGGCTCCGAGTGACTACTTCTTGTTCCCAAACCTGAAAAAATGGCTCGGTGGAATAAGATTTGACTCCAATGATGAAGTCATCTCGCAAACAAAGGCCTATTTTGAGGACCTTGACAAATCATATTTTTTGGAAGGGATAAAAAAATTGGAGAAGCGTTGGACAAAGTGTATAGAGCTCAAGGGGGACTACGTTGAAAAATAAAATGATTTATTTATCAAAAAATCTTCGTTTATTCCAAAAGTCACGGACTTATTGACCCGCCCTCGTAGTTTTCTTGACTTGACAATTTTTGTTTTACTTACAATCTTAACTTTCATTTAAATGCCTTACTCACAGATTCAATCATATAAAACAATTTTAAAAACATTATTCAATAATTTAAATCCAAAACAATTTTTTACCATTTTCTATATACATTCAGTCAATACGTTACATTTGATTTATACAATATTTTTTTTTTAAATACGATCAATTAATATAATAAAAAAATAAAATTTCCTCAGTTTAAATACTCTAATTACAATAATTATTACTTACAGTCTAATATCCCAGTTTGTAAAATTTGCACTACACACCACTACTGTTTCTTTAGGAAACCGTTTGCACAATTTTAGTGCAATACTTAAGAAACCCCTCATTCCCCCCAGAATGCTAGGCAGACCCTCACCCGTTATTGCGATGCCCAATTTCTATTCCATATCGTATCTATCGGAAGCGAAAATTGGGCATTCGAGTAGCAGGTGAGGAATCGACTCTGCTACTCCGGGCTGACAGAGACACGACGGGTCCTCCTTCAATTTGAATCTATTCAAATAGAAGGCGAACCCGCCGTGGCCCGTCAGTGCTTGTGTTGTATGGTGTGTAATGTATATTTTCCTCACTATTCTGTACGCCGCCGCGGCCGTGGGGAAGAAGAGCTTTGTGATTCCGACCGTCCCGCCGGACACATATCTCCTGTCCCATTCCTCAATCGTATCCTGTCTTAAGATACGCTTGACACATGAAACAGGACACCGGTCGTAATCGGGTTTCTTCTTCGATCTCAGAGCGGCTTCTTTGGCTAATTGGTCAACCCTTTCATTCCCCCTAAGCCCTGCGTGAGCCTTGATCCAAAACAGGGAGACCTGGACCTGGACCTGGATGGCATATGCTTGCAGTTCTTTAAATAACGCCGGAATCCCCAAACATGCATCTATAAGGAGTCAGGAGCTCTGTTCAGTACTTTTGGATCCAGGGTATACCTTGGTACAAAAACTTACTAAAAGTCAGTATATATGTCCATATAAATTTCAAAGAGTTACTATTCATGTATATTTCAAAATATTTTTTTTTATGTAAAGGGTATAATCCTAAGTTGGTCCCGTTGTCACCTAAGTGGTGACCTGATGATGGGATCCATGAGGAATCGAGGGAACTCCTCGAAATTTATATGGATCTAAACACTTTTTGGAATTTTATCAAACATATCCGCAAAGCTTCCTCCTCGTTCCCTTCTTGCATGCACTATGAAGATGATTAAGCAACTGCAGGTGACACAATTTGTGACTTATTTACGACATATTTTCAGACAAACTTTTTAAATTCTAGTACCACTTCTAATAATTTTAAATCAGAATTTTATAAATTAAATCATAATTCTTTAGGGGACGTTGTAAATCCTGATAATGTATTTAATCTTCTCAAATCAGTTAATTTGAATAAGGGTGCGGGACCTGATGACATATCCCCGGTACTTTTTGTTAATTGCGCCACAGCCTTGGTCACCCCCCTATGCATATTATTTACCAGATCAATAAAAGAAGGGGTTGTACCAAGTATTTGGAAGTCAGCATTTGTTAAATCTGTACATAAAGGTGGTGACAAGGTCGATATAAAAAACAGCAGGCCTACATCTAAATTCTGTATATTTGATAAACTTTTTGAGAGCGTTGTATATCAACAAGTTTATGATGCTCCCAAATTCTGGTATCAAATCCATGTTCAAAGCAACATGGATTCTTGAAAGGACGCTCAACTACATAAAATCTCCTCCTAACTTACGACTATGTTGCCTCGAGTATGGATTCGGGCGCACAGGTGGACATGATATTTACCGATTCAAGGCACTTGGACCTTTACTTTTCGCTATATTCCTTAATGACATTACTCCCTGTTATCATAATTCTAAATTCCTACTATATGCTAACGATACGAAAATAATGAAAAAAATATGTACGCCTTATGATTGTTGTCTCTTACAAAATGATTTGAATAGATTCAGCAACTACTGCTTAATTAATAATTTTGATTTAAATGTCTCCAAGTGTTGAGCCTTAAATTTTTTGCCGAAAATTAAATTTAATAAATTATAATTATAAACTTAAAAATAAGGAATTATTATTGAAGAAATCTATTAAATACCTTGGAGTTGTTGTTGACTGTAGGTTAATTTTTCATGAGCACATTGATTTTATTATAAACAGGGCGTCAAAGGCTTTAGGCTTCTTTATTAGGTCTTGTAATAGATTCAAGTCTATTCAAGTCATGAGGTTCCTATATTGTGCGTATGTTCCTAGTCTTTTAGAGTACTGTTAAGAGCTCTGGAACCCTGCGTACGACATCTATAACATAGAATTGAATCTATACAGAAACGTTTCCTTAGGTTTCTACAATTTTCATGTCACCTTAACCTTGCGGATAATGATACTAGGTGCAAGATACCACTCTCTTCCCCTGCATTATCATAGGAACATCTACGATCTAGTCTACTTGTATTAAAATTATAAACAATAAAATAGATGTTCGTGACTTATTATTTAAATACAACTTTAACGTTTCCGCTAGAAGTATTCGTAGTTTTATGCCTATTTATGTCTCACCATTGAACACCTATTATCGTCGAAATTCTTTCATCCTTAGATCAAGCGCTCAAATTAATAAATTCCTTAATGATAATCCACTTGAGGATGTATTTTCATTGAATCAACCTAAAATTACTCTACTATAGACTCCTAACTGATACCTTCTTCAATTGTTACTAATAATTACTCCATTCATTTTAAATATTAATCTTAATTACTAAACAAATATAAAAGTATCAAATGAATATGTATATGGGTGTAGTTTGGAATTTTAATATTATCATTTATTCGGTTTACCTTTTTTTTGGTTTTAAGCATGCATGCATGTTACGATTATTACTGCTTTAATTTTTAGCTCTATAATTATGTATAAAGTTGTTTTTATTTTTTAATTTCTTGTCACATTCAGGGGCTTAACTTGCGCTTTGGTAATTTGTTTTCTACTTGTGAAAACTTGTTATTGGCACTTTATTTTTAATATGTTAAATTATTATAATTGTACTTGTTACTGTAAGTTTTCCTGAAAACGAAAAAACTGAAGTATTCCACGCCATATGGCACCAATAAGTAAGATTCTACACCAAGGGCATACCTTGGTGCAGAATCTTACTTAAGTTCGTTAACGACGCCGAAATCCCCAAACATGTATATCAGGGGTTCTGTTTAGTACTTTTGGATCTAGGGTATATCTTGGCGCAAAATCTTACTTTTTGGTAGCATATGCTTAGACTACTTCAGAAAAAGTTGAAATAACCAAATGTGTCAATATAAATTTCATCATGGATCCCATCATCAGGTCGCCACTTTGGTGAAAACGGGACCAACTTGGGATTATTGGGATTATACCCTTTACATCAAAAAAGGAATGTTGAAAATCCGTCTACAGACTACTACAGAATTATCGTTGAACACACAAAAAAATATACAGCTGAATGCATAACCGCCTCCTATTTTTGGAACTCGGTTAAAAATACAGCCGAACGTATAAAGCTCATTTCAGACTACGCTATACTATTGTGGTATATAGTATAACAAAGAAGGAAGTAATGCTATACTATATCGTGTCCAGACGTGTTGTGTCGCTCGTTCGCTTGCGGGACGGCCGGGGGTGAGGGAGGAGGAAGGGACGGCGCACGATATAGCACAGCATGAACTCAGCGCATCGCATCATTTTGTAGCGTATAGTAAGCCAATAATATGTATATAGTGCAGTAGTGTGAACGTGTCCACAACAATGTATGGTGCGCGATATTGTTCTGCTGTGAGCTGTATAGGTTACTACTTCTACTACTATAATTATGCTAATAGCATAATACTATAGCGTAGTCTAAAAGCCGCTTGACTGCCTCCTTTTTAACCGACTTCCAAATATCTTTATGTATATAATTCTACTGTACGTGTATATGTCACTGAACTCCTAAACGGCTGGACCGAATTGAATGAATTTTATTGTATGCGTTTGGGTGGCGCCCTGGATGGTTTAGATTCACAAATCAGCCCGGCAGGACAACGTCTGTCGGGTCCTAAATATAATATATGAATTTAAACTGTATGGCCCGCTCATATATATATAGATTTACCCCCTTACTAATAAAAAGATTTACACAATGGATAACTTAAACAAGGTTGCTGTCTTTGTCTGATAAGTGACTTTGCAACGCATCAAACAAAGACAGCAACGTTGTTTAAGTTATCCGTTGTGTAAATATTTTTATTAGTAAGGGGGAATTTATATAGATAATATTTTTATTTTTTATGTGTTCAACGATTATTCCGCCGTCTGTGGACCGATTTTCAAATTTTTTGTTTGCCGTATATGGTGTAATCCCAAGTTGGTCCCGTTTTCACCAAAGTGACCTTGATGATCAGGTGACCTTGATGATGAGGAATCGAGGGAACTCTTCGAAATTTATATGGACACATACGGAGATTTCGACTTTTTCTGAAGTAGTACAAGCATATACTACCAAAAAGTAAGATTTTGCACCAAGGTATACCCTGGATCCAAAAGTACTGAACAGAACTCCTGACTCCTTATAGATACATGTTTGGGGAATCCGGCGTTGTTACTACTCGTCAGAGTTTTGGGCAGCGATATCAATGTGTTCAGAGTAATATAGATAATAAATTTAAATAAAAAGAGAAAAAATATCATTTTTAAACAAATAATTAAAAATGACTTCCAAAGTTGCTTCTTTTCCTTCCAAAAATGCACAAAAAAGTATGAAATAAAACTTATTTTCTAAATTATTACCCTTTTAAATTCGGCTAAAATTAAAACTATTTCTCTACTCAATCTTCCTAATTTTAAGTCCGTACCAGCAAATTTGAACGTGAATTCTATTAATATTTAATATTAATATTTGGATGTCGGTTAAAAATACAAATCTTTCCTATTTGTTATATTAGTATAGATGTCGAACTTGCCATGTACTTATTATTGCAAGCTTTGCTATGGTTGTATCTCATACTATACATTAATGATTTTAGGTCAAAATACAAGGCCAAAATGCAGAAATGTTGCTGTCGGCCTGTGAACAGTTTCTCGGCAAGTCGGAGCAGGAAATACAGCATATAGCCCTTGTTACCCTTGAGGGTCATCAACGTGCAATAATGGGCTCTATGACTGTTGAAGAAATATATAAAGACCGGAAAATCTTCTCCAAAAAGGTTGATCATAATATTTTTTTACGAAGTCTTATACTTTAAACGAGTCAACATTGTATATATTATACTAGGCTAGCTTCTGTCCGCAGTTCCGCCCGCGTGGAACAGTGTTCTTGAAGAAAAATCTTTTTCAGCAAATAACTCTACTCACTCCAATATAATTTTGATACAATATTGAAAATGTTTTTTAGGGCTTCGTACCCAAGGTATCCTTACAGGTAAAAACGGGATCCTATCACCTCGACACGACGCGCGAGACCGCTTGATATATATTTTTCGCGCTTGAATATAAATTTTGCGATATCTTCTAAATATTATATATGAATTTAAACTGTATGGTTTAAAGGGCTACTATAATGTGTTTAAAATGCTTTAAGCGAGTAACGTATTTAGTTTGATAAGGATTATACTGTATCCGTCCACATAGCTTCTGTAAATACCATACACAGTAATAAGTATGATCTGGGCACGGGTAGCTAGTTTTATTAAGTACTAGCTGTTGCCCGCGGCTCCGTCCGCGTAAATACAGTATCCCATGCTTTAAATCGCTTCGTAAAGAAGCCATTATTTCTAGTAAAAAGTAAATGATAAAAAATGGTTATTGTGGGTTATCCCTAAGAGATAGACATATACCATCGCGGACTTTTTTTGTAGATCTTTTTAAGGTGTACAATACTGTTATACATTCTTTGATCTATCTCGTAGGCATCTCGTGTTTTGATCAATCAGCCAGCGTTTGCATTTGCTTACATTAAGCGCAAAAAATGTGTTTAAAATTTAAGACATTAGAAACCTCTAAAATTATCAGTGTTTCTCTACTATATTATACATGTTAATTACATATAAACCTTCCTCTTGAATCACTCTATCTAATAAAAAAGCCCGCATCAAAATCCGTTGCGTAGTTTTAAATATCTAAGGGGCCCCATATACGGTCCGGTTTTCCTTCAGTTTGGCCTGAACGGATGCAAAATCTTATCGTCTGTGTGCAATTTCGAGATCGCATCAGTCGGCCGGATGGACTGAAGCGATTCGTTCCAGTGTTGCTAGCTCTGTTTTTGCGAAACTACTAAACTCGCGTTGATTTCTCCTAAAAACTACTAAAAGAATACTGAAAACTATAAAAAAGCTACAAAACTTAGGAATCCGTAAAGCAGCCACAAACATAACATAACATACATACATACAACAAACATACAAATCGAAACTTAGAGCAACAATAGGAAGGTCTGGGCCATAGCCTGTTGTAAATTAAACAAATCACCGGGACTCTATTTGTAATATACGAGGGCGGGTCAATAAGTCCGTGACTTTTGGAATAAAACACAGATTTTTTGATAAATAAATCATTTTATTTTTCAACGTAGTCCCCCTTGAGCTCTATACACTTTGTCCAACGCTTCTCCAATTTTTTTATCCCTTCCAAAAAATATGATTTGTCGACAAAATAGGACTTTGTTTGCGAGATGACTTCATCATTGGAGTCAAATCTTTTTTCCACCGAGCCATTTTTTCAGGTTTGGGAACAAGAAGTAGTCACTCGGAGCCAAATCTTGAGAATAGGGTGGATGTGGGAGCAATTCATAGCCCAATTCATGGATTTTTGCCATGGCAACTGCACATGTGTGCACCCTTGCATTGTCTTAGTGAAAAAGAACTTTTTTATGGGCCAAATGAGGACGGTTTTTTTTCAAATCCTCATTGAAGCGGTCCAATAAGTTGGCATAATATTCCCCATTAATTTTTCTTCCCTTTTGAAGATAGTCAATGTGGATTATCCCACGTGCATCCCAAAAAACAGTCGCCATAACTTTATTGGCTGACAAACCCACCTTGGTCTTCTTTGGCGCCGATTCACCCTTAGAAACACACTGTTTTGACTGTTGTTTGGTCTCTGGTGTATTGTGATGGATCCATGTTTCGTCCACGGTTAAAAAACTCCTCCATATTGTGATTAAACAACGCCAAACCTTCCTGTGAAGTTGTTACACGATTGCGTTTGTGGTCGACTGTGAGCAAACGCGGCACCCATCTTGCGGAAAGCTTTCTCATGCCCAAGTGATCATTCAAAATTGAAACCACTGAGCCATGCGAGATGCCTATGGCTTCCACAATCTCTTGCACTTTCAATCTTCGGTCGGCCAACACCATATCGTGAATTTTTTCGATTGTTTCGGGTGTAGAGACCTCAACTGGGCGTCCAGGACGTTCGGCATCTTCAGTGCTTGTAAGGCACAACGAAATTCAGTAAACCACTTTTTTACCATTGAAATCGATGGTGCAGAGTCCCCATAGTATTTATCAAGCTTAGCCTTGGTCTCGGTAATGGTTTTTTTTCGCAAAAAATAATGCTTAATAAGCACACGAAATTCACTTTTTTCCATTGTTTCCTTAAGTTACTGGATAGTCTAATAAAGATAGCTGTAAAACACAAACTAACTGACGCAGCAAGTTCAAATTTTGATAGGAGTCAACTGACAGATGCCTGTTGACAGGGGTAGTGTTGCTTTTTCAGTAAGGAGGTCAGAAATTCAAAAAGTCACGGACTTATTGACCCGCCTTAGTATTATAATATAAAATAAGTATTTTACAAGCAGAATGTATTACACACGGAATGTCAGTACAAAGATACAGATGACAACCAATAATATGTTTTTTATTTAAATTCTAATTTTCAAATTGTTTTCGTTCACACTTCAATAAAAACAAATCACTTTTCAAAAATGTGTATATTTACATAGTTGACAAAAGGTGAAGTACCCCGTCTACTAATCCCAAATTAATGGGACGAGAGAATTTTATGACGTGGAAATTTGCCATGCAGCCGTACCTCATGCATGAAGAATTGTGGGAATCTATCTCCAAGGACTCCGTAGATGAAAAAAAGGATATAAAAGCTAAGTCTAAGATTATATTATCTATTGACTCTACGTACATGTCCAGGACGCAAAAACTGCGAAAATGGTATGGGAGAATTTAAGTAAACCATTCGAGGACTCCGGTTTGCTCCGAAAAGTAGGGCAAAAGATCTAATCAATACCAATCTTATGACAAGTGCAAATAAAGATGATTATATAAATAAAATTATGTCAGCCGCCCATAAATTAAGAGAAATAGGTTTTGGCGTAGATGATGAGTGGTTAGGGACACTTATGCTGGCTGGCTTACCGGAGGAATATAAGCCGATGATAATGGATCTGGAGAGTTCGGGAATAAAAATTAGTGCTGATCTGATTAAAACAAAATTATTTCAAGAGATAAAATCAGATACCACTACAGCTTTTTATTCAAAATCAAACAAGTTTAAATCTCAATCCCATAACACTAGACACTCAAACAATTCTAAAGGGTCCCGTTGTGACAACTGTAACAAATATGGCTACGTCAGTAAGAGCTGTTGGTTCAAAAATAAGAAAGTGGACAACAACGATGAAAAAAATAATTTTGCTGCCGCTTTTTCAGCTTTATCAAGTAATAATAGCACCATCTGGTATATAGATTCCGGAGCATCGGGGCATATGATTATGAATCGCCACTGGCTGGCTAGGGTTGCTGATAATAACAGTCCTCGCGTACAAAGCAGCGGTACAGTCACTATCCAAGTACCAAGTGATGTCACTGGCGCCTTCAGCATTCAGGTTAAAAATATACTGTATATACCAGACTTGTCTATAAACTTGTTGTCAGTAAGTGAAATCATTTCTAAAGGAAATGCAGTAAAGTTTGACAAAAATGGCTACATAATAATTAATAAGCAAGTAGATAAGGTTGCTCATGCAAAGCTAGTAAATAATACATATCAACTGGCAACATCTTATAGTGGCAGTGGTAAACATTGTCTGTCACTACTGAAGATAGATTCATATGGCACCAAAGATTAGGTCACCTGAATTTTAATGACTTAAATAAGTTTCCAGACTGTACCCTGGGTGTAAAAATATCTCAACATAATAATGAGATAACTTGCACTCCATGTTTACAAGCAAAACAGACAATGCTACCATTTAAACATGAAGTTAAGAGAGCAACAAAATTGTTAGAGCTTGTGCACAGTGACGTCTGAGGTCAGGTTGAAAATCCATCTATTCAAGGTGCAAGGTACTTCGTGACATTCATTGATGACTTTTCGAAGAAAGTATTCGTTTATTTTCTGAATCATATGTCTTACGTGTTTGACAAATGCCTTTAAAAATTTTAGAATCACTAGCTATACGCATAACTTTTTGGAGAAGGCGAAGGAATGTGAACAGAAAGAAACACCAGGATAATTAATGTCCTGGTAAATCCAATATTAAGCAGGTAGAGGTGCCTTTAAATAATTCTGACTGTATAGACATGACAATTAACCATGAAACAAGTACTAGTAACAACGAGTCAAGCGTTAATGAAGACCCGAATGATAGCACTTACATTCCTACTGATCATTGTAGTTCATCAGAGATGTGTCATGTAAACCGACGCCCCAGGGGACATTTGAGACAAGTAGATATAGATAATGAAAATGAACCATCTAATAATGATTTAGAATTAAATTCATTTCTATGCATGAATTCTGAGTCCGCTATGAGTCTACTGCACAATGACCCACAAAATCGTGTTGAAACATTAAACGGTGATAATTCAAATAAATGGAAAGACGCAATGGAATTTGAATATCAATCATTAATTGAAAATAATACTTGGACTGTAGTAGACTTGCCTGCGTAAGAAATTAATTCCTTGTAAATGGTTCTTTAAAACAAAGATAAATGATGTTGGAGATATAATATTACGATACAAGGCTCGTCTCGTTGTCAAAGGATTCAAACAAACAAAAGGCATTGATTATCATGAGGTGTATGCTCCAGTAGTACGGTATACATCAATAAGATACTTGGTTGGCTTAGCAGCTAGGTATAAGCTTAAAATTCATCAGATGGATACAGACACAGCGTTTATACAAGGGGAAGTAGAAGAAAAGATTTTTAGTAATTTCCACCTTGTTACGAAAAATAAAATAAAGTTTGTCGTTTGAACAAGGCATTATACGGTTTAAAGCAAGACAGCCGTCAATGGAATAAGAAACTTAACGCTACTCTCTTGGATATAGGTTAGAAAAGGTCAGTCGTAGATCCCTGCATATACTACATATTAAATAATTACTTTGATATATTATTTATAGGAGTTTATGTGGATGACTTATTATTATTTTTTAACAATGAAGAGTCTGCTAAAGTGTTTGCTAAAATATAGACTACAAGATAAATTTAAAATGAAATATTTTGTTATGAATGAAATAGTATGGCTCAGCAGTGTATTGGATTGAAAATATCACAAACTAAAGATCTTGACGAGATATCTCTGGATCAGACAATGTACATTAAGAAAATCTTGCACAGATTTAATATGTTTGACTGCAAGTCTGTTCCTACACCGTTTGAAGCTGGGATTGAATTAAAGAAGGCTGAAAATGAAAATTAAATTTTACACAATAATCCAATTAACTTCATTTATTAATTGTCCCTTTTAGATAACGAAATATTCTCTTAACTGCAATCCAACGTTGCAATGTAGGACTGTTATTAAATCTGCTTGCCGAATTGACACCATATGTTATGACGAGACGTGTACCCTATGATAAGTATAGTAGAAATCCCACGGCCTCTTGATATCCCTTATCAAGAGGCCGTGGGACCCACGTGGGACGTGGGCCGTCCTACATTGCAACGTTGGATTGCAGTTAAGAGAATATTTCGTTATCTAAAAGGGACAATTAATAAATGAAGTTAATTAGATTATTGTGTAAAATTTAATTTTCATTTTCAGCCTTCTTTAATTCAATCCCAGCTTCAAACGGTGTAGGAACAGACTTGCAGTCAAACATATTAAATCTGTGCAAGATTTTCTTAATGTACATTGTCTGATCCAGAGATATCTCGTCAAGATCTTTAGTTTGTGATATTTTCAATCCAATACACTGCTGAGCCATACTATTTCATTCATAACAAAATATTTCATTTTAAATTTATCTTGTAGTCTATATTTTAGCAAACACTTTAGCAGACTCTTCATTGTTAAAAAATAATAATAAGTCATCCACATAAACTCCTATAAATAATATATCAAAGTAATTATTTAATATGTAGTATATGCAGGGATCTACGACTGACCTTTTCTAACCTATATCCAAGAGAGTAGCGTTAAGTTTCTTATTCCATTGACGGCTGTCTTGCTTTAAACCGTATAATGCCTTGTTCAAACGACAAACTTTATTTTATTTTTCGTAACAAGGTGGAAATTACTAAAAATCTTTTCTTCTACTTCCCCTTGTATAAACGCTGTGTCTGTATCCATCTGATGAATTTTAAGCTTATACCTAGCTGCTAAGCCAACCAAGTATCTTATTGATGTATACCGTACTACTGGAGCATACACCTCATGATAATCAATGCCTTTTGTTTGTTTGAATCCTTTGACAACGAGACGAGCCTTGTATCGTAATATTATATCTCCAACATCATTTATCTTTGTTTTAAAGAACCATTTACAAGGAATTAATTTCTTACGCAGGCAAGTCTACTACAGTCCAAGTATTATTTTCAATTAATGATTGATATTCAAATTCCATTGCGTCTTTCCATTTATTTGAATTATCACCGTTTAATGTTTCAACACGATTTTGTGGGTCATTGTGCAGTAGACTCATAGCGGACTCAGAATTCATGCATAGAAATGAATTTAATTCTAAATCATTATTGGATGGTTCATTTTCATTATCTATATCTACTTGTCTCAAATGTCCCCTGGGGCGTCGGTTTACATGACACATCTCTGATGAACTACAATGATCAGTAGGAATGTAAGTGCTATCATTCGGGTCTTCATTAACGCTTGACTCGTTGTTACTAGTACTTGTTTCATGGTTAATTGTCATGTCTATACAGTCAGAATTATTTAAAGGCACCTCTACCTGCTTAATATTGGATTTACCAGGACATTAATTATCCTGGTGTTTCTTTCTGTTCACATTCCTTCGCCTTCTCCAAAAAGTTATGCGTATAGCTAGTGATTCTAAAATTTTTAAAGGCATTTGTCAAACACGTAAGACATATGATTCAGAAAATAAACGAATACTTTCTTCGAAAAGTCATCAATGAATGTCACGAAGTACCTTGCACCTTGAATAGATGGATTTTCAACCTGACCTCAGACGTCACTGTGCACAAGCTCTAACAATTTTGTTGCTCTCTTAACTTCATGTTTAAATGGTAGCATTGTCTGTTTTGCTTGTAAACATGGAGTGCAAGTTATCTCATTATTATGTTGAGATATTTTTACACCCAGGGTACAGTCTGGAAACTTATTTAAGTCATTAAAATTCAGGTGACCTAATCTTTGGTGCCATATGAATCTATCTTCAGTAGTGACAGACAATGTTTACCACTGCCACTATAAGATGTTGCCAGTTGATATGTATTATTTACTAGCTTTGCATGAGCAACCTTATCTACTTGCTTATTAATTATTATGTAGCCATTTTTGTCAAACTTTACTGCATTTCCTTTAGAAATGATTTCACTTACTGACAACAAGTTTATAGACAAGTCTGGTATATACAGTATATTTTTAACCTGAATGCTGAAGGCGCCAGTGACATCACTTGGTACTTGGATAGTGACTGTACCGCTGCTTTGTACGCGAGGACTGTTATTATCAGCAACCCTAGCCAGCCAGTGGCGATTCATAATCATATGCCCCGATGCTCCGGAATCTATATACCAGATGGTGCTATTATTACTTGATAAAGCTGAAAAAGCGGCAGCAAAATTATTTTTTTCATCGTTGTTGTCCACTTTCTTATTTTTGAACCAACAGCTCTTACTGACGTAGCCATATTTGTTACAGTTGTCACAACGGGACCCTTTAGAATTGTTTGAGTGTCTAGTGTTATGGGATTGAGATTTAAACTTGTTTGATTTTGAATAAAAAGCTGTAGTGGTATCTGATTTTATCTCTTGAAATAATTTTGTTTTAATCAGATCAGCACTAATTTTTATTCCCGAACTCTCCAGATCCATTATCATCGGCTTATATTCCTCCGGTAAGCCAGCCAGCATAAGTGTCCCTAACCACTCATCATCTACGCCAAAACCTATTTCTCTTAATTTATGGGCGGCTGACATAATTTTATTTATATAATCATCTTTATTTGCACTTGTCATAAGATTGGTATTGATTAGATCTTTTGCCCTACTTTTCGGAGCAAACCGGAGTCCTCGAATGGTTTACTTAAATTCTCCCATACCATTTTCGCAGTTTTTGCGTCCTGGACATGTACGTAGAGTCAATATCCTATAATCAATATATAATCAGCAAGTCGCTAAAACATATTTAGATAAATAACGCATTTATAAACTTAACCGAAATCTTTTTACATTATCTATATACAGTTTTTGTAGTTCCAAGGGTAGCTTGTTTAAATAGTAAGGTATTAAATAATTATTATTTATTTAACCCGTATATGATTATTATGTAGGGCACTGCTCTCAAGAATCTAGGCCTCTGTTTCTATTATACAATCAGGAATATAAGATTCGGTTAGATTTTTTTTTTTTGTTAAAATTGTTTATTCAGACACACAAAAATATATACAGAGCAATATTAATACATACAGGAAATAAAATATTTACAAACTATACAAGTAGGTAAGTACTAAAAAACAGTACTAATAACTACTCTAAAACTTAAAATGCTACAAAACAAAGAAATCTCCCAGATCGTCCCCACCAGGCAGGGTACCTAGAAGGCTCAGAAAGTTTCCACGCTGGATTGCGATACTTATTCTCTGGGCCAGGTAGGTGCCGGCTCTGGGGTCTCGGGTGGCCTCAATGAGTTTTATGGAGATTTCTCTGAAAAGTTTGTGCGCACCCAGACCCCATGTACCTAGGGTTTCAACCCCAAACGGTTCAAATATGAGATCCCCACTAAGGTTTTCAGATTTGAGGTTTTTATAGAGGTTTTCCGCCTGATTGGCGGCCGCACCTGCAGAACTCGAGGTGCCCTGGACATGGGACGGAGCAAGTGTATCGACGCAAGTAGCGTCCCATACAAGAGCCCGTCCCACTCTCCAAGGGACCAGGGTCATACCGTCTGGTCTCTTGCCATCGTCGCGCGCCAAACCAGAGGGTTCCAGCACAGCTGGCACTCCGGCGGTGACAAGAGCCCGACGGATAAGATCGTTCAGGCAGTGATGTCGGGAGATGCGGCCGGCGCTTCGTTGACAGGACAGTCCGTGGTGTCCGAGGCTGTCCACGTTTGCGCCACAAACACAGCAATGGAGGACGACGGGGGGACGCCAAGACGCAGGTTCACACTTCAACACCCTCCCTGGAACGTAAATCCATGGCAGCAGCTAGGGCGTACAGCTTGCAGCGAGAAAATCCCTTGGTCAATGCGTCAGCTATCATGTTCTCTGTGCACACATACTCGATTCGTGTTTGGCTTGCCGCAACCTTTTTTTTAACGAAATGGTATCTGACATAAATGTGCTTGCTGCGGGCACGATAAGCATCAGAATCTGAAATGCTAATGGCGCTTTGATTATCACAGCACAAGGTTATTGGTAGCTTTGAAACATTATCAAAAATATCACTCTCAAGCTGCTGAAGCCATAGGGCTTCCTGTACTGCAGATGCCAAGGACATGTACTCTGCCTCGGTGCTAGAAAGGGCGACTGTGCTTTGATTTTTAGAGTTCCAGCTTATGCAAGCTTCCTGAAAAATAAATAGATATCCCGTACAGGACCGTCTATCCAAAGAATCGCTAGCCCAACCTACATCATAATATCCAATTAACTTCATTTATTAATTGTCCCTTTTAGATAACGAAATATTCTCTTAACTGCAATCCAACGTTGCAATGTAGGACGGCCCACGTCCCACGTGGGTCCCACGGCCTCTTGATAAGGGATATCAAGAGGCCGTGGGATTTCTACTATACTTATCACAGGGTACACGTCCCGTCATAACATATGGTGTCAATTCGGCAAGCAGATTTAATAACAGTCCTACATTGCAACGTTGGATTGCAGTTAAGAGAATATTTCGTTATCTAAAAGGGACAATTAATAAATGAAGTTAATTGGATATTATGATGTAGGTTGGGCTAGCGATTCTTTGGATAGACGGTCCTGTACGGGATATCTATTTATTTTTCAGGAAGCTTGCATAAGCTGGAACTCTAAAAATCAAAGCACAGTCGCCCTTTCTAGCACCGAGGCAGAGTACATGTCCTTGGCATCTGCAGTACAGGAAGCCCTATGGCTTCAGCAGCTTGAGAGTGATATTTTTGATAATGTTTCAAAGCTACCAATAACCTTGTGCTGTGATAATCAAAGCGCCATTAGCATTTCAGATTCTGATGCTTATCGTGCCCGCAGCAAGCACATTTATGTCAGATACCATTTCGTTAAAAAAAAGGTTGCGGCAAGCCAAACACGAATCGAGTATGTGTGCACAGAGAACATGATAGCTGACGCATTGACCAAGGGATTTTCTCGCTGCAAGCTGTACGCCCTAGCTGCTGCCATGGATTTACGTTCCAGGGAGGGTGTTGAAGTGTGAACCTGCGTCTTGGCGTCCCCCCGTCGTCCTCCATTGCTGTGTTTGTGGCGCAAACGTGGACAGCCTCGGACACCACGGACTGTCCTGTCAACGAAGCGCCGGCCGCATCTCCCGACATCACTGCCTGAACGATCTTATCCGTCGGGCTCTTGTCACCGCCGGAGTGCCAGCTGTGCTGGAACCCTCTGGTTTGGCGCGCGACGATGGCAAGAGACCAGACGGTATGACCCTGGTCCCTTGGAGAGTGGGACGGGCTCTTGTATGGGACGCTACTTGCGTCGATACACTTGCTCCGTCCCATGTCCAGGGCACCTCGAGTTCTGCAGGTGCGGCCGCCAATCAGGCGGAAAACCTCTATAAAAACCTCAAATCTGAAAACCTTAGTGGGGATCTCATATTTGAACCGTTTGGGGTTGAAACCCTAGGTACATGGGGTCTGGGTGCGCACAAACTTTTCAGAGAAATCTCCATAAAACTCATTGAGGCCACCCGAGACCCCAGAGCCGGCACCTACCTGGCCCAGAGAATAAGTATCGCAATCCAGCGTGGAAACTTTCTGAGCCTTCTAGGTACCCTGCCTGGTGGGGACGATCTGGGAGATTTCTTTGTTTTGTAGCATTTTAAGTTTTAGAGTAGTTATTAGTACTGTTTTTTAGTACTTACCTACTTGTATAGTTTGTAAATATTTTATTTCCTGTATGTATTAATATTGCTCTGTATATATTTTTGTGTGTCTGAATAAACAATTTTAACAAAAAAAAAAAATCTAACCGAATCTTATATTCCTGATTGTATAATAGAAACAGAGGCCTAGATTCTTGAGAGCAGTGCCCTACATAATAATCATATACGGGTTAAATAAATAATAATTATTTAATACCTTACTATTTAAACAAGCTACCCTTGGAACTACAAAAACTGTATATAGATAATGTAAAAAGATTTCGGTTAAGTTTATAAATGCGTTATTTATCTAAATATGTTTTAGCGACTTGCTGGAACCCAGATAACCCAGAAACTAGGCGTATAACGCCTAGTTTCAATATACGGAGGTACGATTTCTTGTGGAAGTTCCGTAATTGTGGAGGCGGAAACAAAGCTTTGTTGCAACTCTAATCTACACCTACACCTTCCCACCTACAACAGCAACCCTACTACATTCTCCTACATTTCTTACACCAACAAATACATCTACTATGATTTTGGATTTTATTCTTGCTAATAACTTCTATACCCGGCATATTTCAGGGTTGACCCTTTGGAGTCAATTAATATGATTTAAAGTGAACCATTGGCAAACATAATCATTGCTGTCGACAATGGGTTTTAGTATAAATTTTGGATCATGCCCTTTCAGGGTAATACTTGCAGCTGTTTTCGAGAAACCGATTATACATACAAGAATGTCTCGTTTAAAGTATAAGATTTTAGATTAGGTAAATAGATTCCTTTAAAAAATAGATTTCTTCCTTAACATTGTGGCGTCATTAACAATTTCGCCGGAAGTGTTACTAAATTGTTATAATGTTTTTTCAGGTATTTGAAGTTGCTTCAAGTGACCTAATCAATATGGGGATTACAGTTGTGTCGTACACACTAAAAGACATAAGAGATGATGAGGTATGTATTTGAGGGCCCGTTAGTGCCCCCGCCATGACGAGCCAAGGGAAGCTACGTCGATTTTTTTAACCTCATAACTTGGGTGTTGATCTTACTAGATGAACGAATGTTTTGATTGCATAGCTCTTATACATCTGACAGCGCGGCCGCGCTATCGTCAAGTATTTAGCGGCCATAACTATCTTTTCTCGAAGCATTTCGTGCTTTTTCGTGCCCCCATATTTTTGTAACAAAGCAAGCGGTCTGAATTTTTGTCGCAGAGAAGTCGGTAGCGGCAGTAGGTATTGTTTTAAATTTCGTAAATATCGAGTGCATAGTTTAGGGAATATCATGCGGCGAACAACGCGATTTTGAAAAATATGGATGTATGGAGGGAGAATAAGCATAATTCCAAGCATATAGGCTAGGTTATTACCTACATATAAAAGGAAAATATAGAAAAAATATAAATTCTGAAAAAAAATAATGATTTTAGAATTTTTTATTTTACTTATTCACAGGAACAGAATGTATGAATACAAGTACACTGATAACAGCTGTAATCCTTATTTATATAACAAAACTCATAAATTGAGAAGTGGTAGGTTATTTAAGGTTACAGTAGATGCTTTGGGACGACAGGGCCTACTCGACCGGATAAATAAGACGGCCTCACAGAAAACCGATGGGAAATAGCACGTGTGTTGTTTGCACGCAGCAAATGTGTTGTGTTTTACTGCGTGAGGAAGGTACCTGTGTCCCAAAGTGGGTTTTAATGTTCACAAACACACTTGCAACTCTTCTGGTTTTGCGGATGTCCATGAGCGGCGGTAAACGTTTTAATTATGGAATGGATCTGGCAGGGGCGTGCGCTCTTTGTAGGCAGAAATGCAGTGCTTTACTTGTCATTCACAGATATTTTAAAACGTTCGTACGTTTTAGATGACTTTAATTAATAGTAAATAAATAAATTTAAAAAATATAATAACTTTAAAACGCCTAATATTTTATAAATAGCAACTCATGCGGTCGCTTTGTGCAGGAGAAATCATCGCATGTATGTGTAATTTTCATACTTCGCAAACGCACACACCCATAAATATCGACATGATTATATAGCGGTAACTCATGCGGCAGGCGATGGCCTTCGCCTGCCGCATGCATTCGAGCTTGGTACTACAACGAGTTCTATGATTATCTGTATAATGTTATTTACTAAGAAAACTTACTAGATGGCACTTTACGTGGAAATTATAAATGACACTATTTTCGTAGAACGAACCTAACCAAACATAACTAAGTATATTATTATCTACGTACTAACGTAGTATATTATTATCTCTGTGCTATGAAGATAAATTGTTAAATAAGCGCCCATAGCGCCGCCTGCGCGTTGCGTCGTCGTTTTAACTAGGCCGCCATCTATGGTGAATTGACGATATTTAATTTGAAGAGTCCCGTATGTAGTGCCGATGTACTTTATCAATTCAATTTTTAAAAAAGAGGGAGTTGTATGAATAAAATATTGTTATAATTTCATATTTTATTCAGTAATCATTGAAAATTTTGAAGAATAAAACTAAATAAATCACTGACGTAAAACAAAACAAGCTACATGGCGGTTTAATTGTGCTTTTAATGTGATTTACTTTTCCATGGTTCACAATGCTTACTCGTAGCGACATCTTTACGTACTGAGCATGTACTTCATTTTCCAATGAATGAAACTGACCAGACATGGTTCGGCTATCCGATCGCTGCTTGTCGGAAATGATTCGTTGCCTATAATCCGACTAAAAATAATACGACGTGAATCTAATGAATCATATATGCACATTATGCGTTTTTGTTTAGTATGGTTTTATTTATTTAAATTGTATAAACATTTTGTGTTTCGCGGGGGCCATATTGCATATTTCATGTGATAAGCATTGTTTACAATTTAATCGCTCCTGTTTATTTATAGTTTTCTTAAAAGATTTTTCATTTTAACATTTGAAAGTGTGTACATTTAACAGTTTCTGAGTTTCTATAATAATTGTAGTGATTTGCTTTTGCGTTTGTTGATTTTTTAAAAATGTTATTTGATTGTAAGGGTTTGCGTTGATAATGTGTGTTTATTAAAAATTAAAAATAACAAGTTCTCACAATTGTCATTCAGTGAAAAGATTCAAATTCTGTCTAAAGGTAGGTGTGTACCCGAGTTACAACAATTAAACCAGCAAAAAATAATGTAACTCGAAAATTTAATGTTAAAAGTTATGAAACGTATAACTGGCTGTGTGGTTGTGTACACACGATTAAATAATATTGTTTTCCTTGCATATTATTTAGTAATTTTAGTACAGTGTGGACTGATTCGGGATATTCAGATTTAAATAATTTCTATTCCGCGGCTTCACTCACTTGGATAAGATACTTGAGGTGGCCGAAATCTTGCGTTTATTTACATCGGGATATAGTAATCTCATGTAATCGGAACCTTGAATATGTGAAAATTTAAGCTGACTGACTGGTGAGTAGTTATAATATTTTAAAATATGCTTATTATTTTACTTATTAGAATTTCTTCCGCCACGACGATCGATCGCTGTTTTGTCTGCGTTGCCGTAGAAGATGTACATGAATAGTAGTACATCTAAGACTTGCTCTGTTGGCATGGTTTCGACTTAGAGATCCGTCGCTTGTCTGTAGCTATGCTAAAAATCTATAAACGAAAAAGTTTTTGTGACCGAGTCCTTCGCCGCATACCCAGTGTCATAATTCTGTGCACGCCACTGGATTTGGAATCGAGCAAACGGATCGCCCGGTAGTATGAAATTGTAATAATTTCTTACTAATTAATTTGGAAACGAGCAAATCGCCTGGTGGTTGTTATAATTTCTTACTATCAGAGGTTGGTGGTTTTAAAGATCGGGAACGCACTTGTATCTCTTCTGTTGTTGCAGATGTCTATGGCGGGGGGTAATCGCTTTAATTATGGAATAGATCTTATCATTTTATTTATGGAATGATCTAGAAACAAGCAAAGGGACCGCCTGATGGTAAGCAATTACTCCCGCATTAAGACATCCGGAACAATGGAGAAATTATAAGTGCATTCCCGGTCTTTAAAACCACAAATTTCTTGGTCTTCGGGTAACCTACAGAAAGAAAAGAGATCCCACATAAACATTTCTTAAATGAAAAAAGGGAAATGTTTCCTACGTAAAATGTTATGAGATGTTGTAGAGACCAAGTGAAATTCAAGATAGTTCATTTAATTAGTTACTCATGAAAAATTGTAACCGTATGTGAAAAAATTTATTTTTACAATTTATTATACGATATATAGGCGATTTAACTCCTCAATTTCTTGAAAACGCGTGGCGCGGGGCGGCGGGGAGATATATTATTAGCTGCACCGCTTCATGGAAATTTAGTCGCCATGGAGCCGTACACGGGAGCGCAGCGTGCATTTTGTGTCCGAGCGTATTACGAAAACAATAAATCAGTGATTACTGCACGACGTTTGTATCGATATGAACACGGTTTACGCGATTTAAGTGAAGTTCCAAGCGCCAATGTGATACGGAAATGGATCAGAATATTCGAAACAACCGGCTCAACGGTACCAATTACGGCTCGTGGTCGCCCAGTTTCTGCAAGATCAGCCGACATTGTGGAGCGTGTTCGTGTTTCAGTTCAGCAAAATCCGCAACAGTCAACACGTAAGAGAAGTCAGTCTTTGGACATCAAAAGAACGACTTTGCGATGAATTTTAAAGCGTAATTTGCATTTGAGGGCTTATAAGATTCAGATAGTCCAAGAATTAAAACCAGATGATGCCCATAACTAAATCAAATTGACAAAGTTAAGTCAACTTTGTCAATTTGATGCTCGAGCGGTTCAACAATTTCAACAACGTGATGTTTAGTGATGAGGCCAATTTTCACCTTAACGGCCATGTGAACAAGCAAAATTGTCGGTTCTGGTCTGAGACTAACCACCGACGCTTGCATGAACGTCCACTTCACAGCCCTAAGCTTGTCGTGTGGGCTGGGATAACGGCAACCAGTATTATTGGGCCATACTTTTTTGAGGACGAAAGAGGGCATGCGATGACGGTTAGAACTAAAAATTATTGCAACATGATAACAGACTTTTTAGTGCCAGCTTTGCAAGAACTTCAAGGCAATACGTCGAGGATGTGGTTTCAACAGGATGGGGCCACATGTCATACGTCTAGGGTATCCATAGAGCTGCTGAAAAATATTTTTCCCGGAAAACTAATTTCTAAAAGGGGGATATTGAATGGCCACCACGTAGCCCCGATCTCTCTCCATGCGATTATTTTCTATGGGGATACCTCAAATCAGTAGTCTACGAGAGTAATCCGACCAATTTAGAGCAGCTGAAGAGGAATATTATTCAGGAATGTAGCAAAATACCGAGAACAATTTTTCAACGGGTTTTCCAAAACTTGCGACTTCGCTTGCAAGAGTGCCAAGCAGCCGAGGGAAGTCATTTGGACAATATTATTTTTAGGTCTTAAAAATTCCTAATTTTCTACTTATTAAAAATACAAATATATTTTAGTTATGTTTCGTAGTTCTTTTTTAATTGAATATTGAAACCGCCAACACCCTTATGGCCCACCCTGTATTAAATAGTGACTTGGCAATAATCAATTTAAGAAATCAATATATAAATATTATGGTTACTAGTAGATTAAAGCTAGTGTAAACATCTTATTACCTGCAGTCATTCTAATAATTATTTGTGATCTAGATTAACGATTTTTAAATTAGAAAACATAACCATACCTAGGAAAAGTTTTCAAAATTGTTAACAACCTTCGAAATTACGGTACGGATAACCCGCATTGTACGACTATTGTATGTATAGTACGAGGGCGGCACTGAACATTTCGGGAATCAAGGAAGTGACACAACATTACTATTTAAAAATGTATTTATTGCTTTTCGAAGTATTCTCCGCGAAAGTTGACACATTTTTCCATACGATGGAACCAATCATTGAAGCAACCATTCCATTCGGAAGTTGGGGTCTCCAAAATGGCCGTTTTGTAGGCGTCCATAGCTTCTTCAGGTGATGAAAATCTCTGACCACGCAATTTATTCTTTATTTTAGGGAAAGTATAGAAATCATTAGGGCTTAGGTCGGGGCTGTACGGCGGATGGTCTAATAATTCTATGATTTCTTGCTCTAAAAACTCTTTTGTTCTGTGCGCGGTGTGAGAACTCGCATTGTCGTGATGGAGGATGATGCGGCGGTTGCAGTTCTCTTTACGGAGTTCAGAAACGACCTGTGGCAAACAAATGTTAGCATACCATTCTGCATTAACCGTTCTTTGTCCCTCAAGAGGAATAGTCGCATCATGGCCGGTTTTGGAGACAAACGTGGCCACCATTTTTTTTGCAACACTCCGTGAACGAACAATTTTTGTTGGCTTTATCTCATTTTCGAACACCCAAACTCGTGACTGGTTTTTTGTTTCGGGTTCGTACGCGTATATCCAGGATTCGTCACCTGATACGATGTTGTATACAGCATTTGAGGATCCTGCGCGGAATCTTTCGAGAGTTCTGACGCACCAAGTAACGCGAGCCGCTTTTTGCTCTTCACAGAACAAATGCGGTATCCATCGGGAAAACTTTTTTACACCTAATTGTTCATGCAAGATTATTTGTATTTGACTCATGCTAATACCGAGCCATACCGAGCCCCCAGATAGAAAAAAGACACGTAGAAAACAGCTCTAAATAAATCTTTTTTTTTTATCCGTATATTATATCTGTCCGTCCGTCTGTCTGATAGTATGTATGTCCGCCCTTCTAACTCCTGAAATTATGAATGTAAATTGATGAAATTTGATATAGTTATAGATTGTGTATGGATTGTGTTTTTGGCATCATAAAATTTATATGGACACATGTGGTGATTTTGTTTTTTTTTGAAGTAATCTAAGCATATGCTACCAAAAAGGTAGATTTTGCATCAAGGTATACCCTGGATCCAAAAGTACTGAACAGAACTCCTGAGGCCTTATAGATACATGTTTGGGGATTCCGGCGTTGTTTAAAGAACTGCAAGCGTATGCTATCATACCACTTACAATAATCATCATCATCATCACCACCATCTTCACAAGAAACACCAACCAACATATTTAGAGTTTTGTGCATCGATATCAATGTTTTTGATATTTTTCTATTGCAAAAATTATATTCGTGATCATCATCATCACTATAATATATTTATTTAATGCTTACTGCTACATTT
Source organism: Phengaris arion (assembly GCA_963565745.1). Classification (NCBI taxonomy): domain Eukaryota; kingdom Metazoa; phylum Arthropoda; class Insecta; order Lepidoptera; family Lycaenidae; genus Phengaris; species Phengaris arion. Next base: position 17,489,975 of record OY751437.1, read on the forward strand.
TTTCCGTCGACTATTACAATACCTAATAATTATTATTTAATAATATAGTATCTTATCAATATCATCACTGGTGATTGTTTAGTAGTTCCATAGATCGGTAAAGCTTATTTGGGGAAATACCACGGCCTCTCAGAAAACTGGTATAAAATAACGCTTGAGTTTGTCTTGCCGAGAGAGTGAGAATAGCGGATGCTTGTTTGTATTTAAATATTTCTTAAAATTTGGTATTAATAATATAACTAAAAAGAGAAAAATGATTATTTTTAGACAAAAAAATGAAAACCGACTTCCAAAGAAAAAATACACAAAAAAGTATTAAATAAAACTTTTTTTCTAAATAATTCCCCTTTAAAATTCTTTTAAAATTTTATAAATTTTTCTACTTAGTAACCAGCCTGAACAACATCCTGATAAAACAAGATTTTATAGAACTCACATTCAACTTGGCTGGTACCGACTTCAAAATTACGAAGATTGAGTAGAGAAATAGTTAAAATTTTAGACGAATTTAAAAGGGGAATTATTTAGAAAATAAGTATTATTTCATACTTTTTTGTGCATTTTTACTTTGGAATTGGCTATCATTTTAAAAAATAATAATAGGTATTTCTAAGTAAAAGGAAGATATACAACTTTTTTATAAAGTGAACCATTTTCAAGTAATCAATCTTTAATGTGGTTAACATGTTGCATTTATTAACTTTAAGAGGTAGAAACTTGCAATTTTCGATACCGACAGTTGAGAGTTGCTAAATATTCTATATGGAAAATATATAATATAATTATTTTGAACGGATAGCAAATAAGTTTTCATATAATTAAAAAAAATCTATTGCTTGTCGATATTACGGAACCCTCTTAAGACATGTCCTGACATGCTCTTAGTTAGGTTATTAAGGTAAACAGTCCGATTAGACAACTATTTGTTAGAAGTATTAAAAATACTTGCATGCTAAGTAGATAAGAAGTATTAACAAAAATTAATGATTCAACATAAAATGTTAATATTGTTTTTATTATAGGGCTATCTGAAAGCCCTGGGTATGGCTCGAACGGCAGAAGTGAAACGTGACGCAAGAATCGGAGAGGCAGAGGCACAAGCGGAGGCAAGAATCAAGGAGGCAATGGCCGAGGAACAGAGGATGGCTGCTAAGTTCCTCAACGACACCGAAATATCCAAAGCCCAACGGGACTTCGAATTGAAAAAGGCCGCTTATGATGTGGAAGTGCAAACAAAAAAGGTAAGATCACACCAAAAGTATTAAATGCAAAAGTTAAGTCAATTCTTTGTCAAGTCAAGTCCAACATAAGCTATTTACTAATTAGTTTCACATCAATACAGTGACGGCAGAGATAGTGCATACATTATAGTACCTCGGTAACCGAGCTTTGCTCGAAGTTCTAGTATTAAAAAAATGACCTATCCAGATCATGTCACGATGTTATGTCTATGGAGGGTTCCGTATATATCAACGCGGTTACCTTTGAATAATTTCAAAAGTTAATGTCCAATTTCGCTCAAAATTATTTTCCTAAAGCTATTTTAGCATGATCTATCAGCATGGAAACTTACAAGTTTGTATCTCCTACAGTTAAAAATCATCTTCAATCATCAATTTCCAATACGAAATTATAGTCAACTGGAATTTTACTCTTATTTCTGTCTCATAGTTCCTATGTTGCGGTAATAAATCTTGTGCTTTCCATCCCACAGCAATTTATATCATTTCCTTTTTCAAAGGTAGCTTAAATCCACAAAACTATCTGAAATAATCCTTCAACTCGTCCTTTATTCAATTGCAACGAAACTCTAAACCATCTTGTTTGTTTCTTTCCCTGCTGTCATGACTTTCGCTTGCAAAAGGCATCAAGCGTACTTGCCTCAGCTCCCCACGCCGATTTCGGTGACGATGGCCGGTTTCATTGAAACCAGGCGCAGGAGTTATTTTATAGCGCCCAAGTGTATGCGCAGTGCACAAGAGCACTCTCTCTTCCTTTACTCTCGTAGCCCAGATAACCTACACGACTGGCGAGATATCAGGCGCACGACCGACTTTTCACATGCCCATCCGACGCATGGATCATCTTTCTTGTCAGACAATTAGGTAATCAGCCTCCATCGCCACAATCAAATTTGGAAACAGCAATTTTTGTTGTTCCAACGTGAGTATCGAACCCACGACCTCCGAGTCGAGAGCCAAGGTCTAAAGCACTGGATCACGGATGCTGTTAATGATGAAGAAATTATTGAAGCAATACTACGAGAGAGAAACTTTATTAATCCCTTCTAAGTGAGGAATAGCGGCGGACAGTTGATATAATATACTTATTATGTGTGACACCGATGGCCGTTGCCATGGTATCAATATTATTATGTCACTTTGTAAATATCCAGTAAATAATATTTCATGTTTTAATTGTGTTCGTACTTTACAATAACTAAAATACCAAATTTTAATCAAAACCCGTTCAGTAGTTTTTGCATGAGAGATTAACAAATATCCATATCCATCTATTCATCCTCACAAACTTTCACATTTATAATAGTAGTAGGACTGTACAAAAATAAATGGGTCCAGCCAGTAGTACCTACACATTTCTATTGCATGCTCGAAAGATGAAACTTTGCATTGATATGCGTATTTACCACGTCAACAAACTGCTAATTTAAAATCACGAAATTGTTTTTTGGGGTACCTCCCCTACACGTAAAGTGGGATGATTTTTTTACGGAACCCTACGTGGGCGAGTTCGACTCGCACTTGGTCGGTTTTTTTAACGTAGTCGATTTGTAGTTTTTTTTATTTTGCTTAAAAATGATTGTGCATAAACGAAAATCATGTATGATAATCCTATACTTACAGGCGGAAGCAGAAATGGCATACGAGTTGCAAGCGGCAAAAACGAAACAGCGTATCAAAGAGGAACAAATGCAGATCGCCGTGGTGGAGAGAACACAGGAGATCAATGTACAGAAGTGGGAGGTGCAACGTCGAGAGAAAGAATTGGAGGCAACAGTACGCAGGTACGCACTGTACTGATTTAAAATTTTGATTTTATTAAATAAATATTAACCGCCTTAGTAAAATATTTACACAATTGATAAGCAATACAATGTTTTGTCCTTGTCTGGCAAGCTACTTTTCCCACGCATCAGATAAGGACAAAACACTGTATTGCTTATCCACTGTTTAAATATTTTTATTAGTAAGGCGGTTAATATTTATTCAATCAAAGTATATACCATTACTATCCATGCACTTTTGCCATTTTATAGGTAGTTCATTTATTCCTTTACTAAAGAAAACATTCGGACAGGAATCAAAAAAATATTTGAAGGCGTTTTGGACTGTCCCATCGGAGTTGAATTTTTTCCATTGCAAGAAGTTATCGAAATTTCGAAAAAATGGTAATCTGTTGGAGCAAAGTCCGCGGAGTACGGTGGATGTCTTAGGGGCCCCATATACGGTCCGGTTTTCCTTCAGTTCGGCCTGAACGGATGCAAAATCGTATCGTCTGTGTGCAATTTCGAGATCGTTTCAGTCGGCCGGATGGACTAAAGCGATTCGTTCCAGTGTTGCCAGCTCTGTTTTTGCGAAACAACTAAACTCACGTTGATTTCTACTAAAAACTACTACTCATAGTCTACTCTACTACTCAAAAATGCTACTCATCTTAGGAATCCCTAAAGCCCCCACAAAAACCACTGCAATATATAGTAGTTAATAAAAATACAATATATAATAGTTAAATTAAACGGGTAGTTTTAAGCAAATTATGGTCGAATGCTAGCTACGATGTATTATTATGATAAGGTGTCTTTTTTTTGTGCCTAACCTAGACCATTTTTCATATGATTACTGTCTGGCTCTTTCCTACTAAAACGACACTACTAACAACTAAATTCCTACTAAGGAGGGAATAAAATACTTAATTTAGTAGTAAAACTTTGTAAAATAACTAAGTTGGCAACATTAATTCTGGACTGAACGGGTGGACTGAACGGACCATGTGTGACAAATCGCTTCAGTTCTCGCCTGAGCCGCGGCGGTGCGGGCGTACATATCGTGTACAAGCGTAGTGAGTTTACAATGAATAAACACGACCGTAGCTTGCGGCAAACCAGACCGAAGTGATGCGATTTTTCCGTGTGTGTGATCGAATCCGTTCAGACCGAAATGACTTCAGCTGGGTCGGATGCGATTTTTTCTGTGTATGTGCTCGAATTCGTTCAGGCCAAACTGACGTCAGTTTTAACTGAAACGATCGGCTTCTTGTCTGTGATGGCCTTGAGACACTTTAATTGAAGCTCCTCTAATTTGGTAGACGTCTGTTGTGCAGTGTGTGGTCTAGCGTTGTTCTGAAGCAGCAGTGGCCTAGACCGAAGGACCAACCTCGGTTGTTTAGCAGCTAGCTTTTCCATCATGATTTGCAGTTGCTTGGGGCAGGCTTTGGCTGGTTCGCCAGGGTTCAGCCATTGCGATGAGCGTTACCGATTATCGTACAGGATCCACTTTTCATCACATGGAATAATTCGATTTAAAATCCCTTCATTATTGTGCCGGAATGTAACTCAGCAGTCGACGCAAGTTAGTCGGTTTGCTGCACTCAATTCATGACCTTTCAAGCTTTTTCACCTTCCCAATTAGCTTCAGTGGATTAAAACAGTTTTATCACTAACCCCGCAGCCTGCAGCTAACTCGGACGTGGTTTGCGATGGATCCGCTTCCACAATAGCCTTCAATCCCCATTATCAACTGTGGTCTCCGGCCGTCAACGGGGCTTGTTCTGCAAGTCGAAATTTCCAGAACGAAAACGTTGGAACCAACAATGCACTGTGTTTTATTTTGCGACACCGCCACCATACACATCATTAATCCTTCGAGCCGTTTCTGCGGCACTAATGCCACGGTGGAACTCTTACTTGAAAATAATACGATATTTCAATTTTTCCATTTTGTAAACAGAGTGACGCAAAGAAACAACCAAAAGAGGAAAAAACAAGTGAATTACGGTTTTCGAAACACAAATCGGAATTCCTAACCAAAGAAGATATATTTCATTGTTTAATTAAATAAAATTAGATCAAAGTGGCCAGTACGACAAAACGCCAGTTTCATATGTAAGGACCTAATATATAATAAAAATTGGCAGCCGATAGAAGTGAAATCCAAAATACTATTTCAACAATGTACACTATATACACATTGAAAATTTCACTAAACCCATTAAATTTCACTGTAGCTACAGATAATACTGCTATAAGCATGTCGGTGACGCGAACGCACGAGATTTCACCCATCTAAAAAGGCGTCTATAATTCTCGTGTGGCATTATAAAATAATAATAATTTTAAATTTTAGGGGTGGCTCTCTAATCTCCATACATGTGAAATGGGGATCAAAATTATTTTTTCATTCTACCCCATAGTTTTGGGGTATCGTTGTATAGGTCTTCAATACAAATAAATAAAATTGAAGTCTCTGTTTGTAACTTTAAATGAACAGCTTTTCACATAGTGCATATGAAAGAATATACGGTACCGACATTAAAAATCAATTTTTTATTTTTTTTTGTCTGTCCGTCTGTCTGTGTGTTCCGGCTAATCTCTGAAATGGCTGGACCGATTTTCACTGGCAGATAGCTGATGTTATATGGAGTAACTTAGGATACTTTTTATCCTGATCATCAACATCATCTTATATTTAACCGACTTACAAAAAAGGAAGCGGTTATACGTTCGGCTGTGTATATAGATGGATAATCATTTCATGATAATGATCTCATGGATCCCATCATCAGGTCAACTTTGATGCCAAAAGGGCCAATTTGGGATTATACCCTATACATCAAAAAAATAATTTTGAAAATCGGTCCACAGACGACGGAGTAATCGCTGAACATACAAAAAAATATATATAAAGAGCCGAACGTATGACCGCCTCCATTTTTTGGGAGTCGCTTAAAAAGTGATTGAGCTTTAAATACTCGCAATAAATGAAAATTTAATCAGATATGATTTTAAAATCCATGTTGTATCACATTACAAAGTATTTGATTATGTATTTTATATCCCACCAAAAATTTTCATGTACCATCATAAAGTCACCATAAAGTGATGCCAAGATCGCACTGTCAAAAAGTTATCAGATCTTATGTAAAACTAAGCTTCTGGCTTTCCATGTCTTAACTCTACAAACCTAACTTTACAAAATCTACACCTTAGTCAACGATGTGACAGAGCGCGCGGTTGCTTTAATTATTAAAAATATAACCTATTTTTTGGACAAAAGATGAAGAACAGAAACAATATCTGTTACAAGTAGTAGTAGCCCATAGGAAAAAATATCCAAATTGTAATAAGAATCATTCATAATTCGCAGTTAATACTTCACCAAAAGACATGTGTAAATCTTATACCTTTAAACGAGCAATTCTTGTATATTTATTTATTTATATGTTTCTGTGATCTCGGAAACGGCTCTAAAGATTTCGCTGAATTTTTTTTTATATATATATAGGGCCCGGTCCGAACGAAGAACATTTGAGAAAAACTCAGACAATAATTTAGTCAGCTACAATTTGTGGCTAAAACAAAGACGATCGATTAATTAGCCCTATACCTTTTTGGGACAATATTTTTTATAATTCCTTAGATTAATTTCCAATGTGCTTTAGAAGTCGATTTTAATTTGTGCACAATTATTGTATGTCCCACATTTTGAACCATTTATTTCCCCACAGGCCTGCGGAAGCTGAGAAGTTCAAACTGGAGAAATTGGCCGAAGCCAACCGGCTGAAGACTGTGCTTGAAGCCGAGGCAGAGGCGGAGGCTGTCAAAGTTCGCGCAGAGGTGAGGATTACTTATACTAATAAATTAATTTAAATAAATACAGTTAAAGAAACAACAAAAAAAGACAACGCACATCGAATTGAAAAGTGAAAAATATTTTTTATAATAAGCTCAAAACAATGACTGAAAAATACTAGTATTATTGTGAAAAAAGCGTCGGGCGCTCGATGTACGATAAATATGGAACAAAGCGCCCCACGCTTTTTTCACAATAATATTAGGTCCTTACATAATATGAAATTGACGTTTTGTCGTACTGGCCACTTTGATCTCAAATATACCTTCTTTGGTTAGGAATTTCAATTGTAAATTTATACCGCTATTTACTCATGCATTTGTGTTTCGAAAACCGTAATTCATTTGTTTTTTTTCTTTTGGTTTTTTTTTTAACGCTCACAAGAACCTTTTTTTGAATCAAATTTCGCTTGGGGCAGGCTTTGGCTGGTTTGCTACGATTTAGCCATTGCGATGAGCGTTTCCGATTATTGTGCAGGATCAACTTTTCATCACAAGTAATGATTCTATTTAAAGTCCATTATTGTGCCGGTTGAGTAATGTAACGCAGCAGTCGACGCGCGTATGTCGGTTTGCTGCACTCAATTCATGAGGTACCCACCTTTCAAGCTTTTTCCACTTCCCAATTTGCTTCAAGTGGATTAAAACAGTTTTATCACTAACACCGCAGCCTGCAGCTAACTCGGACGTGGTTTGCGATGGATCCGCTTCCACAATAACCTTCAATTCTTCATTATCAACTTTGGTCTCCAGCCGTCCACGGGGCTTGTTCTGCAGGTCGAAATTTCCAGAACGAAAACGTTGGAACCAAAAACGCACTGTGTTTTTTTTTGCGACACCGCCGCCATACACATAATTAATCCTTCGAGCCGTTTCTGCAGCACTGGTGCCACGGTGGAACTCGTTCTTGAAAATAAAACGATATTTCAAGTTTTCTATTTTGTAAACAAATTGACGCAAAGAAAAAACCAAAAGAGGAAAAAAACAAATTAATTACGGTTTTCGAAACACAAACACATGAGTAAATAGCGGTATAAATTTGGAATTGGAATTCCATAACAATGAATATATATTTGAGATCAAAGTGGCTGGCCACACGACACAACAAAACGCCAATTTCATATGTAATGACCTAATATTTCTGGATTTCTATCTGAATTATTTTCTTGTTATATATTAAACTAGCTGTCCCGACACACGTTATTCTGTCGCACCTATAAGTGCGAATATTAACAATATATAGTGTTAATATTTTCCCCACAATTTTTCCAATAATTCTCACCGTTTAAATTTCAAGATCAAAATTAGCCAAATCAGTCCAGCTGGTCTCAAGTTCTAGCGAGACATGGATTGCAATCTATTTTATTATATATAAGATAAGATTTTCCATTACTTTCTAATTTTCCATATCAAATCACACATTTTATAAATTTTATGTCACGTCAAACGGGAACGGAATAAAATGTCCGTCTCCTGGTTCTAAGCTCCCCACCAATTTTCAGCCAAATCGGTTCAACTGTTCTTGAGTTATAACACACTAATATTGACACTCATTGACACAATTGTCAATGAGTGTCAATATTTCTTTCACAATCCATAAACAACATTTACATATTTTTATTGTGTATCTAAAGGCGCGTCTCACATTACACTAACTTATTTCTAAGAGCCAGACGATGACAGCCAGATGACACAGTTTTGTCGGCCGAGACAAAACATTATTCTCTGTCGGACCTTACCTATCACTCTGTATACAATAATTACACGCATTAAATTATGATGATGACGATTTATAACAAAGATTTTCTTTATTTAGGCTGAGGCTTTCGCCATCAAAGCGAGGGCCGCCGCGGACGCGGAGCAAATGGCGAAGAAAGCTGAAGCGTGGAAGGAGTATGGCTCCGCTGCTATGGTTGATATGATGTTGGATGTCCTGCCTAGGGTAAGCTAAATTTCTTCAACGGCTTTATAGTCGCAAAAATTAAAAAAAATTTAAGTAACCCCCGACACAAAAAAAACTATAGAAAGTAAATAAATCAATTTCTATTTTAGCCTTTCAATATTTTTAAAGGATCCTTATAATAATATGTGCGTTGCCGAGTCGGGGGACTGCCGTGTGCAGATGTTTACTACACTGTTCTACGGCGTGATAGTAATATACGTGTTCCTTTATACAACAGGTGGCGGCAGAAGTAGCGGCGCCGCTGTCCCAAGCCCGCAAGGTGACGATGGTGTCGTGCGGCGGTGGCGAGGTGGGCGCTGCCAAACTCACCGGCGAAGTGCTGAGCATCGTGCAATGTATCCCGGAGCTAGTGAAGGGTGTCACCGGCGTCGACATCTCCAAGGCTAAGGTGAGGCTAAGCTAGCCTATTAAACGCTGTCTTCAAGCATCGTAAGAAAATGCTCAAGGTAAAGAAGACTAGTAATGTGTTATTTTGAGGGTTCCGTAATCAAAAGTTAAAAACGGGACCCTGTTTCTGAGACTTCGTTGTACGTCCGTCTGTCACCAGGATATATATTATTATCCGTGATAGTGAAAATTTAGGCTGCTAGACAGCTCAAATTTTCCCTGAAGGTGTATTTTTGTTGCCGCTATGACAACAGATATAATAAAAAAAATTAAAAAATGAAGGCTAAGTATAGAAATAATAATAAATTTTAGCAGAATTTAAAAGGGAAATTATTTAGAAAATAAGTTTTATTTCAAACTTTTTAACCGAATTCCAAAATAAACTAACCAATAGCATGTCAGGAAATGTATTAGGAGGGTTCCGTAACTATTAAGGTTTGCTTTGAAAATAATGTTCCTCAAGAGTTTTTAGTATAATCTATCACCATGGAAACTTACAAGTTTATATATCTTTTAGTTTAGAAATGCCAGGGGGTGAGACCAACTTATAAACCATTTTGGAGACCGATTGCTAGAAAATGATTGAGTTTGTAAATAACTAAGTAAGTAAGAGTCTAACTAAGTCTAAGGAGGGTTCCGTAACTATTAACGCGTAATAGGTTTTTTTTCCAAAATGCTTCATAAGTAATAGGAAAATTGCACGTTTCTAAGTCTCATAGTTTAGAAATGCCAAGGGAGAGACCAATTTGCAAATCACTTTGGAGATCGATTACTCTGTTAAGTCGGTTTACGAACGATAATTTCACATGATAACGTCGCGTCATCACAAGCCGAACGCTTAGGCCAATCGAGTCTCTCTGTCGCTTGTTCCGCGCTCTCGCTTACACGCTCGGCTCAGCCGGAACGTAACCTCAAACGTGACAATCAGGCGGAACGTTACAGTCGGTTAAAAAGTACACGCGACGACGACCGATGCAAGTAGGTACTCCGCCCGGGGGCGCACCCATATTTCGGATAGGTACATCAGAATTACGAGTGTAGGCTATCAATTATTTTTATAACATATAGTTTAAACCCAATTTCACGCTGGCAAAGCCGCGGGCAAAAGCTAGTGGTTATATAAAATCTAATATTAATCTTAAGGTCGTGACATACTGACTTGACCAGAGAACGCTTATCGCATTTTACACAAATTAACAAAATACTTATGATTTAATGATAAATGTAATACACAGCAAATCTTATACTCTAAACGAGTCATTCTTGTATAATGTATTAATATATAATCGGTTTCTCGAAAACGGCTGCAAGTACTATCATGAAATTTAGTATGCAAGGAGCTTTGGGGGAGAAAAATCGATGTAGCCAGGTCTTAACTCTTATCCATGGATAACTGCGTATTTTTACGGTTCCGTAGTTCACGTCTCGGAACCCTTATGGTTTCGTCATAACCGTCCGTCTTCGGCTTACCGTCAAAACGGATAGTGCTAGAAAAATGAAACAACATGTAGGTATATGTGTATTTGCTAGGTACATTTTTTTTTCTCAGTTCTACCCCTTAGTGTGGGGTATCATTAGAAAGGTCTTTTTAAACCATTTAGATGTTGCTAAGGCGAATTTTTGATTTAGGTATCCGTTTGCGAGATATTTAACTTTAAAACACATTTTTTGTTTAAATGCCTTAACGCACTTAGGGTTCCGTTCCAATATACAAAATTTCGAAATAATGTTTACTTATTAATTCGTTATTTTTTGTACGAATTTTTCCAAGTAAGCGCATTTTACAAGTTAAGTATCTATAACTCCTGAACTAACAAAGTTTTATAAGCCGTTACAGTTTTCCTTTAGCGTTCATCAAAAATGGATTTTAGACGGAGATTTTAGAGACCTATTTTAACGAAAAATGCGATTTAAAGTTGAACATCTCGGAAACGGATACCTAAATCGAAAAATCGTTGTAGCAACCTTTCAAAGCAATCTTATACTTTAAACGAGACAATCTTGTATATATATAATCGGTATCTTGACTACGGCTACAAGTATTGCCATGAAATTTAGTTTGCGGTGAGTTTTGGGGAGAAAAATCGGTCTAGCTAGGTCTTATCACATAGTAACTGCGCATTTTTAATCAATATATGTTTTTTTATTTCGTCGTGCAACAATATATCAATAATTTCGAATCTCTTACATCAGTCTGATTGGTAGCTTGGTACAACAAATTGCCAATCAGACTGACGTAAGAGAGTTTTGCATTGTTTGGAAATTCGGAATGTGGTGGATTCGAATCCCGGTAAGATAAATATTTTTGTGATTCTTATTATTCTTTTATACAGGGTTTAACAAAAGTGAGTGATAAAAATTTACTTATTTTATACGGCATAATTCTTGGTTTAGGTATTATTCGAAAAGCCGTATCAAAAATTTGTAAACCATATAATTTTGGAGAAAACCCAATTTGAAATACCACAAAAAATATTTGAGGGCTGTGGCCCTCAGAGGTCATTCATTGCAGAGTTTATAATCAGGTGATTGTACACGTGGACTTTCATTCACTAGTCCAAAGCCGAATGGACCTGGAAATTGGTCAGTGGTCATACCGAAAAAATTGGTCAGCGGCAGCCTTTGACTTAGACTCATACGCAATTATTTATTTATACACTTTCTGCACAATGTACAATGGCGGACATAATGCCATAGGGCATTTTCTACCAGTCAACCATAGGGTGGTGACAGAGTCAAAATACCAAGGTGCTTTCCATCTAGAAAAATACAAAAATTTAACTATACAAAAGGTCTTGTAAAACTAATGATAAAAATAGATACAATAATATTCGTAGCAAACTATATAAATTTTACTAAAATAAACATAATACATATCAAACTAATTATACCTACATACTATACTATAATATACAAGTACATAAATGATTTATTAAATATAATATACATTATACATATACCATACTGCATAATCACACGATACTGACCAACCAAAAATTATAATAAAAAGTTCATGATTCTGCCAAATACTTCAAATACAACTGTCGGACTCTGCGCTTAAACGTATCTCTGGTTGTGGACATTCTGATTTCCGTAGGAAGAGCGTTCCAGAGCAGAATAGACTGGATGTGGAAGGAGGAATGGACTAAACTAGAACTATGTTGGGGACAAAGGAGAAGTGCATTATTTGAGGAGCGGAGGGATTTATCATGACTACTAGAAAGATATTGGAAGTGGGACTTTAAGTAAGCAGGAGAATTGGATGAGTTAAGGAAAGAGTAGAGCATACACAGGGCTCGCACTGTGCGACGTAGGCGCACAGGCAACCAGTGCAGCTTGGAGCAAAAGGAGGATACGTGGTCGTATTTCCGGAGATTGTAAATAAATCTAATACAGTTGTTAAGTAGTCGGTCATATTTGTCGAGCTTGTCTGCATTGAGGTCAAAATAGCACACATCACCATAATCATTGATAGGGAATATGAGAGACTGTACCAACAAGGTTTTGATATGTGTCGGTAAAAAGTTTTTATGTCGATAAAGGGAACGCAATGTGCCGGTAACTCTTTGACATACGGTAGTTGTCTGTGTTTGCCAATTGAGAGTACAGTCGATGTGTAATCCGAGATCTTTCACACAGGAGCTGTAGTTAATTATAGAGCCGTCGAAGATAACTGGTGAAAGCGACCCTACATTTACCTTGGCCATAATACGAGGACTGCCCAACAAAATAGCCTGACATTTACTTGGGTTTATTTTCAAACCGAAGTTTTGACAATTAACTAAGAATTATTATTGGTCCGCCCGCGCCCGAACTATTCGTTTAAAATGGGAGGATCCATTTCAGTTTCTTTCAGTCCCTTGAGATAGACACACAATACATAAAAACATGGTTTTTTGACAATAAGTGAAATAATCGGCATAATTACTTACTTATGTGCGTAACCGTGAGACAACGTCTGTCATAATTTACTATGTTTTCGTTTACCAACAAATAAGTGATTTTTTTTTTGATAATTAGTGAAATAATCGGCATAATTACCTACTTAGGTGCGTAACCGTGAGGACATCGTCCACATCGTCCTGTCATAATTTACTGTTTTCGTTTACCAACAAATAAGTGAATTTTTTTTGACAACAAGTGAAATAATCGGCATAATTACCTACTTATGTGCGTACCAGTGAGGACAACGTCTGTCATAATTTACTGTCAAGTTTTCGTTTACCAACAAATAAGTGAAATAATCGGGATAATAATTTCTTACCTACATAAATGTGCAAGATTCACTACTACGTCTGTGTTATTTTATTACGTTTTCGTTTACCGACAAATAAGTGAAATAATTGGTATAATAATTACCTACATAAGTATGTAAGAGTGACTACAACGTCTGTGTTATTTTATTACGTTTTAGTTTACCGACAAATAAGTGATTTTTTTATATAATAAGTAAAATAATCGGCATAATTACCTACTTATGTGCGTAACCGTGAGGACAACGTCTGTCATAATTAACTATGTTTTCGTTTACCTAAAAATAAGTGAAATAATCGGGATAATAATTTCTTACCTACATAAATGTGCAAGAGTGACGACTACGTCTGTGTTATTTTATTTCTTTTTCGTTTACCTACAAAAAAGTGAAATAATCGGTATAATAATTACCTACATAAGTATGTAAGAGTGACTACAACGTCTGTGTTATTTTATTACGTTTTCGTTTACTGACAAATAAGTGAAATAATCGGGGTTCCTACTTGAGTGTGTAAGAGTGACGACAACGTCTGATGGATTCGAACTACGAATAACGGTAACATACGTAGTAACTAATACCTCTGTGACGTTAACATTGCACGGGCCGGATTCGTTGCATGTCTCAGCTCGCCGGCATGCGGGGGGCGCGGCGCGGTGGGGATGCGCTCACACGACTGGTACGTACACTTGTTTCTAGGGTTGGCAACATTTTCACGATACGCTAATCAAATAAAAAATTATGGAAGTCAAAAGTAACTCTCTTAGAGCTGCTACTTTCACAGTGAACTCTATATAAGGGACATAGACAAATCTCGGTGTCCCAGGTACTGTTATTAAAATACCTATCTAATGATACCCCACACTATGAGGTAGACGCGGGGAAAAAATCATCCCCAAATACGTGTTTCATGATTTTATTTTAGCACTTTGTCGACGTGGTAAATACACATATCCATGCAAAGTTTCATATTTCTAGCACTAACCGTTTGGACGGTAGGCAGAAGACGGACGGACATGTCAAAACCATAAGGGTTCCGAGACCTGAACTACGGAACCCTAAAAAGTGAACTCCCATGATTTTTTGACTAATTTGTGTTTTTTTTCTGTTCAACAGGGTCTTCGCACCGTCTAAAAGCTACAAAGTAGAGGTAAAGAGTGTTTAGAATTGAGTTGCATAAATTGTATTTCAACTAATTCCTAGAGTCGTTCCGTCTTATGCAGAGATTAATTTTCCTGTTAGTTTGGTTGCTATTTAAAGTTAATGTAATTTACAATGATGTAGTTGAAAACTATTTTCTTAAGTGATGATGTAATATGGTGGACGGATTTTGTGATATGCGATTATAGACTCAACGGGTAGCGTCAGATTTTGACAAAGATATAATATACGACCAAATCGTCTTAATCGTTTTCAAAGTAGATTGAAAAATGACTGTTATACTTATAAAATACCTATATTTTTTTATTTAGCTAAACTGTCATTAGGGTATAAAAACATTTGGTGTTCAAAAATACAGTTTAGATAATTCGTATAGTGGCTGTAATTCCTGCATTGTAGACGAAATTATTGCAGTATTTCTCGGAGGAAAATTTGTCTACCATCCTAGTTATATTGTCATTCGTTCCCAAAATTGGCGTTGTTCAAAATGTTCTATATTTTTACCCCGGCTAGTCAATGAATATAGTTTGTTCAGTAATATAATATGTGTATATATTAAAATTTTGATTCTACTTTTTTACTCTCCATATTTTTTACCTCATAATATTGGAGTATGTTTTAATTACCGTTTGTTGTTTTATTAACAAAAAGGCATTTTTTTTGTTACCAAAGCAAAATAGGTAATCATAGTTAATTTGGATTTATTTTGTATGAGTTTTAATATTTTACCCTATGAGTCGACTCAATTTCAAATTATTTATAGTGTCATAAATGCAGAAGTATAAATATATTTTAAGATTTATCTTAAGACGTGATGGGGTTTCAGACGTCGATACCATATTTTTACAAAATTAAACGAAGAAAATACTTTAAAATGCAAATAACTAAATTATATTATAGGCCTAGACACGGCCTTACATAAAGTTATACAATGTACCAACCATTTTGTTGTTATGAAATTCAATTTCAGGACTTACTTTTGGACACAAATCCAAATTGTAAATGAAAAAAGTTAAAATTATTTAAAAAAAATATCAAAAAATATACCTGTAAGTTTGTAGACTTGATGATGTTAAAGAAATAACGACAAAAATGAAACCCCAAAAATTATAATATTATATTGTGTATTATTTTTCCTTTTTATATTGTTACTATAAGTTAATTTCATTGCACAAATATGTTACGACTTATACATATTAATGTACTCTTTTTTTAATTTAGTGTATTGTAAGTGTAGTTTATACCTATGTGTTGGTTGTTTTTCACTGCGCTATTTTATTTAGAATTAAATTTCGAAAGATAAACATCTAGGCAAAAAATTGAAGTGTGTAATTTGATCTGAATATTTATAAGTCTGTGGGAGCTAAATCGTTTATCCTTTTTCATATTTTTATTATTTTTATTCCGTTTTATCCTTTTGGCTATGAGGGAACAAACATACATACATATGTATGTATGTTCTTCCCACATAGCGTCTACTTGACCGATTTAAATAAATGAGGTGTCAATAGATTCGTAATGATGCCAGCGGGTAACATAAGCCATATAAATTTTTTTAATACTATTCCAAAAATATGTTCGATTGGGAAACGGAAAAATACGAAATAAAAAAAAATAAGTTAAAATAACTATAACCCGACTACTTAAAAAAGGGGTCTAAAAAGGCCGAAACAAGAAAATAATTCAGATAGAAATCCAGAATGAATAGGTATAAAAATGGTCAAGGTAGAGCCGTGGTCGCACCTACTTTTTATGGTTCGGAACAGTCGATGTCAAATCGCAGCCGTCTGTATCTATCTTGGAGTATGCATGTGTATGACGAATATACGCGTTTTCTAGAAACTTCTCTAGGCCTTAGGGTCAGCTGACACTTAGACGCATCTCGGTGTGAACTGACGCTTAGATGCCATTAGTGGTTGCTACCACGGCTGTAGTTTGACAATTTTTGTACCTACGCATTCCTGTATTTCTATCTGAATTATTTTCTTGTTCCGGCCTTTTTAGACCCCTTTTTTTCGTAGTCGGGTTATTTTATAAATTAGTTAACTTAACCTACCTACAGTAGTAAGTAGCGACTCTCAAAAGTAAAAAAAAGACTGACTCATCGAGTTAAGTCATAAGAGATTAATTAAAAATAATAACTATTTAAAAGTTTATTTACATTTTTAAAACCTCTGTTTTCGTCGGGGTGGGCTGTCATAATTTTGACGTGTGTGTCTGACTCTGTCCGTGGCATCGTAGTTTCCAAACGGATGATCGGGTGTTCTTAGCTATAATTCATAATCATCAGCTCGCTCGTAGTGAGAGTGATAACAATTCGGGGGTCACTTAATTTTTTGATTTTCTTTATTTTATTTAAACTTTACTTTACTAGTATCGAAAGTAGAAATCACTTCTACATAGTATAAAACAAAGGCACTTTATCTGTCTGTCCCCTATGTACGCTTATATCTTTAAAACTACGCAGAGGATTTCGATTCGATTCAAGAGGAAGGTTTATATGTATATAATGTTATATCCATCTCTACTATATTACGCATGTGCATAATATAGTAAAGAAACACTTATAGTTTCAGGGGTTTCTTATGTCGTAAATACACACATTTTTGAGCTTACATTGAAAACGCTGGTTCAGGCAGCTGGCTCCAAAAAAGATATAATTTTTTAATAATAATTAAACAAATATCTAGTTAGTCTCTTGTATATAGTACTAGCTTTTGCCCGTGGTTTTGTCCGCGTGGAATATTGTTCTTGGAGAAAAATCTTCTTCAGCAAAAAACTTGGGCCTCCCAAGTAGCGCCGTACTAGCTCCCTGCATTTTAAATCTGTAATATCTTCGAAAATATTTAATTAAATTACATGCTGTAAAGGGCCATATTGATTCATATTGAATGCACAATGTATTTAAGGTACTTAATTGGATAAGGATTAATGCTGTATTCGCTTAAAATCGCTTCGTAAATAAGCCATTATTTCTCGTAAAAAGTAAAGGAAAAAAATGGTTATTGTGGGTTATCGCAAAGAGATTGACATATACCATCGCGGACTTTTTTGTAGACCTTTTTAAGGTGTATAATACTATAAGTACATTATTTTGATCTATCTCGTAGGGATCAGGCAGCGATTGCAATGTAAGCGCAAAAAATGTGTTTATTTACGACATCACAATATTAGAAACCTCTAACATTATCAGTGTTTCTCTACTATATTGTGCATGTTATATACATTCCTTCCTCTTGAATCACTCTACTTATCTATTAAAAAAACATTAAAAGCCGTTGCTTAGTTTTAAATATCTAAGCATACTTAGGGACAGACATCGGGAAGCGACTTTTTTTTATAGGGAGAGTCGGTTATATCGTACTACTTTTTACTTTAACTTAAATATTTCGACTATGACAAGACTTACAATAATTAATGGATATTCAAAATAAAGTTTCATATTTTACCTTGCTAAGACTGAGAAATCAGTTCTATACGGTTACTCTAACATCCTTAAAAATGCTTTTTTATAAAGGACTGCCATCGGTACGATTTAGCCGACTAGTCGTTTTAATCGTACCAGCAATTTTTTAAATCGTACCATAGGTTTTTAAGTCGTACCACTGAATTAAAAACAGTAAAATTTTCAACCAAATTATTTATTTTTAACTCTTACGTAATAAAGGAACATTATTTTAAACTCTTAGGTGATAAAGGAACATTATTTTAAACTCTTAGGTGATAAAGGAACATTATTTTTAACTCTTAGGTGATAAAGAAACATTGCGCAGCCATGCGTTTTTCTTTATTAAAATTATTCTGAATGTTATGGATTTCAGCAATTTCAAATGCGAGACGTCGAATATCGCTTATTGTTAGACCAAACATATGTGTTTCGAGATGAAGAATATGCTCAGCCAACTTATTTTCTGTTTCGACATCGAAGATAACCGGTCTCCCTTTTTGGATTTTTGTATCAACAGCAATCTTATTTTTCTTTTTTATGTGCCGTAGAATTGTAGGTTTTGGAACAGAATAAGTCTTTGAAATTTTGTTCAAACTTAATTCTTTGTTTTCGTAAGCCACAATAGCTCTTTCTAGGTCCTCCTTATTCCAATTATAATATTTAATTTTAGCTTTAGAGTCCGTCATCTATAACAATATAAATACAGTCTGTCAAATATAGGTACTTTTAGACAAGTCGGCTAAATCGTACCAGTACAATTTACCCAACTGCGAGTGGTACGCTTTAGCGAACTAGGCCATTTAAAAAAAAAAGCATCTGTCCAGCATAACCTCAAAACTTAGACACGCAACAAAAACCACCAATAATCTAGTATAAAATTGTAATAGAATAAAGAATACTGTGTATCTATAGGTTACCTTGTTTACGAGTCATATCCTTACGAATTTACGACAATATTTGCATTAACTTCCACAAAAAAAAAAAATTTCACTCACGCGCACAGTTGTCAACTCACATCAATTGCAAATGGCGGGTGGCGGGGGGTTGCGCAGGGCCACGATTTGGTGTGACCAGTGTAGGGGAAATTTAGAAGTGGTACGATTAAAATGGCAGTACGATATAACCAACTCTCCCCTACTATGTAGTGAAGATTGATTTTATTTAGGTTTGCTATAACAATTACTAACATTAAAGTCTGCGACCAGATTGTTTTATTGTGTTTAACGACTCATAAATTTCATTGTCTAGTATGAAGTACCTAATCGTGAATAATAAAAATACTTAAATATCAAGAATACGTCCTTTTCATAACGAAATGTAGTTAAACATTACAGTGAATATTACCCGTTTGGAATTTCTTTTTGTTGTTGTAAAGGGTATAATACGAAATTGGTCCTTTAGTCACATAAGTGGAGACCTGATGATGGCATCTATGAGGAATCGAGGAAATTCAAAATGAATAGGGACATCTATACAGATTTGACTTTTGTGAAGTAAATCAAGCATATGCTACCAAAAAGTAAAATTTTGTGCCAAGGTGTACCCTGCTGTGTAAGATGCTAATGGATCCAAAAGCACTGAACAGAACTCCTCAGTCTTTAAATATACACATTTAGATATTTCGGCGTTGCAACGGCGTTAAGAACTGCAAGCATATGCCATTATGTATAACTTACAGTAATCATCATCATTATCTTATATACAATACCTAATGGAAGCTTGGCGCACATTCAATTATATATTCGAACGCTTCTTTTAAACTTTCTTAAAATGTTAAATATGAATATGAAAAAAATTAACCGACTTCCAAAATGAAAATGCACAAAAAAGTATGAAATAAATCTAATTTTCTAAATAATTTCCTTTTTAAATTCGGCTAGAATTTTAACAATTTCTCTACTGTTAAAAATTTGACTCGTTCCGCGCTCGTGAAGAAGGTATTTTTAATTTCTAGTGATTTGATTACTTATTAATATTATTCCAATAATATGTTCGATTGGGAAAACGGAAAAGTACGAAGAAGTTAACTTATTTTTTACGAAAAAATATATATAATATATATTTTTTCGTAAAAAATAAAGAATAAGTTAAAAATACTATGTACCCGACTACGTAAAAAGGGGTCTAAAAAGGCCGAAACAAAAAAAAAATCGGATAGAAATCCAGAAATGCACAGGTACAAAAATGGTCAAGCTAGAGCCGTGATCGCACCCACTAATGGCATCCAAGCGTCTGCAGGTCTAGGTGTGAGCTGAATCATAGGCCTAGAGAAGATTCTATAAAATGCGTTCATAAAATTCGTCATACACATGCATACCCCAAGACAGATTTGACACCGACTGTTTAGAACTTTATAAAGTAGGTGCAACCACGGCTCTATTTTCGGCCTTTTTAGACCCCTTTTTTACGTAGTCGGGTTATAGCTTTTTAAATTAAAATCGGACCAGTACTTTAGGCGCTACGGTGGAACAAACATACATAGACTACCAAAATCTTTACCCTTCCTTTTGGCTTCGTCGTAGTCGTGTAAAAGTAAAGCTAATTACAATTTAGTCAGTCAGAAGCCACACTTCATCCGATTCAGGATACTAATTAGGATCCTAACTTCGTTAATGCTATTTCACTAGACTGAATTTAGTTACTAAATCATTTAGAAGTGGTAGTACTTACTAAACCTAGTTACGTTTGGCTGGTACTATATGATCCGGAATCCGGCGGGTCCGGGAATGCTTAAAACTCATGTTCGATTTTCAACTCTATTGTAGGTAATATCGCAAAGTACTATTTTCAGCGCTCTGAATTTTCTCCGACCTTCCGGATTGCGGATCATATAGTCCTTCTACAGGTAGATGAACTAATAGGTACCATCAACAAAGTATGTTATGGTTGTGATATAATTCATGTGAGAAGTCTATCTAGGTACGTTAGTCGTTAGAGCTATCTATGAACCATGCATTTATACCTAACACGCCAACATTGTTAATAGTCACTATAAAATATAAACAGTAGATTAAAGTTCGAAGATGTTTTCAGTTTCCGTGAACACATGCCAATCTTCTAAATAAAATAGTCGCAGTGCAAAATAATTTTTACCATTATTTGAACATTCTTGGAGTGTGCTATATAATATTGCTTATGAGATTGCGATTTTGTAGTCGTATATTTTTTTTAATGTCAGTCGATATATTGTAAACGGTGCACTGAGAGTGGCACATTTTCTGTGTGAACACAATTTTTCATGTATGTGTATTGACGTGGTTTTTATTCATGTATATTCAGTAAATATTTGAGAAATTTCTGGTGTATTTTTATTATTAGATAGTTGACCTTTTAAACTTTATACCATTCTAAACTGATTTGTCTGTTCGTTTTGATAACTTGTTTTGATATATAAACATCATAGAAAAAAAGACTATGGTATTTTGCACAAGAAAAACCAGGGGCCTAAGTGCTATAACAAACGCTGTAGGATATACGGATTATCCATGAAAAAAATACATACTATATATCTCATAAATATTTTATTTCAGTTATAAATAAGCATATGAAGAGAAAAACTAACAAAATTATTGTGATGGAAGTTCACTGTTTTTGAAGAGATAGATTACATTACATATAAATATTTGTGACAAAATGTATTTATTTCGTAACGAATGTATACAGTATCCTTATAACTCAACAGATAAACATAGGAAGTGTAGTTTACAGCTAGATGGTAGTTTCCTTATGTGGTACTTAGTATACTTGGATACAAAAATATGTTTTGTTACTTTTGACCTGTCAAATTGGTGTTATATTTTGTTCTATTCACGCAAATCGCAACACAAAATCGTATTCGGAGATTTACCTGAAAGAAAAAATAAATTTATTATGTAGGTGTACAAACAATTTTTTTAATAAAATAAAATTAGCTATAATGTGGGAGTCGGAAGTTTTTTTAGTAACATGGTGTAAATGGCAGTGGTTAGTAAAAAGTGAATTAAATAATGCCACAAAGCGCTTCTTTGAGTAACATACTTGTTAATCAGAATACTTAGATGATTGCAGATAAGCAATTTTAAAAATGTTATGATATTAAAACTTGAAATAATCAAATTTGTAATATTTCAAACTATAAGTTCAAAATTAATATATTCAAATAGTTACTATTAGCCTCAGACCTATGCTAAAATTAATTCCGGTTAAGTATAAAATGCGACCTTGACATATCGTTAAATTTTAACAGTTTTTTCTGTTGCAGCTACATCCATCCGCATAGAAAATGAAAGGTGATTGCTTACTTAAGCGATTTTTCGAAAACCCTCCACCGGAATAATTGTTTGAACTGACCTTAACCTAGTATCTTATGTCGGTTTTCACTTCAGTCGGTTTGTAGCGATCTTAATCAGGAAAAGTGGTTTATTAGTCTCTTAATTTAGGTTTAAATGTAATTTCTAATTTCTATTTATATAGAGTTTATACATACTCTAACATTTAAATATGGTTTATGTCTATTATAATAATTACGTATTTGCTGTGAACTTATTCCAGAAGGTGACGATGAAAGTATACGGTAAAATTGATATGTATCCTTGTGGAAAACAATCCTATTTAATTAGTGTTTACAAAACATCTTATATTTAGGTAAATAAGTGATTAATTAAATCTCAATGAAAATTGGCGTATAAATACATCATAGTCCGATCTAAGTCATAATAGGTAGTAGGTACTCTATACTTGAAACAGCCAACATTTCAAAAACTATTTTACTGAAAATAAATAGTCAATCAAAACTTAAGCATGTAACATAAAAAATATCCTAACCAAGAGCATGTCAGGGCATGCCTAAGGAGGGTTCTGTGACTATTAAATAAGCAATATGTTTTTTTTATTACTTTAAAAGTTATTGTTAAATTTCGTTGAAAATAATTTTCCTTAGAAAGACCGACAAGAAACAAGTTCCTGCATCTTATAGTTTAGAAATGCAAGTGGAGAGGCCCAACTTCTAAGAGACGATTAGGTACTCAAAACTGATCATTTTATAAAAAAAGTCATATAATCCTCGCCTTTGTTTAATAACACCTATTCAACGATATCCACATGTATGAGAGCAAAAATATAAAATTATTATTATTATTTTATATCGCCAAAAACAATAAAACCGATGTATAACTGAATCAAATTTCATATAATTACGCGTTGCAAATATTCAAAATTGTGTATATTGCAAAAAAAGATACGTACTAAACGAATACGTAACGTATTTTAAAGTCGGTACGAGCCCAATTAATATCCAACAATATTTTATAGCACTCACGTTCAAATTTGCTGGTACCGACTGCAAAATTAAGAAGATTGAGTAGAGAAATAGTTAAAATTTTAGCCGAATTTAAATGGGGAATCATTTAGAAAATAAGGTTTAATTTTTTGTTTAAAAATAAAAAAAAAAACTTTTTAGTTATATTTGTTAAATTATTGTTAATGCATTTTAAGACCGTTTAAAATAAACGATCGATTGTATAATTGAATACGCCCCACGCTTCCATTAGGTATTGTAAATAAGATGATGATGATTTCTGTAAGTTACATAGTGGCATATGCTTGCAGTTCTATTAATTATGCCGAAATTTCCAAACGCGTATCTTTAAAGACTGAGGAGTTCTGTTCAGTACCTTGGATCCAGGGTGTACCTTGGAGCAAAATCAAACTTTTTGGTACCATATGCTTCAGAAAGAGTCATAATCACCATATGTGACCATATAAATTTCGAGGAGTTCCCTCGATTCCTCACGGATCCCAGACTTTGATGTCAAAAGGACCAATTTGGGATTATATACATCAACCCAATACAGCCGAACGTATAACCGCCTCCTTTTTTTGGAAGTCGGATAAAAAATTCGAAAGGATTAAATAATTAATAATTAATTAAATTAAATAATAATTAAATAAGGCCTGTGGGGCACGGCAATCATATCACAGATATTCACTTAGGTTTCTAAATTGAGCAGATAAAATTGATTATTGCGTTGCAAACGTTAGTTTATCTTATACTTTAAACGAGACGATCTTGTATATATTATATAATCGGTATCTTGAAAACGGCTGCAAGTATTACCATGAAATTTAGTATGCAGGGAATTTTGGGGGAGAAAAATTGATCTACCTAGGTGTTATCTCCGGGAAGCAGCGCTTTCTTATGCTATATGTGTTTTTTCTTTCGTCGTGCAACAATATAACAATAATTTTGACTCTATTGTGTCAGTCTGATTGGCAGTTTGGTATGCGTATGTATAATTTTTCCTTTCGAACAAAGGAAAAATTATACATTCATTTTTGCGTTGTTCGAAAATTTGGAACTGGGCCCGAATCCCGGTCAGAGATTTTTTTTGTCATATATAGTTATTATTTTTTTAATTTATCAGAACTCGAAGCAAAGCTCGGTTACCCAGGTAAGTACCTGGTATTGTATTGTAATTTAATACACATGCGTAATAAATAATGTACATATATAATCTATACAATATAGTTAATAACTATAAGAGTTCCTTAAGTATTACGGAACCCTAAAAATATCATTATTTTAATAACAGTACCTGGCTAACCGAGCTTTGCTCGGAGTTCTAGTAGATATAAAATAATAAAAAAATTACAAAAATATTTATCTCACCGGGATTCGAACCCACCACATTCCTAATTTTAGAACAACGCAAAAATTTAACATACCTAAGCATGCCATTCTGCTACTCGGACTGACATTAATGAAGTGGAAATTAATGATCTATTGTTGCACGACGCAAGAAAAGACAAATATACAACTTAAAAATGTCGTTTCTTAGTATTAAGACCTACATAGATCGATTTTTCTCCCCAAAAATTCCCTGCAATAAAATTTCATGGAAATATATAGTCGTTTTAGAGATTCCGATTATATATATATAAGATTATCTCGTTTAAAGTATTAGATGAGAAATCAAAATGATAGTTGCATGTTTGATTGCAGCGGAAGAAAATCGCTTTTCATTTTCACGCTAAAATTTGTTACAAGTTTTGTAACAAAATCTACACACGACAGTTACAATAGTTACAATATGGAGGACTAAAAATGTCATTATATTAAATTATCTAGGAAATATTTCTAAATCTGTTGTTTATAAACAAAAACAAGGTTTGAGACATATACTTGATTAGCACAAAAAGATGATAATAGCGGTATTTATTGGTTATCAAAATTCCTTAACTTTTTATAAGGATAAATTGTCTTTGTATATACAATGAACATAGCCGGGCACCGTTAATCAAATAGTTAACTTCGTTAATCGTTAATCCGCTACAAAAAAGTTAGCTTCGTTAAACGTTAAAGCGTTACATTTCGGAAGAATTAACGCAAGTTAACGTTAATCGTTCATCCGTTAATATGTGTAAAATTGCATCTTTATGTCGTTGCGTTAGTGAACTTATAAAACCTGTTGGTTTAGGTTCTAATTCATCAATTATCAACACGCAAATGATCACTGACAGTAATTTATAATAACAACAAACAAACAAACAAAACACTCGTCACTCTAAGCACCGGCGCTAAGTAATGAAATGATCAAACGAAACAAATCTCTTTGCAGTTTTGTTTCTCACTCGCACGCGCCGGCAAAATATATCTAGTTTTGTTTCACTCCCTGCCACGCGACGCCCGGTACTTGTCGGTGCCGTGCGGTAACTATTAGGCATTGGATTAACGATTAACGTACTTCTGCATATTAACTTAAGTTAACGTGTCAGTTAACATTTTTAAAAGTTAACTTAAAAGTTAATCCGTTAATCAAAATGTTAACTTCGTTAATTAATGATTAACGGATTAACGAGTTAATGCCCAGCTATGACAATGAATAAACTGTTGAATAACTTTGCAAATTATCCTGCCTGTAAGGCCTCATCATATTATCATGTGTTACTATTATAGCAGAACAGGATTTTTCTGTAACTATGTAGTTTTCAGTCCCATGTAGCTTTTGAATGAATGAAACCCCAGATCGCCCATAGAATTGTGTAAATTTTATCACTATTATAGTCTTCAATGTAAGTTAATACACACAAAACATTTAAAAGTAATAGATATTTAAATAACATGTATTTGAATGCTAGATGATCTAAAATAACTTCTGCATGGTAATATACAGAAAAAAATATACTGCATGTTGTATGGATCCAACTATATTAGTAAAATGTAATACTAGTAGACACAACAATATTCCTAGCTTTATTTAGTATTTATACCTGAAAACATCAATTTAATGAAAGTTACATAAATTTTTTAATAACATGGGACATAATAAAGTTTAATATGTATTGAATTAATCCCAATTAAGTAAAGCTTAGGACACAATAATTTTCAGATGTTATAGGCCTACTTTTTTTGTATTAGCATAACTATTCTTGATTGGATCCACAATAAAACTGATAACAAAATTTGATGTTAAAATCGTTAAAAATAATTTCAATATAAAATATACAAAAATATAACATGAATTGATAACTTAACTATGTAAATAGAATACAATATTTTGCTATCAGTTAAAATCATCATGCCAGTACTTTAGCCCATGCATGTTTGTATCTTCGTTTCCGGAAAAAGTGTTTGGAAATGAAATATTTTATGACAAGGATAAGCATGATAAAAGATAATATGTACAGGAGGCTTAACATCCCAATATCCAGATTTGAAAATGGGCTGTTTGTTGCATCGGCAGATCTTGCTGTCCTCGCTGTCTGTATGTAGTTTCCATCGTACATCTTTGTCAAGTATTGGAATACTGCTTTCAAATTCCAAGCACCTCTTGCAAGTCTACATTCAGGACAATTTTTTGCACTGGGAAATTGTATCTTTGGATGTTGAGGATCCTCTGTAACATCCCCAGCAAGTCTTAGATTAACTTCATTATGTGCAATCCATAGCCAAAGAATAGCTTTATCATTTCCTTGAACATCTAACAATCTATTTTTCTCAGCCATTGCTTGGAAATGTTCAGAGCACTCAGTGCAGCCAAAGAAGTATTTGACATATCCCAGCATAGTTTTTAGTACTTTAGGGCCTAAGTTTTCATCTTTCTGGTAAGAATTTACAGTCAATGTGTGGAATAATGTCCAGAGACCACAAGTGTATCCTCTGTATTGGGGTTGACTGCCCTTGCACCCAATGTAATCCAGATCAGAATTGTAGACGGGCATACTACCCTCAAGTGCCTTAACTAAATCATAAATTTCACCTCCAGTCCATTGGTTTCTTGATTTTAAACTTGCATTTAATTGTGTAAGAAACACTTTGAGATTAGTGTGCTTAAATGGAAAAGCAGCTATTAGAATATCAAGGTAATCTTCTAGGACATACAGAGGTATTCCTGTTAAAATCTTGTGTCTTGTAATTTCAGTGTGCAAACTGGTTTTTATAGTTTTCTCTAAATCACTGTAATACACGGAGTCTGAGTATGGTTTTGAGTGTGTGTTATCATTGTTGTTCTGATTATTGAAATCATTAAATTCAGTATCCCTTACAGGAAAGATGTACCCATTATTTAGTAAATATGCATTCACAGACTTCAATAACTTTTGTACAGTGGGATTCGAGTCTGAAATCCCAAACTTTAATGTTTCATAGTCTGACTTGACGGCAACAAGCCCTATATTATTTATATTAAATTCTTTAGCTAATTCACTGTCATTGTAAACTCTTACCACACTGACATTTTTATAATCATTTACATCTAAAACCAGCTCAGAGCCAAGTGTAGAGTTTTCACTTTCAAACATTAAAAATGTGTATATTGTATTTACTGGTACATTGTTCAATACTGCATCAACAGTCGCATAAGCAGCAATATTAAGAGATGGACTCATTCTGAGCCTACCAATAGTTTGTTCATGATGGATTTTTTTTATAAGAGCTATTTTAAGGTTTTCAGAAGTGCCAATTGCAGAAACCCTTTCGCCAACATTACCATTTCCCTTAACATACCTTTCGTGTAAGTATCGTAATGATGGATATTCCATTACTTCATAATCTCGGCATATTGCATTGTTTTCTTCAACTGAACAATCAATAACTGCTAATTTAACAATGTTATTCCAAGATTCTATTTCTAACGCCAGGGATTTAAATTTGGGAGCAAAAGCTCTACAGTGACCACAATAGCTGTTATAAAATTGAACTAACATTGCCTGTGGCTGTCCATAAACCTTTTTCTCAAAATTCTTCACAGTCAGGATAGTAACATGATCTAGATGAGTATACAGGCCTTGATCCTTAACATCTTCCGAATCTGGAATGACGGCACTATTCACAACGGCAATAAAATACCCGATTTTAAAATATAGATGCCAGTACATTTTAAATTTATTAATTTTTGAAACTTAACACACCAAAACGACAACTATTTGGAGTTTCCTAATAAAAACTGAACATTGATGTAACGATTTTTCCATAAATAAACGAGTAACGTAATGCTACATAAAGCGATTATCGCAATCTTATTAATTAGTAAATTATATATGCTAGGTATGTTATCAGCGCTAATAATTTGCCGTCACTCGTCAGCAATGTATTTTGACAGTGACAACTGTTTTTTTTTAATATATAGCATCAGCTTATAACCATTTGCCAGCGTCAAGTTAAAAAGGCGGGAAATACAACTTTCGCTTCAATTGTCAACACCGTATTCCTAAATCGTCAAGTCTAAAGTCTAGTCAAAGTCCAAATAAATAGTTAGTGCAGTCCATGAGTCATGTCAGTCGATTCAGTCAAGTAGTAGAAGCTTTACTGAAAGTTCCTAGGGAGTTTTGGAGGGAACACAAAATAGCACGCTTTTTGTAGTTTTACCACTTGCCCACATTTGTGCACGTCAACGAATATCTAATGGTTAATATTCTTCCAATATTACACATTATGAACCGAAATATAAGAACTACGAAACAGAAGAACTTAGAAATACAAAAACAACAACGTCGCACAAGGAATAAGAATATCCCAGCAAAACTCTAACAACTAGCCTAAGGGCCATACAGCTCCCTAAATAAGTAACTTTTACGGTACCTAATGAACTTAACTGTCTATGGTAAACAATTTTCACGTATGGACTTTTTAAAACCGTTATAAAATCGTAATTGCAACGTCGTCAAACTGGACTCCAACGTCAACTTGCGAAAAGCTTAGAAAAAAAAGGATTGTGTGGTTTTATGAAACCACGGTAAAAGTGAAACTTAATAACAATAAAATGCGCTTCTTGTGTCTTCGCGTGAACTACATAACGATTTAAATGCGGTCTTTATCAATATACAGACTGTTTCTGCGTTAGATTTTAAGTTAATTTTCTTAAGGAACTTTGGTTCTCATATGGCATACTAGATGGCGCTGATTTGCCGCTAGATCACGTTATAGGTAAAGCGAACCTATTTGCATAAGATGTTTATGAAGGCCTTACTAATGTGAAGTATTTTTGGGTTGTAAACCAATCAAGAAAAGGATTGTGTGGTTTTATGAAACCACGGTAAAAGTGAAACTTAATAACAAAATAGCGTGGAGCACTGGCACAAATGAGTACTAGTCTATACACTACACGGTCAGCTGATGCGAACTATAGGCGCCGCCATATTGGCCTCGGCTGCTCTGACGAGCGCCTTTCACTTTATCTCTACTCCGCGGCCGACCGTCACGCGACATGCAACACACAGACGAAAAAGTTTGAGACGCCCCGACCGACGAAACCCGAGACTATAGAAATATATATAGAAATTTATATTGGTAGCAATTTACTGTCTGAATGTTATTTACTTACGTGACACTATTATAGTAAATTAAAAAATAAATATTCAAGTAAGTGCTGAAATTTATCGCTTATTTTGTGAAGGTATATAAAACGAACTATGTGAAGTGCGAGAAAAGAAAATTGTGAAGAAGTATTAAAACTTTTCACCGGTATGTTTAGAATTATTGTTTCTGACTATAAATACAAGTAATAAGACCGAAATTAATATAGGTATTCTAGTAGATAAACATGTTAATTGTCCAATAATATGCCGATTTTGGCAATATATGTTCAATAGAAATTTTGTTTAAATCGCAGAGGACATATTTACATAGACGTGATGTTTTGGATATCGATAATTATTCGATAACCCTTCGAAATATAAAGTTTAAAGAAAGACACGCTTAAAGAAAAATGATTGCCTGCTTTATATTTACCAATTAAATAATTATACAAATTGGTAAGATCATTGTATTTTCAATGCTCAGGATTTTCCACGGCCTTTCGGAGTCCCAGAACGATTTACACTTATTGATTAAACATTCTCTCAATATTTCTTTTAAAAAATGTAATAATTAATAATATAAATACCAAGAAAAGTTTTAGTCTGTATTTTTATTTCAAAAAACTGCTCTTTATTATTTTTCACGTAGATATTAATATATTTTATTATTCTGTAACATATTAATATCCATATTTTTATAATAATTACGTAAAACGGACTGCGGATCATTGACATTAGAAAAATGCTCTTCGTCTTTTTCTTTAAAATGTTTCCTTAGTGATTCGCCATTGTGTGTGTTGACGAAAACTCTGCCTTATGAGTGGGTTTCATGTATAATCAAGGGTACGGTGTACTGGAGGAAGTCTACTAAAATGGTGCAAAACCTTTGCAACCGCGATTACCAAAAAGAAGAAGAAGAATAAATATCAACAAGCGTCTTTTTATTCATAACAATAATTTCTGTTGAGTATGTAGTATAAATTCTGAGTTTGTTTAGTCGTAAGTAGTTAGTCGAAGTAAAAAATTATTATTCAAAGTTGGTATTATTATACACTTTCTGAACGTCGCACAGTGTTCTATTTCACTAAAAAAAAATCCCTATGATGCTTATCGTATACATAGTGATGAAGAAAAGCATTTTAAATGTAAGTAGTAAAACCCACGTGTCTATTTCAATACTTTTTTTTAATAAAAAATAATTTATGTTTCATTGAAGATTCATCTTAAATGCGTCTATCATTGATAAAAAAATCAAGTTTCACTTGCGCGAAGCGTTTGGGAGTTAGAATAAAGGTCAAATGGTATATTTTAGGGTTATTAATAAAGGTAAAACAATTGTAATATATTTTGTCATCAATATAAAATTTGAGACTCATACAAATAAATTTAATTTACGAGTATCAGCGTGCTGTCGTCAACATTAGATGGATCTTTATCATCATCTGATGATGAAGATCCATCTAATGTTGGAACTTCGACATCTACCTTTCGCTTCTGCAAGTTTTCTTCATTAACCGGCTGCGCCTAAAGGTCCTTCATCAAACCATATAAATCAATATATATATATATATATATATATATATATATATATATATATATATATATATATATATATATATATATATATATATATATATATTGATCAGACCCGCTTACAGAATTTATTGAATCTTTTTTTTACGTCGAGGTCACGAAACAAATTATTTTTTATAGTATTTGAAATAGACACGTAGGTGTTTTGGTTTTGCATTTAAAATGCATTTCTTTATCGCTTTATGCGATAAACAGCATCGGGAATTTTTTTTAGTGAAATCGAACACTATATGACGGTATTGCCTACCACCGGTTCGGGAACTAGCCCGGCGAGAAGAACCGGCGTTAGAAACTTGCGCGCGGCCATCTTTTACCAAAAATATGGAAATTATCCCAAAATATATTATTATCTATTGTAATAATATCCCAAGCTGTACTCAAGTCAAGCTTTGACTGTACTCACGAAACCGCGTTTCTAATAACAGTTTGACAGCAATGACAGCGTAGGTACTTGTGTAATGAGTCTCGTCTATTACGTTCCCACTCACTTAAAAAACCGACCCTACAGCTGAGTGCTAAGTGTAAAACTCACACTTTTCACATTCGATCGTGAGCGCGTTTTATCACTCATTTGTGGTTATCATTGAGGAATAAAATATATGGCCCTCAAAGTGTTATACATACTATCGCTAAATATAGTTTTATACTTAATATGATTTAGGTAAATATGACACAGAGATAGCAATATTTTTGTTTTTCCTCATTTTAGAAACATTTGACTTTGAAACTGTCACGAATAACAAAATGTGGCGCAGTCCACCATTTTGAGCTCACTTTTTGTGATAGATCTCCTGTCAAAAGGTTGTATAAGTTTTGTATAAATAAGAATTTTCAGGTGAATAAAAGGAGTTATCCTTAAAATATAATAAATAAAATATATAACATTTTATGAAATAATTGCAACGCAATAGGTACTTATGTTGCCTAAAAATTTTTTTTCGTCTATTCAATGTTAGACAACATGTTAATAAACATTTTCAAATATCTTAAAAATTAACGAAGATACAAACAATTTAAATTTACAATAGAGCGATATATCGGCCTGTGACGTCAGAAGTTGCACCCGCTGTACATTTGTCATTACAAAATACACAGTATGCTGTATGGCGGATGCAACTTGTGACGTAACAAATCATTTTGCCAGAAAGAGATGGGCAGTATTTTTATTTGCTTATAGTTTTTGAACTAGTCAATCTAAATACCTATTTATTTTAGATATATGTATCTTTAATCAGCAATTTTAAAATTTAATTTATAAAAAAGTGATATTCTACACTAGGCAACATCCCTATTAGATAATATTTTCATTTATTATATTCATATCCACGTATATTTAATTCTAACAGTTCTTTAAATTGCTTTTTATGTCATTAGATTAATGAAGTAATTGAAAAGTACCGTTACTTTACATACCGTTTGTAATGTAATAGTTATCGATAAAGATACAAATAATTATAATCATTACATTGGCGTGATGTCATGTAATCTTGGAAGACAAAGGGCAGTCTAAATGTGTTTTATGTGGTTTTATAATAAGATAACAGCTTTTAATAATTATTGTTCTAACCAAAATTATTTGATAAATGTTATTAAATAATATTTGTTTTTGTAGGTTAAATTATGGTTGAAAGCTGGAGAAGAAAATATTACGTATAAATAAATATAATCATACACAGATTTTAAAGAAACTAATTTTATTTAAAAATGAGTAAGCTTATTCATTTGAACATAAATAAGTGGACACATTTCTTTGTTTTTTATTTCTATTCCACCTTAGAGAGTTCAAAAAGTTTTAAGTTCCATCTGTCAATGCTACTAGGACTTATTTGCCAAGCTGTAAAAATGTAACACCTATTTATTGTAACCATATTTTCACCAAATAAAGCATCTTGTCGTTAGGTATAGATTAGGTTACGGTGCGACTGACTTACGCTGTGCATCAAAAGTACCTACCTTAATAAATTAAAACAAAAAAGTATAATTTCATTTCATAAAGCGATTTATACAGTTGGGTCAGCTCGTAAACAAATAAATATTTGACCAATATACACTAAAACCTCTTTTTTTTAACGGGCAAATGGCCCACCACACATTCCTACCACTGCAACTCCTGTGTAGCGAGGATCGACAGCGGTAACTAACCACAAAACCCTTTGATATGATCTCAGGGGTGCCCGAGGGACATGCTAAATCTGTCTTGGGACCCGCAACGAAATTAATCAGAAGAAATGTAGGAGGAGATGAAAGTATTCCAGTTTCACTCCCCAAGCAAAGCGGGAGACAGCCAAATTGTAATGATCAGGAATGTCATAAATAGAAAGGGAGCACCACGGAAATTATTTAAATTATTAGGCCTACTTAACTAAATATATGTTATGTATTACGTAGGTAATAATATTATTTATAATGTCATAATTATATTGGATGGTTTCCAATATTACTATGGCAAAAACGTTTGAACGCACGGAAATTCCTCGCGCTACCTACGAGATCGTCTTAATAGACGACCCTAGAAACACAATGTTCAACAGAAACAACTGTTCAGCATTTCAATTTGTTCGTCATGCCAGAGATCATATTCCCAGAGTATGTGATGCGCATTTTGTTCAAATGGACTGCCTTCGGTCGAACACTCGCAAAGCAGAATAAGCGGTAATTTAAATCCTTATAGTTTAGCTATAAAATTGCCGCGACCGGTCTGAAACTGAGCGACGCAGTGATTAATTTCTATCCTGTGGTTAGAAAGTCGTTCGAGAACCGTAGGGAAGAAATTATAAAGGTGACGCCCTTGATCGTGTTGTCCCACCGGTCCCGCCACCCGGAAATAAGATTTTGTATTGAAATATCTAACGTTTCGAATAATGTTCTGATTTTATTTCTGTCTTTTATGATTAGAAATTCTGGAGTCAATAATTTTTGTTTTAATAATAATATAACAAATAATTAAAACAAAAATATTTTTGTATTAATAATAATATAATGCAGCACGGCGCTGTATTTCTTAGGCGACAGGCAAGACACCGGCAAGAACTGGAAGCACTTCCGTACGGTACGGTAGGCCTTATATAAGAATATTAACGCGAGACGTTGACTTTGTAAAAGTTTCGATGAGCCGCGCCTATTGTGGCCCTATCTGTGGCGTATCTATCTATCTATCGTATGTGGCGTATGATGCCAAGGTACGTAGCCGTATAAATTATTTTCAATGTTTTAAATGAAAGGCCACATGACGATATTGATATTGTGATGAATCAGTAAAAATTCCTTTTTGCTTCCTCGCCGGTCTATATTATGTGTTCTAAGAATGTAAATTTATTTTCTAAAATAAGTCCTAGATAACAGAGAGACTGTTTACGTTTGACGTTTATTTCATGAAGTTTAATGCAATGAGTTGATATTAACGAGCCTTTTAAAAGTATTTGATAAGTTATATAATAGGTAACCTATGAAATTGCCGTTCTGCTGTACTGTCCATTTCAAATCAAAATAATTTTTGTTTGGCTAAGAATTATAATTTCAAATTAATTTTATTTTAAAAACATGGAATTCTTTTTCCAAAAGTAGTCATTTGTTTATTGACTAGTGTTACATTTTCATCGCATTTCAATCTTTTTCGTCATCATGGATACGTTAAAAATTCGAGTAATTATGGAATGCCACGTTGCTGCCACGACGGTATGACGGTACTCATACCATCGTGGCAGCAATGCGGCACAAGCGGCACGCAACATCAACGATGTATACGGAGCTAACACTACAAACCAACGCACCACCTGTTATTGGTTTGCTCGCTTCCGTTCTGGAAATTTCGACCTGAAAAATGAACCTCGCGGTCGTTCGAAGACTTTACTCAACAATGACGAATTAAAGGCGATTGTGGAAGCTGATGATACACAATCTACGGCTGAATTAGCAGCAGCTTTAGACGTTAGCGTCAAAACAATATTGGTCCATTTGCGTCAAATTGGCAAGGTAAAATGGCTTGACAAATGGGTGCCCTACGAACTCGATGATCGCCAGCGCGAAGTACCAGTCGAGACGTGCCTTGCACTGCTCAACAGACACACAAATGAAGGAATTTTGAACCGCATTGTTACCAGTGATGAAAAATGGATTCTGTTTGATAACCGAAAGCGCTCAGCAAGTTGGTTGGATCCTGGTTCAGCACCTAAACAATGCCCTAAACGAAAACTCACCCCTAGAAAAGTGATGGTCACTGTTTGGTGGTCTAGCGCCGGTGTGATTCATCACAGCTTCTTACCAAACGGGGTGAGCATTACTGCAGATGTGTACTGTGAAGAACTGAACCCAATGATGGAGAAAATGGCACATCTCCAACCATCATTTGTCAATCGCTCGTCTCCGCTGCTCCTGCACGACGACGCGCGACCTCATACTGCACAGCAGACGGTCTCCAAGTTGCAAGAACTGGGGTTGGAAGCTCTTCGTCATCCGCCCTACTCACCAGACCTTGCGCCTACAGACTACTACTTTTTCCAGAATTTGGATAACTTCTTGGAGGGAAAAAAACCCGAGAGGCAGTACAAAATACCTTTGAAGAATTTGTTGTCTCCCGTCCAGCTCATTTCAGAAGGGCATCAATAAACTGCCACTGCGTTGGCAAAGATGCATTGATTGCATGGGTGATTACGTCGATTAATACAAATAAAAAATACATGAAAAAAATTCGTTTAAATTTTTTCATACAAAACGGCAATTTCATAGGTAAAGACCTTATATTATAACCTCTGGGTCCTATAACTAATAAAACTTATGCGTTAAGTTCAATTAAGAAATGGCACTTCTTCTCTCCCATGATTAATAAAGGTACCTACTACAAAATTTATTTTGATAGTGGTCCAGCTGTTTTGAATGATCGATGAACAAACAGATTAAACCTATCCTCAGCATCGAGAACTTTTTTGGATGTCAGTTAAAATATACTTGCGCTTTAAAAAGTAGTTAATTGTACTATGACATTAATAAAATAAGTTTTTTTATTTACGTATACATATAAGTTATTGTAAAACTTGCAAAAATTAAAAATATCGATACTGTTCTATACACAATATCAACTCTAGTACGGCAGCCATTTTATTTTCACAATCAGCTGATAATTGGACACGTTTTTGTCATAGCCAGGGCAAGTCCTTTGTATTCATAGATCATCTATGGTTTTAATTTTCCATGTTGGTACCTTTACGTGTAATTCTCTATATTTATTTTACGTTAAACATTTTGTAGTTTCATTATTTTAGGTAAGTAAGGTTTGTTTTTATAATATAGAAGAAATTGCAATATAGTTTACAAATAAAATATATCATCAACTATAAACATAAAATTTGAAAAATGTCACCTAATATTTTTCTAATATAATGTGACGGACCAATTAGTGCCACAATCTTGAATCGCGCTATTAAAGTTTCTGTAGTTCGGAACTATAGGCTACACTCTAACCGAATTTTAACTTAAACAACAGCGAATGACTACAGTGGGGCTTCGGCCTTTGGTTTTCGGGTTTTGGTGATCCTCAATAATACCCACAATTCCAACACCAAAAATTACACCTACAGTCTACACCAACCAATATAATATGTAATACCTACATTATATTATTGTCTTTCAGGTATTATCATTTTTCATACATTATCTCAGGCTTGTCATTTAAATTCAAAAACTGAGTTTATTCTCACTCAAAACTAGTATACCTGGTGTACCTACTTCGGGATTGCTCTTTTGGTGAATTGCCCTGTATTGCCAAGAAATAAATTCTTTTATAGGAGACCCAACAAAATCTATGAGAACACTTGTGGTTGGCACTATGTTTACTTGTTTTACTTGTACTGCACTATGAGTATTCCGTAGCTGGCATTTTTCCGATTTTGACGACTTTCCTGATTATACAACTTCTTCAAGTGTTGATACTACAATATTAATTTATGTGGTCAAGATCAATGTAATTTAAGATACTTTAAATTCCATCTTGTTACAATGTCACCAATTGTTATATTTTATTTTATATAGTATATTTTATTTTATTTTTTGCTTACAGAAAAATGTCGACCCGAAATCTGCGCAAAATGGTCGGTGGTCCAGCTTTGCCACCACCTGAAAGTGATTCTGATGAAGAATATGAGCCAACATATGTGAAGAACTCATTCAAAAGTAACTATGATGGGGTATGTAAAAGGAATTATTTCTTTACATGTATAAACATTAGCTTTTCTCGCATATGCAATTGATTTAAATAGTTTTTATGTAGAGAAATACAGAGTCCAAGATGTAGCACATGTGCATAAGAAAACAAAATTAAACTTAGCAAAAATGCAGGCAAATGCTAGTTTCTAAGTGCAAAAATATCATATTTAAGTGCTGCTGTGCGTATGTTTAAATAAAGATCTTGATAGTAGATTGAGAATAAAGTAAATTGTCTAATTGACTATGTATTTGATAACTATTGCTGAGCATTAAACTTATGATATTCCATATTAGATACTGATATCTTATTATTGTTATGTGATTACTGCAAATTATTATGTCCAGGCTTTGTATACAGCTATAAATTATTTTCAATAAAATATAAAGATATAATTAGACATAATAACTCAGATGTTTAATAAATTGTGCTCAGTTTATGTTGGCAACAAAAAAGAAATTATAAAACAAAAGCTGGTAAGGTATTATAATTTTGTAATTTTGACTTTTGGGAAAGTATTAGGAATAGATATGCGATAAAGATGTTTATTAATGTGCGAATTTTATAAAGTAATTTAAGTTTTAATGCATGATGCTATGATGAAACTGTGTAAATATAATAATTGTGAAAATATATTGATGCAATTTTTAGGATTCCGTACTACTATGTCCACAAACAGCAGAATACCTAATGTTCAAAGATATCCGCGTCGGTGTAAAATACTATAAAAAGTAACTATTATATCATATCATGTATGGTCTGATTATGGTGGTGATGATAATAAATACTGTAATTGACATAGTGGCATGTTCTTACAGATCTTTGAACAAACCCAAAATCCCAAACATGTGTCTATATGGACTCCGGATTTCTGTTCAGTACTTTTGGATCCAGGGTATACTTTTTGGTAGAATAATATGCTACTAA
Organism: Phengaris arion; assembly: GCA_963565745.1. Lineage (NCBI taxonomy): Eukaryota > Metazoa > Arthropoda > Insecta > Lepidoptera > Lycaenidae > Phengaris > Phengaris arion. Next base: position 17,528,542 of record OY751437.1, read on the forward strand.
CGAAAAAGTCGAAATCACCATATCTATATATATAAAAGGCAAAACTGATTGACTGATGTATCAACGCACAGGTCAAACACTTAAGGCTAGATGTTTGAAAGGATGACGGGCAGAATGTACCCACCGACCAATAACGACCAGACATATGTCGTTAGAAAGCTCTTTTCGTGACTATCATTTGTTATTATGGGGGCTAGTCTCAATTCGTTGATACAGTTTTTGTGTGGACTCCAAGTACTTTTAGCGTTATAATATTAAGTATGAGGTCAGTCAAATCGTGAAACTTAAAATAAAAAAAACATAGAGTTACGATAGTTTAATACTGATTTCAAACAGAATGCTTATTACTTAAAAACTAGTGATCAATGTTGTGTACGATTACATCATTTAAAAATGCTGCTGGAGGATTGAACACTTCATGCCTTGCGTAACCAATGTACCATATTATCAATAGTATGTTCGATATAAATAATCGTTATGTGTGCACAGCTGCCTACCGTTCTTCGCCCAGTCAAACAAGTGCAGTAATAGTGACATATTGCATTAATGCCGATTTGATCCCTGTCTATTAAAATATAACACTAATATGTTCTCGATCTAACATGTCTGGACTGAATGCGTCCCCTTAATAGCCAACTATTTTGAGGCATATTGTATAACTGCATGTCACCGCGTGCATCCTCCCCAAATACTTCTATCATATACAAGCCGTTTTGTATGTGTTCACCGCAATAAGATTTTGCAAGTTCCACTTGATAGGAGCCCAATGCAAACATTTTAATGTCATGTTCTGTGATTCGCGGAAAGTCTTGCAATTGAAGCTCATTTGCATCTATTCCCATAAAAGCAACCCTTTGCTTATTAAGGTTATTATCATTCACATAATTGAATAAATGGTTGGGTAGATTAATATTTTATTGTACTTTGTTCAATATGAACTCTGCATTAACGTTGTCAGTAACGGGATCACGAAAGGCATTTAATAGAGCACCTGCTATTTTGAAACCTGTGAATGCGTTAGGTAGCGTAGAATTAAAATAATCTTGGCGTAGCAACTTAAAATCTCGTTTGAACCTCCCGTTTATGACTTCAATTACCCATCGACATATGGTAACCAGTCTTGATTTGTTGGCTTCATCAGTGGTTAATTGCGTTTCATTTCTGTCTTTCGTAGGCGCTAAATGTACTTCACATGACACCACATCATCAACAGCATCTCGAAAACCTCTGTCGAAAATGAACACATCGTTTTCTTCGAGTAACCAGTGGAGCGGACTATTTTCGTCGATCAATTCGGACATAATAGATGCATCTGACTTTGTAGCAGCGAAAGGCCCTAATATATCTATAATATATCCATCAGTCGATACCAACAAAAACGGTTTTAATAGGTTTTGGAACTTATGTAGGCTGTATGATAACCGTTGAAACAAAAAGTTGGAACTTTTTTGAATGTAGAGATATGTCCCGTCGCAAATAATAATCGCCTTCGTGTTTGCTTCATTTGCCAAATATACCTTTAGGTATTGTCTGGTTTCTTTCCAAAATATTTTCTCTGGTTATATGATCAAAACCTAAGTGACGATCAACAAAATCTGCTGTTAAGCATTCTCTCACTTTTTTTAAGATCCCTTCCTATACTTCTTCGGGACATTCGAAACTGACTAGCTACTCTATCATTGGCATCTCCGGTATGCAGTTTTGTTAAATAAATGCCGAGTGCTTGACGTGGTTTACGACACCTTTCGATCAAATGTCGTCCTCGTTTATGGCGCCTAGCCTTTCAAAGTCCAAAAACGTGTTTCTTGAGGCTCTTGAGTTAATATTGTACAAACATCAGTGAAGTGGTCACTGTCAAAGTCATGTGTCACGTTACAAAAATCTATTAATTCATTCCAGGCATTACCTTGCAGGTGCTCTAGGCAAACACGAACATGTGGTGGTAAATACAGTTTGTATTCTATTAGTAAATACTCTTTTACTTCGTCTGACACGCGACGATTTGGATTATTCCGGCAATTTTTAAAAATGCAGTATGCCGTATTCGGTGCTCTCATGTAAGCTGGAACTTGTAGAACCGCCACATTTCCTTCACGTTCAACGTTAACTATTTCTTGATTTGCAACATTTTCTCGAACCGGTAATCGAATTGCATTCTCGGTTCTTTGCCAGCATCGATGGCAGAGGTAACGTGTATTATTAAATGCAACCTGAAAAGATAAATAAATCAATTATAATCGATCAATCCAATCCAAGTTTTAAAATGAGACCAACTGATGGCCTATCCCACTATGAATGTCATAAAAAGATTTTGGGCTTAGGTCTATTAAAACGTAAAATAATTGATTGATCTGACGACTCCGGTCGTCAGCAGCACTGAACATGTTAACGGGGACTATGACACTCGATTTATATCAACGAAATATTTAAATACATACAACTGATACTGGCAGAAATGGTTGCGTATAAAAGCAACCGATTGCCATTATAAATAAGATAAGAGTCATATATTATAATGAAGAGTCAAGTACACGCCAAGTTTAACACTACCAGTATAAGCTGAGCTTTAGTTAGTATAACGCGTCATACAACACGAGGCCGGTTCAAAGGTCTAAGCGAAAAGCTTGAAGTGGTCTTAACTATACAAACAATATAGCTTAAAACAAACCTCCAATTCTGCGTTTTGATGTACATAAGCTGCAAAATCAGGTCGATCGCGCGCAAGAATGTCAGTTAACAGGTGTCGCTGATATCTTCGATTATGCAGGCCCCTTCGACACAACACAGTTATTTTGACGTTCTTCCATCGCGTCATGTTCACACAATCCGATAAACAAGCCCAGGTCAAACAGATAGCAGTACACTGTCCAATAAACAAGCACAGGTCACACAGCACATAACAAATCCGGTAGGAATGCAAAGGTCAATTTTTTGTAGGGATTCAGTAAAAACACAATGACGTAGTCCTCACTCAACGAACGTAAGCTGACGACTGGCGGCTCGGCTGGGTGTGCGAGTGAAAGAACCACACCGCATCTCACTACGTTCGTGTACGTTCGGCCGTCATCGGTTGGTATCGGGTGGGTGAAATACGCCGTCCGAGGATCCGAGCAGCTGTTGCGGTGTGAGACTCCCGCGACACCGCTGTACGTGTCCAGGTTGCATTGGTCTACGACGGTCGAGCAGGTCGTGGACTACATCAGGAGAAGAACCAACTTCGCCTTGAGGGTCGAGCGTTTGGAATCTCGTCATAAAGTGAACTTTAGTTCTTTTGTGGTGAGAGTTCCAACCCATCACTTACCGACCTTCGAGAAGGAGGAGTTCTGACCGATTGGAGTTGTGTCTGTTGTCTGTTGTTGTCTGTTGTCTGTCACTAAATGTCTGTTAGTCTATAAGGTATTTATAATATGGACCTATGCAGCCTGAAATAAACGGTATTTAATTAAAAATTTTTTTACTAATTAATTTGGAAACGAGCAAAACGATCGCCTGATATTTAGAAATTGGTTTGGAACCATTAAAGGTTGGTGGTTTTAAATATCACAAACGCACGCATTGCAGATGTACATGAGCGGTGGTAATAGCTTTTATTATGGAATAGATCTGGAAACGAGCAAACGGATCACCTTATGGTAAGCATAGGGCGATCCGTTTGCACACTTAGACATATGAAACACCAAAGGAGTTAGAAGTACGTGCCCGGTCCTTGAAACCACCAACCACTGATGGTAAGAAATTACTACTATTTCTTTCATCAGGCGATAGGATTACTCGTTTCCAGATATATAGACATCCGCATCACTGTTTATTAAGTGCGTTCACGGTTTTTCAAACCCCAAACCCTCCATGCGTTGTGTTTCGCCGCATGTGAAGAGTATCGGTGGCCCAAGGGGCAGTTGGTGTTAAACCCCGGGAGCGCAATTGTAGCTCCTCTGGTGTTGCGGATGTCCACTAGCGGTCGGTAATCGTTTTATTTATGGAAGAGATATAAAAACAAATGCATTATAGACTTACAACTGTAATATTATTATCATATGAATACTAAAATATGCTGAATACAACAAACAAGCTTGCTCACGGCTTCACACACGAGAAAAAATATTTTAAAACTTAATACATTAATCAGTATACACCTTCCTCAAGAATTACTCTACCTATTGGTGAAAACCGCATGGAAATTCGTGGAGTATTTTTTTAATTTATAGCAAACAAACAAAAGTGACGGAGGACTATGTTTTACAAAATGTAGTCATTAACCATAATAGGCCTAACCTATCTACAAAGTAAAGTCCCGATAATATTATATTACCTTTTCACTTATAATAGGTCTTTACCTATGAAATTGCCGTTCTGCAGTACTGGCCATTTCAAATCAAAATAATTTTTGTTTTGCTAAGAATTCTAATTTCAAATTAATTTTATTTTAAAAACATGGAATTCTTTTTCCATAAGTAGTCATTTGTTTATTGATTAGTGTTACATTTTCATCGCATTTCAATCTTTTTCGTCATCATGGATACGTTAAAAATTCGAGTAATTATGGAATATGAGTACCGTCGTGACAGCAACGCGACACAAGCGGCACGCAACATCAACGACTAATAGACTAATAAATAGGAGCTAACACTACAAACCAACGCACCACCTGTTATTGGTTTGCTCGCTTCCGTTCTGGAAATTTCGACCTGAAAAATGAACCTCGCGGTCGTCCGAAGACTTTGGTCGACAATGACGAATTAAAGGCGATTGTGGAAGCTGATGATACACAATCTACGGCTGAGTTATCAGCAGCTTTCGACGTTAGCGTCAAAACAATATTGGTCCATTTGCGTCAAATTGGCAAGGTAAAAAATCTTGACAAATGGGTGCCCCCGAACATAATGATCGCCAGCGCGAAGTACGCGTCGAGACGTGCCTTGCACTGCTCAACAGACAGAAAAATGATGGTCACTGTTTGGTGGTCTAGCGCCGGTGTGATTTATCACAGATCCTTACCAAACGGGGTGAGCATTACTGCAGATGAGTACTGTGAAGAACTGAACACAATGATGGAGAAGATGGCACATCTCCAACCAGCATTGGTCAATCGCTCGTCTCTGCTGCTCCTGCACGATAACGCGCGACCTCATACTGCACAGCAGACGGTCTCCAAGTTGCTAGAACTGGGGTTGGAAGCTCTCCGTCATCCGCCCTACTGACCAGACCTTGCGCCTACAGACTACTACTTTTTCCAGAATTTGGATAACTTCTTGGCGGGAAAAAAATTCATTACCCGAGAGGCAGTACAAAATGCATTTGATGAATTTGTTGCCTCCCGTCCAGCTGATTTCTTTAAGAAGGGCATCAATAAACTGCCACTGCGTTGGCAAAGATGCATTGATTGCATGGGTGATTACTTCGATTAATACAAATAAAATATACATGAAAAAAATTCGTTTAAATTTTTTCATACAAAACGGCAATTTCATAGGTAAATACCTAATATTACGTACGTACAACGTTTACCATAATATACCATTTAGATTGGAGGTTAGGACGAGGCTGCTAACTAACATTAGATATAAATATAATAATAAAATGACTTGTGTCCAGAGTAAAAACCAAGAGTGCAAAGATCCACTTTTGTGTGGTCTCTACATCATCCTCCCTCCTAGTAAAAAGAAAAAACCTTTTACAAACAATTTTACACAAATTAGTAATTATTAATATTTTAAAAAATATTTATAAATATTTAATTGCCAAACTGTTCATTTATTAATTTTCTTCAATTAAAATAACACTAGAAATTTAAGTAGGTAATTCTATAACAGAATTCTATGATTTCAGAAAAAAAACAAGCTGAACGTTTAGCCGTCTTTTTTTGGAAGTCGGTTAAAAAATAAAAAGTAATGTGCATTTAGACAGAACATTAAACTAAACACTTTATTAATTACAATTACTGCTTGCTTGCTATATCCCTAATAATAACGTAAGTTTTGTCACGCTTTCACGCGAAAAGTACTGAACGGATTTTGATAAAATGGTAGTTTAGACACTGGATTAAAACAGGCTACTTTTTATCCCGGAAAAGCACAGTGTTCCCGAGGGATATTCGATAGCATATGTACGCAGGCGGAGCCGCGGGAAACAGCTAGTAGTTTATAAATCAAAAACCACAGTCACCAGGCGCCGTTGTTCCGATTCGTCAGTGTGTACACGACACGCGTGACAGGCGCCGCCCATTAATTTACTGAATTCGAGGCGTACGCGCAACTAACAGTTGGAAACTGACACTTGACAACTGACATTCCTTCTTCTTCATATAAATATCTGCGCAAGCCTACCAAAGACTGCCATACAGACATTTGCAAACTTCAACGAGTATAAATTCTATAATCTCCGACACGGCCATTCTGATAATCAACGGGCACTCGCGTTGCTTTAGATAACTCAACATGACTGCTCAACGCATACCGTAGATTATTTCAGCACAATACTAAGCAACTGTTACAGCAAAGCGTAAAAGCCTTCAGCATCATTTACGTAACAAGTAACAGCAAAGCGTAACAGCAAAGCGTAACAGCTTTCAGAACACATCGGAACAGGTAACCGCAAAGCGTTAAAGACTTTCAGCATAATTCTCAAAGACAATATACAGAACTCCTGAGTCCTTATAGATACATGTTTGGAAATTTCGGCATCGTTTAAAGAACTGCAATCATATGCCACTATGTAACTTACAGTAATTATCATCATATTATTTACAAGAGGTACCCTAATGGAAGCTTGGTGTGTATTCAATTATACATTCGATCGTTTATTTTAAACGTTTTTAAAATGTTTTAATAATAATTTAACAAATATCATAAAAAGGAATAAATTATTATTAAAAAGAATATATATATTTCTTCGACTTCAAATTATTTAGAAAATAAGATTTATTTCATACTTTTTTGTGTATTTTTACTTTGGAAGTCGGTTTAATTTTTTGTTTAAAAATAATAATAATTATTTTATGATGCCATATCCGAGATCTGTACACAGTACATAACTGTACCTTTCATCGATATATGTTTACAATTACAGGATCTAGAAGAGCGGACAGACAGACAGACAGATAGACAGACAGACAGACGGACAGAGCGAAACTGTAAGGGTTCCTCGAGTATTACGGAACCTTAAAAATGGTTGTTATTGAATAAAGTCAAGGTCATACCTGTTATTTATATATTACTTTTTTACAAAGGCAACGTTTTTTTATGTAATCGGCCTCCAAAGTGGTTTATAAGTTGGTCTTCTTCCTGGCATTTCTAAACTATAAGAGATAGAAAAGTTTCCATGCTGATAGGTCCTGCTAAAAACTCTTTAGGATTATTTATTAATTGTTCCGAGCGCAATCAGATAATAACTTTTGAAGTAATTTAAAAACCTATTGAGCTTTGATATAGTTATGGAAACCTCTTTAGGCATGTCCTGACATGCTCATGGTTAGGTTATTTCACTATGTGTAGGCTAGAAAATTGTTATTTAAGTAAGATAAACTAATTATAACTAACGCTCAAATATAACTGCAATTTTATTTCTGCTATCCCAACATGAAAAATATGTATTATTCCATTATCTCTAAACGTGCTTTATAATACATATATTTATAGTGTTACTTGATTTGCGATATTTGCAATAAAACATTAATTCTATTTCAGTTGGTATTAAGTTCAAGTTCAGAATCTGAGAGTCAAGATAAATCAAGTGAGAGTGAAGATGAGCCGCAGCCAAAACTGCAGCCTACCAAAAAGAAAAACAACAGAAAACGCAAAAAGTCAAGAAAATTGTCTATTAATAACAAGGATACATTTGATGTTAGTAATAATAATCTTACATTTTTATAATGTTCTTAAAAAATAAATTGTAAAAAAATCTTACAGTTTTAAGTAATTAACCCCCTTACTAAATATTTACACAATGGATAAATAATTTTATTAGCGACTTTTCCAACGTATCAGACAAAACATTGTATAACTTATCTATCGTGTAAATATTTTAATTAGTAAGGGGGTAAGTATTTAGCTAATAGCTACTAAACAGCCATTTTAAACTTCATTGATCGCAGGTTATTCTTTCTGGTCATTTTGCAATACATAATCTTTAATCCAACCATTTTAATATCATTGTATACAGATGGACGAAATTGACAAATCACTATTGGAGGTGAATGCGTTATTGGGTGAGCCCACACACAAACCACCCTTGTGTCCACCACCCGACAAAGTAGAAGATGTTGCAAACAAACTGTTCAGTGTGCAGTTCAAACATTTGAACGCCTCCAATGAGCTCACCAGACTATTCGGTCCTGACGAGGAAGATGAAGTCAGAAGGTGAACTGTTGTTATATTTTAATGAATACTATAAAATCAGGGACAAATTTTATCTTGTACTTTAAACAAGCAATTCTTGAATATATATATATATATATATATATATATATATATATATATATATATATATATATATATATATATATATATATATATATATATATATATATATATATATATATATATATATATATATATATATACTAGCTGATCCGACAGACGTTGTCCTGTCCTAACTATGAAGTATGAACTGGAATAAATAAAATATAAGTAACTACCTATAATCTACATGGGTACTACAATTTTTATTACAACAACTACACCTACAACCAACATCTACAACAAATATCTACTTACTACACCTACATATTATATATTTAAGGTTTCGTAACCAAAGGCTAAAACAAAAAAAAACAAAGAAAAACAGGCCAAGTGCGTGTTTGGCCACGCACAGAATAGGACCCGTAGTCAACTTAAATTATGTCGTTATTTTTGTACGATTTTTTCCAAGTACTGCTTACTTATTTTACAAGTTAAGCATCTAGATTCCTAACTTGTAAAATAAGTAAGCAGTACTTGCTTTACAAGATACCCAAGTAGCACAAAACTGCTGTATAAGATGACATAAAGGGTAACATCGGCAACTTTAGTGTTGGGTTACTGGAGTTTTGGAGGGAACACAAAATAGCACCGCTTTTTGTAGTTGTACTACTTGCCCACACTTGTGCACATCAACGAATATCTAATGGCTAGTATTCTGCCAATATTACACATAAACCGAAATAAACCGAAAACACACATTTTGGAAGGTATACAAATTCAACGTCGCTGATTGACATTCCCGGCAAAACGTAAACTTATACGTTAAGATGAAACCGTTGGGCACAGAGTACCTTGATATATAATGAAACCGTTGGGGTTGAAACCCTAGTACGTGGGGTCCGGGTGCGCACAAACTTTTCAGGGAAATTTCCAATAAAAACTCCTTAAGGCCACCCGTGACCTAATGATGGGATCCATGATGAATCGAGGGAACTCGAAATTTATATGTAGACATATGGTGATTTCGACTTTTTCTGAAGTAGTCTAAGCATATGCTACCAAAAAGTAAGATTTTGCACCAAGGTATACCCTGGATCCAAAAGTAAAAGTTCCGGCGTTGTTTAAAGAACTGCAAGCATTTGCCGTCGTACCACTTACAGTAGTCATAATCATCACGACCATCTTCATAAGAAACGCCAACATGTTATTGTTTCGGCTGGTACCGACTTCAAAATAGGAAGTTTGAGTAGAGAAATAGTTACAATTTTAGCCAAATTCAAAAGTTTTATTTCGTACTTTTTTGTGCATTTTTACTTTGGATGTCGGTTTTTATCTTTTTACTTGAACTCTGAGTAAAGTTCGGTCTCCCAGGTACTTTCATTTTAAATAGCTACAATATTCAAAACTTTAAGTCCATGGAAAAAGTGCTGTCGATACACAGAACAAACATATTTTATACATCATCTTGATAACTTAAATATTTAAATGCAGTATGTAGTATTGTGTATTAATTTTTGCAGGAGAGGTCGCCAACATAATTTAAGGCGAGTGCAAAGAGGATCCTTTATACCTAAGGAATACAGCTTTCAAGCAAAAGGTTAATAGCATTATTAATATTAGATAACTAGCTGTCCCAGTCCCGACACACTTTAACGGAAATAGCCGGACTCGCGCACGGAACCATTCGTGAGCTAGTCCGACTCGCACTTGATCGGTTTTCATATAATATAAGATGTCTACAAAGTTATTAAAAGCCATATCCTCCATTTAACAAATATTTAATTTTAAATTGGAATGTATGTACTATGTCCGATTAATACCCTTTTTACCTTCTTGCCTAGTAATGCGGTGGAGAAATGAAACACCGGCTTAGTACAGTTAGATGTTGCTTATAAATAATTATTAGGTATGAAAAACAAATATATTTTAAATTTAAATTTAACAGGTCTGTCCATGTCAATGAATCGAAAGGAAAAGGAGAATACATATTTCACCTTTGACCATAGCAGAGATTATCAGAATATGCATAAAACGTTTCTATCCATGATGTTACAGGGGTTTGTATTTTCACACAATATTTTAAGCTTCACTTACCTTAACTATGAAAATTGCCTAATAATCTTTTGGTCGAGTTTTTTTGAATTGACATATTTTGGGGTGTGGGTACTTAATTAAATCGTTGAATATTTCAGATTGAGTGATTTGATGCGACCTACTGGAGAAGCATTGAGAAATATGCATGTTGAAGAATTAATAGAGGTATGTTTTTTACTAGGCCGTTTAGCATACCTTTTAATTTTTAAACGGTTCATAACAATTTAAGACACAATGATAATGATAATTTAATTTTATGTTGTTAAGTATACTATTCAATTTGCATTGAAAATTGCATCAACAGTATTCTACAAGTTACAACACAATTTGCCATTTATACACATTTCTATAATAAATTCGGGTACCTCTAAATATTCTTGATTTCTTTTTATTACCTTCTAGATAGCGGATGTACTGTTTCGCGTAGAGGAGTATTCCAAAGCTACGGAGTTGATAGAGAGTTCAATAGCGTACATGCTTCACTCAGCATCGCCATTTTTCAACATTACGAACGTGAGTAACACTATTTAGATATGTCTCAACATTTTTAGGGTTCCGTAATACTCAAATTATAGTTTCGCTCTGTTCGTTTGCGTCGATCTCTCTGGTCTGTCAGTATGTCAGGATAAAGAAACTTGTAAGTTTCCATGGTGATAGATCATGCTAAAACTCTTTAGAAAATTATTTTGAGCGAAATCGGACAATAACTTTCGAAGTAATTATAAGAAAACCTATTGCGCGATGAAAGTTACGGAACCTTCCTTAGACATGTCCTGACATGCCCTTGGTTAGGTTATTTTTACTCATCTAAAGTGTAAGAATAATCAAGTAAAATTATAAAAGTAAGTCCCACTTATGTAGCAGAAAACACCTCCGAGGGGTAAGCACGAACAATTGACAAGTACGTACTCGTAACTTTAATTGTGTAGGCGCTGTCACAATTTTCATACAATACTCTATCAAGTTGCACCTTACGAATACGTACTTGTCAATTATTCGCGCTAGCCCCACCGATCAATTATTATCATTATTATATTATTATGCTAAGCAAAAATTTTCTACTTTAAGTTTTTGCTGTTTTGCGAGAATTATGCAAGTGGCGGAATATGATATTTGACCGTTAAATTCCAGTTCATGTGTAGGACTGTGTGGAGAAAGCTAATATTTTTAATTACTAATTTTACGTGTTTCTAAGCATTATTTAAAAAAAAATATAAGATATTTCCACACCCTCCCTCTCATAAACTTTAATTTACCCGCCAAATTTCATACTCTTCTAAATTCTCGTAAAACTGTACTAAAAGTTTTTGCTTCAATTAGTATTAATATATTATAATAGTTATGTTTTAAGTGCATACATGGATTTTAATAGTTTTCTGTGACCAATTTGTATTTTTCGTAATTACTTTTTGTCTCAAATTGGAATGTAATGCTTTGTTTTATTATCCTCCGGTTGCATATTAATTGCAGTATAATGAGGGTCTTAATTCGTGACATTAATTAGCTTTTTGACACGACAAGGACCGTCGTGCTAACCAAGCGCCGCCTGGTGACAGAAAAAGAATCGACAATTCTTATTAACCGTTTTAATACCGATTACGCCACCAGATAACGCTCTGTGTGAGTTGGGTCTGCCCCCTAACGGCAGAAAAAATATCAAAAACCCTCATTGTTACTGAATGTTTATGCTTCAGATATTAATATTATGATGATGATTATTATTGTGTTACAGAGGAAAACACGTTTGGAATACAAGTTTGTGGAAAACAGACCATTTCATATACTGCTACTGAAGTACATATACTTGCTCACAAATAAGGCTTGTCACAGGACAGCGTTGGAGGTCGCCAAGTTGCTTATGAACCTAGACCCTTCGGACCCGTTAGGTGTACAACTTATTATAGACACATTAGCCCTTAGGGCCAGGGAGCACCAGTGGTTGTTAGAAGCGATCAATCATTTGACCATAGAGAAGAATGCAGCGTATATGTTCAATATGAGATACTCATATGCACTCGCTTACTTCCATGTGCTAACTAAAAAGAAAGGTGAAGTATACAAAATATTAATTGTAAAACCTGCATAAAAATATGCTTAATTGTTGTTTAATAACAATTTATATTTTATATTAATTTTTAAAAAAATCATATATAAAATCGTATGATGTATCGTACATGTACAAATGATAAATATATTTGTATGTATACTTGGTGATTTTTTATTACGATTCGAGAGAAACAGGGAAAGAAAGAGGGAGAGAAACAGAAACAGATAAGTACATGAAATAGCATCGGATGCTTACTTTTTTTTTTAACATGGTGAAAATTTGTTTCATAACATCGCACCACTAATTAGAAAACATTATTTATTGATAAAATGTATACATTTATTTATGTTTTAAATATTCAAATTGCAAATAATTGTCACCTTATTGGCGCCTGTTGACCCCAATGACATTGCGCGTGATTGGACAGTCTACTCACTACTACAAGCATACGTGTCACGGTGAATGTATGCGTGTCCACAAATCTCTTATCGCGTACGCGCCTAAACTGGAAAAATCCGGTAATGTTTGTAATTTGTGCCCCATCGAAGGGACGTAAAAATTATGAAAATTCGTGTTTGATTTTTGTGTCATGTGAGATTTATAGTATTCGTTCTTATGACGACAAATCACAAATATTTTATATCATATTTGTGTGTAACGAATGTAAACTTTGTAATATCAAAAGTTAAAAAACAAATAGGTAATATTAAAGAAAAAAGTAGTTAAATACCTTGTACTTTGCGTACGAAAAATAATAGAATAAATAAAAATCTCTTATTTTACCTATCATAGTAAGTAAATATTTTATTTTTACCCGACTACGGCGAAGTCAAAAGAAAGAGTAATTTTAGCAGTCTATGTACATGTATGTATGTTTGTTCCCTCGTAGCGTCTAAACTACTGGTCCGATTTTAATAAATGAGGTGTCAATAAATTCGTTACGATGCCGCGACTAACAGGTTATATAATTTTTTTCAAAATTTTGTATTTCGAAAATTGAACCTCAGATTCTAACATAAAAAAAAAATTAAACCGCGATAATCATCACGTCTTTATTATCAAAAGAAAAGTCTTGGCCAGCACACCACAAATATGTATATATATATATTACACATATTTGTGGTGTGCACAAATATGTCAAAATACACGTTTAAAATGCGATCGTACAATAGGCTACTTGACTCAATATTTAATTTCATACATTGAGGGAGTATTTCCTTTAGTACTTGGCTTAGGAAAACGTATTCTAGCGATATCATAAATTAAAAGCTTAAGATTGATGAATAAAGTTGATTTAAAAATATGTATTTTTGTTTTTTAATTTCTACTGACGAAAAAGTAACTTCGGGCAAGGATGTGACGACACAAACACACTGAACACATATGTAGTAGTGAAGCGGAACGTGTTTCTGTAAATAAATAGTTCATGACATCTTAAAAAGTTATTTATGTCAAAACGTCAAACGTAACGTCACACCGCCATTATACTACTACGGACTATAGCACAGATTACAAATAGTACTAGTACGACGTCACAGCACAAATAATAATCTTAACCAACATGGCGATTAGTGTTTTCGGCGGTTTTTAAAAATCCAGAAATGCATAGGTACAAAAATAGTCAAGGTAGAGCCGTGGTCGCACCTACTATATAAGGTTCGGAACAGTCGATGTCAAATCGCAGCCTTCAGTCTGCGGCGTCACAGTCAATCTGTGGCGCCCCGTCGCCCCCGCAGTAGGGTGAACTAAATCATGATCTTTTTAAGATTTTCCAACTCACAAATACTTGAGCTTTTATGAAAATGCTTTTGGATAATATATTATTATATTCAATTTTTGATAAAAAACATGCCCTGTCTCTCTAAACGGAATCAAATATCACCAATTTTTTGTTTTAAAATATACTACTAGTTTTAATCTTTGTTTTTTTTTTGTATTTTGTAGAGGATCTAAAAGTAGCAGATAATATACTGAAAAGCGCAATATTGAGGTTCCCAACATTTGTGAAGAATCTACTAGACGCCGCTAAACAAAAACCCAGTGCCATACTCCAAAACAGCCTTCTGTACACCGCATACGCCACAGCCACGTATGTAATGTTTTCAAGATGAATAAAACATAACTTAAAAAAATATGACACATCAGTTCACACTGAAATGAGACAATACGCGACGCGGTGCTGCATTTTTATAAATAGCTATTCAAAATTAAACTTTATTCATGACACAAGAAGATACACATTTCATTGCAAGAGCGGCACCGCGACATACAACGTCAACGTGTAACAAAATCGTATCTATCAAACATGTGTTAATAATCTGAGGTAGTATATTCTGTTAGTGTTTATAGTTAGGTAGTATATATAGTATAGGTAGTATATATATATATATATATATATATATATATATATATATATATATATATATATATATATATATATATATATATATTTGTATTTGTATTACTCCGCCGTCTGTGGACCGATTTTTTAAATTCTTTTTTGATGTATAGGGTATAATCCCAATTTGGTCCTATTGATATCAAAGTGGTGAACATGACGGGATCCATGAGGAATCGAGGGAAATTTATATGGACACATAAAGTGATTACTACTTTTTTTTAAGTATTCCAAGCATATGCTACCAAAAAGTAAGCTATTGTACCAACAGTACTGAACATAACTCCTGAGTCCTAATATATACATGTTTGGGGATTCCGGCGTTGTTTAAAGAACAGCAAGCATGATATGCCATCATACCACTTACAGTAATCATTAATCCTCATGACCACCATCTTCACAAGAAACACCAACATATTATTATGATGACATAGGTACTCACTACTCATCAGAGTTTTGTGCACCGATATCAATGTCTTTGAAATTTTGCTATTGCTAAAATTATATTCGTGATCATCATCATCACTATAGTAGATTTATTTAATGCTTATAAGATACTGTTACATTTTTCCGTCGACTAATAAAATAGATAATAATAAATATTCAATAATATAGTATCTCATTAATATCATCACTGGTGATTGTTTAGTAGGTCCACAGATCGGTGTGCTTATTTATGGAAATACCACGGCCTCTCAGAAAACTGGCATAAATAATGTTTGAGTATGTTCTGCCGAGAGAGTGAGAACAGCGGAGGCTTGTTTGTATTTATACCTTTCTTAAAATGTGTTAATGATAATTAAAGTTAAGTATTATATTATAGTTAGTTACTTTAGTTAAGTATTATGGTATAGTTCTTATTTTAATGAGAAAAAATATTATTTTTAAACCAAAAATTAAACCGACTTCCAAAGTAAAAATGCACAAAAAAGTATGAAATAAAACTTATTTCCTGAATAATTCGCCTTTTAAATTCGGCTAAAATTTTAACCATTTCTCTACTCAATCTTCATAATTTTAAAGTCGGCTTGAACTGTGCCAAATATGATTCTATTCTGTTAGCACAGTCAATATAATATGTATTATGAAGATGATATATTTTTATACAGGACATCAAAATCTTTAAAAGAAACAATCAACTTATACGCCCACTTCACATGTAACAAATGGCGTGAACAACCTGTCATGCAATGGTTTCTGCGAAACGCCGAAGAGATTAGTATAAAATTCGATGAGGACTCCAAAATTAAGGTAAACAAGTAATTTTAATTCCTCTACTTTTTAAATATACAGGACTAGTAAAGTAGACACTATATTATTTAAATTATGATCCTTACGATACTTTAATGGTTGAAGTTAATAGTGTTTATTTTCTATCATTTCCAGGCTAGAGCTACGATATTTGCCAACGTCAGGAATACTCTCTTTATGGGATGGCCAGAAGAAATAATTAGGCATTTCTCTGTAGTACAACCAATGTCAAACTTTGTTGTTGATGGGGTAAGTAGGCCGTGATAATATTTTAAGAATAATTATTATTATATTTAGCAGTGGCGGAGGCTGGTTTTTGCTTCATAGGGAAGCCCTAGCCTGTATTATATATAGGGATTTGGATGAGGGTCTTCAAAGGTAAGTAGTGAGGTCGATAGGAATGGAATTATAGGAACCCCACGCCACTGATATTTAGTGCCATAGACGAATTTCGCTACAATGGAGAATGCTACTAGGTATATATATACATAGGAATGTTGCAAGCTGGTATGTGCTTAGACACGCTAGTTTTGTTTTATTCAAAGATATTAAGAAGTTATGATTTTGCACGCGTTCAATGTTCCCAAATATTTCGAATCTCGCTATTTGTCGCGTAATCCGGCCTTGATTACTCGAAAGTAGTTCACTTAATTAAATAATTGAATGAATGAATTATTTATTTCTTAAAGTTACATAGACTCATAATGGTTAGTAAAAAAAAAAACTTATAATGTATGTTAGTAATTTAAAGGTTAATAAAGCAATGTGACAATAAAACTACTTTTGACGTGATAATGTCTTATAATTTGATGGAGCCGGCTGCACGCACGTAAAAACATGACTCATGCGTTACCCGTTACCAGCGTTACCTCGCGAAATATGACGCATTGCCGTTACCTCAGCTAGCCGCGCCTTAGGTATGTGAGCGGTGGGACGGAGAGGCGGGGGCGCTTGGTGTTATTACTCAGTTCGGCGCCGGACTTCGCGGCGGCAATACGCCTACCTAAGGCGCGGCCAATTAGTTCCGCGCGCACTATAAACATGTCGTTGTCACGTTCAACTATCGTCAGTAAACCGACTTTACAGACAACCGATTTTTTAAATTACATGCATCACTTCTTCACCATGCCGTTAGATATGGCGCAGCAGTAACGAACGTAAGGGCAGTCAAGCCGACCCGCGACAACGGTCAGAATAAAATATCACGTATCAACCTACGATACAACAACGTACGGTAGAGTGAGAAAAAAAAAATCATCGCCTTCCCATATATGGAGACACCTAAAATATAAAATTATTACTATTTATATTATGAAAGAAATAAAATGTATAACGCTGTCTATAGCTGTAGCAAATTTAATCAATTTTTGCTGGCTGCGGTACAATGTAGCGTAGAGATTATAAATTCCTGAACGCTGAAGGCCTCATTAAAATTAAATATCTTGAAAATTAATTGACGTATCGAAATAATTCTTTTACGAGTATTTTTTTATTTTCTAAAGCTAAAATTTAAAATTAGTGTACACTCTCTGTTGTGCATGATCAACTACTGCAGTACTATCCCCAGAGCTACTTGCAAATTTAGAGCAGGTGTTTAATGCAAGCTGAAATCTTGTCCTATACTTCTCCTATTGTACCCCACAGGACTGGCTGGTCAGAAGCGGGGCTAGGTCAATATACAAAGTTTTTTCCCAAAAAATACGTTTGAGGCAATTTTTAATTTTGATATGTTCTATATTGATTTCTTAGGTTTACGCGAATATTGTTCATTGTTTTAAACACTTACGGATTGTGTCGCGGTGCACTTTTCTTTTTCCCGACGTTTCGGCTACTTTCCAGCAGCCGTGGTCACGGGAGGACTGAGGTGTCAATTGTCCTATTTGTTGAAGTTATTCAAACTACCCGAAGATTCTTCAATTATTATTTGTGTTCCGATCCACGCAAAACAATTTTGGACAATTGACACCTCAGTCCTCCCGTGACCACGGCTGCTGGAAAGTAGCCGAAACGTCGGGAAACGAAAAGTGCACCGCGACACAATCCGTAAGTGTTTAAAACAATTGATATGTTCTAGTTTAATGTTTAAAGAGTCGGGGAAAAAAAGCTACGCCATTAGTCGGGGCCATAACTTTGCCACACCAATGCAAAGGTATATTGAAAAAAAGTAAAAAAAAGAGTTTTGAGGCACCTGGAAATCTTAGGAGGGTATTATTTGTTATTTAAAAAATAATATTGTAAAAAAGATAGATCATTTTAGTGGGACTTTCCACCTGCTAGCTGACCTGAAAAATCAACAGAATGCTGGCTATCAATTCATCGTTTTCTGACATCTAACGGCGATATTTAATTATAAACAACGGTGTCCATACCAACCTCGTTGATAGCATTGACTCCGGTGCGCTACGCGTCGAGTCTTCAAAATGATCCATTCTTCTGAAATCTTACTAATGAGGCCATGCATTTATTTAATTTTCAACCCTGAAACGTATTTCAAACTTCACTTGTATTTTTCAGGCGGTGCCCAAAATACCCCAAACGTTCAGTTTCAACCCCGCGCCGCCCAAGAACACAGTGGACCGCTACGGGTACAGCAAGTTCAGTCATCACGCCGTGGACTCTAACAGCCCGTTCATAGTGCGCTTCTTCTCCACAATATTCCCCGGGTATAACTTGTTCCGACCTATTAACGATGGGTATGTGCTATTAACAACTACCGTAGTAAGTCCCGAAACTAAAAGTAATGAAATCAAAAATTATCTAAAAAAATGAAAGTTTGTGTGCCCGACGCACGACGGGAGTTTACTACTTAGAAACAATTTCAAAATACATAGATTAGTAGTTATATTTTTCATGCACGCAGCACAATACTTAATCATTTGGTTTAATGTAATTTATTACTAACTTTTGCCCGCGGCTTCGCCCTCGTGGAATAGTCTACTTGGAGAAAAAATTTTTTCAGCAAATAACTCTAGTCACTGCAATACATATACTTCTAGTTAATAGAATCAGGCGTTACTTTGCGGAAATCCATAACATATTCTACATATACTTCTGTATACAATATTGAAAATGTTTTTAGGGTTTCGTACCCAATGGGTATAAACGGGACCCTATCACCTCGACGCGACGTGCGAGACCGCTTGACAAATATTTTTCACGCTTGAATATAAATTTTACGATATCTTCTAAATACACTGGCGGACACATAAACTGCATCATAGTGCAAGAACACATTCAATCAAATTTTATTACGAAATATGCAAACTTTTTACATTTATTACGAAATGAATAAAATTACACGAATATGGACGTATCGTCCGAAAAAGCCGCACACAGTGTTGCTCTAATGCAGCAAGGCCTAGACCAACGAACAATTGCTGCAGATTTAAATGTAAACCAGTCTACGGTTTCCCGAGTTTACAGAAAGTTTATGGAGACAGGTTCAAAAGAAGACGTGAATCCGTCAGAACTTGGGTGACAACGTCTCGTGACGACAGGTTTATTGTGACAACTTCCTTGCGAGATCGGTTTTTAATGTCTATAAGCATTAAAAATGAGCTCCACCAGGTACGTGACGTAGCAGTTAGTGCACGAACCATAAGAAGAAGGCGTGATAAATATCAGGCGTGCTAAAAAGCGTGATATCACACCTTTAAGACCCGCAAATGGAATTGTCTGCAGCTCACAGGCAAGCTCGACTAAGATTTGCTCGTGAACACTTAAATTGGACTGAAGAGCAATGGGTCTCCGTACTTCACGGCTTCACTGATGAGTGTAGGACTTGTTTGTACGGTGCTGATGGTAGCAGACTAGTCTACCGTAGACTAGGAGAGCGATATACTCAAAATTGCATTGAGGAGAGGGTTCCATTTCGGAGGCGGGTCTTGAATGGTCTGGGGCGGCATATCGATGGATGCTCGAACTGATCTTGTGTTTATTGACGCAGACACACATGGCCGTGGTAACCATATTTTAACATCACACCGCTATATAACGGAGATATTGGATCTTCAATTTATTATTGGATCTTTCTTTCTTCTTATTGGATCTTTCATACTGATGCAGGATAATGCTCGTCCGCACGCAGCGAGACAAGTTGAGCAATACTTTACTCCGGTTAAGATTCGTTCCATGGATTGGCCAGCACGTAGCCCGAACTTCAATCCGATAGAACACGTGTGGGACAACCTAAAAAGAGCTGTATTTACAAGAAATCCGGTCCCAACAACGGTTGCGGAGCTCAGAGTTGCATTGTCACAAGAATGGGACAGTACTCCGCAAGATCTTTTAAAAAAAAAAACTTTTTCTTTTCTTAGTATTGTAAAATTTTCATAATAAAGCTGTTTTTGTTCTATTCACTGTTTCGTTCCAAAAAGCTGCAAAAGGAGTAATTTGATTCTTTTAGTGAGAAGACTTGACCTATACACACATGAATTGATTTTTTTTATCAGATTAAGAACCAGTCTTAGCATTATCATTGAAATAAATCAAATAGTTTGCACTTTCACTAATTATATTTCATTGAAAGTTATCTTGCACTATGATGCAGTTTATGTGTCCGCCAGTGTATAAGATATTAATTTAAACTGTATGGTTTAAAGGGCTAGTATAATGTGCATAAACTGTTTTAAGTGACGAATACGTTAACGTATTTAATTTGATAAGGATCGTACTGTATCCATCTAAATAGCTTCTGAAAATACCATACATAATGTGTTTTACGACATCACATTAGAAACCTCTAAAATTATCAGTGTTTCTCTACTATATTATGCATGTTATATACATATAAACCTTCCTCTTGGATAAATCTATCTATTAAAAAACCCGCATCAAAATCCGTAGCATAGTTTTAAAGATCTAAGCATACATAGACAGAACTAGCGATTTTGTTTTATACTATGTAGTGATATTATCTATATACTTACTATTATAAATATGAACATTTGTGAGGGTGGATGGATGTTTGTTACTTTTTCATGCAAAAACTACTGAACGGATTTTGATCAAATCTTGTATAATGCTAGTTTAGGCTCTGGATTAACACATAGGCTATTTTTTATCCCGAAAAAGTACAGTGGGATACTGTATTTACGCGGTCGAAGCCGTGGGTAAAAGCTAGTAATATTATATATAGTCTTAACATACATTACACAAATTTAATATAAAAAAAATGTTATTTGTCGTCATGACATTTTAAGGCTGCCTTCACATCTCAAAGCCATACATTTTTGCAATGGCTCTTATGTGATAAAATTATATTTTGTTTGGTTCACGCGTTTACGTTATCCAATTAAAAGTGCTATTGAAAAGATATACTACCGACAAAAAATCTCACAAACCGGTCATAAAAGAATTACATCTATACATATTATAATAAATTTGTAAGTGGTGGCTGTCTTTACATGAAAGATATATAATAAAAACTATTACATTACGGCTTCATGAACGGTATAGAATCAAAAACAACGATTTTTAGAATTTTTGTCTGTACGTTTGTACGCGCTAATCTCAGAATCTACTAAACGGATTTTGATGAAATTTGGTATGGTAGTAGTTTTGGCACTGGATTAACACATAGGCTACTTTATATTGCGGAAAAATGTACGGTTCCTGCGATATTTGTTTTTTGCGCGTACGCAGTCAACGGCTTAACCGATTTGAATGCAGTTTTCACTAATGCGTTTTGGTTTGCTCTACTAAAAATTTTATGTTTGTTTCATCTTAATCGGTTCATAAATATAAAGGTTTATGTCAGTCTAAAGAATATGACATATAAAATGCTATAGAATAACTGATTAGTTGAACCGGCTGAAACTTTACGTAGGTATTACCTAATCATTGATGTATACTAATGCCAGGAGTAATAAGTGAGAAGTTCTAGGTTGTAGCGCTAACTCATGTTAAGCATCGCCAGTAATGGATAGCCAAGAATGAATATAGATAGTCTGAAATATTAAATTGTAAGGGGGATTTTAGAAAAATTTGGGAGAATATAATATCGTGGTTAGATGTAAAAAAAATAGTTTAGATAGTATTATATTAAAGCATTTAAAAAAAAAGATAGTAATATATGTAATAACTTAACGGAAACATTTACCAAAGAAATACAAAACATTAAACATATATGTAATACACAATTTTTAAATAGAAACGATTATATAAATGCATGTATTACGAGTTTTAGGTTTACGAAAATAAGCCCATTATCGGTAGAAAAAGTAATAAATATGTTATCAATTAGGAATTCCGCGGGTGTAGATGGTATACGTGTACAAGACATTAAGTATTTAAGAAAACAAATTAGTTCCACTTTAGCAAACTTTATTAACATGTGTTTACAGCAAAGTTTATACCCTGACCAGTTAAAATGTGCTATAATACGACCTATTTACAAGTCCGGTACTCACTAATTGGAATATGCTAACTATCGGCCAATAACAATTCTGCCTATAATCGATAAAATAGTTGATAAATTGATTGTGGGTCAAGTGAGTACATTCCTAGAAAGGAACAACGTGCTTTCTGAAACTCAACATGGTTTTGGAAAGGCAGAAGCACGACTACGGCCTTGTTGAGATTCACGGATTATGTAAACGATGCTTTAGATTCTGGAAAACAACTGATAGCGCTTTTTATTGATTACAAAAAGGCATTTGACGGATCGACAGAATAATCTTGGACTACGTCAGACAAAGTCGAAATCACTATATGTGTCTATATAATTTTCGAAGAGTTCGCACGATTTATCATGGATCCCATCACACCATATGTGTCCATATAAATTTCGAGGAGTTCCCTCGATTCCTCATGGATCCCATCATCAGGTCACTTTTTTGATGTCAAAAGGACCAATTTGGTATTATACCCTATAAATCAAAAAAAGAATTTTGAAAATCGATCAACAGACCGATTAATCATTGAACATAGAAAAAAAAAGCATGTCGGGACATGTCTAAGGAGGGTTTCGTAACTATATTTCCCTACTAATGTGAATGTAATTATTAGTATGTTTGTTACGCTTTCACTCGAAAACTACTGAACGGATTTTGATGAAATTTGGCATGGTATGGTTTAGGCTCTGGATTAAAACATAGGCTACTTTTTATCCCGGAAAGTGTTCCCGAGGCATACTATATTTAAGCGGGCAGCGCCGCGAGCAACAGTTATTAAAAAAACTTTATCGACAAGAATCACCTAGCTTTGCTGTCTAAAAACTTTGAATTCAAGGACAATTCCAATCTTTTTGACTCTTATGGTTTTAAATGATTTTATCAAGTAACTGAAAAAAAAAGTGACTAGTATTAACAGTTAAAAAAAAACGGATAACAGATGACACTAAGCGGCTTCTACATCGCATTATCGTAGACGTCAGGCGTTTGTTTATGAGGCTCGCGAACATTTTGCGATGCGATGACTATAAATTACCATAAGTTATATGGGAATATGATCATTTTGATGATTTATTATTGTTGATTGTTTTAAACACTTGGATTGTGTCGTGGTGCACGAGAGTCCTCCCGTGACCACGGCTGCTGGAAAGTAGCCGAGTAGTCGGGAAAAAGAAAAATGAACCGCTACACAATACGTGTTAAAAACAATGAAGAATATTCGCGTAAACATAAGAAATCAATACAATTATTGTTGTCTATGGCCTAGTTCCAATTTTAGAGTGGCGCATCTATGCTAGTACCTATATATCTGTACAATCTATGTAAGTACCTGTCAAGTATAAAAATCACACTAAACATGTCAAATCCTAGTATGCTTGGTGCTAACTTTGGTATTTTTACTATTTTAAAATGCCTTAAGGGTAGTGCTACACTATAAATAACGAAGATAAAATTTAATTAATTTTTTTTTTTAATTAAAAATTAAACTTCGACTGTGAACTGACAAGTGAAATATAATTTTTACTGACGGTAATGATACTGATACTGCTAATCCGTAAGGGATTTCATTATATTATATTCCGTACTTCTTTTTTTTAAATGTCCTCTATTTTAAAAAAGAAGATGAAGTACAAGAAGGCGATGTCACGTTTGACTACTGTGCGTTTTTAATCACGTGGACAAACGTGAAAAATTAATTCTTTCATGTTTGATATTTTATAAAAATCATACATATTTAATAGTAAAGTGTTGGTTAAATTGGTTTTAAATAATGTTTAGTGATAAAATATCAACAGTTTTATAATTATTTGAATGCATTGATTACAAATAGTCGTATATTTACTTTAAATCGGCCAAGTTTGTGTTGGATAAATTAAAAAATCTAAAATAGTGAATAAAATAATAAAAAAAAAAACAGCAAAAACACAGATGCTGATGCAGAAGAAACTGCAAAAAAGACAGATACCTAAGCAGAAAACGTTTTTTGTATTAACGTCAATTATTTCACTTGGGCTTTCAGCTCATAGTGTAGTCTGTTTTCTCAATCTTGTTTCGGTCTTTTTAGTGCGTTACTTAAGTATTC
Source organism: Phengaris arion (assembly GCA_963565745.1). Classification (NCBI taxonomy): domain Eukaryota; kingdom Metazoa; phylum Arthropoda; class Insecta; order Lepidoptera; family Lycaenidae; genus Phengaris; species Phengaris arion. Next base: position 17,553,203 of record OY751437.1, read on the forward strand.
AGTCGGGTTTTATATTTTTTAAATTATTTATTTGTTTAATATTATATGTATTTAATAATAAAACATTAATTAGACATATATCTAATATCATAAATTTGTTATTTGTCGTAATGAAAACCAACACTAATTAGTAACACACATCATAATTCTCAACCTCACATGACATAAAAACTCAAATAAGAAGGTTGAAAATTTAGATGTCCATCCGACGGGACCACAATCTTTACCGGTTTTTTTTAACTATTGCTGCGTATGCGATCGGACCTTCGTGCACACACGTACATTCACCTTATGCTTGTGGTAGTGAAATCAAATCAAAAGCTTACTATGTAGCTGTTTATCTGTTCCTTCTCTTTAATATGTGCCTATAACCCTGTATGAACATGAATTGCCCGTTTGATGTGTAAGATATTTTTGTTGTTTATTTACGTATTACGCGTTTGACAGAACATAACTTCGCAGTCCCGTTTGATAAAACTTCAAACCCGCATGAAACGTAGGACCGTTTGATGCGGGTTTGACAAACAAGTAAGGTTTGATTCAAACCGTTTGACGTCTCGGGGACGAATGAAGTAACAGCAAACGATAGAAGCATAGAAAATTTCATTTCTGTTCAGCCAGGTGCAGCCAAAGCCCTAACAATTGAAACTTCTTCCAGCTACGACATGCAGAGACTGCACGAGACTTTCTACGACGAGAATGCGGCACCGCCAGCCCAGGAAATCCAGGAAAACCAGGAAGTGCCACCGCCCACGCTTATGGACGACATGTTGTCCTCAGACGAGGAACAAGACATAACTATGACCATTGAGGACGCAACACAACATGTATTCAACATCATCGAGGAGCCAGAAGTGTTGGAGGAATTAAATAGGCAGTCTATGAGACGTCATAATAATTCACAATAATCTAAGATTAATACTGTTACTTATGATCGGATTTGGTCTGGAGTGGACTACGGATTTAGTTGTCAACTTATGGGGTATTCCCCTAAAATTGGGGAAAAATCTCTACATCATCAATCATCCCTCTTGGGGGAAGGATTTTTAGATTTATTTTTAGGGTTTTTATTTTCTTGTTTTTAATTAAATTAAGCTATTGAACTTTTATATCGACAAGCGGGTTGTAAATTCAACCTGTAGAAAATAAACTTTTGGAAGTAGGTATATTTTAGTAAAGGACAGAATAATAGGTATTACAGATCATACATTTTATAATTTATCATTAATAATTGATTTTTATAATATTTACAGTATAAAAAAAATTTAGGGGTGTTTTAAATTTTCAAGTAGGTAGTTGTTGCAACCGCGGGTTTTTTTAGCTCACGCTTTTATTAGCTCGGGTTGTATGTATCTATGTATGTAACGGAATCTTTGAGCTTAATTGTCACCGGTTTCTAGACGTCTGATTAACTTGAAACTTTGCACACGTCTTAAGGGCCGATGACAATGCAATAACCCGATAAAATTTTTCTAAGCGTGTTTTTTTAGTTTTTTTAAACTATTATATTTTTATTTTCACATAAGTTTGAAGTGAAATATTTTTGAGAGTTGGTAACACTGCACGATCTCAATGGCTTTCGGGAACTGTCAAGACAGCACTGTAAATCAAACTCTGCGCTAATACAACAGAGCTGAATATCGAACATACGACTGTCGAGTTGTCAAAATGGTCCGCTACGTACCGAATCCCATCATGTGTTAGAAAATACAGCACAGCTGCAGTACAGCACTCAGCACTGTTAGAAAATAAATATTAATCACACGTTGGTGGTCCTAAAATCATAAAGAAAATTACAGAAAAGTACTGTAAAAAGTGTAATCATAATATTCATAATTTGTAAAGTAATAAATCAAAAAAAATGTGTAAAAAGTTACAAAGCAATCATTCTTAATTCAATTGCTCTGTAGACGTTTTAGTTAATAGGCACACTAAACCATGTATTTTCAGTACATACGTTATTTATATTTTTTTATTTTAAATCTATATAAATAAAAATGAATTACCGAAATGTTTGTACGCGCATAACTTCTAAACGACTGCACCAAATTGGATAAATCTTTCTTTTGTGTTCGTTATTGTCCGGAGAAAGTGTGTATAAAAAGAAATGTAAAAATATATATGGCGGTATAAAGTTCACCGGTTCAGCTAGTTATTTATAAAATCGATTGAATCATTGTTCATTTTGGGCTGTAATAAAAAAAATATTTTTTTTATTTCATCCAAGTAGCTTATGAACTGTGCAATGCCACTCAGTCGCAAAATAAATAGGATTATCCAACAGTCCAAAGATGAGTCTTAATTTTTAGGGTTCCGTAGTACTACAACTACAAGGAAAATATAATCAGAAGTGTCTGTTCGTAATTTTAAATTAACAGATTTTCAATAAATGCATAATAGTCATTCTTTCCCATCGTGTGGTTTATCGTCGAATACCTATGTCTTTTAAAAAAAAGCCGAGGTATTCAAAGTGGTTTGTAAGTTGTTCCCACTCGGGAACTAATTCTAAACTATGAGAAATATAAACTTTCCCATGCTGATAGATCATGGTATCAGCATGGAAAAGTTTATCTTACGAAAATTTTAATGTATTCGCACAATGACTTTTGAAGTAATTAAAAAAAGCCTATTGAGCGTTGTTAGTTACTGAGCCCTCCTGTCCTGACATGTCCTGACATGCTCTTGGTTAGGTTATTCTTATATAAAAATACATGCATAATAATATATTAAATTGCACAATAATTTACAATATTTGATCTTTCATTGTAATAATAATATGTGGATCAACGTTTATCATAATAATAATATAATTAAAATTCTGCAAAAACACCTATTGATGATTTCAATATGAATTTGTTGTTTGTACATAATTTGCTAAGGATTAAGATATTAAATTATTTTCTATCTGTTTTGTCGTAGATTTAATATTTATGCTGTTTTTAACCGACCTCCAAAAAAGGAGGCGGTTATACGTTCGACTGTATATACATTTTTTATATGTTCAACGATTACTCCGCCGTCTGTGGACCGATTTTCGAAATTCTTTTTTCGATGTAAAGATTATAATCCGAAGATGGTCCCGTTGTCACCAAAGTGGTGACCTGATGATGGGATTCATGAGGAATCGAGGGAACTCCTCGAAATTTATATGGACTCATATTATGGTGATTTCGACTTTTTCTGAAGTAGTCCAAGCATATGCCACCAAAAAGTAAGATTTTGCTCCAAGGTATACCCTGGATCTAAAAGTACTGAACAGAACTCCTGACTCCATATAGATACATGTTTGGGGATTTCGGCGTTGTTCAAAGAACTGCAAGCATATGCCACTATATCAACTACATACGAAATATCCTGCAAATATGATCAAGGAATAAAAAGTTTTATATACAAACTTTTATCATCTATTTTACCCCCTTTGGGGGTTGAAAAATCCTTCCTTAGTGGATGGTGGACGTCATATGAGAAATACGTGTGCAAAATTTTAAATTCCTAGGGTTTAAATTTTAAGGGTTTGGCCTGTGCGTTGATACATCAGTCAATCAGCTTTGCCTTTTATATAATTATATAGATAAGATTTATTTCATACATTTTGGTGCATATAAAAAAAATATGTGACGTAATAGTTTACAAAATCGTGAAAGTAACATTTTTTTGTAAACCTAATTCGGGGTTTTGTGTAGATTCCCTGTAAACACGGCAATACTTTACATTTTACGCAATGTTTGCATTATGTTACATTCATGTTCAATAAAGTAGCCAGTAACGACTTCTTGTCTTTTTATTTTTCTCTTTGGATGGTTATGACATCTGATGGCGCAGTCGCGCCATTGTCAAGTGTAGGTAGGTTGCATTTCGCGGCTATTTAGTGCCCCCATATTTTGGTTTGTAATAAAGCTAGCGGTTTTAATTTTTGTCGTGGAAAAGTCGTTAGCGAAACAAACTAATGTATTAAGTTTCATAAAAATCGTGTGTATAAATTACGAAATATTAAGCGACGAAATAACGCGATTTTGAAAGATATTGATGGAGGCATGGAGCCATTGTCAGCATACCAGACTTGGAAACCGAGCAGACTTAGAAATTTCTACATATAAAGGAAAAATATAGAAAATGTAAAAATTATGAAAAAAAATAAATATTTATTAGGTACTAATAAATATACTACTTATATTATAGATTTTTGAATTTTTTAATTTACGAATTCACAGGTAAAAAATGTATGAATACAAGTTCACTGATAACTTTTTTCCTTAATTACATAACAAACCTCATAAATTGAAAAGTGGTAGGCTATTTTAGGTTCGATTAGATGCTTCGGGACGAATGTGTCGACTCGACCGGATAAATAAGCTGGCGTTACAAAAAACTGCAGGTAAAGATGTTCGCACTTAGCCACTAGTAACCATAATATTAATAGATTGATTTATTAGAGTGCTCATTGCCAAGTCACTATAATATAACAAATTATAAAATAAAATTTACCGCATACGGTAACACAATTTTTAATCGACTTGGGACTTGGTCTCTACAATATCTCAAATTTTTTTGCCAAGGCAAGACTTGGTTTTTTCATTTCATGTTCTTGTAGGATCTGGAATATTCTAACCTAAATACATCGAACCAATCATTTGTTATTAGCTAAGTTTAACAGTAACTAAACTATGCTTTATAAACTCGTCTAAGGCATACTTTGGCGAGAGTTCATAGCGTTTGACCTGCAGTGGGTACCTATGTACTATGTCGTCGAAAACTTGGTAAGGTGGTAAACTTGGTAAGTAGGTATATAGGTTATTTAGATTAATGCTCTAAGTAGGTTATGCTTTTAGCAGATTACTTCGGCCAAGGACTTACGAACACTTATTTCACTACCCCACACGGATTTCGGTGACGCAGGAGTAATTTTTATAGTGCCCAAGTGTGTGCGCAGTACATAAGAGCACTCTCTCTTCCTTTACACTCGTAGCCCAGTGGGACGGATAACCGACACGACTGGCAAGAGATCAGGCGCAGGTCCGACTTTTTACATGCCCATCCGACGCATGGATCATCTTTCTTGTCAGACAATCAGGTGACCAGCCTGCAATGTTCTAACCAAACTTGGAAACAACATTTTTTGTGGTTCCCATGCGGCAATCGATCCTCGGCGAACGTCCTCTGAGTGGAGAGCCATGCCCTAACCACTAGACCACGGAGGCCGTCTGTTGTGCATGAACATTTATGAAGCCTGGGTGTACTACCAATACATAACGGTGAAGGTGGCACACCCAGGCTTCTTATTAAGCTTAGGCATTACTTATTAAGAAGCCTGGATAGTTGATAACTAGGTAAAGCAACTTGAGGAAAGTTTCTCTCGTGAATGTTAACGTCGTGGTTAAAAATTTTAACGCAAAAATTGACGCAGTAGGTTTTCACCTACTTATAAACTTCTAGATAGTGGATTTTGGCAGCGGCTTCGTGCGCGCAAAAGGAAATCTCGAGGAACCATACATTTTGCCGCGATGAAAGGTAACCTTATGACCCTCCCCGTGGTCTATTCTATATCTGTGCTGAATTTCATCAAAATCGGTCCAGTAGTTTCGGAGTCAACTCAATGCAAACAAACATACATAAAAAACTTTATTATATTAGTATAGATGTAGGAAAATATTATTGTTCCTCGGAGCCAGTTGTACCTTGGCCAGTAGGTTTTTTCTAAGTATTCCTGAACTTTTGAATTCGCCTACGGTGTTCGCTACGTTTATGTACCTAACTATACAGGTGCCAGAAGTCCGCTTCCATTAACTTTGGGATATGATTATAGTACCTTTTCTCATTACAGAAAAAATATTTTTTTAAATTTCGATTTTCAAAAATTCATTATTTTTTACATTTTATACCTTTTAATCATAAGAACAAGCTGTCTAGAAGTAGATTTTTTTATTAAAATCTAAAATTTTATTATTTTTACTTTATTACGCAATGTAATTTACTTCATTACGCTCGCCGGCCAATGTCCCGTCAGCTGACGCACCGGCCGCCGCCGCGCCGTGCTCCTGCCTTAGTACAGGTGTTCAGCGATGTTTAATGTATGCAGATTGCAGTGACTTACAACCGTACACACACAAAAGTGACGGATGTTTGGATTTCATAATTTCAAATAATTTTGGCGGAACCTTGATGACTATCCCACGGAACCCACTAGGAATCCCAGCTACTACATCGCCTGCAGTGTGGTTCGTAAATCACGCACGAAATGTTGCTTGACAAATAACGAACCCTGTGTACAGTGCAACTAAATTCTTAATGTCCAACGGCAATCATCCCTTTTCTATCGAAATTACAGACGGTGTTTGCAAAACGAACCGAAAGATTTAACGTGGTTGAACTGTAGGTAACAATGAAACTAAGTAGGTGTATAAAAGGGTGCCAGAAGTCCCATTGGTGGATTATTATTAATAATTATATGTGGCGGACCAATTAGCGCCACAATCCTGAATCGCGCTATCAAAGTTTTCTATGATCGGCACTATATACGACATCTGAAATTCATACAAGTGGGCTTCGGCCTGACCGAGCATAGCACCTCGCTCGGTCGGAGATCTCCCTTTGGGGCTTGCCACCATATTCCCACAAATAAGTTACGTCTGTATAATATGTAAAACTATGGCTAATAGCTATTTACTTACGTGAAAGAAGTATTGAGTACTGAATGATTGCTAGTAGGTAGTAGGTACTAAGTCTACTCCTAGTACTAAGTTCAATGAATCCATCGACCATCGTGACTGCGGCAAGGTGTCACGTTAAAAGTTAAAACTTAAAGTTGTTAGAAAGTGTTTTTGTTGCATTTTGAAAATCGTTGCTAGCACCATAAAATCATTACAGGTATCACTTAAAACTTAACAACACAACCCTACGTTTTTAAACACGACCTAATAGTGAAACTCAAAGCAGACGACAACATTTTACCTCGAGAGAAAAACCGCAACTAAATTCGAAAATCTATTTCAAAACAACATAGTTCTTTTATCGACTTTCGGCAAAATTCAAAGGATGCCGACGCTATGCGGCGCGGGCGCGGGCGGTGAGGCGGCACGACCACAGCACGGCCATACGTAGTCGATATTTAAATTAGTTAATTGTTTGATATGATTATTTTCCTTAGATTTTTGTAATAAATAAGTTACTGTTTTTATATCAAGCTGGGTTTTTATGATTTATGACCGGCAATCGAGCAGACAGATCGCCTGATGGTATGCGATTATAGTTTCCCACGCGGCTCTCTCTTCGCTCTTTTACGCGCCTTGAACCTCCAGTAGATTTTGTTATAAGTTCATACAAATCAATGTGTATGCAAATTAAATAGTAATTTATCGATATAAAAACTATCGATACATTTCTGGACACATGCCTTTGTTTTTTACATAACATAATTTTCTCAGTTTGGTCAGTTGGCTGTAAGTGTAATCCCGCGTTTTCGAGTGACGTTCCGTGTTATTTTTTTAATTATCTACATCTTATCTTCGTTTTAATTCTTTAAATTCTTTTGTTTATTTTGACTTTCTTTGTTTTAATAACTGTTCTATTTGTAATAAGTATGAACTGTTTTGTTTGTTTTGACTTCGTGTTTGTGACTTATGTGTGATTTTTTATCCTAAAATGCCTCCACCATACGCGTATACCACGCGTTACTATGGTATGATGATGATGTGCTTATGTGATGCATTTGGGAATGTCGCAGAGGCATTGATGATTTACCGGAGGTGATATATACTCATGCCCCCCATCTTTCAGACTCCCGTACACAGGCATGCGAGTGTTAGAAAATAGGCCCATTGAGCCGCCAAATTTTAGACGGTGCGCCGAGATCCTCGTCTTGGAGCCTGCAGTGTGACTAATACCGCAATGTGGCTAAGACGTCGGCACTGTAGGCCAGTTGCTACTTGCTGTTCGATTTAACTGTATGTACCTCATCTCATTTTATTTTCATTTATTTTTCTTAATCAGAACAAAAAATTTAAAGTAATTAAATGTTAACTTAACAAAAGTTAGTAAATAGGTACTTGAATATGATTAGAAATTTAAATAAACTGAGGCCTTTTTATCCGTTATTGAATGATTTATATTGTATTCTCCGAGCGAAGTAACAACTCTTGAAATACTGTAGTGCCTGGGACAGTTGGTTTTTAAATGTCGTATGGTTGCCCAAGCACATACGGCATTCTCACAGCATAGTCAGTCAGTCCAGAGGAATGACTGCTCAATACGTTTAGGTCCAGGCATGTGCGGGTTTCCTTACGATGTTTTCCTTCACCGTTAGAGCGTCCGTATAATGTACTTGAGATCTGAAAAGTCTCATTGGTACACGCCACAACCTGGGAATCGAACCTGCACTCTCTCGAGTGCTAATCAAACGGTCTACCCACTAGCCCACGGAGCTATCTAACTTTAAATAAGATTGTTATTAACAACATGACACGGGCCCGCCTCCGACCGCCCGGCCAGTGTGATTATGTACTATGTACGTTATACATTGCATATTGAAAATTTTAACTTTTACAAAACCAATCGACTAAAAGCAAATGACTAGCACCAATGGATCTATCTCATGCCCTACTATAAGCCCACGAAGTTAACGTGACTAGTGACAAGTGACCCCTTTTCCAAAATGAACTATTATCTCAGACCCCCATGGTCAAATTACATACTTTTAAGATCAACCCCCTTATTCATAATGGTCCGCTAACTTAAAACAGCTGCTACAGAGTGTTATTTTTCATTCTGACTTAGGTCAATAGAAGAAGACAGAGTAATTAGCAATGCTTTAAGTTAGCAGACTATTATGAATAAGGGGGCCTATCTTTAGTTTTTTCCTATTGATACAAATACCTAGGTACTACGGTACCAAACTGGAAAACTTTGCGTTTGGTTAAGTGAGTAAAGTTTACTTCATTTTCTCATCAAAATTTAACAAAATAAAAAGACATACAATTTAGTAACTATCAAGTTTAATTTATACTGATTATTACAAATTAAGTACCTACTTAAGGAATCTTAAGTAGGTAGGAAATTATATTTAAAAAAGTATTAATTCGCAAAGAGAAAATAAAACATAAATAAAAATAAAATAAAAAATAAATAAATAAATATTGGTGAGTTGCAGCCTTAAATCTCCACGTTCGTTGATTTTCAAACGGTTTCTTTGTTTCGTCTAAATGTTTGTTACCACACTGAAGCTTTTTTCAACTAGGTATGATAGGTGCAAGCTCATTAAATAGTAAAATATCAGGAACACGTTTGGACTTGTTCATCGTTCGTGTTAAATTGCGTAAGCGTCAAATAGAGAGCAAAACAAAACGCGCCTGAAAGACGTACGCTCGAACTCATTATCTTGCACAAACTAAACTTGTCCACACTGACTTGCCGAGTTTTTCATCTTGTACGAACTTGAGACTTTACATTACTACAACAATGCTATTTCCTACAAAAATATTAATTATTCTTAGTACACGTAACACAACATAAACAATACAGTACCTACCTATCTTGAAAGTTTTAAATAAGAACTTGTGTTAATTTAATAGGGGTCGATTTTTAGACCTCGTCGACCCCCAAAATCAGTTTTCGTTTATGTCGACCCCTAGTAAACCGATTTTTTGACCACTTTGGGAATCCCTGGTCTATACCGATTTTTTTTATATTTACCGCCATTAAGCTAGTATTTGATTTTATCTTGGACGACAAAAGTTTTAATTTTACCAATAATAGAATGAGATCCCAGGTGCGCCAGACTACCCTTATATTCTTACTGATATAATGTGCCTATATCATATTTGCGTATTAATGTGCACAATGATGAATTCACTTTTCATTTTTCTTACAGTCTTTGAAAGGATCCTAACGTATGTTATAGTAGAATATTGACACTTAAATATTACTAGAGATCGCCCTGTGGTCGAAATTCGACCATAATTCATATTAATTTTTTTTAGTTTAAATATTTAGGGTTCTTTTGCCTCTTATATACGCAATAAAAATGTGTAAATTTTGTTTATTCTATTTACAGTGCCGGATTTACACATTTGCCGCCCATAGGCTATTCAGTTTTTGCCCCCCCCCTCCAAACTTCCTTCTCAAAATTACTCATATACTAATCAAGAGTACAATTGTAGTTTTTTACAATTATCTTGGTTGAAATTTGTACCAAATAGCTATTTGAAAGTGTGTATTCTTTTAATAAAAGCAACAGCGCAAAATATATTATAATGATAATATTATGTTTTGTACGTTGAAAGTAAAATCTTTCTGCACTGGTTTAATTTGTAAACAAGCAAAATGCCTCTAATTTTGCAGGTCTCTATTGGATAAATCCCTATGGACCAAAACAAATGACACACAGTAACACACTGTCAAAATCTGCAGAGTCACATATACCAAAATAACCCGCCGCTGCCCGCCGCTCTCATCCAGAAATTATTGGATCCATGTTTTTAACAAGTATGCCTAAAATACATATTCAAAAGTAACATTCCAATGGTATATAAAACAAAAGTCCTGAAGTCGTGCCTTTTATCTTGTTTGACTTACGCATGCCAAACATGGAAATTTACAGCTGATGTAAAGAGGAAGATAAATCTATGCCAGAGAGGACTCGAACGCAGTATACTACAGATAAAAAAGATGGACAAAGTTAGACACACTAATATAAGAAAGATAACAAAAGCAAAAGACAGTCTAAGCTTTGCAGTGACACAAAGGGGGAAATGGACCGGCCATGTAGCGAGAATCACAGACCAAAGATGGACAACAATTATAACGCTATGGAACGGCCCACAAGGCAAATGTGCTCGAGGAAGACCTATGGTGGGCAGATGAAATAAAAACAACAGCAGGCCCAAATTGGCAAAAAGTAGCACAGGACAGAGGTAAAAGAGTAAAAATCATTGTGTGAAATAAAAGGCTTTTTATTTTATTTTTTTTATTTATTATTTACAGATATCACATGAAAAGATATGAACAAATTATTGACAGGCTGCTGCTGGATTTGCAGACTGGACCCTGAGGATGGATGGTGAGGAGGACCCTTAAAATAGGTGCAATATCGTGAAAACGTGATTTTTGCTTCACGTATAAGAGCGTTTTTAATTTGAAAAATTTTCAATGCGATACGATGTCGCTTATCGCGCGCGATAATGTAAGAGACACATATATTATTTTTATATTGAAACATACATTCTTATTTATTATTTTGCCTCTTCGATAGAAAGAATTAGAAATATATATGTTGTGACAGACAGACAGACAAACGTCAACGTGTAATAAAATTTGAAGACCTCTGTGACTCAGGGGCTCTTTGCGTTGATGCATAAGGCGTGGGTCGCGGGTTAAAATCCCGCCGAAGGAACAAAAAGTTTTTGTGTGTCCCTGGGTCATGAATGTATATTAAATATGTGTATATTATAATAAAAACCCTAAATAATTGTATAGTATAAAAGTATTAAATATACTTCCGTTTTCTGGTACCTGCAACACAAGTTTTTCGTATACTTAGCACGGGGCCAGATTGACGTGGTGCGAAGCGCCCATAGACATTATTATTATGAATTATATCAAACGCACGGGTAGTGTGAACTAACTGAGGTAGCGATAATAATTATAAACTATAATTAATGTAATAATGAGGGTTTTTAATATTTTTTCTGCCGTTAGGGGGCAGACCCAACTCACACAAAGCGTCTTCTGGAGGCGTAATTAAGTGGTATCAAAAACGGTCAATAAGAATTTTCGATTTTTTTTCTGTCACCAGGCGACGCTCAACGGTCATTGTCGTGTGAAAAAGCTGTCAGATGTCACGAATTTAAAAACATTTATTGAAAGAATATAGGTCCATTAAAATTACTAAAAATAAAATTTCGCTCATGTTTTTAACGATAAAACCGAACGGCAAAACTCATAGGGATTGACACTTATGAATACACTACGTGTGTGTGACTAAGTGTGAACCAAATCCATGGTAGTGTGTGTTGCTGATATTTTCATTAATTTAATGTATTTCAAAGCAATATTTTAAGGAATTTTTCGGACGTCTTCCTCACCATAAACTTTAATTGTGCCAAATTTCAGTCTCATCCGGACGCACAATTCTCGTAAAACTGTACTTGAAATTTTCGCTTCACGTAATAATTATTATTAGTTACTTATTTATTATTTATTCTTCATGTACACACCAAAATAAAAAAAATATATTACAAAATATACAAAAAAGAGATGGTACAAAGGTGTACTTATCTCTCAAAAGAGATCTCTGCCAGCAGACCTTAGACAGAGTTTAGGAAGAATAAAATAAGAAAGACACAGGTAGTAGGTACACAAATAATAATATCAGATTGGAAAAGAGACAATTACTTACAAATAATGATAATAAACTAATAAATACAATATACTAATATTAATACATATTATAAATATTATGATGCCTACATAAAATAATAATAAACAAAAAATTAATGAACCTAATAAATAATAATATGATAAAATAAACCTACATAGACTATTTTGTTGCTGATGACAATAAGAAATGATTCTTCAGCCTAGTCTTGAACGTGTCCACTGTTGCACTCTGCCGCAATAGATAAAGTAAATTTACACTGATTTCTTACTTTTATGTTGTAGTTTTCATAAAAATAAAAATGGAAAATCATCCACGTAGAAATAAAAATCATTAATCTTCTAACAGTAAGAATTTATGGGTAGTCTGGTGCGCCTGGGATCTCAGTCCAGAAGTTTCATAGTTTTAAGCGTGTTATTTTAATCAACTAAAGTTTAAATGCTTTTGTGAAGTACCTACTTATTAAAGCAGCAATAAACTTGCGTGATAAGTAACTTTAAAATTTTTAAAGCCAAAAGGAAGGGTAATGATTTTGGCAGTCTATGTAAGTATGTATGTATGTTTGTTACATCGTAGCGTCTTAACTACTGGTCCGATATTAATAAATGAGGTGTCAATAGATTGGTAAATAATGATGCCGCGGTAACAGAGGCTATTTATTTTATTTTTGTTTTGCGTTTCAAAAATGGTACCTCAGATTCTGACATCTAAAAAAATTTAACCGAGATAACATAGACGTATATATTATAGACGAGGCATGTTGAGGCATAAAGGGTCTCCACTTAAATGGCCCCACTTGAAATTTTTGGGGCCATAACAAGATGCAGCCATCATATTTGAAGTATGGTGAAAACTAAGATTCCGTAATCTTTTCTTGTATGAAGAATTGTTCAGTCAAATGTACAAAAAGCCTATCTTGAGTTTTGAAATCTTTGCGAGATCAAAGAAATCATCACGTGTTTGGTATCAAAAGAAAGGTCTTGGCAGAAAAAACCACAAATATGTATATACAACACAATAACGCTTTATTGCACACCAAAAAATACAAAATTAACTAATTTTTACAATAAATTTTACATTGTTTTGATGTACAAAAGGCGAACTTATTGCTAATAAGCTAATCTCTACCAGCCAACCTTTTGTTTATGAGATCGGTCATAGAAAATGAAAATATAGTGTAGGTGTCCAAATTAAGAAAGCTTCATTAAATTTAAACATAATAAAATATATAATATACAATAACGACAGAACAAATTTAGAGCTTATTAAGAAAATATTGTATTAATTTATTTTTAAAAATATAAATTGAATCAGCGCGACGAATTTCGAAAGGCAGTGAGTTCCAAAGTATACCGGGTGTGGTATTATATTATATTTTTTACTTTGATAAATGATAGAGTACACTCCTACCTAGGAATTATCGTATAGAATTTAAATAAAATAATTCAACTACTAACATGGATAGCAATAAAATGTTTATTAAGAGGAATTTGTGCCTTTGAGCGCATAGCTGATTGCTCTCATATTTAGAGTGGCTATTATAGCCAACAGTTGAATAGTGGGTTATAAGTGCCTTGCATACCAACCTCGAATTAAGGGCATATTTCCGAAATTTCATGCTTCATCTCATTTACCTGGGCAAAATAATTTTCAATTTCAGCGCTCTCTATACTCTCGGACTCTAATAATAGTCTGATTACTCTGACTCGCGCATATAAGGTTCCGAACCGTTATACCCGTACCAATATTTACACGTTTACATAATATTCATTTTATCATTTCTTCGTCAAAATTCTTCTTCGTCAAAAAGAACATTTTTTAGCGCGACGACATATTAAGCTAGCCGATGAAGTCGTTACGAATTTAAATGTTTTTTTATTAGACCTAGACGCCTACGGGAAAAGGTCATTAGCACTTACTTATTTTCTTTTCTTTCCGAAAGAGTGGAACACTGAAACATTTCTTAGTATAGATTATATCCTGCAAAGCGGTGTTTCATGAGATTTTTTATTAACCGATTTCCAAAACAAGGAGGCGGTTATACGTTCGGCTGTATATTTTTATTTTTTTTTGTATCTTCAACGATAACTCCGCCTTCTGTTGATCGATTTTCAAAATTATTTTTTTGATGTAAAGGGTATATTATATACTACGAAGTTCGTCCCGTTTTCACAAAAGTGGTGACCTGATGATGGCATCCATGAGGAATCGATGGAACTCTTCAAAATTTATATGGACACATATAGTGATTTTGACTTTTTCTGAAGTAACCCAAGCATATGCTACCAAAAAGTAAGATTTTGCACCAAGGTATACCCTGGATTCAAAAGTACTGAACAAAACTCCTAACTCCTTATATATGTATATACATGTTTAGGGATTTCGGCGTTGCTTAAATAACTGCAAGCATAAGCCATTATGTTAATTAAAGTAATCATAATCATCACCACCATCATCACATCATAAATCATGACATAATGATGATATAATAGGTACTTCTCATAGTATTTTACACCGACACGGATATCTTTGAACATTACTCTACCGTTTATGGACCGATTTTCAAAATTCTTTTTTGATGTATTGGGTATAATCCGAAATTGGTCTCGTTGTCACCAAAGCGGTGACCTGATGATGGCATTCATGAGAAATTAACTACTCGACTTTTTCAGAACTAACCCAAGCATATGCTACCAATAAGTAAGATTCTGCACCAAGGTATACCCTGGGTCCAAAAGCACTGAACAGAACTAACTCCCCAGTCTTTAAAGATATGCGTTTGGAAATTTCGACATTGTTTAAAGAACTGCAAGCATATGCCATTAAGTAACTTACAATGGAACACCTAATGGAAGCTTGGCGCGTATTCAATTATACATTTGATCGTTTATTTTAAACGTTCTTAAAATGTATTAATAATAATTTAACAAATATCACTAAAAAGGGAAATACTATTATTATTTTTAAACAAAAAAATAAACCGACTTCCAAAGTAAAAATGCACAAAATTTTTTGAAATAAATTCAAAATTTTGAATACTGAGTAGATAAATACTTAAAATTTTAAGCAAATTTAAAAGGCGAATTATTTAGAAAATAAGTTTTATATACATATAAACAGTTTCCTGTCTTGAAGATTAAAATGTTAGAGTACCTAAATATATTTTTTAAATATAATAAATATGTAATATAATATTATAAATAATAAATATAGATAAAATTAATATCACATATACTTTAACATTTGAAAATAATTTCAATAATTACCAGAAACATAATTTAGACAACATAATTTCATTTTATAATAACCACTCTTAAAATTTAGAAGTGATTAACCCAATAGTATTTGTTACACTACCATAATGCCAATATTTAACCAGGTAGGGGTACCAGTAAATATTGATCACCCCTTCATTATGAGACCCAATGCAAGTTATTCTGCTGCTAGATCTCCAGGGTGAGACTCAGGGCCGTAAAAGTTTTATAAAGGGAGTGCCTAATACTCCCAGCCCCGTTTTGCATAAGCGACCCCGTATTCGTCTTCGTCTTCGTATCAGTCAGAAGTTAAAACTAGTCCAGGAACGAGGACGTTTTCCTGCACTAGAGGGGGAGTAAGTATATCGTAGTACAATTCTGTTCAGTATATTTGTTTATTTTATTAACATATTATTATTACAAACTTCTCTATGTATATTCATACAACCACTTTCTTAAATTGTAAAACATTTGGATTATAAATTGCCTGAATGTTGAAAGAGGAAGGAGAAGTTTGTTGAGAAGAAAAAGGAAAATTGTAAAGTCTTCGCGCGCGCTCTTATTATTTTCTAATTTTTGATCGAATGTTATTCTCATTTAAGTTCAACTATTAGTAGTGTTCATTTAACTGTGTTTCGTTTTCTTAATATAAGTAGTTTATTTCATGCGAGTGTTTTATTTTATGAGTCCCGCTTACTACGACCGCGACACAGAAGCATTACCTACCTTAATGCGCTGTGTTAGCCTTCGCGCGCGCTCTTATTATTTTCTAATTTTTGATCGAATGTTATTCTCATTTAAGTTTAACTATTAGTAGTGTTCATTTAACTGTGTTTTGTTTTCTTAATATAAGTAGTTTATTTCATGCGAGTGTTTTATTTTATGAGTCCCGCTTACTACGACCGCGACACAGAAGCATTACCTACCTTAATGCGCTGTGTTAGTCTTCGCGCCCGCTCTTATTATTTTCTAATTTTTGATCGAATGTTATTCTCATTTAAGTTTAACTATTAGTAGTGTTCATTTAACTGTGTTTCGTTTTCTTAATATAAGTAGTTTATTTCATGCGAGTGTTTTATTTTATGAGTCCCGCTTACTACGACCGCGACACAGAAGCATTACCTACCTTAATACGCTGTGTTAATAGCTATACGACATTTTGCAATTTTCGAACGAAGTTTTCCAAGTAAGCGCATTTTACAAGTTAAGTATCTAAAAAATCCTGAACTAAATTTATCTAAACCTTTCTATTCTAGGTGTCGAGAAGTTTTAAACGAAAATATCAGAATTGTGATTGTTTTTAAAAATTTGGCTCTATAAATTTCCTATCCTAAGTCCGAAACAGAAAAGTGAAAAAAATATTAAATTGTAATCTTTCTCATTTAAAAAATATTCAAGCAGTCAACCATAAACACAAAAATTCCAATTACGTCAAAGATTTTGTTAGTTGTAAAATAGATAAATGTGAAAATGTACAACACTTATAGTTCAACGGGAGTTTTTTGTGTAATTGCAGCGGTATTCTGTGAAAGATTTTCATTTTGTGGACTTAGAAGTATGTTACATAATAGTTTAATATTAAGTATACTTAGTTTAATAATGTACTAGCTGTCCTGACACGTTGCTCAGTCTTAACACCTATGAACTGGAATCAATAAATAACTACACCTACATCCTACATCCTACACCAACATCTACATTCTACACCATCACATCATATACGACGACCTCTGTGGCTCATGCGCTAAGCAATGGCGCTGAAGCCGGAGGTCGCGGGTTTGAATACCGCCAAACAGAAAGGTTCTGTGTTCCTGGGCCATGCATGTGTAATGTGTGTATGTTATAATTTAAACGAGAAACGGCTGCAAGTATTACCATGGTATTAATTTAGTATGCAGGGAGTTTTGGGGGGAGAAAAATCGATCTAGCTGGGTTTTATCCCTGGAAAACTGCGCATTTTTAATTAATATATGTTTTTTCGTTCGTCGTGCTATAATATATCAATAATTTCGACTCTTAATAATGTCAGTCCGATTGGCAGTTTGGTTAATTTTTGCGTTGTTCGGAAATTTGGAATGTAGTGCGAATCGGACTCGCATACGTAGGGTTCCGTACCATTATACCAAAATTTTACACTTTGTACGATGTTTTCCAAGTTGTAAAATGCGCTTAGCGTTTTACAAGTTGAATATCTGTAATTTTTAAACTAACAACGTTAGATAAGCCGTTATAGTTTTCCTTCTAAGTTCAGCACATGAACTACCAGGTTCCCTATTTTTTCACATAAAATCATACGGCATAATTTTACTTGGCATAATTTCATTTGACCTAATAGTAGTTTCACTTATTATTCATTTGGCATAACTTTTTTAGCATATTTTTTTACGCATAATAACTAAAAGCAATTATTGTAAAGCATAAATGTATTTACGCATTTAAGAATATTATTATATTTAATTAATGGCGTATAAAATATATATTATTATACAATATATTTTATACGCCGCATACTTCTAATTCTCGACTGATAACGAGATTAAACTCGGACAAACAACACGAACTGCTATCTAAGTACATGCCGAGCCATACCACGAGCTCAACGCACTTAGGGATAAAGTAAGTTTTGTTTTTGCATAACCTTTCGTATTCATTATTTTAAATATGTTAGTGGCGGTGGCCCATGAGCCGCCCCGCCGTAACTTAACCTATTGTTCCATTTTATGCCTATTTCTGCCTTGTGACAGTATGTATGCCTTGAATTTATTATGACAAAAAAATTATGCCTTACGAGTTATGCCTCATTAAATAGGACAGAAAATATTAGTCTAAATGATATTTATGCCTAATGATGTAGTATGCTAAGAAACAATTATGCCAAAGTATTATTATGCGTAAGTAATAAAATTATGCCAAATGAGTTATGCCAAATGAAATTATGACAAATAAAATTTTGAGATAAAAGGGGATCCCGAACCACCATCATGATTTTTTTCAGAATTTCGAGCCAGCTGTTTAGCTTTTAGAGGGACGGGGACTATTGTATAGTTATAAACTTCCCAGATAAATGTGTCCAAATAGCATCTATTCAGTCGTTTTTGAAAAAATCGGGGACAAACATACATACAAATACAAACATACAGCTCAAACTGAGAACCTCCTTTTTCTGGAGTCGGTTTAAAAAAAACGATGATTGTCGAGGGACGTGAAGGACGTTATACTGTGCCTACCTAATATAAAGAGTGATTGGGAGGCAGGAGGATCAGAGACATGAATGATTCTATGTCAAATATCCTTTGACGCGTAGCTTGGGGTAGGTTAGCTTTGTCATCAAAATCCGAATCGGAATCTTTTGACGGACGCAGTTACTGTTTTAATTAAGCCATTCGGTGCCTGGAATCGGAATTCATTTGTCAATGTGCCTCGTTAGCTTTTTACCTTTATTATCTTAGCCACGTCACGTTACCCATAAAGTTTTATACGACGCAAAAATGTTAAAAATAAACATACAGCAGTTTCTCGAGGGAAAAGTTTGTTACTCTTATAGGGTTCCGTACTATATGCAATACCCGTACTGATTATATTATATGCGTATTTCATAATATTATTGGCGGCCAATGGAAGCTTGGCGCGTATTCGATTATACATTCGAACGCTTATTTTAAAGTTTCGTAAAATGTGTTAATAATAAATTAATAAATATGAATAATGAGGGAAAAATTCTTATTCATAAATAAAAAATGAAAACTGACTTCAAAAGTAAAAATGCACAAAAAAGTAATTAAAATAAATCTTATTTTCTAAATAATTCTCCACTTAAATTCGGCTAAAATTTTAACTATTTCTCTACTCGATCTTCATAATTTTGAAGTCGATACCAGCCCGAACAACGAGAAATAGTTGAAATTTTATCCGAATTTTAAAGAGAAATTATTTAGGAAATTTCATGCCAGTTTTCTCGGAGGCCGTGGTATTTCCCCAAATAAGCATTACCGATCCGTGGACCTACTAAACAATCACCAGTGATGATAATGATTAGATACTATATTATTGTTATAGTCGGCAGCAAAAATGTAGCAGTAAGCATTAAATATACTATAGTGATGATGACGATGATCACGAATATAATTTTGGGAATAGCAAAATTTCAAAGACATTGATATCGGTGCACAAAATTCTGATGAGTAGTTAGTACCTATGTCATCATAATAATTTGTGGTGTTTCGTGTGATGATGGTGGTGATGATGATGATGATTACTGTGAGTGGTATGATGGCATATGCTTGGAGTTCTTTAAACAACGCCGAAATTCCCAAACATGTATCTAAAAGGAGTCAGGAGTTCTGTTCAGTACTTTTGGATCCAGGGTATACCTTGGTGCAAAATCTTACACTTTTACCATAAATAATTATTTTTATGTTTCGGTTTTTAGTGCCCTTTTTTACGTAGTCGGGTTATAGTTTTTAAAAATATTTATACACTTTTCCACTTTATTCAGGTTTTTACAATAATTTATAATATATAAATACGACTGGTTTCGATTTACCTACTCATCATCAGGTGTAAATTGAAGGTATTGGAATATTCTAAAATTCTAAAAAAAGTGTATTAAAAAAGTTGTGTGATATTATTATATATTTTCATCTGTTATCTGTAAAATGATGTAGGTAAATAGTAGATATCCAGTGGCGGATTTACCAGAAGCCTGAGTGGGCTGAAGCCTAGGGCGGCAAGTTTAGCCAATATTTTTTTGTTTTACAGAAATAATTAAAAACAGTATTATTTGTAAATAAAAAGTACCTATTGTCGAAAATTATACATCAATTTTAGTAAGTACTGCACAGTATACTTTACACTTAACGTCTGGACACAAAAATTACTTATCGCTTTGTAAACTATACTTTTGCGATCAATGAGCATGGATTTACAAAATATTCATATTATAATATACAATTTAAATTCAAGTATTTACAGATGAGAGCGGTGGGCGACGTCGCGGGCGGGTACTCCATAGACAAAATTTACACATTTTTTTGTGTAACAGGCAAAACAACCCTAGAAAATGGAAACTTTAAAATTTTGAATATGAATTGTGGGCGAATATCGACCACAGGGAAGGCGACCTCTGGTTTTTTTTTACATTTATCAGAACTCCGAGCAAAGCTTGGTTACCCAGGTACTAACTCTTTAATGTGAATCTTTGTGTAACAGCCGTACTGTCTCTGTACCTGAGGAACGTGCTATGCCTCCACGAGAACGCGGCTACTGTTGTCTACCACATATTCGTCATGATGTGCTACACGCTACCAATGGTCGGCGCAGTACTGGCAGACAATTTCATTGGCAGATACAGGTAAAGTAAACAAATTAAAATTTTCAAGTAACCCCCGAATCGTCAAGCAGTAAGCGACCTGTTGATGATGAATCATAGTTAAGAACACTCTCGATTATGTCAGATTTAAAACAACAATAAAACTAGATCAAAATTAAAATGCAACGGACAGAAACACACGTCAAACTTATAACATTCCTCTGTTTGGAAAAACGGGACCCTATTACTAAAACTTTCATGTCCGTCCTAGACGGACGGAGACTTGTTTATCAACAGGCTGTATATCATGAACCATGATAGCTAGACAGTTGAAATTTTCACATATTAGGTCATTACATATGAAATTGGCGTTTTGTAAAGGAGGAACATAAAGCCGATTTTTTTTAAACGTCATATATTTATTTAATCAAGGTATATTTTGCTTGCTATCAATGTATTTTTGCCATATTATAGGTAGTTCATTGATTCCTTTACTAAAAAAACCATTCGGACAGGAATCAATAAAATCTCTGAAGGCGCTTTGGGCTGCCCCATCGGAGTTGATTTTTTTCCCTTGCAAGAAGTTATCCAAATTTCGAAAAAAATAGTAATCTGTTGGAGCAAAGTCCGGGGAGTACGGTGGATGTCTTAGATAGTCCAATTGAAACTCCTCTAATTTGGAAAAAAGCCGTCTATTGTGCAGTGTTGGTGTGCAGTCCAGTGGCCTAGAGCGAATGACCAACCTCGGTTGTTTAGCAACTAGCTTTTCCATCATGATTTGCAGTTGCTGGCAATAGACATCTGAGGTAATCGTCTGGCCACATTTAAGAAAGCTGTAGTGAACGACACGGGCTCTAGTCCACCAAATGCGCACAAGTAACTTTTTTTTAGTCAATTTTCACTTGGGACAGGCTTTGGCTGGTTCGCAAGAGTTCAGCCATTGCGATGAGCGTTTCCGATTATCGTACAGGATCCACTTTTCATCACAGTTAATGATTAGATTTCAAATCTCCTTATTATTGTGCCGGTTGAGTAATGTAACGCAACAGTCGACGCGTGTTTGTCGGTTTGCTGCACTCAATCTCGAAGTACCAACCTTTCAAGCTTTTTCACCTTCTCAATTTGCTTCAAGTGGATTAAAAGTTTCAGTTTTATCACTAGCACCGCAGCCTGCAGCTAACTCGGAAGCGGTTTGCGATGGATCCGCTTCAATAATAGCCTTTAATTCTTCATTATCAACTTTGGTCTCGGGCCGTCCATTTCCGTCTGCAGGTCGAAATTTCCAGAACGAAAACGTTGGAACCAAAAACGCTGTGTGTTTTCTTTTGCGACACCGCCGCCATACACATCTTTCGAGCAATTGTTTCTGCAGCACTGGTGCCACGGTGGAACTCGTACTCGAAAATAATACGATATTTCATGTTTCTATTTTGTAAACAGAGTTACGCAAAGAAAAAACCAAAAGAGGAAAAACAAATGAATTACGGTTTTCAAAATAAAAATGCATGAGTCATTAGCGGCGGTTGAAATTGGACTTCCTAACCAAAGAAGAAATATTTGAGATCAAAGTGGCCAGTACGACAAAACGCCAATTTCATATGCAAGGACCTAATAATATTATGGTTTGTTTCTGTTGCTGCTATAACAAATACGAAAAACAGAAAGAAAACAAAATATATTTTTTTAAGTAAGGCCCAAATTGTTAAGGAGTGAGCAATGATGCTGATGATGATGAATTATAGCTAAGAGCACTCTCATCTATATCGGTTCGTCCGTTTGGAAGCTACGATGCCACGGACGGACAAAAATATCGGAATTATCACATGTCAAAATATAATAGTATAATGGTACGAAACCCTACGTACGCGATTGGCCGGTTTTTAGGTGTATGTATACCTTTTATTGAAATCTCAGTTGTCACTTTCCTCATTCCGCTCAGCCTGCGTCTTACCTCATACCTGTCCCTTTTATTTATGCATTCAACATATCGTTAAACTAACAGAACAGTTGATAATATGTATGTATCCTCAATGCTCCTCCTTGATACATATACTTTATTCGTTAGACTTGACAATTAATGTCAGGACAGACTTTTGTAATTGAATTCATACGATTACATTGTATTATAAAAAAATATTATTTACTAGCTTTTGCCCGCGGCTTCGCCCGCGTGGAATAGTGTTCTTGGAGAAAAAACTTCTTCAGCAAATAACTCTACTCACTGCTCTTCTGTAAACATTTCATTTAACAACTCATCTGATACTTCTGTAAACAATATTGAAAATGTTTTTAGGGTTTCGTACCCAATGGGTAAAAATGGGACCCATCACTTCGACGCGACCTGCGAGACCGCTTGATATATATTTTTCGCGCTTGAGTATAAATCTTACGATATCTTCTATATATAAAATATTAATTTAAATTTTAAACTGTACGGTTTAAAGGGCTACTATAATGTGTATAAAATGCTTAAAGTAAGTAATGTACACAATTTGATAAGGATCATACTGTATCCGTCTAAATAGCTTCTGAAAATACCATACATAATAATAAGTAAGTATGAACTGGGTATGTACGGGCAGCTAGTTTTATTATGTAAACGGCCATATCCCCACATTTTAAATCTGTAATATCTTCGAAAATATTAATTTAAATTGCATGCTGTAAACATTTATCTATATTAAATGCACAATGTATCTAAGGTACTTAATTGGATAAAGATTAATGATGTATTTCTTAAAATCGCTTCGTAAGTAAGCCATTATTTACGTAAAAAGTAAAGGATAAAAAATGGTTATTGTGGGCTATACTTAAAAGGTAGGCATATAGGTACCATCGCGGACTTTTTGTAGACCTTTTTAATGTGTACAATACTGTAGTACATTATTTTGATCTATATCGTAGGGTTCAGGCAGCGTTTGCAATGTAAGCGCTGTAATGTGTTTATTTTCATCACATTAGAAACCTCTAAAATTATCAGTGTTTCTCTACTATATTATGCATGTTGTATACATATAAACCTTCTTCTTAAATCACTCTATCTATTAAAAAAACCCGCATCAAAATCCGTAGCGTAGTTTTAAAGATCTAAGCATACATAGGGACAGACAGAAAGAAGCCACTTTGTTTTATACTATGTAGTGAAAGTGATATTGTGAAATATTAGCATTAAATGTTGTTTCTTTCGTTGTAAAGCAATACATTATCTTTTATTTCCACATAGTAAGAAACCTTAATATATGTTTTTAGCTATTTATCATCTTCGGCTTTAAAACTAAAAGCAGGTTGAATGCTTAACACGAGTTTTCCAGGCACAACTTTTTGTAGGTACTTAGATCTCACCTTAGCAAATTAAGATGCTAATGAGAATTGCTAAAGATAAACTTTTCACCTGCTTACTGTTTTATCTACGACTATATTGTTATATTCGACGCTTTACTATCACAGATTTATTCTATCTAAATATTTTTAAGGGTTATTAATAAAAGTAATATTATGTACAGGAAAATCACGTTTGTTTTGTCTTACGAGAATAGTCGTTTTTCATAGAAAAACGATGATTACCGAGGGCCATTAGCAACATGGTCGTACTGTATGTTTTTCAGGGTGATTGTATACTTCTCTGTGATATATCTGATTGGTACTATATTAACGTGTTGCGCAACTATACCACCGCTGATGCTGCCACCAACGTAAGTCCTTGTGTTTGTATTTAGTACTAGCTGTTCCGACACACGTTGTTCTGTCTTAACTATCAACTGTAATTAAAAAATAATTTTAAATAATCACTTAAATATTTATCTGACCAAGATACGAACTCACCAGATTCCGAATTTCCGAATAAAGTAAAAAATGCATATCAATATATTTATCAGACATATTACCTATCAAGGCAGACATATTAGTGTCGAAATTTTTGTTGCACGACGAAAGAAAAAACGTATATACCTATATTGCTTAAATGCGCAGATTCCCAGGGATAGGACCTAGCTAGATGGATTTTTTCCCTCAAAACTCCCGGCATACTAAATTTCATGGTAATACTTCTAACCCTTTTCGAGATACCGATTATATATATTAGGTTATTTACCTATGAAATTGCTGTTTTGCATGAAAAAATTTAAACGAATTTTTTTCATGTATTTTTTATTTGTATTAATCGAAGTAATTACCCATGCAATCAATGCATCTTTGCCAACGCAGTGGCAGTTTATTGATGCCCTTCTTAAAGAAATCAGCTGGACGGGAGGCAACAAATTCTTCAAAGGCATTTTGTACTGCCTCTCGGGTATTGAATTTTTTTCCCGCCAAGAAGTTTTCCAAATTCTGGAAAAAGTAGTAGTCTGTAGGCGCAAGGTCTGGTGAGTGGGGCGGATGACGGAGAGCTTCCAACCCCAGTTCTTGCAACTTGGAGACCGTCTGCTGTGCAGTATGAGGTCGCGCGTTGTCGTGCAGGAGCAGCTCAATCGCTCGATTGACCAATGCTGGTTGGAGATGTGCCAGCTTCTCCATTATTGTGTTCAGTTCTTCACAGTACACATCTGCAGTAATGCTCACCCCGTTTGGTAAGAAGCTGTGATGAATCACACCGGCGCTAAACCACCAAACAGTGACTATCACTTTTCTAGGGGTAAGTTTTCGTTTAGGGCATTGTTAAGGTGCTGAAACAGGATCAAACCACTTCACCACCAACCCTCTTGCTGAGCGCTTGCGGTTATCAAACAGAATCCATTTTTCATCACAGGTAACAATGCGGTTCAAAATTCCTTCATTTGTGTGTCTGTTGAGCAGTGCAAGGCACGTCTCGACGCGTACTTCGCGCTGGCGATCATTGAGTTCGTGGGGCACCCATTTGTCAAGCTTTTTTACCTTGCCAATTTGACGCAAATGGACCAATATTGTTTTGACGCTAACGTCGAAAGCTGCTGCTAATAATTCAGCCGTAGATTGTGTATCATCAGCTCCCACAATCGCCTGGAATTCGTCATTGTCGACCAAAGTCTTCGGGCGGCCGCGAGGTTAATTTTTCAGGTCGATATTTCCAGAACGGAAGCGAGCAAACCAATAACAGGTGGTGCATTGGTTTGTAGTGTTAGCTCCGTAAACGTCGTTGATGTTGCGTGCCGCTTGTCCCGCGTTGCTGTCACGACGGTAATCATATTCCATAATTACTCGAATTTTAAACGTATCCATGATGATGAAAAAGATTGAAATGCGATGAAAATGTAACACTAATCAATAAACAAATGACTACTTTTGGTAAAAGAATTCCATGTTTTTAAAATAAAATTAATTTGAAATTAGAATTCTTAGCCAAACAAAAATTATTTTGATTTGAAATGGCCAGTACTGCAGAACGGCAATTTCATTAGTAAAGGTAATAAGTTATATATATTCATGCTTAAAGTTTATAATATTTTAGTACCTGGGCGACCGCGCTCTGCTCGGTGTTTTAGTAGAACGATAAAATAACTAAAGATAAATAAAAAAATATAAAAGAAAAAGAAATAATAAGAATCACAAAAATATTTATCTTACCGGGATTGGAACCCACCACATTCCGAATTTCCAAACAATGCAGAAATTAATCCTATGTACGCATACCAAGCTGCCAATCAGACTGACGTAAAAGAGTCGAAATTATTGGTATATTTTTGCACGATTAAATAAAAAGACATATATTGCTTAAAAATGCGCAGTTTCTAAGGGATAAGACCTAGCTAGATTGTTTTTTCTCCCCCAAAACTCCCTGCATACTAAATTTCATGGTAATACTTGCAGCTGTTGTCGACATACCGATTATACATAATTATAAATAAATAACCAAACAGGTACATAAACTAAATGCACCTATAAATATTTGACAGTCAAGTAACAAATTTAGAACCGTGAACAATTAGTATGGGAATATTCAATCGTCATGTATAGTATTTTTTCCACAATTGTTCCAATATCTCTCACCGTTTAAACCTTCCCCCTGAACTACCACTACTAGCCAAATCGGTTCAGCCGTTCTCGAGTTTTAGCGAGACATTGGAATTGCAATCCATCTGATAGCGCCAGCGCTCGGTATTCAGTGAAAAAGTTGAAAAACTTGCTGCAGAGCTCAAACTCATCCGCTCTCCTACAACAAGCAAAGCAGTAGTAGTTTCACCCAGAGCACCGTCTGATCCAGCTCCAACCAAGACCCATGGTTTCATCTTCCAGCTCAACAAGTGTCGATTAATGGAGCAGATTGGAGCTCTTATTGATGATAAGTTGGCCGCCGTTAAAATGGATCTCTTTCCTGATAGAGCCATTAGGCCGCCTCTTGGGAAGTATAATTTGACTCCGACAACGTTACCTGTAACGGATAATGCTTCGGATCAAGTGAGAATAAAGAATAAAAACGGAAACAAAAACCGCAAGAATAGACAACCTGTTTTTCCTCCGGTCGTAGATTTGCCACCCGTGCCCATGATTACGCAGTTGACGGCAGAGATGACAACTTCATCGAATTGAGCGACTATAGGCATTTAAGCTGCCTTAAATGCGAGCCCTAACTTACAATTAGGTCGTTCACCACCGAAGATATCAATTCGTCTATCTGACTTCGGTATAGTTATGGTCGATATAAAGAGAACCGTGACAGGAGGACTCTTACTAAAACTATTTGGTTATATACTGTTATATACTGTGCTGAAAAAGTAAATGTTCTAGCCACACGTATGCGGGAAGTCCTGTCAGATTTTAACGTTAATATAGCCCGCCCAACAAAAATGGGCAAACTTCAGCTAAGGAATCTGGATGATGCCGTTAGTTGATGATTGCAGATGTTGCAACGGCGATTGCGGATTTGGGAGGATGTTCTGTAGAAGATATCAAAATAGGAGACATTCGTCGTTCACCAACTTCATTAGGCACCATATGGGTAAAATGTCCTCTTACTGCAATACATAAGCTAAGATTGACCTCTAGTACTCGCATTGGTTGGAGCTTAGCGAAAATAGAGATTTTAGAAGCAAGGCCTTTACAATGCTATCGATGTCTTGAAAGAAGTCATGTTGGAAGGAGGTGCACCAGCGATAAGATTCGAAGCGATCGTTGTTTTGCATGTGGGGAAGTTGGCCATAAAGCAAGTAGTTGCACAGCTACTGCTTTTAAGTGCCCGTTATGCTCCGATCTGGGTCGCCCAGAGAGCCACAGATTGGGTTCAAAACAATGTTATCCATCAAAGCAAGCTAATAATAAAAAAAGGAGGCAAAATACGCTTAACTTATTTGCTGTAGCCACCGGAGATTGAAACTTTCTGACCATCGTCACATATTATTCGATGTAACTCATGATTATTCAGGGCGTTCGAATCAACCAAGAGTCAGCAACAATTCTCGTCGGTGGTCTACAAAGCACTTGAACGTAGATTTGTTAAAAGCTGCTGCTGCATCTTGGTCGCAAAATATTAGTGGTAGCCATAACAATCCAGATTGTGTAGCAGCTTTACATTAAATCACATCACGTTTGCCATGCCCCGGGTTGAACAATACAGACATAGAGCGCAATACTGGTGGAATCCTGAAATCGCGCAATTTCAAGAGGCTTGTCTGCGTGCTCGTCGCCAGTTTACCAGAACTAGGAGAAGGAGGCACTCTACCCCTCAAGAGATAGCAGACACCTACAGCGTTTTCCGTGAAGCAACTAAGACACTGCAAAAGGCTATTTCTAACGCTAAGGCCAGGTCGTGGTCCGAGCGATTAGAGGAACTTGATAGAGACCCGTGAGGTCGCCCATATCGTTTGATTCTAGGTAAATTACGTCCTTGGATGCCACCTCTAACAGAGACTCTAGACTCAGGCCTTCTTCGAAGAACAATTGGATATGGCTTGGAAGGAGGCAAATCTGGTCTTATTTAAGAAGAACAAAAGAGTTGAGGAGTCTCCTTATGCCTTTAGACCAATCTGCCTGTTCGTCGATATCAGCAAGCTTTTTGAGCGGATCCTTGCTGGTCCTAACATCTCGAGTAACCAATTCGGCTTCCGTTAAGGTCGTTCTACGGTGGATGCTATTAGTCTTGTCTATTCGCTATCAGAACAAGCCATAAGTAGGGGTGGAGAAGCGCTAGCTGCTATTAATGCTATTAATATGAATTGAAAGCATTGACTACGTCAATGCTTTCAATTCATATTAATAGCATCCCAACTAAGCGTTGTGATGCTATTAAAGATGCCCTTATTTACCATAACTTTCCCTCTTATCGCGAGAGGCGCATAAGCTATATAGACCAGACCCAAAAAAAATGTCAAAGGGAGGTGTATTGCGGAGTCCTTCAGGGCTCTGTGTTAGGCCCCTTTTTGTGGTGGTTTGTAGCTTACGACCCCGTTCTTCGAGTGGAACTTCCTTTCGGGATCTATGTTATTGTTTTGCTGATGACACGATTTATGACGTTTAGAACAAAAGAGCTAGCCAAAATTAGAGTGGCTAAGGTAGTAGATAAAATCAACAGCCTCGGACTACGTATAGCGCCTCATAAAACTGAGGCACTGTGGTTTCATAAGCTGCCAAGACGTAGAGATCCACCAGAAATACATCTTCGCGTTTGAGACTCCAAGTATCTTGGACTGACGCTTAATAGTCACTGGAGTTTTGAAGACCATTTTAAACTTCTAGTTCCCAAAATTAAAAAAAAAATTGAAAAGATCTGACAGAGCATAGCGGCGGCGAGCAGCGGAAGTTGTTCGACAGAGTTCCCGCGGCTCACCTAAGCGCTGAAGACTGTAAAACGCAGGGGTTTCAGTGGGTAAAATCCCACATACCCTACCTAGGCATCTTTTTGAAGATTTCCCCTGCGTTAAAAAAAGAGGTTCGCATCCCGGTTAGATGAATATTTTTGTGATTATTTTTATTATTTCTAATTTCTCAGAATTCCAAGCAAAGCTCGGTTACCCAGGTACTTGTTGATATTATGACCAATAAACGTCACCTATCGATTTTAATATTTTTTTAAATAAAAAATCTACTTTTTATGACTTAAATATAAAAGTTAGACACAATATGCATATGCTGTTTAGGAATCCTTATAGTTCCCTCTTTCCGTCCATCAGTGTGTCTGTGGGTTCCTTGAGTACTGTAGAACCCTAAAATTTCACGAGATATACTCGTACACTATAAATAAGACTTGCAATATAATAATTCCAGGAGTACTTCATTGCTGGGACTAGCATTGATCGCGGCAGGCACGGGAGGTATAAAGCCCTGCGTCGCCGCCTTCGGAGGTGACCAGGTAAATTGATTATGTTATGACGTCATTGCTCGTGGTAAACGCAATATAACGTCAGTAGGACTAAACTATCTGAAGGTGCATAAACTATCACCATGCATACATGCTGTCATTTGTCAAGCATAAGACAATAGGTTATAGGAATATGTTACCTCAAATTGGATAGTGGGTGAGTAAATCTTTTAATACCTACACATCCCTTTTTATCCGCGGAACAGCCATGCTTTAGATCGAATTGGCCGGCTCGGCTGTGGAGACTCCACGGCCTTACAAAATACTCGCGTTGAGACGCTCGCACAGCCGCAACCGCTAATGGTAGAGACGTGAAAGGACACTGGCGAATCCTGCCCGATTTTCCATCAAGAGCGGCCAATTTTCAAACATGTGGTTTTATTGTACTTAAAAAGTTATTACATAAAAAAATATATGAATATTTTTGAGACTTGGGAATAAAAAGTTATGAATCTCCGAATATCAGAGAATTCGTGTGCAAAATACGTACTTATCTGTGGTAATCGTTGTCATCATATCTGTAAAGTCTATGGTTATCATGCTGTAAATTGTCAATTTAAGGCGTAAAAGCTTCATCTAATGGTCCAATAGATAGATTCATTTTTTATTTAAGTATAAAGTTATTTTCTTTTTCTATACTTAATCAGTTAAGTACTAGATTTATGAAAAAAAATGTTACTTGGGGTGTGAAATAGATCCCTCTATCTGATAGCGCGGCAGCGCTATCGCCAAGTATTAAGCGGCCGAAACTATCTCTTCTCGAAGCATTTCGCGGCTTTATCGTGCCCCCATATTTTAGTTTGTGACAAAGCTAGTGGTCTGAATTTTTGTCACAGAGAAGTCGTTAGCCCACAAGATAATGTTTTAAATTTCATAAAAATCGAGTGCCTAGTTTAGGAGATATTAAGCGGCAAAAAACGCGATTTTTAAAGATATGGATAGATGGAGGGAGGTATGGAAGTAAGGAGAATAAGCATAATTCAAAGCATATTTCTAGCAGACTAGAAATTTCAAATTTGCTGTCAGGCTAGGTTATTAGCCTACATATTAAGGTAAAATATAGAAGAAAAAAAACATTCTGAAAAAAATAAAATATTTTAGAATTTTTATTTTAACTTTTAAGTTTAAAATTTGTATGTGGAAAATTTTATTATTATAATTTATTATATTAAACAGTGACTTGGCAATAAGCAAAAAAGCGTTTCGATAATAGAAATACAATTTAAATTCAATATTTTTGACATAAGAGCGGCGGGCGGCGGCGGTATGCGACTCTGCAAAGGGGCATGCCAAGTCTCCATAGTAATTTCGGCCCACAGTGCACACCTGTGCTATGTACTGATAATTATAGTAGGCGATGGCAGCAACTAATTCCTAAAAGAAGTGGTTTATAAAAAACTTGGCATTTTTAAGTTATCAATTATTTTTATATGTTATTAACACAAGTTATATGACATATGTGCAATGTCATTTTATAAATTATTTTAATTTATTTGGGAGTATAATGTAATAAAACAATATTATATTTCAGTTTTATACATTTATTCATCATCATTGTATACTACTAATACTTCATCTAAAAATTGAGCCGGTGCTAAAATATTGTTTTGATGCCGTGCCCATCCTAAATACCACAACACAGTCATGACGTGGACACAGCATCCTACCGTTCGATGGCCTACAATACAATTACAGCAATACTGTTTTATTGCTTCGCGGCCTGTATTAATTGTACTGTATAAAATATACAAAAAGTATACTTTGCGACTAACGTGCCGACTAGCGATTCTTCCCTTAACAGAAAAGAATTAGGTCCAAATATATTATCCTCCATCATCCTGTTTCTAATATTAGTGCATATT
Source organism: Phengaris arion (assembly GCA_963565745.1). Taxonomy (NCBI): domain Eukaryota; kingdom Metazoa; phylum Arthropoda; class Insecta; order Lepidoptera; family Lycaenidae; genus Phengaris; species Phengaris arion. The sequence continues at coordinate 17,585,259 of OY751437.1, forward strand.
TCAATATGATAGCATCCATTAAACCTCCTATGCTCACCATAGTAGAAGCGAGCTTGTTTTAATTGGTAAGTCCCGCAGGCAATCAATGTTAATTCATTTATATTTAATCTAGGGAATTCACTAACATTTTCATTGCTCACAGAAATATTTTGAAGATCTGCTCTTACTCTATTCAGATTGTAATCTCTTAAATAATCACACAGATCATTGTTTCTACTCATGTTACGGTTCACTATATCCAATATTTGAGCAGCATCCTCTCTATCTTGAACTCTTAAATGATATTTATTAATAAGAGCAGCAGCCACGGAAAAATCAATCATGATGTGCTTAGAAGCCCTGTTGAAAAATGTTTGTCCGAATATTTTGAATTTTATCTTAAAGATGCCATTTACAACCTCCACTACCCAGCGACATAATGTTACAGCTCTTGTCTCGTTAGCATCCTGAGTTGAAAGCTGGGTTTCTCCTTCTTCTAGAAACAAAGGGACATGTGCACTATAACCACAACTACGTAATAATGGCAATGAGTCCCTAAAGCCTCTATCAAATATGAAGACATATGGTTAGAAAAAGCGTCGACAAGAGCTGTTTTCATTTGAGTATTCTTGTTTAATGATTTCTGCATCACTTGTTGTCGCAGGGTAGGGGCCAAAGACATTGATGATATAACCATCGCTGCATACTAGCAAAAATGGTTTTACTAAATTGCGGTACTTGTGAAGAGAGTAAGTAATTTTTTGGTAGAGATAATTTGAGCTTTTCTCTATATAAACATAAGTGCCATCAGCAATTACAATAGGTTTTCTGTCTTCACCCCCAAAAAGGCCATTCGGAATTAAAAGATTTCTTTGAGATATATCTTCTCTCGAAATATGGTTTAATCCAAGATTTCTCGGGAAAAAGTCCTGGTCTAATATTTCACGAGCTGTATTCATTAAAGATTCTAATGTGCTTCTAGGCACTCGTAACAAAGATGCAATGCGCTCATCACTATCTCCTGTATAATCTTGGGACTTCTAAAAGGATTTCTTGAAATTGCTGCTTTGAAAACCCTAGATAATAGTGAACAATATGATCTGGCATGATATGTATGTTTTCAAAATCCAAATGCAAAAGTATATTTTCTTTTAATAGAGAAAGTACTTCTTCCATTTGTTCTGAGCTAAATGTTTTAATAGGATTATATATAGATTCTAAAAGTAATTCCCATGAGTTACTGCTCAAGTGATAAGAACAGATCCTCCAATCTGAAGGCACATAATAATTGTAGTCGCAAAGTAAACTCACACGTAGCGATGACGGTATTAAACATCTTTCAGTTCAATCTTTAAAATATATATGTAATTACTTTTATTTTATATAATCGAAATCATTTGAAAAACTAACATTAGGTTTAAATATTATATCATTATATTATTTTATTAAAAATTGTATTATTTCGATTACCTGACAAAATAATATTTTTAGTAAGGGCAACATTTTATGTGAGAAAGTCATAAAAAGTACTTCTCTAGGTTCCTGTTCGTTTACTTGTTTAATATTTTTTCTATAAAGTTGCCGAGTTGTACAGATTAATGAATACAAGGAAGGACTACCATAAAAATTAATACAATTTTTGAATATAGCCAATTATGTGTGCACTTCTGGGCCTAAAACTGGCATTCCCCTTTGACTGTGTTTGTGTCTGTATTATTTGTTTTGGTCTACTAGCTCGCTTTCAACGTACAGAATATAATAATGTTATTTCTAATATTTAGTACTCTATGGTCTATTTTGCTCTGTTGATTATTCCAAAGAATAAACCTTTTCAGAAAGGTATTTGTTACAAATTAAACCAGTACAATTGAAAAAAAAATTGATTTATCCAATTTTATCCCGCGAAATTAGATACATTTTTGCTCGCTCGCTCCACTGCCTGGTTAAATATCCAGGAAGTGGAGCGAGCAACTATTATCTACAGATAACAGATGACAAGATATAAACAAATTGTTGGATAAAAAGTATTTAATATACTTCCCGTTGTCTGGTCCGTGTAACACAAGTACGAGTACTTCGGATACTTAGCACGGGACTAGATTTACGTGGTGTGAAGCGTCCATACATATTATTATTATTTTTCGATGTACCTACGTACCCCACAGGCGTGCAATAAGGATCAAAGCTGACGAAGTCGTGCGCTAGCTAGTAAATTATAAAGATCATAGTAACCCGCAATTAATGCTGCAAAAAGCAAGTGTTAAATTAAAATTTATAATTAGTAGTGTTGCCCAAATGCAAGAACAAGACGAGACTTAGCCAGTCTTGGTCCTTGGTATTGCTATCCCATTCTTGGTCTTGTCTTGCAGCATGTGTCTCGCAAGTCTCGCAATTACCTATTAGCCTATTGCTATTTATTAAGCATGTGTCGTTCGCGAACGAACGAACAATAATATTTGGTTCACTGATTTACTACCGAACCATATGAACCTTGGCTCGATTGGCTCAGTTCGAGCCAAACGAACCATTGGCTCACTGATTTATAAAAAAGTCAAACGAACCATAGACTTCGTGCTCCGTTTACGATCGTGCGATGTCGGATCTACTGATTGATATGATATAGTTATGTAATCGGATTAATAAAATATTTACTTTATGCCAGTTTAGCTAATGAATAAGAGAGATACCAATTACCTAGCAATATTTACATTGATCCTACTCGCTTAAACAGAATACTAGGAGATTTAAAATTTGATTTTCGAAATAATTTGAAATTTGAATTTCTGTCTGATGTGTGTGGTGAGGGGTTATTTAGTACCATTTTCAAATGTTTAAATATTATTGAATAAAGACAATAATATATTATTGACCATTCGTATTCATTCAGAGTTATAAGTTTGTAGTTTGGACTTTGCTGGTATTGAACATACAAAGGTTATTGTTATTTAAACTAAAGTTAATCTACTACTACCTAATTAATTAAAGATGTTGAATGTTGGGTGACATATTTACTATTTTTATGTACGTACCTATGTGTGTTTTGTGATTTGTACTATAATAATTAACTGAAGAGGTGTTTATTTATTGTTACATTATTTTCACACGCATAATTATGTATGTAGGCTTTAACTGAATACTAATAACTTTATTATTTCTACAATCCAAAGGCCCGGGGGCCGCGCGCTGCGCGCTGGGACGCGCGTAAGCCCGGGCGCGAGATATTGGTTTTAATTTTTAACCAAAAACTGTTTACTATAAGCATATTCTATGTTCATCGACGATAATATAGGCGTAGATGTAGGATTCTAATGGTGAAATAATTTTTCAAATCGGTCATATTATAATTTCCGTGTTTAGTAGATAAATATAGACTTCGTGTTGTATTTTGTCATCATACCCTTTATTTAGGCCCACTTTTCTCAGTTCACAGTCACAAAGGCTCAGTTTTAAAGTTAACCCTGGTTAATATATACATATAGGTATGCCTTGTCTTTCATAAAAACAAAGAACGAGAGACATAAGTAACATGTTTTTACCTAGGATTAATTTTATTCTATCTGCGCTATATTAAATGCGCTATATTAATTTATTTTATCTGCGCAAGTGGGCCTTAGAAGTTTAATCGATGTGCAAATCGCAATTCGTGACGAGAAAGGCATAATCAAATCGGTTTTCAACACATAATATTATAATATAACATCTTAGAAAAAACTTTGAAATTTCGATTTTGAATTTCGAAACAATATGCGTCAAATAAACATTAGAGACACTCGGCGCGTGAAGCGTGCCGCGGCTTCGCCCTGGCGCATGAAATAGGTTTTATACAACTGTTAGCATATTCTATCACCTATGTTCTTAGGCGATAATGTTGGATTCTAATGGCGTTTTTTTTTTTAATCTGTCCTGTAGTTTACGTGTTTAGAAGACAAAAATGTAAGATACGTACTAGATTTTGCGCGCGACTCCGCCCGCGTGGATACAGTAGGTACATATCTCGCGGGAACACCGTTAATCGTGTTTGTGTTTTAATTTGTTTTTTGTAGACACCTAGTACCTAACCTACCCTTACTTTAGGAGTTTATAATATAGGTAGGTAATCCTTATTCCTTACTAATAATATTATAAATTTGAATGTGGGTTTGTTTGTTTGTTTGTTTGTTTGTTACGCTTCCACGTGAAATTAGGTTTTGAACTTTTATCCCCTATTTAACCTTCTTAGGTGCTGAATTTTAGAAAACGCTGAAATACGTAACCCATTATTTTTTCCGTACTCAATTCATACGAAATACTTTGTCCAAGAAATAAAAAGTTTACAAACTTTTATCACCTATTTTACCCCCTTGGGGGCTAAATTTAAACAAACCTTCCTTAGTGAATGCCTACGTCATATGAGAAATACGTGTGCAAAATATATGTATGTATATATATATATATATATATATATATATATATATATATATATAGTAGAGTAGACCACGGGAAGGACATTTTAGTAGACAAGAAAAAATAACATAGCTTTAAAGTCGCTGTGCAGTATACTTTTTCGGGATAAAAAGTAGCCGATGTGTTGATCCAGAGCTTATAGTAGGTGTAATACCTACTATGAGCTCTGGATCAACACATAAGAAATTTCATAAATATCCGTTCAGTAGATTTTTCGTGACAGAGTACCAAAAATTGTTATATATTTTTTTGCGTCTCATAGACTATGGAGTTCCTAAGCGTATACCCCGAACTCCTATACTCCCTGAAACGACACGCAGTCCTAACTGCAAGACGCACAGTCTCACAGGCTTAGTCTTATTCTTGCTCAAATCTTGCACAGTGTGTCTCGATCTAGGTTTTGGTAAAATTAGGCGGTCTTGTTCTTGGTCTTGGTCTTCCAAAAATGCAAGAACAAGACCAAGACTGCAAGACCAAGACCGATTTTGGGCAACAATAATTAGGGCAAAAGTTAGTAACAGATTTTCGTTTTACAGTTCCATCTTCCCCGCGAGAACCAAAGCCTACAGCGTTTCTTCTCGATCTTCTATTGCACCGTGAACTTCGGAGGCTTCATAGGTATGGTGGTGACGCCGGCGATCAGGAGGAGTTTCATGTGTTTTGGTGCTGATACCTGCTACGCGTTTGGATTTGGACTTTCCGCTTGCCTCGTTTTCCTATCAATTTGTAAGTTGTCTTTGAATGATTAGGCAGGTAAGCAGTTACGACCGTGACTAATAGATGCGACGCGAGTTAACGGGGCACGGCGAAATGATGCGTCTTTGCATCATTTCGCCTCGTCGTTTTCTAGGTTTCATAATTTTCTAAATGAAAATACTGACACCTATAAAATAATGTCGATTGATGTACAGTAGCCAGCACACCTGGAAATTAAACCATATTATTCGACCTAGTAAAATATAGATACGATTCAATTTAAAATGATTATCATGGACCAATACGAAAAATTTAATATTGATATGTTTTAACCGACTTCCAAAAAAGGAGGCGGTTTTACGTTCGGCTGTATCTGGGGACACGGCAGTGTACCCACCAAGACAAGCTTAGTGAAGCGCAAGGGCACAATACCACCTTTTCTCGAAGCGTTTTGTCGATTTTTTGAACCTTCATAACTTGGGTTTGAATAATAGCAGATAAACGAAATTTTCAGGATATGTTACCAGTAGCAGACTAATTAAATATGTATTGGTTTGGTTATTAAGGTCATATAATTTCGATTTTATTGAAATCTAAAAACCCCTGATTTCGTCACTGACTCACTGATGATCAACAAAATTATACGGTACTTCCGGATGTCCTAGAAAACTGAAATTTGGTACGTAAGCTAGTGTACATAAACAACATAAAACATTATTGTTACTATTTACTTAATGTACGATCAATAATATGGAACAAAGTGACCCACGCTTTTTTCACAATAATACTAGTATTTTTCATTCATTAATGTTTTAAGCTTGTTTTAAAAAATATTTTTCACTTTTTAGTTCGATGTGCTTTAAAAGCGTGTTTATTATTTTTTTTAACAATGTCAAATACGTGTGGCTCAGTTACTAAGTATCAGACGTCAGAGTTTGCGTTGTTGGAAAATAATTGGTCGCGGGTTTCGAATCTCGATGAGATGTAAGGCAACCTTCAAAATGGAAACAAATCAATAATTAATTATTTTTTTAATTTTTAACAATTCTCAGTTTTAAATCTCATATCGATCTCATATCTTGGGGCGGCATATCGATGGATGCTCGAACTGAACTTGTGTTTATTGACGCAGACACACATGGCCGTGGTAACTGTGGTTTAACATCACATCGCTATATAACGGAGATATTGGACCCTCATGCGGACCCTCATCACCTTTTAGCGGATTTATAGGCGAAAACTTCATTCTGATGCAGGATAATGCTCGTCCGCACGCAGAGAGATATACAGAGCAATACTTTACTCAGGTTGATATTCGTTCCATGGATTGGCCAGCACGTAGCCCGGACCTCAATCCGATAGAAAACGTAAAGGACAACCTAAAAAGTCGTTCGTCAAAAAGTTTGATCGTCATATTTTATTATAACAACTGAAAATCGCAGTAATAAGATAATAATCTTATACTTTAAATGAGACGATCTTGTATAGATATAATCGGTATCTCGTTAACGGCTACAAGTATTAACACGAATTTTAGAATGCAGTTCTGGGAGAGAAATATCGATCTGGCTAGGTCTTATCCCTTAGAAACCACGTATTTTCAAGTAAAATATATTTTACTTGAAAATTCGTCCTCGTGCAACGATATATCAATAATTTCGACTCCCTTATATCAGTCTGATTGGCAGTTTGGTATGTGTAGCTACATATTATTTTTGCATTATTTGGAAATTCGGAATGTGGTGGGTTTGAATCCTAGTCAGATAAATATTTTTGTGATTCTTATTATTTGTTTTTCTTTTATACATTTTTTTTATGAATTTTTAATTATTTTATCGTTCAACTAAAACAACGAGCAAAGCTCGGTCTCCCAGGTACTTTGTGCTTATTAAATCAGTATAAAGTTTAAATAATTGTCAAATAAAAAACATTAATTTAAAACTCAGTCGTAACTGTAGCGCCTACACTACTGAATAAACTAATGAATTACAATGAATGATGTGTTAATAGATTCGTAATTCTGGTCCGGTAACGTAAGCTAATATATAATAACCTATGCTATAATTTGCGTGGTCGAGTGGTCGAGTGATAGCTAGTTAGTTAGTGATAGTTGCTCCATCTTGCTGAAAATGCAAAATGTTTAGTAACTTTTGTTGTTGTGTGTTACCTTATTATCATAGTGGTAGCACCATCTATGAGCGTCGAACGCCACTATGAATGGCATCTCATAATATTGATAAGCAGTATTCCCTTCCCTCTCCGACGCAAGCCGAAGAAATACGAAGATACACGACCGCAATATATATTGCGAGTGAGAGCGGAGAGTGCGATGGCCGATACCGCAAGTGTTATTAGACTTTTCCGCTACTAATTCCCGCCCACGAAAGTGAGATATATTCCTACAGGAACGCATGTTATACTGGGAAGACTAAAGTGTTGTGAACAGAAGGAGGTGACCAAAACTCCAGCCGCAGGACGCTATTCGCCGAAGCGGTAATCCCGGTAAGCGTATCCCTTCTTACCTTTCCATTTTCATCTAATTATTACTGCATATTCACCTGGCGACGCCAGATACCTTCTGAAATACAGTCCACAAAAATATCGAAGAGATATTATTCGCTAAACGCCAGACAAAGGTAGCCCGCGTGGCCACGTAGTAAGAGGGTATCGAAATGTTTTCTGGGCTTATCGGCTATTGTAAAATGCACAAGGCTATATTCCACCTTCTTTATAATATAATACAAAATCAGTCTATGGTATTTATTTTTATCTGTGCTCATGTCATTTTAATAGCACATTTTGACGTAAGTAGTCACTGGTATCCAAATTATAGATAAATTTATGGTGCTCATTGCCAAGTCACTATAATAAATATAAAAAAATAAAATTATTCAGATGCAGTTACAAAATTTTAATGAATAACTAATAATTAGGGACTAACCTAAATTAGACTTGGTTTCTACGATATCTCAAAACTTATTATGTGAAAAAGACTTGTTTTTGTGGGATCTCATTTCTTTTTGTAGAGAGAGGTATGGACCGGGAACGCACTTATAACTTATTTGGTTTTAAATATGCCTAAGTGCACAAACGGATCGCGCTATGCTTACCATATGGCGATCCATTTGCTCGTTTCCAGATCTATTCCATAATAAAAGTGATTACCGCCAATCATGTACGCATCTGCAATGTGTGCATTTGCGATCTTTAAAACCACCAACCTCTGATGTTAATAAGTTATGACAATTTCTAAACATCAGGCGATCGTTTTGCTCGTTTCCAATTTAATTAGTAAAAACTTATTTCAATTTCATACCAAAGGGCCGCTGGTATAGATATAAGACGCAGTGAAACACAACACAAGTGCTATTTCCCATGGGTTTACTTTGAGGCCGTCTTATTCGAGTCGGCCCATTCGTCCGGTAGCATCTATTGGAACCTAAAATAACCTACGTCTTCTCGATTTTTGAGGTTTGTTATATAAGGAGTTGAGTTCATACATTTCCTATGAATTCGTAATATTAAAAATTATAAATACATTACTTTTTTTCAGAACTTTGACTTTTTCTATATTTTCCCTTTATATGTTATTTTCCCTTCGTTAACCTATTCTGACAGCAAATTTGAAATTTCCAAGTTGCTAGAAGTATGCTTTAAATTTTGCTTATTCTCCCTACCTCCATCCATACCTTTTAAAATCGCGTTTTTCCTTGATTTCTGCTAAACTATAAACACGATTTTTATGAAATGTAAAACATTAGCGTGTGCCACTAACGACTTCTCCGCAACAGAAATTCAGACCGTTAGCTTTATTACAAACGAAAATACGGCACGAAAAATCCGAAATGCTTCGAGAAAAGATAGTTACGGTCGCATAAAGACTATAGACTTGGCGATAGCTCTGGCCGCGCTATTCTGATAGCGCGGCCAGAGCTATCGCCAAGTCTATAAAGGTCACATTATTTGAATGTGACCTTTATCTGTATATATGATCCCACCACTTTGGGACAAATTTCGAATTATAGCCTTTACAACAACAAAATAATTTTGCAAATAGTTTATCAACAACAAAGTTATATTCAAAGATATCTGTGTCGGTGTAAAATACTAGGAGAAGTACCTATAATATCAGCACAATGTGATGATGTATGTTGTGATGATAGTAGTGATGATGATGATTACTGTAATTGACATAGTAGCATATGCTTGCAGTTTTTTAAACAACCCCGAAATCCCTAAACATGTATCTATAAGGAGTCAAGAGTTCTGTTCAGTACTTTTGGATCCCGGGTATACCTTAGTGCAAAATCCTACTTTTTGATAGCAAATGCTTAGACTATTTCAAAAACAATCTAAATCACCGTATGTTCGAGGAGTTCCCACGATTCCTAAGGATCCCATCATCCAGTCACCACTTTGATGTCAAGAGAACCAATATAAGATTATACCCTATACATCAAAAAAATAATTTTGAAAATCGGTCCACAGACGGACGGCCGAGTAATCGTTGAACAGACAAAAAAAAATTATATTCAGCCGAACATCTAACCGCCTCCTGTTGTTGGAAGTCGGTTAGAAAATGTAGTTTTTATCGGGAAAACAATATCCCCATAAAAAATTCAGCTTCAATATTATGGAGATTGAGTAGAGAAATAGTTAAAATTTTAGTTTAATTTAAAAGGGGAATTATAAAATAAGAATTATTTCATACTTTTTTGTGCATTTTTACTTTGGAAGTAGGTTTTCATTTTTTGTTTAAAAATAATAATTTATTCCAGGTATATTCGTTGCCGGGAAAGCGTGGTATAGGATAAAGAAACCGCGCGATAATGTTACAGTGAAGTTCCTTTTATGCACTTTGGTAATAATTTTGTTCAAACATTTTTTATAATATTCAGAGCTCACTAGCCCCGCCCCAGCTTCTTGAAACTGATTAATTTAACTATGGTTAAAACTTTTTGTGCAAGCAATGAGTTGTCAGTGTGTTGAGAGTACATTCCCGCTATAATAGGTAAAGTAAGATCGGTTTTCTTAGCGTGGTCCTTCGAAATCCAAAAAATGCTTGTAGTCCATTATAATTAGGAGAAAAGGTACCATCATCGATAGATCGATCAATAAAAAGATCCTGGTTTGGCACATTCGCTTAATAGTTAAGTTTTTAACAATAAGTAAATTACATTTTCAGTACGCTCTAAAGAAGCGTTTTCGTTGTGATAAGGGTCTTGACGGCATACCTCGTAGCCATTGGCTGGACTACTCCAAAGACATGTATGGGGAGAAGCTAGTGGCTGACATGAAAGTTGTCTTCTCTATTTTATACCTGTTCCTGCCAATGCCAATATTCTGGTCACTGTTCGATCAACAGGTATTCTTTTAAGTATTTAACGCACTAAAATTACGTAATTTATTTTTCCATGATACTCTCTACTTACCTAGGTCTATCGCCATAGCCCGTGATAATGTAGCTGTGTATCTGCAGCACAGGGGCGACACTCTCAACAAATGACAGCTCGAGCACCGGCGAATGTCAGCAATGTTGACGTAAGCCTAAGGTTGACAATAAAATAATTTTAAACGTCGCGTCAGACAAAATGTGTCATAAATGTTATAAAATTATACTGTCAATTATGTCAAAGCACGAAACGACCAGCGGCGAGCCCCGTGAACGAAAGTCCTGGCTGGAAAAAAATCACGCCACGCCTGCCCCCGCATTCGCCCAGCGACGCACACACACCCGCGAGCTGTCATTCGTGTTAGTAATATTTATATTCTTTGGCTGCAGTGCTTTGATAAATTCAAGTTTCAACGTGTGAAAACCCCGTACACATTATTCACACTAACGTTATCGCCAATAGGGTGTAGTCGACTACATGTAAGATATTTAGTTTAATTTATATATTATTCAGAAATATTGAGGTATTATTCGTCTTATATAATATTTTTAGGAATCAGAAGCAGTTTAACTAAAAAAAAAACAACAATCTATTACACACGATTACATTTATTTACTTTTAATTTTAAGCATTTAACATTTATTTATTATGGAACACATTTAACACAGTCTTTAACAAAATTAAAATAGAACTCACAATTCTTACAAATCACACCGACAATCAAACCAGCAGAGCTTCCGCACGGCAATAGGATCGGACGCAAAAGTGGCCCTTACTTGTTGGAGAAGGAGACTCTTCTCGACGCCGGGCCCCTGAAAAGGGCCTTACGGCGGTAACCAATACCAGGGGCTAAGGCCCTCTAATTGGGGTGGGATGACGCGCTCAGTACGAGTACTGGACGCATAGAGTCAGGTTTTAGGGAAGACCCCCCGCGGCAGAACGCGGGGGAAACCCGTGGGGGAGCAAGTTCAATGGGAGTGACGATGCCAGTCCAGGCACAACCTTGACCGACGGTCGGCTCCAAACGGCGCGTGGGGGTCCCGACCCGGGGGTCGGGAAACGTGTATGGGTTCACTCCCTCACGCGCCGTGTTTTACCGGACCGCGGAACCGAGCGATCTGGGATAGGAAGGGGGGAAAGGTATTCCCGGGCCCCAGACTTTTTATGTCGGGGGGGGAAAGGGCTACCACGGGGCTGACGTGTGGGGCAATAGGGCTGCCCCACGTCATACTCCGGGCGCACGAAAAGGTGGTTGCGCCGATTTTTGTGACCGACGCGGGGGGTAGGGGGGGCAACGATCAACGGTGCTGGTCGGGGGGCGCACCGCGCTTGGGGGCGTCTCGGTAGCGTAGCTCCGGGATGCTCCCTGCGTCTGGTGTCAGCAGGGTGGGTGCCGTTTGGCAAGCGGGCATGCCACGGCAGCGGGTCGGTGAAGGCCGGGTGCGTGGCTTCCGCTCGCTCAGTGGTTCGGTGGTCCTGCAACTAGAGCGGAAAGATTAACGCGTTCAAGGAGCGCGGGGGGGCGGTGCATAACACGCTTATGTGTCCCGAGTCCGGAACGCGCGGCGCAGATCTCCGGCAATCGACAGTCGGCTCCTCTGATAGGAGCTTCTGGATACCGGAGACATCTGGGCGCGGGTCCGGGTTAGGGCCGGGGGAGCCAGCTCTGTGCGAGGGCGGCTACGAAGGGGGTGCCTTCTACGAGGGCTTCACGATGGTCGGGAAAACTTCCTCCCCGGCCATAAGCTTCTGAACGCAGTTCACGGCCAGGGAGAGGAGAGATTGCAGAAGCTCTGCAGTCGATGTGGGGGCCTCACTTTGCACCGGCTCTTGGGGTGGCGAAGCGAGCACCGGAGGCTGTGAGTACGGGGCGGCCCTACGGTTTGCAGGCTCCGGGGCGGTATCTGTTACTACGGCTGTGGTGGCCGCGGGGGAGTCAGCAGGTCTGCGTGGGCTCACGGCCGTAGGCGGCAGGCTCACGCTGTGAGCGCCGAGTGGCCCGCGTGAGGTCCGGCTGCGGAGGAGCGAGCGCGAGAGGCTCAAGCTCCAACTGGGTGTTGGCTAGAGTAGCGGCGGCATCACAGGGGGGGGGGGCACAGGGGATGTGGCATCCTTCCTCCTGGAGCTCGGCTGCTTTTTCCTCCTGGGAGGTTGCGCAGGGGAGAGAGGAGCCGAGGGGGGGACATACCTGGGCGTATGGTCGTTCGCCTCCGCCATCAATAAGGTAGCGGTCGGTGGAGGAGGAGGAGCCTCTTGCTCCGGGAGAGGCGAGTTGGCAGGTACGCAGGGGGGGGAGGCGCGGGCATTATCGGCTCGCGGTTTCCGTGCCGCCCTGCGGTACACTGGGCACTGTCTGCTATTGGCAGGATGGGCCCCCCTGAAGTTTACGCAGGTGGGCGTCTCAGAGCGGGAGCGGGGGCAGTCCCGCACAGAGTATTCCTCGGCACACCAGACACAGGCCACCTTCCGGTGGCAGTTGTGGCTAGAGTGCCGGAACTGGTGACATCGGCGGCATTGGGCCGGGCCGCCACGGCCCCGCCAGGCTTCGATGGTGACTCCCTGCATATTCAAGAGCTCACGTACCTCGTATATGCCGGGTACAACGTCCGGGGCCCTAGCGATAAGGGCGAGTAATAAGCAGGCGCCGGGATCAGACCTCGCCTGAATCAGGGAGACGTGCTCCGCCACGTATCCCAGTTCGGCGAGACCGGCCCTGATCTCTACGGTGTTTTTAACGGAAGGTAGGCCCCTGATACCTACCTTGATTGTCCGTTCCTGTGGTAGCGAGTAGGAGAACCAGGAGGCTTGTCCTTGCTTCTCCAGGTCCGTGAGGTATCGTTTAACGACCGTGTGTTCTTGTTCGCTTTGGGGCGAAAAGCGAATTGCACGGCCGTTATATTTGGCATTTGGTATGTGCCCCAATATGTCGCGTAGACGGCGGAAATGACGCACCCAGTCGTCGATTCGCTCGGCGATCAGGGGCGGGTAGCGGGTAGTGGTAGACGGCGGCGGTGTTTTTCTCTCCGACGGAGCCGGTGGGGGGGGTCTATGAATGCCTACTTGTGGGCTAATAGCACTCACCTCGGCGTAAGACAGCAGACGGTTGGTGTACCTTGCCGTCGGTGGTGTCGAAAGATTGATGAGCGGTGGCGGAAAGGTAGGCGCGCGGTGACGGTACCCGTGCGGCGCGCTTGAGCGGTTTTCTGTGGCCGCACTAGGTGCGGCTCGGTGGTTGTCGCACGGCTGTGGGACCGGCGAAGCGTCAGGCGAGCGCGGAGAGCTCGCGATGGGCTGGTGTGGGCCGCGCGGCTGACAAGCCGGCGCGGCGCGGTGGTGTCGCGGCTGGGTAGCCGGCGAGGGGCGGGCTGTGCCCGCGGGGGTACGGGGTGTGTCCCCTTGCTAGACGTTGTGACATCCAGGGTGAGCGGCAGGCTGGCGAGGGTCGCCAGGGTGCGCAGTACGGCGCGAGACGCGCGTAAGGTTAGCCGAACCCTGATCGGCTGTGCGGGGCGGGGGCCCAGACTCGTCGCAGGCCGCCGTCGGGAGGCATTGGGGCGGGGGCGTACCAGTACACCCCCGCGAGAATGCCGAAGGCGACCCGGGGCGGGCGGTGTCCTGCCCGCACAAGCTAGGCTCGGAGAGCAGGCGGTGGTGCGTGTCCAGGGTCGAGCGTGAGCTGGACCTCGATGAGGCCGGGCTGTACGACGACACGGAGTCCGCACACGAAAAGTTTAGGTAGTCGCGGCTTAGCCGCGGGTCATGGTCCGACATTGTTACGTTGACATAACAATAAAACACACAAGTCACACAGAAACAGTCAACACTAAACGGTAACAAGCGTACGTATCACTAACACAAGGTGTTCACACTTACGTGGACGGACGATACACTAAGTGTACATACACGAAGACGGTACACACACTTAGGGGGCTGTCTCCTCGTGACCCAACGTTGAGTCGAAACTCAACGGGAGGCCAGGAGCAGGGCAACTCCCCAGCAAGGCGCAAATCCACTGCTTATTCTAATGAATAAGATGTGAATTTACGATCGCTATTGGGAAACACTTGGCACTGCTCTAATGAAGGGGTCGGCACGATCGCGGAGTGAGCGAGACACTCGACGCGTTTGGAGCGAGACGGCACTACTTTAAAAACTATAACAAACTACGAAGTGTGTCAAGAAGGAGTTTTTCCGGTTTTTTGAGTTCAATAGGTGACGTTGTGGATTTTGTATTTCTTCATAAATTTGTGTTATTTCGGTTCATGATATGTAATATTCGTAGAATATTAACCATTAAATATTCGTTAACATGCACAAGTGTAGGCATGTGGTACAACTTCTAAAAACGTGCTATTTTGTGTTTCTCCAAAACTCCCTAGAAACTTTCAGTAAAGCTTCTACCACTTTACTGAATCGACTGAAATGACTCATGGCCTGCACTTTGACTAGACTTTAGACTTGACGATTTAGGAATACGGTGTTGAAAATTGAAACGAAAGTTCTATTTCCCGCCTTTTTAACTTTACACTGGCAAATGGTTATAAGCCGATGCCATATATAAATAAATAAAAAGTGTATCAACTAACTTTTTCTTCTTCTTTTAATTATGTTGTCCTCGGTGACCAAATATAGACATCCGTAGATAACAAACGTCAAACCACTAGTGCGAGCGCGCAAGCAAATTCGATGGTCGCTTATGCTAAACTTATTTACACAGATACTAGGTTCGCATCCCTAATGTCCATCGAAAGTTTCGTTTGAGTTTCGTCTGTGGTTGAGTTACGTTTGGAGGGCCAGTGGGTTACTGAAATATGTTCAGACGCATCGGCACCGAACCGAAACCGAATCACAACCGAAGAAGAGCTGAACATGAATTCAAACGATAAAACTGGAGACTTGCATTTTTACAATTTTCTAGTTGGCACGCAGCCGCGTATCAAAATAATACATCATAAAAATATATAATACTTATATAGAACTAGGATGGGTGACCACAATCACAAATATTTTTTATGATCAAAGCCCGCCTAATACCTACTAACGTTTTTCTATTCAAGATATTTTCGAAATCATTAAAACACGAAGACGAACATACCCTTACTTATTATAAACACGAAAGTTTTATGTATGGTTGTATGAATTACTCTTTCACGTAATAACAGCTGAACGGATTTTAACGAAATTTGATATGGTAGTAGTTGAGTCTCTGGATTAACACATAGACTACATATTTTTATCTCAGAAAAAAGTACCTACGGTTCTCCCAAGATTTATTTTTCGCGTACGAAGTCGCGGCTAAGAGGTACAGCTAAAGATATAAAGAGATAAGGTATGTTTCTTGTGACTTACCGAGATTGTAAGGGGTAATCTCTGGATCTACTTCAAACTATTTTTAAAATCCTTTTACCATAAGAAAGCCACGTTATTTGTGAGTCATATTCTATAATACACTGGCGGACACATAAACTGCATCATAGTGCAAGAACACATTCAATCAAATTTTATTACGAAATATGCAAACGTTTTACATTTATTGGTATTGGAAAATAAAGGCTGGTTTATAAACACAAAAACAAAATCAAATTTAAATATGGTACTGTCACAAAAGAATGAAAATATTCTATAGAAGAAATCTTGTCAATTTACTAAAGATTAACTCGTTGTTACGTTGGTTATTTTTTTTTTGTTTTGTTAACTACATGTTGAATTATCGTTACTAATTGTTGAATTACTTGTCTTTTTTCATTATAAACACGTTTTTCTCTCACGAATATGGACGTATCGTCCGAAAAAGCCCCACAAATTGTTGCTCTAGTGCAGTAAGGCCTAGACCAACGAACAATTGCTGCAGATTTAAATGTAAACCAATCTCCGGTTTCCCGAGTTTATGGAGACAAGTTCATTCAAAAGAAGACCGAAGAACCGGCAGAACTCCGGTGACATCTCGTGACGACAGGTTTATTGTGACAACTTCCTTGCGAAATCGGTTTTTAACGTTTATGAGCATTAAAAATGAGCTCCACCAGTTACGTAACGTAGCAGTTAGTGCACGAACCATAAGAAGAAGGCTAAAAGAGCGTGATATCACACCTTTCAGACCCGCAAATGAACCAAAAATTTCTGCAGCTCACAGGCTAGCTCGACTAAGATTTGCTCGTGAACACTTAAATTGGACTGAAGAGCAATGGGCTTCCGTATTATTCACTAATGAGTGTAGGACTTGACTTGAACTTTTACTGACGCAGACACACATGGCCGTGGTAACCGTGGTTGAACATCACATGGCTATGTAACGAAGATAGTGGACCCTCATGTGGTACCTCTTAGCGGATTTATAGGCGAAAACTTCATTCCGATGCAGGATAATCTCGTCCGCACGCAGCGAGACAAGTTGAACAATACTTTACTCAGATTTAGTTTAATAATAATAATAATAATAATGGTTCGTTCCATGGATTGGCCAGCTCGTAGTCCGGACCTCAATCCAATAGAACAGGTGTGGGACAACCTAAAAAGAGCTGTATTTATAAGAAATTCGGTCCCAACAACGGTGGCGGAGCTCAAAGTTGCATTGTCACAAGAATGGGACAATACTCCGCAAGACCTTTTAAAAACACTGATCAGGTCAATGCGAATCCGACTTGAATCAGTTTTAAGGCAAGACGAAGTAATACAAAAAACAAAAAAAACTTTTTATTTTCTTAGTATGTAAAATTTTCATAATAAAGCCGTTTTTATTCTATTCACTCTTGCATTCCAAAAAGCTGCAAAAGGAGTATTTGATTATTTTAGTAAGAAAAGTTGACCTATACACACATGAATTGATTTTTTTATCAGAATAAGAACCAGTCTTAGCATTATCGTTGAAATAAATTAAAATAGTTTTCACTTTCACTAATTATATTTCATTGAAAGTTATCTTGCACTATGATGTAGTTTATGTGTCCGCCAGTGTACCCGAAAAATGATAAGTCTTTTCCATGGTAGTCGAATTTGCAAAATAAATCGAAAAAAAAAAAACAAGCGAACGAAGTCGTTTTTGAGAAACGATGAGACATGAGAGATGAACTCAATAGAGTTGTAGAGAAAAGTTTTAGAGTTTGATAGTGCTTGCAAAATATATAAATAGCATTTGCCCGCGGCTTCGCCCGCGTGAAATTGGGTTTTAAATGATCTTTATAATAATTTAAATCCCCTACTTTACTTTCTTAGGGATTGAATATTGAAAAACGCTAAAATCCATAACTTATTATTTTCTGTACTTAATTCATGCGATCGGATACAAACTTTTATCACCTATTTCACCTTGGGGGGTAGAATTTTTAGAAATCCTTCCTTAGTGGATGCTTTTGTCAAATAAGAAATATGGCACATTTTTTTAAAGGTTATGGAGATAAGGCTGGGACTATATGATCCGGAATCCTGAAGGCCGGAGAAAATTCAGAACACTAAAAATAGAACTCTGCGTTAATACAACAGAGCTGAAAATCGAACACACGTGTCGAGTCAAATGTCTATGTAATATATTATGTTTAGTTTGACACTCGACACTTTGATTTTCAGCTTATTAGCGCTGAGTTCTGTTATCAATGCTCTTTTTCTCGGCCTAGCGGATTCCGGACAATAAAGTCCCAGCCTAAGGTCGTGTTAACTAGCGTAGGCGGGTCAATACGCACACCTTCAACTTTTCTCTAAAATTTACTATAAATTTAAGTCCCCTGCTGAGTATAGAGTATATAAATATTATAGTTAAAATTATATCCGAATTTAAAACGGGAATTATTAAGAAAATAAGATTTATTTCATACTTTTTTGTAAAATAACTACCGAACATCCAAAAAGAGTAATCTCACCTTTATACGGTTTCGCTACAGTAAAAAAACTCCGTTCATAAAAATAAAACAAAAACCTATCAAGTACCAATGGCCCCGCTAGATGGTGCAACGTGTGTTGCACCATCTAAAATTACAAAATACTTCTATCAGGAGACGAACAAGTTAGAGGGCTAGCCTCACAAATACACTATGGCTGTTTTGATATACTCCAGTACTGTAATAAATTAATAGCAATATTAAATAAGGATGATATTGTAATCTTAGCTATAGCGAATTTTACAATTTTATTCATTTTATTTAAGTTCTATTGACATTAATTTTATTTGTAACTTTATTGACGTGTCCCCCTATAAACACCAACATGTTTCACACTCCCCATAAGCGAGCTAGCGACACTTTCACCGTATCGCCATCTAAAAAACGCAACATGGACGAGGATAGGGCCCAGTCACAGGTAATTAAAACTCCGCAGTGCGGAAAAGTATCGAACAGATAAAGGCAATTAGTACACCGGTCTTACCTCCAAAACAACAAACGAATCAGGAGCCTTTAGCCAAAATAAAAGTACATAAGAAACAGGTAGTAGAAAAGGCGGACAGCCCCTCTAGGACGTCCAGCCCAAGGACTTACGAAGGTAGAGCCTGTCTAAAAAAAGCAAAACAATACTTAAATGGCTCTTAAAACCTAAAAACGGAAATAAGAGATGGAGTTATTGCGATATTAGATAGACTCTACCAAATAATCAAAGAAACAGTTAGAACTCACCAAGGTTAGAGTAGAAATAACTGGAGAGCAGGGGATTGACCCTTTACATCCCCCCCAGCCGCGTGGCGAAACTCCGAACATGGTTGACGACGAACTGGTGAGAAACCTGAAAGAAAATAATAGATTAGTACAAGAGAGAATGAATAAGGGAATGAAGGAAATGATGAGAAGGGTGAAAGAGATAATAGGAAATATGGAAGAAAGTATGGAGAGAATGGGAAGGTTGAACTCACTGTCGGAGAACAACATGACTGTCGCAATACGACGAGCTATACGAGCATTGCATCGAGAGAAGTCACTGAGAAACTCCTTGAAACAAGGGCTCTGCACTTGCACTCAGTCACGGTGTCCTCCAAAGATGAGCGGGAAACAGAAGATGAAGTGTTAGAAAAGATAAGGAAGACAGTGGATGCTAAGGACGGATGGGTAAAAGTAGAGAGAGTAAGGAAGGTGAACAATAGAAAGGTTGTCGTCGGCTGTGCGAGTGCGGAAGAAAGAAATAAGGTGAAGGAGAGACTGAGAAATAACCATATAGGGCTAGGCAGAGTGAGAGTGTTGGAACAAAGTCTCAAGGCAGTGCTCCCGCTGCCTTGGGTATGGGCACACAAAAAGGCTATGCAGCGAAGAAGAGGAACGATGCAGCCATTGCGTCGGTCCTCATATGAAGACCGAGTGCGACAAGTGGCGGCTAAGAGCAGCGCCTAAGTGCATAAACTGCACTAAGGCCAAGAAAGATAGCGCGGATCACAATGCCTTTGATAGTGGATGTATGGAAAGGAAGAGGTGGGACACTCTAGCCAGATCGGCGGTAGCGTATTGCTAAGGTTTTCCACGGTGAGTACCATAACTCGGTACTTCCAGTACCGAGTTTTGCAGGCAAACCTCCAGCCAGATCGCCACAAGGGAGCTATTGCTCGAGGCCACCAAGCGTAAGCATGCGTAGCATTGCTGCAAGAGCCCTACATAGGTGGGGCACGGAGTATGAGGACAACAAACGGGGTGAGGGTCTACCAGAGCGACGGGGAAGGGGGTGGTGTAGTAAAGGCGTGCGTTGTGGTACTCGACGACACATATGATGTCGAACTACACACACGCCTTAGCAACAACAACATTGTCGTGACCACCCTCAAAACCAAAGCCTGGGAGATGATTGTAGTGTCCTTCTACTTTGAGCCTGATAAGCCAGTGGGGCCCTACCTGGACCATCTTATACGGATAGGAAGAGAGTTGGGTACCGATAGGATGGTCTTGGGAGGCGATACTAACGCAAAAAGCCCGTGGTGGGGTGGTGACTTGTAAGACCCGCGAGGAAGGGAAGTTTCTGCTGTACTGGAAGTAATGGGTATGCACATACTCAACACCGGGGACATCCCGACATTCGATACCGTCAGAGGGGGGAAAAGGTACTCCAGTTACGTGGATGTGACAGCGTGATCCGACGATCTGCTGAACCGAGTGGGCGGCTGGAGAGTAGAGGAGGGTCTCACGAGCTCGGACCACAACGGAATATCCTTCGGCATCAGACAACAGAAATCCACAGGCACGTACATAATACGAACCACACTCATATTTAACACACAGAAGGCAAACTGGACTCAGTTTCGTGAGAAACTGACCCAGTTGATGTCGGACAGACAATTAACTGTACAAGACATAAACACAACAGCACAGCACACAACAAATAAAATACGCAATACACAGATACACACAAGCAATCACACAGACATGCAGAGACACAATGCCAACCAAAAAACACACAAAAATTCACCTTGTCGTGGTGGAATGATGAGCTCTCGCAGATGAAGAAGCAGGTTGCCACGAGGAGACGGAGGATCCGGAACGCAGCACTTGATCGCAGAGACCGCGTCGTTGGACTGTAGCTGGAACAAAAGGAGAAGTATGAAAAGGCTGTAAAGGATGCGCAAGTTGAGAGTTGGAAGGAGTTTTGCCGGAAACAGGACAGGGAGGGGGTTTGGGAGGGCATCTACAGAGTGCTGAGCAGAGCTACAGGGAGGGAGGAGGATCTGCCCCTTACGAGGGACGGTGAAACCCTCGATGGCCGAAGCTCGGCAGAATTGCTGGCGGAGACCTTCTACCCCGAGGACCAGGAAAGTGATGAAAGTGAGGAACATCGGCGGACGCGCCGGCGCGTGAAGTCCCTGGGCACCGAACCGCCGACGGGTCCGGACGGCCCCCCTTTCATCATGGAGGAGTTGAAGAGAGCCGTAAGGTCCTTCAACCCCAAAAAGGACCCCGGGGTGGACGGCCTCACGTCCAACATCTGCCAGCACGCTGTGGAATGTAACCCGGAATGGTTCCTTGCGCTGCTGATCAGGTGCCTCACTGTTGCCTGCTTTCCCGAACAGTGGAAGCAGGCGACCGATCGGCCTCCTACCTGTTCTCGGCAAAATCTTCGAAAAGATGCTGGTCACCCGACTCAGGTTCTATCTGCTGCCCAAGATTAGCCCTAACCAGTATGGCTTCATGCCCCAAAGGAGCACCAAAGACGCCCTCTATAGGTTGGTGAACCACATCAGAAAGCAGAGAGAGGAGAAGAAAATTTCTGTTGTGGTCTCGCTGGACATAGAGGGGGCCATTGATAGTGCTTGGTGACCAGCCATAAAGGTTAGGGTGGCTGAGGTTGGGTGTCCGGGGAATCTGAGGCGGGTGATCAGCAGCTACCTGAGCGAAAGAAGAGTGAGAATGTAAGATATGCAGGTATGGAAGTAAGCAGGGAGACCAACAAAGGGTGCGTGGAAGGGTCCATAGGTGGATAATGGAGGAGATGGATGTGTTTTGTCAAGCGTTTGCCGACGACATAGTGTGTGTTTTTGTAGGTGATATGGCTATAGAAATAGGGCGAAAAGCAAATGGGGTCCTAGATAAAATAAAAGAGTGGGGTAAGGCCAACAAGTTAAATTTCGCACCACATAAAACCTGTGCACTTGTCTACACGAGAAAATTGAAATTTGATGTGCCGCGACCCAAAATGGGGAGTGTGGATATAAAATATTATGACAGTATAAAAATAATTGGTCTGACAATCGACAGCGGCCTAACCTTTAACATCCATGTCGGGAACGTTTGCCAGAAGGCAATCGCCCGATATAAACTCGTAGCAAGAACAGCCAGAGTAGGCTGGGGGCTTAACCCTCAAGTAGTTAAGATAATATACATAGCAGTAATTGAACCCACTGTTTTGTATGCATCAGCAGCGTGGGCACCCACCGTGGAAAAGATGGGGGTCCAAAAAAGGCTCAACACCATCCAGTGGGGTTTTGCCCAAAAGATCTGCAGAGCATATCGGACCGTCTCCCTGAACTCTGCGATGCTGTTGACTGGCTATTCTTGATCTCAGAAACCTCGAAGCTTCGAGGCTTTATGAGATCAAGAAGAGGGTATCACACCCGGTGTTGAAAGACAGGGAGGTGGAGAGAATGGCTCCTGCGATTGAGGACCCATATCCGGCAGAGCAGGAAGAGCTGAGATTCGGGTTGATAGACGAGGACTCATATGCAGACGTGGTTAACAACCACGTCCATAGGATCATAGATAGCAAAGCAAGCAAGATACGGACGGTAGCAAGATTGAGGGTCGAGTCGGAGCCGCACTCTCCGTATGGAAGGGTGAGGCCAAGACGAAGGCCGTCAAGCTTGCACTGCCGCCGTATTGTACCGTCTACCAAGCCGCTGCTCCAAAGAGCAGTAAGTATAGCCTACAAGAGTGGAATGGTGAAGGTCGGTATCCTTAGCGATTCCAGATCGGCTCTCCAGGCAGTCACCCTTAGTCCCCCTCATCCCCTGGCAGTGCAAACAAGGGCGGCCCTCCGAAAAGCTGAATTGCAGAGGCGGGAGGTCTCCCTGTTTTGGATCAAGGCGCACGCAGGGTTGAGCGGGAATGAGAGGGTTGACGAATTAGCTGAATATATGAAGTGGGAGGGACGGCCGGAGTCACGAAGCTGTTTTTCCCAAGCGCCGCTGCTGCATACAAAATAGTTAAGAAAATAGACATCACACACCACACCACACAAGCACTGACTGGACACAGTGGATTCGCCTTCTACTTGAACAGATTCAAGATGAAGGAGGATCCATCGTATCTGTGTCAGCCCGGAGTTAAGGAGACGGTTCCTCACGTGTTACTCGAGTGCCCAATTTTTGCAAACAATAGATACGATATTGAGCAAAAATTGGCATAGCGATGACGGTGGAAACCTGACTTCCATCCTGGAGGGAAAGAGGAGGGAGGTGTTCGTCTCCTTTTGTAAATATGTGGTAGAAATAGTAAATAAAAGACAGTAATAAGATAGGAATGATTGAAAAAAATGGAAAAATATAGTAATTGGTTTTTTTTAAATATACTAACTGTAAGTATAAAATAATTTTCAATAATAAATAATTAACTCTCAGTCGTTCTTAAGTATTACAATCAGTCTTGATCAATATTTCTTCAAATATTTATGTGTTACGAGGGCGGCACTGAAAATTTCGGGAATCAAGGAAGTGACACAACATTACTATTAAAAATGTATTTATTGCTTTTCGAAGTATTCTCCGCGAAATTTGACACATTTTTCCATACGATGGAACCAATCATTGAAGCAACCATTCCATTCGGAAGTTGGGGTCTCCAAAATGGCCGTTTTGTAGGCGTCCACAGCTTCTTCAGGTGATGAAAATCTCTGACCACGCAATTTATTCTTTATTTTAGGGAAAGTATAGAAATCATTAGAGCTTAGGTCGGGGCTGTACGGCGGATGGTCTAATAATTCTATGATTTCTTGCTCTAAAAACTCTTTTGTTCTGTGCGCGGTGTGAGAACTCGCATTGTCGTGATGGAGGATGATGAGGCGGTTGCAGTTCTCTTTACGGAGTTCAGAAACGACCTGTGGCAAACAAATGTTAGCATACCATTCTTTGCATGCATTAACCGTTCTTTGTCCCTCAAGAGGAATAGTCGCAACATGGCCGGTTTTGGAGACAAACGTGGCCACCATTTTTTTTTGCAACACTCCGTGAACGAACAATTTTTGTTGGCTTTAACTCATTTTCGAACACCCAAACTCGTGACTGGTTTTTTGTTTCGGGTTCGTACGCGTATATCCAGGATTCGTCACCTGATACGATATTGTATACAGTATTTGAGGATCCTGCGTGGAATCTTTCGAGAGTTCTGACGCACCAAGTAACGCGAGCCGCTTTTTGCTCTTCACAGAGCAAATGTGGTATCCATCGGGAAAACAACTTTTTTACACCTAATTGTTCATGCAAGATTATTTGTAATTGACTCATGCCAATGTCTAAAGTTGCCTGAATTTCGCGGTATGTCACATGTCGATCTTCCTCAATCAGCTTCGCACAGCATCAACGTTTTCTTAGGTGACTTCAGTTTTTGGACGACCTTGACGGGGATCATCACTGAGCTTGACACGTCCACATTGAAATTCAGCAAACCAGCGATAAATTGTGGTTTTGGATGGGGCTTCATCACCAAATGCAGAAATCATCCGGTCAACACACTGTTTTTGTGTTAAACCACTTCGAAAGTCATAATAAATCATCGCTCTAGAATTTTCTCGAGTCAATTCCATTTTCTCAACGACTAAACAAGTTTGACAAGACCTTGTGTCAAGACCGAGAATCTTTTTTTAAATAAATAAACGGTATTCGATTTTTAAAACCAAGGAGATTTAAATTGAAAAGATTTTAATATGACAGGAACAGTGGAAATATTCCATTCCCGATACTTTTAGTGCAGCCTATGTATATATATTGTTATATTATTTATCCTTTTTTTGCGTATTTTGCAGAAGGTATTCAGTGTTTGAAAAGACCTTAATATAATTATTAAAATATGAAACATTTCAGGGATCTCGTTGGACGTTCCAAGCATCTCGACTGAAAAGCGAAATACTCGGAGTAACTCTCATGCCAGATCAGCTCCAGGTCCTCAACCCTACCATTGTACTTCTGATGATGCCAGTATGTCCTGGTGGTGCCTGGTCCATCCTGCCAGATATGTCCTCGCTCCAGAAAATGTTTCTTGGTGGTATACTCACGTCTATGGCATTTGTTACCGCCGGTATGCTTCAAATTACTATTGAGGTAAAGTTTTGCTTGCAAGATTTGTTTTGTTTATAATGCAATTTTTGTAAATTATATCATTTCAATTCGCACATTTAGTCGTGCATTTTGATGCGATACGAGCGAGAGAGTCGAGAAGGTCTGTGGGTGTCACTTTGTGCCACCTTCTTATAATTCTCTATTTTTAGAAAATTTTGCCAGAGGGTTGTTGAAGGCAAAAAGATATTC
The DNA here is from genome assembly GCA_963565745.1 of Phengaris arion. NCBI lineage: Eukaryota > Metazoa > Arthropoda > Insecta > Lepidoptera > Lycaenidae > Phengaris > Phengaris arion. Next base: position 17,610,681 of record OY751437.1, read on the forward strand.
ATATTTTTGCATTCACAATCACAGCAGCTGACCATTTATTAATGTAAAACACGCGTCAATTTCGGGCTGGCTGCTAATTTGACGCGTGGCAAATTAGTGACCACCATATGCTAAAATTGGTCACTGACCGTGGGTGTTTTTGCTGCCGTTTTATTGCGTAGTATGACGTCATACTTCCATAGTTCGTCTGGACGCGATCAGTTTTAGCCGAATCTAACTTAACCGTTCTGTTGCCACACCATATTTTTTCAGTTTTTTTTAACTTTTCTTTTTTCAGCGCTCAATACTACAAACACCAAAGAGCCATGAGACTGGCTTGGTTATATTGAATACTTTACCTTGTGTCGCTGAGCTAGCTGTCTGTGGAGGAGGTGTGGCATCTATCAATCCTTACTCCACCTTCCTTATGTCACCACTACCCCACAGAGACTATACGGTTATAGTGAGCTGCTCCTCTGATTGTGATGGACGTATTATGATCAGACGTGTCGTCACAACTCATCTGAAAACTGCGCCGGGTATGGTAAGAAACTACAGTCTTAGTTGGACAGATAGATTGTTGTCCTACGATGTTCTACACGCAAACAAAGTAGCGTGATTGATTGTTCCCATTTCGAGATAAGAAATTTATAAGAAAATTATTGTTATATAACAAAATATGTGTTAAATTTTCAGTTCATGCTAATCATTGTTGGTCTAAACTCTGATGACGAGCTTTCTCTATATTTTATGGATCCGAATCCCCTGGTGAAGTCTTTGACTGGAAAGCCCAAGTTGAAGTAAGATCTTATCAAAAACATAGATGTGAAATAAGGGTCATGTTCAATATACATAATATATGCCTATTGCCTTGGTTATTGACTTCAACGACAAACAAAAGAAGTGAGACCTATATGGTTGCTAATTGCCAAGTTCAATAGTTAGCCTTGAAAGTTATTTAAGTATAGCAACATAAAATATTTTACAACAACTCAACTTATTATCATTACTTCTTATAACTTCGAATAATATATAGAAGCCTAAGGTCTGACTTGGCTAGTTCTCATATACAAATTATTATTACATACAAACCTACTAAAACAGTCATGGAAGAGCCCTATGTTCGATGGCTAGTTTCTACCAGCAAACAAATTTTCGGAGGAATAAAATAAGAACTTACAGATCTTTTTGATTTCGAAGGCTATAATATAAACACACCGGTATATTTAGCGGAACACAAAAAAAGGTCCATGATTTAAAAAATATGGTTTTATTTTAAAATCTACTTACTACACTTCTTTTGTTATTTAAAGTTTCATTTGTTTTACTTAAAATAAGATCTCATTAAGAACAGATTTTGCGAGTAAAGGCTATTTGTGAAAAATGGTACATTTTTTAACTTTTCATGTAACCGGGAAAAGTGAAAATTAATATTAAAATAACAATTAATTAAATTAGAAAAATGGTGATTAATATCGCGTATTTCCTCCACGTGCTCTTATTAAAGTTTCTACCCGTCTAGGCATACTGAAAATGATGTTATCGATGGTCTCCTGGGATAGTCTCCGCCATTCCTCAACTACGGCGATTCGCAGTTCACCCACGTTGGCAGGAGCTGGAATTCTGGACTTAACTTTTCTTTTCAGCAAGTCCCAAACGTGCTCTATTGGGTTCATATCCGGTTATCTCTCCGGCTACTCCATAACAGTGATATTTATATCATTAAGATAAGCTTGAGTTACCCGAGCGGTATGCGGCCGAGCATTATCCTGCATAAAAACAAAATCTTCACCGATATATGGGGCAAACGGTACGACATTTTTTTCTAAAACTTCTCTGATATAGCGGTCTGCAGTCAGACTCCCTCTGTCAATCACTACTAAGTCTGTGCGAGCTCCCAAACAAATGCCCGCCCAAACCATTATTGATCCACCACCGTATGCAACTGTAGTTTCAACATTTGTCTGAATCTATCGTTCTCCTTTGCGTCTGTATATTCTTTGTCTGCCGTCAATTTGATTTAAGAGAATTCTGCACTCATCACTAAACAATACCTTACTCCATTGGTCCGCGTTCCAAAGTAGATGTTCCTGAGCAAAAGTTAACCTGTTTCTACGATGATTTACCTCGAGCCTTGGAGCCTTGGCCGGCACAAATGTCAAACTCAAAGTCAAATTTTTTTAATCAAAATAGGTATTTTCATACACTTTCTGAACGTCGATCTACATGATGCCTACCACCGGTTCGGAAACTAGCCCGGCGAGAAGAACCGGCGTAAGAAACTCGCGCGGGGCCATCTTTTATCAAAAAGATGGAAAATTGTTCTTTTAAAATATAAAAAAGGCATATATAACAATGTTATGACTAAAACTACATAACAAGAGTACAATAATATATGTAATTTAGAAGTAGCCTTGCAGGGGGTCACCTCATTCCCATGGTGTGCTATCATTCATAAAATCATTAACTTTATAATACGAGGGCGGGTCAATAAGTCCGTGACTTTTGGAATAAAACACAGATTTTTTGATAAATAAATCATTTTATTTTTCAACGTAGTCCCCCTTGAGCTCTTTACACTTTGTCCAACGCTTCTCTAATTTTTTTATCCCTTCCAAAAAATATGATTTGTCGAGGTCCTCAAAATAGGCCTGTGTTTGCGAGATGACTTCATCATTGGAGTCAAATCTTTTTCCACCGAGCCATTTTTTCAGGTTTGGGAACAAGAAGTAGTCACTCGGAGCCAAATCTTGAGAATAGGGTGGATGTGGGTGCAATTCATAGCCCAATTCATGGATTTTTGCCATGGCAACTGCACAGGTGTGCACCCTTGCATTGTCTTAGTGAAAAAGAACTTTTTTCTTGGCCAAATGAGGTCGGTTTTTTTTCAAATCCTCATTGAAGCGGTCCAATAAGTTGGCATAATATTCCCCATTAATTGTTCTTCCCTTTTGAAGATAGTCAATGTGGATTATCCCACGTGCATCCCAAAAAACAGTCGCCATAACTTTATTGGCTGACAAACCCACCTTGGCCTTCTTTGGCGCCGATTCACCCTTAGAAACACACTGTTTTGACTGTTGTTTGGTCTCTGGTGTATTTTGATGGATCCATGTTTCGTCCACGGTTAAAAAACTCCTCCATATTGTGATTAAACAACGCCAAACCTTCCTGTGAAGTTGTTACACGATTGCGTTTGTGGTCGACTGTGAGCAAACGCGGCACCCATCTTGCGGAAAGCTTTCTCATGCCCAAGTGATCATTCAAAATTGAAACCACTGAGCCATGCGAGATGCCTATGGCTTCCACAATCTTTTGCACTTTCAATCTTCGGTCGGCCAACACCATATCGTGAATTTTTTCGATTGTTTCGGGTGTAGAGACCTCAACTGGGCGTCCAGGACGTTCGGCATCTTCAGTGCTTGTACGGCCACAACGAAATTCAGTAAACCACTTTTTTACCATTGAAATCGAGGGTGCAGAGTCCCCATAGTATTTATCAAGCTTAGCCTTGGTCTCGGTAATGGTTTTTTTTCGCAAAAAATAATGCTTAATAAGCACACGAAATTCACTTTTTTCCATTGTTTCCTTAAGTTACTGGATAGGCTGATAAAGATAGCTGTAAAACACAAACTAACTGACGCAGCAAGTTCAAATTTTGATAGGAGTCAACTGACAGATGCCTGTTGACACGAGTAGTGTTGCTTTTTCAGTAAGGAGGGTAGAAATTCAAAAAGTCACGTACTTATTGACCCGCCTTAGTAGGCTTTAGCACACAAACGTTCTTTAACTACTTTTTTAAATTTATTGATTGAAAAATTTTGAACGCTTTCTGGGATCTTATTGTATAGGCGTATGCACTGGCCTTTAAACGAGTTCTTTACTTTACTAAGTCTAGTCACTGGTACATCAAGCTTATGCTTATTTCGGGTATTTCTATTGTGGTTGTCACTTTTCTTTTTGAATAGGCTTAAATTTTTTTTAACATATAATACATTTGATAGAACATACTGAGAAGCTACAGTTAAGATTCCAGTTTCTTTAAACTTCTTTCTTAATGAAGTGTTGGGGGCCAGCTTGTAGATTGCCCGAACAGCTCGCTTCTGCAGCACAAATATAGTATTTATATCGGCAGCATTTCCCCACAGTAGAATGCCATAGGACATTATACTGTGGAAGTAACTAAAATATACAAGTCTTGCTGTGTTTTCGTCTGAAAATTGTCTTAATTTACTCACTGCAAATGCTGCTGAACTGAGTCTGTCGGCCAACCCAACAATATGAGGGCCCCACTGTAGTTTTGCGTCTAAAGTTATACCTAAAAAGACAGCTGTATCTCCTAGTTCCATACCTTTTCCATTCAATAGAACATTGGTTTCAGTTTGCCTTACATTTGGCAACGTGAACTTTATACATTTAGGTTTTTTGCTATTTAACAAAAGATTATTAACACTAAACCAGTGTACTATTTTTGAGAGAGCATTATTTACTTCGTCATAGCCTGAGGTTTGGCGATTAATATTAAAAGTAAGTGACGTGTCATCGGCAAATAAGACTATCCAGTTTTTTCCATTAATAAGGTATGGTAGGTCATTTATATAGACCAGAAAAAGAAAGGGTCCTAAAATTCATCCTTGTGGGACCCCCATCTCAATTTTGGTACCTGTGGATCTTTTTCCATTTATCTCAACCCTCTGAGTCCTATTTGATAAATAAGATTTTAAGAGGACGAGTGCTGGTCCCCTTACTCCATAGTGGCATAGTTTCCTGATCAATGTTGTGTGCTGCACGCAATCAAATGCCTTAGAGAGATCGCAAAAAACTCCTAGAGCATCCTGCGACCTCTCCCAAGCATCAAAAATAGAACTAATCAGATCAACGCCAGCATCTGTTGTAGAGCGACCCTTCGTAAAACCAAATTGTTTATTATGTATTATTAATATAATAATAAATGAACCCAAACCAGCTTCTTCGAACATTCTTAGTACCGTACGCTCACTTACGGTTACACCCCGCACTGCTTCTAACTCATGTCGGGCTTGGACGGCCGTTAAACGGGGGTTCCTACGTACACGAAGCCGAATGAAACGATCATCCCTACTCGAAGTGTCTTTTTCTGCCTTGTCCTGCTCTTCTCACATAAGTACCGGTCTCCCTGAAACGTTGGATACTGCGATGGATCGTTGAAACTGGTCGACGAAGATCTCTGGATATCACTGTGTAGGTTTGACCATTTCTTCGCATTTCGAGTGCCCTGGCAATCTCCGTTGGGGCTAAGTCAGGCATAATTCAGTCCTCAACTCCAAAAAGATACGCGATTAAAAAAAACTAACAAAAACTTTATTTCAATGAAATTTTTAAATCAAACCCAGAAGGAAGAAATATTCGAAGTTCGCTCCAGATAAGGTGTATTTGAATAAAATTAAAACAATTGCATAAAATGTGATGTTCATTTGTTTTCTTAATTTGAAAATATTTCTTTTTAAATTAAATGACGTATAAACCAGCCAGCAACCTTATATGATACTGATATCAAACCTTTATTTTATGTTCCGCTAAATGTGCCGGGTGTGTGTATTTCTGGCTCTTATTTCATATTGATATATTTAATGGTTGATTCTATTAGAAACCTTTTCTTGTAGTGCTTGTAATTTTTGTACAAAAAGTAATGATATGGCATCGAAAAACATAAATATGAAATCAGAAAAATGTTGACTTAAACGACAAAGGAGTTTAGATCTAAATGGGTGCCAAATTCAATGGTCAGTCCAGAGCCTCTAGTTAAGATGCATTCAATAATTTCGACGGCGAAGTTCGACAAAAAAGTATGGGATTTGATATAACGCATCGCAAGCGACATGTCACATTACGATGACTTATGTCAAATCCCATACATTTATGATTTTGAAGTTCGCTGTCGAAATTCTCGAATGCAACTTGACTAAAGGCCCTGGGCCTCTAGCCAAGTTGTCTTCGTTCAAATTCGAAAAAATCTGTCGAATCGGCTTCTCTTTTGAGATAACGAACATCACTCTGTTGTTCGAATCGCAAGGACGAATTGTTCAAATTTCAACGACATTTTCCGCCGACAGTTATGAAGTAGGTATCAACTGTCATATGTCATAATTATTTTTATTAATTTATTGATGGCGTTACTAATGATATAAGAAAGGTAGTTTCTTTTATCAATGTGCGTTACGGCTTAAAACCATTTCTCAGTGTCATGTTAAAAAGGCAGGCAAATAGAATACTTGTATAATTCAACACCGTATTTCTAAATCGTAAAATCTAAAGTCTAGTACAGTCCAAATAAATAGTCAGGGCAGTCAATGAGTCAAGTCAGTCGATTCAGTAAAGTGGTAGAAGTTTTACTGAAAGTTCCTAGGGAGTTTGTATCAAGTGGATTCAATTTCAACTGTAGAAATTTAAAATAAAAATGAAGTAGGGAGGTACTTATAACTTTACACAGGCGGTTATTACGGTTGTAAGGCTGGTACCTTATGCTCCGAAATCTGGAAAACCGGTGAAAATTCAAGGCATTGAAAGAAGAACTCTGCGAACTCTTGAAACGCAGTCGAAACTCTGTATTATCGCAGAGTTCTAATTTTACTGCTCTAAATTTTAACCTGTTCCGGATTTTGAATCATAAAATAGTCCCAGCCTAGAACCGGGACTATATTACCGCAATCTCCTCAACCGAAAAAAATCAAAGCATTGAAAATATAACTCTGGACCAATACAATTGGACACAGAATTTGACAACTGTCACATTTGACTCAACACTCGTGTGCACGATTTTCAACTCTATTGTATGAGTCCTATTTTAAATGCTCTGAATTTTCTCCGATCGGATAGATTACGGATTATATTTTAGTCCCAGCTAAGGCTGGCAGAACCAGTCTTGCCCGATACGAATTTTCGATACATTCTTGCCAGATATGAAGATACGGATTTTATACGGAATTTTAGCAGACATTACATAGTAATATTATATAATTCTTGAGCGCAGTTATACAAATACTAACAATAAACTAAACATAATATAATAATACATAATATAATTATAATACATGATATTTTCTATTCTTCATTGATCATACAGATTTATTGCCAAATGGTCATAGAACACACATTTTATGCAGATTTTAATACGTTACAGATAAATAGTGTAATGATCCTGGAAACACTGCGCAGAACTTAACAAAGAAGAAGATTTATGGAATTTTTTGTTTTTGTAAATTATTGTAATTTGTTTGTTTACAACTTACTTATTTAAACAAGTATGAAGTAGCTAGTTTGATTAACAGCGTGAAGTTTTTTAAAGTGTTTGTAAAAGTTGTTTTAAAACATGTATTTATTTAACACCAGCGACTCCGAAAAATTATGCCAGTGTTACTACCGTATCCCCTCGGGCTAAAAGGGGGTAAAGGAGAGTCGCAAGGCTAAGCCTCCTCGAACCGTCAAGGATGAGAGCAGGAGGTGCGATGAGATCATACTGGTAGGGAGAAGAAAGAAGAGAAAGCCGAGCAGCCACACCACTGTACGTGTCCCGCCTGAAGTGGTCCACATACTCGTAGGTCGAGGACGACGTGGACTACATCCGAAAGAAGGCGTCTTTCACCTTAAGGATAGAGCGTTTGAAGTCTTGCCACAATGTCAAATTCAGTTCCTTTGTGGTGAGAGTACCAACGCATCTTCTACCGACCTACGAGGTGGAGGAGTTCTGGCCGACGGACGTGGTCTACCGGAGATTTCAGGGAAATGAAACGAAGCGCGCATCACGATGTCGAAAAAAGACAATACATCATAAACTACAGCATGTGTGTAAGAGTCAATGTAAATAATATAGAAAATAAGATTTATGTATATTGTATAGTATTGTAGGTATAGTATAAAATTGTGTGTGTGTATATAGTATAAAAATATATGTGTTGGCTGATACTAGTAAGTCGTAACACAAGTTTAACTTAGCATGGGATTGGATTGACGTGATATTTAAAATATAATTATGTATTAAGTAATATTGTTCTGTATATATTTTGATGTGTCTGAATTAATTAAATTGAATTAGAAATAAAAAAAAAAGGAATTAAATTTATTTTATAGTCTTGTCAGCAAAATAAGCTTATAAAGAAACATTCACTTTATTCAAAAAACAACTTACAAGTCAATACGACTTAAGCTTGGATTTATTAAATAATATTATTCACATTGTAAAAACAATAAAGACTGCTAAGTATTTAATAGTCTAAGAAATAAATAAAAAGTAAGTGTATTTCTTAAACACTCATTTCTATTGATAGTAAATAACAATAAAAATTATGAGGTAAGTATTCTTGAATTCTGATGTTCATTATAATATTATGCGGACATCATTATGCTTGTGATTTATTATTTATTTTTGACTACTAAGATATTACCATTACTTTAAACTTATGTAAAATGTGATTAAAGTCTATATAATTTGCTGGTATACTGTAGTGACATAAAATCTTCATAATGTAATTAATGTATCAAAATCGCTACTGACCGAAGTTTATTTGTATTCATTCTGTGACAGGCTCTGCGTAGTGTATGTAAATAATAATTACTGTGTTGAATTTTGAAATTGTATAATAATATTATTGTATTAAGTGACTTTAAGCTGATAAAACAATGAATTAAGCTTACTTATTAACTACCTCCATTAATTCAATTCAAAATTTTAATTACTAAATACAAATCTTTATTTCCAAGGAAGTTTCAGAGAAACTTGCTTAAGAACGACATTTTTTACAATAATGAGGGTACATATTATACACCCAAAGATTGGTTTCAGCTGGTATAGTAACGCGTAAAGATTACAAACTGCAAGTAAACCACTAATTAAGAAATTTATATAAAAAAAAACAAAGTGTTGAATATAATGGCTAGCCGCACACACGCAATATTATTGCCACAATAAATTTGTCTTTTTTTAAGCATTTTTTTTGTGCATGATCCACAATATTATTGTCATTTTTTTAACATAGGCTCGGTCAAGTACATTTCCTCTAACTGTGCGGAAATTTAAATAAAATCAGAATGATGAGAAGTTTTGTTTCTTTGTTCCTTTTGTGGACAAAAGAAAAAAAGTTGTATTGTGTAAGGAAATTAGTTTTTTAAATAAAAAAAGCAAACAAAAACAGAACGATGGTTAAAGATATGTAATTTATAGGTTATGTGTATGTAATTTAGTATGTCATTTTGTAATGTACCTAATGTTTAGAGCGTTCTCCTACTTCATAATGTAACGGTTTTTGTCGATTCTTTAATGTCTTTATATTATGTCAAAATGTATACCACTGAAGGACTTTGTATCCATTGTCATGAATAAATAAATAAATAAAAAAACAACAATATTGGCAATAACCCTGCCGCCCCCCGATATTGTCGGCGCATTTCAAAATTTCCGGAAATTTCTCAATAATATTGTTCAATACGGCAATATGGTCCGCACACATGGAATATTATTGTCAATATGAGCATTATTGCCAATAATATTGTGTGTGTGCGGCTAGCCAATGAATTAATTACTAAGTAGGTATTGACAATAATTATGATATTAAGAATACTGTCCATTTCTTCGTACAGGGTGGTCTACGTGGGCAAAACTGGGCCGAACAAGAACGTCTCTATATCTGTAGAGTCGGACAGGACAATAAGCGACGTGTACTACGTGTCCGACGCGCCCGTAGATGATGTTAGCGAATCTGCGTTCATGTGCATGCAGCCTGGAAAGTAAGTTGTTGTTATTTAGTTTCATTTTCGGTACAACCTAACATTACAAAATACTAGCTTTTGCCAGCGACACCACCCGCGTAAATACAGTATCCCACGGTAACCGTATATTTTCCTGCTATAAAAAGTAGCCTGTGGACCTTCCTCGTGGTCTAAATGTCTAATGTGTGCCCAATTTAATGATGATCGATTAAGTAGTTTTTACGTGAAAGCGTAAATACAGTGTCCCCCAACGCAACTGTACATTTTTCCGCGATTAAAAGTAGCACATGACCTTCCTCGTAATCTACTCTTCATCTGAGCCAAATTTCATACGTGGCAGTCTATGTATGTATGTACGTATGTTTGATCTCTCGTAGCGTCTAAACTTCCGGTCCGATTTTAATAAATGAGGTGTCAATAGGTTCGTAATTATGCCGCGGGTAATATAGGCTTTATAATTTATTCAAAATTTTGGATTTGAAAAATTGATCCTCAGATTCAACCATCTAAAAAAATTTACCGAGATAATCATCACGTGTTTGGTATCAAAAGAAAGGTCTTGACAAGCGCACCACAAATATTTTTATATATTTTACAATATATTAGGTCATTTACATATGAAATAGACGTTTTGTAAAGGAGGAACATAAAGTCGATTTTTTTAAACATAATATATTTATTTAACGCAACGCAGCAGTCGACGCGTGTTTGTCGGTTTGCTGCACTTAATTCATGAGGTACCCACCTTTCATGCTTTTTCACCTTCCCAATTTGCTTCAAGTGGATTAAAACAGTTTTATCACTAACACCGCAGCCTGCAGCTAACTCGGGTGTGGTTTGCGACGGATCCGCTTCCACAATAGCCTTCAATTCTTCATTATCAACTTTGGTCTCCGGCTGTCCACGGGGCTTGTTCTGCAGTTCGAAATTTCCATAACGAAAACATTGGAACCAAAAACGCGCTGTGTTTTCTTTTGCGACACCGCCGCCATACATATTATTAATCCTTCGAGCCGTTTCTGCAGCACTGGTGTCACAGTGGAACTCGTACTCGAAAATAATACGATATTTCAAGTTTTACATTTTGTAAACAGAGTGACGCGAAGAAGAAAACAAAAGAGGAAAAAACAAATTAATTAGGGTTTTCGAAATACTAATGCATGAGTAAATAGCGGTATAAATTTGAAATTGGAACTCCTAACCAAAGAAGATATATTCGAGATCAAAGTGGCCAGTACGACAAAACGCCAAATACATATGTAAGGACCTAATATTTATCGTGTGTTTGCACAACTATGTCAAAATACACGTTTAAAATGCGGTCATACAATTCATACTATCCCAGTTGTCCAATCTTCGAACAGTATAATATAAGACAAAAATATATAATTTATATATTATATTATATTATGAAGGTAAAATAACCTTCATAAAATATTATAATATTTCGTTGATAATATAATATTATAATCGTTCCTTAAATCTCGAAAAAATTGGCTCGCTTCGCGCTCTTGAATAACATATTTTTAATTTCAAGTGTTTTGGTTAGATAATTTATTAATATTATTCCAAAAATATGTTCGATTGGTAAACGGAACAATATGAAATGAAAAATAACTTCAAAAACCTATTACCCGACTACGTAAAACAGGGGTCTAAAAAGGTCGGTCGATGTCAAATCGCAGTCACATAGACGCGACGCATCTCGGTGTGAACTGACGCTTAGATGCAATTAGAGGGTGCGACCACGGCTCTAGCTTAACAATTTTTTTACTTAGGCATTTATGGATTTCAATCTGAATTATTTTCTTGTTTCGGCCTTTTTAGACCCTTTTTTGGCATCATAAAATAATAATAATTTAGGGGTGGCTCCCCATACATGTGAAGTGGGGATAAAAAATATTTTTTCATTCTACCCCTACGTATCGTTGAATAGGTCTTTTCAAATAAAGGCAAGGTTTCATACATGACTTTCTTACAAAGTCGACCATTTTCGAGTAATTGGCCTCCAAATTGGTTTGTAAGTTGCCCCCCCCCCCCCTGGCATTTCTAAACTATAGGAGATGGAAACTCGTAAGTTGCCATGCTGATAGATCATGCTAAAAACTCTTTAAGAAAATTACTTTGAGGGAAATTGGACAATAACTTTTAAAGTAATTCCATGGAAAAGGAAAGCTTGAAAGGAGGGTACCTCATGAATTGAGTGCAGCAAACCAACAAACGCGCGTCGACTGCTGCTTTACATTACTCAACCTGCACAATAATGAAGGGATTTTGAATCGAATTATTACCTGTGATGATCCTGTACGATAATCGGAAACGCTAATCGCAATGGCTGAACCCTGGCGAACCAGCCAAAGCCTGCTCCAAGCGAATATTGACTCACAAAAAGTTACTTGTGAGCGTTTGGTAGACTAGTGCCGGTGTCGTTCACTACAGCTTTCTTAAATCTGGCCAGATGATTACGGCAGACGTCTATTGCCAGCAACTACAAAACATGATGGAAAAGCTAGCTGCTAAACTACCGAGGTTGGTCATTCGCTCTAGGCCACTGCTGTTTCAGGACAACGCTAGACCATACACTACACAACAGACGGGTACCAAATTAGAGGAGCTTCAATTGGAATGTCTAAGACTTCCACCGTACTTCCCGGATCTTGCACCAACAGATTACCATTTTTTTCGAAATTTGGATAACTTATTGCAAGGGAAAAGATTCAACTCCGATGGGGCAGTCCAAAGCGCCTTCAAAGATTTTATTGATTCCTATCCGAATGGTTTTTTTAGTAAAGGAATTAATGAACTAGGTACCTATTAGATGCCAAAAGTGCATAGATGCAATGGTATATATACTTTGATTAAATAAATATATTGTTTAAAAAAATCGACTTTGTTATCCTCCTTTACAAAACGCCAATTTCATATGTAATGACCTAATATTAATATAATATTTTAACAACACTAATAAGTGAAAAAATATTATTTTAAAACAAAAATTAAACCGACTTCCAAAGTGAAATACACAAAAAAAAATACACAAAAAAGTATGAAATAAATTTTATTTTCTAAATTATTCGCCCTTTAAATTCGGCTATAATTGTAACTATTTCTCCACATAATCTACATATTTTTGAAGGCGGTACCGTCGGGCCAAGGTATTGTATATAAGATGATTATGATGATTCGAGGACTTCCCTCGATTCCTCATGGATCCTATCATCAGGTCACCACATTGGTGACAACGAAACCAACTTCGGATTATACCCTTTATATCAAAAAAAGAATTTTGAAAATCGGTACATAAATAGCAGAGTAATGCTCAAACATATCCATGGTGGTATAAAATACTATGAGAAGAACCTATTATATCATCAATATGTGATGATGTATGATGTGATTATGGTGGTGATGATTACTGTAAGTTACTTAATGGTATATGCTTGCAGATCTTCAAAGAATCTCAAAATGTATAGACTGAGGAGTTCTGTTCAATGCTTTTGGATCCAGGATATACCATGGTGAAAAATCTTACTTTTTGGTAGCGAGCCAGCTGTTTAGCTTTTAGAGGAGGGGGAGGGACACGAAATCACTCCCACAAATTGCAAGAAAGCGAGAGGAAAGACGTTACCTACACATCAATAAGACTTTCTTGTTATCTAAGTTCAAAACAAAGACTTTCCTGTTATCCAGGTTCACGTGGCGCGCAGACAGCGTCGGTGGAATATCTGGATCAGGAGAGAGTACCTTACATTGTGGTGGGGTGTATGTTCTGTGCCTTCGAGAAAGATCTGGAACATTGGACGCGGCGGTACTCCACGCAGCGAACCCGCCGAATGAGCTCCATCTTATGTGGATCATACCACAATATGTTCTAATATCGATCGCGGAGATCATGTTCGCTATATCGGGACTTGAGTTCTCTTTTACGCAGGTATTTGATAACTAGCTTTTCCCGCGGCTCCGCCCGCGTCAATACAAGTATCCCACGGGAAAACTGTACTTTTTCGGAAAAAATGTAGACTATGTTTTAATCCAGAGCCTAAACTACTAACATACCAAATAATATCAAAATCCGTTCAGTAGTTTTTGCGTGAAAGAGTAACTAACATTCATCCATCTGTCCATCCATACATCTATCCTCACAATTGCATCGTAACGGTAAAAATGTAATTTTACAAACCTGCTCATATTGGTATATTCAACGTGTAGATCTTTTAGCTAAACAGGCTGCTGCAGACGAAATTCCATACGACTATTTGCTCTTACTTTTTATGTGTACTATTAATACACATTTTCTTATAGCCTTAAGTTATTCTAAATGTTAGCCAGATCATTGTTTTGGTGGCCTTCAATGTCTATGGATATAGAAATTAATATATATATATATATATATATATATATATATATATATATATATATATATATATATATATATATATTTGTTTTGGCATCGTCAAATAATAATCATGTGTGAGATGTGATGTATGAGAAGTGGGGATGACAAATATTTTGTCATTATATGGGGTATTCATGTGGGGTATATATCCTTGAATAGGTCTTTTAAAATAAAGGCAAGGTTTTAAACACGACTTTTTTTTACAAATTTTTGGAGTAATCAGCCTCCAAGGTGGTTTAAACCCCTGGCATTTCTAAACTATAGGAGATAGAAACTTGTAAGTTTCCATGCTGATAGATCACGCTAAAAACTCTTTAGGAAAATTATTTCGAGCGAAATCGGACAATAACTTTTGAAGAAATTCAAAGAAAACCTATTGCGCGTGGATAGTTACGTAACCCTCCTTAGACATGTCCTGACATGCTCTTGGTCAGGTTTTTATTGGTAAAATATTTTCGTCCCTAAAATAAAACATAAACACGTTTTTCAGGCACCAAAAAGTATGAAGACGGTCACGATTGCGGCGTGGTATCTGTCGGTTGCTTTTGGTAATTTGATCGTGATTCTAGTTACACAAGCGAACATTTTCGAAAATAGGGTAAGGATAAAACTAGAAAAGTAAGACTAATGTTTAGTTACAGCATAACAACACAATATTACTATGTAAGTTGTTTATGTAAATTAATTTTGCTACATTGTTAAGACGGACAATCGAAGCTATGCGATATCCAGATATCGCATAGCTTCGATTGTTCGTACCCCCAGGGGTACGGCAGTGTCCCCGTGAAAACGAGTTGAGTGAAGCGCGAGGGCACCACAACTACCTTTTCTCGAAAAGCTTCATCGATTTTCTGAACCCTCACAAAACTGGGGTCTGGATTATACCATACATACCAAAACTTTTGGAATGTGTTCCCAGTATCTAGAGCCAAGCTTCTAATTCTAAAGCATCTTCTACAAGGCCGAATTTCAGAATCTCTACATCTTAGTCAAAATCTGGGGCTTGGCCGTTTTGTTACTACGTGAGCTATTATTTAATATTTCATCTTTCCCTGCAATTGGTTTATGTAACTTTCAATTCACTTAGGTAATATTTGCCTACAATCTATATCTTGTATGTTGTACGTATATGTAGCCAGTTTGTCTATTGACCGAGTACCTAAACGTTGTCAACCGACGACTAATATGATTTATATCGGAGATTCTCCGATGCAAAATATATACAGAATGTAACTGAATTTCCGCTGAATCTGAGACCTTAATGCCTCTCACACACTATCAAATGATCAAATAGGTAAACATCATCCTTTTATGCAACTATGAATCAGACTTTTTACTACCTAGTTAAGGTATGATTTTTTCTTCGTTGCTTCCGGTCATATTTTGCTTATTCCGTTACAATCTAGATCGGCAGGTGGCCTGAAAAACGTTGCAGGGAGTCGGTGGATGCTTGATTCGCTCACCGCGAGCGACTGATCTTACTGGAAATTCAAAAGGGGCGCTTATGTCCTGCATTGGAGTCTTGTGGCAGTGGCGTGTGTTGATGATGACGATTTGTTAAATTATATTTTTAACCTTAATTGACGTGTCCTGCGCAGATTCATGCAGGGTTGCCAAACGTTTTGAATCAGCCAATTTGATCAAATCAAACGAACGTGTGCGACGGCTTCAAGTAATTTAGATACTCTCGTCTTCAAACTCAGCCTTGTGCAACAGAGATGTATATATAGATTAATATACTCTGAAGATACACTATGTATATATCATTTGCATCTCAATAATAGTAGAACAACATTCTAAAATGCACATAGAAAACAACTAGCTTGTGCTGTAAATAGAGTACCCTACGGGATCACTATACTTCTTCTGGATAAAATGTGGCTTTTTTTTTTAATCCAGAGCCTTCTACCATACCAAATTTCATCAAAATCCGTTCAGTAGTTTTGAGTGAAAGAGTCACAAAACATCCATCCATCTATCCATCTTTCACATTTATAATGGTAGTAGGATATATATTTTTTTTAATATTCACTTTGAAAATATCTATTCTGTGTACTGACATAATATATGTAATATATACGGACTAGAATTTTGTCCTACTTTGTTTAAACATTATTGTAATTCCTATCAAAAATCCAAAGTAAGTAGGTACCTATATCAGTTGGAAAAAAAAAAATTCTAAAGATTTTCTTTTATGTGCAAACTTATAGTTAAAAACTTTTATTCTTATCTTTATATTATCGATTTCAATGTATTCGTTACATAAGTAGGTACAAAAGTTCGTAATAGTGCAAGATCCGGTAAAAGAAATATATACCCTCATCTGTTATTTATTAGCGATAAGTAATAAGAATAGATAATATTCACATTGACACATTGCCTAGATTTGCCATAGGTTGCGTAGCTACCGCTGATGGCCGCTAGCGACCGTAGCGGCCATCGGCGGCCGTGAGCGGTGTGAGCGGCGGCGATTGTCTCAAGCGAAACTGTGTTTTATAGAAATCAAGATAAAGTTTAATATTAAGTATATGACAGTTATGCTGCTCGCCGCTCAGCTGACATTTCAGTGTGAATCGGCCCGTAGGGCGCAATTTAACTAGACAACCTATTTGCAATATGTCAATGTGAATATTGTCTATAATTTATTTCTTATCACTAATAAATAACAGATGAGTGTATATATTTCTTATACCGGATCTTAGACCATAAGTTTGTAACTTTGTAATTGTTTCATTTTCAACTTTTAGTATTTTACTACACCTACTTTTCTATTCCTTCTCGTTTATTAGTACAATGAATAATTAGGTTTTATACAATCTGAACACTTGATCATTTCGAAGTCCAATAATTCATTATACAATTTTAGGCGACGGAGTTCTTTGTGTACGCTGCCACCTTGACAATCGCTATGTTGGTATTTTTAAAGATGACAAAAGGCTTTTGTTCGAGAACAATGGAAGGCGATGGATCCTCCACCGAGTCGCATTCCCTCCTGGCCGGCCACTCCATGGTAAAATACTTAACACTGACTACAGTATTAAAAGAAAATATTTTTCTACTTTAATATTTACCTCCAACTGTATAATATTCCACGAGGTAATATAAATATTTATAGCCTGCGAGATGTTTACGAATGGAAAAATTCAATAAATAATTTCTGTGAAAAATATTATGTTACGAGTATGTTCGAATTAGTTTTTAGGGTTCTCCGAAAACCCCAAACATGTATCACGACTCGGGAGTTCTGTTCAGTACATTTGGGTCCAGGGAAGTGAAGACACCTTGGAGCCAAATCTTACTTTTTGGTACCATATGCCTTCTTCACTTCAGAAAAAGTCAAAATCACTATATGTGTCCATATAAATTTCGAGGATTTCCCTCATCCATGAGATGTCCTTGGTCAATGGATCCCATCATCAAATCACCACTTTGGTGTCAAAAAGACCAATCGGGGATACCCTTTACAGTTAAAAAAGAGTTTTGAAATACGTTCCACAGGCAGAGTAATCGATTAACATATATATATATATATATATATATATATATATATATATATATATATATATATATATATATATATATATATATATATATATATATATATAACCGACCTTCTCTTAAATTAAATTTACCAAAGAGTAACCAAAACGCATTAGTGAAAACCGCATTCAAATCGGTAAGACGTTGACTTCGTACGCGCAAAAACAAATATCGCGAGAACCGTAAAATTTTCCGCTATAAAAAGTAGCCTATATGTTAATCCAGAGATTAAACTTAAACTTAGACCATACCAAATTTCATCAAAATACATTCAGTAGATTCTGAGATTGGCACGTACAAACGTACAGACAAACAGACAAAAATTTTATAAATCTTTGTTTTGGGTTCTATGTCGTTCATAAATAGTTTTTCTTATATATCTTCCATGTGCAGAGACCAGTTACGATTTCATTATATCTATATATAGATTGTAGTAAACATTGATTTGATTAAAGTCTTAGACGGTATTTTAATTATTTTATTATTTTTCATGGCGATTTATACCGTTTCTTAAAAACATGATTAATACATTGTAATAATCATTGGATTATACTCACTTATGGGGGTTTTATTCCACATTTAGTACATTTGAAGCATATTTTTATATTCAAAAGCAAGTTATTTGCTCATACCTCCTCTGGTATTAAGTTTATTATGTTACTACCTACAACATTTAATGCTGCTTAAAACTAGCTCCCAATGATTACATATTACGAGTATACATAATATGTATACATGAACAAGAAAGTTTTGAACAAAAAACGTATTCTTTTTCTTTGATTAGGTCTCCTGTAAAAGAGTGTAATTTTTATTTGTGGTAGTTATGAATTGAAGCAGCGATATATACCAGATTGTCTCGTTTAAAATATATTATTAAATATAAAGAAAAAATATCGGTTGTCTGTAAAGTCGGTTTACTGACGATAGTTGAACGTGACATTTCAACAACAACAACAACAACAATAATAATAATAATAATAATAATAATAATGAGGTAACGGCAATGCGAGGTAACCCTGGTACTTGGTAACTGAAACAGGTAACGCTGGTACTTGGTAACGGTAACAGGTGACAGGTAACGCATGAGTCATGTTTTTTCGTGCGTGCAGCCGGCTCCATCGATTTATAAGACGTTATCACGTCAATTTGAAATTATTACCGAACAATGCAAAAATTATACGTAGGTACGCTGCCAATCACACTGACGTAAGAGAGTCGAAATTATTGATATATTGTTGCACGACAAAATAATAAAACATATTATATTGCTTTAAAATACGCAGTTTCTAAGGAATAAGACCTAGCTGGATCAGTTTTTCTCCCCCAAAACTCCCTGCATACTAAATTTCTTGGTAATACTTGTAGCCGTTGTCGAGATACCGATTACCATAAATATACTCGTCTCGTTTAATTATAAGATATGTGGAGAAATGTAAGTTTTTTAGCAAAGCGATGTTCGACTCTATCTTGTTCTCTACCTTCTAAACATCGATTTTAGAGAAATTCTCGTTCTATTCACGTCTTTTTTTCACGTCTGTTTTGTGACCTCATAAATCAATGAAATCATACAGTAACATAATTCGTTGATACGATACTTTTAATATCGTTTTTAAAAGTGCGTTTTCCATTTCCAAGTACTTTCGCATACAATATTGAACTGAATTATTTGATGTTATGATATCGATGGTACTCGACAAAGACTGTGCATCAGGATTATATGTTACGATACATCCGTATCGATAATGAGATTTATGTATTGGACATGTATAAATATAGCTAGTGGCTTAAAAATTTAAGAACAAATCAAAATTACTTAGTTATTTATTATACCCATCGAATGTTCTTATAAAACTTTTGACATATTTTCCATACCTTCGATTGTATTTTCTATGCAATATAGGCTTTCGACGACGACACAAACTGTACACCTCAGTCAACATATTATGTGGCCTGGTCTTTTCGTTACTTTCGCTTGGGCGTGAGGTGAAAATTTTACTGATTGTTTTTCTGTTATACTATTCTTGTCGGAACAAAACGGCCAAGCCACATAACTTGACTGTGGTGTAGAGTTTGTGAAGTTAGGCTTGTAGAGCTCGGGCACGTAGAGTCAGAAGCATGGTTTTACATGAGATCTGATAACTTTTTGACAGTGTGAGACATAATATGGTATCGTTTAGGCATCACTTACGTAAAAATGTTTTTGGTGGGATTGAATTTTACCGGAGAACTATTGAGTAATGTGTATGTATACGTAATTTTTATTTTTAGGCCACTTCACTGCGTTCGTTGTCGACAACTCGTATGTATCTTGGGCCAGATAATATGTCCCGTTTGGACCTGATGGACGAGGCTCAGTTTTCTGCTTGGCCTAACCATGCCCTAATCCATGTTGGGACTCCTAGCACTAGCGAGGCCAACTTCACTTCTCTAGCAAAAGAATAGAGCTGTAAAGTTTAGGCTTTTTGTGCGAGTATGATTAGTTGTTAACTTGTAAAGCTTAAGAATTTGCTTATTTCATTACTGTTATTATAATAAACTAATTTACACATTGAATTAAGTATTTTATTTATTTCTAAATAATTTCTTTATGTAATATTATTAGTTTTGCAACTAGTTATCCCTAGACGTAGAGTTAATTAGGTTTGGAACATGTAACAGACACAAATGTCATGATTTTATTTTATTATGTTGTAATTTTATTTATTTTTATTTTGCAACACCGCTCCGATCCCGCCACCTTCACCGGTTAGTTGCGGTAGTGGGGATATGAACTGTGGAGTGGAGATAGGCGGTCGGAGTGGAGTTATTCGAGCAGAGGCGCTAGAGCCGAACGCACTAGTGTTCACAGATATTAATTGTTACCCAGTAGAGATATTAGCATACTGTTGTATGTAGTATTCAGTATTAAAGTGAATAATAAATTGACTACTAAAGCTCAAGATTGAAGTTTCATTAAACCTCAGAAGTGGGATAAAACCATAGCTGGGCAATAAATTCGTTAATCCGTCAATCGTTATTTAACGAAGTTAACATTTTGATTAACGGATTAACTTTTAAGTTAGCTTTTAAAAATGTTAACGGACACGTTAACTTCCGTTAATATTCAGGAGTCCGTTAATCGTTAATCTAATGCCTAATAGTTACCGCACGGCACCGACAAGTGCCGGGCGGCGCGTGGCAGCGAGTGAAATAAAAACAAAACTAGATATATTTAGTCGGCGCGTGCGAGTGAGAAAAAAAACTGCGAAGAGATTTGTTTCGTTCGATCATTTCATTACTTAGCGCCGGTGCTTAGAGTGAAGAGTGTTTTGTTTGTTTGTTTGTTGTTATTATAAATTACTGTCAGTGATCATTTGTGTGTTGATAATTGATGAATGAATTAGAACCTAAACTAACAGGTTTTATAAGTTCACTAATGCAACGATATAAAGATGCAATTTTACACATATTAACAGATTAACGATTAACGTTAACTTGCGTTAATTCTTCCGAAATGTAACGCTTTATAACTCATATAATTTTACATTTTGTCGGTATAAGAAAAAGACTTTATGAACTAAATTTACACACCACACATACGACAATACATTGCACGTGGTCGAGGCTACTCTTCGACAGTGCACACCACACACAACAAAAATACATTGCGCGTGGTCGAGGCTACTCTTCGACAGTGCAAATCACAGCTTGTAAAACGATATTACAGTTTAACATAATCACACGACACTGCTCAGACATACTTTTTAACATGATTTGTAATACTAAAACTAATGCTATAATAATATTAATATGAAAAGCCTACTGTACGTCGTCGAATTAAAATAATGATTCCGTTATATACTTCGTCGTTCGTTCTTCGTGACCGTCGTGCAGTATTAGGTCTTACTGTAGAATGTTATTTGTGATCATATTGTGAATTTCAATAAAACTGGAATTGTATATTAACACTATATAACCGATTGAAGATTTAAATTTGTACAGAACTTGTTTTCTAGAAAAGTATAGCAAGTATGTACTAAATTCATGTCATACATAAAATCGTTATGAAGTTACTAAATTCAGTATAGATAAATTTGGAATAAGTTACTCTATACCAAATAACTTTTCTTTCGGATGATTGGTATGAAAATAGGTCGTTAGGTGTAAATGCTTGCAAAAATATTGGTTATTGGTCAAAAGTATATAAAATATTATATACTTTTGAAGGAATAAGTTTGTTAGTGAAATAAATAAATTACATATTATTATAATTAATATAATATTGTTACAATTTTGTAACCAATCTAACACAATGCGCAATCCAATTTCGTGATGGATTTGACTACATCGTCACTCAAACCTCCCTTTTTGAGAAACACAGATTTTATTATAATATTTAAAGCATTGTAAGCATATTTTATTGTGAAGTTATGCTCATAAATTTCATCCCCTTCTTCCTCGTCTTCATCCGCTTCTGCATTAGTAACCGGCAACACAGATGTGACGATGTCAGCATCAGTTAGTTCTCCACAAACGGCTAAATCATTATCAAAGGTAACGAAGTCTTCGAACTCAGTCTCTTGAAGGTGCAATTCTTCTCGAACTCTTTGCCATAGGATCGTCATAGTCAGTATAGTCAGTAGTCAGTATAGTATTGTCAACATAATTAATGATGTTTCGCTTTTCTGCGACCGATAAGGAACACATTTTACGTTTCTGAGCCATTTTAACTTAAATCTTTGTCAATAGTGACGAGAAGAAGTGTTAACATTACTTCCCATCAAACAACAATGATTGATTTACGAACAAAAGCGTGTAGTTGAAATTTCGTTATAAAGAGGTTGTTCGCAAAAAATGTTCGCAATGTAAAGGTATATTTTATATTGACTCTTATGGACAATTCAAGGGGATTACGAAGAATTTGTTAAATCGAGGAAGTCGTTATATTGAGGTACGTTATTTAAGGTTGCACTGTAGTACTGAATTACATTTAATTTAATTCTTATGTAAATCTGATTTAAACTACTTCTCTTTAAATATATGCATCTAGCATTATCTACTACTTCCAAATCTTAATGTATTACATTTAGTATGCAACTATTGTTTATTTTACTATAAATCTTTTTGACTGCCTACATCTACGTGCGCCAGGAGGCTGCCCGTTACAGGATGGCTGAATGTCATGATTTTATTTTATTGTTGTAATTTTATTTATTTTTATTTGGCAACACCGCTCCGATCCCGCCACCTTTACCGGTTGGTTGCGGTAGTGGGGATATGAACGGTGGAGTGGAGATAGGCGGTCGGAGTGGAGTTATTCGAGCAGAGGCGCTAGAGCCGAACGCACTAGTGTTCACAGATATTAATTGTTACCCAGTAGAGATATTACGAGGGCTGATTGATAAGTTTCCGAAACGACAAAGAAAAACTTCAAAAATGTAGTCCAACGCTTCTCCAATGCCGTTACACGAGTTTGATAAAATGTTTTCTCCAACCCCTCAAAATACTCGTCCACGGCAACAATGACTTCTTCATTTGATGAAAATCTCTGGCCA
Organism: Phengaris arion; assembly: GCA_963565745.1. Lineage (NCBI taxonomy): Eukaryota > Metazoa > Arthropoda > Insecta > Lepidoptera > Lycaenidae > Phengaris > Phengaris arion. The sequence goes on from OY751437.1 coordinate 17,633,871, forward strand.
CCTAACCATTTCTTCAGGTTTGGGAATAAGTGGAAAATGCACGAGGCCAAATGTGGTCGTTTCTTCTGGATTTCTTCACTTAATTTTTGCAGCAAGCTTGCGTAGTACTTTATTGTTTTTCCTTTTTGCAGATAATCCACTAAAATAATCCCTCGAGCATCCCAAAAACAGTCGCCATCACTTTGCCGGCCGACAAAACCGTTTTTGCTTTCTTCGGTGCAGGTTTTCCGCTCTCAGTCCACTGCTTAGATTGTTCTTTTGTCTCGGGAGTATAATGATGTATCCAGCTTTCATCGACTGTTACATAGCGCCGCAAAAACTCATTAGGATCTCGGTTAAACAGCGCCAAACACTCCGATGAATCGTCCACTCGACGTTGCTTTTGGTCTACAGTGAGCAAACGCGGCACCCATCGCGCGCAAAGCTTTTTCATTCCCAAATGTTGGTGCAAAATATTAAAAACGCATTCAGATGAAATGCTCACCATCTCTGCTATCTCTCGCAACTTTAAGCGCCGATCATTCAATACAATTTTGTGAATTTTTTTGATCATATCCGGATTCGTGACTTCACTTGGACGGCCAGACCTGTGGGCGTCTTCGCAGCTCTGTCTTCCACGTTTAAAATCAGTTACCCAGGTGTGAATTGTACTCAATGCAGGAGCAGAATTGCCTATAACACTATCTAGCTTGGTTTCAATCTAGGTTGCTGTTTTCTCTTTTAAAACGTAAAACTTTATCACCGCACGAATTTCGTTTCTTTCCATTGTTAAGAAAATTTACGACAGAGAAAGTTCTACATCCTCTCAAACAAATTCCATCAGTTCGATTAAATTCAAATTTGGCGTTCTATTTTCAATAAGATGCCAGAATATAATGTAATATTCCTTTTTTGCTTATAATTTTTTTAAGTTCGTCGTTTCGGCCAGTTATCAATCAGCCCAGATAGCAGGGGCGTGCGCTCCTTGTAGGCAGAAATGCAGTGCTTTACTTGTCATTCACAGATATTTAAATGAAACGTTCGTACGTTTTAGATGACTTTAATTAATAGTAAATAAATAAATTTAAAAAATATAATAACTTAAAAACGCCTAATATTTTATAAATAGCAACTAATGCCGGTAAGTTCTGCAGGAAAAATCATCGCATCTGTGTGTAATTTTTATACTTCGCAAACGCACACATGCAGGAATATCGACATGATTATATACCGGTAACTCCCGCGGCAGGCGATGGCCTTCGGCTACGGTTCGGCTATCCGATCGCTTCCGAAAATCGCCGAACTGGCTTGTCGGAAATTATACGTTGCCTATAATCCCGACTAAAAATAATATGACGTGAATCTAATGAATCATGTATGCACATTAAGCATTTTTGTTTAGTAAGGTTTTATTTATTTAAATAGAATAAACATTTTGTGTTTCGCGGGGGCCATATTGCATATTTCATGTGATAAGCATTGTTTACAATTTAATCGCTCCTGTTTATTTATAATTTTCTTAAAAGATTTTTCATTTTAACATTTGAAAGTGTGTACATTTAACAGTTTCTTACTGAGTTTCTATAATAATTGTAGTGATTAGCTTTTACTAGTACGTTTGTTGATTTTTTTTAAATGTTATTTGATTGTAAGGGTTTGCGTTGATAATGTGTGTTTATTAAAAATTAAAAATAACAAGTTCTCACAATTGTCATTCAGTGAAAAGATTCAAATTCTGTCTAAAGGTAGGTGTGTACCCGAGTTACAACAATTAAACCAGCAAAAAAATAATGTAACTCGAAAATTTCATGTTAAAAGTTATGAAACAATAACTGGCTGTGTGGTTGTGTACACACGATTAAATTATATTGTTTTCCTTGCATATTATTAAGTAACTCTAGTACAGTGTGGACTGATTCGGGATATTCAGATTTAAATAATTTCTATTCCGCGGCCTCACTCACTTGGATAAGATATTTGAGGTGGCCGAAATCTTGCGTTTATTTACATCGGGATATAGTAATCTCAAGTAACCGGAACCTTTAATATGTGAAAATTGAAGCTGACTGACTGGTGAGTAGTTATAATATTTTATAACTACTCACGGAGCGGATAATATTTTAAAATATGCTTATTATTTTACTTATTAGAATTTCTTCCGCCGCGACGATCGATCGCTGTTTTGTCTGCGTTGCCGTAGAAGATGTACATGAATAGTAGTACATCTAAGACTTGCTCTGTTGGCATGGTTTCGACTTAGAGATCCGTCGCTTGGCTGTAGCTATGCTAAAAATCTATAAATGAGAAAAGTTTTTGTGACCGAGTACTTCGCCGCATACTGATACTGATAATACGACCGCCGCATACATATATATATATATATATATATATATATATATATATATATATATATATATATATATATATATATATACCGCATATACATATATATATCAGTATCAGTACCGCCACATACATATGACACTAGGGTGTCATAATCCTGTGTACGCCACTGCCAGGTAGCATACTGTTGTATCTGTATTCAATATTAAAGTGAATAATAAATTGACTACTAAAGTCAAGATTGAAGTTTCATTAAACACACGACGCCACTGTGTCATCGTAATATGCTAATGTGCTTCAACTTAATAATAGCTCCCCACACTGATTTCGGTGACGATGGCCGGTTTCATTGAAACCAGGCAAGCTCGCAGGAGTTATTTTATAGAGCCCAAGTGTGTGCCCAGTACACAAGCGCACTCTCTCCTCCTTTACTCTCCAAGCCCAGTGGGACGGACAGACCGACACGACTGGCGAGAGATCAGGCGCAGGTCCGATTTTTTACATGCCCATCCGACGCATGGATCATCTTTCTTGTCAGACAATCAGGTGAGCAGCCTGCATTGTCCTAACCAAATTTGGCAACAACATTTTTTTCTTGTTCCAATGCGGGAATCAAACTCACGACCTCCGAGTCGAGAGCCAAGCTCTAAATCATTGGACCACGGAGGCTGTTATAACCCAAACTATGGCCAAGTAATAAGCATTACCTATTAATAAGGCCAAGCATAGATAAATGATTGGTTTCAGCGCTCGACAATATACCGCGCTATATAATAACAACAGCTCCGTGAATGCGGCAACTCATTATTGTAGTGTGGGTTTATAATATAATTGTGTGTAAGACAATTTCTAGTGTGCGTGATTTCGGTACGTTACATCTGACACGAAAATTTCAATGTGACGAGCTCGGGCACGCCGACTTCGGCGTACTATTTATTGCCGCAATTTTTAAGTACGTCAGCGGCATCTTGTCGAGCGCCGCGACCAATCGTTTATTTATGTGGCCAAGTAATAAGCATAACCTATTACTATGAAATTTCTAAACTATAGGGGACAGAAACTTGTTAGCTTCCATGCTAATAGATCATTTTAAAAACTTTTTAGGAAAATTGTTTTGAGCAAAATGGGACAATAACTTTTGAAGTAGGTAGGTAATTCAAAGAAAACCGCATTATTGCGCAACGTAACCTATTGCGCATTGATAGATACGGAACCCTCTTCAGACATGTCCTGACATGCTCCTGGTTTTTTTTATTCGTTAATACAGATGTTAGAAGGGCCGAAAGACAAACAGACAGATAGACGGACGAACAGAGCGAAACCATAGGGGTTCCTTATAGTAATACGGAACCCTAATAAAGCACCCTGCACAGTTTTATTTCAATAACCAGAATCCACTGATCGATATTTACACAGTAGGTACGCTATATAATTTAGTGAATATTATTTAGCTCTAAGCCAGCGTAAGAATATCTGCAGGCAGGCATAAAAAGTGCAGGAGAAGTGAGGCTTTCTGCGTATGAATGAGGGCAATATGAAATGTATGTCTTTGTTGTATGTATTTATTTGAAATTGTGATTAATAAATTGATATTCTGTATTGTATAATAATAATATCTAGGGACGTTTCACTCCACGTCAATCTAGTCCCGTGGTAAGTTCTCGAAGAACTCGAAGAATCGTGTAGAGTTGTCAAATCTGACATATTATGACACTTGACACTTCAGCTCTATTGTATTGGCGCAGTATTTTTTTTAAATTTATATATGGCATCGGCTTATAACCATTTGCCAGTGTCAAGTTAAAAAGGCGGGAAATAGAACTTTCGTTTCAATTTTCAACACCGTATACCTATATCCAAGTCTAAAGTCTAGTCAAAGTCCAAATATATAGTCAGTACAGTCTATGAGTCATGTCAGTCGATTAGTAAGTAAAGTAGTAAGTAGAAGCTTTACTGACAGTTCCTTGGGAGTTTTGGCGGGAAACACAAAATAGCACGTTTTTAGAAGTTGTACCACTTGCCCACACTTGTGCACGATAACGAATATTTAATGGTTAATATTCTACCAATATTACACATTAAGAACCGAAATAACACAAATTTATGAAGTTTTACAAATTCCACAACATCACTCATTGAACTCCCCGGTAAAACTCTCCTTGGCGCAGTGTTCCTATTTACAGTGCTATTTTGACGACTCTCGTGGGTATGAGGGATAAGCTATTTGCAAACTGTTTATTCTAGTAAACAGTGTTGCCAACATTCACATTGCCATAGACAACATAGATAGCAAATATACACCAATATTAATAATATGCATTGGAGCGCATTGATTTGTGGTGAATGCTAATCGAGTATTGTAAGTACATTGGATATTGGCGAGTATAATTCGCCAAGTCAGGAGGGAGACGATATTGTAATTTTGTAAGCACTATGTAAGTAATGCTTAAAATCGAATATGGAGTGGTTGGCGAATTTTTTGTGTGGATTGGGTTGGGTGGATCCCGTAGGTTCCCAAACTGTTTGACCAAATTTATCGTTGCAGTCATCAAGCCTTGCAATCTCGGTCCCTCCACAAAACATGACGTGTACAGATTACACGTGGAAAAAAGTGAATCCTCATTCATCTTTTAAAATCCAAAAATATTCTCAGCGTGCCTAAAGATCAGCACTACAAAATAGAATAGAATTTTTTTAATTTGCACACCTTGCGTTATTTGTGTATAGATTCGTGTCGTGACGCGTATCGTGACGTGACACGACCTTAAACTTTCACTCTCAATGCGGGAAAGATGTTTCACATAAAACCTAACCAAGAGCATGCCAGGACATGGCTAAGGAGGGTTCCGTAACGTTGAAAACGCGCAATAAATTCTTTAAACTACATCAAAATTTATTATTTGTTTTCGCATTTCGTTTATAGCATAAATATCAGCATGGAAACCTAGAAGTTTATATCTCTTATAGTTTAGACGCTTGGCACACAATTCCCTAAATGACTAAAGCGTTATGTCTAAATCAAATCGCGAAGTAGGCAAAACGAGAGTTTAGCCTTATTAATCATGTAGGCCACCCGCGAGATAGGCTATATGATTGACATTAAACATACTGGATTGAGTCTTAAAGCTAGAGTAACCTAAGTACTTTTTACTTTTATTTTATTTGTATACATTTATTTTACATTTCTTATATTCCTTTTATACCTTCCTATTAGTTGGGACTCAGAATCTAAGTAACCTTTCAATAAGGTGGCACGGGCCATTATTTAGTCCACCACTCGGCACTCGGATATAATATAGGACCGGATATAATATAGGGAATGCGTTCCTGGTCCTTAATTTCTCCCCTGGGCCTCCGGTAACCTCACGCGCTAGTCTTAAAACAACGCAAGCGTTATTTCACGCCGGTTTTCTGTAACGCCGCGCCGTGGTATTTATTCGTTCGCGCCGGCCCATTCGTGCTGAAGCATGGCTCTTCCGCAGTTAAGTATAAGAAAATAGAATATCGTAATGGTGCCCTTGTCATGTGATAGTCAAATGTGGTTAAAAGTTATGTCTTGTCTAGAACCTAGAGTCCAGGCCAACTAGATTCAAAACCTTTACCTAACCTGAAACGCTTATATGCTTACATGCTGTAATGAAACTTGAAATCTTCTTCATTATTTTGTGTAAGTCGATACAGTGATCACTGATCACCATACTATTATTATTATGAATTGTGTTGTGTGTGTAGAAAAGGTGAATTTTTAAACAATTTCACATTTCAGTATACTTTGTTCAACGAAGTGTTAACCAGGAGGAAAATATGTGTTTTTCTGATTATATTATGGAAAAATTCAATCATACATTTGATACTTCAGTTCTAAGTCCAGATGGAGATTATACTGAAGAAGCTCAAATTGAGTATGGCGATATTCCGGTGCTCAATAGAAAGGTAAAAGTTTCTATTACTTATTTATCCCATTGAGTAACATAATTATGTTTAAACTATTGACGATGAAACAAAAATGATGAAAAAAAGTATTTCTTCTTGACTTCGTTATGAATTTTCTTCGGGATTCGTTGTTTTTCATACATCGTCTGTTATTTCCAAAGAATAACCTAGCCAAGAGCATGGTTAGGTTCCTTATAATGGGTCCCGATTGTTGAAGTCGTTATGTTCCCTAATTTCAATGATAGTTTATGAATTATGAAGGAAATTAGGATTAAATAACAAAAGGAGAGATCAAGTGTCTTAATACATTAATAAATAATACAATAATACTTTTCGTACCGTAAAATAAGTATAGAAGGGCGAAAAATACATTTTAGACGTGAGCGATCAAAGTATATAACAAAGCATAACATCTTTACTCATTGTCATTAAATAATAATAACTCTTTTTGTATATTGGCATGTGTAATGCTTACCTATTTAATTAAAATTAATTAAATTGTACTAGGCTCTAGTTCACTGCTATTGAAGGACGCCATCGAACATTCCCGATGAATAGACGAATAAATTTTAGTTCCAATACCTAACACGTATTACCTACATATCGAATAATAATTGTTGTGCTCAATACAAAACCTATTGCTGATGGCTTTCCGCGAATTATACAAGCCTTAGTTGAATGGGTTTGATGTTTTCAGTGTTAAATTAATGGCTTTCAGGTTAAACCACAGTCTAATATACAAAAACTCACATCTCATTGCTATGTTATAATGATGTCTTTTGGGTTTGCTACTATTGTAATAAAACATTTAAATATGAATTATGTTCGAAAGTCCACCATAATTCATATTTAAATTTGTTAATTTAATTTTTTTTTGCCTCTTAGATACGCAATAAAAATGTGTAAATTTTGTCTATTAAATTAGTCATTAGATATAAAATTGGCTTTTTGTAAAGGTTCGAAAAAAATGGTAATCTTTTGGAGCAAGGTCCGGGGAGTACGGTGGATGTCTTAGACATTCCAATTGAAGCTCCTCTAATTTGGTACCCGTATGTTGTGTAGTGTATGGCTAGACCATACACTACACAACAGACGTAGTCCTGAAGCAGCAGTGGCCTAGAGCGAATGACCAACCTCGGTTGTTTAGCAGCTAGCTTTTCCATCATGTTTTGCAGTTGCTGGCAATAGATATCTGCCGTAATCATCTGGCCTGATTTAAGAAAGCTGTAGTGAACGACATCGGCACTAGTCCACCAAACGCTCACAAGTAACTTTTTTTGAGTCAATTTTTCGCTTGTGGCAAGCTTTCGCTGGTTCACCAGAGCTTAGCCATTGCGATGAGCGTTTCCGATTATCGTACAGGATCCACTTTTCATCACAGGTAATGATTCGATTTAAAATCCCTTCATTATTGTGCCGGTTGAGTAATGTAACGCAGAAGTCGACGCGCGTTTGTCGGTTTGCTGCACTCAATTCATGAGGTACCCACCTTTCAAGCTTTTTTACCTTCCCAATTTGCCTCAAGTGGATTGAAACAGTTTTATCACTAACACCGCAGCCTGCAGCTAACTCGGACGTGGTTTGCGATGGATCCGCTTCCACATAGCCTTCATTTCTTCATTATCAACCCCCGTCCACGGGGGTTGTTCTACAGGGCGTAATTTGAACAGAACGAAAACGTTGGAACCAAAAACGCACTGTGTTTTCTTTTGCGACACCGCAGCCATACCAATCATTAATCCTTCGAGCCGTTTCTGCAGCACTGGTGCCACGGTGGAACTCGTACTCGAAAATAATACGATATTTCATGTTTTCCATTTTGTAAACAGAGTGATGGAAAGAAAAAACCAAAAGGGGAAAAAACAAACGAATTACGGTTTTCGAAACACGAATGCATGACTAAATAGCGGTATAAATTTGAAATTGGAATTCCTAACCAAAGAAAATATATTTGAGATCAAAGTGGCCAGTACGACTAAACGCCAACTTCATATGTAAGGACCTAATATTTACAGTGTCGGATTTAAGCGCCCTAGTCGAAAAAGTCGGCCCAACCTGCAAATCGAAGGCCGCGGCTTTGTAGGCAAAAATTATAAATGATTGACACATAGACACTCATGAAGGCCATTAGTACCGGTTCTGGATTTGCAGGCTGGATAGTAAGGCGCTTAACACATTTGCCGTCCATAGGCTATTCAGCTTTTGCCCCTTACCAATTATTGCATTCAGACTGTGGGAATAGTGGAGGAAGCCCCAAAGGGCGATGATGACGAAAAGCGAGATGGTATGCTCGGTTAGGCCGAAGCGCACTGCAGTAGTTTCAAATGCTGTATATATCGCACCGATCTTAGAAAACTTCGATAGCGCGATTCAGGATTGTGGCCCTAATTGGTCCGCCACATCACTCCCCCCCGAAGACCGGATGTTGAATCTTGAAGTCTTCTTGCTTGAGTAGCCAGTGCCAGAGAGTCGGAACTGTGCTGCTGCTGCACGGGCTCCAGTGAGTCGGAGTACCTACTTGCCTTACGGGGCCGATGCTACGTGCTGACCAGGAGAGATGTGCTCTGCTTGTTGACCGGTCGTTGCAGTGAGAGCGTCCGTTGAAGCCGATGAGAGTTCTACCAGGCCGCGGTGCGTTGAGGCTGGTGGTCAAGCTATGACCTATGAGGCTGAATGCTGGCTATATGCATATAATAAATACAATATCGTATGTGAGTGCATACTAGTCTCTTTCTCAGCGCTCTACTCCGAAAACTTTTTGTATGATATATTGATTGATAAGATTTTTTTGTACATAATTTCTCTTCAAACAATTTTATACTGACCTCTATTGACCTCCGAGAAATAGCTGGCGAGATATTTGCAAAAACTTGATTTTTGTGACCTTTATAACTTTTTTAGCCAGCACGATATCAATGTTGATTTTTCATATCATCATTACAACGCGCAACGCCGTAAAAAAGGTGTATACAAAAATTCAGCTTACTAGGAAATTTTCCGCAGATAAAACCTAAAATCACTGGCATACAAATGCAGTGCTAGTATGTATCTATAAAATTGAGGTTATTTAAATTAAATTATAAGTTAATAAACAAATAAGTAATAAATAAAAGGTTAGTAAAAACAGGCGTTGCACAGGCCGCTACAACAAATTACTCCTTACACGAGATAGCGAACAGGTATCCAAGAAAACTAAAACTAAAAAATATTTTTTTTACGAAATTGACCAGGGAACGAGCAGGCGGATCGTCTGATGGTAAGCTATGACCGCCGCCCATGGACACTCGCAACACAGAGGCGTTACACTCGTAACTCCTCTGGACACGTTAAGTTTTGTAAGTGAGAGACATATACAAAATATAATGACAATATTGCATGCAATGCAACCAATCAATGTTTATGTATTTAATGAAAAACTCTTTTATTATATTGTATAAAAGTAAATAATTTACATAAATTGATAGTCTATTGTATCTACTTCCATAAAAGTTTATGAGTATCGATAACAAATTTAATTTTAATTTCCCCTCCTAGTCACTAGTCAAAAAGGATTATTTTAATTTGCGATGCGCGATATAATATTAGGTCTTTACCTATGAAATTGCCGTTTTGTATGAAAAAAAAAATTTTTTTTTCATGTATTTTTTATTTGTATTAATCGAAGTAATCACCCATGCAATCAATGATCTTTGCCAACGCAGTGGCAGTTTATTGATGCCCTTCTCAAAGAAATCAGCTGGACGGGGGGCAACAAATTCTTCAAAGGCGTTTTATACTGCCTCTCGGGTATTGAATTTTTTTCCCGCCAAGAAGTTATCCAAATTCTGGAAAAAGTAGTAGTCTGTAGGCGCAAGGTCTGGTGAGTAGAGCGGATGACGGAGAGCTTCCAACCCCAGTTCTTGCAACTTGGAGACCGTCTGCTGTGCAGTATGAGGTCGCGCGTTGTCGTGCAGGAGCAGCAGAGACGAGCGATTGACCAATGCTGGTTGGAGATGTACCAGCTTCTCCATCATTGTGTTCAGTTCTTCACAGTACACATCTGCAGTAATGCTCACCCCGTTTGGTAAGAAGCTGTGATGAATCACACCGGCTCTAGACAACCAAACAGTGACCATCACTTTTCTAGGGGTAAGTTTTCGTTTAAGGCATTGTTTAGGTGCTGAACCAGGATCCAACCAACTTGCTGAGCGCTTGCGGTTATCAAACAGAATCCATTTTTCATCGCAGGTAACAATGCGGTTCAAAATTCCTTCATTTGTGTGTCTGTTGAGCAGTGCAAGTCACGTCTCGACGCGTACTTCGCGCTGGCGATCATTGAGTTCGTGGGGCACCCATTTGTCAAGCTTTTTTACGTTGCCAATTTGACGCAAATTGACCAATATTGTTTTGACGCTAACGTCGAAAGCTGCTGCTAATTCAACCGTAGATTGTGTATCATCAGCTTCCACAATCGCCTTTAATTCGTCATTGTCGACCAAAGTCTTCGGACGACCGCGAGGTTCATTTTTCAGGTCGAAATTTCCAGAACGGAAGCGAGCAAACCAATAACAGGTGGTGCGTTGGTTTGTAGTGTTAGCTCCGTAAATGTCGTTGATATTGCGTGCCGCTTGTGCCGCGTTGCTGCTACGACGGTACTCATATTCCATAATTACTCGAATTTTAACGTTTCCATGATGACGAAAAAGATTGAAATGCGATGAAAATGTAACATTAATAAATAAACAAATGACGCCTGGAGCGCAACTAGTGCTTGTAGCGAATTGCCTGACAATACTTTTTCACAAAGGCTCTGGGACGAGCCACTCTGCAGACTGGTACAGAATAATCTTCTTAATACGTCCTCCAGTCCTGTGGAGCAGGCTCGCCTGTTAGCTGCGGAGAAGTACGAGTCAGGCCTTTGGATACAAGCATTACCGTCACCCAATACGGGCACATTGCTGGATCGAACAGCTTTCCGGTTAGCCACTTCCCTGCGTCTTGGCACCCCCCACGTCGTCCCCCATCGCTGTGTTTGTGGCGCAAACGTGGACAGCCTCGGACACCACGGACTGTCCTGTCAACGAAGCGCCGGCCGCATCTCCCGACATCACTGCCTGAACGATCTCATCCGTCGGGCTCTTGTCACCGCCGGAGTGCCAGCTGTGCTGGAACCCTCTGGTTTGGCGCGCGACGATGGCAAGAGACCAGACGGTATGACCCTGGTCCCTTGGAGAGTGGGACGGGCTCTTGTATGGGATGCTACTTGCGTCGATACACTTGCTCCGTCCCATGTCCAGGGCACCTCGAGTTCTGCAGGTGCGGCCGCCAATCAGGCGGAAAACCTCAAGCGGCGCAAATATGAAAACCTTAGTGGGGATCTCATATTTCAACCGTTTGGGGTTGAAACCCTAGGTATATGGGGTCTGGGTGCGCACAAACTTTTCAGAGAAATCTCCAAAAAACTCATTGAGGCCACCCAAAACCCCAGAGCCGGCACCTACCTGGCCCAGAGAATAAGTATCGCAATCCAGCGAGGAAACTCTCTGAGCCTTCTAGGTACTCTGCCTGGTGGGGACGACCTGGGAGATTTCTTTGTTTTGTAGCATTTTAAGTTTTGGAGTAGTTATTATTGTTTTTTAGTACTTACCTACTTGTACAGTTTGTAAATATTTTATTTCCTGTATGTATTAATATTGCTCTGTATATATTTTTGTGTGTCTGAATTAACAAATGACTACTTTTAGAAAAAGAATTCCATGTTTTTAAAATAAAATTAATTTGAAATTAGAATTCTTAGCCAAACAAAAATTATTTTGATTTGAAATGGCTAGTACTGCAGAACGGCAATTTCATAGGTAAAGACCTATTATTATGTAGATACCTAATTTTTTTTATTTTTTTTCTCTTAATTCATGTGTCATATTTGCGTGCTAAGCAACCTATAGACAGAGTAATCGATGATCTTATAATTCACATAAATTTCATGCTCATATCTTTTAGTTTTGAACGAGTCATGCTTTGTTTAAAAAAACTGGGACTGTCTGGCACTGGCGACTCAAGATTCGACCTCCGGTCTTCGGGGGGACTGATATGGCGGACCAATTAGCGCCACAATCCTGAATCGCACTATCGAAGTTTTCTAAGATCGGCACTATATATACAACATCCGAAAATCCCCTACTACGAGTATTCCCACAGTACTATTTTGTGCATTTTTACTTTTTTAAACTCAGTTTTCACTATACCGATTAGCTTTTAATATAATATGGTGATACCTGGACGCAAAACGAGAAAGACATTGACTCATGAACGCGCTTAGTGAGAACTAAGTTTTATAAAACGAAGTTTTTATTGTGAATGATGAAATAGCTTATCCGATAATAACTACGAGAATTGCCCCCCAGATATCTAAAGCGAAGAGAGTGACAGTAAGGGAACACGCCTACATTGTGAGCATACGAAGGAAATACTCGCATTATTTAACTGGATCCTTAATTTCGAAAAACCTGGTGCTTACCGTGGCTCATCCTATAGCCGAGTAAGAATATACTTTTTAAAATATATACCTACTAATATTATAAAGGAATAGTTTTTTTTGTTTGAATAGGATCCAAAACTCCTGGATAGATTTTGATGAAATTTGGCGCAGATATAGAATAGACCACGGGAAAGGGTTCGTGACTGACATACGTCGTCTCCGCGGAAAAAAAATCAAAAAAATATAATTTTAACCAGTTTTATTGATTTTGTTACGTTAGGTTAGTTTACATAATGAATCAGACAGAATCAACTACATAATGGACAATTACCAAGTGAAAACGTTTTCTGTAAAAACTATTAAGTATTCAGTGATTCCCAGTGTGTATATACAAAAATAACTAAAACTAAATGACATGACAAAAGCTTTATAGCAGGAGAGTCTTATGACTTTGTATGTCACAAAACTCTCCTGCTAAAGCTTTCTTCATACGGAATACGCGGAAAAGCTAATGATTTAATAAATTGTGTCTTATAAAATAAACAAAAATGTGTTGATATCACAAGAAAATGTAATCATGAATATAAAATTTACAGATCCGATTTCAGACAAATAATTGTGGCACGCCATAGGGAAGTATATTGGCCCCACTCCTATTCCTCATATACATTAATGACCTTCCCGATGCAATAGACAATACTATTTGCTATTGATTTTGCTATTGATATGATACTACATTCATAAATTTAATTTAATTTAAAAGCGAAAGTATAACACAAATAAAGAATGAAATTACTAATACTCTTGATAACGCCATTAACTATATTGAACAAAATAATCTTATGATTATTTTGTATTACAGTATTAATAAATATGACAAAAACAAACATTTTTATATTTCAGACATCACACTCAAACACAACCGAATTAAAAATCTATTATAAAAATAGCAAACTTTCAAACGTGATACTTTTAACAGTAATGATTGTGTATTTTTGGATATACTCGTAATAACTGTGGACAAACACTGCAGTTGGAAACAACATATAGAGAAAATTGTAAATAAAACTGGTCGGTTTGTCTATGTTTTAAGGAGAATTAGGAAAATTGTTAATATACACACCGTATTGTTAGCCTACCATGCTTACATATCATCAATATTAAGATATGGCATAATTATCTGGGGTAATTCGGTTGAGGCAGATTGGGTTGTGTCGGAGCACTATGTGGCGCTAACATCTTAGATAGCTGCGAACTAATTTTTAAAAAGCACAAAAATTATTATTTATCTATCTATTTTTTTTTCTTCTTTTTTTTTTATCTGTCTGTATATTCTCGAAATATGTATCTTCGTAAAGAAGCACCCGCAATATTTTGAAACGTTTAGCGATAATGCCGATCTAGATATAAATATAGACTGCGCCTATCTATTATAAAATTAGAAATATTCAAGAAAATGTTTATTATTGTAATATTTAATTACTTACCTCGTAATATTAACAATTACCTTTGGAAATATTAAAAAAAAAGTTTTTATAATTTGCTATTGAATAAATGTTATTATAGTATTAGACATTTCTTACAAGGTAAACTAAACCATTCTAATGAAATAATATTGTAGATAATAATTTATTGACGATCATATGTGATGCTATGAATATTGTAGTAAGTACAATGATAATATTAACTTATGACGAAACAACATAATATTATGTATTTTAACTTAAACTTATTTTTCAAATATTTGCACGCCATATGTGGCATAATATGTTTGTGATATTACTAATGATTGTAACAACCATTTATACTATATTCTCGCAAATAAACGATTTGATTTGATTTATTTGAAGGATATAATAGCCTTCTTTTTACCGCGGAAAAATGAACGGTTTCTGCGATACTAACTTTTGCGCACACGAAGTCGCAAGCAACATCTAGTAAATAATAATTATCATAAATGTTTAGAATAGTAATTTACCGCTGCTTTGCACTGGTATGCAAAATGTCCCCTACATCGTAGGATAACTTCGGGGTATGACAGGCTAAGCTTGTATTCAGAAACAAAACTTTAGATTTTCGTTTTAGTCAGTCAGTCAGTCAGTTGAGTCAGGTTCGGGTCAGTTCACACCGCGACGATAGGCGACGTTACGCTGCGCTGCATTTTTAAGATAGCTTTTCAAAATTGAACTTCATTTAACTACACAAAAAACTACATGTTTCAGTGTAAATTGATTTATAACAAGGCACAAATCAAACTGCTAATTCTTATTTTTACCCGACTTAGGCGAAGCCAAAAGGAAGGGTAACGATTTTAGCAGTCTAGATAATATGTGTGTTTGTAAAAATTGTCAATAGATTCGTAAAAATAGCCTGGCTAGTTATAGACTATAGTAAATAATTATACGAGTACGTACGTATAGTAACATATAAATAAAACACGTAGTCGAGTTATAGTTTTTGTTGTAACATCTTTTCTCTCGCTTTCTTGCAATTTATGGGAGTGATTTCCTGAAATGGGACAGTTGTTACAGGAAGTCGCGGAAGCGCGCCCTATTTGAATTGACCAATGAGCGCGCGGTGGTAGAGTTGGCCGTCGGATTCGAATAAAATATTTCTAAGCATTGTATTTTTTTTTAATATTTTCATAAAAAGTTACACGTCATATATGACACTACTGTAAGGCTCGCTCGTTTTTATTTTATAAGAAAATTAGCTATTTCACGTATTTTAAGTAGGTACGTAAAATGTCGTCAAAGTTCCTGCTCGACCAGTTTATAAATATTTTCCTTTGCAATAGGACGTCTCAAATTTTTTAATCGCCAAAATATTATGAAGTGACCGCGACGACTGCAGACGTGGGTGAAATACCTATTTACCCGTCAGTACGTGTGCGTGCGCACGATTTGACGCCGCTGTTAAGCGATTTTCATATTCCTGGTCGACCGGCAACTTGTTCTATAGTACACAATGTTGCACAATGTCAACGTATTCACATGAATGTAACATATTTATATTAATTTCACGGTCCAGTGTGCCAATAAACGAGCTGGGAGTGGTCGTGGGAGAGAATTACTCGGACCGGGGCATCATATTGTTGACGGTCGTAGTCGTGGTCATCCATGACAGCTTCGACCCCTACACGCTGGCCGGTGACATTGCGATCCTGCGGTATTATGAGGAAGTTGAACCAAGGTAACCGAAAATGGCTCATCATCTAACTCATCGTAGCGGCTGACTAGCAGGCTCTCGCACAGACCCACACACACACACACACACACACACACACGCACACACACACACACACACACACACACACACACACACACACACACACACACACACAAACACACACACATAATGATGTGTGCTACTCCTTTCGTGTTCTCTGGTGTGTAGGGGCATGGGCGGGCGCAAGTTGCAAGTACTTACCATCAGGCGATCCGTCTGCTCGTTTGTCGGTCTTGTTTACGACCTAGTACCCCAAATATTGGTTTGAAAGAGTACACTGAATAGGTCAGCGTCGTAAGAAATTTTGTCCATCTAGCAGAATGCAGGACTGCCTACGGCTGGGACTATCATATGGTCCGGAATCCGGAAGTCCGGAGAAGTTTCAGAGCATTGAAAATAGAACTCTGTGCGAATATAATTAAAACTATATGTTAAAAATTGAACACACTAGCATCGAGTCACATGTGAAGGTCAAATTTGGCAACTCGACACTCACATGTACGGGAACTCATAACCGGGAAGGTAGCGAGTTCATCCGACAAAAACTGTCGCATGACATTTGACACCTGTCACTTGTCACTATCTGTCACTTGTCAAAGTCATACCGAGTGCCGACACAGTTGTGATCTCGCTCAAGCTAACCGCTTGATACATGATACATATATATATATAATTCCGGCGTCTGTGGACCGATTTTCAAAAGTATAATCCCATTGTCACCAAAGCGGTGAGCTGATGATGGGAACACATTTAGTGATTTAGACTTTTTCTGAAAAAATCTAAGCATATGCTACCAAAAAGTATAATTTGGACCATAGTATACCCTGGAACTGCAAGCATGAGTTTTACCGGGGAGTTCAATGAGTGATGTTGTGGAATTTGTAAAACTTCATAAATTTGTGTTATTTCGGTTCTTAATGTGTAATATTGGTAGAATATTAACCATTAAATATTCGTTATCGTGCACAAGTGTGGGCAAGTGGTACAACTTCTAAAAATGTGCTATTTTGTGCTTCCCGCCAAAATTCCCTAGGAACTTTCAGTAAAGCTTCTACCACTTTACTGAATCGACTGACATGACTCATGGACTGTACTGATTATTTAATTGAACTTTGACTAGACTATATATTGGAATACGGTGTGGAAAATTGAAACGAAAGTTCTATTTCCCGCCTTTTTAATTTGACACTGGCAAATGGTTATAAGCCGATGCCCTATATAAATTAAAAAAAAACTGCAAGCATATGTCACTGTGTCAATTACGGAAATCATCATTATGAATATCATCATCACACCATACATCATCACATTATGATGATATAATAGGTACTTCTCATAGTATTTTACACCGATACGGATATCTTTGAACATTAGTCATTACTTTGCCGTATGTGAATCTATTTGCAGAATTGTTTTGTTGTTGGCTTTAATTCGTAATATGTCCTTTAGTCGCCAAAGTGGAGACCTGATGATGAAAGTAAGAAATAAAACTTATTTCCTAAAATATAGTTACTCTTTTAAATTCGCCAAAAATTTTAACCTTTACTCTACTCAATCTTCACAATTTTGAAGTCGGTACCCC
The DNA here is from genome assembly GCA_963565745.1 of Phengaris arion. Lineage (NCBI taxonomy): Eukaryota > Metazoa > Arthropoda > Insecta > Lepidoptera > Lycaenidae > Phengaris > Phengaris arion. Next base: position 17,651,393 of record OY751437.1, read on the forward strand.
CTTCTTCTTGAACGTAAGTTGTATAAAATATTGTCTTTCTTATCAGAATGTTGAAATTATGAAGATTGAGTAGAGAAATGGTTAACATTTTAGCTGTATTTAAACGGGGAATTACTTAGAAAATAAGTTTTATTTCATACTTTTATTGCATTTTTACTTTTTGTTTCATCGGTTCATCATGACTTAGAATAAACTTATTATTTAAACTGAATCTAATGATTATATTACATATATCATGGTAAATTAGATAATATTGTGTATCTTTTAGATCAAACATCAAGCACATACACATTTCTACGAAGCTTTACAAAGACGGTACTGCCATTGTCACAGGTTGGGGAAGGTGCGACTTCACAGTAAGTATTTCAACATTTGTAACTGATTTCCAAAAGGGTAGGAGGTATTATACTCCACCCGTCGAATTTTTTCGAAATACCCTAAGCATACGAGGGCGGGTCATTAAGTCCGTGACTTTTGGAATAAAACACAGATTTTTTGATAAATAAATCATTTTATTTTTCAACGTAGTCCCCCTTGAGCTCTATACACTTTGTCCAACGCTTCTCCAATTTTTTTATCCCTTCCAAAAAATATGATTTGTCGAGGTCCTCAAAATAGGCCTTTGTTTGCGAGATGACTTCATCATTGGAGTCAAATCTTTTTCCACCGAGCCATTTTTTCAGGTTTGGGAACAAGAAGTAGTCACTCGGAGCCAAATCTTGAGAATAGGGTGGATTTGGGAGCAATTCATAGCCCAATTCATGGATTTTTGCCATGGCAACTGCACATGTGTGCACCCTTGCATTGTCTTGGTGAAAAATAACTTTTTTCTTGGCCAAATGAGGTCGGTTTTTTTTCAAATCCTTATTGAAGCGGTCCAATAAGTTGGCATAATATTCCCCATTAATTGTTCTTCCCTTTTGAAGATAGTCAATGTGGATTATCCCTCGTGCATCCCAAAAAACAGTCGCCATAACTTTATTGGCTGACAAACCCACCTTGGCCTTCTTTGGCGCCGATTCACCCTTAGAAACACACTGTTTTGACTGTTGTTTGGTCTCTGGTGTATTGTGATGGATCCATGTTTCGTCCATGGTTAAAAAATTCCTCCATATTGTGATTAAACAACGCCAAACCTTCCTGTGAAGTTGTTACACGATTGCGTTTGTGGTCGACTGTGAGCAAACGCGGCACCCATCTTGCGGAAAGCTTTCTCATGCCCAAGTGTACATTCAAAATTGAAACCACTGAGCCATGCGAGATGCCTATGGCTTCCACAATCTCTTGCACTTTCAATCTTCGGTCGGCCAACACCATATCGTGAATTTTTTCGATTGTTTCGGGTGTAGAGACCTCAACTGGGCGTCCAGGACGTTCGGCATCTTCAGTGCTTGTACGGCCACAACGAAATTCAGTAAACCACTTTTTTACCATTGAAATCGATGGTGCAGAGTCCCCATAGTATTTATCAAGCTTAGCCTTGGTCTCGGTAATGGTTTTTTTTCGCAAAAAATAATGCTTAATAAGCACACGAAATTCACTTTTTTCCATTGTTTCCTTAAGTTACTGGATAGTCTGATAAAGATAGCTGTAAAACACAAACTAACTGACGCAGCAAGTTCAAATTTTGATAGGAGTCAACTGACAGATGCCTGTTGACAGGAGTAGTGTTGCTTTTTCAGTAAGTAGGTTAGAAATTCAAAAAGTCACGGACTTATTGACCCCTACGGGGGGTCAATAAGTCCGTGACTTTTTGAATTTGAATATTATGCTACCAAAAAGATAAATTAAATACATGTTTGGAAATTTTGCCGTTATTTCAGGAACTAAAAGCATATTATGCCACTATGTCACGTTTATTATTCAATAATTTTGTGGCCGCAGGTTGGGACCTATGTAAACGTGTATTTAAATTAACCCAAAACTGAATCGGCACCTAATTAGAGGAACATTTGCGTTGACAACTGTGTTCGTATTGTAGCTGGCTTTGAGTGTAATGTTCAAGAGTAGTCTATGTCCATGGCTAAAAAATATTATGATTTAAACACAGGGAAATAGACTTTTTCAGCTTCCGTAGCAACTACATGGAACCCTTAAAGTTTCACTCTGTCCGTCCGTTCGTCAGTCCTTCCTTGATAATTTCAGTAATTATGAATAATATAAATAGACAAAAAAATTGATAACTATAGATTTCATATAAAGATTTTATTTTTGACATCATATTTTAGGGGTAGTTCCCCATACATGTGAAGTTGGCATGATATTTTTTCATTTCATTATTTCGATCCCTTTTAAGTAATTTACATCTGACTTGCCGTACATTATCAGTTATCACTCACCTTTCATCATCACCGACCTTTGATAATCAGATGAACATGTAGGATTCCCTGATGGTTAGAAGTTTCATTGTCCCTTGCGCGACTTTTCCATAAAGCGTTTTCCGACCGCCTTCAAAAAACCAACCCACTGAAAAGCTCAAAAATATATCAATATAAAATATGCAAAACAATGCTATCAAACAAAATCAAAGTGCTAAAATAAAATGAAGAAAAAAAATTTTTTTGCGGTACCGGAGTACCAGGTATTAGTTCAGGAGTTATAGTGGTCTAACTTGTAAAATGGACTTACTTGTAAAACTAACGAAAAATAAGTAAACAAGTAAAATATTTTTATATAGTGTTCCCTTACCTTGTACCCTTCGTGCGCGAGTCCCACTCGCACTTGCCTGGTTTTTTGTTTATATTTACACTGAACTTAGCCGCGCATCGCTAGCAAATACATCGTGGCAGGGATTACGTACTCTATGTGTTAATCCAGGCTATTAACTTCCAACTATCATTCAATCCGTCTAGCGGTTTCTGTGTGAAAGTGTAACAAACAGACATTCTCACAAACTTTCACATTTATGGACACTAGGTACATAATTAGCAAGAGGATAGTCAATGTTCATTCGAATGTGGAATATTTTTCCAATCAGATGAGCATTTAACTTCTTACGATTAGTCTTAATGGCTGAAGTTTAGGGTAAAAACATGTGTAAATGTAAAAAATATACAACAAAAGATTTTGATCAGAGTTTTATACGTCTGGAATGTTGGTTGCGAATTGGGATTTGAGTTTAAACCAGCCAAACTTAGTTCATGCATTACTTTCCAGTCCTCAGTTTTGCAGAACAAGGGGAACTTCTGAATTAAATTATAGCAACAGAAGTCAACTTAAAAGTTTATATTTAAAAATACTGCACCGTAATTAAATTAGTATAGATGCTAATTTTGTAGCCTACTTAATGAAACATTTTCTTAATTTTCCCACAGCTGGGCCAATGCCTACCCCAATGTCTTCCTGCAGACTTACTAACGGTCCGGCTAGTATATAAGTAATAATATTATGCATCCTGAAACTTTGCATGGATATTCGTATTTGCCACGTCGACAAAGTGTCAAAAGAAAATCACGAATTTTTTTTGGCTACCCAAATATGAATGAATGAATTTACCCGACTACGACGAAGGAAAGGTGATGACTTTGGTAGTTTATGTATTTACGTATGTTTGGTCCATCGTAGCCTCTAAACTACTGGCCCGATTTTAATAAATGACGTGTCAATATATTCGCAATGATGGTGCGGATAACGTACGCTATATAATTTTTTTCAAAATTTTGTATTTAGAAAATTGATCGTGAGATTCGATTGAGCGAAGATCATCACGTGTTTCGTATCAAAAGAAAGGTATTGGCAAGCATAATACAAATATGTATACATATATCATATTATATTCTATTGTTCAAAACAAAATCGACACGTCTTGTGTGTTCGATTTTCATCTCTATTGTAATAGTGCAAAGTTATATTTTCGATGCTCTGAATTTTTTCCCCGGCCTACCAGATTCCGGCCCATATAGTACCAGCCTAACATACACCATTGCGGTATAAGGTAGGGCGTAAACACACGTAATTGTTTAAGTTTTCACTTCTATCGGCATTGCCGGAGAGCCACTGTTTTGTTTAAATTAACTATTATTTTGGGGATGATTTTAGGGGAAAGAGCTCTGTCTACCGCGCTCTTCAGAATATTACCCAGATGAAATAATGGACCCTATGCTAAGAAGTATATCGTTCCCATATGACCACGACGACTGCTTTTGTAAGTCGTATAAAGAGGTAAGTAATGTTTTTAAAGTCTTTTATATTTTGATAGTGAAACAGTTCAGTTCAGAACAAGTAACTAATCACTGTAGTGTCCGTATGTTCGCGTAATTTTTTACCCATATTTTTTGAGCATGCAAAATATTTTTCCGAAAATTTTGCATATCTGGATAGTAGTGATTAGTCATATTTTCATTCAGGATACATTATTAAAAATAAAAATATATAATTTCCTAATTTTTTTTTTCGTAATGGTCTACGCTAACGGTCGGGTTAAGACCGCTGTAGCTTCGTCGGACTATAATTAGCCTGGTGGCTTAATTTCCTAACGATGAGGATCACAACATATTTTAGTTTTCAATTCAGTTACATTCCATGGAATGATTTTTTCGTTAAATTCTAAATAATTTGTAAACCTTTAAACATTTAAAGCTATAATTATGTACATAGTCAAAGAAAACCTTAAATAAATAATATTAATATTATAATTGCAAACTTTTTTCATTTATTTCTATTAATTTATTAATGATTGTACAAAACTAAATCAACAAAATATCAATTATAATAATATTATCAATATTATGGCAGTTTGAATATTGTGAATGTAGTTGTTGCAACTTTTTTTAACCTCATTCACGCCGGGTTAAATGTTTGAATTCTTTATTCATATTTAAAAGGAGCAAAACTATATAAAATTGAGCCAAAGAATAAATACAATTTGAATAGAATTATTGAAGAGTAAAAAATATTCTACACAGCTCAATGAATAATTATTCCATTCTAACTGAAATGAAATAAATAACTGTATTTTTTATTACGCTAAAATTATTTAAATTGAAAACTAATTTAGGCCCAGGCCGTTTTTAGGGTTAGGTACGGAACCTCCAGTTACGAACACTGCAACTTCTATCTCAATGATAGGGGTGCTGCATGTCTGTCCTTCCGTCCGTCCGTTCGTTTGTCTGTCATCAGGCTGTATCTCAATATATCGAGTGATAGATAGAGAGTTGAAATTTGCCGGTGGGACTGATAATTTAAGCCACACATCTGTTTGGAACTTTACAAAGTACCGAACAACGTGCCTTGAGAGGCACTGTTCAAAAAAAACCTAATCAAGAGCATGTCAGTACACGTCTAAGAAAGGTTCCGTAACTACGAGGGCGGGTCAATAAGTCCGTGACTTTTGGAATAAAACACAGATTTTTTGATAAATAAATCATTTTATTTTTCAACGTAGTCCCCCTTGAGCTCTATACACTTTGTCCAACGCTGCTCCAATTTTTTTATCCCTTCCAAAAAATATGATTTGTCGAGGTCCTCAAAATAGGCCTTTGTTTGCGAGATGACTTCATCATTGGAGTCAAATCTTTTTCCACCGAGCCATTTTTTCAGGTTTGGGAACAAGAAGTAGTCACTCGGAGCCAAATCTTGAGAATAGGGTGGATGTGGGAGCAATTCATAGCCCAATTCATGGATTTTTGCCATGGCAACTGCACATGTGTGGTGCACCCTTGCATTGTCTTAGTGAAAAAGAACTTTTTTCTTGGCCAAATGAGGTCGGTTTTTTTTCAAATCCTCATTGAAGCGGTTCAATAAGTTGGCATAATATTCCCCATTAATTGTTCTTCCCTTTTGAAGATAGTCAATGTGGATTATCCCACGTGCATCCCAAAAAACAGTCGCCATAACTTTATTGGCTGACAAACCCACCTTGGCCTTCTTTGGCGCCGATTCACCCTTAGAAACCCACTGTTTTGACTGTTGTTTGGTCTCTGGTGTATTGTGATGGATCCATGTTTCGTCCATGGTTAAAAAATTCCTCCATATTGTGATTAAACAACGCCAAACCTTCCTGTGAAGTTGTTACACGATTGCGTTTGTGGTCGACTGTGAGCAAACGCGGCACCCATCTTGCGGAAAGCTTTCTCATGCCCAAGTGATCATTCAAAATTGAAACCACTGAGCCATGCGAGATGCCTATGGCTTCCACAATCTCTTGCACTTTCAATCTTCGGTCGGCCAACACCATATCGTGAATTTTTTCGATTGTTTCGGGTGTAGAGACCTCAACTGGGCGTCCAGGACGTTCGGCATCTTCAGTGCTTGTACGGCCACAACGAAATTCAGTAAACCACTTTTTTACCATTGAAATCGATGGTGCAGAGTCCCCATAGTATTTATCAAGCTTAGCCTTGGTCTCGGTAATGGTTTTTTTTCGCAAAAAATAATGCTTAATAAGCACACGAAATTCACTTTTTTCCATTGTTTTCTTAAGTTACTGGATAGTCCGATAAAGATAGCTGTAAAACACAAACTAACTGACGCAGCAAGTTCAAATTTTGATAGGGGTCAACTGACAGATGCCTGTTGACAGGAGTAGTGTTGCTTTTTCAGTAAGGAGGTTAGAAATTCAAAAAGTCACGGACTTATTGACCCGCCTTAGTATCAGCGCGTAATACTTAGGTTTTCTTTGAATTTCTTCAAAAGTTTTTGTTGACTTAGCTCAAATTAATTTTCCTAAATAGTTTTTAGCTTGATCTATCGGCATGGGAATTTACAAGTTTCTGTTTCCTATAGTTTAGAAATTCCAGGGGGGGGGGGGGTCAAGTTATAAACCACTTCGAAGATCGATTACTCGAAAATGGTACTGTAAAAACTCATGTATGAAACAATGGCGTACAATTAAAAAATATTTTCATCCCCACTTCACATGTATGGTGAGTTACCCTTAAAATGATTATTATTTTATGATGCCAAAACCGAGATCTATACACAGTCTTTGAAAATACTAAGTGTCATCCATTTATAATCATAATTACGGAAGCTAGAAGTGCGGACAAACAGACAGACAGACGGACGGACAGACCGAGACTATAAGGGTTCCTTGAGTATTACGGAACCCTAACAATAGGATCTAAGTTACTTTTTTCACCTCGAGAATTAGGATAACAGCTCCCATGCTGATGCCGATCATACAACTTCACACCTTAACGGAAGGATTATTAACTTAACTTAACCATTTCCCTCCTTATGCTGCTTCCAAAAAACCTCGATGCTGCTGCTGCTATTAAGCCAATAACTAACAGTTATTAAGAACAGAAAAACAACTCTAATAAAGACGTCCTGGTTTTAGAACGGCACTCCACTGCAGAAAGGCATGGTCTGCGTTGGGCCGGCCAGTAGCAAGTATGCTCCATGTCTAGCGGTTCCTGGAGCCCCACTGGTGATCGAGGGGAACCTAGTTGCTCTGCTGTCCTGGGGATACGGCTGTGGATACCCTCTGAACCTTCCACTAGTGTACACGCACATTTACGACTATTTGGGGTCAGTATTCTATGTGAGACTAGTCATCTGTCATGTGGATGCAATAGAACACAATATCGAAAGAACAAATGGCCGAAAATGCTAATCAAAGTCCTATAACCTATGCCTACTATATACTTACTAGTTACTATTATAAATGTGAAAGTTGAAAATGGGGAAATTCTGCAGACATTTTTTGTGCTGCAGAATTTCGTATATAGCAATACGTTCAATTTACAAAATGTCCCCTTTTGAATCTCTGAGAGAAAAGTTTAAATAGATAGGTATTCTGACCGTCGCTTCTCAATACATTTTAGATAACGTGTTATATGTCAGAAATAATATTAGTAATTTTAAAACGAAAGGCGACAATCACTGCAGAAACACTAGAAATAAGCACAAGCTATACCGGTGATCAGACTAAGTAAAGTAAACAAACCGTTTAGAGGAATGTATACGCCTATACAATATAGTGCCAGAAAACGTTCAAAATATTTCCATAAATAAAGTTAAGAATATAGTTAAAGAACGTTTGTGTGCTAAAGCTTATTATAGGGTCAATGATTTTATTGACGACTAGCTTTTGCCCACAGCTTCGCCCGCGCCCACGACTAGTGTTCGTGGCAAACAACTCCTTTGGCAATTATACATACTGCAATATATTAGGTCTTTACCTATGAAATTGCCGTTTTGTATGAAAAAATTTAAACGAATTTTTTTCATGTCTTTAATTTGTATTAATCGAAGAAATCACCCATGCAATCAATGCATCTTTGCCAACGCAGTGGCAGTTTATTGATGCCCTTCTTAAAGAAATCAGCTGGACGGGATGCAACAAATTCTTCAAAGGCATTTTGTACTGCCTCTCGGGTATTGAATTTTTTTCCCGCCAAGAAGTTATCCAAATTCTGGAAAAAGTAGTAGTCTGTAGGCGCAAGGTCTGGTGGGTTGGAAGCTCTCCGTCATCCGCCCGAGTAGGGCTTCCAACCCCAGTTCTTGCAACTTGGAGACCGTCTGCTGTGCAGTATGAGGTCGCGCGTTGTCGTGCAGGAGCAGCGGGGACAAGCGATTGACCAATGCTGGTTGGAGATGTGCCAGCTTCTCCATCATTGTGTTCAGTTCTTCACAGTACACATCTGCAGTAATGCTCACCCCGTTTGGTAAGAATCTGTGATGAATCACACCGGCGCTAGACCATGAAATGGTCACTATTTGTACATTTGTACACACATAACTTTTCTAGGGGTAAGTTTTCGTTTAGGGCATTGTTTAGGTGCCGAACCAGGATCCAACCAACTTGCTGAGCGCTTGCGGTTATCAAACAGAATCCATTTTTCATCGCAGGTAACAATGCGGTTCAAAATTCCTTCATTTGTGTGTCTGTTGAGCAGTGCAAGGCACGTCTCGACGCGTACTTCGCCCTGACGATTATTGAGTTCGTGGGGCACCCATTTGTCAAGCTTTTTTACCTTCCCAATTTGACTCAAATGGGCCAATATTGTTTTGACGCTAACGTCGAAAGGTGCTGCTAATTCAGCCGTAGATTGTGTATCATCAGCTTCCACAATCGCTTTTGATTCGTCATTGACGACCAAAGTCTTCGGACGACCCGAAGGGTCAATTTTCAGGTCGAAATTTCCAGAACGGAAGCGAGCAAACCAATAACAGGTGGTGCGTTGGTTTGTAGTGTTAGCTCCGTAAACTTCGTTGATGTTGCGTGCCGCTTGTGCCGCGTTGCTGCCACGACGGTACTCATATTCCATAATTACTCGAATTTTTAACTATGCATGATGACGAAAAAGATTTAAATGCGATCAAAATGTAACACTAATCAATAAACAAATGACTACTTTTGGAAATAGAATTCCATGTTTTTAAAATAAAATTAATTTGAAATTAGAATTCTTAGTCAAACAAAAATTATTTTTATTTGAAATGGCCAGTACTGCAGAATGGCAATTTCATAGGTAAAGACCTATTAGTAATAGCACAGAGTAAAATATATACTTTGTAATAAATTCATAATAAAATATTTTTATATTAGTTTTTTATAATATATTATATTCGGCGCATAGATTTTGACCTTAAAAATATTTGGGATTGTGGTCACCCATCCTAGTTGAATCCATGATCGGCGTTGCTTAACATGAGTTAGCGCTACGACCATAATAGAACTTCTCACTTATTCCTCCTGGTATTAATACCGATTTAAATCCAACTAAGACGCATTAGTGAAAACTGCATTCAAATCGGTTTAGCCGTTGATTTCGTAAGCGCAAAATCATATATCGCGGGAACCGTACATTTATCCGTAATAAAAAGTAGCCTATGTGTTAATACTGGTACTACCATACCAAATTTCATCAAAATCCGTCCAGTAGATTCTGAGATTAGCGCGTACAAACGTACAGACAAACACACAAAAATATTTTGGGTTCTATTTCGTTCATAAAGCCTGTAATAGTTTTTTTTTTATATATCTTCCATGTACAGACAGCGATCAGTTACGAATTTATTATAGTATGTATATATATAGATTGCACACCTTGTGAATAGGATGGCCACCTGCAAGGGCTCTATGTACTATTCTACTCTTGTTATGTAGTTTTATTCATAACATTGTTATATACAATAGATTATTCTAAATGAAATTTTCCCATCTTTTTGGTAAAAGATCGCCCCGTGCGAGTTTCTTACGCCGGTTCTTCTCGCCGGGCTTGTTCCCGAACCGGTGGTAGGCATCACGTAGGACAATTCTATAAGAATTATATTATAACCTATATGGAAATCAAAATTTTTGAGTTTTTGAGTCTTTTCACGCAAAAACTACTGAACGAATTTTGATGAAATTTGGTATGATGGTAGTAGTTTGAGCTCTGTATTAACACAAATACTACTTCTTATGCGGAAATAGTATAGTGTTCCAGCGGCATACTGTAATTACGCGGGCGGAGCCGCGGGCAAAAGCTAGTAGGTACATATAAAATTTTATGAAAATAAATTTTATTCCGATCAAACGTAAGTAAGTAAAGTGGGGCCCAACCAAACCCAACATGAATGGGGAACTAAGTGGTTTCAGGAATATATTCACTAATGGCCAATTTAAAATTGAATGCAGAAGCCGATCTCTTCTATACCTACACTTACGAGAATAATTATTGTCCTATTCACCAGTGGAGAAATCTGGATCTCCTTCATAGCCCTAGCCCTAGCCCTAGCCTGTATAATAGGTAGGGTTTGAATAAGGGGCCTCAAAAGGTAAGTGGTAAGTAAAGCTGATGGGAAATAAAGTTAGAGCAACCCCCCCCCACGCCACTGCTATTCTATTGTAGCTCTGTTTTCATTTTCAGTTGGCTTATAAATAACATGGAAATAATGAAACAATTAGATAAAGAAAAAAGTGTTCGAGCTTTATTTAAAGCTACCAGAGCGTATACTTTACTCAAATGGCTGAAAAGGTCGAGGAAACTTGGGCATAAAGATACAATTCCAGATGTACCGTTACAAACATCCAGCATTGACTATATACTGGCTCAACTCAATGGAAAGGTGTATGACATTCGGGATTACATCTGCAACAAAACCTATGAAAAGGCGAAGCAGAATATTATTCAAGATATCCGAGAGAGTGAGGGCGAAAAACCAGTGAGAATTTTTCATTTTGTACCCGAGTACATAATAAACGATGAATGCAATTTAGAATTACAATAATATTATTTTGGTTTTATTCAACTTATTGATATGACTATAACAGAAAAGTCAAGTTTTTTTTTAATCTATAAAATAAAATTGGTTAAATATTATGATTTATGACGTGTTGTTAAAATTTGCCATGTTTACACTCGAACTTGCCGGCGTTTGAAACTGAAACTTATTTATAATTCAGAGTTTCGGACATTCAACAATTTCATCTGTAGAAATAATTTGTCGAAAACAATAGGTAATTGCTGTCGGTAATTACAATTCAAACGTGTTATTAATCTGCTTAAATTAATATAATGATATTAAATATGCGGTATGATAAGTAGGGAAATGTTTTAAATGAAAAGTTTAGTACTGTAGATATAGTATACCAAGTTTACACTAACGTCTGAATCCAAAAAATTACTAAACGTTCTATAATTTATATTTTTGCGGTAATATACGATGCAAATATTGTAAAATCGTTTCATTATTAGAAATAAATTTTAAATTCAAATTTTTTTAAATAGGAGCGGCGGGCGGCGGCGGATTCTTTTGGTATTGAGAAGATATGCGACTCTGCAGATTTTGACTGTGTGTTACTGTGTATCATTGTTTTTGGTCCATAGCGATTTATCAATAGAAACCTGCAATATTAGAGACATTTTTGCTCGCTCGCTTTCGACGTGTAGAACATAATAATGTTATTACTAACATTATGATATCGAACACATGAGTGTCCAGTCAAATGTCAATGTTATATAATATGACAGCTTGACACTTGAAACTTCCATTTTCAACTGTATTGTACTAGCGCAGAAAACTATTTTCAGTGGTCTAAATTCTCACCGGCGCGCCGGATTCCGGAGCATATCGTCCCAGCCTAAGAAGAGTAACGCTTAAATCTGACACTAAATATAATAGACAAAATTTACACATTTTTATTGCGTATCTAAGAGGCAAAAGAACCCTAAAATTGAAACTAACAATTTTAAATATGAATTATGGTCGAATTTCGACCACAGGGCGATCTCCAGTTCACATAAAACTTTATATAATATTCATTTTTATCTCCCGTCGTAAAAAGAGTACTGTCCTTACTAAGTTTATGAATGCGAAAGTTTTTATGTACGGGTTTGTGGATGTCTGGATGTTTGCTACTCTTTCACGCAATAACTACTGATCGGATTTTGATGAACTTTGGTATGATAGTAGTTTAGCCTCCGCACTAACACGGCTACTTTTTTCGAATGATATTTTATTCTGAGTAACATAAAAGTTAGAAATAAAAGTCCGCATTATCTTTCATCTATTTGGTTTTATTTATTGGTAAATCTCAAATTACATTGTGTCTACTAGATAAGCATAATATTCATTATTGGCTAAACGAGAACATGCTGAAACACTTGATTAAATATTTGTACGTCAAATTCTTAGATAATATAAGAGTTGTAACACGTTGGATGCTTTTAAGCGCGCTTTTCTAACGCGCGTTTTGAGAATGACAGGACCTGAAAGTACCTCATTGTGTACTGTGTAGGTAGGACGCGTGGTAGTCAGTACCGACGTACTCGGCATACCACATTTCGACCTTTTATCAATGGTAAAAATGTATTAAAACATACAATCGCAGGTATCTACGCTTGTATATTTTCCATAGGACTCTATATTATTATGCCATGCTTCTGGAAACGCACGTTTGCAAAGCGTGCGCACAAACGCGCCCGGTGTATACTACCTTTGATACTCAGAATTAAGAATATTATATTTTACGGACGAAGATTAATATGTAACTATTTTAAATATGCCATCTAGCAAAGATGAGGTAATTTTTGTTCTATATTATTATGCCATGCTTCTGGAAACGCACGTTTGCAAAGCGCGCGCACAAACGCGCCCGGTGTATACTACCTTTGATACACAGAATTGAGAATATTATATTTTACGGAAGAAGATTAATATGTAACTATTTTAAATATGCCATCTAGCAAAGATGTGGTAATTTTGGAGTAAAATTGTAATTTGGTTCTAGTTTCTAAGACTGAAACCACATCTTTACTTTACAAATTAAATTATGGCTATTTCAATTATTACATTACGAACAGACGCAAACAAAGCTTCTTCTGATTTCCAAAATTTGTAGGCCTCTATTTTCTACAGTTTTGAATAATATAGACATATTTTTATTGTAAGTATATTACGTGATTATTTTATTATTTAAATAGAGTTTCATACATTTATGACACATTAAGCTATCCTACACAATGGTATCTTTAACAAGCAAAACTTCTACTTAACATAGCATAAATAAGTAGTGAAATAAATTCGACAGTAAGCTTAAAAGCGAAAAAACCTAACTAATAATATATATTATAATATTTACATTGTGTTCACTTATGAACTGACCGGTGGAATGATTTAAGTGTTTAAGTGTACATCTAAGGTAGGGTTACGTAATAAGGTAAATTGACAAATGTAAACTTTCGCAGCACTTTCGATACAAAACGCGAACATCAAAGAAATTCGCTGCGAAAATATAAATCGTCAGAAAATAGGTTCTAAATATCCTAACATTATATTCTTCTAGTAATTATTATTAACACCCTCGTAATTAATTAGGTTTTTGTTTTGACGTCGTCTAGTAGAGTAATTTGATATAAAATAAATTAATTAGGTACAGTCGATGAGAAGATCTTATAGTTATAGAAACAGCAAGTACCAATACTTAAACATAACTATAATACAAAATAGTCGACTTTTGACAAAAGTAACTAAAAACTGTAGGTTTTCGTATTTGTTTCCATAAAGATTGGAGTAAAGAGTACCTTCGCCATACATGAAAGAGTGTCCGTTAAACGGAGAATTAAATCTGAACTATCTTCTTCGGTTATATTTATAAAAATATTTACGACTACGCGAGAATTTCTGAATTGCATGATTTTCTGAATTAAAGTCGTCAAAAAATTAAATAATTATCTAAACTCATAACTAAATTCACTTCACTCCACCTCTTATTGCTAACTTCATGTCACACACCCAGAGTCAGAAAATCTAGCGCCATTATTTTTTTCATCGCCATCACAGTTTGGAGACTATTATTTAATTACTTTTGTAGAACACTTTTTAGCTTTTGCGCCTTACAGAGATGGTACTCATTTACCTCTATTTTCCATGTTTGTTACCATGTAACTGCTGAACAAATAAGAACAATTTGCCTACTATGTTATCTTTGGTATAATTTATGTAATACATTGTTTCATTTGAATGATAAATTATTTAGACGCAGCCGGGCCGTCGGTACATTTTCATATCGCTCGTAGCCACCGCGATCCATTCATTCCTAGCGGAGTCGAACCAGGTCAGGCCGAGTGTGTACTTGCCGTTAATGTTGACATGCTGGCAGTGGGAGAACCACCATCCGCCCTCGTAGTTGCCGGCGCAGTGGGTGTTCGAGATGTCCCTATCGCGGTCGATAGCGGAGAATTCCATATGGTTCTGGTACTCGAAAGCGTCACTGGCGTTACCCTTAAATCCGCTTACGTCCAAAACGTAGCCGGAGTCCGCGCTGCCGACGGAAAAGTGATCGTACTCGGCGTACCAGGTGCTGCCGTAGATGTCGGTCATGTCAATCCTCATGGCGGAGCAGTTGTCCTTGGTGATCTGATGCATGGATTCCAGGCCGAGCCAGTATTCGGAGGAGGCGTCGCCGAAGCCAGAGACGTATTCGGTGAATTTGCGGTTGAACTCGATGGAGCCGTTGTAGCGACGTTGTAGGAGAGTTGTTCCGTTGTTGCACCAGGTTTCGACGGGGGTGTGGGCGGGGCGGATCAGGTAGGTGTTCGGGGGGTCGGTCACGGTCGAGCAGTCCTTGGGCAGTTGGCTAACGAGGTCCTCGTACTCATGCTCGACTGGTTGTAGCTCTTTCACTTCTCCTATCAGCTCCGGTAATGGAATGCCCAGGGTTCCGTTGGTTTCAATACGGTTGGATTCGGTCTGCAACAAAATGCACTTAATCATTTTCGTGAATCGAAAAAGTTCTAAAAGTAGCAAGTATTTCATCCTTTGGGCAAAGAATTTTATATTGACTTCAAATAATATATGTAAATATATAATCAGAATCTCAGCTGTAACAATTTTCATGGAATTTAGTATTGTAATTGTAGTTTTAAGGGTCTTATCCCAGAGAAGAAGCGAATTTTTGAGTTTTCATATATTTTTCTTTACTTTTTCTTTCGTTGCGTAATAAGGTAATATGAGTTATTTCGCTTTCTATTCGTCAAAGCACGTGGCTCAGCTACGTGTACGTTGGACTTTTTGCGTATTGGCAAATTGGTGTCTGAGGTCTTTTTTTGTGATTATTTTTTTTAAGAACTCCAGGCAAAGCTCAGTCTCCCAGGTGTGCACTATATATTATATGTATATTACTAACATACTCTGGGAGCGTTAGTACGAAGTCTCAAAAAATATGACAGCTGTTTTCATTAGGTAGGTACTCAGGATTAAGGTATTATAATATACTTAGAGATTTACAAGCAATATAAGTTTAATATTGCCTGAAATTTTCTAAAAAGATCTATTACGCTAATGATCTAATGTAAAATCTTGACGCCGGTGTTGATAGTAAAAGTCTGAATAGATAATGAATAATGCTAATAATATAAGGGCTAATAATTACATCCCGGAACAATGTCTTCTAACGCTATTGCGTGGCTCTTGTCCGATATCCTGCAGCCACTTATAAATATTAGGTGCCACAGCTTAATATAGAGAGATACGACACGTATACACTCCATTTAAACAGGTGCTTAATAGATTCAATCAGCCTCATAATGATGGTTTATTATTTTTATTTTTTCTATGTTATTATTTACAATCTCTACAGGCTTCGATAAATGAGTTAAGGTCAATTCACACCGAAACGAAACGAAACGATACGCGGCATGGCGTTGCTTTTTGAGATTGCCTTAATTCAACTTTATTAACTACAAAAGAATATACACGTTTCATTGTAAGAATGTCATGTTGCACCGCACTGCAGAGCGCATGTGCATTGTGCAGTGTATGACTGAAGTCATAATATGAAACATGTATCTTTTTGTGTAGTGAATCAGTTCAATGTGGAATTTCAATATTAGAAATGCAGCACCTCGTATCGTTGCGATGTGAACTGACCCTTTACGCTTTGTTCACTTCTCGTAAATCAAAGCGTTGTGTGTTAAGTATAGACGACTACTGTCATGTCTCTGCCTTTCTGCAATCTATTGTGGGCTCTAACATTTAGGTGTATATTTAGAAAGCCGTGCATAGCTTTACTGGTTCGTTTTTAGACACCCTACCTACCCCATAGGGTATATTTGCACACTTCAATTAATTACGAGCGACGATCAGTATGAATTTAAATTGCATTTAGTTTAATACCTATTCCTGTTATCTGGAATTAGGGTAGCAATGAAAAAGTTTCCACATGAGAGAAAACGTGACCGAAAACAGCATATCTATGTATCTAAAGCTGTGGCAATATAATATGATATAGGTCGACTGTTGGTTCTTATATATAAAAATATATGTTGTAATGAGATGTATATATGATGCTATGATAAAAAAAGCTTCATAGACTTGAATAATTGCAAAACATCCTACTCCACTATTATAAATGTCATGATGGATGGATGGATGTTTGTTACTCTTTCACGCAAAAACTACTGAACGGATTTCGATGAAATTTGGTATGGTAGTAGTTTAGGCTCCGAGTAGGTACGTAGGCTACTTTTTATCCCGAAAAAGTACAGTATTCCCGTGGAATATTTATAATAATATTTACGCGAGCGGAGCCACGGGAAAAAAGCCAGTTTTGAATAAACAGAGAAATTTTAAAGGAACTCCACGAGTCATAAATATTCAGTAAAACGTGTAAATTACCTTGAGAATGTGGTCGTTCAGGCGATAGTAATGTTGCTTGGTCGCCGAGGTCAGGTCGGAGATGGATTCATTAAGTTTCTTCACGAGAAGACGATCCAGTTCTGCCCGGTCGATAGCATTACTGACGCTCACAGCAATCGCCTTCACGGATTGACGGAGGTTCTCCTGATCCTCCTTGAGGTAAGAGGATTGAGCGTTGAGCTAAAACAAACAGTTTAGCAATTAAATCAATACGTTAAAGGGACCGAAGAGAAAGGAATATCCCTGCCGCGATTTCGTTAGCTTATACCGATAACTTAGAAACCGGCCAAGCGCGAGTAGGAGTCGCGCACGAAGAGTCCGTAGCAAAAACACGTTTGTTGTGTGGGAGCGCCCCACTTAAATATTTATTTTATTCTATTTTTATTATTTGTTATTATAACAGCACCAGAAATACTTATTCTGTGAAAATTTCAACTGTTTAACTATCACGGTTCATGAGATACAGCCTGGTGACAGACGGACGGATAGCGGAGTCTTATTAATAAAGAGCCTACAGGCATTCTCAGTAAATAGACTATCTAACGCTAAGAACTCGCGGAGTGGTTATGTCCCGTGCCCGCCGCGGTTCTGCCGTTTTATTTCTAAGCTCACGAGACCGCGGTTCACGCAGCCGCTGCGGTTGAGATTACCGCAAAAAGGCAAATACATATTTACAATAGAATTTCTGAATTTCAATTGAAAGGCACGAGACAAAACCGCTCCGTCAGTTCTTAGCCCTAACACAGAAAGCGCGATTAACAAAACAAACTTTTTCATTTTATAATATTAGCTGTTAGTATGAATTTTTGTAATCGAAGTATTCGTATTTCTATTAGACGAAGATTTATTGTAATGAGTACGGTTTATACCTGAGCGCTTTCTTTATGTTACCCGATTCACGCAAAAAACATCAATGGATTCTGTGAATGTCAATGAATACTTTAGGCGGCGAAAACCGAGGAATTTTATACCTACCTACTAGAAATAGTTGCGTTATAAAAGCAAATGCAACCGTTTAATGCACCACCCTAAAGTAATTGGGGCAGATAAATTGGACATTAAGAGTTTTTATCAAGCCTTGTGGAATGGAATTTACCGCCACTTTCATTGTATTGTCAATGATTCAAGTATATTTACCTGTGCGAAGTTCACGTCGAGTTTGGATATTTCCTTTCTGAATTCTGGTACAGTTTTGTCCGCTTTGTTCTCGATACTCTCTACATCCTCCCGAAGCTCCAACATAGAGGCATGAATCTTATCAAAATCGGCCACCTTCTGCGATATATTCTGGAGTTCATTGCGCAGAACCTTGTTTTCGAGTTCGAGGAAGTCAATTTTAGCGGACATCAAGTTCCAGTTGGGCTCCTCGAATCGGTCCAGCCGGCGTTGGACGTCCAGGATCTGCGTTTGGAGATTCTGCTGGTACTCATCAAGTTGGTCTTGGCTGCGTGCCAGGCGGGATATCTGGGCGTGCACCATTTTGTTGTGCCGGTATTTGTGCGCGTGCTCCGGACGAAGATCCCCAGATCTCATCTCATGCGGTTCAAGAACATCGTTGTAGCTATCGCTGTTCAGTTCGTTTATTTGCTTGGCTTTCATCTGGAATAAGACTACTCTTTTAAAAATTAATTTCAAGATAACCTATTTTGCGAAAAAGTCTTGTCACATATATTTATTTTGCAGTAAATTACCAACGGAATTTACTCACTCAGAATTAGCATACGAAGGTACGAAGGTACGTTTACTATGCTTGTATGCGGCAAATACGTGATTTTAAAATTCTGTTTAGTTAGTTTAGTTTAGTTAGTCTGTGTAGGCAACTATTTACTAATTTTACAGTATATCCAAAAATAATCAGATTTTAATTAATTCATTAGTTCTCATAGAACTTTTAGTCCATCTGGGCTTTATATACCTAAATACTATTTCAATGTCAAACACGTCAAAATGTAATCACTAATGTTTTTAAATCGAAGCTCCCATTACTCTAATGAATAATCACGAGTTTGTATCTTTGAGATCTGTGAAAGAAAAATCGAGGCTGTATTAGGAAATGACTGCAACCTCTTTTACCAAGTATGTCGCATGAAAACAAGGCAAACAAAACAAAGCCCCGTATCCGTATCATGTTAGCATATTTATATGCGTACCTTTTTGTATAGAGTTGATTACCTAAGCCAAATGTAGATGGATTTGTACAATATTAATAACATAATAACCCTGGGTAGGTTTAAATTTTTTTTTCAAAATAAATTACTAAGTTGGTGTCTTCAAGTAATTACTATGACGCACGTCTAGACTTGAAACGAAAAAAAATCTTCATAAACATAATTTTTCGCAGGTATGTTTTCAAGGGTAATGCAAAAATCCATCTGCTATAAATCGTAGTAATTAGAGTTATACGGAAACTGGTTTACAGATGGGTGACTTCAAGGCACCGCGAATCCCCACAATTTAATTTATACTTATGTCTTAAAAAGAAACATTTTTTAATTAACTCAAACGACAACAGGTGTACGATAGTAATAATATTCGTGGTTTTGGACTTATTTAATAAACCAGTTTCGAATTAGAAATATCGATCGGCATTTAAATATTAATTATTAGGCTGGATAATGGCTTTATTCACGTTAAAAGTAGCTTAGTATTTTAAGCCTGTATGGAATAGTGTTGTACCCAATTAGTGGCTAAACTGCTCGATATAGGTACTCTTATTTTTGAGTACTTCGTCTGCAATACGTTTGTACATTAACGTTTTAATATGTCTTAGTTACTTATTTGTTTGAATACTTATTGCTTCTTTGTTATTACAATTATACTTCATTTGGGATTTATACGGGTGACTAAAGCCTTTTTTGCCGCACGGCGAATATCGACCGAAAATCGACCGTCTAATGCAGCATTTACCGTGTAAATGACAGTTCAGTTAGGTCGCATGGCAATTTTGCCTACAAAAATGACAAGGCGATTTCTCAAGCACGGCGAAAATCGACACGCGTAAATCCCGCATAAATGGCTATTCGGCGAGGTCGCAAGTGACAAAATTGCGATTTGGGCGGTCTATTTTCGCCAAGCGGCTTTAGTCACCCGTGTAAATCCCGCAAAACGCGCGCACCTGGTCATATAAATAAAACGCAAGATGAATATCTCCGCCATTATCATATCCAGTTAATTTCTAAGCAAACTGCAAATACATCCTTCATCTTGTGAATTGCACAAGAATGTATAATTATGAAACGTCTTATATGGGTGGATATTAAAATTTATAAAAGTAACAGTAAGTTGTTGTATTTTATTGCACGCTACGACCAGGTGGGCCTGCGAGATGAAACCGGCTATTTTTACACACATTTACATTAGCAGGTGTAGCACAGGGTCCCGTATTATCCTTACCTTCAACTCTAAACATCTCGACAACACATCGAATACCTACTAGTTTCCTCGTTGTTCAGTGGAACCTATAAGGGTTTATAGGTTGACGAAATTATGGAACATTTTCTCTTTATTTTTAACCCCCGACGCAAACACGGGGCGTTATAAGTGTGATCTGTCTGTCTGTCTATCTGCATATGTGAATACCGATTTAGATGTATTTTTTTCCGTTTGAAAGCTGGCACGATCTCAGCTAAATGATTATCACTATCTCGCTTACTGACTATGACAGGGGGCTAGTTAAATTGTTTAATTAACCGACTTCCGAAAAGGAGGCGGTAATTTTGGTAATTAGTTTGAGCGTCCTACGTAGTATCTATAGGTACATGGGAAGAATCTGACTTTAAATACTCAATTGATATTGTTAAATGAGGTTATAGGCATAGAGAAATTAATGTTATGCAATCAGACTTTACTCTTAACGATGTCCATAAAAATAATCAGCGGTAGAACGTGCCGACAACCGGCAATAAAATATATAAAATTGCCTTCGCGTGCTACTTTACTATATCCTTGAATCTCGTAGTTATGACATCTGCAATTTTATATAAACTAAATGGCTCTAGAAACGGAATTTGTGATGTTTCATTTTATAAAGTTAGTTGGGACAAGTGGGGCTTACTTTTTGTCTGGGCCAAGAGGATAATACGCTTCGTGTGGCAGTTGGCACAGCAGTGGCGAAGGCTGGTTCTCCTTCACAGGGAAGCCCTAGCCTACATAATAGGTAGGGATTTGGATCAGGAATGTTATTGATTGTAGTGTAGGTTCTTGGTGGAAATTCACGTTTCACAGTAATAACACACAGGACTTCTTGCACTATTTCCACTTTAATAAGTATTTTACATTAATTAATAATATATTACACGACCGGTTTCGACAAAGTGATGACACACCTGATGATGACTTTGTCGAAACCGGTCGTGTAATATATTAAAATTAATTTAAAATACTTATTAAAGTGGAAATAGTGCAAGAATTTCTGTGTATTATAACTGTAAAATTTGGATCAGGGTCATCAAAAGGTAAGCGTTAAGTGAAGCAGATAGGAGTGGAGTTATAGGAACCCCACGTCACTGTGGCACAGGCCATCTATAAACATAGAATCCTGATTATCTTGCCGCATCTAGATATCATTTGCGCAGCTTTGTAGCTATTTGGTACTGAAATCGATTAAGGCTTAATATCCCTAGTGGCCGATATGAAGCTGAGCTACAAGATGACACTCTCAAAGCAATTATTAAAGATTATTAAAAGCTTTACTGGCTCGATTTACTTTTGAACCTAGAAATATGCACTTTTTGTTAATCTTGACTTTTTAATAATTCTGATAATCATCCAAGCTATGAAAAAGAAGAAGAAGGCCGTGGCCTTCATTCTTTTTTCATTTGCTGTATTTTGTAGATTAGGTATGTTAATGTGTTGAAGGATATTAATGCTGAAATATTCACAGAAATATTGTATAGATTAGAGCCACGGCATTTTCTTTGAAAGCCAAGTTTTCTTTGGAATGCTCATCTAGAAAAAAAAAAACATGTAGCTTAAATAGTCCTAATACCATAATCCATACAGACCACAACTACAGAGAGAAACTTCGAGCTCCGGAGGGTATCGTTAGTGGTCGATGCTTGCTACATTGAGTACCTAAGAGATTCCTTGCCTATAACGTAATATTCCTCATAATTATTAACTTTAAAGGTTTACGTTAACCTTTCCACATCCACTGTGTCACCGTCAGCCACCGGTTTTGGTGACGGTGGCTGGTTTCATTGAAACCAGTCCAGCTACGCAGGAGTTATTTTATAGTGCCAAAGTATGTGCGCAGTACACATTAGCACTCTCTCTTGCTTTATTTAGTAATTAATTAATAGTAGTAATTTAGTATCGAAACCTTGTGGGACGGTTATCCGACACGACTGATCAGAGCAGAGATCTGGCGAGAGATCAGACGCTGGTCCGAATTTTCACATGCCCATCCGACGCATGGATCATTACTGTTAGATAATCAGGTAATCAGTCTGAATTGTCTAAACAAATATAGAAACAACATTTTTTGTTATTCCAATTTCCAACGCTGGAATCGAACCCACGACCTCCGAGTCGAGAGCCAAGCTCTAACCACTGGACTACGGAGGCTTGCGTTAAGCGATTACTTGTGACTTAGTTTGAACAAGATATGCATGTTGTATTAGTCTATATATTACTAGCTGTCCCGACATACGTTGTTCTGTCACACCTATAAATATAGTGTCAATATTTTTCCAGCGATTTTCCAATATTTCTCACCGTTTAAATTTCAAGACAAAAATTAGCCAAATCGGTCCAGCCGGTCTCTATATATAAGATATCGGTATCTATATATAAGATAAGATTTTCCATTAGTTTGTAATTTTCCACATCAAATCACACATTTTATAAACTTCATGTCACGGAATAAAATCCTATGTCCGTCTCCTGGTTCTAAGCTACCTCCCCACCAATTTTCAGCCAAATCGGTTCAGCCGTTCTTGAGTTATAAATAGTGTAACTAACACGACTTTCTTTTATCTATATAAGATTACGAGTATGTATGTTGGTGAGTAATGTATGTTGCTGTTGGTCTCTGGAAATAACTTTGGCTGCGTAATTGGCGGATATTCCTAGTTCTAGTTTACACAAGGCTTTAAGCGGTTAACGCTGTATACTGTATTCGGTTAATACCTAACAGGATTATTTGGCACGGTATTGAGTTTGACTCATGAATTCTAATTACCACTCATCAAATAACACGGTGTAAATAGCCTAACCAAGAGCGTCCCCGGCATATATAACATACACATATAATACATACACATATAACACAGCTTATAGAAGGGTTTCGTACATGCGCACAATAGGTTTTTTA
Organism: Phengaris arion; assembly: GCA_963565745.1. Lineage (NCBI taxonomy): Eukaryota > Metazoa > Arthropoda > Insecta > Lepidoptera > Lycaenidae > Phengaris > Phengaris arion. The sequence goes on from OY751437.1 coordinate 17,674,776, forward strand.
CAATTTTCTCAAAAAGTTATTGTCCGACAGACAACATTTAAAAAAAATAGATTTATGGTATAGTTACTTACCGTATATTATACCATATTATGCATTTAGGGCAAAGCTGTTCATTTTAAATAATAAATAGACACTTCAATTTTAATTATTTGTATTGAAAAGGACAGACGAACAGATGGACGGACATATAGAAACTATAAGGATTCCTTTTAGTTACTACGGACGCCTCAAAAGAACTCCTACCTCACTCAATCATTCGTCGAAATAATAATAATAGCTCCCACACCGATTTATTTGACGGTGGCCAGGTTCGTTGAAATCAGGTGATGCCGAATTCGCAAGTTACTTTAGTGCCCAAGTGTGTGCGCAATACAATAGAGAATAATAAGTAAAATACTCTCTCTTCCCTTACACTCGTAGCTCGTAGACCGGACGTAGGTGATCAGTGTAAAATAAAAATAATTTTTAAAGACGTGGCGTTTTTCCCAGGCGCGTAATTAAAGTGTTTGGATGTTTGTGAAGGTTGACGGGGCCGTATCCGTTGTCATTGTGGTGATGTTGTGGAGACGTGTTGTTTTGTGCCGCGGAAACTGGACCTGTTCGATGCAGCGAACTGCCAGATGCAGGTTATTCGCGCTCGCGACTCCACGTGCTATGATTATGCTTAGTAAACATTAAGTCAAGAAGAGACCGTAAAATTATCAAATTAAAAATATTTACAAATAAGTAATTACAGAAAAATAGTTTAAAAAATGCAGTAGGTATATTCTTCTGAGTTGTGTTATAATTTCATCTTACATACTAAAAGACGATGACGACGAAATTAAGAGACGATGGATAAATAATTTGTTTAATGTGTAATGTGTTATTGATTTTAAACCTATTGATTATTATATTGTGTTATGATTATTATTTGACAGAAACTTCGACATTGAAAACAATAATTATGAATTTGTAAATCTAATCTTCATATTATTATTATTATTATTCTCAAGTATTATTTTTAATCAATTGCATGTTTTAAAAATTTCACACACCATTTTGTTATGGTAGAATGTACAGATCATTTGTAATGTTTAAATATTATCCTTTGTACTGCATTCTTGTGAATAAATAAATAAATTATTATTATTATTATAAACAAAGATTTATCGCGTCATAATGTTTGTTATAAAACTCCTGCTTGACCGATTTTTATGAAATTTTGCAGGTGTATTCGGTAGGTATATATGTGAATAAGTTTCATAATCAATTCAACTACATTTCATACCCCTAAGTGAGAAGAATGGCCCACCCCAAAAGTTTTTATTTATTTATCGTTAGTTTTTATGATTGAGCATTAAAAATATACACATTATTATTAGCCACAATTTTTCTTCTTCTTACTACTTACGTACTTCTTACACCAACCCCCATTGTTTAATAGCGTTAACTAATAACGCTGTAATAATATTTTTAAACGATAACTCTTTCACACAATATTATAGGTTTTAGGGGTAGGTAGTTGGTGTCTGTTGCTGATGTAGTTGTTGGTGTAGAAACTGTAGATAAATGGAAGTTGTTATTTTTCTATTTCCAGCTCTGAGCTCATAGTCAAGACAAAAAGACGTCCGTTGTACACCCTGTTCTATTACTAGCTGTACCCAAGTAATATTAAAGTTCAAATCTTAAGGTAAATATACCGGTAAAGAATGCGCGGTTTCCCAGAAATAAAACCTAGCTAGATCGATTTTACTCCCCAGAAACCTATTGCGTACTCGAAGCCGTTTCTGAGATTCTGATTATATATACATATAAGAATTGCTCGTTTAAATTATAATTATGTAAACGAGCAATTCTTGTATCTAAAAGAGTAATTGTCCATAATTAAGCCGAAAACCAATAATAATTAAAGCCGTGTTGAGGTTTCTCACAGATTAAGTACAGTAATATTTGAACTGTTGTGTATAATACGTTATGTCTCTAGTTACGCACCTTCAATGGGTTAACTTTGAAGATTAAATAATCATCATCATGAGCATCATGTCATATTTTGCACCTAACACTGTATCTAACCATTAGCTATATTAATGTCTACTGTGTTTAGGATCCTTTGTGCTGACAATTATCAATACTTTTTAAAAAATATTGTAAATATTAAGTAGGCATTAAGCACTATTACTCATAATTACAAAAATCTGTAAATCTAGAGAAATGTAATTAAAAATTTACCAAGTGTAATGAAAAAGTATCATCAGTGTTTACTGGCTTTTGTTTTCGCGTCTCGTAATAATTGAGTTTAGGCTGATATAATAGGCTACTTGACTCATGTTTAATTTTATACATTGAAGGAGTACCTATTTCCTTTATTACTTTGCTTAGGAAAACGTATTCTAGCGATATCATAAATTAAAAACTTAAGACTGATAAATAAAGTTGATTTAAAAATATGAATTTTTGTTTGTTAATTTCTACTGAACACCTCGAAGTAACTTCCGACAAGGATGTGACGACACAAACACGCTAAATACATAATATGTAGTAGTGAAACGGAACGTGTTTCTGTAAATAAATAGTTCATGACATCTTAAAAAGTTTTTTATGTCAAAACGTCAAACGGAACGTCACACCGCCATTTTACTACTACGGACTATAGCACAGATTAAAAATAGTATTAGATGACGTCACAGCACAGATAATAATCTTAACCAACATGGTGAATAGTATTTTCGGCGGTTTTAAAAAGTGCATTTATAAATAAAAAAAATTGTAGGTGTAAAAATAATGTAATTATTTTTTGCGTTATGAAACAATTATGAATCATTTAGGACATAAATAGAAACAAGGTCAAGTAGCCTATTGCATTAATATTTTCGGTAATTTAGTTACATTTTAATCTGTGAACTGCGAATACAAGGCACAAATTGTTCGTGCTCTGTGTACCGGAAAATATATGCGCAGGCGCACAAAAAAATCCTCTCATCATGCGAATTAATTACCGCCAGCGATCAGTTTTCGTGTAAATCTCGTGTTCGTGTGTGGTCCGCTTTTTGCGAGGATCCGATTTTGTATGACATCTTCTACGAATCTTCTTCATACTTCTATTGTCACACAGATTTTACGAAATCTTATAATCGATTTATTTTTATTTTGATAAATACCTAGTTAGGTTTTGATAGAGCCACTCAGCAGGCACTTAAATATATCGACGGTTAATGAGTTAAACGACAATTTTGTCGAAAATTAGTTACATATGCCATCCTACTTAAAGTTTTCTGCTTTTTCGAATGAACTCGGAGTGAGTATGTCTCTACGACGGAGTCGCGTACGCGTAAAAGCTAGTAACTATATAAATTAATACCTACGTATTATGAATAATATGTACATATATGAATAATATGAATTAAAGGCACAAATATTAATTCCAATTAGTTATGATTAATTCAATTATACCTCGTAATATATTGAGGTACATAATAATATGTTAAATGGCATCTGGATATAGTTCTAATAGCAGGTGAGCAATATGTTATTATCGGCTTCGGAATAAAGAATAAATAAACTGTCAGGCTTAGAAATGAATAAAATTCATTTGTTATTATTTTGTATCGACTCTAAATATCAAAATATATACAATATTTTATAACTTTATGAATTGTATAAGTATTTCGTTGTAACTTTTTTGTTTCGATATAAGTGCCAACTTGAGAATTCTATCTTTTGTATAATTAATAGCGGTCTTCAATTTTATTTGCCATAAAGGAATTTGTAAAAAAAATATTCCAAGATCAAATATATCAGCACTCGGTTCTCGGCTTCCAAGGAGCCGTTCATGGTTATTGTGCGATTTCTATAGCTCCGTACCCGAAATTGTAAACGCCTTTTCTATACACATAACAATAACAATAACTACAAGACGTATTTCAAGAATTCGCAACATTCCAGTACTATTACATTAAAAAATTATTCTAGTCTACGCATGTTCAATGAATAATTGAATTAGAGTTTGAATAGTTTTTTTAAGAGGCACGTGTTACGTAATATTTAATTTCTGATCAGCGGCGGCTACTTACGCACCGAAGGGAAAAAAATATAATTGTATCCTTAATTGAAACTACATTAGACTAAATATTGTTAAGTTTGTAAAAATTCGTCAAGTCTGCCAACCCGCCGCAGGCTTGCGTCATGAACAAAAAAAAAGCCTTATGAAAAGAGATCCGTGCCCTATCACTTGAGATGGTATTAGTGGTAATGAATTATATACATACAAATAAATAAACTTGAAGTATCTGTTTTTAATTTCAAATTAACAGCTCCGCACTGAAGTTTTAATATGATAGTATATAATCAAATTTTAAGAATTTTTGTCTGTCCGTCCGTCCGTCTGTCAGTCTATCTGTCTGTTTGTTCCGGCTAATCTCTGAAACGGCCGGAGCGATTTTGATCGGACTTTCACTGGCATATAAGGCTACTTAAGTCTTAGATTTCCGTTTAAAAAAATCGGTTTCCGTTTGCATTAGTTCCACGCAAACGAGGTTGCGGGCACCAGCTAGTATCAAATATGTAAAGTATTTCCTCTTAAAATTATTTATGTTTTTGCCATGCCATGATTATTTAACCCTACAATTAGTATTCAAATGCACAGTGCGCACCCCACGCGCGAGCGCGACCGGTAGAAACTCCCAGGCACGACGGTTGCGGACGGTTAGAGGTAACGAGCGTGAACTTCACCTGTATCATTAACTGCTGTATCATACATTCCATAATTTTAAAATAAATCAGTAAGGATTAAGGATAATAATTGTACTACGGAAGTGAAAGTATTGTGGCGGACCAATTAGCGCCACAATCCTGAATCGCGCTATCGAAGTTTCTGTAGTTCGGCGCTATATATACACTGAAACGACTATAGTGCAGTGGGCTTCGGCCTGCCTGAGCGTACCACCTCGCTTTGGGACTTGCCCTACTATTCCCACAGTGTCATCAAAAGTTTACAAGTATAGCAATTCCTATAACTTACTAATCGTGAAGTCGTTTTAAGGGGTTCCGTAGGAATTAGAAATCCTTATACTTTATAGTTTCGCCCTGTCCGTCTATTTGTCTATTTGTCTGTTCGCCCTTCTAACTTCTGTAATATTTAATTTTCCGAATCATTAAATAGTCATAATTTTATATAATATTAATTTAGGGGTGGCATATCCATATTGTGCAGAGGGTATGAAAAATATATTTTAATTCTACCCACCATATCGTGTAGTAGGGTAATCGGCCTTCAAAGTGCCTCTCCCGGCATTTCTGAACTATATGAAATAGAAACTTGTAAGTTTTCAAGTCATGCTAAAAACTCTTTAGGAAAATTTTTGAGCGAGCATTAAACTTGAGCTCAAAATATTTTACAATAATGGCGCTAGTAAAATTTGATTAAAAGTCAGAGTACTTAATGTAAAACGAATAAACTACTTAGGTTTAAAGTTTCAACTAGGTAGAACTTTCGAGATAATTTTATCTTGGCTGCTGGTAACTCTTAAGCTCATTCTTAGATCGTACCGACTTCTTCCCTACTATAACCAAACTACAAGGACTTAACTTTTTAATTGACAAATAATGGTTGAAATGTTTTCTAGTCACTTTTAAATATTGTTTTTCTTTCCGTATTTCTTGCGCATTGGCCTTTACAGATTTATCTATAGCATAGACCGTACTAGTCGTCTCCAAGTGGCCGAAATATGTAAAAAGTGGTCACGTAATATGTGTACATAGTAGTAGAGAAAACATTTCCAAAAACCCTAAAGCAAACATCCTGTAGTACCGAATGATTTATATTATTTTGAACATTAAATTGGCTTCACTCATGAATTTCACAAGTGTTTTGATAATTATGTGTAGTAATAATGATAGGGTTCACTTGGCCGCAATAGACGCATTTTATGGTGACATTGTAACATCGTTACAAGACGCTGCTGCTGACAGCAATGTTGTTCGTGGTGGTGGTAGCAGTCAACACCGTGGTCGTCCTATTATCGGGTGGAATAAGTATGTTCGTAACGCTCACAAGGATTCTAGGCAGAAATTTTTGACCTGGGTCTGGTACGGTAGACCCTGTAGTGGTAATATTTATAATGAAATGCATCAGTCTAGAAAAATATTTATGAGTAAATTTAGTATTGTCATAATAACCAGGAATTAATTAAAATGAACATTTTGGCAACTAAACATAAAAATAAAGATTTCAAAGGTTTTTGGAAACAAACAAAAAAGTTCTGCGCGAATCTGTTTAGATGTCACTCACAAGTGGAGTATTCGCTGAATAGTGAGCATCAGAAGACCAGAGGTGCGAATGCCGTAGTGTTAACAATGCCTGAGCGCGTCACAGCAAAACAAGTTGCTCTAAAAATAAAGGGCACAAGGAAAATCACCCGGACAGGACGGCCTCAGCATAGAACATTTTCAATATGCGGGGCTCAAGGCTCTTGGGACTGTTATTTACGTTGTGTATTAGGCACTCCTACCTGCCAAACGATCTGATGAAGACGGTAGTAGTTCCTATAATTAAGAACAAGACTGGAGATAGCACCGATAAGTGCAACTACCGCCCGATATCACTAGCTACAACCACATCTAAGATACACGGCATGCTTGACAGACAACTTAAAATACGTCTAAATTTCTATGATGCACAGTTCGGTTTCAGGCCAAGACTCTCAACAGAATTTGCGATTATGTCTCTCAAGCAGATTGTCAGGGAGTACGCCCGTATATACTGCCTTAACATGCAGCCTTTCTTGATCTCTTCATTGCATTTGATCTGGTTAGGTACGATATCCTATGGCATAAATTAAAAGACGCAGGTGAGTAACATTCTTAAATATTGGTATGACCACCAAAGTTACCGGGTCAAATGGCTCCGTGAACTCTCTGACGAGTACAGGTTGGACTGTGGAGTGAGACAGGGGGGACTAACGTCTCCTTTGCTCTTCAACTTGTACGTGAATAGGATGACTGCTGAGCTGAGCGACACCAGAGTAGGCTGCTCGATTGATGGCCACTGTTTTAACACTATTAGTTATGTAGATGATATAGTGTTGGTCAGCCCATCAATAGCCGCCTCTCAGAAAAGTTATTGGAGTGTGTGAGGAGTATGCGAGGATGCACGCTCTCGTATATAATGTATGAAAAAGTGATATCTTGATATTTTAATCCAGGGGTCGTAAACTGGGAGATGTGGCGCCTGTGCTGCTCAATGGTGTTGCTCTTCGAAAAGTAAAAGAGTACCTCGCCCATGTGGTTACCGAGGATTTAAAAGACGATGGGGAGATCGCCAGGGAGAGGAGAGCGATGGCGGTCCGCTGTAACATGTTGGCACGCAGATTCGCGAGGTGTAGTACAGATGTTAAAATTACACTGTTTAAAGCTTTTGACAAACTCTATACACCTGCAATCTGTGGGTCAGTTACACGTAGCGGGCCATCAATGCTCTCCGAATACAGTATAATAACGCGTTCAGGGTGTTGGTGGGGCTTCCTCGCTACTGTAGTGCATCTGCTATGTTTGCGTACGCACACACAGACGGTTTTCACATCGTGCTGCGGTGTCTCATCGCATCGCTGATGTTCCGCACGCATGGAAGCCCCAAAACCATCCAATCTGCTATGTGCCAAGCACAATTGCACGTACCGGAGCCCCAGAGGGTGGTAAATACCTAAATTAAATAAGTCCTTTGAACACTAACTACATTATGGGCTACGCTTGAAATAAACATATTTTATTCATTTATTTATTAATCTGAACTATATAGTAGTATATAGTAGAGTTCAAATTCCGTTGATACATTAAAGCCCTGACTTCATTGCTCTGTTAAACATACAGTTCGAATTATTCAAACAACTCACCTCCTTAGCCAGTTTCCCCACGTGGTTCCTCATCTGCGCCAACATAGCCCTCATCTGCTGCCCCTCATACTTCAGTCTGCCGACCTCACTGTCCAGCTTGTCTACCCTGGCTTCCTGAGTCCGGGTTAGTTGGGCCAAGTCGGAGGTCTCCAGGAGTGCTTGCTTGAGCTGGTAAAGAGATAAAAATTACTTACATTGTTAGAGAGTACCTGGGTAACCGAGCTTTGTTTGGAGTTCTGATAATTTTTAATTTATTTAAATAATCACGAAAATATTTATTTGACCGGGATTCGAAACCACCACATTCCGAATTTACGAACAAAGAAAAAATTATACATGTAACGCATACCAAACTGCCAATCGGACTGACATATTAAGAGTCGAAATTATTGATATATTGTTGCAACAAAAACCATATATAGCATAAAAATGCGCAGTTTCCCAGAGATAAGACCTAGCTAGATTGATTTATAAGCTTTTTTTTTTTATTTTGGAAATAGGATTTAACTTTTTCTTTCAAAGTAAATGTAGGATTAGCTCTGGTTTGTATTATATTATTATGGAAATTACCTTTGTTGCATGTACAATAAGATATTATAAATGATATTAGCGGAATATTAATCAGTATGGATTAGGGAATGTAAAGCTTTAGCTAATCCAATGAATAGGTACCTAGCCATACGTGAAATAGTTGTTCTATAATAATTTTACTAAATTTAATAACAAAATGTACAATTTGATAGACTATTGTAGTTTTAAGTTTGTTAAATGATTTGCAGACCCTTGAATATTCTTGGTATGTATCTATAGTATATTTTATTGAAAAAATGTCCTATAAAATATTGTTAATGCAGATAACAGGTAGCCAAAATTAAATATTTACTCAAGGAGATTAAATGAAACTCAAATTAATATTGAATATCGTAATCAATCCATATTAATCACAAGTCGAAAATAAGAAACCGTATTTTCAAACGAGACCTACGGCAGGTGAACGCCCGTGCCACTTATCTGGGGGCACGGTTATGCCCCTGCCAAGGCGAGTCAGGCGAAGTGCAAACATCAAATTTCTTAAACCCTCATAACTTGGGTTTAGATTAAATATACAATAAACAAAATTTTCAGGATATGTTCCCAGTTCCCAGTAGCGGACTTATATAACACTTTAGCTTTAGCCCGCAGCTTCGCCCGCGCGGGAGAGTGTTCGTGGCAAAAAACTTCTTTAGCAAATATACCTGCAATACAGTAATGGCACAGAGTAAAAATATATACTTTATAATAAATTTTCACACGTACTTTTCAAATTTTAAGATATCTCCTATATATAATCTCCTAGATAAGGATAAATTAATTGTATCCGTCTAAATAACTTCTGAAAATACCACATTATTTCTGATAATTTTTTTTAAACATAAAATATTTAAAGTAACCCTAAAAGACAGACATATCTATGCCATCGCGGACTTTTTTGTAGACCTATAAAAGATAAACAGTTACCATACATTGTTCTGTAATTTATCTCCAACGGGTTAGGTTAGGCAGCGTTTTCGATAAAAGTTCCTAGACGGCTTAATTTTTTCCAAAACCTTCCACAATTATCGTCATAAATTACACAATTTCCACAAAACCTTTTTTATATATATAAAAATTATTAACGACTTTCTTTTAATTATATATATATATATATATATATATATATATATATATATATATATATATATATATATATATATATATATATATATATGAATTGCATTAATGTTTTCATATTTTAGATTTTATTGATATCAAAATTCATAGGTTACTTTCGAATGTCCTATAAAGATAACTTACTTCTTTTTGACAATAGAGGTCTGAAAATTAATTTAGGCATCTTTTTTTAAAAATGATAACAAAAAAATTTATAAACGATGTATGTAACCCTTTATTAAAAACAAAAAACACATTAAGTATTTTTAACCGACTTCTTTTTTTGTTGGTTCAACGATAACTCCGCCGTCAGTGGACCGATTTTCAAAATTATTTTCCTGATGTTTACATCAGGAAAATAATTTTAAAAGCAGGGTATAATCCCAAGTTGGTCCCGTTTTGACCTCAGTTATTGAAAAATATATTACGTAATAACGTATATATTAATGACAATTTTATAAAACTTCGGCAGCCAATTTGCGCACCTTTACACCGCATATTAAATTGTAATGCATCAAAAAAGTACTACAATAAGAGCGAAAACATGTAACTAAATACGTAAATATAGTATTTAAATAATATATCTTCGATTATATTGTAACTAAAATACGCAACAGAAATCCGCCACCTACTGGCATGTCGACAGACGGGCCCTAAGTAGTTATCTAAAAGGCTAATTGTATAAAAAACCAGTATGAAAAGATGTTGTTTTTAAATTGATTATTGTAAAACAGTATATCCTTTTTTACGTAGAATATAAGAAATTTGGATGAATGAATTATTTTTTTATTATCACACGAAATATTTGCGTGTACTGACTTTCACCTATTTTCACCTTAGGATTACAAAATATTTTAGGGTAAAATTATAATAATTTATATTAATTCCGTTAGTTTACATCGTACAGATTCTAACAACATAATTTTTATATATATCTTTCAAACAAAATTCGGGAGTTTTCGTCATTTTAATGCGACGAGGCGCTTTTTTAGATCTAGACTGAAATCTAAGCTGACAGATGCGCCGATTACCTACACGCCGTTTAAACTTTGACACTTGAGGGGCAAATTTGTTTTTTTACAACTTATTTTATTGCTAGAGACAAACGACACATAGATAGATTCATGAATGCTTTATTTTTTATTTATCACTTGAATAATATACACAGTAGTAATTGTTTCCTTGTAAGTAACGCACTCAAAGCTCGGGTGTGAGTAATTTGAATGGAGAGGCATTATGGAGAGTGCACCGCTATCCAGTGCACTCTGTAAAACCTGGTGTCTTCGTTGCATAAATGCTTCCATTTGTATATTACGGAGGTATTAATTAACGTAGGTATTAACGAAGAATTAAAGAGTTCATATAATGTAAAAATATGTAACTTAGTGATTTTCTTTTTTACTTTTTATAGTTATTCCAAATAAATTTTAATATGTACCGAATTTTATATTATATTTGCTATCTTTGGTTATTATTAAACAAACAAGATAAGCTACATAAGAGTAGCAAAATGTCAAACATGACCGCTTCTTGTAAATTTTGGGTGAAGAGGTTCTTGAAAATTGTTTTTATCACACTAAAAATCATAATTGTTTATTAAAATTTTCATCGATTTTTAGATAGAGAAGAAGTATTTGTAACTTGGTGGGATTTGGTTTCATTTGGTCGCAAATCAACCAAAAAAACAGCCAATTTAAGTCAAATTTGTAAACGCGCCATAAGGAAGAGCGGCTAAGATATACTAAGCTATCCCGTGACCAACATAAAGACTTTGGAGTCATTTCAGTCTCTGTCATAGGATTGAAAGAAGCTGAATAACATTGACGAGGTATGCGAGCCCACATAGTTGATGCTGATGCTTGTATAATGTATAGCACCTGGGAGACCGAGCTTTGCACGGAGTTTAAAGAGAACGATATAATATTGAAAAATGAATAAAAGAAAGAGAAATTAAAATGATCACAAAAATATTCGTTTGACCGGGATAAAAACCCGAGACATCAATTTGCCAACAACGCAAAAAGTCCAAATGTATCCAAGCCGCCAACCGGATTTGACATTTAGTCATCGAAATCACTAATATCTTATTACGCGACGAACGCAAAACATATATAACTTAAAAATGCACAGTTTCCCAGGCATACGACCGAGTAAGATCGATTTTGCTCCCCTAAATCTCTTTACATGCTTTTCCGAGATTCCGAGAAGCACGTTTCCAAGATTCAGATTTTATATAATATACAATATAAGTCGTTTAAACTTTATGATCATACTCACTTCATTCCGTATAGTGTGAAGTTGCCGAAGAAGCATCGAGCTGTTGACACTTCGGCTCAACTCCTTCATTTCGACTCGCAGTTCCTTCATGGAGGTCTTCGCCCATTGCAGGGTTGCTTGCTCGTTGCGCTCATGGTTGTTGGTCGGTGTGCAGTGTTGCCTAGAAAACGTATGAAGATTAACATCAAGAAGACACTAAAGTTCTAGAGTCGAAAGGAAGGAGAGGATATTTTTGTTAATGCCTGTATTCGAAATGAAAAAAAACGGTCAAGTGTGCGTCGGACTTGCGCATAAAACGGAAAATCACGATTAATGTATGGGAGCCCGCTCAAATATTTATTTTATTCTGTTTTTAGTAGATATATGTGATAGAGGAAACATAAGTACATCATATCTGTGAAAATTTCAACTGTCTAGATATCACGGTTCACGAGATACAGTCTGATAACAGACAGACGGACGGACGGAAACCGATGTATCAGTTAAAGGGTTGTTCAAAAATCCAAGTTGATCTGATATGTGAGAAAAATCTGCTTCGTTTTATAAAGTTAAAATCTAGACTGCTATCACTGATAGATCCAAAACTAGCAGTTCAATACTCTTTTGTCGCTATCTGCTAACTTTGAGTAGGTTTTGGCAAAGTGTAACATTAACCTAACAATCTGCTGCTGGTGTAACAGCTGGACGTAAATAACTTTATATACGCTCTCTCTATCCCGCGGCTTTGGCCTGAAACAGGGAATTATGCCGCGTATTTTGCAGGAATTTCTACTACAGTATGGAAATAATACCTACTAGATACGTGCCTATTGCCTATATCATCTAACTTCCTACGAATGCTACTATCCTACTAATATTATAAATGTGAAAGTTTGTGAGGATGGATGGATTGATGTTTGTGACTCTTTCACGTGAAAACTACTGAACGTATTTTGATTGAATTTGGTATTGTAGTAGCTTGAGTTCGTGATTGACACATAGGCTACTTTTTACCCCGAAAAAGTAGTATTCCCGTGCGCAACAGCTAGTATTTTTAATGTGAAGGTACATATAAAAATATAGTACCTAGGAGACCGAGCTTTGCTCGCTGTTTTAGTAGAACGATAAAATAATTAAAAAATAAAAAGAATATAAAAGAAAAAGAAATCATAAGAATCACAAAAATATTTATCTTGCTGGGATTCGGACTAACCACATTCCGAATCGCCGAACAATGTAAATTAATTATACGTAGGTAGTAGGTACCAGTGGCGTGGGGTTCCTATAACTCTATTCCTACCGGTTTCACTTACCACTTACCTTTTAAAGACCCTCATACAAATCCCTACCTTAATAGGTAGGGATTTGTATGAGGGTCTTGTCCTGTATAATTACAGGCTAGGGCTTCCCTATGAAGATGAACCAGCCCTCGCCACTGGTAGGTACTCGTAACAAGCTGCCAGTCAGACTGACGTAAGAGCGTCGAAATTATTGATATATTGTTGCACGACGAAATAAGAAACATGTATGCTTAAAAATGCGCGATTTCTAAGGGATAAGACCTAACTAGATCGATTTTTCTCCCCTTAAACTCCCTGCATACTAAAATTCATGGTAATACTTGCAGCCGTTGTCGAGATACCGATTATATATACTTATACAAGATCGTCTCGTTTAAAGTATAAGATTTCGTAATTAGATGTACCTGCTATGCTCATTTGCCGGAAAAAAGCTTCATAGACTAGAATCATTGCAAAACATCCTACTACACTATCATAAACGTAAAATTTTGTCAGGATGGATGGATGTTTGTTACTCTTTCGCGCAAAAACCACTGCATGGATTATGATGAAATTTGGTATGTGAGTAGTTTGAGCTCTGGATTAGCACATAGGCAATTTTTATCCCGAAAAAGTACAGTATTCCCGTGGGATACTTTATTCACGCGGGTGGAGCCGCGGGCAAAAGCATATAAGCTTTTGAAGGAGCAGCAAAATATTTTTAAGCATGTATCGATATTAAATATAGAACTTATTATTACGTACAAAAATTATTAAGTAGATATTAACAGACCTCAACGACATTCCGATTTAAAGATTTTATATGACCCCAAAGGTTGATCTACCGAGCGCAACTCAAGATAAACGTTAAATAAATAAAATGTGAAAATATACATAATTAATTAAAGCATATATATATCTCCACAGGTAAGGTATTTTAGGGTAACTGATTCCACGTACTGCGGTCAGATAGCTGTGTCGCGTTGATGTATGAATCAAGTGTAAAAAAAATCATTAAACGTAATGAATTCCTACTAATTACAATATTGTTACTAATAAAAAATATATAAACATGTCTTGTTATAATAGGCAGTAAGCAACGCATCGTTAGTCCTTACTTGTGGTAAATAAAATGAAAATTTTGTGACGTGATAACGTCTTATAAATCGATGAACGCCAGCTGCACGCATAAAAAACCACACTTTAATCCGTTCGGTAGCTTTATCATTAAGGAATATCCAAATAACATACCAACCATATACGGACAATAAAGTATTTGAAATAGCAATTCGTTTGTGTTGATCATAATATTGTACTGCACGAGATAAGCAAAATTAAATAATTTAAGTAAACCCCAAATTGTCAAGCAGTATTAAGATAAGCAGCAGTAAGATCGGATGATGATGAATTACAGCTAAGAACACTTCCGGTTGTGACAGCTTTCAAACAAACTAAAAAAGTAGATCAAAATGTGTTTATCCGTTTGGGAGCTACAATGCCACGGACAGACATACACGTCAAACTTATAATCAGATCTTAGACCACAAGGACCGTATCCGAAACCTTGACCCGAATATTGAAGTACTAACTCAGATTAGGTACAAGGGGAATGATTAAATCTTAGACTATCCTACTAATATTATAAATCTGAAAGTTGGTGAGGTTGGATGGACGGATGGAAGGTGTTTGTTACTCTTTCACGCAGAAACTACTGAACCGTTTTCGTTGAAATTTGGTATGCTATAGCTTATTGTCTGGATTAGCACATATGCTACTTTTTTCCCGAACAAGTGTACGTATTGAAAATAAGTATAAGTATTCCCGTGGGATCCTGTGCTTCCGCGTGCTTCCTGCGTGATCCGCGGGCGGAGCCGCAGGCAACAGCTAGTAAATCATATATTCGAAACAGCGTTTCAGCTATTTGGATGTATGAGGATAGGCGGACTCATCGGATAAACAGGAACAGATAAACAGCTCCATAGTTAGATTTCGATTTGATTGCACTAGTACAAGCATACGGTGTGTCCACGATTATGTGGAAAAGTTGGTGAAGGGGACGTCAAAGCTGTTTCTCTGTACGTAACTATATTATAATATATTTTCTACTCCGTGCTATGGGTATCCGTAATTCGGGCGCATGTGAGCGGAAGAGGATGTTACGTTATGCAAGAGTGGGCGCCCCGACCGTGTCTCCTCTGCAGGTACTGCCAGTACTCTGGACTACGTCAGTGCTCTGAACGCCTCGCCCCTTTGGTGTCACGCTGCACGCCCGCATGTGCCATAAAAACTAAAGGTTCCAACGGCAGTTAAAAGGGTAAAAGTATGTATTATATATAATAGGTCCTACCTATGAAATTGCAGTTCTGCAGTACTGGCCATTTTAAATCAAAATAATTTTTGTTTGGCTAAGAATTCTAATTTCAAATTAAATTTATTTAAAAAAAAATAGAAAAATTTTCCAAAAGTTATTTGTTTATTGATTAGTGTTACATTTTCATCGCATTTCAATCTTTTTCGTCATCATGGAGACGTTAAAAATTCGAGTAATTATGGAATATGAGCACCGTCGTGGCAGCAACGCGGCACAAGCGGCACGTAACATCAACGATGTTTACGGAGCTAACACTACAAACCAACGCACCACCTGTTATTGGTTTGCTCGCTTCCGTTCTGGAAATTTTGACCTGAAAAATGAACCTCGCGGTCGTCCGAAGACTTTGGTCGACAATGACGAAATAAAGGTGATTGTGGAAGCTGATGATACACAATCTACGGCTGAATTAGCAGCAGCTTTCGACGTTAGCGTCAAAACAATATTGGTCCATTTGCGTCAAATTGGCAAGGTAAAAAAGCTTGACAAATGGGTGCCCACGAACTCAATGATGTGATGTGTGAATAACGAGACGTGCCTTGCACTGCTCTACAGACACACAAATGAAGGAATTTTGAACCGCATTGTTACCTGCGATGAAAAATGGATTCTGTTTGATAACCGCAAGCGCTCAGCAAGTTGGTTCAGCACCTAACCAGACAAAATGCCTTTGAAGAATTTGTTGCCTCCCGTCCAGCTGATTTCTTTAAGAAGGGCATCAATAAACTGCCACTGCGTTGGCAAAGATGCATTGATTGCATGGGTGATTACTTCGATTAATACAAATAAAAAATACATAAAAAAATCGTTTAAATTTATTCATACAAAACGGCAATTTCATAGGTAAAGACCTAATATTAAATCACTGATGTATCAAGAGTGTAAAACTAAAAGTATCACTTAGGGTCAGTTCACACCGCGACGATACGCAGCGCTTAATTTTTTTAATTCACTACACACAAAGATACACGTTTTTTATGACATAAGTCATACACTGCACATTGCGCTGTGCAGCGCGGTGCAACATAACATTTGAAATCTTACAATCAATTCTTGTGTTATTATGTCAAATATGTGTTATTAGCCAAAAGCTTTCGAGAAATAAAAAAATCTGGCTATCAATTTCGTGTTCAATTAAATTAGAAACGTACTAATATTTATCTACGCTATCAAACACCTGTCGATTCTCGGAAGCAGTTTTCCAGACGATAACCAATGATTTGGGTCGTATTGAGCAAATAGAGGCGTCCTGCTCTTATCATAAATTGTGTAAATAGATACGCCTCTTATAAGTCATGATATATCAGACGCAAGGTGCCGCGATTACTTGTCATTTCCTAGTATAATTTTACTCAAATATTTACTCCCCGTTATTGATTAGCAGATTTACTTTCATAATAGGAACTGTTGGAAAGTATTAGATATTGATTTTGTTACTTATAACGAACCAATTAAAAGTTTTCACTCCCGATTGACTGTAATGTAAAGATTTGCTCGCTGGATCATATCTCACAGTCATAATATACGAGTACTTCTTCCGTAGTTATTTCCTCTTATATTATTATCTTGTATGTACTTCAAAGTTTGATCGGTTTAACCGAAACTTTTTATTGCAAAACAAAAAAAAAACCTCACGAACATGAGTACCTACACAAGACGTGAAACATCATAAATTATTTTAAAAATCCAAAAATTATATCATCGTGCCTGAAGAACAATCATTTCTAAAATTAAAAAATGTTTGTTTCCTTTAAAAAACTATAAAAGAAAAAAAAAATTATAAAAAATAAATAATAAAAATATTTCATCTGACCGAGATTCGAACCCGAGACCAATTGGCCAACAACGCAAAATCCACGCGCCTACGTAACTGCGTTACGCGTATCTGACATTAGAGTTCGAAATTACTCATATCTTATTTGTATTGCACGACGTAAGGGCCATAACAATTTTTTGTGATAGAAAATCGTAATTCGTTTTTATAGAAGAATCCCCTGTCTATATAGAAGTTTCACTTCAAAACTAACGATAAGAGTTGGTTGAAAAAAAAAACTTGCTAAAGCATAATGTACTCCGTGCGCGAGTTCGACTCGCACTTGCCCGATTCATATATCATACTACCATGCCGCAACTTTTTTCCATTATTATTTAATTACATTGTTATTTATTTTCTTTTAGTTTCTTTGTTAAAAGGTTGCCTGGAAGAAACTACTTCAGCAGCAAGGCCGCCAATTTGGACCTTTTTTTATTCTGCATGTAGTTTTGTGTAATTTTATTATTATTCTGAGTTCAATTAAAGGAAAAGGTTAGGTTAGGTTACGTTATGTTAGACTAAGGTTTTCTGTTCATTGTTGAAAAAACTTAATAAAATAATCTTAAATCGCATAGGTACCTACTGTATTATATTTGGTATTTTAACTAGGTACTTAAGTGTATATTTGGTT
The DNA here is from genome assembly GCA_963565745.1 of Phengaris arion. Lineage (NCBI taxonomy): Eukaryota > Metazoa > Arthropoda > Insecta > Lepidoptera > Lycaenidae > Phengaris > Phengaris arion. The sequence goes on from OY751437.1 coordinate 17,692,684, forward strand.
TCGTAAGTTTATAGTTTAACTAGAGCTCGCGCGCAAGTCAACTATTTTCGAGTGTTTAAAAAGTGGTTTATAAGTTTCGCCATTTCTAAAGTATAGAAGATAGAAACTTGTAAGTTTCCATGGTTGTAGATCATACTAAAAACTCTTTAGTAAAATTATTTTGAGCGAAATCAGCCAATAAATTTTAAAGTAATTCAAAGAACCCTTATGCGCGTTAACAGTTATGGAACCCTCCTCAGACATGTCCCGACATGTTCTTGGTTGGGTTATATAATATGTATAACTGTCAGTAGCTGACCCGTTGAAACGTTGTTCTGCCATTGTATATATTTTTAATGCATAAAAAATATTTAGGGGTGGGTCGGGTCACCCTTATCATTTAGGGTTTGAAAAAATTGATTACGACCGATTCACAGGCCTACCGAATACGCAAAAAAAAATTCATAAGAATCGGTCAAGCCGTTTCGGAGTGTGTCCCCGAACACTATGATACGACAATTTTATATATTAGATTGGTTTTGGTTTATAAATCAAATTAGTCGTACTACATTTCACAAAAAGAGTCCCATAAAATGAAGCTAAGACGAGACCAAATGCCTCGCACTGTCTAAAAGTTATCAGATCTCACCTAAATCCAAGCTTCTAACTCAACACGCCCTAACTCTACAAAGCCTGACTTTACATGACAATTTTTTTTCCTGTGGGATTTCACTTTTTTTGTATTTGCTTATATTTTATATTATTTATAACAATTTTCAGATGTCCAGAGACAAAATTTGCGGAAGTTTCATACAAACTTCTATCCTCGAGTTTAAGGGGTTGGTGGGTAAAATTTTCAAGTTTTACAATTTTCATTACGTACCAAATTTCAGTTTTCTAGGTCATTAGAAAGTACCCTATGAACTTTGATGATCATAAATGGCGAAATCAGAGGTTTTTAGATATCAATGAAATCTATAGTATACGAGCTATGAAATTAAAATGTTTAATAACTAATGGGAATATATTTAGAAAATTCAAAAACAGGGTACTGCCACGTACCATCAAGGAAATTAAATTATCATTTAATAGGATTCCTTATCATAATTCATTCTGTTACTGTTCGTTTACGAGCATATGGAAGCGACATTTGTTCACCGAACTTATTAAAAAAAAAATTTACGACGACCCTTTCTTTGTATCTATTAACAAGCCCTTGAACCGATTATAGCGTTTGCACTGGCGAGATAAAGCCTTAAATCGCCTGCTATGTTATAAACATATCTAATTATACAGGTGTACGAAAACGTTTGGTCAAAATTAAAAAGCTGTATAGGTTGTATTGGCAGCGCATAAGGTTAAATTTCAAACTTCACGTCTCAAAAAAAAAACATCGACCAAATGCCGTTGAATAAAAATGTACCACCTGCTTGCTATGTTAGAAAAACTCCGCTCCTAATGCGGTCCTCGATTTCTAACGCCATGTGTTTTAGATGTAAATACATAATTTACCTTATTTAATTAGTTAAACTTTCGCTCTACCATAAACGATGTTTGAATATTTTAAAATGTTTGTGTGTTTTAGTGATGTTAAATTTAGTCATATATATAGATAGTTATATAGCTTTAGGAAGTTAAGTAAATTTACCTACTCATTCAATAAAGAGTAATTAAAACCTATGCGGAATCGCATACATAATACATTAAATATCCGTTTAAATTGAGACCGTATTTAATGTTAACCGGATTTAAAATAACACCGACTGCTAATGAGGAATGAATTTTATATTTCGGGATTTGATTGAATTCAAAATAGATAAGTGTTAATATAGCACTGTTGTTGTTTTGTCTTACTCTCCATATTTTACAAAAAAATGTATTCGTTAATTTTATTGCGTAACGTGACGTTAAACAGCTTGCGTTCTCAAAATGTTTGACACCCCTCTTAGTAGTCAAAGAGGCAAAGGTTCAAAAACTCTGTGAAAAATTTTACACACCTTTTCATTAAAAAAGCCTTTCCACTATATTTCTTATAGCCGAGTAATACACAAAATAAAAAACGCGAGTTTCATAATATTTGGTTTCGTGTACCCGTGCACACGTGCCATTAGCGGATGTGGGCTCGCTCGCTACTTCCGATTGGGATATAAATAAACATACCATTACAGCCAGATGTTTCGCCCCCCCATACCCGTTGACTTGATTTCTACGTTTTTACCCGCGACTTCACTTGGGTTTTACTTCAACTCTCATGTCTACCTGTGTTGCCTTATAATAGTATCATTATAATAAAACCATGTGATAGGAACTCTACTTTTTACGACAAATCGACGTTACATAGGCTTTTTCCTTCATTTTTCAGGAAACGTAACATGTGCTGAATGGTGATACATCATACGATGAATGTAAGTTCATGGAAAGCAATTAATTTATCAAATAAAAGATTAAATAACACTTGCATATTACTAAGGCGGGTCAATAAGTCCGTGACTTTTTGAATTTCTAACCTCCTTACTGAAAAAGCAACACTACTCCTGTCAACAGGCATCTGTCAGTTGACTCCTATCAAAATTTGAACTTGCTGCGTCAGTTAGTTTATGTTTTACAGCTATCTTTATCAGACTATCCAGTAACTTAAGGAAACAATGGAAAAAAGTGAATTTCGTGTGCTTATTAAGCATTATTTTTTGCGAAAAAAAACCATTACCGAGACCAAGGCTAAGCTTGATAAATACTATGGGGACTCTGCACCATCGATTTCAATGGTAAAAAAGTGGTTTACTGAATTTCGTTGTGGCCTTACAAGCACTGAAGATGCCGAACGTCCTGGACGCCCAGTTGAAGTCTCTACACCCGAAACAATCGAAAAAATTCACGATATGGTGTTGGCCGACCGAAGATTGAAAGTGCAAGAGATTGTGGAAGCCATAGGCATCTCGCATGGCTCAGTGGTTTCAATTTTGAATGATCACTTGGGCATGAGAAAGCTTTCCGCAAGATGGGTGCCGCGTTTGCTCACAGTCGACCACAAACGCAATCGTGTAACAACTTCACAGGAAGGTTTGGCGTTGTTTAATCACAATATGGAGGAGTTTTTTAACCGTGGACGAAACATGGATCCATCACAATACACCAGAGACCAAACAACAGTCAAAACAGTGTATTTCTAAGGGTGAATCGGCGCCAAAGAAGGCCAAGGTGGGTTTGTCAGCCAATAAAGTTATGGCGACTGTTTTTTGGGATGCACGTGGGATAATCCACATTGACTATCTTCAAAAGGGAAGAACAATTAATGGGGAATATTATGCCAACTTATTGGACCGCTTCAATGAGGATTTGAAAAAAAAACCAACCTCATTTGGCCAAGAAAAAAGTTCTTTTTCACTAAGACAATGCAAGGGTGCACACATGTGCAGTTGCCATGGCAAAAATCCATGAATTGGGCTATGAATTGCTCCCACATCCACCCTATTCTCAAGATTTGGCTCCGAGTGACTACTTCTTGTTCCCAAACCTGAAAAAATGGCTCGGTGGAAAAAGATTTGACTCCAATGATGAAGTCATCTCGCAAACAAAGGCCTATTTTGAGGACCTCGACAAATCATATTTTTTGGAAGGGATAAAAAAATTGGAGAAGCGTTGGACAAAGTGTATAGAGCTCAAGGGGGACTACGTTGAAAAATAAAATGATTTATTTATCAAAAAATCTGTGTTTTATTCCAAAAGTCACGGACTTATTGACCCGCCCTCGTATCTTATACTTACAAACGAGACGATATTGTATATATTATATGATATAATCGGTATCTCGACAACGGCTGCAAGTATTACCATGAAATTTAATATGCAGGGACTTTCAGGGGAGAAAAATCGATCTAGCTAGGTCTTATCCCTTAGAAACTGCGCATTTTTAAGCAATATATGTTTTATTATTTTGTCGTGCAACAATATATAAATAATTTCAACTCTTTTACGTCAGTCCGATTGGCAACTTGGTATGCGTAACTACGGATAATTTTTGCATTGTTTGGAAATTCGAAATGTAGTGGGATCGAATCCCGTTAAGATAAATATTATTTTTGTGATTCTTATTATTTCTTTTTCTTTTATATGTATTTTATTTATCTTTAATTATTTTATCGTTCTACTAAAACACCGAGCAAAGCTCGGTCTCCTAGGTACTTATTTTGTAAATACGCTACATTATGTAAAAGTACCTTACAGTTAACCATGGCATTTTTGAATTATGGCCCGCATATCATCACCTAGAATATAGGCCATCTTACCCTTGCTAATATTATAAATGCGAAAGTTTGTATTCTTTCTTTCTAAATTTGTTACTCTTTCATGCAATAACTACTAAACGTATCTTGATGTACTTCGGTATGGTAGCATTTTAGACTCTGGATGTTAATCCAGTGTGCCGTTGCCGGTTCCCGCGAGATTTCTATTTGCGCATACGAAGTCAAACAGTCAGCGAGCTGATGATGATAAATTTTAGCTATGAATTAAGAAGTCTTAAAAGCTACAACTACTAGTTCTAAAAAAACTCCAAAATCAAAATCCATTCAGACAGACACATAGACACACACGTCAAACTTATTTACTTATTTATAACAGCCCTTTGCTTTGTTTTAATAAGTTTGAAGTCATTCTAAAAATTACTGCATTTCATTCAGTATCCAAGGTAATGGTGTAGGGAGGGTAATGATGTATGCTTTAAAGAAAATGACACCACATAAAAAGTATACACGACAATTATTATTGTGATGCAAAACTAAAAGCCTGTACAGATATATGCAAAAATTGATTAACAAAACCAGAAAACAGCTGGCGACATTGCATTTTGTTGCGATATCGGCGACTATAATGTTGCGTGCGGGGTCGGTATTTAACTTATTGCTGCACCCTTATGCCGCTGCAGTAAGTGTTATAATTGCGATATTTTTGCTCCGTCAGTTACAAATTATGTCTCGGTTAGGTTTTTTATTTAAGATCGTTCGAACATAATATAGCGCCCAAAGCCTGTTCTCGAGTTGCTGCGTCCACTAGCGCAGGTGTTTTGTAAATGCCTGCACCTCATGGATTCTCGGATATTTTAATTCGCCTCTAGTTGAATAAAACTTTACGGCCGGCATAAAATTTGAATTCCAAAGAAAAGATCCTTGAGTCATACGTCAATTATAATAAGCTATATTTATTTAATCTGAGGTAATAATATAATATTATCCTAGCAGCACATAAAAGTCTGATACTCTGCCAAGGACATTTATGACCTGCTTTAATAGTAATATTATAATATTTGTTATAAAAATAACGCGAGGCTTAATTATCTCGTTAATTAAATTCATTATACAGTCAACTTTTTGCTTGTTAACGCCGTTTAATAAAACGTATCAAGCTTTAGGTAAACTTTACTGTGAAACATAGAAAACAAACGGTTCTTTTATTTACGCAATACTTTTTTCAGTCTCAGAACGCCGAAAAAGAATTTAGAATTGTCAGGGAAGTGCTACCATCTTTTTTCGAGTGAAACCATTTTCTAAAGTAAAATATTGATTACAGACGGTCGTATTGTCTCATTAAGAGACTTCTTTTCAGCTTTTTGTGTAGGAATTAAAGAACATTGGTATAAACTCTACAGAGGCGAAGATAACAAAAATAGAATGCAAGGAAAAACGGAGGATTAACTGAAATTTTAAGTGGTCGGAGTGTTAATTAGGTAAGTTTTATCCAATATTTGGCAGTTATTTTGATAGCATTTTGAAGTCTCAGTAATTAGTTTTATATGCAATAAACATTTTATGGCGTAACAATTTATCGACATTCATTAAAGATACCAAATTGACGAACATAGCACAATATCTCAAAATTACTCTACTCGACTATATATTAGATAAGTTCTGATTAATCTAAAAATATGAAAATGATCACAAAAATATTTATCCGACCGTGATTCGAACCAACCACATCCCAAATTTTCGAACAGAGTAAAAATATACATATGCATAACAAACTGCCAATCGGACTGACATAACAGAGTGGAAATTATTGATATATTATTGTATGTCAAAAGAAAAAAAGAAAAATAGTTTAAAAATGCGCAGTTTCATTGTGATAAGACTAGTTTCTCAGCAGTTTCACAGGGATAAGAAAAATCGATCTAGCTAGCTAGAAAAAATTTTCTCCTCCAAAACTCTATGTATACTGAATTTCATGGTTATGCTTTTATTTATACTCGTAATATAGCCGTTTTCGAGAAACTGATTACATATATACAAGATTGTCTTGTTTGTAGTTTAAGATATATATTACCTTTCGATGTATTTTACATTACTCTGCTCTACTTGCAGACTGCAGTAGAGATCAACCGTATAACAGTATGTGTTCGGAAATTCGGATTGTGGTGGGTTCGAACCCCGGTAAAATATTTTTGTGTTTTTTTAATCTATTAGAATTCCGAGCAAAACTTGGCCGATAATGATGAAATTTGGCACAGGCATACTTAAAGTAGACCACGGTGAAGGACAGATTACTTTATATCGCGAGAAAATATGCGGTTCCTGGACTTGCGGGAATACTTTTAGCGCGCGCGAAGTCGCGGGCGATATCTTGTGTTTTGTATAGATACTATATAAGGCTATGTCACACGGACTATTAACACGTATCTATTTAAATCTCATTTATTAAAATCGGAATCGGAATTTGCAGTTTAGGCTCTACAATGGAACAAACATACATACATACATATATAGACTGCCAAAATCATTACCCTTCCTTTTGGATTCACCGAGTCGGGTAAAAAGAGATGGCTATTAGCTATTCTCTAAGACACATTTCCTTCCTAAGAGCCCTTTAACGCAAATCTCTTTTTAAATATGCCCAAGAGATTTCGCCATTTTGACTGCCAATAAGTTATGAAACAGGATTCACAGATTTTATGGGCTATTGCAAAAATTGTTTTGCATTCGCATTTAATGCTATGCCGTGCGGCTCATCCGATTGCAATAAAACTTTTTCATCTTATTGTTGTTACAAAAGGCCTCGCCGCTATATGATTAAACCGCGGTAGTAACGCAGCGAGTTAAGCCAGTTTTCGAAAAATCCTCTTACATTCTGCATTCACATCAATGAATGATGCAGGACGATTTTGAATAGTTGAAAATGCCTTGTTAATGCCCGAAATCGAATCAACCCCGGTTCATTATTTTTTATAAGAGAAAATTTAATTTAAATAACAAAGGCAAAAAATATTTAATTATACTGAGGGTATTTCTACAATAGTGAAAAACGCTTAGCGAGGGAAACTGCTTAAAAAATGTGCGCAATTTAAAAACTCAAATTAAAATATTTCAAACTCATGAAAATTAGAAATCACAGTAAATATTTACAAATCTCAAATTCTTAAGGTTTACCTTATTAATTTATTTTAATAGGCATTAATTGAATATAAGTTATACAAACATTACAGAACTTTAATTTACAGAAATTAAATATAACAATATCTTTTAGAATTACAAATAAAAAAATTCGCATTGCTTAAAATATCAATCGCATGAAGCAGCATTTAAATCAAATTTTCATTAATGTCTCTACATTTTAACTACTTGTAAATCATGATATTTAGAGAATGAAATCAATATTTAATAAATTAAAAAGAAAACGAAAATTTTAAAAAATAATAACTGAAAACTTATTCTTAAACTTACTTGAGCTCTTCGATTTCACTTTTCAGGTTATTAACATCGTTCAGGTGCAGAGTTTTCAGGATCTCGATCTGTTCAGCTAAAGATTGCAGCTCTTGCTTAACTTTTATTTCAGCGCACCCAACAGTCATTAGGAAAACACAAAAAATAAAGCACCGCATTTTGAGTTCGCGATTTTGGGCGGGAGCATATATTGCCCGCTCGACGGTCGGTCTGAGAATGGCCGCGAGCGGCAGTAGCTGTAGTATAAATACAGACTGTTCAGAGTTATTTTACCTCGGAGTTTATATGCGAGTGATCCTTATATCGTCGGCATAGAGGTCCTGTCAGTGGTAAAATAACTTTGAGCGCACTGTTGAGGGTGCGACGCAGATGCGGGCAACAGACCCAACAGTTGTCCCGAGCGCCGAAGCCTTCAAAGTACCTATTAATTACGAGCGCTCAAATCACTAATCATGTCACAAATTGTTGTCATTTTTGAAAATTTGCATTCCTTTGCAGTTGCTACTTTGATCATAAATATTTTTTGTTTGTGTTTTTTATTACATTGGAATTATTTCAGTGGCATTGTTTTAAAATCCCAAAGTCCCGACACACGTTCTGTTTTAACTATTTATAAACTATAGTGGTGTAGGTTGAAGGCGTAGGTGCTTATTACATAAGCACCTACGCCTTCAACAAACACCATCATCTACACCTACATAACCTACACCTACATCTTAAACCTACATCTACCTACACCTACACCTAAATCTACCCCTATACCTACCAACCTCATCGGGCAGCCCATTTTTTTTTCAAAGAAACTAAAGAAACTAAGTGCATAAGGTAGGTACCTACGCATCTATAAATATTTGAAAATCAAGTGACCAATTATTGAACATAGTGAACCCCAGGCTAGAAAATTCAATCGTCGTCTTTATTTAATGTTTTCTCCGCAAGGTTTCCAATATTTCTCACCGTCTAAACCTTCCTGAACTTGCACAATTATTTCAAGTACCGTAATTGGCATCCAAAGTGGTTTATAAGTTGGTCCGCTAAATATTTTTATTTGGTTAGGTTGGCATTTCTTAACTTTAAGAGATAGAAACTTGAGATAGAAGCTGTTTAACCATGCTAAAAAATAAAAAAATACACTTGGTCGATTTAAATCTTAAATACGACTATTTGAATGCATTGATTACTTCATTCGAATGATTTAATTAAAATGGTTTTAATTAATCCTGATTAAATTGAAGTACGTGATATATGAACCTATATTTTTGAAATATCCTTTTAATTTCCTTTATTTTGGTACTATACTCGACAAGATTAGTTAAAAAAAAAATTAACTACAATTTGGCGCCAAAATCCGCCATTTTTGTATTTTTTCTTTAAACTATCTATTTAAGGACACTTGGGGTTTTGAGAAAAATCTAACGATACCTTAATAGTCAAAGTCCATTCAGCCGTTTGGAAGATACGGAAAAAGGAATTTACAAACGAACATACAAGATGCGTGCGAAAAACATAACCCTTCTTGGCTGTCGGGTAAAAAACTCTTTATAAAATTATTTTGAGCGAAATCGGATAAACTTTTGAATAAATTTGAGCACTGGATTAACACATGTTCCCTTGGTATATATACAATATTACGCGGGCGAGCCGAGGGCAGAAGCTAGTATATTTACAAGAATTGCTCGTTGAAGTACCTATAACATACCATGAATTTAATTATTTTAAACAAAAAAAAAAACCGACGAAGTAAAAATGCACAAAAAAGTATATATATTTTTTTTAAATTCGACTAAATTTTAACTATTTCTCTACACAATCTTCATCATTTTGAAGTCGGTACCAGCCAACTTAAACGTTAGCTCTATAAAATAATGATTTATCAGGGTATTGTTTGGGCTAGACCGACTTCAAAATGATGAAGATTGTGTAGAGAAATAGTTATTCAGTCGAATTTAAAAGGGGAATTATTTAGAAAATAAGATTTAAATCATAATTTTTGTGTATTTTTCCGAATTATATTTTTATTCTATTTAAATATTAGGTCATTACATATGAAATTTGCGTTTTGTAAAGGAGGAACATAAAGTCGATTTTTTTTTAAATAATATATTTATTTAATCAAAGTACATACTATTGCTATCTATGCACTTTTGCCATCTCATAGGTAGTTCACTGATTCCTTTACTAAAAAAAAACCATTCGGACAGGAATCAATAAAATCTTTGAAGGCGGTTTGGACTGCCCCATTGGATTGAATTTTTTCCTTGCAAAAAGTTATCTAAATTTGGCAAAAAATGGTAATCTGTTGGAGCAAGATCTGGGGAGTGCGGTGGATGTCTTAGACATTCCAATTGAAGCTCCTCTAATTTGGTAGCCGTCTGTTGTGCAGTGTATGGTCTAGCGTTGTCCTGAAGCAGCAGTGGCGAGCAGAGCGAACGACCAACTTTTTTTGAGTCAATTTTCGCTTGGGGCAGGCTTTGGCTGGTTCGCCAGGGTTCAGCCATTGCGATGAGCGTTTCCGATTATGGTATATTATCCACTTTTCATCACAGGTAATGATTCGATTTAAAAACCCTTCATTATTGTGCCGGTTGAGTAATGTAACGCAGCAGTCGACGCGCGTTTGTCGTTTTTTTTTTCTTCATTATCAACTTTGGTCTCCAGGCGACCATGGGGCTTGTTCTGCAGGTCGAAATTTCCAGAACGAAAACGTTGGAACCAAAAACGCATTGTGTTTTCTTTTGCGACACCGCCGCTATACACGTGATTAATCCATCGAGCCATTTCTGCAGCGGTGCCACGGTGGAACTCGTACTTGAAAATAATACGATATTTCAAGTCTTCCATTTTGTAAACAGAGTGACGCAAAAAAAACCAAGAGGAAAAAACAAATGAATTACGGTTCTCGAAACGCAAAATCATGAGTAAATAGCGGTATAAATTTGAAATTGGAATTCCTAACCAAATTATACCGAATATATATTTGAGATCGAAGTGGTCAGTACGACAAAACGCCAATTTCATATGTAAGAACCTAATATTTAACTCAACATTAGGCAATATTACTTAAGTAATGACAGTATGCATTCATAAAAAAAAATGTTATTTACAGAAAAATAATATGATGAACATTTCCAGACCGCACCGGCTTTGAAAGACACGCGACCACCGCGCAGAATCGGGCGAGTGGTTGTAAATAGAATTTATAGGATAATCCGCTCAAAATTCCAGGTCACATGTTTTACATATTTTTGGAACGAGAATCGAATACTGATCAGACTCCTTGAATCTTTTTTGTTTTGAAGACATCCTGATTAAGACATGCACTAATATTATAAAGAGGAAAGATTTGTTTGCATTTAATAGGCTCCGAAACAACTAGACCGATTTTGTAGAAATTTGGCACAGAAGTAGAGTGTAGACCACGGAGATGGACAAGGGCTTACCTTTTTACACGGAAAAATAAACGGTTCCTGCGTGATTTTCTATTGCCCGTACGAAGACGCGTAAACATCCAGTGAAATATTACGTTTGAGTGTTATAAGCCTGCTGTAAACTGCAGATGTTTCATTACATTAACACTACAGTCAGGGATTGAAAATTATAGATAAAAAACTAAAAGCGAGTTCGCGGCTTAAATCCCGATACTATGATGATAATAGGTATTTACCTATGAAATTGCCGTTTTGCAGTACTGGCCATTTCAAAACAAAATAATTTTTGTTTGGCTAAGAATTCTAATTTCAAATTAATTTTATTTTTAAGACATGGAGTTCTTTTTCCAAAAGTAGCCATTTGTTTTTTGATTAGTGTTACATTTTCATCGCATTTCAATCTTTTTTGTCCTCATGGATACGTTAAAAATTCGAAAAATTATGGAATATGAGTACCGTCGCGGCAGCAACGCGGCACAAGCGGCACGCAACATCAACGACGTTTACGGAGCTTAGGTACACTACAAACCAACGCACCACCTGTTATTGGTTTGCTCGCTTCCGTTCAGGAAATTTCGACCTGAAAAATGAACCTCGCGGTCGTCCGAAGACTGGTCGACAATGACGAATTAATAATAAAGGCGATTGTGGAAGCTGATGATACACAATCTACGTCAAAACAATATTGGTCCAAGTGGTACCATTGGCAAGGTAAAAAAGCTTGACAAATGGGTGCCCCACGAACTACACGAAGCGCGAAGTACGCGTCGAGACGTGCCTTGCACTATCAACAGACACACAAATGAAGGAATTTTGAATCGCATTGTTACCTGCGATGAAAACTGGATTCTGTTTGATAACCGCAAGCGCTCAGCAAGTTGGTTGAATCCTGGGTTCAGCACATAAACAATGCCCTAAACGAAAACTTACCCCTAGAAAAGTGATGGTCACTGTTTGGTGGTCTAGCGCAGGTGTGATTCATCACAGCTTCTTACAAAACGGGGTGAGCATTACTGCAGATGTGTACTGTGAAGAACTGAACACAATGATGGAGAAGCTGGCACATCTCCAACTAGCATTGGTCAATCGCTCATCCCGCTGCTCCTGCACGACAACGCGCGACCTCATACTGCACAGCAGACGGTCTCCAAGTTGCAAGAACTGGGGTTGGAAGCTCTCCGTCATCCACCCTACTCACCAGACCTTGCACCTACAGACTACTACTTTTTCCTGAATTTGGATAACTTCTTGGCGGGAAAAAAAACAATACCCGAGAGGCAGTCTTGCCTGCCTTTGCCTTTGAAGAATTTGTTGCCTCCCGTCCAGCTGATTTCTTTAAGAAGGGCATCAATAAACTGCCACTGCGTTGGCAAAGATGCATTGATTGCATGGGTGATTACTTCGATTAATACAAATAAAAAATACATGAAAAAAAATCGTTTAAATTTTTTCATACAAAACGGCAATTTCATTGGTAAAGTTCAATAAGTATAGCAGTTTACAATGACTGTAAATGCCTATAATTAAAAGTGTTTTTCCATACTAATTAAGTAATTATTAGCCGTGACATATGTCACGTCAATCCACACAAACTTTCACAATTATTATTGTGAAAGTTTGTGTTGAGTTTTATGTAAGGCTTACACATATTATGCCTCCGTATCAATAAAAATTTTACACTACGAATTAGCTAATCCAACATGGTTGTCTTCGTCTAATAGGTTGGAAAAGCCACTCGACTGACAACGACAGTTACTTGTATTAGCGTATCCTTGGGGTGTACATATTTTTATTACTTAGGAAGTACGTTTGCAGTCTGGTATACGAAGCCGTTTCATTTTAGCGTGGTTTACGAGCGGACTGAGGGCGAACTTAATCCTGTACAGTGTACACAGCTTCCATTCACAATTCACTCGCAGGTTCCGAGACAGACACTACGGAACCGTAAGACAACATTTTATAGTTGGTATGTATCGTAAATGTCATTTAATGGTCGCAAGTATAAAAATTGACTAATTACAAATAGTATTTTAACAAAATACTTCACAATTTAACCACAAACTAAAATAAGAAGCAACATCGGTTTTAATTTACGTACAATACACGTACAGTAATTCTTACAATACGGCCTGTTAGTTAACCATTAGATCACAACAAGCCATCGTTCACAGCTTAGTAAGAGTGACCAGCGTGCGCCATCTCAGGTAGTTTGGGCGTTTTTTACTATGAGCGCGCAGCTGCCCTTAATAACAATGTGTTGGCCCTAAACCTCCGCACGCGGCATCTTGCCTTCAAAACATCTGCCTGCCTATCAGTATTCCTGATAAATTTGACATTAAATGTAACTTTCGTTTCTCGTGCATTCGGACTTATAACCTTCGAAAGTAAATACTTTTAAGTGCATATGTAAATTAAAAGCATCTGTATTTTATTTAACAATACCTATACACAATCAATGTGGCTTGCGTATGATTGTTATAATGTTATTATTGCAGAAGAGATGCGGGCAGCAAGCTGCCAAGAATTTCTAGAAAAGAAGTTGTGGAACTTACTAATAATCATTTTTAGGTCTCCATAACCGAGGGTAAAAACGAGACTATAACTAAAACTCCACTGTCCCTCTGTCCGTCTTTCTGTCTGTCACAAGGCTGCATCTCATGAACCATGACTGCCGTGCCGTGCTAGACAGTTGAAATGACAGATGATGTATGTCTGTTGTCTCTATAACAACAAGTAGGTAAGTACTAAAAACAGAATAAAAGAAATATTTAAGGGTGACTCCCATAGAACAAATGTGATTTTAGGCCGTTTTGTACGGAACGCTTCGTACGCGAGTTCGACTCGCACTTGGTCGGTTTTTTGCGCAATGTTACGTCTGAAGCAGGCCGCTGCTACGCGCTATTAGTAATAATAAATAATAAATAATAAATAATAAATAATAAATAATAAATAGTAAATAGTAAATAATAAATAATAAATAATAAATAATAAATAATAAATAATAAATAATAAATAATAAATAATAAATAATAAATAATAAATAATAAATAATAAATAATAAATAATAAATAATAAATAATAAATAATAAATAATAAATAATAAATAATAAATAATAAATAATAAATAATAAATAATAAATAATAAATAATAAATAATAAATAATAAATAATAAATAATAAATAATAAATAATAAATAATAAATAATAAATAATAAATAATAAATAATAAATAATAAATAATAAATAATAAATAATAAATAATAAATAATTAATAATTAATAATAAATAATAAATAATAAATAATAAATAATAAATAATAAATAATAAATAATAAATAATAAATAATAAATATTTATTTCCAAAAACAGTTTACAAATTATTAAGTAGAACTCGTAGTCACCTAGTAAGCTTACGCCTGTATCAGGTGACTAGGCTCTTCCACAGCTAATATTAATACAAAGACCTATCATTGTATATATTGTATATGACATATCATATGTAAAAATTACATAACAAAAATATATATATATATATATATATATATATATATATATATATATATATTAAACATTTAGTACCAGAATAGCTCTATCAGCAATAGGTACATGTAACAAAATCTAAATTAACATCTAACTTTATGTGTGTGAATGTGTATGTCTGCATGTGTTCGTGTGTATATGTGTGTAATGTGTAGGTGTGTGTGTTGTGTTTGTACACATATGTGTGTTAGTGAATTTATACAATATTTCCTGCTATAATTTTATATTTTCTACTAATTTTTCAGTTTCCTCATAGCTTAACTTACACAAATAGTCGCGAAGTAATTTCTTAGTCTCATAATTTGGTTTGTTACTAATGTCTACAGTTTTATTTACCTTATTATACAGAAAATTCGATCTATTGACATATTGTTTAAGTGCAAAATCAGTTTTTATAATAGGTATTTTGATTATATTTCTTTTGTTACGCTTAGTTTTAGAAATAACAACATCTTTATTTTTATGTTTTTTTAATACTGTTAATAAAATATATAATTACCTGATAGACAAGACCTTGCTAATTCTATATCTCTCGTGTCGGCGTTCTTCTTGTTTTAAAATATATGATTTTTAATAACGAGCGTTCAGCCCTTTCTACTTCTAAAAGTTTAGTTTTGCCCGCACCTCCCCATACAGGTATGCAGTAGACGATGATAGACTCAGCTAAAGCCGTATATATTTCTTTGAAAACATTACGAGAGGAGTTACGCTCATTTGACTGGATATTTGGATTGGGCACTACGTGTCGTAAAGTTTTGAATATCCAGGTCAGTTTCCTAATTCTAGAAGCCACTTGTTCCAGATGCATTAGTCTAGGCGACAAGCTGATTTTCGTGTCAAATACTGGTCATACAACTATGTGTGATACCTCGTTGGATTCGGAATCACGTTCAGAAAATTGTGATAGAAGGGAATATTAGCACATAAATAATTGCAAAAGTTATAAACAATTAAAGAGGCAAAAAAGAGTGTGGTTTTTGTTAAAAGTTTAAAGGCTATTAATATTTAAGAAATTTAAAAGCATACTGAATAATAACAAGATATTTCCATAAAAAAAAAAACTCCGAACTACCGGAACTCTATCTCCATTCTTTTTAACATTAATTTAACGCTGAATACAGGTCTCCGCGCATAATTTTTAGGCTACGCGCGCGGCGGTAATAATGGGTACGTCGCATGAAATATATATTTTTAAATCCGTAGGTATATATTAATTTAAATAAACAAAAATCAAAACTGACTTCCAAAGTAAAAATGCACAAAAAAAATATGAAATAATTCCCCTTTAAAATTCGTCTAAAATTTTAACTACTTCTCTACTCAATCTTCATAATTTTGAAGTCGGTACCAGCCTGAACAACGAGAAATAGTTAAAATTTTAGCCGAATTTAAAAGGGGAATTATTTAGGAAATAAATTTAATTCATAGTTTTTTGTACAGTTTTACTTTGGAACCATGGCTCTACCTTGACCATTTTTGTACCTATGCATATCTGGATTTGTATCTGAATTATTTTCTTGTTTCGGCCTTTTTAGTCCCCTTTTTTATATAGTCGGGTTTTAGTTTATTAGCTTTTATTTTTATTTTTATAACGTATTTTTCCGTTTCCCAATCGAACATACATATTTTTAAGCACAAAATTACAACAGACTTCCAAAGTAAAAAAACAATAATTTTCTTAATAATGCGCTACACAGTATGAATTAATAACGGCACGCCTTTCTCCACATAAACTTTAATTGTGTCAAATTTCACACTCATCCGTACCTACAATTTTTGCTTTACGTATTATTATACCTACCGATATGATGAAGTTTATCACTTGCGCATATGCGGCCATAACTTACATGTAGACGTTCTAATTCAAGATACGTGTACTCTGATGGGTTGTTATTGGTTGCCGGTGGTTGTCTCTAATTATATCCGGTTCACCTGGCGGTTGCGTGGGCAACCAGCTGCAAGAGATTAGACTCAAGCCACGCTCGCCAAAGATTTTTATCACTACCGAAAAAACTTGTAGTTTGAATGTTGGTTAAGTATCATTATCGCGTTTAGTACCTACACGTATTTAAACCATCTAATTATAATATCTGATAGCGCGGCCGACGCTATCGCCAAGTATTAGCGGCCGTAAAGCTATCTTTTCTCGAAGCATTTCGCGGCTTTTTTTGTTTGAATTAAAGCTAGCGGTCTGAATTTTTGTCGCGGAGAAGTCGTTGGCGGCACAAGCTTATGGCTAGCCCCGCACACACACAATATTATTGGAAATAATGCTCATTTGACAATAATATTCCATGTGTGCGGTTGATAATTTTTTTTTTAATATATGGCGTCGGCTTAAACCATTTGCCAGTGTCAAGTTAAAAAGGCGGGAAATATATTTTTGGTTTTAATTTTCAACAACGTATTCCTAAATCGTCAAGTCTAAAGTCTAGTCAAAGTCCAAATAGATAGTCAGTGCAGTCAATGAGTCAAGTCATTCGATTCAGAAAAGTGGTAGAAGCTTTACTGAAAGTTTCTAGGGAGTTTTGGAGGGAACACAAAATAGCACGTTTTTGGAAGTTGTACCAAGTGGTACAACTTCCAAAAACGTGTTAATTTAATTTATCAGTAGGTATACTTTTAAGTGGGTATACGAGGGCGGCACTGAAAATTTCGGGAATCAAGGAAGTGACACAACATTACTATTTAAAAATGTATTTATTGCTTTTCGAAGTATTCTCCGCGAAATTTGCCACATTTTTCCATACGATGGAACCAATCATTGAAGCAACCATTCCATTCGGAAGTTGGGGTCTCCAAAATGGCCGTTTTGTAGGCGTCCACAGCTTCTTCAGGTGATGAAAATCTCTGAACACGCAATTTATTCTTTATTTTAGGGAAAGTATAGAAATCATTAGGGCTTAGGTCGGGGCTGTACGGCGGATGGATAATTCTATGATTTCTTGCTCTAAAAACTCTTTTGTTCTGTGCGCGGTGTGAGAACTCGCATTGTCGTGATGGAGGATGATGCGGCGGTTGCAGTTCTTTTTACGGAGTTCAGAAACGACCTGTGGCAAACAAATGTTAGCATACCATTCTACATTAACCGTTCTTTGTCCCTCAAGAGGAATAGTCGCAACATGGCCGGTTTTGGAGACAAAAGGGCCACCATTCTTTTTGCAACACTCCGTGAACGAACAATTTTTGTTGGCTTTAACTCATTTTCGAACACCCAAACTCGTGACTGGTTTTTTGTTTCGGCTTCGTACGCGTATATCCAGGATTCGTCACCTGATACGATGTTGTATACAGCATTTGAGGATCCTGCGTGGAATCTTTATTGAATTATTCGCGAGCACGTCCCAGTATTTTACACGGTATATTTTATGTAGGTTACCAATACTTTCGGAATATAATTTAAGCAAATTATGAGCCGAGCAGCTACCATAATATATTTTATATAACTATAAACTACATAAACCTATGTTCTATATAGGTATTTGGGCACTCCGACGCGCGTGGGTGCGCGACGCCGCGTATCATATTGTTATAATAAAAATTTGTACCGTAATATAGGAAAAATAGAGATGAATATGCTATTGGTGATAAAATGACGCGTTCCATCGCTTTGACTCTGCGCCAGTATTAGTTGCCGCATAAGCCGCATGCGATTTAAGATTCTAGTCACTCGTGTAAATGGGCTTGCGATGTGGCGAGCTGAGGCGACTTACCGCACGGTGAAAATTGACCCAATAGTTTACCACCTATTGTCATACCTACCAAATACACCTGCAAAGTTCCATAAAAATCGGTCGAGCCGTTTTGGAGGAGATCTCTAACAAACATTGCTACCTAAATACCAGATGGCAAAGCGATTATAGCCTAAGTTCGCTTTTCTTTAACTGATTACTGATATGAGGACGTGTTCAAATCTCCCTGAAAAACTGAATCTTATCATAAACTTGAAACGAACTAATCTGGTATAAAACGAGCTGTCCATACTAATATTATAAAGAGGTAAAGTTTGTGAGTTTAAAAGGTTGTAGGGGGTAATCTCTGGACCTACTGAACTGATTTTGAAAATTCTTTAACCAATAGAACTACGTTACGCTACGTTGCTTGTGAGTGACATACGCTATATATTAACCCGAAAAATTAAAAGACTTTTTCGTGGTAGCCGGATTTGCAAAGTACTCGTAAGTCGAAGAAAAAACGATCGAACGAAAACGTTTCTTACCAACGCTGCCTTACCAATAGGAGATAGAATATAAAGTCATAGAGAAAAGTTGTAGAGCCTGATAATGCCTACAACAAGTCAGCGACAGCATGTCTAACTTTTATATATAAGTATAAAAAGTAGTTTTTTATATTAAAAAAAATATTTAAATCGTTAGGTCATTCTTAGGTAATAACAAATATGACAAAAAAGGGAACAATTAATATTTTTAAACAAAAAATTAAACCGACTTCCAATGTAAAAACTAAAAATACACAAAAAAGTATAAAATAAATCTTATTTTCTAAATGATTCCTCTTTTAATTTCGGCTAAAATTTTAACTACTTCTCTACTCAATCTTCCTTATTTTGAAGTAGGTACCAGCCCAAACAATATCCTATATTTTATAGAACTCACGTTCAAATTTGCTGGTACCTTCTAACTGGTACCTGGTAACTTCAAAATTAGGAAGATTGAGTAGAGAAAGAGTTAAAATTTTAGCCGAATAGACGATAAAATAATAAAGACGATTCAGCTATAATATTTAGTGGCGACTATTGGCAAACTGCCTACAATGCTGCAGTAGCTGGAATGTCGAAAGTCTCTAATTGGTTACAGCACAATCTCGTTACCTTAAACGTCGCTAATACAAAAACAATAAATTTTTCCGCAAACAAAAAATTTGCTACTCCTAAACAGTGTACACTTCAATTCCATCAATGCGACCCCAGCTCAAAACCCTCATGTAGCTGCCCCAGTTTTGAACGTGTCGACTGCATTAAGTATCTGGGTGTCTACATTGACAAACACATATCATGGCAACCTCGAATCGAAGATTGCGATCCGATCCTGACAATGTCACTATTAAAATGGTACACCTTGCGTTATATCAGGAGATATCTACGTATTAAATTATTGTATAGAATCGTGGGGTAGCGCTGGTAAATCATCTCTTATAGCTTTCAACGTGCGCAGAGAGCAGTGCAGTTAAAGGTCGCATATAGGCTGGGAATTCGTTATCTCGCGGTATAGTATATCTACAAATATACTATACCGCGAGACTAAAATGCTTACGGTACGCCAACTATATTATATTCTCTCTGTTACTTTGATTGACACGATTATTAAATTAATTTATATCGCGGTAATAGAACTCACCATTCTGTACGCGGCGGCGGCATGGGCGAGCGCGGCAGAAAAGATGGGGGTCCAGAAAAGGCTTAACACTGTCCAATGCGGTTTTGCCCAGAAGATCTGCAGGGCCTATCGAACTGTCGCCCTGAACTCAGCTCTACTGTTGGCTGGGATACTCCCTCTTGATCTCAGAATACTCGAAGTAGCGAGACTTTATGAGATCAAGAAGGGAGTGTCGCACCCGGTGCTTGGGGACAGGGAGCAGTGGTGGATTTACACTAGGGGCAGTCAGAGCTAGTGCCCAGGGCGGCAAATTTTGTGGGGCGGCAAAATTTAGAAAGTAAAAATATTTTTAGAATTATTTTTTTACAATTATCAAAATTGCACATTATAATAATTAATTAATTCTATTAATTAATCATTTTTTATTTCTTGTTTGAAACGAGTTAAAAACTCCTTACATTTTATAATGACTGCAAATAGTCTCAAAAGATTGGCTATTCTATGCATAGAATATGTAGGTGTACGACTACTTTAACGTTTAGATTGTGAAGATTTAATCGACCAATTTACAAAGTCAGGTGTGTTTGCCTGACAAACAAATGTAATACAATCATAAGTCATCGTTAGTGCAAAATTCATGATTCTTACAAAGATATATATATGATTGGCTTCGCTGGGCGCTCGATCAATGATTTGTCTATGGATTCTTGGAACAAAAACAAATATTTTTTTATATTATTGAAGTATATAATTAATATATAATAAAATTTATGCAATGAGCAAGCAATTAGTTATTGTATTAAAAAAAAAAGATATAAAAACTATAATTATAAGTCAAATTTCTGTGATATGGCGGCATTTTCTTCAGAGTCCAGGGCGGCACTAATTTTAAATCCGGCCCTGACAGAGAGGTAGAGCGAATGGCCCCAGCGATCGAGGCCCCCCATCCGGCGGAGCTTGGATTCGGACTGGTAGATGAAGACACATATTCTGACGTGGTTAGTAACCACGCACAAAGAATATATACGGACGGTAGTAAGATTGCGGGTCGGGTTGGAGCCGCACTTTCGGTTTGGAAAGGTGAGACCAAGACCAGAGCCGTCAAGCTTGCATTGCCGACGTACTGCACCGTCTACCAGGCCGAACTCCTGGTGCTGAGCAAAGCCGTGAAAATTGCCTGCGAGGGCGGAGTGACTAAGGTCGGTATCTTAAACGACTCCAGAGCGGCCCTTCAGGCGGTCACCCTTGATTCCCCCCATCCCCTGGCAGTACAAACTGGAAGGGCCCTTCCGAAACCTACATTGCAGACGCGGGAGGTCTCCCTGTTTTGGATTAAGGCGCACGCAGGGCTTAGGGGGAATGAATGGGTCGACCAACTAGCCAAAGAAGCCGCTCTGGGAAACAGAAACCCGATTACGACCAGTGTCCTGTTTCATTCATTCATTGTTAAGACAGGATACGAAATTGGGGAATGGGACAGGCGATATGCGTCTGGCGGGACGGCCAGAGTCACAAAGCTCTTCTTCCCTACGGCCGCCGCGGCATAAAGAATAGTGAGTAAAATATACATTAAACACCACACAACACAAATACTGACGGGCCACGGCAGGTTCGCCTTCTACATGAACAGATCCGACTCGAGTGCCCGATTTTTGTTTCGAATACGAGGGCGGGTCAATAAGTCCGTGACTTTTGGAATAAAACACAGATTTTTTGATAAATAAATCATTTTATTTTTCAACGTAGTCCCCCTTGAGCTCTATACACTTTGTCCAACGCTTCTCCAATTTTTTTATCCCTTCCAAAAAATATGATTTGTCGAGGTCCTCAAAATAGGCCTTTGTTTGCGAGATGACTTCATCATTGGAGTCAAATCTTTTTCCACCGAGCCATTTTTTCAGGTTTGGGAACAAGAAGTAGTCACTCGGAGCCAAATCTTGAGAATAGGGTGGATGTGGGAGCAATTCATAGCCCAATTCATGGATTTTTGCCATGGCAACTGCACATGTGTGCACCCTTGCATTGTCTTGGTGAAAAAGAACTTTTTTCTTGGCCAAATGAGGTCGGTTTTGTTTTCAAATCCTCATTGAAGCGGTCCAATAAGTTGGCATAATATTCCCCATTAATTGTTCTTCCCTTTTGAAGATAGTCAATGTGGATTATCCCACGTGCATCCCAAAAAACAGTCGCCATAACTTTATTGGCTGACAAACCCACCTTGGCCTTCTTTGGCGCCGATTCACCCTTAGAAACACACTGTTTTGACTGTTGTTTGGTCTCTGGTGTGTTGTGATGGATCCATGTTTCGTCCACGGTTAAAAAACTCCTCCATATTGTGATTAAACAACGCCAAACCTTCCTGTGAAGTTGTTACACGATTGCGTTTGTGGTCGACTGTGAGCAAACGCGGCACCCATCTTGCGGAAAGCTTTCTCATGCCCAAGTGATCATTTAAAATTGAAACCACTGAGCCATGCGAGATGCCTATGGCTTCCACAATCTCTTGCACTTTTAATCTTCGGTCGGCCAACACCATATCGTGAATTTTTTCGATTGTTTCGGGTGTAGAGACCTCAACTGGGCGTCCAGGACGTTCGGCATCTTCAGTGCTTGTACGGCCACAACGAAATTCAGTAACCACTTTTTTACCATTGAAATCGATGGTGCAGAGTCCCCATAGTATTTATCAAGCTTAGCCTTGGTCTCGGTAATGGTTTTTTTTCGCAAAAAATAATGCTTAATAAGCACACGAAATTCACTTTTTTCCATTGTTTCCTTAAGTTACTGGATAGTCTGATAAAGATAGCTGTAAAACACAAACTAACTGACGCAGCAAGTTCAAATTTTGATAGGAGTCAACTGACAGATGCCTGTTGACAGGAGTAGTGTTGCTTTTTCAGTAAGGAGGTTAGAAATTCAAAAAGTCACGGACTTATTGACCCGCCTTAGTATATACGATATTGAACAGAAATTGGCCATCGCGATGACGGGTGAGAATCTGCCTAGCATTCTGCGGGGAAAGAATAGAGAGGTGTTTCTAAACGATTGCACTAAAATCGTGCAAACGGTATCATAAAGAAACAATAGTGGTGTGTAGTATTAATTTATAAACTCTGTATAAGCTGTGATATTAGGCTGTAGGGAGTTATTATTGTAATTTAATTATTTTAATTGAGAAATTTTATTTGATATTGTATTAATTGATTTGTATTTTTGTAATTTTACTGTATGATTGAAATTGTGAACTGTATTAAATAAACTGTATTATTAAAAGAGCAAATAACGAGCCCTGTCAATGATAGGAGAGACAGTAAAAAAAAAAGACTGCAATGTCAAACATAGTGATCGATATGCGTACACGTAGATTTCCCAAAAGGAACATAAATCGCTGTAAATTCAAGTTGGGTAGCAAATCCTTTGCATACATGGGACCATCATTGTATAGTAAATAACCTAAATAAATCCTTAAACGTAATCCAGACGACGAAGTCGTCCTGTAAAAAACTTGTACACAATTGGCTATTAAGTAAAAGTTATCATGACACAGAACACATCATACATATATTTTAACAATCTCATACACGCGCAGTACCTAAGCTAGGTACTAATACTACTAAGCTACTGAACCCAAGACGCCGTCATAGGGCTAGGATGTACACTTACAGAACACAACATGCACAGGGTAACACACACACTTCTAACATATCCACACACACGCATTCTAGCAGTACCTAGTTACTGAACCCAAGACACATACCAACCTGTACTACACACAAACACACCTTAGCAGCACACACATAGGTACTGAACCTTTGCGCTGTCGTAGGGCTAAGGCCTAGACTCTAGAGCATATACGGAGAAACGTACTAGCACACAATTCACATAAATACTTCCGCATTTTACTTCTTCCCATATTACTACTCAGTCTATATCTTGCGTGTACTGTGGTAAATTGGTAATACATTCGTAATGTAATTAATTATTTTTCTTAAATGATTAAAACAGGCATAAATACTATTAACTATTTCGTACTAGACTTTGCACTCTAAGATTAATATTTTTTCTTTATATTGTGCATGTTGAAAGAGACTGGTCTCCACGGCACAGGGAATCCTAGTGTGGAGACCAGAGGTAGGTATACCTTAAGGATTTTTATGTAACTTTTGAAACAATAAAGATTATTATTATTACTATTATGTTTAAAAGTATTGGGTGGGCCACGAAGGGACAGTGTAAATATTACCGGGTCATGGCGGAACGTATTTGGGAAACACTGCTCTAGAAGATACACTTTTCATTGCAAGAACGGCGACGCGATACGCAGCTTGTGATTGATGATGACACACGTTAATCATCAATCACAAAAACGAAATTCAAAATTGAACTTTAATATTCACTACACAAGAAGATAGGTACACACCTGTATTCTTGTATAGTGAATGAAGTTCAATTTTGAATCGCTATCTTAAAAATGCAGCGCCGCATTGCGTCACGTGCGAAATGGCGCTTACTGAAATATTGTGGCAGGACGAAAGAAAAAACATACAATTATTTCAAAATGAGCTGTTTCCCAAGGATAGGACCAAGATAGATCGAGTTTTTCCCCAAAACCCCGTGCATACTAAATTTCATACAAAACGCAAAAGTTCGGACAGCATATCTGAAACGGTTTGGAGTGCTGATAAAACATTCGTTCTATAATAACGATTAAAAATGATCACCAGTAGGTACCTATTGCAATTCGTTATTTTTCTGTACATACCTGTTACATTATGTACACAGGTACAACCTACGGAAAAACCAACTTCGAGCAAAGCTCGGTCGTCACCCAGTACTTATTATTACTGTCGAACACGTTCCGAAGGCTGGTCTATAGTCTATAGATACAACATAGATCATAGAGTCGAGTAGGTATGAGTCGAAGATGGCGCATATGGCGCGGCGCATCTGTCCGATCTCGCGCATGTTACACAAAATAGCGCACGAGTCAGGATACCAGATTACAGCATGATGCTAAAAATCCACACCATCGGAATAAAATGAATTGAATTTGTAAATTTTGATCATATTATTGCGCGATGAAGGAAGAAACTTAAAACTCAAATACGCGTGAGGGATAAAACTTAGCTGGGTCGATTTTTAGTCCCCTAGCATATCGACTAAATTTCATGGAAATTGTGGAGGCCGTTTTTAAGATTATGATTCTATATATTATATAATATATAAGAATTTCTCGTTTAATGGATAAGATACACAATCACTGACGAATGATCTTCCGAGCTCAAGTTTCCTATCTTACATAATACTTTGACGATATTTTCCTACATACCAATTAACAGTGACAAAACCCGAGTTAAGGTTTTAAAGTTAAGGTAACGTAATCAGAACTAGCAACTAAACTTGTATCAATCAGCAACAACCTGTATATCGATATCGGCCGAGATCGCGGCGACACCTGCGCACGTGCACCTGCCCGCCTGTGATTCGCCAAAAATTACCGACGCGCCACCTGCCGTACCTACTTACATCCACCATGATTGAATTGCAATATGCACTTCAATACTACTAAATATAGATACTTAAATAAATAAAAAAGGATAAAAGACAAATATTAAGGACATACCTATTTAAATACTTATTTACATATGGTATAATTCGTGATTTTATAATCAGGTGAAAAGGACCGGTAGACCAGCTGTTATCCAAATTTGCATATCCATTACTTTTCCGCTCAAGACATAAGTGACTCACAAAATCTGGTGTTAGTTGTGTTAGTTTATTAGGCAGCCTTTTTTAGATTCGTTTCTAATCTGAACACATACCTAGATGATTTCGTCTTAAAATTCTTACAGTTGCAGTTACTGCGGGAATTAAAACTGCGAGGAAAATAAGTTACAATGAAAAATAAGTTAAAAACACTATAACCTATAGGACTACGTATAAACTATAATAGGACTACGTAAAAAAGGGGTCTAAAAAGGCCGAAACAAGAAAATAATTCAGATAGAAATCCATAAATGCATTGGTACAAAAATAATCAAGCTAGAGCCGTGGTCGCTATTAATGGCATCTAGGCGTCAGTTCACACCGAGATACGTCGCGTATAGGTATGAGCTGACCCTGAGGCCTACATAAGTTTCTAGAATTATACCCCAAGATAGATACAGACGGCTGCGATTTGACATCGCAGTCATGATAGTAGATGCGACGACGGCTCTACCTTGACCATTTTTTTACCTATGCATTTATGGATTTCTATCTGAATTATTTATTATTTTCTTGTTTCGGCCTTTTTAGACTTCTTTTTACGTGGTCGGGACCCTGTGGTCAAAATTAGACCACAATTCATATTTATATTTTTAGGGTTATTCTGTTTCTTAGATACGCAATAAAAATGTTATGTAAATGTAATATTTTTAGTATACTACTAAAAATATTAGAAATAAGATTATGATGTTCAGTACGTTGAAAGCGAGTGAGTGGAGCGAGCGCGCAAAAATAACTCTAATTTTGCAGGTTCCTATTGGAAAAACCCCTATGGACCAAAAACAAGTGTTATCGGACGTCAACGGGCATGCATTAGTTATAATTTATATAATCCAATTTATAAAATGGGGGACGGATTCTTTACATCCGGTATAAATTCTACTTCCCATATTTAAGTAAACAATATTTTAAATATGAGCAGTACATATGTAAATGTTATATATAATTAATTCTTATCCATCCTTATTTTTAATTGTATTTAAACATTGTGGTACATTTTTCTAGTGTTGAATTGTAAACCGATAGTTTTGTATGTATTTGATGTAGATAGAATTGTAAACCGGAAGTTCGATACTTGATAATGACTGTCTCAGTAAAAATAGTATAAAATCCTGGCATAAGTGATTAATGGGGCATTCTGTATTAAACTTTGAGACGTGTAAGGTGAAACTCTGCTCAAATAAATACCGATCGTTATCCAAACAAGACTTTCAATCCTTCTCTAAAACAAGTGATACATGTCGCATCGCATATCTTCTCAATGCCAAAAGAATCCACCGCCGCCCACCGCTCTCATCTAAAAATTATTGATTTTATTAAATTGTATTTTTTTATATTGAAAAGCTTTTAGAATATTTTGCATCGTATAATATATTACCGAAAGAGTATAGTTAACAGAGCGTTTAGTATTTTTTTGTATTCAAACGTTAGAGTGTAAAGTATTAGGTCATTACATATGAAATTGTCGTTTTGTAAAGGAGGAACATAAGATCGATTTTTTTAAAACATAATTTATTTATTTAATCAAAGTATTGATTATTTAATAAATACTATTGCTACCTTTGCACTTTTGCCATCTCATAGGTAGGTCATTCGCGCCTTTGTCGGTTTGCTGCACTCAATTCTTGAGGTACCCACCTTTCAAGCTTTTTCACCTTCCCAATTTTCTTCAAGTTGATTAAAAGAGTTTTATCACTTACACCGCAGCCTGCTGATAACTCGGACGTAGTTTGCGATGGATCCGCTTCCACAATAGCCTTCAATTCTTCATTATCAAATTTGGTCTCCGGCCGTCTACGGGGCTAGTTCTGCAGGTCGAAATTTCCAGAACGAAAACGTTGGAACCAAAAACGCACAGTGTTTTCTTTTGCAACACCGCCGTCATGTACATATCAATCCTTCGAGCCGTTTCTTCAGCACTGGTACCACGGTGAAACTCGTACTCGAAAATAATAAGATATTTCAAGTTTTCCATTTTGTAAACAGAGTGACGCAAAGAAAAAACCAAAAACCTAAGGACAATTGGGTTTTTGAGACAAACCTAACGATACCTTAATTGTCGAAATCCATGCAGCCGTTTGGAAGACACGTGAAAATAAAAGAATATACAAACATACAGGATACGCGCGAAAAACATAACCCAGTCGGGTAAAAAATGTACTAAAATGTTTTGTGCTAAGTTTATTCATAAAATGGACGGTGGAAACTATCACAAAATGTTTTAAAATTTAATAATAATAAATAATTATACAATAACCAAAATTTTAAGAAAACTAGTTTGTAAATTATTATAAGACTTAGGCTTCATTTACCCGCATTACAAAAAAAACTCGAATAACAAGTCAGAAATTCACATTTATTAAAAGCAATCGTTTAAGAAATGGAATATTTAAAACATGAATTAGATACAGTGTAAACAAAACCTCTTTATTATTTGTTAAAACACCTAACGAAGACCATGTCAGGGAAATATATCTAAGGAGGGTTCCGTAACTATTAACGCGCAATAGGTTTTCGTTAAATTACTTCGAAAGTTATTGAGTTTACAAGGATCTATAAGCATAGAAAGTTACAAGTTTCTACCTCTTTTAATTTAGAGATTCCAGGGGAGGGACCAACTTGCAAACCATTTTGTAGGTCGATTACTCGAAAATGGTTTACATTATGAAAAAGTCATGTATGAAACCTTGCCTTTGTTGAAAAATATTTATTCGACGATACCTCACAAGATGCGCGTAGAATGAAAAAAATTCACCCCCACTTCATATGACGTACCGGGGGCCTTAATATTAAGCTAGGTCTTATCCCTGGGAAACTGCGCATTGTAACAATCAAGTCAGTCCGATTGGAATCGTATGTATTTAACCGACTTCCAAAAAAAGGAGGCGGAGGAGGAGGCATTCGGCTGTATATATATGTATTTTTTTTGTATGTTCAACAATAATTCCTCCGTCTGTGGACCGATTTTCAAAATTCTTTTTTCGGTGTAAAGGGTATATATAGGTGGTCCCGTTTTCACCAAAGTGGTGACCTGATGATGGGATCAATGAGGAATCGAGGGAATTTCTCGAAATTTATATGGACACATATAGTGATTTCAACTTTTTCTGAAGTAGTCAAGTATATATTATATATACTACCAATAAGTAAGATTTTGCACCAAGGTATACCCTGGATCCAAAAGTACTGAACAGAACTCCTCCTTATAGATACATGTTTGGCGATTTCAGAACTGCAACAACCACTATGTGAATTATATTAATCATCATCAACACCATCGTCACACCATACATCATCACATTATGATGATATAATAGGTACTTCTCATAGTATTTTACACCGACACGGATATCTTTGAACATTAGTCATTACTTTGCCGTATGTGAACCTATTTGCAAAATTGTTTTGTTGTTGTAAAGGCTATAATTCGAAATTTGTCCCTTAGTCACCAAAGTGGAGACTTGATGAGGGGATCTATGATAAATCTCGACTACGACTTCCAAAGTAAAAATGCACAAAAAAGTATGAAATAAAACTTATTTCCTGAATAATTCCCCTTACAAATTCGGCTAATTTTAACTATTTTATTTTATTTAAATATTTATTTTAACCATTTCTCTACTCAATTCATAGTTTTGAAGTCAGTACCAGCCAATTTGAACGTGAATTCTATAGAATACCAGTTATCCCGACGACTTATGAACTTTAAGAACTGGAATTAATAAATAACTACACCTACAATGCAACCTACCTCCTAGTCCTACACCTACACCTACTTCTATAACCTACACTTTTTACAATATTTGTCACAGTTTAAACATTCCCTGAAATTCCACAATTAGTTCAAGACCAAAATTAGCCAAATCGGTCCAGCTGTTCTCGAGTTTTAGCGAGACATTGAAATTGCAATCCATTTTTATATACATGATACCACGTTTTATGTCACATCGCTCGGAAACGGGATAAAAAGTATCATATGTCCGTCTCCTGGTTCTAAGCTACCTCCCCACCAATGTTCAGCCAAATCGGTTCAGTCGTTCTTGTGTTATAAATAGTGTAACTAACACAACAAGACTTTCTTTTATATATATAGATTGTCTCTCTGTCTCTTGGGATGTTATTCGTGCTGGTCGCGCCTTCAAAACTATGAAGATTGAGTAGAGAAATTGTTAAAATTTTAGCCGAGTTTAAAAGGGAAATTACTCAGGAAATAAGTTTTATTTCATACTTTTTTGGGAATTTTTACTTTGGAAGTCGGTTTTAATTTTTTCTTTAAAAATAATATTTTTTCCCTTTTTAGTCATATGAATATCTTTATGGGTTCGAATCCCAGTCAGATAAATATTGTTGCGATTATTTTTCCATGAATTAAATCATGAATTAAATTTATCAGAACTCCGAGCAAAGCTCGGTTTCCCAGGTATTTTTTCATAATTAGGGAAAATTTTGCTAACGCAAGGGAGGACAGACAGAGGGACGGAGGTATAGAGCGAAACTTTTAGGGTTCCTTGTAGTTACTTCGGAACCCTAAAAAGATTTTGTGATATTTTATGTTACCTACATATTTATTTTGCACTTACATAATACCTACCTACATACAGTACGACCACGACGTCAATGGTTTTCTGTCCGTGTCCGTCTTCGGCTAACCATAAAACGGTTAGTGCTATAAAAATGAAACTTTCTGTGGATGTGTATTTACAACGTCGACAAAGTGCTAAAATATAACCGCCTCCTTTTTGGAAGTCGTTTAATAATTTCACGAAAAAAATTTTTTTTGGGGAAGTGGGGATGATATTTTTTTCGCGTCTACCCCATAGTGTAAGGCAGGCATGACCAACCTGCGGCCCGCGGGTTTTTGCTATGCGGCCCCTGAGATAATTTAAACCTCAAACCATCTAATCGAGATTGTATACAAACACGATCTATCGGCAAATCCCGATATTCTCAGACAAACATTGATTTTTAGGGTTTTGTGGATGAATTGTGGATTTTTATCGATGTGCGGCCCGTTAGGGTTTTGGTAAAATAAAAAATGGCACGCAATCTTAAAAATTTTGGTCATGCCTGGTGTATTTAAATTATAATATAGCAAATTGGATTTACTCTCATCTACTACGTTCCACAGACAAAACATCTACTTAAATCATACCTGCTATTTATGTAAAGTTATTATGATTATTTATTGATTATTTCATATCTGGTCCACAATTAATCCACATTTTTATTTCATACAGCGGGCTTAGCATGGCGATCCGAATAGTATTAATGTTTCTTCAATCTGTCATTTTGTCAATTCTTCGGTGTTTCTAGGGTGCGCATGCTAAGCCTGCAGGTATTAATTACTAAGTAAAAAAAATAATCAAACATTACATTGTCTTCATAGTTGATCAACATCTTATTGGTGAAATAAGAAATACATCAAATAATGTAAACAAGTAGGTGAACCTACAGGTAATGATGAGATAGCAAGTTGTACTCGACTCGACTCGACTTTGATTAACTTAGTTTTCCTTATTAAGATAATTATAATATTTGAGAAAACAAGAATCATTACAGTCAGTCGTGCGCCATCTTACCAGAATTACAGTTACCGATGGTCGTCCTGTGGTCGAAATTCGCCCATAATAATGCATTTAATTTTTAAGTTTGAACTGTATAAGGGTTATTTTGCCTCTTAAACAGAAGTAATCTAAACCAAGAGCATGTCCTGACATGTCTAAGGAGGGTTCCGTAACTATAAATGCGTAATAGGTTATTTTCAAATTACTTCAAAGTTACTGTCCAATTTCGTTCAAAATAATTTTCGTAAAGAGTTTTTAGCATGATCTAAAATATATAATCATTGTTATTCTATGATGTCTAAAACCGAGATGTATACATATTTTATAACTATACCAAATGTTATCCATTTATATTCATAATTACAGAAGCTAGGAGAGCGGACAGACAGACAGGGAGCGAAACTATAAGGGTTCCTTAAGTATTACGGAACCCATAAATATAGATAATATTATGGAATTACAGGTACGTATAAATTCAATGCAAACATTTAATGTTTAATTTTTTAATTTCAAACGTCCAAACGACGACACTGTATGGTGTAAAATTATTAAAGGCGAATTAAAATGCACAACATAAATGAGTAAAAGTTCAATATTATAGACATTAAGTATAGTAAAGGCATTTAAACCCGTGAAAGCGATACCTGAAGGCAGAAACTCTATATTGTCCAATGTGTTTCATACAAACACGACAGCTGTGCGCCTGTGCAGTAACTCGACCGCGAACAGCTGATTTAACAGTTGCGACCTTAGAAAATCTTAGAAATATAACTAAAAAATATTAGGTACCTAAAATATTATCTTTTACTACCAGGCTACCTGAAGACGTAACTAAAGTCGCGGTCGCCTACGCATTATATTACCTATTAATATTTGGAGCCACTTTTGACTCACAACTCAAAAACTATTTCTCATTTAAAAAAATTAAAATTTGGCTCATTTAATGATACTTGTGAGATATATAATATGTGCTCCAAATTGCTTATACACACCTCAAACGGTTATTTAGATATTATCGTCCAAAAAAATTAATTTCACTGACTGACCTTATAGATCAAGACTAACCCAATTCCTGATTACCTACCATTTATGTCAAAGCACGTAGAGGGAAATGTCACATGATAGAAAAATATAGCAACGTTGTTTAAATTATACGTTGTGTAAATAATTTTTATTAGTATATAATATATAATATATGATATATAATATTATATATTAATATTAATATATAATATATATTATTATTATGTATTAATTATTATATAATATATAATAATTTTTATAGTCTATCGAATGACGGTTCTTTTCGTTAGTAATTTAATGATATATTATTTTGCGGTGGTACAGTTTAAATGTTTTTTCAATAACATATTATTGTATTTAAATAAATTTATGTGTTACGACCCAAGTTCGACGTTTATGTACATTTATTATTATTAGATCGACGTTCATAATTATGTTTAATTAAATGAATAACATTAATTTTATAACCGAATTAAATATGGAATTAATTAATTTTAGAATTTATATTCATTCAGGTATATTAGCGCACATTGTTTGTTAAAATTAGTTAGAATATTAATTTCAAACTTCAAATTATAAAAGTGAATAGTCAATCATATAATATTACATTAAGTACGTGGGAGACCGAGCTTTGCTCGGAATTTTAGTGGAACGATAAATTAATTAAAAATAAATAAAAAAATACTTAACAAAGAAAAATAAATAATAAGAATCACAAAAATATTTATCTGACCGGGATGCGAACCCAAGACATCCCGAATTTACAAACAATGCAAAAATTATACGTAGGTAATTATACCAAGCTGCCAATCAGGCTGATGTAAGAGGGTCGAAATTATTGATATATTGTAGCACGACGAAAAATAAACATTGTTTAAAAATGCGCAGTTTCTAAGTGATACGACCAAGCTAGATCGATTTTTCTCCCCCAAAACTCCCTGCATACTAAATTTCATGGTAACACTTGTAGCCGTTGCCGAGTACTGATTATATATATACAAGATTGTGTCATTTAAAGTATAAGATACGTGAAGCAAAAACTTTTAGTACAGTCTTACTATAATTGTGCGAACGGAGGAGTGTGATATTTGGCCCAGTTAAAGTTTATGTGGTGAAAGGTGTACGGAAAGCTAATATTTTTTAATATAATACATATCTTATACTTTAAACGAGACAATCTTGTAAGTATATGTATATACAGGTTGTTTTTTTCAGTCAAATTTTCAAGAGTGAATATACTCTTCAATATAGGCAACTTTGACTATAGTATCATCTTTCCTCCTTGAAAAAAAAAACAGAGCTGATTCCTACCAAAGGGCTATGGCATAGATATCACCTTCGTAGGAAACAGCTGATTTATTTTTCAAGTGGGAAAGTTGAAAGCATAGTAAAAGCTTATATTCAAGAGTATATTCACTGTTGAAAGTTTGGCCACTGATTGAAAAAAAACACCTGTATAATCGTAATGTTGGCAACGGCTGTATTTACATAAAATTTAGTATGCAGGGATTTTTGGGGGAGAAAAATCGGTCTGGCTAGGTTTTTTCCTGGATAACTACCCATTTTTAAGTTGATATGCGTATGCTTTTAGAGTTCCGTAATAATCAAGGAACCCTTATGGTTTCGCTCTGTCCGTCCGTCTGTCTGTCGGTCTGTCCGCGCTTCTAGCTTCTGTAATTATGAATAAATTGATGAAATTTGGTAAAGCTAAAGATTGTGTATAGATCTCGGTTCCGGCATCATACAATAATAATAATTTTTGGATTTTAGAGGTGGCTCTCCATACATGTGAAGTGGGGATGAAAAATATTTTTGATCTACCTCATCATGTGGGGTATCGTTGAATAGATATTTTAAAATAAAGGCAAGGTTCCAAAAATTATTTTTTTACAAAGTCAACCATTTTCGAGTAATCGGCCTCCGAAGTGGTTTATAAGTTGGTCCCCGCCCTGGCATTTCTTAACTATAGGAGATACAAACTTGTAAGTTTCCATGGTTATAGATGATACTAAGAACCCTTTATGAAAATTATTTTGAGCGAAATCGGACTAACTTTTTAAGTAATGCAAAGAAAACCTATTGCGCGTTGATAGTTACGGAACCCTCCTCAG
The DNA here is from genome assembly GCA_963565745.1 of Phengaris arion. NCBI lineage: Eukaryota > Metazoa > Arthropoda > Insecta > Lepidoptera > Lycaenidae > Phengaris > Phengaris arion. The sequence continues at coordinate 17,727,139 of OY751437.1, forward strand.
AGATGTCTTGCAACAATTTATCAATAATTTCGACTCTATAATGTTTGGTTCAGTGCGATTGGCAGTTTCGTTGCATTTTTTTTTCAAAATTGGCAAAAAAAAATCGGAATGTGGTGAACGAACCCCGGTAAAATATTTTTGTGATCAAAATTAACTGTAGATCCGAGCAAAGCTCGGTTACCCAGGTACTAAATACATTAAATTAATAGAAATAACAACAACAGGAGTTTTGCCGGGGAATTCAATGGGTGACGTTTGGATTTTGCATTTCTTTCATAAATTTGTGTTATTTCGGTTCATAGTGTGTAATATTGGTAGAATATTAACCATTAAATATTCGTTAACGTGGATTTATAATTAAAAAAAAAACAACAACACACACTTCCTCAGATTATTTATTATTTTTTTTTTTTTGTTTTATTTATATACGGTATCGGCTTATAACCATTTGCCAGTGTCAAGTTAAAAAGGCTGAAAATAGAATTTTCGTTTTAATTTTCAACACCGTATTCCTAAATCGTCAAGTCTAAAGTCTAGTCAAAGTCCAAATAAATAGTCATTGCAGTCCATGAGTCATGTCAGTCGATTCAGTAAAGTGGTAGAAGCTTTACTGAAAGTTCCTAGGGAGTTTTGGAGGGAAACTCAAAATAGCACGTTTTTAGAAGTTGTACCACTTGCCCACGCTTGTGCACGTTAACGAATATTTAATGATTAATATTCTACCAATATTACACAATAAGAACCGAAATAGCACAAATTTATGAAAGAAATACAAAATCCAAACGTCACCCATTGAATTCCCCGGCAAAACTCCAGAAACAATTTTGTTACGCGTTGACGTCGTCTGTCGATCTGTCACAATATTTTTTTATTAAGCTATTGCATAGCTTCTATCGCGGGCCTTGAGCGCGGGGACCGAATCCAGAAATTCCGTAACGAAAAAACCTCACGCTCCCCACTCCGACGGGCACGGAGGTGTGGCTTGAAGGCCGTGCATCGTCTAACGTCGTTTCAGTTCGGCAGTCTTCGACACGGCGTTGTGTGCGTGCGACTAGACGTATGCGTGTAGACTTACTATGCAATAGCTTTACCGCGGCAGTCCCCGAGTGCCACACGTATTTTATTTTTTTATTCTACCTAAGAGGCAAAAGAGCATATTTAAGTTCAAACTTAAAAAATATAATACTAATACAGAGGTCGCCCTGTAGTCGAAATTCGCCCACAATAGTGGGCGAATTTCGACTACAGGGCGACCTCTGTAAATAATTTACATAACAGTTTTTATAGCGAAGCTACAATATTATTGCTATCGATATAGAGTGGTAATTATAATGCTTTAGCTTAGTAGACATTTACAATTAGCCGATCTTATAGGTAGAGCAGTTAGTAGCTCAGTTATACCTACGTATAATTATAATCACTATTTTTCGTCATTTTTTACATTTTATCTTTTTAGGGTTCCGCAGTAACTCAATGAAACCTTATAGTATCGCTATGTGTGTCCGTCTGTCCTTCATTGATAACTTCAGCAGTTATAAATATGAATAGAAGAAATTTTGTATAGCTGTTGTAGATTGCGGACTTAAATTTTAGTATCATAAAATAAATTTAATTTGCATTTTAATGGTAGCTCCCCATACATGTAATGTGGGGGTGAAATTTTAAATTGGTATAGTAGAATAGATATCTTACTAGGGTTCCGTAATACTCAAGGAACCCTTATAGTTTCGCTCTGTCCGTCCACCTGTCTGTCTGTCTGTCTGTCTGCGCAGTAGCTAGTATTGTAATTATGAATATAAATGGATGAAATTTGGTGTAGTTAAAGACTGACTATAGGTCGGTTTTGGGATCATAAATTAAAAAGAATTTTATATTTTAGGGGTGGCTCTCCATACATGTGAAGTGGGGTTAATAAATATTTTCAACCGACTTCCAAAAAAAGGAAATGAGGTTTTACGTTCGGCCCTATATATATATTTTGTATGTTCAACGATTACTCCGCCGTCTGTAGACGAATTTTCAAAATTCTTTTTTTATGTATAATCCCAAATTGGTCCTTTTGACATCAAAGCGGTGCCTTGATGATGGGATCCATGAGGAATCGAGGGAACTCATCGAAATTTATATGGACACAGTGATTTCTTTTTCTGAAGAAGTTTAAGCATATGCTACCAAAATGTAAGATTTTGCTCCAAGGTATAACCTGGATCATTACTAAACTAGGATTAATCATCATCATCCCCACCAATGGTGTACACCATACATCATCAGTCAATTCAGTCGTCACAGTATGATGTTATAAATGGTACTTCTCATAGTATTTTACACCGACACGGATATCTTTGAACATTACTCTGCCGTTTATGGAACTATTTGAAATATTCTTTTCTTGTTGTAAAGGGTATAATTCTAAATTGGTCCTTTAGTCACTAAAGTGGAAACCTGATGATGCGATGCATGAGGATCCAGGGAACCCTTCGAAATTTATATGGGCACATATAGAGATTTTGAATTTTTCTGAAGTAACACATGCATATGCTACCAAAAATAAGATTTTGCATCAAGGTATACCCTGGATCCAAAGGCACTGAACAGAATTCCTCAGTCTTTAAAGATACGCGTTTGGAAATTTCGGCATTGTTTAGAGAACTGCAAGCATATGCCACTGTGTAACTTACAGTAATCATCATCATTATCTTATTTACAATACCTAATAGAAGCTTGACGCGTATTCAATTATACATTCTAAACTCTCTTAAAATGTACTTATTAATAATATTTTAACAAAAAATATCACTAAAAAGGGAAAATGTATTATTTTTAAACATAAAATTAAACCAACTTCCAAAGTAAAAATGCACAAAAAAGTATGAAATAAAGTTTATTTTCTACATAATTTTGAAGTCGGTACCAGCAAAGTTGAACGTAAGTTCTATAAAATATTGTTTTATCAGGAACTCGGGCTGGTACCGACCGACGGCATAGGTATGAAGTCGGTATCAGCAACAATATATAACTATACCAAATTTCAACCATTTCTGTTCATAATTACAGGAGCTAGAAGGACAGAGAGACAGACAGACGGACGGACAGAGCGAAACTATAAAGGCTCCTTGAATACTATGGGACCCTAAAAAGATTGGCTGAACATACTAGCGTTTTCTTTTTTTTTTCCTCAAAACATGATCCTTGTAAGGAAGTTTCGTTTTCGGCCGAAACTGAGACCGCTTAGTTTTCGGTTTCGGTCGGACACTAGCTTGGCCTGTGCGTTGATACATCAGTCAATCAGTTTTGCCTTTTAAATACACACACCGGCATATTAAGCGGAACATAAAATAAAGGTTTGATATCAGTATCATATAAGGTTGCTGGCTGGTTTATACGTCATTTCATTTAAAAAGAAATATTTTCAAATTAAGAAAACAACTGAACATCACATTTTATGCAAATGTTTTAATTTTATTCAAATACACCTTATCTGGAGCGAACTTCGAGTATTTCTTCCTTCTGAGTTTGATTTAAAATTTCATTGAAATACTGTTTTTTATTAGTTTTTTTTTAATCGCGTATCTTTTTGGAGTTGAGGACTAAATTATGACAGACTTAGCCCCAATGGAGATTGCCAGGGCACTCGAAATGCGAAGAAATGGTCAAACCTACAGAGTGATATCCAGAGATCTTCGTCGACCAGTTTCGACGATCCATCGCAGTATCCAACGGTTCAGGGAGACCGGTACTTATGTGAGAAGAGCAGGACAAGGCAGAAAAAGACGCACTTCGAGTAGGGATGATCGTTTCATTCGGCTTCGTGTACGTAGGAACCCCCGTTTGATGGCCGTCCAAGCCCGATATGAGTTAGAAGCAGTGCGGCGTGTAACCGTAAGTGAGCGTCCAGTACGAAGAAGGTTCGAAGAATCTGGTTTGGGTTCATTTGTGCCCGCCAAGGCTCCAAGGCTCGAGGTAAATTATCGTAGAAACAGGTTAACTTTTGCTCAGGAACATCGACTTTGGAACGCGGACCAATGGAGTAAGGTATTGTTTAGTGATGAGTGCAGAATTCTCTTAAATCAAATTGACGGCAGGCAAAGAATATACAGACGCAAAGGAGAACGATACATTCAGACAAATTTTGAAACTACAGTTGCATACGGTGGTGGATCAATAATGGTTTGGGCGGGCATTTGTTTGGGAGCTCGCACAGACTAGGTAGTGATCGACAGAGGGAGTCTGACTGCAGACCGCTATATCAGAGAAGTTTTAGAAGAAAATGTCGTACCGTTTGCCCCATATATCGGTGACGATTTTGCTTTTATGCAGGATAATGCTCGGCCGCATACCGCTCGGGTAACTCAAGCTTATCTTAATGATATGAATATCACTGTTATGTGTGGCCGGCGAGGACACCGGATATGAACGCACGTTTGGGACTTGCTGAAAAGAAAAGTTAAGTCCAGAATTCCAGCTCCTGCCAACGTGGGTGAACTGCGCCGTAGTTGAGGAATGGCGGAGACTATCCCAGGAGACCATCGATAACATCATTCTCAGTATGCCTAGACGGGTAGAAACTTTAATAAGAGCACGTGGAGGAAATAAATACGCGATATTAATCACCATTTTTAATTTAATTAATTGTTATTTTAATATTAATTTTCACTTTTCCCGGTTACATGAAAAGTTCAAAAATGTACCATTTTTCACAAATAGCCTTTACTCGCAAAATCTGTTCTTAATGTGATCTCATTTTAAGTAAAACAAATGAAACTTTAAATAACAAAAGAAGTGTAGTAAGTAGATTTTCAAATAAAACCATATTTTTTTAATTATTGACCTTTTTTTGTGTTCCGCTAAATATGCCGGTGTGTTTATATAGATAATCACAATTTACCAACAGGTGCATTATTAATATTCAAAAACAAGATGTGGTTTTGAATATTAATACGCCAGACGTCCCGTATCACTGCATATGTTATCAGAAAAAGCAAGGGTTAATGTACTTTCACACAGAATGCGATAATAATTGCACATTCGAGACGTCCAGCCACGGAAACTCCAGGTTGTGGGTTGGAAAAATACGCAGTAGGCTGGCACACTATAGCCTTATTCATATACTAGCTGGTGCCCGCAATGTCGTTTGCATAGAACTAACGAAAACGGAACCCTATTTTTTAAAACTGTACCGTCTTCCTAAGATAAAGTAGCTTATATTACACCTTATAGCATCAGCTATCTGCCAGTGAAAGTCCCGTGAATTTCGGTACAGCCGTTTTAGACATTAGCTGAAATAAATAGACAGACGGACAGACAAAAAGTAAAAAAAAATGTTGTTTACTGTCCCGTTATACATACTTTCAAATGCATTGAGTGAAAATCTGTTAATATAAAATTACAAACAGATAATTCAATTTTATTATATGTATAAATTTTATTGTACGAACGGTTTTGTATATATAGACCCTAGGGTATATCTGACATTGAAAATTAAATGACGTTAATATTTCTAATAAAATATATAATTCTGGCTTACTAATTTTATTAAATCTTAAGCTAGCCATACGCGTAAGGGTTTAACATGACAGGTTTGTCTGCACACTTATTATACCTGTCAGGTAAGCTTGAGCTGGTACTGTATGGAAATCTGCACAGTTGTGCAAGATACACTCTGTGTATAGATACACTCAAGATACACTCACTGGCTTTCCAGTACAGGCGAACTTTTACAGACAAACCTGTCATGTCTACCGTTACGTGGCATTCTAGCATTAGGTGACCTCAATTATGTCCGCGTCCGTAATGCGACAACCGCTGCGTTGCGCTGCATTCAGCATGAAGAGTGCCTAATGTTTGTGCGCCAGGTGAGCGAGACTTAATTATAGGGATCCGTCAAGGTGCTTCAAATAAGATCTCTACAATTTTATGCCAATAATACTTCCCGGACGTCGATATTTAGTAAAATCTGATTATTCTTATTGGTTTAGTCATACCTAAGTACGATCTAAGGAACTTAGGACCCCGTACAAAATAGATAGTGCAAGTATAAGATACACGGCGAATACAGTATTATAAAATTGAACCTTAGGTATGCACCTAAAAAAACGTTTTACTGTTTTAAATAGGCTTTTACACTCACGAATGCTAACCCACGGACTCGTCTTCATATAACTAGCATATTATGGCACGGAAGTAGATTATAACGTCGCGTGCGTAAATAGTAAGTCGTAAAACACTTGAAGCGTATTGAATAAGTTCGGCAGATGGCCTCACCCCTAGCCACAAACGTCACACATCGGCGCACCGCTACCCCTTTATTTTACATGTAATAAACATTAACATACGGTGGTACCGATATGGCAAATTGCTGTAATTATAGTAGACATAAAGCAAAAAGAAGTATCACTGGTGATTATTTAGTAGGTTCACAGATGGGTAATGCTTATTTGGGAAATACCACGGCCTCTCAGAAAACTGGCATAAAAGAACGCTTCATTTTGTTTTGCCGAGAGAGAGAGAGAGAGAATACCGTAGGGCTTTTTTGTAATAACTTTCTTACAATGTTTTAATAATAATTTAATAAATATAACTAAAAAGAGAAAAAATATTTATTTTAAACAAAAAATTCAAACCGACTACCAAAGTAAAATGCACAAAAAAGTATGAAATAAAACCTATTTCCTTAATACCCTTCAAATTCGGCTACAATTTTAAACATTTCTCTCCGCAAACTTCATTATTTTGAAGTCAGTACCAGCCCAAACAACTAGCGAGATATAAATATTATAACTAGCGAGATTGTAAAATGATGAAAGATTGTGAACTGAAACATGCTTCTTATAATTCGACGTATTATTTATCGATATATTATAATAATCTATCAGTTAGTGACTGACTGACTGACTTTATAGCGTCTATACGCTCGCAAAGCCGCTACTGGTAAAACATGAAAGGAGATGGTCCGAAATTGACCCAGAGTCAACAACAATGAAATGGTTGCCAATGTATTCACTATAAATCATATTTGTTGTCGCCACAAGGGCAATCCCGTAAAACGCCGGGTATAGAAGTTATGAACAAGAATAATATCAGTTTTTTCAATGGAAATGACAGACGTGAGACGATGTATGAAATGTATGAAAAAAACGTGGTTATAATGTATATAACATATTGTTCGGTGTAGGTAGTAGATGTAGTTTTTAGTGTTATGTGTTTTTAAATGTAGGTATGGTTGTATTAGTACAATAAGAATAATCGGAAAATAATTATTTCAATATTACGTCAATTAGTTTCCAATCCAAGCGATGAACGACGATATAATTAACATAGTTCATAATATACGCGATAGATGGCGCTTTTAATAAAACTTTAAATATTATGATTTAATAACAAAAAGATTATTAATGATTTGAAGTGAATAATGCCAAAAAACAACATGTTATATTATTAGGCCATAAAACTGTTATATACTTTTCAGTTTTTAGGTTTTGTAAATAAAAAGGGTTTTAAATAAACAACTTAATCCACTTAGCTTCTAGAGAAAAATAACATCTAGTCAAAAGCGCCATCTAGACAAATAGGTACTTAGCTAATAAACAATATCAATGATGTGTATTCAAGTAGTGCTTAATGCTACTGACAGATATCAGTGTTTGGACGCTGTATCACGCTTACGCTTGCCTTCAATAGATTACATAATATGAAGTCACAGCTTTTGTAAAAAAAAAATCCAAAAGATTCGGACATTAATAAGTACTTCGGAGACCGAGCTACGCTCGGAGTTATATCATAATGAACCAGGAAACGAGCAGACGGATCGCGTGATGGTAAGCGATTAACGCCGCCCATGGACACCCGCAACACCAGAGGAATTACACTTGTTACTCTTGTACATTACAAGGAGTGTGGCCTCATAACTTGACTAAGTTGTAGAGTTGGTGAAGTTAAGCTAGTATAGTTAAGAACCTTGGTTTTACATGAGATCTGATAACTTTTTGACAGTGCGATATTGGCATCACTTCACATGAAAATGTTTTCGTGAATTTTAGGTTTTTGAAAATCACCCCATAAAGGAGTGAAATAGGGGTCGAAAATTTATATAGTTAAATAGTTCCTGGGAAACCGCTTTGCTCGGAGTTTTAGTTCATTAAAAAAATAAAAATAATCAGGAAATTATTTATGTGACCGGGATTCGAACCCACTACATTCGAAATTTCCGAACAAAGCAAAAATTATACATAGGTATACATAGGTACGCATACCAAGCTGCCAATCAGATTGACATTATAGAGTCGAAAATATTGATATATTGTTGTACGACGAAAGAAAAAAAACATATAACTTAAATATGCGCATTTTCCAAGGGATAATATCTAGCTAGATCGATCTTTCTACCCTATATATATATATATATATATATATATATATATATATATATATATATATATATATAAATATATATATATATATACATATATAATAATTTATATATTTTTATATATATATATATATATAAATTAATTATTGTGAAGTGTATTAATTACAATTTGCTTGCTCATCATTTAATAACATATTATGTGTATACACCCTAAAACGTGAAACGTTCTATACCCGGGCAGTTTTCATATAATATTATGCTGATTGTAGTGACAATATAGATAATCACTGCGCTACACGCAGCGAGTTAAGTATTAATAATTATAAAGCGACTATTGCAAGACCTTAAAAGTAAAAACAATTTAATCACGTTGACTTTTTGAAATGATAAGCCTTAATATGCGTAATAATAATGTCACGACATATATGAGAAATATAATGAATAACAGAAATTTATTTTTAAATCGACATCTATTCGTGGGTCACAAAAATGTTATGTGCGTGTACGAGGCGGATATTTCACCAGAAGCGAACAAGGTAAAGCTTTTACAACTTTACTAAAAAGAAAAAAAAATCTAACTTAGTCATAAAATAATTATAACAAGGGGTTTAAAATAATTTTAAACTAATTTAATTTACCTAAAATGCTTCCTTGATGTTTTTACAATGTAGCAAATTTAGTTAAAATTACAACTTACCAATATTTTTTGTGCTACTGTACAAAAGAGGTAGATAACAAGATAATATTTAACCCCTCAGCTGCCAAGCAAAAAAAAATGCTATGGTTTGACAGGCACATGGGACACGGCGTTATAAGTGTTAATACTAAGATAATATAACAGAAAACTTGTTAAAATACATTAAATGGACGGAATCTATAGATATACTGTTTAAAGGACCTGCCTAGACGAGATAGATAGAACAATAATATTCTTACCTACTATATATACAAAATCTTACAAAATTAATTACAATTATGAAAAATGTGAAAAATACAACATTGGTATGTCTTTTACATAAAAAACTAACAATAGAATGTGTGCGAACAAATTACAAAGTTGCCACAATCGGGTAATTTACCCTATCCAGACGAGTTAAGAGCCAACTACAGGATAGTTTACTCTACCCCCACGAGTTACCGTTGTTACTCCGCGGTGTCGACGCGTTGGAGTTGTCTTCGCCGTCGTCGACAACTTCGTCCCGATGTCTGCAGTACGGACAGTGGCCTTTAGTCACCATTTGTATCTCGTAGTCCTCCATGTAGAATAGCTATAACATGTTCGCACTATGTAAAGAACCATAAAATGAAATAACTGAAATCCATTGATTACAGCTTGATGGGCAGTGTGACACTGGGTAACACTGGGCACTACAGTTACGTTAATTATTTATATATTCTTGGCTACAGTTTCCTGCGATAAAAATGGACATAATTTATTTTTCAAGCGATATTCGCATAGTATCTGTTTTTAAAAATGCTGTAGTGTTCTCTCTTACATTGGTTGTCACATTGGTAGAGTTTAACAGAAATGATGCCCTACAAACTGAACGTCGATTTAAAAAAGTCATATAATATAAATCTCGTTAAACGTTAAAATAAATATTTTTTTATCCCAAACTAGACTTATTTGTTAATTAAGAAGTTTAAACACATAGAAAATCACTTACGTTCTGGCAATTCTGGCAGACGGTAACCGGCAACTCGGGCAGCATGTTTCTATAGAATATCGGCGGTATCGGCGGTCGGTTCACGACCACGACATTAGCCGGACTGAGCTGCAGCAGCGCGCTACGGCTACATATCACCACGCCTGAGCTGTCGTCCTGTGGCAATAAAAACATATTATCTTATACTTTAAATGGGGCGATCTTGTATATATATAATCGGTATCTCGGCAACGGCTACAAGTTTTAATAAAATTTAGTATGCAGGGAGTTTTGGGGGAAAAAAATAGATCTAGCTAGGTCTTATTCCTAAGAAACTGCGCATTTTTAAGGAATATACGTTTTTCTTTCATCGTGCAACAACATATCAATAATTTTGACTCTCTTACGTCAGTCTGATTGGCAGCTTGGTATGCGTATCTACATATAATTTTTGCATTGTTTGGAAATTCGGAATATGGTGGGTTCGAATCCCAGTAAGATAATTGGCCCACCACACTTACCTACCACTGCAACTGCTGTGTAGCCGGGATCGACAGTGGTAACCAACCGCAAAAACCCTTTGTTATGATCTCAGGGGTGCCCGGGGGACATGCTAAATCTGTCTTGGAACCCGCAACGAAATTAATCAGAAGATTGTAGGAGGAGTAGGAAGTATTCCAGATTTATTACAGTATTAAGTATCCCAGTAAAATAAATGTTTTTGTGATTATTATTATTTCTTTTTATTATTATTAATATTATTTTATCGTTCTACTAAAACTACGAGCAAAGCTAGGTCTCCCAGGTACTATGTATTTAGGGTAGGAAGCCCAAGCATGTTTTACGATTATCACCAACACCATAGGCGAGCGGGAGGTTGACGAAAATGTCGCTTAGAAACGGGACAATCCGAGCTGAATGGCTAAAGTACAAGATTCTTTACGTATTTTTGGTCGCTGAATCCGAATATCTAATTTATTTTGCTCTAACAAAATCATCAAGGAACAGGGTCATCATGAAAAATGCACTTTTCGTGAAAATCGCAAAATAATTAAATTTTCATTTTTCCATGTTCAACTTGATGTTACTTCTACAGTTATTGCTCTTTTGTAATGAAATTTTTACAATGTATTCCTGGACTGTTTAAAAAAAACAAGAGATGATGAGATTCAAATTGAAATGTTGTGCGATGAAATTTTAAAATTCGAATAAAGCCCTAAAATATGAGCCACAAGGAAGTTTTTGTATAAGTTTCATGATTAAATATTAATTAGGGGAAAAATGGCAAGAGTTTTAAGATTCACGTACCAAGCGCGCGCTCGCTGCGGGTACAATTAAATAAGGATTGTCCTTGTTTTTTGGCCCATTCCCTACTCGCCTATCAGTGCAGAGGTGCCACAAGTCACCGACATTAGTCCACAAAGATGCGACGAAGATTTTGGCATCTAGTACCTGACTTAGGGAAATAACACCAGCGCAATTTTGCACGAGGTAAATACTCTTTTGTAATCAACCTATTCGTGACAGAGCACGGCTTTCCCATTACAAGTTTAACATCTAGTAAATACCTCTTCCACTTTATCCAAGAACGGGTCAGCGGCATCCACATCGTGGTCTATCCTCAGTATATCGGCTCCCCCACATGGCACCTCCACTTCTGGTATCTGCATACGATTGATCAAATCCAGCGCCTCTGCGTAAGGTATACCTTCAGCCGGCTCGAATTGCACTAACGGCAGTACCTCTGTGGTGCATAAATTACCAAAGGAATTGAACAGAAATCAGGATTTAAAATAAATTCGTTGCAATGGCATTGGCAGATACATAAACAGGTATTATGATTATTTCAAAATTTACCACTTAAAAAAAATAGGAAAAAGTTCAGAATGGTTTACAATATATGTTGTAGGCAGGCAATGCCGTTGTGTGAGTGAAACATCAGGAATCATTATATACGTGCTATATAGAAAGGTAAAGGCGAGTCAACATACGTTTTAAGTCTTTAGCAACTGGACGTTAGATGACTTAGAGTAAACAGCCGAAAAGATTGCACATCAACTTTTTAAATGTATTGCATGACATTAATTTTACATTAATTACTTGATTTTTTTAAGTAAACGAATAAATGAATTTAAACGAAATTTTAAATAAACGCGGAGGGGACCGCGTCGCTGTGTTCGAAGTCCATTTGATTGTATGCAAACAATATCGCCGCTGCCAGGCCGCTCAGCACAGAATTGGAGGCAGGGGCCTGAGGCCTTGCACATTAAGTTCTGGTAGCTTTATGCACGCGCCAGCGACAAACGTCACATTGTCAGTGTTTGGCAGAGATCGTGATGGTGTACAAAATCGACACCTCACCACATTAACTGAATATCACTTCAAATGTATGAGCATTTTTTCGTACGAGCAATTTAATTACCGTATGTGGCCAGGGAATGCGCCAACACGTGGAGACACCTGCCGCACTGCGCGCTGATCGGCTGCGTGTGGCGGCGACAGCGCCAGCACAGCGGCGACACGTCATCGTCGCCAGCACTACTGTTGCATCCACTCTTCAATATCAGTAGTTCTACGCTCTCCTGAACATGATTGATGGGTAAAAATATCAGTCAACTCTCAAGACACCTGTAAAATTAAAAGTCTTTGCTACAATAAAATACTTGAAAACATAGTGGAAGTTCTAAAAATTTATTACATAAACAGGCTCATTATAGTTGAACATGTTTTTACGGGGTTCGAATCCCGCCGAAGGAACCAAAGTTTTTCTGTGTTCCTGGGTCATGGATGTATATTAAACATAATTATGTGTATAATATAATAAAAATCTTAAATATATGTATAGTATTGTATAATTTTTTTAAATATACACCCCGTTGTTTGGCTTCCATAACACAAGTTCAACGGATACTTAGCATGGGGCCAGATTGACTTGGTGTGATGCGTCCAGAGATATTATTATTATTAATTTTACCTGAAATTTCTGAGGTATTTGAAGTCCCAGAATTTTGTCTAGCATCTGTCGGGCCAACATATTCGCGTTGAGCGCTTTCGCTTGTTTTGCCATACATAAGTATAGACAACTGGGCTATTTCATTAAGGTAATCTCATTAATTTTTTGAAAATCTAATTCTAAGTAGTCCATAAGAGCTTTATGGCGGTACTCTGTGGCGCGGTGATATCCTGACTCATCAGGTTAATACACGGTAATACATGTCTGTTGAAAAGGATACAACATAGATACTCCAGGCGGCGGTTCCTCTACCGAAGCTAGCACGTACCGCGCTGCGTTCAGCAAGGCGTCCGGCTGTGCGAGCGAGAACGGCTCGTGCACGCACTTGTGTACGGTGTCGTACGCGTGGTAGATACGGGCTAGACGATCGTTGGCGGCGTATTGAGACAGATTTGTGACCCTTTCACTGTAATTAAAAAATGTTGTTGTCTGTTGTTGATAATGACAGTTACGAAGGCTGGCTTTCCTTCATAGGGAAGCCCTAGGCTATTAACACGTACGGGTTTGTATGAGGGTCTTCAAAAGTGAAGCCGATAGGAATGGAGTTATAGGAACCTTACGTCACTGATGCATGATACATATCTTTGAATTACTTATTAAATTTTTTCAAAAAATGTGTCAGGTCTGTGGCAGATTACGCTAAAAAGATAAGTCTTGATTAAATAAGTCACACATTAACAAATACTTACGCTTACGGGTAAGTACTTGCATAATTTATGTACTTACTTATTATTCGAGCTCGCAGCCGATTCTAAATACTGCATGGCTAATAGATAGTGAAGATATCCGGCGTCACCGTATCTCTCCTCTGTTATGGCGTTATTGACTAGCACGAAGAACACACGCATAGCGGTAGACGTCTCGCCAGCCATGTGATAAGCTGAATAATATGAATAAGTCTGGTACACAATTTCATTGATTTATATTACATTAATTTGAATTCGATAATTTATAAAAGCTCATTGCTTTGATACTGTACATCATCTTCTAACTCTATCTTAAAAATAAAATTCTCATGTTTGTTATCTCACAGTGTTTGTTACTGAACTGCACTGAAACTGCTTGACCGATTTTAATAAAATTTCGCAGGTGTATTCTATAAGTATGAGAATAGGTTGTAAACTACTTACAACACTAGCCGAAATCTCCATTCAAATATCAATCTGGATTATTTCTGGCCGGGTACTTAATACCTTATAAATGCCAAACCAATAATTGGTTGGTATTGGCAAGGCAGTAGAAATAATTATTATTTAAAGGGTGAAATAAAGAACGGATAATCGCCAAATATGTGTAAGTGGCACCTTTTTGAGCATCAACGAACTTGTTCTCCTTGGCCATTTGGTGCGCGTACGGCAGGTACACATCGCGCTTGCACTCAGGATGCTCCCGCGCCAGTGTGAAAGCCTGCGACCACTCCCCCGACGCCACCGTCAGTTGAGCCACTTTGCTGAAAAAATAATGGTTTAGAAGGTCCAGTTTTACGATCTTCTGATAAGCACTAGATAGTTTATTCACGAATTTGTCTCAGTCACTTAACATAAAGTAATATTGATACATCCATCATCCATAATCTATCATGGTCTATGGACCCTTTCTATGATTCATAGATTCTCATAAGCTATCCGACTCTTAACAGAGGTTAATGAAACAGGTATTGCTTTATGTAAAGTGACTGAGCTAAAACCAGTGGATTAGCATGTCTCGGTAGACTTTTAAATTTTCGTTTGATAATATTAGGTCATTACATATGAAATTGGCGTTTTGTAAAGGTGGAACATAAAGTCGATTTTTTTAAACATAATATATTAATTTAATCAAAGTTTTAACCATTACCATTAATAACCATTGCTATCTTTGCACTTTTACCATCTTATAGGTAGTTCATTGATTCCTTTACTAAAAAAACCATTCGGACAGGAACCAATAAAATCTTTGAAGGCGCTTTAGACTGCCCCATCGGATTTGAATTTTTCCCTTGCAAGAATTTATCCAAATTTCGAAAAAAATGGTAATCTGTTGGAGCCTAGTGCGGGGAGTACGGTGGATGTCTTAGACATTGCAATTAAAGCTTATCTAATTTGGTAGTCGTCTGTTGTGCAGTGGTCTAACGTTGTCCTGAAGCAGCAGTGGCCTAGAGCGAATGACCAACCTCGGTTGTTTAGCAGCTAGCTTTTCCATCATGATTTGCAGTTGCTGGCAAAAGACATCAGCCGTAATCGTCTGGCACGATTTAAGAAAGCTGTAGTGAACGACACCGGCTCTAGTTCACCAAACGCTCACAAGTAACTTTTTTGGGTCAATTTTCGCTTGGGGCATGCTTTGGCTGGTTGCCAGGGTTCAGCCATAACGATGAGCGTTTCCGATTATAGTACAGGATCCACTTTTCATCACAGGTAATGATTCGATTTAAAATCCCTTCATTATTGCGCCGGTTGAGTAATGAAACGCAGCAGGCGACGCGCGTTTGGCGGTTTGCTGCACTCAATTCATGAGGTTTTTCACCTTTCAAGCTTTTTCACCTTCCCAATTTGTTTCAAGTGGATTAAATCAGTTTTATCACTAACACCGCAGCCTGCAGCTAACTCGGACGTGGTTTTCGACGGATCCGCTTCCACAATAGCCTTCAATTCCATGTGGTTTATTCTGCAGGTCGAAATTTCCAGAACGAAAACGTTGGAACACTGTGTTTTCTTTTGCGACACTGCCGACATACACATCATTAATCCTTCGAGCCGTTTCTGCAGCACTGGTGCCACGGTGGAACTCGTACTCGAAAATAATACGATATTTCAAGTTTTCCATTTTGAAAACAGTGACGCAAACAAAAACTCAAAAGAGGAAAAAACAAATGAATTACGGTTTTCGAAACATAAATGCATGAGTAAATAGCGGTATAAATTTGAAATTGGAATTCCTAAACAAAGAAGATATATTTGAGATCAAAGTGGCCAGTACGACAAAACGCCAATTTCATATATAATGACCTAATACCAATTATAAGATTGTGAAACGGGCCATTAGCATACAATAATGTAATACCTATAATCTCCCAGTCTCTTATAAACATCAGCGGCGGTCGGTAACTCGCCAGCCATCTCTAATGCCTCAGCAAGTTGTCGCAGCGAATCACTCGAACCTTTATCCATTTTCCTTGCCAATTCAATCAACCTGTAAAAAGAAAGCATTATTTATTTATATTATCTTTTAACTACCGATTACAGAATTAATATAACAGTAATATATATACTTCTATTTTCCTGCCGCAGTAATCATAACGCATATTCAGTAAGTATCTACTCACATAATGTCTCTACTACTCCATACATAGCACTTACATATCTCTCCTGCCGCTTTCCGCTAGCAGTCTGGCCGCCTTGCCTATATCCCCCGCGGCGAGGTACATTTCCGCGGCCGCTTTGGGCTCGTTCACGCGCCTCGCCCACTCCGCGCGACGTCGCGCTAGCGCAGCTAGACCCTCGCCTTCGCCTACAAACTCCTGCAAATCCAGTAGATAATATGCAAAATCTCCAATATTGTAAATAAATCATTAACAAGGGAAAAAATAAATGATAGCGGAAATGTTACACATCAAAGTAGTAACATAATATATATTTGTCGTTAAGTAATTATTCAATTCTAGTGGTCGAAATTCGGCCATAATTCATATTTTAAATTTTAAGTTTAAAATTTTTAGGGTTCTTGTCTTAGATCCTACTAATATTATAAATGTGAAAGTTTGAAAGGATGGATGGATGTTTGTTACTCTTTCAGGCAAAAACTACTGAACGGATTTTGATGAAATTTGGTATGGTAGTAGTATAGGATCTGGATTAAAACAGGCTACTTTTTATTCCGGAAATTCAGTACAACAAACAGTATTCCCGCGGGATACCCGATTGTATATTTACGCGGGCGGAGCCACGGGCAACAGCTAGTGCACAATAAAAATATGTAAATGTTGTCTATGGAACGTGAAAGAAAAATTGATAATTGTGTCAAACCAACAGCTACTGTTATTATGCAAACGCATAGAATAGGTGGAAATGTAAGAGTTGGTGCGTAAAGCACATAGACAAATGCTGTGTATGAATAGAACAGACGTAGCACTCCATTATCCGTCACTCTTGCCTGGTCAACATTTTGCTTATGAAGGAGACAATAATTGTTTTGTTATCGCTACTAAATTGCACAAACCTTATAATATAAATGGCTTTTCTTAACTCTCTGACAGTACCATAGATGCCACGTTTTTTTTTATTCTTTATTTAAAGGCTCTTCATCATTTGATTATGTCAGCCTTAATTTAACAACGGTAACAATTAACATAAATGTAACGCGAGCAGTCTTTTGCAAATCGTAGCGCGCTAATATTATTATAGCGAACGACGCTAGCGCGCTTCACCTCGCGTGAGCCCCTCGCATCTCGCTGCATCGAGAGGCGCTGCGCATGCGCGCGGGGTTGCGGGACATACCACCGCGCGCGAGCCGGGCAGCCCCGGCGCGGCAGTTGGTTTTAGAACTCGGTTGTGACCTGTCGATATTTGTTGTAAAGATCGATTGTATACGTGACTAATGTAACTTATGTAACAAACCGAATGTAATTATAAAAGTAAAAGTTATTATCATTATAAATGGCGCCCAACGTGGGGCCGAACCACGATGCCGACAACACGACAGCAGGGAAGCGCTAACCGCGACGACGAAAGTACCTCAAGCGACGCCAACATGGCGGCCGCGTCCATGCAAAGCATCGGTTTGGGCGGCACCATGATGACTGAGAGCCAGTTTTCTGCACTGCTGAACGGCGTCCTTCGAAGTATCGGCGAGGAGACCCAGCAACTTCCCAGACCAACCTCGAGTGAACCGACTGCGACCATGGGAAACTTCGTACGATGTTCCGCCCGTTTCGACGGATCGACCCGCGACGCCGACTCCGTGGAGGCGTTTATCGACAACATCCTTACATACAAGGTAAAGGTACATGTGCGAGTGTACCCGACCACCTCGCGCTCCGCGGCATACCTATGTTGCTGACCGGAGAAGCTGCAGTATGGTGGCAAGGCATCAAAACTACCGTGGAAAGCTGGGACGACGCGATTCGAAGACTCCGGAATATGTACGGCGCGCCCCGTCCCGGCCACAGGATCTTTCGCGACATTTTTTCGCGGGAACAAGGCGAAAACGAGCACGTGGACTCCTTCGTGTCAAAGATTCGCGCCAACTTCGCGAGACTACCGTACGCGCTGCCAGAAGAAATGAAAATTGATGTCATTTATGGACTATTAAGTAGTAATGTAAGAAAGAGTGTGTCACGTGATAGCGTCGATAGCGTCGATAGTATAATAGAACGTGCTAGGTATGTACAGGAAACGTTTTGCGAGGTACGTACGAATCATATGACTTACGATTTACAAAAGGTTAACCATGCGAATGCCGACTTCTGTGATAGGGTCAAAGTTAACACTTCGAGTGCAGACAGGGAAAAATTTATCCCATATATATATCTAATTAAACAATATAACACACAATAATAAACTATTAATAATATTAATTTATTATTAATTAATTTAATGTATAAATTTATAAATTACAATTTATATTATATTATAAATATTAATTATTAATAAACTATTAATAAAATAAACTAACCATACCACCGACGAATGTAAACGTAACGTCCAATGCCAGTGAATTAAACGTAGATAAGCCGTCGTTCTCTTGTTACGGTTGTGGTAAAGAAGGTGTGATACGCTCAAAGTGCCCTACGTGCAGGAGCACCACTTCGACCGATCGTGACAAAGTAAGTTTTCAAGCAGCTGTTACGCACGACACCGGGATGGCGCGCGCCACTATAAAGATTAAAGTGTGTTCGCAGACAGGTGTCGCCGTGCTGGATACCGGCGCCACTGAGTCCCTCGCCAGCCCAGGACTTTGCAAGATTTTAGTGAATAATGGAGTAAGTTTTACTAACGTTCGGCGCACTATTAGACTCGCCGACGGAACACGTCAGGTACGTAATGTCTTATTATGTGAGGCTAGACTTTGTCTTAATGATCGTGAATTTGATACTAAGTTTTTGTCGATTCCGGAAGCTAATAATAGAACTCTTCTTGGACAAGATTTTATAGCTCAAACAGGAATTTTACTCGACCTAAGGAACGAATGTTGGCACTTTGCAGACGCACCTGGGGCGAAGTTCCAGTTCTACAAGGAAACACAAGATTGCACCTTGAACACCGACTACGCCTGCAGAATGCAGCTGACTCTGGAAGAGGAGAATCTCGCGCTGAGGAACGACGAAGGGACACAGCTGTCGCCGGCGCAGAGAACACAACTTAACCAGCTCATCATCAGCAAGGCCGAGCGGTTCGCCGATCGGGGACCGCCGATCATCTACGCGTCGCACCGCATTCGGGTCGATGAGAGGCAAGAACCTATAGCTTCACCGCTCTACCGCGTATCACAAGGTAAACGAGAATTATTAAATAATGAACTAGAGAAGTTGCTCGAAGCGGACGTGATCGAGGAGTGCGAGTCGCCTTGGGTGGCGAACGTCGTACTGGTCACGAAGAAGGACGGTAGTATGCGTCTGTGCGTGGACTACCGGAAGCTCAACGCCGTCACGGAACCAGACAGGTACCCACTCCCGCGCATACAGGACGTGCTACACGCCGCCAAGACGACCAGTTTCATGACGACACTTGACCTCCGCTCTGGATATTTCCAAGTGAGCGTGCAAGGGAAGGATCGGGACACGACGGCTTTTATAACACCTGCAGGTACGAGGCCGGGTCAATAAGTCCGTGACTTTTGGAATAAAACACAGATTTTTTGATAAATAAATCATTTTATTTTTCAACGTAGTCCCCCTTGAGCTCTATACACTTTGTCCAACGCTTCTCCAATTTTTTTATCCCTTCCAAAAAATATGATTTGTCGAGGTCCTCAAAATAGGCCTTTGTTTGCGAGATGACTTCATCATTGGAGTCAAATCTTTTTCCACCGAGCCATTTTTTCAGGTTTGGGAACAAGAAGTAGTCACTCGGAGCCAAATCTTGAGAATAGGGTGGATGTGGGAGCAATTCATAGCCCAATTCATGGATTTTTGCCATGGCAACTGCACATGTGTGCACCCTTGCATTGTCTTAGTGAAAAAGAACTTTTTTCTTGGCCAAATGAGGTCGGTTTTTTTTCAAATCCTCATTGAAGCGGTCCAATAAGTTGGCATAATATTCCCCATTAATTGTTCTTCCCTTTTGAAGATAGTCAATGTGGATTATCCCACGTGCATCCCAAAAAACTCTGGTGTAAAAGTCTCTGGTGTATTGTGATGGATCCATGTTTCGTTCACGGTTAAAAAACTCCTCCATATTGTGATTAAACAACGCCAAACCTTCCTGTGAAGTTGTTACACGATTGCGTTTGTGGTCGACTGTGAGCAAACGCGGCACCCATCTTGCGGAAAGCTTTCTCATGCCCAAGTGATCATTCAAAATTGAAACCACTGAGCCATGCGAGATGCCTATGGCTTCCACAATCTCTTGCACTTTCAATCTTCGGTCGGCCAACACCATATCGTGAATTTTTTCGATTGTTTCGGGTGTAGAGACCTCAACTGGGCGTCCAGGACGTTCGGCATCTTCAGTGCTTGTACGGCCACAACGAAATTCAGTAAACCACTTTTTTACCATTGAAATCGATGGTGCAGAGTCCCCATAGTATTTATCTAGCTTAGCCTTGGTCTCCGTAATGGTTTTTTTTTCGCAAAAAATAATGCTTAATAAGCACACGAAGTTACTTTTTTCCATTGTTTCCTTAAGTTACTGGATAGTCTGATAAAGATAGCTGTAAAACACAAAGTAACTGACGCAGCAAGTTCAAATTTTGATAGGAGTCAACTGACAGATGCCTGTTGACAGGAGTAGTGTTGCTTTTTCAGTAAGGAGGTTAGAAATTCAAAAAGTCACGGACTTATTGACCCGCCTTAGTACTTACCGATTTAAAAGGATGCCGATGGGACTCCGCAACTCAGGTGCCACGTTCCAGAGACTGATCGACCAGTTTAAATCGAACCTGAGTGTGCCGATTGCGACAAATAGTGCAAGTAATAGGACCGAGATATCACAGAGTCCACGTGGAACTAGACCCGTGACAATACTAGGGTATCTCGATGACCTCATCATCTTGTCGCCGGATTTTGAGCAGCACCTGGAAGACCTGGAAGTCGTTTTCAATAGATTGGATATGTTCAACCTACGAGTTAACCGAAAGAAGATTTGTTTCGCACGGGACTCGGTAAAGTTTTTAGGCCATATTATTGTCCCCGGTGGTCTGCAGGTAGATCCTGATAAAACCTCAGCCATAGCTGACATGCCCGCCCCAAAGAACGAGAAACAGCTAAAGGGTTTCCTAGCGACGTCGAGTTGGTTCCGTCGTTTTGTTCCCAATTATGCTTCTATAGCAAAACCGTTGACTGATCTTCTGAAAAAGAACAGCAACTGGAAATGGACTGACGAACAGCAAGCTGCGTTCGAACAGATTAAAAGATTTTTAGTAACCGCCCCTATTCTTCGCCAGGCCGATGAAACTAAACCTTTTTCCCTCAGGACCGATAGTAGCGGATACTGCCTCGGAGCTGTTTTGATGCAGGGGGAGGGTCCCGATGAGCGGCCTGTGGAGTACGCCAGCAGACTGCTGCAACCAGCCGAACGGAACTATTCGACTACGAAAAGAGAAGCCTTGGGGGTCGTGTGGGCCGTGACTAAATTCAGAGGTTACATAAAAGGTTCAGAGGTAATTGTTAAATCTGATCATCAGCCCTTGCGCTGGTTGATGACTTTAAAGACACCAAGTGGCCGCCTAGCAAGGTGGGTCTTGACACTCCAGTCGTACAATCTGCAAATACAGTATACTCCTGGCAGAGTAAACATGATCGCAGACGCCTTGAGCCGCCCCGCCTGTTGCGACGAAGGAGCAAAGGACTGCGAAGTGTGTTTTGTGGCTGTAGATATACCGCATAAGTCTCCTGTAGACGTGCGTGAGAGCCAACTTAAGGATACCGATCTTAAAAACATTATTGAGGATCTGGAAGCCACCGACGATCCCTTCAGGGGGAGGAGTTGGTCGGAGAAAGGTTACCTGATATCAGATGGTGTGTTATACAGATGTACCCCCGAAGCTGATGACGCTGATACTGCTTGTCTTGTGATTCCAGCACACGAGAGAGAGCAAGTGCTCGCCGAGTTCCACGATGCACCCACAGCAGGCCACTTCGGAGTAGAGAGAACCCTGCAACGCGTCAGAGCCTGGTACTTTTGGATGGGTTGTCGACAGCATTTATAGACGCGAGAGACGTTCACGAGCGTGCCCAGTCCATCCAGAAGAAGTATGCTGATGGAGGTAGGAGAGCGCCACAGGACTATGAGGTAGGTAGTTTGGTTCTATTGAATACTCACGGATTGAACAGCGTAGATCCCGGGCAGTCGGTTAAGTTTATACCAAAGAGAGACGGCCCGTACCGTATCAGTGAAGTGGTAAGTCCAACGACGTATCTACTGGAAGGCATTTTACGTTATCACGTATCGCAATTGACGCCGTACGTTGGCGACTTGGAGGCTCCCGTTAGAGCCAAACGTAGGCGCGGACGACCTCGTAAATGCTAGTCCGAACGCGAGGGCGCTGAGTTCAGACTAGAGGGGGAGTTTGTAACGCGAGCAGCCTTTTGCAAATCGTAGCGCGCTAATATTATTATAGCGATCGACGCTAGCGCGCTTCACCTCGCGTGAGCCCCTCGCATCTCGCTGCATCGAGAGGCGCTGCGCATGCGCGCGGGGTTGCGGGACATACCACCGCGCGCGAGCCGGGCTGCCCCGGCGCGGCAGTTGGTTTTAGAACTCGGTTGTGACCTGTCGATATTTGTTGTAAAGATCGATTGTATACGTGACTAATGTAACTTATGTAACAAACCGAATGTAATTATAAAAGTAAAAGTTATTATCATTATATAAATCTAATTCCCTTAAATGTAACGAATGTAAAGATGCCCAAGTTAATCCTACTTAAAATAAGATTGATGACTTGTAAAAACCAAATAATATACAAATTCACATAATTAGAAATATAAACCGTGCCAAGTTTCATACTCCCACGCTCGCATGATTTTCGTAAAAAGGGGTATAAAGTTTTTGTTTTACGTATTAATTACTCAATACACTCCATATATTCTAAAGCTCTCACCTGGGCTTTAGTGAACATACGCAGGTCGACATACATCTGCAGCGCGCGGTCGTCCTGCGCAGCGCTCGCGTACGCGCGCGCGGCGTCCGCGTAGCGCCCTCTGTACGCGTGTATGTCACCCACAATGACGGCGCGCTTCTCGCCCGCTTCGTGACGTTCCTGAAATTTGTAAGTCAATAAGTGAAGTCACGAGTGCGACATAAAAGTCATGGAAGTAATGGATGTAAGCCCCTACGCCCACGACTGAATCGGTCGTCGGTGGCTTTTGTCTCTCTTATAAATTTCCATGCACTCTACAAGGACAACAGGAGAGGTTTGTTTTGCGAATATGCATAGTCCTGACATGCTCTCGGTTGTCTTATTTATTTTATTAATAAGTTTGAAATAAATTTATGTTTACTTACTTGTATGTGATCAATAAGTGACAGAAATATTATATTTTCGCTTCTCTGAAAAGCCTTTTTAGCCACTTCAAACGAGAGTTCTTCAAGGGCAGCCGTACCAAGTCGCTCCCAGTCTAAGGCGGTGACGCCCAGGCAAGCCACTGCATATGCATCACTGAATAAAAAACGGATTGTGACTATCACTGATTTTTTTTTTTAATAAATACAAATTATGACGACCTCTGGGGCTCAGTGGTTGAGCGCATTGGTGCTGAATCCGGCGGTCGCGGGTTAGAATTCCGTCAAAGGGAAACAGAAAGTTTTGTTTTCCTGGTTCATGGATGTGTATTAAATATTTACACAGTAAATTTGAAATCTTAAATATGCGTATAGTATAAAAAGTATTAAATATATTTCCATTGTCTGGTAGCCGTAACAGAAGTTGTCCGAGAACTTAGCACAGGTCCAGATTGACGTGGTGTGAAGCGTCCATAGATATAAAAAATAAAAACCTATTTATGTAGACACTAAATGATTGTTAGTTGTTTTAGTAAAGGCTTTCCTCAAATATAGGATATAGGCTACATCTTATCCCAGCATAGTGCATGGTGTTATAGACGGATTTTCGTGTTACTAAACGGCGCCCTGTGGTTGAAGTTTAAACATAACAATTCATATTATAATTATGAATTAAATTTGAATATTCAAGTTTTAAGAATAAGTTTCGGACAGGAACCAATAAAATATTTGAAGGCGCTTTGGACTACCCCATCGGAGTTGAGTTTTTTCCCTTGAAAGAAGTTATCCAAATTTCGAAAAATATGGTAATCTGTTAGAGCAAGATCCGGGGAGTACGGTGGATGTCTTAGACATTCCAATTGAAGCTCCTCTAATTTGGTAGCCGTCTGTTGTGCAGTGTGTGGTTTAGCGTTGTCCTGAAGCAGCAGTGGCCTAGAGCGAATGACCAACCTCGATTGTTTAGCAGCTAGCTTTTCCATGATGATTTGCAGTTGCTTGCAATAGACATCTGCCGTAATCGTCTGGTCATATTTAAGAAAGCTGTAGTGAACGACACCGGCACTAGTCCACCAAACGCTCACAAGTAACTTAAATTTTGAGTCAATTTTCCCTTGGGGCAGGCTTTGGCTGGTTCGCCAGGGTTCAGCCATTGCGATGAGCGTTTCCGATTATCGTACAGGATCCACTTTTCATCACAGGTAATGATTTGATTTAAAATCCCTTCATTATTGCGCCGGTTGAGAAATGTAACGCAGCAGTCGACGCGCGTTTGTCGGTTTGCTGACCTCAATTCATGAGGTACCCACCTTTCAAGTTTTTCATCTTCCCAATTTGCTTCAAGTGGATTAAAACAGTTTTATCACTAACACTGCAGCCTTCAGCTAACTCGGACGTGGTTTGCGATGGATCCGCTTCCACAATAGCATTCAATTCTTCATTATCAACTTTGGTTTCCGGCCGTCCACCAAAACCAAAAACGCACTGTGTTTTTTTTTGCGACACGCCGCCACCATACAAATCATTAATACTTCGAGCCGTTTCTGCAGCACTGGTGCCACGGTGGAACTCGTACTCGAAAATAATACGATATTTCAAGTTTTCCATTTCGTAAACAGAGTGACGCAAAGAAAAAACCAAAAGAGGAAAAAACAAATAAATTAAGGTTTTCGAAACACAAATGCATGAGTAAATAGCGGTATAAATTTAAAATTGGAATTCCTAACCAAAGAAGATATATTTGAGATCAAAGTAGGCAGTACGACAAAACGACAATTTCATATGTAAGTTCCTAATGGAACTAGTATTTGCCTGCGGCTCCACCCGCGTAAGTATCCCACGGGAGCACTGTCATTTTTCGGGATAAAAGTAGACTATGTGTTAATCCAGAGCTCAAACTGCTTCAATGCCGAATTTCATCAAGATCAGTTCAGTCGATTTTGCGTGAAAGAGTAATAAACATCCATCCATACACCCATAATTATAGCTCCCTACACCGATTTCGGTGACGGTGGCTGGTTTCATTGAAACCAGGCCAGCTACGCGGGAGTTATATTTTATAATGCCCAAGTGTGTGCGCAGTACACAAGAGCACTTCTCTCTCTTCCTTTACTCCCGAATTCCAATGAGTTCGGACAGACCGACACGACTGGCGAGAGATCAGGCGCAGGTCCAACTTTTTACATGCCCATCCAACGCATGAATCATCTTTCTTGTCAGTCAATCAGGTGATCAGCCTGCATTGTCCTAACCAAACTTGGAAACAACATCAACTTTTTTGTTGTTCCAATGCGGGAATCGAACCCACGACCTCAGAGTCGAGAGCCAAGTTCTAAAACACTGGACCACAAACACCCTAAATATTTGTCCATCCGTACATCCGTCCATCCTTACAAACTTTCACATATTTTGTAATAGTAGTAGGATATTATGATGCTGAGAAAAGCTTAACTATTAGGGGCCTGCTTCCTTATTACTTCCGAATAAGCTATCCGACACTTATTAGAAAATTGTGAAACGGCACTTAACCTAATAATGCACAAGTTATTTGAAATACATTTTAATAACTTACTTGAACATTTTGTGTTGTATGTATTGATGCACGGCGTGAGACAATGGTACGTTGATCGTTTGCATTGCGTTGGATTGCAGACAAAACACACGCCCACCCTGAAATAGGACATTGGCCACTTTATAATTTACATTTACAATTTATCTACTTTTTACCCAACTGGGTTATGTTTTTCGCGCCTATCTTGTATGTATGTATGTTTGTAAATTCCTTTATTCCCACGCATCATCCAAACGACTGGATGGATTTCGACAGTTAAGATATCGTTAGAGTTGTCTCAAAAACCTAAGTGTCTTTAGATAGCTAGTTTAAAGAAAAAATACAAAATGTCAAATAATATCAAAGTAAAAATATCAAAATAAAGGAAGCTAAAAGGAAAAATAGCGAAAATATACATATGTCATGTAGTTAAATTTCATCAGCAATAAATATAACCATTTTAATTAAATCATTCGAATAAATTTGTAATCCAATTTGACCAATTTGACCGAGTGTGTGTTGGATAAACTAAAAAATCTAAAATAAAATAGAAAATTTAAAAATAATAAACCCGAATGCAATAAAATACAGATACCTAAGCAACGCACTAAAATGACCGAAATAAGATTGAGAAAACAGACTACACTGAGCTAAAAGCCTATGTGAACTGTGAAATAATTGACGTTATGTTTGGTAGCAGGCGGGACCCATTTATTTTTGTGCGATTTATAATTTGCGAATCGGTTCCGCCTGCTACCAAACATAACGTCAATTATTTCGCTTAGGCTTTCAGCTTATAGTGTAGTTTGTTTTCTCAATCTTATTTTCGGTCTTTTTAGTGCGTTGCTTAGGTGTGTCTTTTTTTGCAGTCGGGATTTTATTTTTTAATTATTTATTTATATAAAAGAGCAATCGAATGAGCGAGACAGACACTTATAAGAGAGAAAAATATATAAATATAAATCTTTTCCGTTGTTAATGAGGTTATTTAACAACTCTGCGAATATATTTTAAAATCATGTGAAGTAATAATTTCAGAGCGGTCTAAAATATTAACACGATCTATCTTATCGTATCTTTGCAACGTTTATTTAAAGATGCGACAGAAAATGGCTATGTGTGAAACGTTTCGATACCTGAAATCCCACAACAGATCCGGATAGCGGTTGTGTAGCGGGCGGAAAATGTCCCGCCTTTATAGACAAGAGACCGCCACCGGAGAGACAGAGCAGCTCATCACACCACGAGTTCCAAGAAGCTGACGTTACATTCTCCTCCTAGAAATGGAACATTAGTTTTATTAGTTTGATATCTTTTTACCCGACTACGGCAAAGCTAATTGGAAGGGTAATAATTTTGTATGTATGTTTGTTTGTTCACTCGTAGCGTCTAAACTACTGGTCCGATTTTAATAAATGTGGTGTCAATAGATTCGTAATGATGCCGCGGGTAACATAGGCTATATAATGTTTATCAATATTTTGTATTTCGATAATTGAACCTCAAATTCTAACATCTAAAAAAAAATATCCGACATAATAATCACGTGTTTGGTATCAAAAGAAAGGTCTGGGAAAGCACACCACAATATGAATGAATGGCTTTTCTTAATTCTCAGACAGTTCCACAGTTGATGTATATTCCTACTAAATATTAGGTCCTTACACATGACATACTTTGATCTCAAATCCTTCATTGGTTAGGAATTCCAATTTCAAATTTATACCGCTATTTACTCATGCATTTGTGTTTCGAAAACCGTAATTCATCCCTCCGTCCGATCCGTAATGCGTCCCAAGGGCTGTTTACAAAATGGAAAACTTGAAATATCGTATTATTTTCGAGTACGAGATCCATCGTGGCACCAGTGCTGCAAAAACGGCTCGAAGGATTAATTATGTGTATGGAGGCGGTGTCGCAAAAGAAAACATAGTGCGTTTTTGGTTCCATCGTTTTCATCCTGAAAATTTCGACCTGCAGAACAAGCCCCGTGGACGGCCGGAGACCAAAGTTGATTGTGAAGAATTGAAGGCAATTGTGGAAGCGGATCCGTCGCAAACCACGTCCGAGTTAGCTGCAGGCTGCGGTGTTAGTGAAAATAAAACTGTTTTGATCCACTTGAAGCAAATTGTGAAGGTGAAAAAGCTTGAAAGGTGGGTACCTCATTAATTGAGTGCAGCAAACCGACTAACGCGCATCGACTGCTGAGTTACATTATTCAACCGGCACAATAATGAAGAGATTTGAAATCGAATCATTACCTGTGATACGAAAATCGTGAACGGTCATCGCAATAGCTGAACCCTGGCGAACTAGCCGAAGCCTGCCAAGCCAAGCGATTATTGACTCAAAAAAAGTTACTTGTGAGCGTTTGGTGGACTAGTGCCGGTGTCGTTCACTACAGCTTTCTTAAATCTGGCCAGACGATTACGGCA
Organism: Phengaris arion; assembly: GCA_963565745.1. NCBI lineage: Eukaryota > Metazoa > Arthropoda > Insecta > Lepidoptera > Lycaenidae > Phengaris > Phengaris arion. Next base: position 17,755,786 of record OY751437.1, read on the forward strand.
GATGTCTATTGCCAGCAACTGAAAATCATGACGGAAAAGCTAGCTGCTAAACAACCGAGGTTGGTTATTCGCTCTAGGCCACTGCTGCTTCATGACAACGCTAGACCACACACTGCACAACAGACGGCTACCAAATTAGAGGAGCTTCAATTGGAATGTCTAAGACATCCACCGTCCTTGCTCACTCCCCGGACCTTGATCCAACAGATTACCATTTTTTTCGAAATTTGGATAACTTCTTGCAAGGGAAAAAATCAACTCCGATGGGGCAGTCCAAAGCGCCTTCAAAGATTTTATTGACTCCTGACCAAATGTTTTTTTTTAGTAAAGGAATCAATGAACTACCTATGAGATGGCAAATGTGCATAGATAGCATTGGTATATACTTTGATTAAATAAATATATTACGTTTAAAAAAAACGACTTTATGTTCTTCTTTTACAAAACGCCAATTTCATATGTAATGACCTAATATTATATAGACTAATTTTACATATTGTAAAAATATATATTAAAAAAAGTACAATTTTTAATCTTTTTGATAAAAGATGACCGAAACGGCGTTAGAACGCCGGTTCTTTTCGCCGGGTTAGTTCCCGAACCGGTGGTAGGCATCACGTAGGGTCAATTCCATAAGCGCTGCTTTGTAACCTATATAAAAATATTTATTTTTTATTTTCGATTTGATTTTGATTTATAAGGCCTACTAGTTATAAATTACAGTTTTGCACATTCCATATTTTTGAATATACATATAAATAAAATAATAAATATAACCAATAAAACTATAGACTGACGATCTCATACATTAAAACGTACACAAAAATAGGTCTAGATGGCGTTAGTAAATAGTAAGAAAATCAATATATTGCACAAGTTAGCGAAGTAAATCAATTATGTTCTCTTACAAAGCAAGTTAAACAAGAAATATTATTTTTCTGTCTCTTTCCAGTGTGATTTTAAAGTTAAAATGATGATATTTTATAATTTTTTCTAAATCCTAAAAAATTAACCTCAACAGCTTTTTTCTAGACAATTATGGTAGATGGCGTAGTATTAGGGTACCACGTGTGATCACTAGATGGCCCGCCAAAAGTATCGGATTCCTCATAAAAGTACATAATTAAACAGACACAATGTTGTATGTAATAATTCCTCCATGGTTGTATGTATTGTATTGATAGTAATCGTAACTAGGTGTTGCCCGCGACTTCGTCCGCGTGAATGTGGGTTATCGCGGTTGGATAAAAAGACGTTAATTATGAAAACAAAACTAAATACCTATCTTGAAAAATAATACAATTCTTGAAAAAATCAAGAAAACTTTTTTGCTTAAAATATTGAGGAGATGAGTACTTCGTAATCAAAGTGTAACTTATTTAAAAATATTAAATTAAACGATAAGTAATCGCAATGAAAATGTTTTAAAATTACAGTTCGCTAAGTCATTTTACAGTCGCGGACATATCCGGGAAACTTTATTTTGAACCTTACTTCCTAGCAATAAGGTTGAAAAGTGATACACCGTATTAATTATTAAAACGCCGTAATTAAACACTGGTCATTACAGAACCAAAATAATATCATGTCAAATAATTGTACACTTTATATAAACACTTATATTTATAGCTTATTTGAATAAAATTCCAGAATGTTGGGTATCTATTTTTATGTATGGCAACATTAATTCGCACTCCACACGCGCACGCAGAGAAATTACAAATTTACAAAAATTTTGGAATAGTACGGTAGTCGGCTAGGTACCTACATTATAAAAGCAGCTCGAAAACCTTCAGTTGTTTAACGCCACCTATTGAGGTTATTTTTAATATATTGGATAACCTATTACGTGCTTAAAACATAGTCCTAGAGATGGCGTTTTTATTTTAAAATAAATGGCTAATTTTGTAGATTTGATACATTCAGCGTCATCTAATGGTCAGCGAGAGAATTAAAAAATGATGTACGTTTTAAAGTATGGGCATTGTCACTCTATAGTAATAATTCCTCCATGGTATAATGGCTTACTGTATACAGTAGTTCACCAGTAGGTAAGCTATACACCCGACACACAGACGTTTCGTCGACGACAGCCAGGCGACTCCTGGACGCGCTAACGTCCAGACATCGCACGCTGCCAGATATTTGGAGAATCATCTTTGATACACCATTACTTGGCTCCACTTGCCATATCTGAAAATATATGGAATGTTCCAGAAGGAATGTTTGTATTCGTTTCAGATTACTGCCAAAGAGTGTGCAATATCGACATCTGATTGAAAATGCACTGAAAAGTATGAAATCATTATTATCTTCGAAATAGTTCTCCTTTTCAATTAAACAAAAATTTAAATAGTTCTCTTTTCAATTTTCATAATTTCTAAGTCGGTACCAGCTAACTTGAACGTGAGTTCTAAAAAAATATATAAAAAACAAATTAAACGTTTTTCTTTTTACCAAAACCAACGACGTTAATTGTAAAACCAAAAATAATTTAATTTCAAATATGCGAAACAATTTTCTTAAATTTTAAATCACTTTTTGAAGTAAGGTCGATGTGCATTCCTTTCGGCCGAGTACTGAATAATCTACACACACTTGGCATTGAAAATGTATAAGAAAATTTACTATGATACATTAATATGTAGTTACGTAAAATAACTCAAAATTCAACAACACACGACACAAAGTAGTATTTACTCACTTGTCCATTGAACAAGCCGAGAAGCAGAACTTCCTCAAAGAACAACGTCGTCACTTTAACATAACGTATAGGCGCTGGCACCGTCCATGACTTTGGAGTCCTCATGCCAACAACTGATAACGTTGTGTCCTGTAATGTGAAATGAAATTAATTATTATTTATCACTAATGAATATTGCCTAAACTTGTTGCCCTAGGCCCCAGAGGTTGCCCTAAAAAATCTCAAGACAAATAGACACACAATATAAACTTTATCACCGTTCGCTGAGTCGGAAGTGTTGCACAGTTCTAACACCACAGATTGAGAGCAAGTGAACAGATGTTTCACATGACACATTAGTTGACGGTTGCAGATACAAACTTGGGTATCTAGGATATACGATAAATAAAATATATCCCACTTGATGTTACCAACGACTTCGTACGTTTTTTTTACTGCCACTAAAGTAGCCTATTTAAATTTCCGCGATAGCGCGCTTGCCGTGTGACGTCAGCGGTCCTTCCGCCCGGGCCGCTCGCGCCATGAATAAAACTGCCGCCATGAATAAAAGTGCGAATGAAATGAAAATTAGGATTTCATTCACCTGACACAATAGAAGGGAGTCGCTAGTGGCGACCAAGAGAGAACATTCCGCCTTCTGCACTAGTTTCTCCTTCACTCTGTACAGCATTCCATCGTCGTCTCCTTGCTCGTACACAACCACACGCTCCGGTAACTGCACCTTTGAAAAGATAATTAAATCAGAAGCCCAATTCAGGTAATAAATTTTTAGGGTTCCTTACCCGAAGGGATAAAATGGGACCCTATTCTTGATACTTCGCTATCTGTCTGTCCGTTCGTCTGTATCACATGAACTGTGATAGCTAGAAAGTTGAAATTTTCACAGAAGGTGCTGCCGCTGCCCATACAACAAAAGTGAATTTTTAGCCGTTTTGTACGGAGCCCTTTGTGAATCAAATCAAATCGGCTCAAAGAGGGTGAGACCAAATGTAAGGTATTGACATGAGCTAGTGTAAACTAAATTTTTTGTAAAATGTTCTCCTCAATTCGTCTTTTATTTTTACGCCTAGCTCTGCCTATATAGGTGTAATTCTTGCTATCTTCGAGTCCGACCATAGGATTTTTCCAAAACCGAACCGGCGTTGGAAAAATACAGTCCTAGTCCCAGTGGTAGAACATTCAAGAGGATGGAATCAGGATTATAGTTTGAATGTAGTAGTAACTACTAAAAATCTTACAGCCAGGCGGTTTTTGTAGATGGCGATTTTCTGTACTCTGTCGTGACATTTGATTCGCACTTTGTTCCCAGTGGTGAGGAGTTGTATTATGACGTCAGTCATGTTTTCTCTATACGCGTATCTCTCGCGATACAAGCCGTGCACAGTGTTGAACACCAGCTGGTAGCACCACAGAGTTCCATCTTGACAAGCCACAGCCTGAAATCGCACGTTATGTAATATATATTAAGATTCCTTACTCTAACAAAATACTACAAGTACCTAAGTATAGAAGACAACTGACAATGGCACGGCAGCGGCGCGGGCGATCTAGCGCAAAGAAATTGTTCGCCGTAGATGATGACTGATGAATTGATTGAAATAATCTATACTTAATATTATAAATGCGAAAGTGTGTCTGTCGATTTTTTTTCCATTCCCCTAACGTTGTCAGGGCTGTTTCTTTTCTATTTTGTTGTTTCTTTCATTTTTTATTCCTTTTTTCTTTTTTTTTTACATTATTTTACATTATTATTGTATACATTCGTTTTTATACTAATCTTCTACCTTCAACCTTTCGTTTTTTAACAATTCCAATCATTTTTCATACAATTTAATAATTTTATTATTTAGATACCATTCAATAAAATAGTAGTCAAAAATATAATAATATCAATTTGATACATGTCAATAAACTGATAATTCCAATAATATATTCATTCTAAATAATAATTCCAATAAAATAACTCAATAAAAATATAATTAAAAATGTCAACAATAAAACGACGGCAGAAATAAAAGAGACTATCCTAATATCACAGCTAACACATAATAAAATACATTAGAACCTTTACTAATATCACACAAAATATCACAATTTTTCTTACATACTACACCCACTATCTTCCTGCAAAAAGCCAGGAAGATATCCCTCTTTTTTCCCCCCAGGATGGGAGGCAGTTTCTCACCCGTTATAGATGTGCCCAGTTTCTGCTCAATATCATATCTATTGCTTCACGCTTCATTCACGCTTTAACCGCTGAACCGATTTTGATAAAATTTGGTATAGACATACTTTGACTCTTGGGAATGGACATAGGATACTTTTTATCCCGAAAAAGTACAGTGTTCCCGTAGGATAATGTATTATTGTGTGTATTTTTGACTATCCTTCACGCCCAAAGAGCTGAACCAATTTGAAAGAAAATTGGTATGGTAGTTATTTAAGCTTTGAACAAATACTTAGGGTTCATTTTATCCCATAAAGATACTAAACGGCGAAAGGGTTAAACCGATTTGAATGAATGTTGGTATGGTTGTGGTTTATGCTTTGGACAAACACATAGTCTACTTTTTATCCCAAAAAGATACAATGTTTCCGTGGGATAATGTATTATTGTGTGTATTATTGACGGTCCTTCACGGCTAAGGGTTGAACCGATTTGAATGAAAGTTGGTATGGTAGTGGTTTAAGCTTTGGACAAACACATAGTCTACATTTTATCCCAAAAAGATACAGTGTTCCCGTGGGATAATGTATTATTGTGTATTTTTGACGATCCTTAACGCCCAAAGGGCTGAACCGATTTGAAAGAAAATTGGTAAAGTAATGGTTTATGTTTTGGATTGACACATGGGCTACTTTTTATCACAAAAATTTACACTGTTCCCGTGGGATAATGTACTATTGTGCGTATTTTTGACTATCCCACACGCCCAAAGGGCTGAACCGATTTAAATGAAACACAAAAGGTTTGTTGTACTGAAAAATTGAAAGAGACAAAGTAGGTCATAGTAGGGGACAAATAAGTTATAATAATAAATAATTATTTCAAGAAATAGATAAATAATTATTTCAAGCGGGCGGAGCCGCGGGAAAAAGCTAGTTATCTTATACTTTAAACGAGACGATCTTGTATATATATATATTAGGAATCTCCGAAACGGCTGTACGCATTTCCATTAAATTTAGTATGCAGACAGATTTGGGGGAGAAAAATCGGTCTAGCTAGGTATTATCCCCGAGAAACTGCGCATTTTTAAGTTATATATGTTTTTAGGGTTCCGTAATACTCAAGAAATCCTTATAGTTTTGCTCTGTCCGTCCGTCTGTCTGTCTGTCTGTCCGCGCCTCTAGCGTCTGTAATTATGAACCGAATATAAATGGATGAAATTTGGTATAGTTAAAGACTGTGTATAGATCTCGGTTTTGGCAATGTAAAATAATAATAATTTTACATTTTTTTTACAATTCCATGATGTGAAGTAGGGATGAAAAATATTTTTTTATTCTTCCCCATTGTGTGGGGTATCGTTTAATAGGTCTTTTACAATATAGGTAAGGTTTCACACGTGACATTTTTACAAAGTTAACCATTTTTGAGTAATCGGCCTCCAAAATGGTTTATAAGTTGCCCCCCCCCTGGCATTTCTAAACTATAGGAGAAAAAAACATATAAGTTTCCATGCTGATAGATCATGCTAAAAACTCTTTAGGAAAATTAGTTTGAATGAAATCGGACAATAACTTTTGAAGTAAATCAAATAAAACCTATTACGCGTTGATAGTAATGGAACCCTCCTTAGACATGTCGTGACGTGCTCTTGATTAGGTTATTATTAGGGCCTTGCATATGAAATTGGCGTTTTGTTGTACTGGCCACTTTGATCTCAAATATATCTTCTTTGGTTAGGAATTCCAATTTCAAATTTATACCGCTACTTACTCATGCATATGTCTTTCGAAAACCGTAATACATTTGTTTTTTCCTGTTATAGTTTTTTCTTTGCGTCACTCTGTTTACAAAATTGAAAACTTGAAATATCGTATTATTTTCGAGTACGAGTTCCACCGTGGCACCAGTGCTGCAGAAACGGCTCTAAGGATTAATGATGTGTATGGCGGCGGTGTCGCAAAATAAAACAGTGCGTTTTTGGTTCCAACGTTTTCGTTCTGGAAATTTCGACCAACTCTCTCTCTCACATTACTCAACTGGCACAATAATGAAGGAATTTATAATCGAATCATTACTTGTGATGAAAAGTGGATTCTGTACTATAATCGGAAACGCTTATCGCAATGGCTGAACCCTGGCGAACTAGCCATAGGCTGCCCCAAGGGAAAATCGACTAAAAAAAGTTACTTGGGAGCATTTGGTGGACTAGCGCCGGTGTCGTTCCCTACAGCTTTCTTAAATCTAGCCCAAAGATTACGGCAGAGTCTATTGCCCACTATAGCAACTGCAAATCATGATCGAAAAGCTCGATTCTAGCTGCTGAAATCGAAGCTAGCTGCTAAACAACCGAGGCTGGTTATTCGCTCTAGGCCACTTCTGCTTTAGGACAACGCTAGACCAGACACTGCACAACAGACGGCTACCAAGTTAGAGGAGCTTCAATTGGAATGTCTAAGACATCCACCGTACTCCCCGGACCTTGTTCCAACAGATTACCATTTTTTTCGAAATTTGGATAACTTCTTGCAAGGGAAAAAATTCAACTCCGATGGGGCAGTCCAAAGCGCCTTCAAAGATTTTATTGATTCCTGTCCGAATGGTTTTTTTAGTAAAGGAATCAATCAACTATGAGATGGTAAAAGTGCATAGATAGCATAGTATATACTTTGATTAAATAAATATATTATGTTTTAAAAAAATCGACTTTATGTTCCTCCTTTACAAAACGCCAATTTCGTATGTAATGACCGAATATTAAGTATGACCTAACTATTTAAATTATTTTTTAATATGAAAAACTACTTTTCAGACTTATACAGAATGTCCCAAAAGTCGACATCAAGCCGAAGATAGGTAAGGTCATAACAGTTGTCAGAAAAATATATAAAAAAAAATACTAATAAAAATACTAATAATAAGTCTTGTATTTTTAAAATTATAGCAAAAAAAATATTCGGGAAAATGTACATCCTTGTAACAGTTTTCACTTTCCTGTTGCTACAAATCTTTACTTTTTGCAATTTATTTTTTTTACTCATTTCATCGTGAATAGTGATTCTGTAATTTGTAACCTTAAAATCTGAGCTAACTGCTCCATCTTGAAAGAAGATGTCATGTTTTGCAGAACCACGTTTTGAAATCGTTTTTCGCCCTACTTTAACTGACGGTCCTGAGAAAAAATTATACCACGCAAGTCTGGCAAGTAATTTTAAAAGTTAGCGCATTTAATAAGGATTCTAAAATGGTATAACACTTATTACATTATTTCTTAGATCCGGTACAAAAAATATTGTTTCAAGGAAAGTCGGTTTTGAATAATTTCTTTGACTTTACTAAAAGTGATTCTAGTTAACTCAAAGCGTTCTTTAAGACCTCAAATTTCAAATTATATATATAGTAGTATGCTAGATTAGTATGCTTCTGTATATTTTTTGCTTTGTTCGAAAATTCGGAATGTGGTGGGTTCGAATCCCGGTCAGATAAACTAAATTTATGATTATTTTAAATTATTAAAATGTACTAGAACTCCGAGCAAAGCTCGGTTACCCAGGTACTGATGATTATGTATTTAAGAGCATATATATATATATATATATAATAGGGTTTGTTATGCATATGTATACTTTTCTTTGTTCGAAAATTCGACATGTCGTGAGATCGAATCTCGGTCAAATAAATATTTTTATGATTGCGATTGTTACTTTATTTTTTTTTATTTATCAGAACTCTGAGCAACTGTCAGTTACCCAGGTACTTATAATTAAACATGTAAAATATTAGTAAATAATACGGAACCCTACATGCGCGAGCCCAACTCGCACTTGGCCGCTTTTTATATGTAAGAAGAAGAAGATTAATCATACCAAGGAATTTGAAACATGTGAGGGAGCTATTGACCAAACCCAATCTTGTGGTGTGGAGAATATCGTTGTACCCTCAGACGTCAATATAGCCCACCCACCAACACCGCCCACCAAAACCAGTGACCCTAAGTGGGATATAGACAATGCTGAAATACCTGAAAAAAAACACATTGGATTTAAACATTGAATTTCATAATATTGGTTTTAAATTTGCTTTATTCGTCAAAATTAAATTTCACACTTAGTGTTATGTATATACATACAAACTCTTGTGGAAACATAGCATAAAACAAGCAATTCTTGTAAGCTAGACATGTTCATTGGAGCCACTATAACAAGCCCAAACATGATCCTCTGCTGTATGTTGGTAAGAAGTTGGGTATCCTGCAAATTCCAGGTGAAGTTGCATACCCAGGTCAACATTACCATATTGTCTAGGCAATACTGTCAAACTGCCTGTATACGAAATATTGAACCGATTAGACCAGATACAACCTTTCATCTGGTGAGACCATAAAAAGAAGATGGGAGAGATGTTGAGTGGACTGTATTGCATAGGGCAGTTTGATGTTGTAAGTAATAGAGATTTTTACGCACTGATTAACTGTATTAATAATTAAAGTAACCTGGTACAAAAAAAGCACATTTCATGTTGACAGCAATAGTGAAGGTGACAAGAGACCGCTCGTAATATTGCCAGTATTTAAAATATACAAGTTAATTTATTATTTTATGTTGTTGGCAACATCATCAACTAGAACAGAGCTGATGATATTCAAAAGGCTGAGCATATTTTCTAGGACCATGGCTACGAAGCATCTCAACCACGTCAGCTTTCAAAATAAAAAATTTGTACTACTATATTATAATAAACTTTAAATTTCCTAAATATTTTTATAAACAATTCTGAAGACCTTTTTGGTGGGCCTAACACTACATACCAATACTTCTTTCTTTTAATACTTGTTGGCCCTGCATGTTATAAAATGAGAGGGTATCATTCCAGTCTGTTACTAAAAGAGTTGACTTTGAAAATACAACAGCCCAAATCGCCGCTTCTCTGTTTATTCTTTGTGTCTCCTCTCCCAACTAAAAATAAAAAAGTATCATGGAATGAAGATAAAGGGGTGACGTGAAGAGAACAAATGAAATTAAAAAAATAAATGAAAAATTATAAATATCCTTACTCATATTATAAACGCGAAAGGTTACATATATATGTATATTGTTACTCTTTTGTGCAATAACTACTGAACAGATTTTGACGAAATTTGGTATGGTAGTAGTTTAGACCCTGGATACAGAGATAAGCAAATATTTATCGCAGCAAAATGTACAGTTCCCTCGTGATTTTTTTTGCCGTGTGCCAGTGTGTACAGTGGACACACTACACTGAAAGTACTCCGGGACTTTTTCATTATTTGTCTTAACATTAATATCATACAAATAGTGAATAGACCAATTACCTTATCCCTGATTGTTACAGTACCACTAGCTAAACCTATTGCTAAATGCTGTCCACTCGGTGACCACGCACAGCATGTGATGCGACCTGACACTTTAATCTTCTGAACCGCCTTCACATCAGCAGACCAGAAAGCAAAGTCGGAAAGGGCACAGGAAACCAGATGATACGTAACAGGATTGTACTCCATACATTGTACAGCCTCACCATGTCTATAAAACATTTACCCCCTTACTAATAAAAATATTTATGTAGCTATACAATGTTTTGTCATTGTCCATCAAGCGACTTTTCCGACGTATCAGACAAGGACAAAACATTATATTTTTATTAGTAAGTGGGTAAAAATATTGTGACATAAAAATAGAGCCCCAATTCTCGTAATTAACCTTAACTTTCATTTTATTTTAATATTATAACATGGTTTTAATTTTAATTGTTTCTTGATAATACTTACGAATATTTAAGGATTCCTTCCATCTTTGATGTCCAAATAATGACGTTTTTGTCTGTACTGCCACTGGCAAACTTCTTGCCATCGCTGCAATAAGCCACAGCATTGACAAGGCCTTTGTGAGCTTGTAGAAGCTGTACCAGGGAACCATCTTTAGGGTCATACACCATAACCTTCTCTCCCGCTCCCACAACCAGCTGTGTGCCATCTGGACTGAAGCATATTGTCTGTACACTGAAAAAAATTAAAAATGTTGTGTCATAGTTATGTTTGTAAGCCATTAGCTGGCATTCTGAAATAAATCTGATTACCATTCTATATGATTTGGGAAAATGCTAGTAATTAATACGCTTACCTAGACAATTCAACTTTTTCAGCTTCGTGAATTTTATTCACCCATTTCGGTATAGTTCGCATCTTTTGGTTGTGATGTTTAAATTTTATATGAAATACAAATTATTGCATATGTCGGCTTAGACAATAAATATGCATCGTAAGTACTTTACCGTCTGCATAAATTATTCCTATTAAGTACACAATATTGTAATTGTATAAGTACATAATATGTTCTCTAGCAACGGACAGAATAAAACTGTAAACAAAACAAATAACTAGACAAGCAATACGCGTCGCCGCCGGTCTCCGAATCGTCTATCACCGAACTACGAAGTCCAATGTTTTATCGTTTAGACTATACAGAAGAATAATGTTTACTATATCTAAGTTCAATTACCACATAACACTGTTTTGCCTTTGTTATTTATTATATTCAATCATTTGAAAAATAAACCTTAAACTTTTCAAAAGAGCTTCAGCCTTCAGTGAACTTTTGAATTTATCCATATTCCACTTCTTCTTTCAAATGTCAAATATGTCTGCCAGTTTTTTTTAAATATGGCAGTATAGCATAAAGAATAGAGTCATGTCTCCATGCATGCTCTACTTATAGCATCCAACCAAACGGAGACGAAATGACAGGTGATGACAGCTAATTTTTATACGAAAAAGTATGCCACTTTCTGCGGGGTGGAACGAGGAACGCACACAAATAGTGATTACACACTAATGTATTTTCAATCACGTCGATAGTCGATACGCACGCACACGAAAATAAAATATCGTCAAACACAAACATAAACTATACCTATACATGTACAAACACACAAAGGAAATATGAATAGTCAGAATAACATACTGTTCTACCCCCTTACTAGGTAATAAAAATATATACACAACAACACATAAACAACGCTGCTATCTTTTTCTGTCATGTGACATTTCCAACGTATCAGACAAAAACAGCAACGTTGTTTAAGTTATCCGTTGTGTAAATAGATTTATTAGTAAGGGTAAAGTCGATATCGATATTTTTTGTGCTGTACAGCCCTCATTTTTTTTGCAATGTGGCTGGTTTATAAATAATTTATAAACCAGCATTTTTTTTATTATTAAAAGTGCAAAATTTCAGGTTATGTTTATCCGCACATATTTTATTATAAAAAAGAATATAACGAATTTGAACAAAAGTTTGATAATATAAAAAAAATAAGAATCAAAATTTGAAAATTTTTAACGTGTTTGACATAATATTATGAAGAAAAACAAAATTGAAAATAGTATTATAATTAATTAGTTATGTTTCTTCATTTTGAAACAGTAATAACAAGAACGAACATGAAATAGACGTATTCATAAATGACTACTTTTAAATATTACACTAAGTTAGGATCTTGAACGATTCAGTGGCAACACTTATTGACCGCGAATTTGTTTTGGATTTTTGATTATTTGTTGATTGCATTATTTGTTAATATTTAGACAAAGTAATAATTACAGATGGAACGTAACGTTATCCTTTTATATATTAGAAGTTTCCGATCTCTTTTTACAGTAAAAAAATCGGTTGTCTGTAAAGTCGGTTTACTGACGATAGTTGAACGTGACAACGTCATGTTTATAGTGGGCGCGGAACTAATTGGCCGCACCTTAGGTAGGCGTGTTGCCGCCGTGAAGTCCGGCACCGAACTGTGTAATAACATCAAGCGCCCCCGCCTCTCCGTCCCACCGCTCACATACCTAAGGCGCGGCTAGCTGAGGTAACGGCAATGCGTCATATTTAGCAAGGTAACGCTGGTAACAGATAACGCATGAGTCATGTTTTTTCATGCGTGCAGCCGGCTCCATCAAATTAAATGACGTTATCACGTCAAAAAAAGCAATTCGGCATTTTTAGCTCCGGTTCGTTCTGCCTCACTGTGGAGTGACGAATACATCAATAACACGCGGCAACTAGTTTTATATAACCGATATGACCGGGTCGGCCTCGTACCTTTAGCAGCGGGAAACGCCTGACAATAGCTACTCCGGGCGGATATAATAATTATATATAATAATTATATATAATAATGATAATAATAATGCTCTAAGATCATAATATAAATTTTTTGCCTACAAGTCCGCTTCAAGGCCACGATATTGGATTTGCAGGCTGGGCCGTGAGTAAGACGCTTAAGGCGCTTTAAGTGTCATACTTACGGTCCTGCCTGCAAATGAAATACTACGGTCTTAAAGCAGACTTGTTGGCAGAAAATAAAAATGATGGACACTATTGACACTAGTGACGGCCATTAGTAACTATAAACTAACCACTCTGGCATTGGCAACTCACTGAGGCCGCCACCATTTGTGTGATTTGCTCAAAAACAAGAAGTGTTATGGACTGAGATTCCAGCCCCGCCAGACTACACCTATATTCTTAGAGATAAAATGTGTATAATTTTGTAGTATTAGCAGACCTCTGTTACTTGATGTACTTGCGCACCTTAAATTCCTACGGCTTTTCGCATCTTGGCCGATCCATTTCGCAGTGGATTGTCGATAGCCGATCCTAAGTTTCCGAATATTTATTAAATATTCGGATTTATATAATATAAAAGCTGTTCATAGATGTAGATAGAGTAAAAGAAAAAATAAGGAAAATCTTTTTTTCGTTTTTCGTTTTTCCATTTACCTAGTGAAAAACAATAACACTTACTTGTAGAGTGTCATTCTTAGGTATAGGTATTATTGGTATTAATAATATACATCAACGACGTTTCTAACACTACAAACCAACGCACCACCTGTTATCGGTTTGCTCGCTTCCGTTCTGGAAATTTCGACCTGAAAAATGAACCTCGCGGTCGTCCAAAGACTTTGGTCGACAATCACGAATTAAAGGCGATTGTGGAAGCTGATGATACACAATCTACGGCTGAATTAGCAGCAGCTTTCGACGTTAGCGTCAAAACAATATTGGTCCATTTGCGTCAAATTGGCAAGGTAAAAAAGCTTGACAAATGGGTGCCCCTCGAACTCAATGATCGCCAGCGCGAAGTACGCGTCGAGACATGCCTTGTACTGCTCAACAGACACACAAATGAAGGATTTTTGAACCGCATTGTTATCTGCGATGAAAAATGGATTCTGTTTGATAACCGCAAGCGCTCAACAAATTTGTTGGATCCTGGTTCAGCACCTAAACAATGCCCTAAACGAAAACTTACCCCTAGAAAAGTGATGGTCACTGTTTGGTGGTCTAGCGCCGGTGTGATTCATCACAGCTTCTTACCAAACGGGGTGAGCATTACTGCAGATGTGTACTGTGAAGAACTGAACACAATGATGGAGAAGATGGCACATCTCAAACCAGCATTGGTCAATCGCTCCGCTGCTCCTTCACGACAACGCGCGACCTCATACTGCACAGCAGACGGTCTCCAAGTTGCAAGAACTGGGGTTGGAAGCTCTCCATCATCCGCCCTTCTCAACAGACCTTGCGCCTACAGACTACAACTTTTTCCAGAATTTGGATAAATTTGTTGCCTCCCGTCCAGCTGATTTCTTTAAGAAAGGCATCAATAAACTGCCACTGCGTTGGCAAATATGCATTGATTGCATGGGTGATTACTTCGATTAATACAAATAAAAAATACATTAAAAAATTCGTTTAAATTTTTTCATACAAAACGGCAATTTCATAGGTAAAGACCTAATATGTGTATTTCTTTGTAGTGAGCAATGATTACTGTGATTTTTAGTAACACATTACAATACCTACATTACTAAGGGAATATGTTAGCAGAGTGCTAATAGAATAGCTATTTTAGGTATTTGCACTTATTGTATAGACGAGGCGAGTTTTTATAAACCAATAAATAAAAATAAAACATTTCAAACTTAATTTATATTACACTAAAGTTGTAAAACTGGACTCCAGTCGGACTCTAACGCCGAGGTTCGCCGAGGTGCGCCGAGTAAACCTGAGCCAACCTTAAAAAAAACGAAAAGACATGGAGATGGCTTTCTCTTTCACGGTTTTGCCTTTGATGTTTTGTAAGACAAATAGCTGCTTATAAACCGACTTTAAAAAAATGGAGTCGGTTATACATTCGGCTGGATATCTTTATATATACAATTCTACTGTACGTGTGTATGTCACTGAACTCCTTCTAAACGGCTGGACCGATTAGAATTAATTTTATTGTATGTGTTTGGGTGGCGCCCTGGATGGTTTAGATTCACTAACAGCGATAACCCCGCCGTTTAATGTTAAGGGTATAATCCGGAGTTGGTCCCGTTGTCACCAAAGTGGTGACCAGATGTTGGCATCTATGAGGAATCGAGGGAACTCCTCCAAATTTATATGGACACAGTATATTATAGTGATTTTTACTTTTTCTGAAGTAACCCAAACATGCTACCAAAAAATAAGCAATAGCACCGAACAGAACTCCTCAGTCTTGAAAGATACGCGTCAAGAAATTTCGACATTTTTTAAAGACTACAAGCATTTGCCATTATGTAACTTACAGTAATCAT
Organism: Phengaris arion; assembly: GCA_963565745.1. Lineage (NCBI taxonomy): Eukaryota > Metazoa > Arthropoda > Insecta > Lepidoptera > Lycaenidae > Phengaris > Phengaris arion. The sequence goes on from OY751437.1 coordinate 17,771,305, forward strand.
CATCATCTTATATACAACTAGCTGATGCCCGCAACTTTGCATAGAACTAACGGAAACAAAGCCCTATTTTTTAAAACCAAACCCTAAAATAAAAGTAGCCTATGTTAGACCTTAGAACATCAGCTAAAAATTTGATTAAAAAAAAAAAAAAATTATATTTATTGTAAGTACTGAATATACTTTTATATGCATTTAATTAAGTGAAAAGCTGTTAATTTAAAATTACAAACAGACACTTTAATTCTATTTATCTGTATAGACTAAGGGAAGCTTGGCACGTTTCAATTACACATTCGATCGTTTATTCTAAAGGTTCTTAGTGTATTAATAATAATATAACAAATATTACTAAAAAGGCAAAATTATTATTTCTAAACAAAAATTAAACCGACTTCCAAAGTAAAAACCAACTTAAACGTGAGCACTATAAACTAATGATTTGTCAGGATATTTGTTTGGGCTGGTACCGATAATTTTGAAAATTATGAAGATTGTGTAGAGAAATAGTTAAAATTTTAGCTGAATTTAAAAGGGGAATTATTTAGAAAATAAGATCTATTTCATAATTTTTTGTGTATTTTTACTTTGGATTTGGATTTGGATTATGCTTACGAGGGCTGCACTAAAAGTATCGGGAATGGAATATTTCCACTGTTCCTGTCATATTAAAATCTTTTTAATTTAAAACTCCTTGGTTGTAAAAATCGAATACCGTTTATTTATTTAAAAAAAGATTCTCGGTCTTGTCACAAGATCTTGTCAAACTTGTTTAGTCGTTGAGAAAATGGAATTGACTCGAGAAAGTTCTAGAGCGATGATTTATTATGACTTTCGAAGTGGTTTAACACAAAAACAGTGTGTTGACCGGATGATTTCTGCATTTGGTGATGAAGCCCCATCCAAAACCACAATTTATCGCTGGTTTGCTGAATTTCAACGTAGACATGTCAAGCTCAGTGATGATCCCCGTCAAGGTCGTCCAAAAACTGCAGTCACAAAAGAAAACGTTGATGCTGGGCATAAACTGATTGAGGAAGATCGACATGTGACATACCGCGAAATTCAGGTAACTTTAGACATTGGCATGAGTCAAATACAAATAATCTTGCATGAACAATTAGGTGTAAAAAAGTTGTTTTCTCGATGCATACCGCATTTGCTCTGTGAAGAGCAAAAAGCGGCTCGCGTTACTTGGTGCGTCAGAACTCTCGAAAGATTTCACGCAGGATCCTCAAATGCTGTATACAACATCGTATCAGGTGATGAATCCTGGATATACGCGTAAGAACCCGAAACAAAAAACCAGTCACAAGTTTGGGTGTTCGAAAATGAGTTAAAGCCAACAAAAATTGTTCGTTCACGGAGTGTTGCAAAAAAAATGGTGGCCACGTTTGTCTCCAAAACCGGTCATGTTGCGACGATTCCTCTTTAGGAACAAAGAACGGTTAATGCAGAATGGTATGCTAACATTTGTTTGCCACAGGTCGTTTCTGAACTCCGTAAAGAGAACTGCAACCGCCGCATCATCCTCCATCACAACAATGCGAGTTCTCACACCGCGCACAGAACAAAAGAGTTTTTAGAGCAAGAAATCATAGAATTATTAGACCATCCGCCGTACAGCCCCGACCTAAGCCCTAATGATTTCTATACTTTCCCTAAAACAAAGAATAAATTGCGTGGTCAGAGATTTTCATCACCTGAAGAAGCTGTGGATGCCTACAAAACGGCCATTTTGGAGACCCCAACTTCCGAATGGAATGGTTGCTTCAATGATTGGTTCCATCGTATGGAAAAATGTGTCAAATTTCGCGGAGAATACTTCGAAAAGCAATAAATACATTTTTAATTAGTAATGTTGAGTCACTTCCTTGATTCCCGAAATTTTCAGTGCCGCCCTCGTACTTCAATGTATATCCTTCTAACGGGGGTAAGACGCCAAAAAACAAAAAAAAAGAAGTTTGTTTGAGTTTTAAATAATTTGAGCTGACACTTTTTAGGTGCGTAAAAAAGTTGTTTTTCACTGCGGCAGATCCATGTTTTGGCGCGAATGGGCCCGCCCGACTGGATAAATTGCATGACCTCATAGAAAACCGGCGCGGGCGTGTTAAAACCGACTAACTTAAAAAAAATCACACCCTGTTTTATTACACCATTCGATATCTATCTGTCAGTGGAAGTTCCGTGCAAATCGGCTTTAGGTATTGTATAGATTGCCAAGGAAATGTGTCTAATATAATTTATTCAACAAATTGCCGGGAGATTTTAGTCATTGTATAGAATACCTAGGACTTGTATACAATTACGGATTAAATACATTGCCTGTAACATGTAACCAATATTACGGATTAGGGAATAATTTTGAGTGTCCGTAGCATTCCAGCCATGGATGAAAAAACAGTGACGAGTGTTATTAATGATGTATGACATTCGTAAAGCTGCCGACCGCCTTCAACGATAAATTAAGTCTTCAGCCTAATGTTTAAATATCAATATCGTATGGTCGAAGCTTCCGTGTTGCCTAAATCGCTTGGAAATGACATTAGTTTTTTCATGTTTTGGAGATACGCTAGGGAAAGTCTGTAGTAGACAGTGCGTCGCCAACACCGGATGTTATAAATTTATTGCTGGACAGTGTGGGACAAAAAGTTTCCCCGCCTACGTCGTACGTTTGAGGGATACGATCATATGAGTTAGTAGGTATTAATATTACAAATGCGAATGTCTGTGATGACGGATGGATGGATGGATGTTTTACATGGATGGTACTCTTTCACGCAAAAACTACTGAACAGATTTGGATGAAATTTTATATGGTAGTAGTTTGGGCTCTGGATTCAAACATAGGCTACTTTTTGTCCCGAAAAAGTACAGTGTTCCTATGGGATAGATACTGTATTTACGTGACATATGAGCTAGTAGTAAATATACTAGAATACAAGACAGTTTCTAGGTAGGTAGGTACTACGTTAGAATTGAGATAATTTTTTGTCACCCGTGTAAATCCCGCATTACGCAAATGAAGTCGCGCAAAAGTACATATTTTAACAACTAAATAACTTAGACAAAATAAAACTAAACCTATAAGATAATCGTATATCTATCATTTGTTATTTGACATAATAAACTCAACACCCCGCTCACGATCCGGGAACACAATTAATCCATTTGGAATTTATCCGGCCAGCCCGGGGGTTCAATTAAAATGTAAATGTTAGAGCGGTCTTTAAGGCCAGATATCACATGAACACAGCCATTGCATTTTAGCTGGGAAAACGCTTGCTGAATTTATGAATTTAAATTGAATAATTAGTTTTTTTCATTTGTTAGATACCTACTTACTTGTTAATACTGAGTATATTAATTATTATAAATTGTTTGCAGCTTCCGCCTTTCTGTTTTACTTTTAGCGGCAGTTCACACCGAGACGCGACATGACGTGACGCGGCGCTGCATTTTTAAGATAGCGATTTAAAATTGAACTTTATATTCACTATAACACAAGAAGATGTGAACGTGAAACGAACGAAGAACGTGTTTCATTGCAAGAACGCACTAGCAGCCCGATGCAGCTCAAAATCTGTATCTTTGAACTGCACCGATGCACAAAAAAATTGTACAAACTTTTCTTACACCCTTTGAAATGATTCTAACGTATAACATTATAGAAGAATAAAGACATTTCAATATTATACGGGAAATTTACACGGATTGCTCATTTTTATGTTCTAGTTTTCATAAAAAAATGGAAAATCGTAGAAATAAAATTAATTGAACTTCTAATTTTTATTAGGAATGTGGCAGATGATCTGCATGCACCTATACTAAGGAACTACGTGCGGGTAATGAACGAATATGAGAGCAGTACCTACCTCCTCTAGATTTTGTCCGCGCGTGGTTCTATTTTAGGTGCACGACAATAGAGAGGAATAAGTTTAAGAATAGATATTTATTTTTTTGTATTTTACTTTAATATTACTAACCCTAAAGTTTTAAGTATGTAATACTAACACATGGACCATGGGAGTCTGAAATAAAGAAATTTGAATTTATATTTGAATTGAATTATATCTCTGTTCACACTAAGTACAGAGAAAAATGATTTTGAAAAGTTTTGTTCCTTAGTTTATTCTGACACTAGCAATTTTTTTGTACCTTTGGCGCCCTGTACCTGAGAATTGGCCCTCGGCACAATCTGGCGGGTTTACAAACGTTCATGACACAACTAATACTACAGTATGAAATACATTTTATTAGTAAGAACTTAAGAGGAGTCTGGCAGGGCTGGGATTTCAGTCCATACGGTCCTATTAAGACCAGCGTAAACTTGCATTGTGTATCATCGAGAGAGTGATGGTGAGTACCGCAGGAGTGTGAAAAGAAAACCACGCATTATCGGTTAAAAGTCAGATTACACCGAAACGCGACGAGGCGTGGAAAAATAAAATAATTTACAACTGAACGTATCTCCTTTTTTGGAAGTCGGTCAAAATGAAACTTATATCCAAAACTACATTAAAATTTTCACTAGATTTTGCCCGCGGCCCCGCCGCGTAAAAACAGTACCTATCCCACGGAAACACTGTACTTTTGCGGGATAAAACTATGTGTTAATCCAGAGCTTACACTACAACCATAACAGATTTCATCGAAATCCCTTCAGTATTTTTTCCGTGTACGAGTAACAAACATCGATCGATCCTCAAAAACCTTTACATATTTATTAGTAGGTAGTAGGATTTGAGAACACCTCATACATAAAAATTGTAGAGTCATAGTAAAAATAAAGATAAATTTTGTGGTCTGAGTACAACACGGGGCACTTAATCAATATTTTTGTGCTGGAAAGAGACAGAGGGTGGAAAGGGGCGGGCCTGGCGAGCACAGCCCCTACAATATTCTAATGCCGAGGGGACGTATATATTACATGCAACTGGAGTTACATGGTGCGTTATATACTTAAACGAAACAATTAACCTGTATTTTACGGACAAAATGCCGCGTCATTTTGCTACAACAAAGACTGATGGTGAGGCATTATATATAGTCTATTCGCGTTGTGAAGGCAGTGAATCACGCGTGCAAATGTCAAAAGTGACCAATGAGTCCAATGACGCTTGAGCTGTGTTCACATTACCCAAATAAAGTAAGCCATTTCGACATTCGATGTACCTACTTATGATTACTACCATCTTAACGCAAATAGAATGAAATATTCTTTATTGTGCACACAACATAAAAAAAATATATAAAAAAGAAAAGAGATAAAAAATAATAATATACACAGGTAACACAATAACGGACTTAAAACTAGGTACAATCTCTTTCAGGCAACCTTGGGAGAGGAAATAATAGAAAAGAATTTGGCGTGCATGAGTATTTAAAGAGAACATAATAAAATACAAAAACAATTAATACATGCGTTTAAACAATATATATATATACGTATACGTATATATATATATATTGTTTAAACATATATATATACGTATACGTATATATATATGACTATACATATATAAATTTTTATAAATTACTTTTATTAAATAAGAACATACATAAATAAATACATAATATATATTACGCGGATACACAAATAATTTTAATTAAACTTTATAGTCTTAAGACAGAAAATAATAAACAATAATAAAAACAAAAAAAAAAAACAAAAAAAGAATTATTGATTTACCTGACTACAAATATTCAAATAATGCATCTTAACCATAGTTTTAAAGCCATTTAACGTTTTAGCAAGTCTGATATGTTTTGGTAACGAATTCCACAGCTTTACACCAGTAACAGCAAACGAGGAGGCATAATATTTGGTTTTATGCATGGGTAATTCTAGATGAAAATTGGATGCAGATCGTAATTCTTTAACAGTAGCTTGTCGAAATATAAAAATATCTTTTAAATATGAGGGTAAACAAGGGTCATGTATAATAGAGAAAACAAGAGAGAGAATACGAGCGTCCCGGCGAAAACGTATAGGCAACCACTTCAGTCTTGATCGAAAATCTGACACATGGTCAAATTTTTTTAGACCGAAGATAAACCTTATCGAGAGATTCTGTAGTCGCTCGAGCTTATTTAGTTGTTCTTCGGTGAGATTGGTAAAACATGCATCTGCATAATCAAGAATTGACAGAAACAGGGATTCAGCGATTTTAATCTTAGTTGGAATTGGAAGAAGGTAACGAAGGCGACAAACGGAGAACCAAGTTGCAAAAATATTTTTACTAATTTCTTTAATATGCTGAGACCATGATAATGCGTCGTCAAAATAAACACCCAAATATTTTACACATTTACTAAAATAAATGTTTACATTATTTAAAAGAACGGGGGGCAAGCTGTTCCAGTCAATCCTCGACACCAACCCAGGGCTTCCAATAGCAATTAACTGTGTTTTAGCTGGGTTAATAAAAAGACCGTGACGCTTGCTCCAATTACAGATCGTTTCCAAGTCTCTGTTAAGGGAGTCAATAGCATTACGCAGATTAATCAAGGAAGATTGAGTATAGATTTGGAAGTCATCAGCATACAAATGAAACAATGAAGTAGTAGATTTAGTAATGGAGTTTATAAAAATCGCAAAGAGAAGTGGGGACAAGACGCCACCCTGAGGGACGCCGGTAGTGATAGAGGTCCAGCACGAAAAACTATCAGCCACTTTCACTCTTTGACGACGACCCACAAGGTAACTGCGGATTAAGCCAATCAGTTGGGGAGAAATATTGATAGACCTTAGCAAACTCAGTAGTACATCATGATCGACAGTGTTAAATGCATTGCTAAAGTCTAACAAGGCTAGAATGGTAATTAGCTTATTGTCCATACCAAGACGAATGTCATCGGTAACCCTAATTAGTGCGGTAGTAGTACTGTGTCCACGACGAAAGCCAGATTGAAAGGAGCTAAGAAGGTTATTGTCTATTACGTAGTTGGTAAGCTGATGATCGATCAGCCGTTCTAAAACTTTAGAGAGAAAAGGTAAAACTGAGATAGGGCGGAAGTCAGACACCAGCCTAGGCCGCGATGTCTTTGGTAATGGAATTACGTTGGCATCCTTCCATGCACTTGGGAAAACACAGGTATCAATACAATGATTATAGAATATATGAACAAGTACAGGCGTAATGATGTCAAGAATCGGAATTATCATCTTGCGACTTATTCCATCATCACCTACGGCATTTGAGGAGATGGACATGACATGTCTTTTGACATCATCCCCCGTAACTTGGCTAAGAACGAAAGGCGAGGAATCGGGGATTGGTGACCTAGAAAGGTGATTAAGCGTTTTCAGATTTGATATAATGGTCAAATGTAACTCATTTATATAATGAAACGGAAGTAGAATGTTTATTTAACAAATCTTCATTTATTAAACAATAATTATCATCCGAGCTTTTGCCTACTCCAAGTGTCCTCAAAAACTTCCAGACTTTACATGGATCGCCATTTTCCACAGAAGAGTGGATGTAACGACGCTGGGCATCCCTACACATTTTATTGCAGCGATTCCTAATTCTTATATATTTCTCTCGGTGGACTTCGCAATTAGATTGCTTATATTTGGTTTTTGCGGAATGTTTTTGTTTAATTAATAATTTTAAATCATCAGTAAGCCAAGGAGCTGAGCAAATAGATAAAATATAAGTAATTTCAAAGTAATAAAATACTAAAATAATAATTCATTTGTAAATAATTTAGTACCTACACGTTTCTGAATATGAAACCCCTGAATCGTCAAGCAGTGAGCGAGCTGATGATGATGAATTATAGTTAAGAACACTCTCGATCATCCCGGCTTCGAACAAAAAAATTTAGATCAAGATCGGTTCATCCGTTTGGGACCAACGATGCCACGGACAGACACACAAACAGGCAGACCGACAAGTCAAACTTATAACACCCCTCTTTTTGCGCCGGGGGTTAAAATGGACAATTTAGCTACGAATTTACTCAATCGATGTACTCGCTACTAGATGAAAACTAAAAATACTTACCTAGTATTAATCAGAGCGCGAACAAAGCATAAGATATTAATTGTACCCTATCATATTCAAAGATTCCTGCCTTGAAAACCTAGATATTTAGCTTACGACAGCTGAGTAGTCTAGGTATAGAATTTCGATTAATAGCTGTATTAGACTATAATTATTATTAGGAGTTTAGTAGAGTTGGAGGTACCAACCATTTTAACGAATCAGGCTGCGACTATGCTGCGACGGGACGGCTAAATTATTTGACAAATTGTTAGTTATCTACACTCTACACTAATAATATGAAGAGGAACAATTTGTTTGTTTGCACTGAAGCTACTGGATGAAATTTGGCACTGACATAGAGCAAACCACGGGAAAGGACATAGGTTACATTCATCGCGGAAAATGTACGGTTTTCGCGAAATTTTGTTTCGCGTGAAACATCTAGAACAAAGTATACTTAAACCATATCCTACTAATATTATAAATGTGAAAGTTTGTGATGATGGATGGAAGGATGGATGTTTGTTACTCTTTCACGCAAAAACTAGTGAACGGATTTTGATGAAATTTAGTATGAACTATGATAGTAGTTTAAGCTCTAGAATAACACATAAGCTACTTTTATTCCGAAATAGTACACTATACGTGTACAGTATTCCCGTTGGGCACTGTATACAGTGTAAGTATAATTACGCGGGCGAAGCCGGGGGCCAGTACTTGTATTAGGCCACTTTTCTAATAAGTAATAATAGGTACTTGGAAGCGTTATTAATGGTTTCTTTTATCACAATTTTATTCTTTCCAATAATAGCCTCATCATAAAAATTATACCAGCTGATGAAAGCTGATAAAAACATGTTTTTAGTTCTGAACAAAAAGATAAATTTAAAATGTGTTTTAGTGTTGTTGCTTTGTAAGTGATTTTTAGGTACCTTATATCTATTTCAAATATTAGGTATGTTGGTAAATACAATGGAAAACAAAAAGGCTCCACAGTTTTGCGATTTATGTACCTATTAGCTGATGAAATATGTTTTTGTTTGTGATAATTGTTATTAAAAGTAGGTAAACATTTGTTTATGTAGATATACCTAATAATATATTATTATCTTCCCGCGTAAAAATACTTATCATTTTATTTATATTATTATCAGACAACTTTCAAGAAATAGGGACCTACTATTATGGTAACAAACATACGAGAATGAAAAAGAAACTCTTAAAAATGGACAAAGAACTCGTTATGGAGTCTATAAGAAATGTGAAAAGAGTTGATCATTTAAAGGAGAATTATCAGGAGATGGCAGGATATGAGGTGGGCAGCAATTTCTATGACATAAGAAAAAGATACGGCAGAATGGTCCATATCTACTTGACCTCCTATAATAATTACGACAAATACCCTCATGAAACGGTAAGAATGCCACTTCTAAATATTTTGAAGACGTTAAAAACTATGTTATTTAAAAAAAAATGAATAGACAAACATTTAAAAAATGACTTTCAATTGTTCATACCGTATGTACTTTCATATGCATTAAGTGAAATGCTGTTCATTTGAAATCACAAACAGACACTTAAATTTTTGGGGTTCCGTAATACTCGAGGAACCCTTATAGTCTCGCTCTATCCGTCCGTCTGTCTGTCTGTCTGCCCACTCTTCTAGCTTCTGTAATTATGAATTTAAATGGATGAAATTTCGTATAGTTATATAATGTACATAGATAATAGTTTTGATATAGTAAAATAATTATAATTTTATAATTTACGGATTGCTCTCCATACATGTCGAGTGGGGATGAGAAATATTTTTTCATTCTACTCCATCGTGTAGGGTATCACTGAATAGGTATTTTAAAATAAAGATAAGGTTTAATACATGACTTATTTACAAAGCCCACCATTTTCGAGTAATCGGCTTCCAAAGTGGCTTATAAGTTGGACCCACTCTAGCATTTCTAAACTATAGGAGATAGAAACTTGTAAGTTTCCATACTGATAGATCATGCTAAAGAGATCTTTAGGAAAATTATTTTGAGCGAAATCGGACAATAGCTTTTGAAGTAATTCAAAGAAAACCTACTGCGCGTTGATAGTTATGGAACCCTCCTTAGACATGTCGTGACATCGTGGCATGCTCTTGGTTAGGTTATATTTATTTGTATAGATAAAAACTGTAACTCGACTACGTAAATTATATAGCCTCATAGATTTATAACGCCAAATTAATTACCCCTCCTTTTGGCTTAGCCGTAGTCGGGTAGAAATTAAAATACTTTTTAAAGATTTCGCCCTTTATTGAAAGTTATGTTTGTGTCACGATCAACAGATAACTGATGGTATAAATAAAGAAATATGTATCAAATCACTCTTTCATAAATAAAGCCGAACGACGATCGTTCGAACGACCGCTTATCCGAGCTCATGGCGGGCTGACTTGTGCCTGCCTCCTATTCAAATTATTTTTGTTTTACTTAATTCACTTCAAGACTATCTACACTTTTAAATTTAACACAAGTACTGTTTCATTTAATATTCCTATTTGTAATTAAATATATAAAAATTGTATGTATTTTATTTGCCTGCACAGTTCAACGTAAATAGTTCGATTATCTGAACAAGTCCGTTATCAGAACACCTATAATGATTTTTGACCCTAATTAGTTCGGATAATCAACCTTCTACTGCACCTACTTTAAACCTTAGATCCACCCGCGTTATTATAATATACTTACATACATACATACCTGAAAAAATATTCGTTTTCAGTTAATGTTGCATCTAGACGAAATGAATCACTTATCCATCGAGATCAGTCACTTTGTTGAAATGATACAGGATTTTGAGGTTTCTAATTATGCCGAAATTGCATATAAGAAGAGAATGAAGAGGCTCAACTTAACCTCTACCACCGATCACCTCAATAATTTTACAACACCGTCTGGACCTCCTGGTAATGAATCTAAGCCACCGAGGATAGGAAGAGTCCGTGTAGCAAGACCAAGGTGGAAAAGTGGATCCACGAGAAAGAAAGCTGGCAGAGACTTCATGAACAATGACGGCGGAGCTTTTGATTCAGATGATGCTCATGATGATTGAATAAACACATATTATTTATATTATATACTAGACTTTACCCCAGACTCCGTGGGCCCAAAAAGAAATCGCGTGGAACCGTACATTTTGACACAATAAAAAGTAACCTATTATACAGTATATAGTAGTATACAGTATACAGTATACTGTATAAATCATCCAACAACGGATGAAAAAGGCCTTAATAAGTATACATAATAGTATTATATTACATATTAGTAGTAAAGCATAACATTGTAGTATATACTACAATGTTATGCTCCAGTAGTGGGCACACCTTTGACTTTAAACGAGACGATCTTGTATATATATTATAATCGGTATCTGGACAACGGCTGCAAGTATTTACATGAAATTTGGTATGCAGGGAGTTTTGGAGGAGAAAAAATCGATCTAACTAGGTCTTATCCCTAGAAACTGGGCATTTTTAAGCAATATATTATTATGTTTTTTTATTTCGTCGTGCAACAATATATCAATAATACTCTCTTACGTCAGTCTGATCTACGTATAATTTTTGCATTGTTTGAAAATTCCGAATGTGGTGGGTTCGACCCCCGCTTAGATAAATATTTTTTTGATAGTTATTGTTTTTTTCTTTTTTTTATTATTAATTTTTCGTTCTACTAAAACACCGAGTAAAGCTCGGTCTCCCAGGTACTTTAAGCTAAATAAGCTACTAACCAAACCTAAATAAGACCTATGGTCTATATCTGGTCCAAATTTCACCAAAATCGATCTACTAGTTTCGGAGTTTGTTCAAGCAAACAAACAAACATAAAATTACATCAAAATGTTTTTGCTGGGATATAATATTTTCTTATCTTGTCCAAGAGCTGCCTCTGTCTAGGTATAATTTGTGTTGTTGGGTGTAAAACAAAAACTTAATAGCTTTTAGCGTTTTGAATAGGCTCAAAACACTACCCCACTCACCGTACACTTCAGTTAAAGTGCTGAATACTTCAGAGATTCGGTCCTGGTAGCCAACGACGTTCACGAATTCGCTTAGACTTAGAGAATCTCAAAAAACACACCAGTTTTAAAAGTAAATAATCGTTCACAACACAATAATGACAACACAACACTATAAAATAATGAAGAAAATTATTTATTTGTTTAACTTCATAAGACCTGCGATTCACTTTAGATAAAAGTGTTTCGGCTTAAAAATATGGCATTTTCGTACGTACAGAGACTGTAAAAGCGGAACGCGGGGATATATTGGTTTACTTTCGGTTAAGAATTTGTTATTGTAAGCCATATGGGTGCAGCGCGGCGAGGGTTTTTTCTGTTACGACGAATTTACTGGCATTGTTTAACAATAGGACACATGCTTGCGACCCATCTGTGAGAGCCCACCAAGATGGGTTAAAATGCTGACCGGTTAGGTACACACAAACATGAATTAATCAAAAACATTCTAAACTTTTAGTAATATTATTGCAGAAACTAATATGAAAATCTTTTTCCTCAGTAAGGTCTTCCATTGGTACAGCAATACTTACTTTATATTACCTACTACAGATCGCCCTATGGTCGAAATTCACCCATAATAATTGTAATAATTTTTAAGTTTGAACTTTATAAGGGTTCTTTTGCCTCTTAGATAGAAAAAAATGTAAATGTTGCGACAGATTGACAAACGGTCAACGCTTAACAAAGTTGTATATAATCTGTGATTGTTTCTATCAAACGCTCGGTAGTGCTACGGTAGTGAGATAGTAATAATCTGAGGCGTGTGTTGTTGTTATTTTTTATAATTTTATGTGTTTCTTCTCATTATTAAAAAAAGATTAGCATTCTGCACACCACTTCTGCACTCCATATAAACTTTAACTGTGCGTTATATCATACTCCTCCGTTCGCACAATTGTCATAAAACTGTACTGAAAGTTATTGCTTCACGTATTAATATAATAATTACTATTTTGTGACATGAATGTATATTATCGATAAATATTATTGAGGTTCCTTTCATATTATCTTCCTCCTATTGTAATATGTACCTACTTAAAACAACCTCCACGCTCCTTAACCTCCCTTATTTATGAAGCTCAAACTTTTCCCCGTAATTATTCCATGCATTTTATTTATGATATTATTAATCTGCTTGAGTAGAGTATAATCCTTACAGTTCGAAGCCAGCTCGGTGAAGTTCTGGAATATTATGCCGGGGACTCGCCGGGACTAGCCCGCGGGCATCACCCGAACTTTGTACCGCCTCAAGGAATCCATTTAGGAGATCGATAGATTTCGGATTATAATATCATTTTGTATTATCTATTAAATGTTTGAATTTAAATATTAAATAAATTAAAATTGTAACATACATAGAGTTGATAGAGTTGACTAGTTTATAATAATATTCTACTACTATTATAAATGTGAAAGTTTTTGAGGATGGATGTTTGTCACTCTTTCAAACAAAAACTACTGAACGGATTATGATTGAAATTTGGTTTGGTAGTAGTTTAAGCTCTGGATTAAGACATAGGCTACTTTTTACCCCAAAAAAGAACAGTGTTCCCGTGGAATACCAACTTACAAGTCACTTTGGAGGCCGATTACTGATAAATAATTGAATTTGTAAAAAAGTCATATATGAAACCTTGCCTTTATTTTAAAAATACCTATTTCACGATGCCCTTACAGTCCACACGATGGGGTAGAATGAAAAAATATTTTTCATCCCTACTTTACATATATGGAGAGCCACCCCTAAAATAAAAAATATTATTATTTTATTATGTCAAAACCGACATGTACACATTAATAACTATGCGAAATTTCATCCATTTATATTCATAATTACAGAAGCTAGAGGAGCGGACAGACAGACGGACGGACAGAGCAAAACTATAAGGGTTCCTTATGTACAACGGAACGCTAATATAGGATTCTGAATTTAATATAGGAAGTTTTTTATTGTTAGATGCGTAAAACTACGTTTGCACTAAAATTCATTTGAATACCACATGGTCGAAATATTATTATATTCAGTGTGCCTACTTATGATAGTTATAAAATACGTGGGATGGTGTAGTGGTAGTGCGTCAATACCCAACCCAAAAGCTTGAGGGCGAAGGTACCAATTGGGACTCGGGGGACTCCACATCGATTGTCACGGATCAAGCCGTCAATAAATTTCAAGTATTTACTTTACATTACTCTTTAATTGTTGCGCTCGTCAAGCGTTGACGAGCGCTTCGAAAACCGTCAATGACAATGCGAGTTCTTCAGTAGGCAGTGTTATTTTATGAAATTGCCTTAAACCTGGTATTCACAATATGCTAGCATTAATGTATATTATGATCCATTTCAAATACATTTTCGTGTCTGATGAAAATGATATTGCAGTTTTTGATGGATTTTTCCGCACACTTCTAGAGTTCAAATTAATAAAGTAAATAATATTATACTTCGTTCATGTAGATTTAAAAAAAACTTTGTAGTGTTACTTTTACGTAACCCGTATAAAAATTTACGTATATCTAAGTCTTAAACTTTAAGGGAGATAATCTTGCATAGGTATATATAATTGGTATCTCAAAAATGGCTTCAAGTAACATGAAATGTAGTATGCAGGGAGTTTTGGTGGAAAAAAATTGATCTAGCCTAGGTCTTATCCCTAGGATACAGCGCATTTTTAAGTGTAAATATGTTTTTTCTTTCATCGTGCAACAATACATCAATAACTCCGATACTGTTGTGTCAGTTACCCAGGCTCAGGACAGGCAAAGCTCGGTTAACCAGGTACTAAATAGTATTATGTAACTATAGAATTTGGAGGTACTAATTACAAATCAAAAACATAACGACTATCAGTTAAGAAGATAAAAAAAATCATTAAATAATTTTAATTTATAATTACAACAGTGGTTTTGCATCACATGCAGGAACTACTCTTATAAGACATCGGCGTTTGGAGGTTCCATGTTGGTTCAATAATTTCGGGTGCAGTGCGCATGCGTAAAAATTCAAACCCATCAGTGTGCTGAATGCGAGACAAAAACTCGCACTCAGCACACAGCACCGACTACCGAGTAGGTACCGACCTGAAACGCCTACTCACGATGTAAATAGCAAGATTCGGTGATATCATAATGTGTTTTATTTCACTTCCAATTTTATTTTTAAGGGTTCCGTAGTAACTACAACCGTCCGTCCGTCCGTCTGTCCTCCCGTGTCTTCGGTGATATATTATAATATATATATTAATACGTGAAGCGAAAATTTCAAGTACAATTTTACGAGAATTGTGGGTACGAATGAGAGTGAAATTTGGCACAATTAAAATTTATGATGAGGAAAGCGTGCGAAAAGCTTAAATTTCTTAAAATAATGCTTTTAAATACATGAAATTAATGAAAATATCAGCAACACTGCTAACACACTAACACTACCGTTGATTTGGTTCATAAGTATCAATCCTTATGAGTTTTGACGTTCGGTTTCATCCTTAAAAACTTGAGTGAAATTTAATTTTTCAAATATTTCGATAATTTTAATCGAACGGGACTGATATTCTTTCAATTACATTAATTAAATTTTATATTAGATCCTTACGTATGAAATTGGCGTTTTGTAGTACTGGCCACTTTGATCTCAAATAATATATCTTCTTTGGTTAGGAATTTCAATTTCAAAATTATACCGCTATTTACTCATGTATTTGTGTTTCGAAAACCGTAATTCATTTGTTTTTTCCTCTTTTGGGTTTTTCTTTGCATCCCTCTGTTTACAAAATGGAAAACTTGAAATATCGTATTATATTCGAGTACGAGTTCCACCGTGGCACCAGTGCTGCAGAAACGGCTCGAAGGATTAATGATATGCATGGCGACGGTGTCGCAAAAGAAAACACAGTGCGTTTTTGGTTCTGGAAATTTCGACCTGCAGAACAAGCCCCGTGGACGACCGAAGACCAAAGTTGATAATGAAGAATTGAAGGCTATTGTGAAAGCGGACCCATCGCAAACCACAGTTAGCTGCAGGCTGCGGTGTTAGTGATTTTAATCCACTTGAAGCAAATTGGGAAGGTGAAAAAGCTTGAAAGGTGAATTGAGTGCAGCAAACCGACAAACACGCGTCGACTGCTGCGTTACATTACTCAACCGGCATCAATCAATCATTACCTGTGATGAAAAGTGGATTCTGTACGATAACCATAAACGCTCATTGTAATGGTTGAACCCTGGCGAACCAGCCAAAGCCTGCCCCAAGCGAAAATTGCCTCATAAAAACGTTACTTGTGAGCGTTTGATGGATTAGTGCCGTTCACTACAGCTTAAATCTGGCCAGACGATTACGGCAGATGTCTATTGCCAGCAACTGCAAATTATGATGGAAAAGCTAGCTGCTAAACAACCGAGGTTGGTCATTCGCTCTAGGCCACTGCTGCTTCAGGACAACGCTAGACCACACACTGCACAACAGACGGCTACCAAATTAGAGGAGCTTCAATTGGAATGTCTAAGACATCCACCGTACTCCCCGGACCTTGCTCCAACATATTAGCATTTTTTTCGAAATTTTGATAACTTGTTTGACTTTGGATGGGGCAGTCCAAAGCGCTTTCAAAAAATTTTATTGATTCCTGTCCGAATGGTTTTTTAGTAAAGGAATCAATGAACTACCTATGAGATGGCAAAAGTGCACGGATAGCAATGGTATCGCTACCTCAGCTCACACTACCTACCGTGCGTTTGTATAATTTTAATATACGTTGACGTTTGTCAATCTGTCACATTTTTTTTCTATCAAGAGGCAATATAATAAATAAGAAGGTATATGTTTCAATATAAAATAATATAGCTGTCTCTCACATTATCGCGCGCGATAAGCGTATCGCATAACGTGAAAACGCTCTAACACGTGAGGCAAAAATCACGTTTTCACGGTTTTTGACATATTTTAAGGGCTATCCTCATGGTCCAGTCTGCATATCCAGCAGCCCGTCAATAATTTGTTTACATCTTTTCAGGTGTTATATCTGTATACAGTACTTAGTAAATATCCGGATTTACCAGAAGGCTGAGTAGGCAGCAGCCTAGGGCAGCAAATTTTAGGGGGCGGCAAATGTGACCTAAATATTTTTTTGTCTTACAGAAAAATAAAAAACATTATTTGCATTCAGAAACTATTCTTAAAAATTTATCAAAAAAAAATATATTTTAGTACTTTATGTACAGTACACTCCTCTTCACTCCTCTTTTTTCATATGATAAATCTATGTTTACACTCTAACGTCTGAATACAAAAAAATACTAAACGCTCTGTAAACTATGCTTTTGCGGTTATAATACGATGCCAAAAGCGTTTCAATATTATAAAATACAATTTGAATTCAATAATTTTGACGTGATAACGTCTTATAAATCGATTGACCCGGCTGCACGCACGAAAAAAACGTGACTCATGCGTTACCTGTTACCCGTTATCGTTACCAAGTACCGTTACCAAGTACTAGCGTTAGCTCGCATTGCCTTTACCTCATTATTATTGTTGCTGCTGTTGTTGTTGTTGTTGTTGTTGTTAACGTTCAACTATCGTCAGTAAACCGACATTACAGACAACCGGTATGTTTTTTTTGATGAGAGCGGCGGGCAGCGGTTGGTTCTTTTGGTATTGAGAAGATATGCGACTCGTTATGTGTCTTTTAGACTTTTATTTCGCCCATAGCGATTTATCCAATAGAAACCTACAAAATTAGATACATTTTTGCTCGCACGCTCCGCTCGCTCGCTTTTAATGTACAGAACATAATAATATTATTTTTAACATTTAGTTGTCTATGGTCTATTTTGCGCTGTTGATTATATTTTCAAAGAATAAACCCATTCAGACAAATATTTAAAACTAAAGATAGTCTATGACGAACATTTGACGAACAAATATTCATACAAGAAAAATTCACGCCATCTTGGTTTTTACCATACCTTAAATGTCAAAATGGCCCAAATTTCAAAATTAAGTGAGGACAGTTTTCACCTCAAAGCTTCATCTACAACATATAAGTTTATGCTTTCAGATAGGTATTTGTTACAAAATTCAACCAGGGCAATTGTTATTGTACTCTTGATTAATATCAGAAGAGTTAAAAAGCCAAAAACTGAAAAGCCTATGGGCGACAAATGTGTTAATCCGACACTGTAAATATCATTAACAAAATTTAGAATTTTTTATTGCGTATTTAAGAGGCAAAAGAACACTTAAAATTTAACTATGAATTATGGTCGAATTTCGACCACAGGGCGATCTCTAGTGCCACCGGGAGAGTTCCCGCGGCTCTCCTAAGCGCTGAAGACTGTCAATCGCAGGCGTTTTAGTGGGTAAAAATCAAACATACCCTACCTAGGGATATTATTGAAGATTTCCCCTGCGATAAAAAAATAAAAAATAAAGGGTGATCTCTAGTGAATATAAATAGACAAAATTTTGTGTAGGTACACTTTATTTTAACCGACTTCCAAAAAAAGGAGGCCGAAGAGTTCGGCTGTATATTATAATAAATATATATTTTTGTATGTTCAACGATAATCCCGCCGTCTGTGGGGAGTGGACCGATTTTCAAATTTTTGATGTAAAGGGTATCCGAAGTTGGTCCCGTTGTCACCAAAGTGGTGATGATGGGATCCATGAATCCACTCCTGAATCGAGGGAACTCCTTGAAATTTATATGGACACATATAGTAATTTTGACTTTTTCTGAAGTAACCTAAGCATATGGTACCAGGGGCGTGCGCTCCTTGTAGGCAGAAATGCAGTGCTTTACTTGTCATTCACAGATATTTTAATAAAACGTTCGTACGTTTTAGATGACTTTAATTAATAGTAAATAAATTAATTAAAAAAATATAATAACTTAAAAACGCCTAATATTTTATAAATAGCAACTCATCTCATGCCGTTGCGTTCTGCAGGACAAATCATCGCATGTATGTGTAATTGTCATACTTCGCAAACGCATACACCCATGAATATCGACATAATTATATAGCGGTAACTCCAGCGGCAGGCGATGGCTCTCGGCTTCGGTTCGGCTATCCGATCGCTTTCGAAAACCGCCGAACTGGCTTGTCGGAAATTATTCGTTGCCTTTAATCTGAGTAAAAATAATAGACGCGATTCTAATAATTCACGTATGCACATTATGCATTTTTGTTTAATAAGGTTTTATTTGTTTAAATAGAAGAAACGTTTTGTGTTTCGCGGGGGCCATATTGCATATTTCATGTAATAAGCATTGTTTAAAATTTAATCGCTCCTGTTTAATTATAGTTTTCTTAAAAGATTTTTCATTTTAACATTTGAAAGTGTGTACATTTAACAGTTTCTTACTGAGTTTCTATAATAATTGTAGTGATTTGCTTTTACTAGTGCGTTAAGTTGATTTTTTTAAAATGTTATTTGATTGTGAGGTTTGCGTTAATAATGTGTGTTTATTAATAATTAAAAATAACAAGTTCTCACTATTGTCATTCAGTGAAAAGATTCAAATTCTGTCTAAAGGTAAGTGTGTACCCGAGTTACAACAATTAAACCAGCAAAAAAATAATTTAACTCGAAAATTCCATGTTAAAAGTTATGAAAAGGTATAACTGGATGTGTGGTTGTGTACACACGATTAAATTATATTGTTTTCCTTGCATATTATTTAGTAATTCTAGTACAGTGTGGACTGATTCAGGATATTCAGATTTAAATAATTTCTATTCCGCGGCCTCACTCACTTGGATAAGATATTTGAGGTGGCCGAAATCTTGCGTTTATTTACATCGGGATATAGTAATCTCAAGTAACCGGAACCTTGAATATGTGAAAATTGAAGCTGACTGACTGGTGAGTAGTTATAATATTTTAAAATATGCTTATTATTTTACTTATTAGAATTTCTTCCGCCGCGACGATCGATCGCTGTTTTGTGTGCGTTGCCGTAGAAGATATAAATGATAGTAGTACATCTAAGACTTGCTCTGTTGGCATGGTTTCGACTTAGAGATCCGTCGCTTGTCTGTAGCTATGCTAAAAATTATAAACGAAAAAGTTTTTGTGACCGAGTACTTCGCCGCATACCCAGTGTCATAATCCTGTGCACGCCACTGTATGGTACCAAAGAGTAAGATTGCACTAAGGTATACCCTAGATCCAAAAGTACTGAAGAGAACTCCTCAGTCTTTAAAGATACACGTTTGCAAATTTCGCCATTGTTTAAAGAACTGCAAGCATATGCCGTTATGGAACTTGCAGTAATCATCATCATCTTATATACAATACCTAATGAAAATTTGGCGCGTATTCAATTAAACAGTACATTAAGGAGACCGATCCTTGCTCGAAGTTCTAGTACATAGTAGGTACTTTATAAATTTTACAAAACTGATTTCTGATTAGGTTCTTTTTTCTGATTAAGTTTTCTTATTTTTATTACTTAAGTATATTTAAAAAAATAAAAAGAATCACAAAAAATTAACGTGACCGGAATTAGAACCCGAGACACTAATTTGCCAATGTAGTGAAAACGGAATAAAAATCCGATTTATAGTCCCTTTTCACTACTCGTCAGGAAGTTAAGTACGAGGGCGGGTCAATAAGTCCGTGACTTTTTGAATTTCTAACCTCCTTACTGAAAAAGCAACACTACTCCTGTCAACAGGCATCTGTCAGTTGACTCCTATCAAAATTTGAACTTGCTGCGTCAGTTAGTTTGTGTTTTACAGCTATCTTTATCAGACTATCCAGTAACTTAAGGAAACAATGGAAAAAAGTGAATTTCGTGTGCTTATTAAGCATTATTTTTTGCGAAAAAAAAACCATTACCGAGACCAAGGCTAAGCTTGATAAATACTATGGGGACTCTGCACCATCGATTTCAATGGTAAAAAAGTAGTTTACTGAATTTCGTTGTGGCCGTACAAGCACTGAAGATGCCGAACGTCCTGGACGCCCAGTTGAGGTCTCTACACCCGAAACAATCGAAAAAATTGTTGATATGGTGTTGGCCGACCGAAGATTGAAAGTGCAAGAGATTGTGGAAGCCATAGGCATCTCGCATGGCTCAGTGGTTTCAATTTTGAATGATCACTTGGGCATGAGAAAGCTTTCCGCAAGATGGGTGCCGCGTTTGCTCACAGTCGACCACAAACGCAATCGTGTTACAACTTCACAGGAAGGTTTGGCGTTGTTTAATCACAATATGGAGGAGTTTTTGCGCCGTTTTGTAACCGTGGACGAAACATGGATCCATTACAACACACCAGAGACCAAACAACAGTCAAAACAGTGGGTTTCTAAGGGTGAATCGGCGCCAAAGAAGGCCAAGGTGGGTTTGTCAGCCAATAAAGTTATGGCGACTGTTTTTTGGGATGCACGTAGGATAATCCACATTGACTATCTTCAAAAGGGAAGAACAATTAATAGGGAATATTACGCCAACTTATTGGACCGCTTCAATGAGGATTTGAAAAAAAACCGACCTCATTTGGCCAAGAAAAAAGTTCTTTTTCACCAAGACAATGCAAGGGTGCACACATGTGCAGTTGCCATGGCAAAAATCCATGAATTGCTCCCACATCCACCCTATTCTCCAGATTTGGCTCCGAGTGACTACTTCTTGTTCCCAAACCTGAAAAAATGGCTCGGTGGAAAAAGATTTGACTCCAATGATGAAGTCATCTCGCAAACAAAGGCCTATTTTGAGGACCTCGACAAATCATATTTTTTGGAAGGGATAAAAAAATTGGAGAAGCGTTGGACAAAGTGTATAGAGCTCAAAGGGGACTACGTTGAAAAATAAAATGATTTATTTATCAAAAAATCTGTGTTTTATTCCAAAAGTCACGGACTTATTGACCCGCCCTCGTAGTGAAAACGGAACAAGCCTACCAAACTGCCATCCGGGCTGATATTTTTATAGAGTCGAAATTATTGACATATTGTTGCATGACGAAAGAAAAAACATAATAGTATCCTAAAACTGCGCGGATTAACACGGATAAGACCTAGTTAGTTCGACTTTTCTTCCCCAAAAACTCCTGCATACTAAATTTCATGGAAACACTTGAAGTTGTTTTCGAGATTCTGATGATATAAATACAAGAATTGCTCGATTAAAGTATGAAATTCGAACGCTTATTTTTAACTGTCTTAAAATGTGTTGATAATAATTTTATAAATATGACTAAAAAGAGAAAAAATATTATTTTCTATCATAATCGTAACATAACTTATCTATCGTATTATCGTAACTATTACCGCGTAATAGGTTTTCTTTGAATTACTTCAAAAGTTATTTTTTGTTCGTTATTGTGTTAGTTATTGTTCGATTTCACTTAAAATAACGTAGTGTGTGTATCATCTCCCTATATATATTGTAATGTAAGTGTATTAAATAGTATGTTAATAAACGTTATTCGCGAGCACAACATCTTTCATTGGACTCCCCAAGCCTACACATTGCATGGTGCAGATGGAACAGTAACAATTATAATAATTGAAAAGAAGACTATAAAAAGTGATGAGAAGTGTGAACTTTAAATACAATGGAAAATTTGGACATTTAAGTGTAAAAAAAAGAACTATATAATTATATTTAACGGCCGTTAGTTAGGAAATAAATAATGTAGATTATTTTAATATTTTAAGGATGTAATCATAATCATAATATGAAAGTAAACTTTGTAATAAAATTAATAAATGGGTGTTGAGGATGCATAAAGGTATTTTATGCAAATAAAAAAAAAATACCTACTTGTGTGAGAAAGATATCTTTAAAGAAAATATGAGTTCAAATAATAATTTGTCTCAGTTATAGATAACATATTTTATATTATCTATATTAAAAATAATAATATAATATACACAATATATAGGTCCCACAGTTAACAACGCCTTTGATGGGAAAGCGTCAAATATCCCCGGTGCCAGCGCAGCATTCGCGCAACGAAATGTTAGTAGATACACTTTGTTAGTCAATGCTAGGGTTGTACAAAATTGTGTATAAATATAACAAGTCGTATAAATGATGTCGATTTATTAGCAATATTAGTAACTAAAAAATATCAGAGAAAATGTTTCATGGATTATGTTTTCAATTCATTCTACTAAATTATTTTGAATTGGAATAAGACCGGATTGGATAAGAATAATAAGATTGAATAACGGATATAATTAAACTTTTTGTATTATATTAAAAAAAAGGAAATTTTTAAAGTAGGTTTAAAAACCTAAGTTTTTTTTTGTAATAAGGTATATAACAAAATAAAGCACAACCTAGTTAATCTTTCTAAATTAATATGAACACTGGAAGTCATATATTTCGTTTACTAACTTTATTTCCGGTTTAGGAATAAAAAAATTAATAGGAACAATAAAATATAATTGATAAATAAATTAAACGTCTTTCTGAGAATTTATACTGGATATGACTTACATGGATTTACTTATAAAATATTTACGTTCATATGAGATATGATGTAATATTATCGTGAAGAGGATTAGGAATGTGATATTTAGTTTGTAACATAGCTTCAGCTTTATGTAGGGATGCAAAGAAAAGGTTATTTTGAAGTAAGAATTTGGGTTTTATTTTCATAAGAAGGGATTCGATTGCAATAGGACTGTTTTATATATATAGATAGGGATGCATCGATGATTGGAATGTCTAGTGGCTGTTGGCCTGATCATGATGGATATTTTAAATAATGAATGCATCAAAATGGTATGGTTTATTTTGTTAGGATTTTGGATAGGTTAAGGTGAAAAATTACATAGTGCATTAATTAAATACTACCTAAAATGCTATGTATGTGTAATAAATAAAATGCTAAAAGCATGAATAATAAAATACGCAAAGGGGATCCTTAATTCGATCATGGTGTAAACGAGATTTCTTTGTGAGAACAGTTGGAGGTCAAGAAGCCTTAAAACAAACCCTTGGTATTAAATATGGTACAGAAAATAAAATAAATGGTACTTAGAGCATGCTCGGCGGGAACAATCCTCCACTTAGTAAAAATGGTTGGAGATATAATATTATGTGTTGGTTAGTCTTAAAATAGGTCCCGTTATATGTTGTATAAATAAAGTATTGGACCAAATAAAGTGCGCACATGAAGTATAAAAATAAATAAAGCAAAGTACCATTATAATGAATAATTTAAAAAGTCGACTATAAATAAAATAATGAAATGATGTATGAGTGAATATCAAACATGAATAATAAAGATTAATTGTACCATGATTATTAAAAAACATGCATAATATTAAAATATTTAAAAAGAAAAGATAAATGATAATAAGGTACCTGATGATCTAAAATGTAAGTGACTGGCCAGTCCACTAACAAGTGTAGATATTAGTAAAATAAATGTAATAATATAAGTGTAATGAAATGATTAAGAAAATGAAAATGAAAATGGATTGACTGTATAGTGAAATGGAGATTGTATTTTTTTTTAATGAGAGAATATAATAAATGAAATAACAATATTGCGGAGCTAAGGATTTTTTTTGTTTCATAATATAAAAATTAAATATATAATAAATAATAATACAAATAAAATTTAATAAAAACAATTAGGTATGTAACCATGTAAAAAGCCACAAGCCACGAAGGTAATTAAAATTATTTTACAAATAAAATAAAAATAGCACAGATTTGTATTTATTATTATTTAGTTAGAATAAGCTGGTATTAAGTATTAAGTAAGAACTAAAAATAAAAAGGTATTTAAAGATGTCTTAATATTAATTTATAATAAGGAAAAAAAAATATGTATCCATTTTTTTTTTATAAATACGGGGAAGGTGTAGTGTGTGTATCACCTCCCTATATATTATATTGTAATGTAAGTGTATTAAATAGTGAGTTAATAAACGTTATTCGCGAGCACAACATCTTTCATTGGACTCCCAAAGCCTTGCACATTGCAATAAAATAGTAACAATTTTATAATATTTTAGGGTTTACATTTTATTTTAAATAAAAGCATGGTTTCATACATGACTTTTTTACAAAGTCAACCATTTTAGAGTAACCATAAAAAAGTGGCCACCCATGGCATTTCTAAACTATAGGAGATAGAAACTTTTGAGTGTCCATGCTAATAAATCTGATGCTGATAGAGCGAAATCTGACAATTACTTATGAAGTAATTCAAAGAAAACCTATTGCTGTTGATAATTACGGAACCTCCCTTAGACATGTCCTTACATGCTCTTGGTTAGGTTTTTATAATTTAAACCACCTTGAATCTGCTTGCAATAAGCATTTATTGCTATCGATTAAATAATGTGTCAAACGCTAAGTGTAAGCACTACTATATAATAGTGGAGATCAAATCCCTCGGTGGTCGCACTTATGAAACTCTCAATCATCCAAATTAAATTCTGAATGGTACATTACTCAACAAAACTTTTATAAACCCTATTCATATGAAATAGAGTTCAATTTTCCAATACGGTCCACTAACCACGCGTAAAGGGAATTAAACAAACATTTTTTTTCTTATTTTTGTAGTATTTAACAATACTGGCTTTCATTGGCCATTTTGTGGATGAAAACTGTCACGAACCGTCCCGTCATCATCGCCCTTCGGCTGAGTAAACACAAACTGTAGCAATAGTGTCAGAAATGCCAACCCTTTGCTGATGATGGCATAATAGAATTCGTATAATTGCTTCGAATGTATGTGTCCGTCATTGTTTTTCCATATCTCGCAAAGCATCTTGTATGTCCGAATCTTAGAAAACTTGGATGTTACTTTTTACGGTTCTGTACCTTTGGGTAAAAACGGAACCCTGTTACAAAGTCTATCCGTCAGTCTGTCAGTTCAAAGAAAAAAAGTGAAAGTCAGAAAGGCAGTTAAAAGTGATTTTTAGCCGATTTGTACAGAACACCTCGTGCGCGAGTCCGACTCGCTCTTGGCCGATTTTTTCGTTAGAACTGATTACAAATTTGTAAAAAGAGCTTTAAAAATAAATGACAAGAAGATTAAATTTGTAACTGACAAGTATTCAATTAAAATTATTACTTAAACGCCAAAACACCAATCACCTAGGTACAACAATTATAAAACAATGTCTTCCAACCATCGTCTTCGATCGTGAGCGCTTAGGAGATTTTTTTGTAATCGAATTTTCGTCGTTATCTCCAATATCCTCAAAATTTTTATACAGGAAGAAGTTAAATCCGATAAGGTTTACTCATTGCTAAAACCGGAACACGTAAGTCATTTGTGCAGATAAAGCATAATCCGCATTGTGGGTACGTCGCAATAACAGTGACTTGTAAATTCGTTACCAGCACAATGGGCATTAAGGAATATAGTCACTGTCACCAATTGGCCAGTCCCTCGTCTATGAAATTCGGCGACAGGCGGTAATAAAAACATGACGAGCTGTCAAAACTGACCAGATTTGGTAACCCACAAGTGACGCCTTTTGTTCGATCCTCATTGAAATCGGTGTGGGCTTTTTGACACCTACGTGGAGTCTCGTATTCGACGGGAATTCGTAGTGACAATGTTTACGCATCGGATTGTTCGAGATAATCATTGAGCTTCAAAATGAAGCACGCCTTCCATTCATAAAATTTGTCGAGAGTTCTTACGATGGGAACCATGGTCCGTTTAATAGTTGTGTAATGGCATAATTTCAACAAAAAAAATTACGTGATTGTGTTATAATTTTTTCCACCATACGAAAGGTTTGAGAGAATATACACGGACGGAGGAGTAGATAATAGGTATTAAGTGATATCTACCCTCTGAGGCAGAAGTCTAAAATATCCAGGCCACTGGTTATGTCATAATATCAGAAGAAACTTGCAGTTTTCATGCATTAGGTGGATTGTCAAGCATACAAGTCTCAAGATGTAAGTAGTGATTTTTAGGGTTCCGTAGTTTACGTCTAGGAGCCTTATGGTTTCGTCATGTCCGTCCGTCCGTTCGTCCGTCTTCGGCTTACCGTCTAAACGGTTAGTACTAGAAGAAATATGAAACTTTGCATGGATATGTGTATTTACTACGTCGACAAAGTGCTAAAATAAAATCACGAAAAATTTTTTTTGGGGGAACGGTCTGGGACTACACGTAAAGTAGGGTTGAATTTTTTTTCTAGCGTCTTCCCCACAGTGATATCATTACATAGGTCTTTTTAAAACATTAAGAGGCTGCGTAAACGATTTTTTTTGTTTTTACTTTCCATTTGCGAGATATTCAACTTGAAAGCGCAATTTTTTTGTTAAAATAGGGCGTCCCCCCTCTAAAAGCTAAACGGCTAGCTCGAAAAATCTGAAAAAATTCGTGATGGTAGTCCATATAATGAACTTCAAAGGAAATCTATAACGGCTTATGCAACTTTGTTAGTTTACGAGTTATATATTAATAAGTAAAACTTAAAAAGTTAACTTGCATAATGCGCTTATTTGGAAAACTTAAGTTACGAAATAATAAGTAAATATGTAAAATGTCTGAATCGAAAAGTATGTGGAATAATGCTACGGAACCTTACGTGCGCGAATCCGACTCGCACATACGCGGTTTCTGTGTCTTGGCTTTTGTCCTACCAGAATATGTGTAAGAGTCATAATATAGACATGAGACCAGTAAGTCGGTTATGAGGCTATATTTAATGTAGAAGGTGTAGGGAGCGGCGCCGGCACGTGGTGGTGTTGTTACAGTGTCGCGGCTAATTACTGATTTATAATATGAGCCCCGACGAAACAATGTGTCGTAAGTAACAAACTTTGGATATGATTACCTTATGACTTTGGTCGAAGCTTGTACCCCGAAACAGAGGCTATTTTACTGTTAAAAGAGAAATACATGGCAATTAAACAAAATGTACAGCTTTTTCGATTCAGACATTTCTTCTAGCTTTATCAGACTTGCGGCTCCTTATTAATGAAAAATATATACACGTATGTGTGTGTGTGTGTTTGGTTTTGCTGACGATATCGAGATCTTAGCTACTTTATTATCACCAACTTGCTTACTGCTCGATGAAGACGGGGGCTACTTCAAACTCTTGATTTTGTTTTTCATCTTGCACCTTAAAGGTTACGTTAACAACGATATAATTAACTGAAATTGTGTTCTGCCATCGTACCAAGTGCAAACGTATTTTAAAATCTTCACCCTTCTCACTTGTACCACACGCAAGGCCCGTACAACGTCACAAGCAGTTACTTTAACCAAACAATCCGAAGTACTAAGTTTAAACCGAAGCTTAAGACCGACTTCACGATTCAAATAAATTTTATTAAACGTCTTACGAAAACAAAATATTTTTAGGTTCAACATGTTATAAATAAAGGAAGATTTCCTTTATTATATTTGTGTAGAGGCCAAGATATTCTAGTGTCTGATTATTCAGTCATCGTAATATCTTTGTTTTAAACTGATTAATATTATAATATTTTTATCATCAGTTACTTACTTAGTACCTGGGTAATCGAGCTTTGCCCGGAGCTCTGGTAAATAAAAAAAAGAATCACAAAAATATTTTACAGGGGTTCGAACCCATTCAGAATTTCCGAACAACGCAAAAATTTAACCTAACTGCCAATCGGACTGACATTATGGAGTCGAAATTATTGATATATTGATGCACGACGAAAGAATAAACATAAATAACTTAAAAACGTGCAATTTCTTAGGGATAAAACCTAGCTAGACCGATTTCTCTCCCCGAAAACACCCTGCATACTGAATTTTATGTAAATACTTAGAGCCGTTGCCGAGATTACTACTATATATAATATACAAGATTGTCTCGTTCAAAGTATAAGATTACTCTAAGCTTACATATTATTATAATATGATCCGACTCTATGTTTGGCTACCAGTATTAGTATCTGCAAGGTTTGAATCAATGTTCAGACTTCAGTTCTTATAATACCTCGATACTTTCGGAAGTAGCCGGAAGAAAAAATTGTTTTATTAAGTAAGTACCATTTACCATACACATTAATTTAATAACTATAATTTTGCTCTAAACTTTGACCGACCACGTAAATTAAATACCATATTATTATGTTACTCGGGCTATTATTACGAACCTATTGACGCCTTATTTATAATAAAGATTTATTAAGTGCATAAATTACATAATAATGAATGAATTAAAATTGCTAAATTATTATCTAAACTATAGGTTAAAGGTAAAAAGGGCTATAATAGGTATATACTGAATCTAGGTCGGAGGCTGCGAGTAGAGTACCTCATTTATTAAAATCGGATCAGTTGTTTAGGTGCTACAGTGGAACAAACACACAAACATACATACATATACTGCCATAATCATTATCCATCCTTTTGGCTTCGCCGTAGTCGGGTAAAATGATTATTAAGTGAACTTTATTGTGATATTTTTTTTAAGTCTTCCTCGTAAAAATATTCGTCACATTCCATAAGTAACAATATAAGACCGCTAGCGATTGTTTAAAAGTACAAATTCTCATCGATTTAAATCTGTTAACGGTTCCGAGGTCAGTACTGTTAGCACTTAATCTGTTGCACGTACCGGGTGTTTTTTAGTAGAGTTTGAACATGGTTTAAACAATTCGTGTATTATGTCCATATGGGCGCCACATTGCAACTCTTTGTGGTTGAACCTGTGGAACAAATTTAATATCTAATTTGATTTGGAGATATCAAAAGATATAACTATACCTATATACCTAAATATATACCTATGTCTTCCGCCATGTTTTATGTTTTATCTTCAGCACAAAATCAAATTATTTTACGCCGAATGGCTGAATTTGGTTTGAACTATTACAACTTCGTTATCTTGAGTTATTTTTCTCCGTCTACTAAGAAAGGTTTATGACTGAAAATTTATGTTTATCTGATAGCGCGCTATTGGCAAGTCTTTCATTTATAAAGTGTATTGTATGTTTAAAGATTACTCCGCCGTCTGTGGACCGATTTTCAAAATTCTTTTTTGATGTATTATAGGGTATAATCCCAAAATGGTCCTTTTGACATCAAAGTGGTGACCTGATTTTTTTTTTTTTTTAACGGGCAATTGGCCCACCACACTTACCCACTACTGTAACTCCTGTGTAGCCAGGATCGACAGTGGTAACCAACCGCAAAAACCCTTTGATATGATTTCAGGGGTGCCCGGGGGACATGCTAAATCTGTCTTGGAACCCGCAACGAAATTAATCAGAAGATTGTAGAAGGAGTTTTTTAAAAAAAAAAAATTTTATGACTACAAGACAGAATGTAATTAAATGTTTTAATTAATAATATGACAATTAATTACAATGCATTTATAATGACAAAAAAGTGTTGCATTGTTTCCAATAGTACTTATGACAAAAACGTTTGAAAGCTCGGAAGTTCTTCGCGCAGCCCACGAGATCTTCATAGTACACAACCCTAGAAACACAATAGACGCTGTTCAACATTTCGATTCTATCGTCATACCAGAGATCACATATCCAGAGTATGTGATGAGCAGTTTGTTCATAAGGGCTACCTTCGATCGAACACTCGCATAGCGGAGACGAGACTAATGTAAATCCAAAAAGTTTCGCTTTAAAGTTTACTTGTCCTATCAAAAATTGTGCGACGTAGTGATCTATTTCTATCCATTGCTTCGAGAGTCGATCGCGTACCGAAGGGAAGAAATTATATTTGTGGTTAATGAAAAAAAAGGGAAATTATATGTGGTGACGTGATGATGGGATCCATGAGGAATCGAGGGAACTCCTCGAAATGTATATATGGTGATTTTGACTTTTTCTGAAGTAGTCCAAGCATATGCTACCAAAAAGTAAGATTTTACTCCAACGTATACCCTGGATCCAAAAGTACTGAACAGAACTCCCGACTCCTCATAAATACATTTTTGGTACCCCTAGCATTAAACTATAAGAGATAGAAACTTGTGAGTTTCCATACTGATAGATCATGCTAAAAACTCTTTAGGAAAATTATTTTGAACGAAATCGGACAGTAACTTTCGAAGTATGAATAATTTGAAAAAACATATTACGCGTTGATATGTACGGAAGCCTCGTTAGACATGTCCTGACATGCTCTTGGTTAGGCTATTTGTTAATAGTTTACAAGCTTTTAATTTAAGAAATTCCAAAAATATACTGTTATTATATAGAGCAAGATATTTCCGATACAAAATTCCTTACTATAAGGATATATAGGATATAACTACTACTAATTATACTGGAACTCTATCTCCATTATTTTAACTTTCATTTAACGCGACCTGATGATGGGATCCATGAAGAATCGAGGGAACTCCTCGAAATTTATATGGACTCATATGGTGATTTCGACTTTTTCTGAAGAAGTCTAAGCATATGCTACCAAAAAGTAAGATTTTGCACCATGGTATAGTATACCCTGGATCCAAAAGTACTAAATAGAACTCCTGACTCCTCATAGATACATGTTTGGGTATTTTGGCGTTGTTTTAATAACTGCAAGCATATACCATCATACCACTTACAGTAATCATCATCACCACCATCTTCACAATAAACACCAACATATTGTTGTGATGAGATAGGTACTCAGTACTCATCAGAATTTTGTACACCGATATCTGTGTATTCATACATACTCGAGTTACCTACTAAAAAAAAGTTAAAATCACTATATGTGTTCCTATTAATTTTGAGGACTTCTCTCGATTCCTCATAGATCCCATCACCAGGTCTACCATTTGGTGACAATGGGACCAATTTGGGAGTCAACGCTTTAAAATGAAAGAAAAATCGAAAATCGGTCCACAAACGGCGTAGTAATCGCGTAACATACATACAAATAAACAAAAAAATTACACCGACTTCAAAAGTAAAAATGCACAAAAAAGTATAAAATAAAACTTGTTTTCTTAATGATTCCCCTTTTATATTTGGTTAAAACTTTAACTATTTCTCTACTCAATCAAAAGAAAATAAGGTTTATTTCAAACTTTTTTGTGCTTTTAAAAACTTTGGAAGTCAGATTAATTTTTTGTTTAAAAATAATAATATTTTTTTCCTTTTTAGTAATATTTGTTAAATTATTATTAGCACATTTTAAGAACGTTCAAAATAAACGATCGAATGTATAATTGAATACGCGCCAAGCTTCCATTAGGTATTGTATATTATAAGATGATGATGATTACTGTAAGCTACATAATGGCATATGCTTGCACGTCTTTTAAACAATGGCAAAATTTCCAAACGCTTATCTTAAAAGACCGAGGAGTTCTGTTCAGTGCTTTTGGGTCCAGGGTATACCTTGGTGCAGAATCTTACTTTTTGGTAGCATATGCTTGGGTTACTTCTAAAAAACTCAAAATCACTATATATGTCCATATAAATTTCGAGGAGTTCCCTCGATTCCTCGTGGCTGCCATCATCAGGTCTCCACTTTTGTGAAATTGGGACCAATTTCGAAGTATAATCAAAAAAATAATTTTGAAAATCGGTCAACAGACGGCGGAGTTATCGTTGAACATTAAAAAAAAAACAATAAAAGAAACACAGCCGAACGTATAACCGCCTCCTTTTTTTGGAAGTCGGTTGAAAATGAATGATTCACTTACAAGTTCACTGATAACCTTGTAATCCTTATTCAAATCAAGCTTTATTTAGAAATCTTTTTTTACACTTGATATTGTAAAAAAAATTACGTTATGAAGCAATATCAAATGGGAGGGTAGAGATAAGCCCTTCTTCTCGTTGTTTTCCATATTTGGGGCGTTGTGTTTATACAAGGGATATTTGTGTGTATTTAATGGTAGAATAAGTCTTCCGACCGAAATTAGGCGTGGAAGCTAAATCCAAATGGCAGCTGCTTGTTCAAACTTCGAGGGCCGACGGCGAATCGATTTTATGTATCTAACATTATTAGGTACATCTTTAGGTACCTTTTATAGGTGGTACCTAAAGCTGTAATAATGTTCGAAATCAATTACGGATAAATTGGGCTTACGGTCTTATATTTGTGTAAGGACGTTTAGGAATAAAAATAATTATAATTTCGAAAAAAATACTTTGGCCTAAAGTTAATTTTTGGAGTTTTCCCTGGTTTTTTTCCTGAGTTTTTCAATTCCAGTAAATATTTAGCATGATCTATCAGTAACCATGATGTTTCTAAGTCTAAGTTTAGAAATACCCCATTTGTCTCGTTTTTAAAGTAGACTTTCATTTTACTTTGATTGTATTATACTGCCGTCCTCAAACTAAAAGGCGGTTAAGTGACAAAATCAGTTTTTAAGATAGAGTTAAAAAAGCGAGGTTATTTTGATAACGATGCTAGGGCTTTTGTAAAAACAATTGTTAATGTTGTCATATGTCAAAAGATAGATTTTTTTTTAACTTTATTATTAAAAAAGTTGTTTTAGTGAAATAATTAATATCAGTGTAATTAAGCTTCTTATTTTCCTTCTAATCTAGGAAAATTATCCAATTCCTCTCTACAGCATAGTACTAAATGACGGTTAAAGGTTCTTAACTACCTTGGTATGTAGGTAGTTAAGAACTAGGTATGTATTTCTCAGTAACTACTTGCAACTTTAAGAAATTAACAACATTTACATACCTACAAAGCAGTTTTAATTTTTAACGACTCTTAAATTTAGAACTTAATGCTTTTTTATTGTTGCTCTCCATAACAATTATTAAACAGCTAAAGGCTTATTGCCGTCTTATTGCCGTCGGTTTTATTTAACAGAATTGACCCTCTGGTATTAGTTAGGAAAACTTAATTGTACCTATCCTAATGAACATTTTATGAATGACAAAAAGTTAAGTGTGAGTTCAAATCGGGCGCGATGACGTCAGTCATGACGGAGTGCTCAACCTTTTTCCCCATTGCTCAATTAATAGCACCGCTTTGAAGTCATAATAACCTAAAGAAGTTAAGATGTCATCGCAAACCATGCGCACTTCCGTCTGCGCGAAATAAATCTTCACCAATCATTTATTTTGGCAGACCGAACAAAGCGGTCGATGTGTATTTCATTTTCGTCTAAATCTAGGTTTCAAAGTTTTGTAGATATTACCTATGTGCTGGGACGAGTATAACTAGCAATGGCTAGTTATACTCGTCCTATGGCTAACGTCCTCGTAACTATGGCTTTATTATTGTAAGTTTGTAGGGTTCCGTAGTTTACGTCTCGGAACCCTTGTTTTCGTCATGTCCGTCCGTCCGTCCGTCCTTCCGTCTTCGGCTTACCGTCCAAACGGTTAATGTGAGAATGATGAAATTTTGCATGAATATGTGTATTTACCACGCCAATAAAGTGCTGAAATTTATTTTAATCACGAAAAATATATATTTTTGGATACCTTCCCTACACGTAAAATGAGGATGATTTTTTTTCTCGCGTCTACCCTATAGTGTAGATTATCATTACTTCATTAGGTAGGTCTTTTAAAAACATTGATAATAAGTAAACATGTAAAATGTATAAATATATAATTGGTATAATGGTACGGAACCCGACGTGCGCGAGTCCGAATTGCACTTGATCGGTTTTTATTTTACAATATTCGTCAAGCCTCAACTTTAATTTCAGGTTTGTATAGAATAGGAATGTGCAAAGATAACAAGGGTACGAAGGGTGACATTCTGATTACTACTTCAAGTACACTCAAGTCTTCAAGTCACACTAATTTATTATTATTACTCACTTTTAAATTCTTACTGTAAGTGATATGGTAAGTAGAGTAGTTAGAAGGTACCATAAAAATCGTAGTAGGTCGGTTTCGTAGATCTGTCGTTATATCTGATAGCGCGGCAACGCTATCGCCAAGTATAATATAAGCCGTAACACTCTTATTTACGGCCGCTTAATATTATACTTGGCGATACTTTGGCGAATAGAAAAGATTTTCTCGAATCATTTCGCGGCTTTTTCGTGCCCCCATAATTTCGTTTGTAACAAAGCGGTCAGAATTTTTTGTCGCAGAGAAGTCGTTAGCGGCACAAGCTTTTTTTCAGAATCATTTGAAGAATTTTTAATTTTACAATTTCACAGGAACAAAATGTATGAATACAAGTTCACTGATAACTTTGTAATCGTTATTTATATTATAACAAATCTCATAAATTGAGAAGTGGTAGGTTATTTTAGGTTACAATACATAGGCTGCACTAAAAGTATCGGGAATGGAATATTTCCACTGTTCCTGTCATATTAAAATCTTTTTAATTTAAATCTCCTTGGTTTTCAAAATCGAATACCGTTTATTTATTTAAAAAAAGATTCTCGGTCTTGTCACAAGGTCTTGTCAAACTTGTTTAATCGTTGAGAAAATGGAATTGACTCGATAAAATTCTAGAGCGATGATTTATTATGACTTTCGAAGTGGTTTAACACAAAAACAGTGTGTTGACCGGATGATTTCTGCATTTGGTGATGAAGCCCCATCCAAAACCACAATTTATCGCTGGTTTGCTGAATTTTAACGTGGTCGTGTCAAGCTCAGTGATGATCCCCGTCAAGGTCGTCCAAAAACTGCAGTCACCCAAGAAAATGTTGATGCTGTGCGTAAGCTGATTAAGGAAGATCGACATGTGACATACCGCGAAACTCAGGCAACTTTAGACATTGGCATGAGTCAAATACAAATAATCTTGCATGAACAATTAGGTGTAAAAAAGTTGTTTTCCCGATGGATACCGCATTTGCTCTGTGAAGAGCAAAAAGCGGCTCGCGTTACTTGGTGCGTCAGAACTCTCGAAAGATTCCACGCAGGATCCTCAAATGCTGTATACAACATCGTATCAGGTGATGAATCCTGGATATACGCGTACGAACCCGAAACAAAAAACCAGTCACGAGTTTGGGTGTTCGAAAATGAGTTAAAGCCAATAAAAATTATTCGTTCACGGAGTGTTGCAAAGAAAATGGTGGCCACGTTTGTCTCCAAAACCAGCCATGTTGCGACTATTCCTCTTGAGGGACAAAGAACGGTTAATGCAGAATGGTATGCTAATATTTGTTTGCCACAGGTCGTTTCTGAACTCCGTAAAGAGAACTGCAACCGCCGCATCATCCTCCATCACGACAATGCGAGTTCTCATACCGCGCACAGAACAAAAGAGTTTTTAGAGCAAGAAATCATAGAATTATTAGACCATCCGCCGTACAGCCCCAACCTAAGCCCTAATGATTTCTATACTTTCCCTAAAATAAAGAATAAATTGCGTGGTCAGAGATTTTCATCACCTCAAGAAGCTGTGGACGCCTACAAAACGGCCATTTTGGAGACCCCAACTTCCGAATGGAATGGTTGCTTCAATGATTGGTTCCATTGTATGGAAAAATGTGACAAATTTCGCGGAGAATACTTCGAAAAGCAATAAATACATTTTTAAATAGTAATGTTGTGTCACTTCCTTGATTCCCGAAATTTTCAGTGCCGCCCTCGTAGATGTTTCGGGGCGTATGGATAAATAACTTGACCGGATAAATAAGACGGCCTCACCGAAAACCTATGGGAAATAGCACTTGCGTACTTTGTGTCTCACTGCATGAGGAAGATACCAGTATCCAACGTGGGACACTGGTACCTTCCTCATGCAAAGCGCGCAAACGCACTTGTAATTCTTCTGGTGTTACGGATGTGGATGTCCATAAGCGGAAGTAAACGTTATAACTATGGATGTGGACACGAGAAATCGGATCGCCCCGTTAGTATGAAATTGTAATAAGTTGTTACTAATTAATTTGAAAACGAGCAAACCGATCGCCTGGTGGCTAGGAATTGTTATAACTTCTTACCATTAGAGGTTGGTGGTTTTAAAGATCGGGAACGCACTTGTAACTGGTTCTGGTGTTGCAGATGTCTATGATGGGCGGTAATCGCTTTAATTATGTAATAGATCTGGAAACAAGCAAACGGATCGCCTGATGGTATGAAGTTGTAGTAATTTCTTACCATAAGGTGATCCGTTGGCACACTCGGACATCTGCAACATCACAGGAGTTACAAGTACGTTCAGATTTTTTTTTTAAATCTCCAAACTACTTTACGATACGTTTAATTAGCTACTCATAAAAAATTGTAACCGTATGTGGAATTTTTTTATTTATATAAATTATTATATTATTAAATAGTGACTTGGCAATGAGCACTTGAAAAGTTAAATGTCCGGTAGCGTTATTCATATTTTATTATAAATAAGTTAGATAATATAGATAGATTGCACTCATGCAAGTCACTGACAAACCTGGAAAGTAGCGTAGCGTTAAGCTACGAGTAACCATAATATATAAATTTGATTCATTAAAGTGCTCATTGCCAAGTCACTATTTAATAATATAAATAAATTATAAAAAAAAATTCACATACGGTAACATTTTTTTATGAGTACATAACTAACTAAATGGACTATCATGAATTTCACTTGGTCTCTACGACATCTCATAACTTTTTGCAACGGAAATACATGGCTTTTTTCAATTAGGTAATGTTTTTGTGGGATACAATTTTGTCAGACACCTAGGAATAATCTTTAGCTCTATGAATCGGACTGATTTTGCCGTTTCACTCATTGCTTATTCCGAGAACTTTTAAACGTTTCCTTCCGCTCGACATCAATTGATCTTTTGCACGTACCTTAATCATAATATTGTCATCATCTAGTTCGATAAACATTTGATCAGGCGAAGGCGTCGACGGATTAATGAAGACGCACAAACGCGCTTTTGATATCTTTATGACTAAATAATTTGGCAGTCACTGCTGAACGGATATCCGCCCCTCATATCAATAAAATACTTTTTATGCTGACTCCGACTATTTTAACTTTTAATGAATTGAGACCGACCGAGCAGACGGATCGGCTGACGGTCCTCCAAGGTGTGTTGCTTGTCTTTTTACCCGACTGCGCGACGCAAAGGAGTGGTAATGTGTTTATCAGCGTATGTGTATATATGCATATGTTTAATTGTTTCACCGTAGCACCTAAACTACTTAAATCGATGAGGTGTCAATAGATTCGTTATATCAGTCCGGACTCCGGGGTAATAGTTTTTATAAATATTGAGTTACTCTACAGTAATCCTTAAGCCTCCATTTCTCACTGGGAGAAACACAACGGAAGCGTTATTTCATGCCGGTTTCGGTGAGACCGAGGTATCTCTTCAAATGTAAAAGGGTATTTTTGCCACGAATAGCAGAATAAATTGTTTCAAAATTAATAACTACGAGATACTACAGCCAGTTAGTGCTTATCTTGTCAAATACTGGCACTAGCGTGATGTTGTCTTATGCAAGATCAATGTATTGATTGTGTGTTGGAATACACGTTTGAAGCTTAACATAATAATCAATCAAATTACCATAGTTTTGTATACATATTATTATTACTTAATAAGTACCTACCTGGGAGACCGAGCTCCGCTCTTATTATATTCGCAACAGAAGAAAAAGATATATAACTTAAAAAGCAGTTTCTCAAGGATAAGACTTAGTTAGACCAAGTTTTCTCCCCCAAAACTCCTTGCATACACAATTTCATGGAAATACTTGCAGCCGTTGCCGAGATTCCGATTATATATTATTTAAACTAGCTAACCCGGCGAACTTCATACCGCCATATTTTTTTGCCGTCAATTTGCTGTCATTTTTTTTTCATACAAACCTTCTCCAGACAATAAGGAACATATAAAATAAAGATTTATCTAATTTAGTGCAGTCGTTTGGAAGTTATGCGCGTACAAAACTTTCGGTTATTAAATTTTAACCCCCGACAAAAAAA
The DNA here is from genome assembly GCA_963565745.1 of Phengaris arion. Classification (NCBI taxonomy): domain Eukaryota; kingdom Metazoa; phylum Arthropoda; class Insecta; order Lepidoptera; family Lycaenidae; genus Phengaris; species Phengaris arion. Next base: position 17,810,138 of record OY751437.1, read on the forward strand.
GAGGGGTGTTATAAGTTTGACGTGTCTGTCTATATGTGTATCTATCCGTGGCATTGACACTCCTAAACGAAAGGTTTTTTAATGAAAGCTGACATGATCGAGAGTGTTCTTAGCTATAATTCATCATTATCATCTCGCTCACTGCCTGACAATACGGAGGTTATCTAGTTGATGAAAGGTTGTAGGCAACTTCCACTGGTCTGAGCGGTTCAACATTTCGTATCCAGGCACTTTAACAATATTGACAATACTTGGTAACATTAACCTGATGCTGCAGCATAACAAATTTTTAATTTTGTTTTATTTACATAGTAGGTACTTACAAGATTTGCTCGTTTAAATAATAAGAGGTCGTGGGAAACCAAGCTTTGCTCGGGATTTTAGTAAAAATTTATTAAAAATTATAAAAGATAAAGAAATAAAAAGAATCACAAAAGTATGCGTCTGATCGGGATTCAAATTCGAGGCACCTCTTGGCCACCAGGACATGTCGGAAAAATAATCGACCAATATAAGAGTTAACTCTAATTTTGCCTAACTGTGTGTAGGTTAGGTTAGGTTAGTATATATAGTGTATACGTCAGTAATTTGCCAAGTGAGCTAATCCTCTAATAAAACACATTTCCAAATGTTAAAAGACATCAGCGAAATGAAAGATAGTTAGAGAGGTCGCAATATTAAATTGATAAATTACACAAAAGAGTTGCGCATTCTAATACCACGTCCAATTGTACGTGACAATAGAGTAAAATATGCTGATCCGCAAACATATTTGAATTAAAACCTCACAGAAAACAAAATTGAAAGGGGTTGAGAGTATGGCGAGGCGAGATAGCGAGTGTAGCGAGGCGTTAAGGCTCATCCGTGCTGTGTGAAGCACAGTGTGTGAGACCTGCACTAATCCCGCTATTGTGATGCGACCTACCGCCGACACTTGTTTGACAAACATCTCAATTTTCGATCATTTTTTGTCAGTGTGAACTTGTTAATTAGTTATTTTAATTCGCGGTTTTTCATTTGATTTGTCAGGAAAACTTGTCATACGAGGAAATTCAATCAAAATTATTTTTCACGCAATCGTGACGCAACGCAATCTAAACAAAGCATTAAAGAATATTTTACTTGGTATTTCGATCAGGTCCAAAGTCGGCTCTGGAAACATCATTATAATAATTTAATTTACCACAAAAATATGTCACTGAAAGTTAATAGTGCGTTTGGACTCTATTAATATACTGCATTGGACTTAGACTAAGTACTACAACACTACACAGAAGACACATAGCCTCCGAAAGTCATAAAATAGTAATTATCTATTTTATGCTGTATTATTTGACGAAGGTTTGTATTTACGTTATGAATGACATGAATGGTGGCCGAAGGGATTCATTAAGAAATGTTGGCCAAAAAAAAATATCCCTGTGATTCACACAGGTCTTAAGGACACATAATTTTCTTAGGGTATTTTGATCCATAATGAAATACTTTAGAGTCTACATTTATACAAAAGTATCCCGCAATAATAATGGACAAAAAATCAAGCCGGACGGACGAAATGAATGGTGTCAAAATGACATGTCTGGGTGGATTTTTTGCAATTTTAAGTAATTTTGGACTTCGGCCGTTTCTTGCTCTACGCCAGTATTTTGTAAATTTCCATTATGCCTATATAAACTGCTAAGTAAAACTTTAATGTCTGAAATTATTATATAGGTACATACATGAACTTATTATATACATACATACATATAACATACTTTTGGTATGATATTGATAAAAAAATACTAGAAAATGACAAGGGCAATAGACGCTCTAACTTTAAATGTTACAAAATATTACTAATTTGAAACGTACAAGTACCGTACCTACTGGCTACACTACTATTACGTCTACTACATACTACAGCGTCCACAGCAATTGTGTATTTAGACTAAAATTGCGAATAATACTGTATATATTGTATCATTAGACGAACCTCAGTGATTTTAAATTCTGTTTATACGAGGGCGGGTCAATAAGTCCGTGACTTTTGGAATAAAACACAGATTTTTTGATAAATAAATCATTTTATTTTTCAACGTAGTCCCCCTTGAGCTCTATACACTTTGTCCAACGCTTCTCCAATTTTTTTATCCCTTCCAAAAAATATGATTTGTCGAGGTCCTCAAAATAGGCCTTTGTTTGCGAGATGACTTCATCATTGGAGTCAAATCTTTTTCCACCGAGCCATTTTTTCAGGTTTGGGAACAAGAAGTAGTCACTCGGAGCCAAATCTTGAGAATAGGGTGGATGTGGGTGCAATTCATAGCCCAATTCATGGATTTTTGCCATGGCAACTGCACATGTGTGCACCCTTGCATTGTCTTAGTGAAAAATAACTTTTTCTTGGCCAAATGAGGTCGGTTTTTTTTCAAATCCTCATTGAAGCGGTCCAATAAGTTGGCATAATATTCCCCATTAATTGTTCTTCCCTTTTGAAGATAGTCAATGTGGATTATCCCACGTGCATCCCAAAAAACAGTCGCCATAACTTTATTGGCTGACAAACCCACCTTGGCCTTCTTTGGCGCCGATTCACCCTTAGAAACACACTGTTTTGACTGTTGTTTGGTCTCTGGTGTATTGTGATGGATCCATGTTTCGTCCACGGTTAAAAAACTCCTCCATATTGTGATTAAACAACGCCAAACCTTCCTGTGAAGTTGTAACACGATTGCGTTTGTTGTCGACTGCGAGAAAACGCGGCACCCATCTTGCGGAAAGCTTTCTCATGCCCAAGTGATCATTCAAAATTGAAACCACTGAGCCATGCGAGATGCCTATGGCTTCCACAATCTCTTGCACTTTCAATCTTCGGTCGGCCAACACCATATCGTGAATTTTTTCGATTGTTTCGGGTGTAGAGACCTCAACTGGGCGTCCAGGACGTTCGGCATCTTCAGTGCTTGTACGGCCACAACGAAATTCAGTAAACCACTTTTTTACCATTGAAATCGATGGTGCAGAGTCCCCATAGTATTTATCAAGCTTATCCTTGGTCTCGGTAATGGTTTTTTTTCGCAAAAAAGAATGCTTAATAAGCACACGAAATTCACTTTTTTACATTGTTTCCTTAAGTTACTGGATAGTCTGATAAAGATAGCTGTAAAACACAAACTAACTGACGCAGCAAGTTCAAACTTTGATAGGAGTCATCTGACAGATGCCTGTTGACAGGAGTATTGTTGCTTTTTCAGTAAGGAGGTTAGAAATTCAAAAAGTCACGGACTTATTGACCCGCCTTAGTACAATAAGTTAATTTGTATATTTTTATTAGGTTAATAGTTTTGAAATCATTGCAAATAAAGGAAAAAAAACCTAGAATTAGGACATACTAAAGAACTAGAATTACATTATGTCATGTTCAAAACAGGCTTTGTGTGCATTGAATACCTATACAATAAATAATCTAAGCTTTATTTTTATACTCTAAAATTGACGCTACGACTCAGTTACCAATAATCTAATAAAGCACGTAAAGCTTACGGCTATCTACAGGAAACCCAAAGTAAAAAACCTTCAGAAACCAAAAAGATCAACGTCAGTAAAATTGCATTGGAATTTCGGTTAATGTACTTTAAAAAAACATGTTAATGCGTATAAAAATGCAGAAGCTTATTAACTAAAAAATCGACTACCTGAAACAGATCGACAATGGGAATAAAACACTTGCATTGTTAATGTTAAACTGTCTTAAAAGTAACAGATATAAAAAGTAACAAATAATTCTTAGCAAGCGCCACTAACAATGATTCGGGCCGCAATTGTGCGCCGTAATTGTTATATTGTTAGTTTTTGCGGATTGTAGTGAGCTGGCATTGTGCCCGGAGGCACGGTGGCGCACGAGGTGGATTACTCGCCACATTAGACCGGGTTCGATCTGTGCGGGCGATTACAATGGTTGCGCAATTCAATGACAGTTATATTGGACACGGATTTGATCTAACATGCCTGGTTTTTATGTATAGACATATACAAATGTGTGTTATGTTTGCGAATTCATTTTAAGTTCCATTAAATCTAGGTACCGACTTCGAAATTGTGAAGATTGAGTAAAGAAATGGTTGAAATTTTAGCCGAATTCAAAAGGGGAATTATTTAGGAAATAAGTTTGATTTCATACTTTTTTGTGCACTTTTATACACCCTATGTTACCCGGGCTTTTATTACGAATCTATTGATACCGCATTCATTAAAAACGGACTAGTTAAAGCGCTACTGTGTAACACACATAAATACATAGACTTCCAAAATCCCTTCCTTTTCGCACCGCCGAAGTCGGGTAAAAATTGGTAAATAATTGAAAATGAAATTACGCGTCATGCGGTAAGTCTGTTAGTCGTTAGTGGCACCGTAAAGTGGAGTTTGAGTATGTTATGGTTACAGGGCCGCAAGTACGCGCTGGATAATTAATAATCACCGCTAAAGCTTGTGTTAGAGAGTTTTCACAATCATCCGATCCGATATCCGATGTCCGATATCGGACCGAAAAAGAAAGACACTTATATTGTGTTAATATGAAACATATACCTTTCACATTCTGTCCGATATCGATTAACGGATCGGATTTAATGTGAAAACGCTCGACGTTCTTTTGATCATATCATTCACGAAGTTGTACACTGTGGTGCTGATTTTTTACTACCTACTACTATTATAAACGTGAAAAATTGTGATGATGGATGGATGGATGGATGTATGTTTATGACACTTTCACGCAAATGTTGCTTGTGACACTTTTGATGAAGTTTGGTATGGTAGTAGTTTAGGCTCAGAAGGTCGTTTCGGCTAATCAAATCCTGCAATAATACTACAAAATACAATAATACGGTAAGAAATAATACAATTACGTCCCGAGTTTTGTTATTTAAAAAAAATAATTGTCTTTAAAAAATATTATTTTTTTAAAATTAAAACTAAGTTACATTTATTATTGAATTTACGATTACTAATAGATAACAATCAGCATAACGTTGCTAAGTGAGAGGTGGCTTTCAACCCCTGTCTACTTTTAAGACTACGGCTTTATCTATGAGAAGGGAATGGTCGCGGGAGGCAAGTCCTGGCGACTGTGGCGGCTGCACGCAGGGCGGCAGCGCGAGGTATCGGCGCGAGTGGGCGGCGTGAGGTCACGGCTGTGAAGTTGGCCACCTGTATTTACATAAGGCTTCGGATGCTGGTGTCCCAGGAACCGCTAGCGTCTAATGGTTTCGGCGCCTATTAAGTCGAGGATATGAATGGCGGTGTCGGGCTTATTCTTCGAAAGGATTTCTGCTATGGTGACATAACTCCCGATATGTGCAAATTGCAAAATGATATTCTCATAAACGTCAAACAACAAAAATTGGTTTATGATATCGATACCATTCTTTTATAATTGAGTAAAAGTAAAATGAATGTGTCAAGCTAATTACGAGAATTGGTGTATAGGCTACTTTTAATCCCGAAGAAGTGCTCCCGTGGGATACTGTGTTTACGCGGTGTTTCCACGTATACACGGAGTGCGTTTAAGCTCTTACTAGCCTTTACTTGAAAAGTTTAACATAGTTCATCATCATTTCTTCAATATTATTAAAGTTTATTTATTTAGATGAACGAACAGTATGTAATTAATAACAGTTTATATAGGTAAGTAGCCCTAGTATGGAAGCCCTAGCTCGTATAATAGGTATACGAGGATCTCCAAAAGGTAAGTGGTAAGTGAAGCCGATAGGAATGGAGTTATAGGAACCCCACGCCACTGGTGGGTAGATAATATAACACTTATTTACAGGAGAGCATCTTTGAATACTTTTTGGGCTAAATAGTAGGTTTACTAGTAGAACTAGACATTTATTTAAATGTTGTAGTAGGTATACATCTCGTCGTCCCATTATCATACACCTAATTAAAAATAACCTAACCTAACCAAGAGCATGTCACGACATGTCTAAGGAGGGTTCCATAACTATCAACGCGCAATAGGTTTTCTTTGATTTACTTGAAAAGTTATTGACCGATATATAATTTTCCTAAAAAGTTTTAGCATGATCTATAGGCTTGGAAACTTATAAGTTTCTATCTCCTATAGTTTAGATACTTTAGAAATGCCAGGGGGCCAACTTACAAACCACTTTGGATGCCGATTACTCAAAAATGGTTGACTTTGTAAAACAGTCAGGTATAAACCCTTGCTTTTATTTTAAAATACCTATTCAACGATACCCCACACAATGGGGTAGAATGAAAAAATATTTTTCATCCCCACTTCTCATGTATGCAGAGCCTCCCCTAAAGTGTAAAACTAATAGTTTTTATTTTATGGTTTAGTTTAGTTTATTTTATGGTATAGGTTTTATTTTATGACAGCAAAACCGAGATCTATACACATTCTTTAAGTAAACCCAAAATTAATCTATTTATATTCATAATTACACAAGCTAGAAGCGCGGACAGACAGACAGACTGACAGAGCGAAACTATAAGGGTTCCTCAAGTATTACGGGACCCTAAAAAAAATGTGTGTCAGCTCCGACGTACGACTGGAGTTTACTCTAAAAAGTAAAATTTGGTATACAATTACTTGTACTATTCTGTGGTACAATGCAAAGCGACCGACGCATCTTCGGCTTACATCATGCGACACGATTTCCCGGTACGCCGTGTGATCGTGTGACATCGCGAATTCGTATTTACTCCCATAGATTTTCATACCCCGAGCTTATATTTATGAAAATCGTTTCCCAAGGAGAAAAACTCCAAAAAGTATAAGTAAGTATATACATAATTTTTATTCAAACCTACAGTTTTTGAGACGGTTTCGTAAGGTTGCTTGCTACAAACGAACGATTTCAAAATCATTTGAAACTATGAAGAAATGGTTATTTAATATTTATTATGAAACATAAAGTTTTATATTCGCGATGAAAAAGTGCAACGCGATAAGAATATTCTCTAAACGACACAATTTGTTCACAGTTTACGACTTCCAGGCCGCGTAAAAACACGTATACACCAAATTAAACAAACACAGGCGCACACACCCGCGCGTAAAGCAAGTTATCTACGTTTAATTACATTCTGGTATTTTTGTAAGTAGTGGCGACCGCCAGCGACGAACACGGCGGTGGTAACATTCAAATACTGAAAAATAGTTTAAGTTACTGTAAATACTGATAACACTTCCTGCTTTTAACCGCTTCTCTAGCATGGAAAATACATCACATTTTTCAGCAGGCATTCCTGAAGAAAGTATTCTTAATAATAAGCCTTCTTCTTAAGAAATATAATGAAAGGTTACTTAATGTCTGTATTCTTAATCAGCCTTTATTAGTAGCAAAATTCATCAAAACAGAAACAGCTTCAGAACTCCACGTTTCTCAAGATTTTGTATTTGTTGATCCTAACTAAGGTCTAGACTTTTATGTTCTCTTGTTAAACGCAGGCTAAAATTATATTATATTTTGTATTAATCAGCCTTTACACATTTTCTACGACAGTTATAAACGCTCTATAGCCCTACAATATAAAATGACAAGTACATTTGACCTCAAAATCAACATCGAACTTGAGTAGAGAGTAGAGAGGATGCGCAGTGCTGTCGCACGTATGTACCGTGTTTCACAAACACATTATTGATTTTCTGCTCGCTTACCCTCAAACACACTCGAACGTAGAAATTAATTGCCAGAGCCGTCAAAAGGGGAAGCCTGAATATAATAGAGTATATAAGGGAAAGTGAGCAAACATTGGGCTGTAAACCGAACGCCCAGAGCGGCACGACCAAAGAGGGTTGGCGGGAATAGGCAAATATTTAGCCTAAGGGCTGAGGAGCATCCGACTAATTGCTCTTTAAATACCTCGCCGCAACCCTATGGCAAATATTTTCAAATTCAATTTGTCGGAGTCACTACGCTTAGCCCGTGTTTCTGGAGTCGTTGCATCTAAATTACCAAACCAATATTGGTTCTAACAAACATTTGGGAAAGTATTATCTTGTTCTCTTTGACAAAAATAATGTTTTTGTGACTGTCCCTTACGCGACTGATCGCTTCTAGTTAAGACTGATTTTGATACTTAATTTTCTTTATTAGTGCCACTTAGACAGACTTACATTTTTTTATGGAATATTATGCCAATATTATTACCCAGAGCCCACAATATTCATCAGTTTCTTACCTATCGCAATTTTCCTGACTTTTCTCGTTATTGTTTGTTTTGTGGCTGACGATTGGAAGCAGGCAGCTGAAAAACATTATTTTACAAATAGGAAAGTATTGTAAGGATAAAATATTTTAATAACAATATACTTAGTTTTAACTAAAATTTTCATAAGCAAATAAAGTCTAATCAAGCACTTACTAAACACTTGCCCATAGAACTAAGTAGCTTAGAAATCCAATTTTTCATTGTCTACTTTAAATTGTCTTCTCTAATTTCTAATTTGTAGACTATAGGTAAATAAAATTCAAGTCACAAAACACCAACAGCATAACTTGTTGAGAAGTCGAATGAAAAATGGAATCCCACAAAAACCATTAAATGAAAACCCAAGTCTTATTTTGATATATAGTAGAAACCAAGTCTAATTTAGGTTAGTCCCTAATTATTATTAGTTATTCATTAAAGTTTTGTGACTGCATGTAGATAATTTTTATTTTTATATTTATTATAGTGACTTGGCAATGAGCACTATAAATTTATCTAAAATATGGTTATCTATGGTATGACGATCAAAATTATATATTTATCAATATAGAATGTTGATTGTCATATTTTATTATAACAACTGAAAATTGCTGTCATTATTTGTGTTTATTAAATCAGTATAAAGTTTAAATAATTGTCAAATAAAAAACATTAATTTAAATCTCAGCCGTAACTTCTTTTTACCCGACTACAGTGAAACCAAATGTATGTTTGTATGTTTGTTCCACTGTAGCGCATAAACTTCTGAATAAACTAATTAATTATAATGAATATTGTGTTAATATTTAGTTTCGTAATTATGGCCCGGTAATATAATCTAATATACAATAACCTATGCTATAATTTGCATAGTCGAGTGATAGTTTTTACTCCATCTTGCTGAAAACGCAAAATGTTCAGTAACTTTTGTTGTTGTGTGTAACCTTATTGTCATAGTACGAAGGTATCGAAATGTTTTCTGAGCTTATCGGCTATTGTACAATGTGTAAGGGTATATTCTATCTTCTTTATATGAACATCAGTCTGTGGTATTTGTTTTTATATATTATGCTCGATTCATTTTAGTAGCACATTTTGACGTAGTCATTGGTAACCATATTATGAATAAATTTATAGTACTCATTGCCAAGTCACTATAATAAGGTTTAGGTGTATAATTTATAAAGTTTTATACTTTTTTTCTCGCGGATGAAGCCGTAAGCAAAAGCTTGTTGGTTGTATTTTAGTATTCACATGATAATAATATTATAGTTGTAAGTCTATAATGCACTTGTTTTTATATCTCTTCCATAAATAAAACGATTACTGGTCGCTCGTGGACGCCCGAGGAGGTAATAGTGCGTTTCCGATCTTTAAAAACCACTTTGGGCCACTGGTATAAGTATAGGACGCAGTGAAACACAACGCAAGTGCTATTTCCCATCGGATTTCTGTGAGGCCATCTTATTTACCCGGTCATGTCAGCCCATTCGTCCAGAAGCATGTACTCGAACCTAAAATAACCTTTTGTTGTTATATAAATAAGGATTACAAAGTTATCAGTGAACTTGTGTTCATATATTTTGTTCCTGTGAATTCGTAAAATTAAAAGTTATATATATATATATTTTTTTTTTTTTTTTTTTTTTTCAGAACTTTTACTTTTTCTATATTTTCCCTTTGTATGTAGATGTACCTATCCTGATAGCAAATTTGAAATTTCTAAGTCTGCTAGTCTGCAAGTATACTTTTAATTTTGCTTATTCTCCCTACCTCCATACCTCTCATCCATATCTTTCAAATTCGCGTTTTTTGCCACTTAATTTCTCCTAAACTATGCACTCGATTGTGCCACTAACGACTTCTCCGTGACAAAAATTTAGACCGCTAGCTTTATTACAAACGAAAATATGGGGGCACGAAAAAGCCGCGAAATTCTTCGAGAAAAGATAGTTACGGCCGATTAAAGACTAAGACTTGGCGATAGCGCGGGCGCGCTATCAGATGTGAAACCATTAGGCGGTGATCGACGTTTGTTTCACTGTCAGCATTGTCTATTTCCGTCCCAGTCTCTGTCACTTTTGTCTAATTTGTGCTGATGAAGAAAAGAAAAGATTTATTGCTTACATGGTTATTATACTGTGTTTAAATTCCTATGTCGTGTTTTATTAATTGTTTTATTAATCGTTTAATATGCGTTAGTCCGTCGGAATGTTTTTTATTAAATTATGATTGTTTGTTGTTTTAATTTAAAAGATTTACTATATATCTGGGCCTTTAGTCAAGATGCATTCGATAACTTCGACAGCTAGCTTCGAAATCAAAAATGTATGGGATTTGACATAAGTCATCGCTAAGTGACATATCGCTCGCGATGCCTTATGTCAAATCCCAGACATTTTGTTTTCAATCGCCGCTTCGCCGTAGAAATTATCGAATGCATCTTTAGTCAAGATGATTAGGCCCAGGTAAGATTACTAAGTATAGAATAACTATTTTGTTATTTAAAATTTGTGTCAAATTAAATCTATTTAAGTAGAAACTATTGTAACTATATAGGTAGGTAGATAAAAAATAACCTGTCTTTAAAATTATTATTTTTTCGGAAGAAAATCATAACTTTTAGTTCTATCATTGAGTTCTAGATTGTACCTACCCAAAGTTACATACCTATTGCAAAAAGTAGACAAATTGCTAACGAATTTTCCACCACGAGTGTAAAAAACGCATTCAATGATAACTTACTGCAACATCTTATATAATTTATGAAGTGCTAAGAATATCAACGGCTGATGTGAAATTAAAATAGGTCCATATGGGCCGTGTCTTGCTACCCTTTCTGGGGCCACTATTTTTGTAATGACAGTTCGCAGGCGGCTCGACGCTGACGGCTTTCAGGGAAACACCTAATTGTACTGGCTATTTCGATGAATGAATGAAATGAACTGTGATTCCTGAATATTACGCAGCACTATTTACAATGGGAACTATAAATCTGTTTCTTCCATTCGATTGAGATTTAGAATTAACAATTGCGGGGAAACGTGGTGTGTTTAACTTTTTATTGTTTTTCTTTAGAGGATGCATAATTTATAAGGAATGGATTGTATAAATAAACGTAAATGTTACTATCAGATATTTAGGGGAGTCTGTAGTGTCTCGGACATATTTTCAGTTATTCGTTAGATATTGAAAATGAATGAAAATTAAAAAAAACGAGCGAAAATTTTAAAAAGCTAAATACTGAAATATTTTATTCAAATCCGACGGCCAACTCTACCGCCGCGCGCTCATTCGTCAATTCTTATAGCGCGCGCTATCGCGACTTCCTGTTACACACACACAATTTGCAAAAAAACGAGAGGAAATATTTTACAACAAAAAAATATAAATACTTGTTTTGGGGGAGAAAAATGGGTCTATATAGCTTTTATCCCTGCGAAACTGATAATTTTTAAGTTACATAATATGTTTTAATTTCGGCGTGCAACAATATATCAATAATTTCGACTCTATAATGTCAGCCCGAGTGGCAGTTTGTTATTTTTTTTTTTCGGGAATTCGGAATGTGGTGGGATCAATCCCCCGTAAAATAATTTAGTAATTCTTATATTTTTTTAATCTACTAGAGCTACGAGCAAAGCTCGGTTACCCAGGTACTTAGTATTAATAGTTACCAAAAGCGACATATAAGTTAATAGCGTATTTAAGCACATTGGAATATTCAAACTTTTAGTTTTAAAATACTACCATTTGTTTTCAATTTTCATCCATACATTCTCCAATAGGCAATGTATAACAGGTTGACACTGGCCAAGGTATCATCTTGAACAAAACAGCGGATTTTAAATATTTTTAAGTTACTTATCACGCGAGTTTCTTCTGTTTTATTACTTGATAAATTAAAGAAACGTACTCATTTCAAATTAATGCGATTATTATAACACATTTGAAACTAAGAATAAGATTTATAATAACGGCAAAAATAAAACATAATTTGTCACCCAAAAATAATTCAAGGACTTGCTTTTAACGATTAACTACGTATACAATGGTCGGTAGAGACGCAGCGAAACAACCTAGGCATTACAATTCAAAAGAACAAGCGAACTGGCCAAGGTACAACATATTCCCCTACTATTGAAAGTTACTACATACTTAGAATTTACATAAACAGGTGTAGATTAGGTTAGGTTAGTCATATTCGTCGACCAAGTAGTCTGAAACCATACTTAGGTTAATTCTTCTAATATTCAAAGGTCGTCTTAGAGCATTAAACCAACGGTCTTTTAGTCATCCGTTTAGTGGACGACTGTGTGGAGTGGAGGTACTTCGAATATTAATTGATTAAAAGAAGTTTTTGAACATTAGAATCTAATAAATCTATATAATATAAGGGTTGGTAAAATCAATTACGGATATTTTGGGCATATGATCTACTGCTAATGTGAAGACGTTTAGGCAAAAAAAAATAATTAAATATTTGAAAAATAAAATACTAGTTAAAACTTAAAGTTAAGTTACGTTTGTTGCGGCGCTACGGGGGCCCTTAACCTCCAAACAGGTGACTGAATTGTTATTAGTTAGGCAAAGACTGCTTTCGGCTTAAACTCAGCTGTTTCTGTGAGATCAATGACCTCAGCGCCTTAGAGAGCGCAATAAAATTTTATATAGCATATAATATATTTTATTCGAAATGTTTTAAATTATTTTCAGCCTTAATGTCTTTACATAAGCAGTAGATCATATTATGCCCAAAATATCCGTTATTGATTTTATCAAACCTCACATACCTAGTTACTAAATAAATATTAACAAAAAAATTTAATCTATACCTTTCTAAGCCAGCAGAGCCTAAGTCTAGACAGTTCAATATTATTATTTATTTATAAGATAGCGTTATCCCAAGTTCAAATATCTCGTTCGATCTCACGGTTGCGTAAACGTTACTAAGTCAAGGATTAATAGTGGAGTTTATTTTAAAATGCGTTTATTTATTTACTCAAGGAGTGCTTAGTAATGTAAATGTAAACTAAAACTGAACGTTGAACGATCCCGCGCCGGAATCGAACCCGTGCGCCGTGAGCACGGTGGTCTGTCATTTTAGACATGTCATTTCCCTGACTGTTGGGGAATAAGGAGTATTTAGTTTCATACAACACTTAGGCACAGATTAAAGAGAGACGAACAGATAAACAGCTACATAGTTAGCATTCGATTTGCTTGCACTACTCCAAGCATACGATGTGTCCACGATTGTGTGGAAAAATTGCGGGCTTTTAAAAGGGGACGACAAAATTTTCAAATTTGGATCCATTTGGATATGGTAGAGAAAATTTGGATAGTTCTATGACAGCTGTTTCTCTCTACGTAAATATATTTTATAGGTATTTTCTACTCTGTGGTAGCAGCTTGTGACCTAACAAGTCGTTTTGCGTTAATATTTTTATTTGCTTATAATTTGTAATCGCATCCACCTAAATAACTATTTTATTTAGATTTATGTATCTCTATTCAACAATTTCACAATTTAATTTGTATAAATGTGATATGCGACACTGGGTAGGATCCGTATTCCACAAGAATATCCACATAACCAAAATAAAGCACATAAATGTATAGTTTTATATTTTATAGCATCCTTAACAGAAAGAAAGCCATTTACTGCGCGGTGGCCGGCCCGTGCCAAATTAGACTTGATAAAGTAAATATTTATCTAAGTTTCAATATAAACGTAGGAGGTGAGATAGCAGTCAAATGAAATTGCTTTTCGAGACTGCGGGTGGCGACTGGCGTAGTTTCCACTGATTTCTTTAAAGCTTTTAATGTTTTTAATCCTTTCGTTGGCAACACTTGCTATCAAAGTTAAGCAGTAGTTGAAGTTAAATTGATTTTGGGATCCTATTAGTTTTAAGGAATTAGTACGAAACTGGTTGGATTTCTAATACCTGAAAAAATGTTTTTGATTCAAATCGCTTAATATATAATATATATATATATATATATATATATATATATATATATATATATATAAATAAAAATTAATTACTGAAATATTTGTAAGCGCATAACTTCCAAACGACTGCACCAAATTGGATGAATCTTTCTTTTCTATCTTCGTTATGGTCAAGAGTTTTGTATGAGGTTTGTATGAAAAAAAAAATTAAATAAATGATCCGAGTGTGCGAATGTGACAGAAGACTGTGTCTGTGAGACGTCTAAAAATATGGCGGTACGAGGCCGCCGGGCCAGCTAGTATTTTATATGATATACATACATGTAGGTATGAATCTTACCTACCTACATTTTGATACCTACAGCGGAGTTTCTTTTTGTCCAACTATTTTTTGTATATTTAATCGTCCTTAGCCATCTAGGATTAGTGTTTGAATTTAAGTGGGTATTATTATTTTTGGCTCAACTAAAGTCTTAACAGAATATGTCTTGTTCTGACAATTAGTTTAGCTAAATAAATAGTTGCCGTTTTCTTCAGCGTATTTTTTGACGCATGCGCTGTAGTTAGTTTCATGTCAACCAGCGAAACTTAGTACCTACTAATTTATCAAAATTACCTGTCGATTTGTAAACAAATTTGTCTAAAAAAAGACAGTCATCCAAAAAGAAATGTTTTTAATTGGTAGTTTACAGCGCATGGGCAAAAAAAATATATGTTCGTCGGCCAAATGACGCACCCAATAGCTCAAACCTATCCGCCAGCAGACAGATGAATTGGATTCTAGATTCAAATCATTAATGAAATGTCTATCCCACAAAAAAAATACCTAAATGGAAAAAAAAAATTCTACTGGGCATGGACACCCGCAACACTAGAGGAACCACAAGTGCGTTCTCGATTTGACCAGGGTCAAAGTTAGTGTTTAGAGATTTAAAAAAACCTGAACGAATTTGTAACTCCTCTGGTGTTTCAGATGACTAAATGTGCAAACGGATCACCTTATGGCAAGAAATTACTACAACTTCATACCATCAGACGATCCGTCTGCTCGTTCGCTTCCAGATCTATCCATAATTAAAGCGATTACCTCATAGACATTTGCAACACCAGAAGAGTTATAAGTGCGTTCCCGATCTTTAAAACCACCTCCCTCTGATGGTAAGAAATTAAAACAATTTCTAATTACCCATTGGTTTTTTTTTAATTAAATTTTAAATTAAATACCGTTTATTTCAGGGTGCATGGGCCCATATTATAAATACCTTATAGACTAACCATACATAATATATAATAAACTAATACTGTTATTAAACACGTATTGTCTGCGACGTGGGGCGAGAAGTGTTCGTCCTCTAAATCTTCTATAGACGACTCCAATCGGCCAGAACTCCTCCTTCTCGAAGGTCGGTAAGTGGTGGGTTGGAACTCTCACCACAAAGAAACTAAAGTTCACTCTATGACGAGATTCCAAACGCTCGACTCTCAAGGCGAAGTTGGTTCTTCACCTGATGTAGTCCACGACCTGCTCGACCGTCGTAGACCAATGCAACCTGGACGCGTACAGCGGTGTCGCGGGAGTCTCACACCGCAACAGCTGCTCGGATCCTCCGGGTGCGATGCCACGATGATTGCGGACGACGAGTTTCTTCTTCTTCCTCTCGACTTTGATGAACCCGTCATCATCGCACGTTCGGTCCTTAATTTTTGTCCTTAATTTTTCCTTAATTTTTGTGAGGCCATCATATTTATCCGATCGAGTCGATCGATCACTCCATTTGTCCCGAAGCACCTAGTGGAACCTAAAATAACCTACCACTTCTCAATTTATAAGATTTGATAAATAAATAAGGATTACCTACAAACTTATCAGTGAACCAAATTCATATATATTGTCACTGTACATACGTAAAATTTAAAATTCTAAAACCATTATATTTTTTCAGAATTTTTACTTTTTCTATACTTTCCCATTATATGTAGCATATAAACTAGGTAGCCAGATAGCAAATATGAAATTTGTAAGTCTGCTAGAAGTATGCTTTGAATTGTGCTTATTCTCCCTACCTCCATACCTCCATAGTTCTAGTATACCTCTATAGTATATACTACAGTAGATAGTATATATATATCCATATTTTTCAAAGTCGCGTTTTTTGCCGCTTAATATCTCCTAAACCATGCACTCCATTTTAATGAAAACTAAAACATTAGCTTGTGCCACTAACGACTTCTCCGCGAAAAAAATTCTGACCGCTAGCTTTGTTACAAACAAAAATACACGAAACGAGCACGAAAAAGCCGTGAAATGCTTCGAGAAAAAAGATAGTACCTACGGCCACAAAATACTAGGTCTAAAGCGCGGCCGCGCTATCAGATTTATGTTCTATTATTACAAATTTTAATAGATCTTAGAAGTTTATGATAATAGCCATGAATAATACACAACTTTATCCAACAATAATACTAATTATTCTTAACATAATTTAACTTTGTGTTTTGTTTGCAAGTAAATACGGCGTTGCCGGGCTCAGTAAACAATTCTTAAGTATTTGAATATCGGTTATAACTTTGGACGTTGTTGAGACGTAAATATTTTCTCGTAGAAGGAATGGATTGGTACCTACAATTCTTTACCAATTTTTTTTTAATTTACTTTGTAGTTAAATGATATCTTATGCCCTTTAAGTATTTTCAACCGCTACTTTGCAAGTAGCAATCTTTTCAGTAAGTATTTCTAACACTTGCGGTGTTTCTACCACAGATAACTAGGTAACATACAGGACAAACGAATACTTTATTCATTATGGTTTAGCTTTTGGCTAAGCTAAATTGTTAACATACATTTTGTTCTTGCTAAATAGTAGTAGGTAAAATTTATTGATGTCTAAAATCATTCCTCTCGCTTTCTTGTAATTTGTGGAAGTGCTTTCATGAAATGGGATGGAAGTGTGTAACAGGAAGTCGCAGAAGCAAAACGATATTTGAATTGACGCTTGAGCGAGCTTTTTTGTCTGTCACTAATTTGTTTGGCTTAATGGAAAAGTTTTCGTATTTTTTTATCTTATTAGAAAATAAGCATTGCTTTTTTGTAATATTTTCATAAATTAATCATCATATGCGACTACTGTATGGTTCGCTCGGTATTATTATAATATATACTCGTTTTTTACTATTATTTAGATGAAAACATTTTATTATTTAACATAAGAATTTATTGAAAAATGTTAGGTTAGCTTACTACTCACTATAAAATCTATTTCGTGCGAGCTCGTGCGCACTATTTCAGCTCCTTTCGGTTTTCAACCAGCGATCGCTATTGATATTTCAGTATCGGATTTGGATTCCGGTGGCCTCACTTCAAGCTTAGCTTACAAAAATATGATATTACCTTATTGGATCCCGTCAGCGCACTGCCGTAACTCATACGGATTATTTTGTTACGCGATGATACATGACTGCGCTCGCATGCCCTCCATTCCGCAGCGCCCGACTATTAGAGGCATTGGATAAACAAAGGATTAAATTATCGCGTTAAGACAGAGATAATCCATATAGATGAGATGGTTGTTGACCTTCGCTGACTCACGCTGGAAATGCTGCCCTAAATGCAACGGCGCGAACACTATGCAGTTTGCATTTCGAAATCCACGTAATTATGCTATCAATAGTAGATTCTAATTCTCTTCGGAAATTACTGAATATCTTATACTTTATAAGAGACAATTTTGTATATATATAATAATCGTAATCTCGGCAATAGCTGCAAGTATTTTCATGAAATTTAGTAAGCAGTGGGTCTTAGGGGAGAAAAATCGATCTAGCTAGATTTTATCCCTCAAAAACTGCGCATTTTTAAGCCAAAAAATTTTTTTCCTTTCGTCGTGCAACAATACATCAATAGTTTCGACTCTCTTACGTCAATCTGATTGGCAGCTTGGTATGCGTACCTATGTATAATTTTTGCGTTGTACGGAATTTTTGCAATGTGGTGGGTATGGGAATACCGGCAGATAAATGTTTTTGTGATTCCTTTTCTTTTTATTTCTATTAGAGCTTCGAGCAAAGCTCGGTTACCCGAGTACGTAGATTTAAAATGTGCATCGCATCCATCTACAATGCCCAACTCGGTCGATTTTATTTTACCAAAATCTAAAAATAATAAGAGCAAGTAAACCTTACACATAACTCCTCACTTTACGACATTGTTGATATTAATTTATTGTTCTTTAATGTAAACACATTGTAAGTAGCCATCATATTCCGGTATAATACGTAATTTATTATATACGTGGCCGATTTATTTTCATCTCGTGTTTTTGGTGCGTCAAAGTGTGTAGTATCATAAAACGAGAATAAGTGCTTTATGAAAAATACCCGGCTAACACAAATCTATCGGCAGTCAGAAGGTATTTCATTATTGTTAACGTTTCTTGTATCTAGGTTTATTTGGAGATCCAGTTCAGAGCTAGAATCTAAAACCGTGTTAATACAACGTGTGGTAAGTTTGTCTATGCCACGCTGGCACGCTATAACCGAGGAGTTGCAGGAGGTTGCGTAATTAGCGGCCGGAAGTTACCATTTAAACAAATAATGTTCGCGCCAATATCAACATGAGTATTGTAGAAAAACAATAAACACGAGGGTTCGTTGACCGATACAGAGCTTTGCCAAAATAAGCACCACTCGCATCTCACCTTCTTCAATGAACTCTGTATATCCCAAGCAGGAACAATTGACAACTAGGTATTCGTCACGTTATCGAATGTCGATTGTATGGGCGCTGTCATAATTTTCTTACAATTCTCTTTTGATAACGTTACAAATACGCACTTGTTAATTGTTCCGACTAGTCCCAGTGAACTCTCAAGTGAACAATTACGAGTATCTTAGACCGTGCGCGTTGTTTGGAAAACTGGTAGTGTTTTAAACTTGTTTTATCTGATGTGTCTTCTTAGTAATATTATCTATGGACGCTTTCACACCACGTCAATCTGGTCCCGTGTTGGTCTAATGCTCTAAGACGTAAGGTTCCCGTGGCAAGTTGTCGAAGATACTTGTGTTACGCTGGTACCACACAACGGAAATACTTTACATACTATTACTTATATTTAAAAAATTTATTATATATAAACACAATAGGTACTTAATACACATCCATGACCCAGGAACACATAAAGTTTTGTTCCCTTATCGGGATTCGAACCCGGCTTGAGCACCAATGCGCTTACCACTGATCCACTGAGGTCGTCAAATAATTACTATTAATTATTTGACGACCTCAGTGCGTAGCTAAAAATGATAATGATAAACGAATAGGTACAGAAGATTAATATTTCTCTCGACATGTTTGCATTTGGCGGCTCCAAGCCGTTATATTATATGAATAGTACTTTTTGGAGCTTTTATCCACCACCCTTATCACAAAATTCTGCACAACTTATATGAGCGTAATTATTGTTGAAAATAGCGGCTGTCATGTTCCTACTAAAAGCTTTAATTCATCATTTCCAGTAGGTATGTGTCATTATATCTATATAATATTATAAAAAACTGTCCAAGTGCGAGTCGAACTCGCGCACGAAGGTTTCTTGTACAAAACGGCGAAAAAATCTCGTTTGATGTGATGCTAGTTATATTATAATACGACGCTGATTACTGTGCATTAAAACGAATATCGGGTCTGTGCTATTGACATCTAACCTGGAATGACAGTATGTAGGTGGGCGGTGGCTGTCATTTCAACAATCCAACCGAATGACAGACCCTCTTCAGTTTACCCAGCCTGAATCCACCAGCTAACTTGAAGCTGTCGTGTCTCCAGTCGTCACTGACTCTCCTAACAAATAAGCCAGATAGTGGGGTCTCTAAGATTGGTTAGTGTACTGTCATTGTTACGAGAACCACCGGTGCTCGAATCGCCACTTCAGTTTTTTAGTTAGCATTGGAATGCCAAGGTCCAAATCAGTCGTGAAGAGGTACTTGTGTATCGAAATCGAAGATTAAATTATTTTATTTGTATGGTGAGCTTCAGTAAAAATATCTTGCTATTTATAATAATCATACCACATTGTATAGATATGAATGAACTTTAATACGCTAAGCGATATGCCTAACTTCCTGGACGATTTTTAAGGTTTATGTAGTGGTGATAAAAATTAAAAAATCTAATAATGCGGTTTTCACTGTTTTCACTTGTTACAACTTTCAAAATATTATTCCCTTTTGAATTTTAATGATTTTGTATGTATTTATATATGTTTATTCCACCGTAGCGCCTGAACTACAGGTCGGATTTTAATAAATGGGGTGTCAATAGATTCGCAATATTAGCCCGGGTAATATAGATTAAATACTTTACGTAGTCGGGTTATAGTTTTTTTGTAAAAATTGTAGTTATTCGTGCAGTTTAAATGCCTACCTTGCCCAGCTGTTGTTGTGTACCTGCCTACAATTAACAAACTAAATAAAAAAAAATTAGGTTTACATGCAAACATTACTTTAATTATAATGTAAAATTATCTGTGTCTGTCTCACTGTAACCTAAATCCCACCAAAATATTTCCATGTAAAGATGCCAAGACGATACCATATGACTCTCCCACCAAAACATTTTCATGTATAGTAATGCTAAGGCATTACGCACTGTCAAAAAGCTATCAGATCTCATGAAAACTCAGGCTTCTGGCTCTACCACACTTCTAACTCTACACGCCTTAACTCTACAAGCCTAACTTCACAAACTCTACACCTTAGTCAAAATATGTGGCCTGGCTATTGCAACATTCGCTTGGGCGTAAGGTGAAAAAATTACGGAATGTTTTTCTGTTATACTATTATTGTAGGAAAGAAACTTGTAAATGTTACTCTGTACGTAAGTAACTGAGTAGGTATTGGTATATTATGTTTATACTCTGTGCTACTACCGAAGGTTTTTGCCTTGCTTTTATATACAAGGCAAATATTTTCGAAAACGAACGTGATTCAACTGAAAAGTTTTTGTTATAAGGCCGTTGCCTTATAACAAAGGCTGGTTCTCCTTTATAGGCAAGCCCTAGCCTGTATAATAGGTAGGGATTTGGATGAGAGTTGTGGGAATAAGCGGAGGCCTCAAATGGAGATCTCCAACCGAGCAAGCTGGTATGCTTGGTCAGGCCGAAGCCCATTAGGAAGTAATATTTAATTATAAAGCGCCGAGCTGCGAAACCTTCGATAACGCGATTCAGGTATGCGCTTATTGGTCCGCCACAGAGTCTTCAAAAGATAAGCGGTAAGTGAAGCCGATAGGAATGGAGTTATAGGAACCCTACGCCACTGATAGAAGGTAATTATAACATCTTTATCTTTCATGTTCCCAATCAGGTGATAATAAGATTTGTAGGAACTAGATAACAAATCAAATGCAGTTTGTTCTAAATACAAATAACCATTTATTATATAAACACATAATAATATATACACACAATTATTATAATTATCACAAAGTTAAATTCATACACCAAATAGCAGTTTTTCCAAACATCTACTTATATGACAGTGTTTACGTACTCTTCATCAGTGTTTTTCAAACTGTGGTTACCCCAGATAATTTCCGAGAAAATCCTGAACCCTTACTGCTGAATTGGGATTTTGAGTTGATGATTTTAGACAACAACAAGAAAAATAAAAAACCTAGTGCGTTACTTTTTATACAAAACGACATTTAGTAGCCGTAAGAAATCATTATCATAATTATTTAATATATTACGAGCTTAAAACACACTGGTCAACGAAAATTAGGCAAACGGATGAGTATGAAATATGGCGCAGTCAAAGCTTATGCGGAGGTAGGTGTGCACAAAACTAGCTATCTAGTGTCCTAAAGTTATTATAGATCCGCTACACAAATAAATGTATTCCAATGCTAATTTACTACAAAAGTATTCAGATTGATTATAAAATATCATGCAAATATCTACAGATACATTTTCACTTCCATTATCTGTCTTGTCATTTAAAAGTCTGATTTGTTTATAAATTATCACTACCTATCTTTCAGAACAAGCAATTTATGAACGAATATTGGTGGACGGATAAGCACTGATAATGTTGAAATAATTTCGCTTTCAAAATAATTTTAACATCAAAACTGCTGTAGGTACTTTTTTCCTCTACAATTCAAATGTACTTACAGCTATTCGTATCTTACGCCTTTAATTGTAATTTTACAACTTATTCACCATATTTTAAATAGCACTAAATTCTGTAGGTAATAAGTAAGAGCTTTAAATAAATCCCAAACGCTTTTGGTAGAGTTAGATTAGGTTAGGTTGGAACACAAATGCTGACGAATACAATGCTTCGCTAGATTGAAGCAAATTTACATAATTGGATACTTATTCTTTCGGCTGATCACTCAAATACTTCTTAAATTACGAGTCACATGCTACCCTTGTCTTTCTGACAAGCAGTAACGGCGGTGGCAGCCAGTGATTTTGAGAGCAACTTTTACGTTGCGTTTAGGCCGTTAATTGTATCTTTCAATAACTATATTTTTTTAAATACACAAATTATATAGCCTATTTTACCCGGACTATTCTTACGAATCTATTGACACCTCATCCATTAAAATCGGATCAGTAGTTTGGGCGCTACGGTAACGGAACAAACATACATAGGACTGCCAAAATCATTCGGATTCGCCGTTGTCGGGTAAAAAAGCTTAATTCAATTGTGTATTAAATCTTTTCCCTATTATTGTTAACTAGCTGTTGCCCGCAGCTCCGCCCGCGTCAATATAGTATCCCACGGGAATACTGTACTTTTTCGGGATAAAAAGTAGCCTTTGTTTTAATCCAGAGCCTAAACTACTATCATGTCAAATTTCATCGAAAACCGTTCAGTAGTGGTTGCGTGAAAGAGTAACTAACATCCATCCATCCATCCTCACAAACTTTTAAATTTATAATATTAGTAGGATTGTTATTATGAATAGGCTCGTTTTAGATTCAAATAGACAATGGTAAATACTGAGATTAATTATATATTTAAAACTGAATTAAATAATTTAACTTATAGTTAGGTCACAGTTCGGACAGTTTAAATGTCCATGATAATATAATATTCTATTATTTTATCACATACATACGTGCACACTTTAAATAAAAAAATGTTTCATTTGAATTTATTTATTACAATACAATATTTATCGACAGTTTACTTAATAATATTACTAATACTAACCGGTGGTAGGTCACCAAGTAGAACATTTTCAATACTGTCACTTGTTTGCATTGCTACATGAAAACACTTGCAATCAATTAATTAGGTATTTCTATATTATAATACATGCCTGAAAAACCTACAATTGGTTGCATTGAAGTGGAAACTTGTGGCTCGTGATAACTAAAAACTACTTAAGTTACAATGTACCATTAATATTAAGACTAGAACATAGTTCGTTAAAGTAATTATATAGGCTGTAATTAACCTATATATCGAAGTACACTTAAAATAATATTTACATTTCAATTTATTTCTAAATGCTCTTGTTTACGACGTCTTATATTTAAATTTCTAATTTTACTTACCTGGTTTTAAGGATATTCGCTAATTCGTATATACTACCGGGTTCGTTGGTACATATCCTTATGTGAAATAAGGCTACATAACTTGTACTGTGTCACCACAATGTCATTTCACAGAATACCTATCAGTGCTATCACACAACAGGTCGAGTCGGGACCCCTGCTATATCACCTCCCGCATTCTTCGATTCCGTTTTACCTACGACAAAAATAAAAATCAATTACTAAGTATAACAAATATATATTTTAACAAATTAATTTTAAGGGGTTTTCGCAAAATTATACAAAAGGAAAATTGCTAATTGCATCGTTCTAATCAAATTTAGTAAAATATTGTTTTAGTTCTTATAGTATTTATTTATTGTTATAATCACCTATTTTAACATAATATGTAGAGCACTTAAAATGTGTATAATGTGTATAAGTAATACGTACTTAATATATTCTGTAAATGTATGGAATATTTTCTTTATTGTTTATTTATTCGAGTATTTAGATAATTAAACCGTTTTATGTTATTAGGTCAAAATTTTGTGGTTGATCGTTTGAAATCGTCAATTTCATTATAATATTCCGCAAAATCTATACTAACATAATAAACAGGAAACATTTATTTACTAGTTTACATTGTATAGGCTCCGAAAGTACGGGATCGATTTTGATAAAATTTCGCACTACTTTTCACTGTGATTAAAGTGTACGGTACTTTTTACGCACACGAAATAGCTGACGACATCCATTTGGAATTAAAAACGCAGATAATTCTCGGAAAAAAATTAAACAGTAAATATTTCGAGTTCGACAGTTGTTAGAAATGAAAACAAAAATAGAATTGTCTCGCGTGTCCGATTTTGTGTTGGTAATTGTTTATTCTGACGTTTGGGACACACTTGGCCACCAGATGGTCAGATTTACTTAGAAAGTATGAAATTATGGAAAAGTTATTCAGTATTTGACAAGAATTAGGAACTTTTAGATATTACGTAGGATGGATGGTAGGCAGAGATTGAGGACAGGGATTTTTTTCGTCTAATCGAGTCACTACGACTTGATTAGATGAAAAAATCCATGTTTAGATGAATTTAGACATGATGGAAAAATCTTTTCAAAACTTTTTCAAAATTAGTAATGGTAAGTAATTATTTAAGGAAAGGCACATAAAGATTAGGTTTCTCACTGAGTTTTTAAACTTAATATCATGAGATAAGATAATAAGACAAAATATTTAATTGGTAGCAAATCTGATTGATAAGTAGTATAAAAACTCTACATACCTAATATTTAACCTTAGTAACATAATGTCATATCTAAGCCTATTAATACATTGAACATAATATCATATCTAAACCTAGTAATATATTGAACATAATGTCATATCTAAACCTAGTAATACATTGAACATAATGTCATATCTAAACCTAGTAATACATTGAACATAATGTCATATCTAAACCTAGTAATACATTGAACATAATGTCATATCTCAACCTAGTAATACATTGAACATAATGTCACATTTAACAAAAAAAAATTAAAACGCTGTGTTACTGTAATATTATTATGAAGCATATTTCACTCGCTATACGAGTATAATCTCTATGCCTGCGGATCTTCTGGACTAGGGTTGCTGGTCGAGACTTCTCGATGCGAGAATTCCGGGACAATTAATCAAAACTCTAATGAAGACGAGAAAATACATGTCGAGAAGTCGACAAATCGAAAAATCGCGTCATGATTTATTTCTTACGACATACTCTAGAAGTATGAAGAAAACGATTAATTAGTGTGTACATAATAAACTCCTAGTTAAGACGGTAAAAGACGGTTGAATTAGTTTTATTTAATTATTAATGAATTATTTATCCCTCTAAATAATTAGAACTTTCAATCATAGTTACTTAATTTAAAAAAATATGTTCCAAAGTAAACATTAAACACAAAATCATAATCAACTAAACAAACTTTAACTTAACCGTCTTTAATATAAAGATGGTCTGTATGAAGACATTAATTAGTTATTTTATTTGATTTTATCTATTGCAAGTTGTAACTGCGGTTCATTTGCGCTGCTTGTTTGTTAGTTTTATAAGGTTCTATTTCGGTTAAATAATTGATGTCGTTATTAATAAACCTTATAGAATGAAATTTATAGCCAAAAGGTGCATTTGCCTCGCAATTTCAACAGCCCCGAACAATTAAATACTTACTTATAATATTTTGTTTAATGAATCAGATTCAAAAATTTTGTGATTTCGATGCTTCGGGATTTTCCGGGAATTCTTGGTCGAGAATTCTCAAAATCCGGGGAAAAAAATAAGTCGAGAAATTAAGCTACCCTATACCGGACGAAGTTTAATTAAACAAGTTCTAGTTTGAACTTTTATGTCAGAATATTATATAATAAAATATTATGAAGTACCTAAATTATTTATTTGGGTCAAAACAAATTCTGTTTTAGACATTTTTTTCCTACCAGGCGATAAAGGTTCTTTTTTGTGTCGTTAAGGACGATTTTGTGAGGTCATGAGGCAAAGATTTTAAATCTGTATAACAGACGTAATGATCAATGAAACTTCACTTTGTAAGACATGAAAAGACACACATTTGCGTGATGTGTATTCGTTGTTATGGATAACTGAGACACGTGTAGTTTCGACATACCTAGAGGTGCGAACGGAGCGGGAGGCGGCAGGGTCGGCCGCCGATCTGTAAACAGTGGATATTGACGCGCCGCCACTTGCTGCCACGGCATCTCCGGCTAGCTATATTTATCCACTCTGGTACTGACGTGTAGGGCTAAATCCGTTCGGCGCCGTGCAATGCCGGTCTCCTGCAACCACAACCACGTCACGACACGACCCGACGATCACCCCGCGGCCGACGGGGTTAAGTCGTATGCAACTCGCACAGCGGATTTCGCGACGCCAACACTGTGAGGGTTAAAAATCGCAAAGCGCTCGCTAATATACAATCGGTCTCACCTGAGGACGATATCTCAGTAGGATTTGTGGGCGGGCGCCGGAGCGGCGGCCACGCACGCCTGGTGGTGGTAGTACGAGGGCGCCGGCGTGCGGTAGTGGTGATGAGGTGGTGGGGAGGTGCGGTAGACCTCGGCAGTCGGGGATCCCCCGCGGAAACCTGCCAGCTGACAGCTTGGTGGTTCGAAGAGATCACGGAAGGCCGGCGGCAGTTGTTCCGTAGGCGGTTCGGGTGCCGTGTACCATCCGGTTGTAGCGGCTCGAAACTCCTCAGCCGCGAGTGAGTACGGCTGGGGAGTGCAGTAAACTGCAGACGGCGGAAGTCTAGGCTCACTGAAATCGTCCATAGGTTCGGTCAGCTTATCATATCGCGCACATTCCGCTCCCGGCTCTCGCTTTGGTCTGCATTCAAATATGCGAGGTTTTACGTCAGGTTTTACATCTCGAGATTGACCCAAAGCATCAGCGGCGCTTAGTACCTCCTGTGCGGCGAGCGCATCTTGAGCTTGCTGAAGTTGATGCTGCCTTTTTAAAGCTTCCTCCTTCTCTTTTAATGCGTCTTTCTTCTTGAATCGACGCCGCCGTCTCAAGTATGAGCCGTTATCGAACATGTTATATGAATCAGGATCCAACGTCCAGTAGCTGCCCTTGCCGGGCTTTTTATCATCTCTGGCCACTTTTACGAAGCATTCGTTAAGGCTTAAATTATGTCTTATTGAGTTCTGCCAGCCTTGCTTGTTTTCTCTGTAGTAAGGAAACCGCTCCATGATAAATTGATAAATACCGTTCAACGTTATACGCCGGTCTGGAGCATTCTGGATCGCCATGGCGATTAAGGCTATGTAGGAGTACGGGGGCTTGACCATGTCTTTGGGAGTCCCGACATGCTGCTGATGAGGGTGAAGGTACGGAGCCCCGTAGCCGTATCTGTATTGTTCGTAGGTGTATGGTGTCACGCCTGTAGAATATCCTCCTGTGGCTCCACCGCGGTACGCATAGGGGCTTTGTTCTCCAAATAACGCGTGCATGGTGATATTATACGTTCACTGGCACATGTTCCGAAAACGCGGACGCGAGACCCTCGACGCACTACTCTTTGGGGAACAAAACGAAGACTGACTGATTTTGTTTAGATTCACAACAAGACGCGTTTACATAGCGGGCGCTAAACGAGAGGCGAATGAGCGGATCGTGGGCGACGCCCGCTGCCGCGGCGAGACGTAGCCGCGCCGCCCTACACGGTGTTAGTTTTGTCTCTGTCTTACCAACTCATGTACAGCTTTAGCGTCTCTCTCGGCATGATTTGTGAGTAGCGACTTGGCAGTTGAACGCCCATAATCCGTCCGAGGGCGGGACCAGGCCGCAGCCGAACAATACAGTCCGTTTTCTACACTCCCCTTCGTTCGGTCCCCGGCCCTTTGTCACACACAATTGTCGATTACGCTTACATCACAATTGTATAGCGTTCAATAAGCTTAGAATTTACAAAATAAAGCAACTGAGTTATTAAATTTTTAAAAAAAATAAACTTTATACCGTTGTTAAAAATTATATTCTTCATTCAAATTAGGAGAACGGCAGACGAACAACGTACATACATAAATCGTTACTTGTAATTGTAGCATACCCCGTACGTGATGTCGTAAAATAAAAAAATATAAATATTACTCGTAATAACTTTAATACCTATTAAATTGATGCTTTATGAAATCTTCATACTTGTTCACAATTAGACATTAGATATTTGGGTAAGTTTGTGAGTTTTTTCTTTATCCGTTTGTCTTTATCTATGCAAATTAAATGTCCAACTTAACGTATTTTAGGGTTCCGTATCATTCCGTACTTTAAAAATTCGCTGAAATCATTTTCACTAGATTATTGTGGTTCGTAGACTCTCGTAGCGCTCTACGAGAATCCGACCACATGCATTGTTATATAATAGGATCTCCGCGCAACGCGATTTTCAAATGTAGTGTTTGTTTTTTACCCGACTACGGCGAAGCCAAAGGTAGGATAATGAATAATGATTATGGCAGTCTATGTATGTATGTATGTTCCACCGTATCGCCTAAACTACTGGTCCGATTTTAATGAATGAGGTGTTAATATATTCGTAATAACAGCCCGGGTAACATAGGTTATATAATTTACGTAGTCGTGTTATGGTTTTTTTTTTAATTTTAAGTTTCTTTAAACAAATTCTAACTTAAACCTGTGAATGTACTTCTTCCAAAAATACCTAGATTTTCGTAAATATACTAGATACTTTTGAAATTTTGTCAAGTTAAAAAGCACGTTACTAGTAATCTCCACAAAATCTTTCAAATCACTACAGTACATAAACTTTATTTATTATCTTGGATCGGAAGTCGTATAACTGTCTCAATGTTGATATAAGAAAATGTGTGCCTTAAGTCTCTCACAAAAAATGGACTAATTTGACGCATTTGTAAGGAGCATGAGATTAGCGCGTTTCCGTTCGGAGGTGTTAATCTGGGACGTTTTTTTCATTTATTAGCGAAATGCCGGACACATTATACTTATAGAAATATATATACAATCGGCTAGACGACAGATTTTTTTTAAATTTTTGAATTGATTTTTATCCCTAATTTCCATCATATAGGTCCTACTTATTTTAAAGCTCGGCTACATGAATCTGTGAGAACCAACAGAAAATAAGTAAAAAAATTACTATTTTTAACCGACTTCTAAATAAGGAGGCGGTTATACGTTCGGCTGTATATATATATTTTTGAAGTGATAACTTCTATATCCGCGTTGGGCACTTTTTGGTAGGGGAAAATATTATGGTTTCGCTTCACTGACATGCTCATGACTGACTTGTTGAAAGTCAGTTCAAAATTATTTTACCTCCGACTTGACCTTTATGCCGACGACATATTAAAGATTTTAGTTTGTCATGTTTTCTTTCGTCATGTAATTACAAATAAGATATTATGAGTAATTTCGAATACTTATGTCACATACACGTAACGCAGTTACATAGGGGCTTGGATTTTGCGTTGTTGACCAATTGGTCCCGGGTTCGAATTTCGGTCAAATGAAATATTTTAAATATTATTTCTATTTATTTTTCTTTTATAATTTCCGCCGTCTGTTGACCGATTTTCAAACTATTTTTTTGATGTAAAGGGTATAATCCCAAGTTGGTCCCGCTGTCACCAAAGTGGTGACCGGATCATGGGATCCATGAGGAATCGAGGGAACTCCTCGAAATTTATATAGACACAGATATAGTGATTTTGACTTTACCTGAAGTAACCCAAGCATATGCTACCAAAAAGTAAGAGTTTGCTAGACGCCAAGTTATTATACCCTGGATCCAAAAGTACTGAACAAAACTCCTGACTCCTTAAAGATACGTTTGAAAATTTCGGAGTTGTTTATCGAACTGCAAGTATATGCCACTATGACAATTACAGTAATCATCATCATCACCACCATCATCACACCATACATCATCACATTAGGTAGATCTATATCTATACATATAATAAACTTGCTTTTGCCCGCGGCTTCGCCCGCGCGGAATAATGTTCTTGGAGAAAAAACTTTTTCAGCAAATAACTCTACTCACTGCAATATACTTCTGTATACAATATTCGAAAATATTCATTTAAATTACATGCTGTAAAGAGCCATATTGATCTATATTAAATGCAGCAGGACGCGGCTTCACCCGCGTGGGACTATTTTCCTTTTTAGGTGTTGAATAATGGAAAACGCTAAAGTACGTGGCTCATTATTTTCCATTACTCAATTTATTCGAAATTTCATGCAAATATGTCCAAAGAATAAAAAGTTTCAAACTTTTATTCCCTATTTTATTCCCTCTTGAGGCTCGAATTCTGATAAATTCTTCCTTAGTGGATGCCTCCGTCATATAAGAAATACGTGTGCATAATTTCAAATTTCTAGCCTCAAGGTCAAAACCTTAAGATGTGCCTTTGCGTGGATACATCAGTCAATCAGCATTGCCTTTTATATAATATACAGAAGATAGATAAGCCTATAAGCCTAAGATTGTTATACGAATAAAATCAACAAGAAGTGATGTTTGTTGGGCATACCTACTATCAACAAATAATTATGAATTTTTATCAAAATAAGATAATTTATCGTCTCAATTAAGTGTTTAAAATATAAGATCTTTTCCTTTTACTGCACATAATTTCCACTAAATATTAAAGAGATAAGGATGGGACTATATTATCCAGAATCCGAAGGCCGGAGAAAATGTAGAGCGCAATTAAACCGACTTCCAAAGTTTTATTTCCTAAATAATTCCCCTTTTAAATTTGGCTAAAATTTTAACTATTTCTCTATTCAATCTTCATAATTTTAAAGTCGGTACCAGTCCGAACAACATCCTGATAAAACAATATTTAAAATAGAACTCACGTTCGAGTTGGCTGGTACCGAAAATTTTATTTCAAATTAAAAAAAAAAATTAATTAAAATTTCAAAATTTTAAAATTTAGAATTTTCTGTCAGGATTGAGTAGAGTAATGAGTAGTTAAAATTTCAGCCAAATTTAAAATGGGAATTATTTAGAAAATAAGCTTTATTTCATACTTTTTTGTGCATTTTTACTTTGGAAGTCGGTTTATATTTTTTTAAAATCCAATAATATTTTTTCCCTTTTTAGTAATATTTGTTAAATTATTATTGCTATATACTATTTATTATCTGTGACACCGATGGTCGTTGCCATGTGGCAAGATTGTTATGTCAGTTTGTAAATATCTAGCAAATAAATATGACATGTTTTAATTGTGTTATTACTTCACAATATCTGGCGACGATGTCGACAGCAGAATAGGAAAAATGGAAAAGAACCCGCTCCTCTTTACGCGCCCAACTAACAAGATTGGAAAATTACGTCAACGCCCACGAAAATCTATCACACGCGGAAACCCAAACGAGACTTCAATGCCTTAAAGAAAACCTACAGTCATTTTGAGAATTACAAGAAAAAATTGAATCTGAAATACCAGATGAAGAATTTGAAAACGAAACGGAAACCAGGTACGAAATTGAAGAGAAATTCACACTACTAAAAACAAAATTGTTAAATATTCCAGACCAAAGTGAACAAACTTTGGCCTCGACACAAATATCAAGATCACAATTAAGCGCTAACACTCAAGCAGAATCCAGACCGAAAATTAACTTTCAAACTTTGAAAGAAAACGAAACTTAAAAATTTTACACAGCGCTTAACTGTATATTTCCTGTTGAACAACATTACAGACGCAAAATTCAAAGTATACTCTTTACTTTCGGCATTGAATGAGAACTCTTTTCACAACTCCATGAGAAACTCTACGACCTCTGCTCTCTAGAAGAACCGATCAAAAAGAATTAACAGACTAACTAGACGAGTATCTAGACTCAAAACCGAGCACACAACATCGATTTATATCCCAACAATAGCAAGAAAATGAAACCACCGCCATATACGCTGCAGAACTGAAGAAATTGTCCCTAAATTGCGAATTCAAATGCCAAAACTGTAAGAAATCTACATTGGAAAGTTTCCTATCACTTTAGTTTATTCGAGGCTTGAGAGATAGTGACATAAAAACTAAAATATTACAAGAAAGAGACACTACACCCTTTGCAAAGCTGATTCAAATCGCCTCATCGATTGAAATGGGAAAACACGTGAATAGTAACATGTAACAGGACTTACATAGACCATTCAATACAAACACCATAGCATTGACTAGCAAGCAATCAAGATATTCTCGGCCATCCACTTCAACGGAATATAGTAAAAAGCGAAGATCACCTATAACAATAATGGACTTAAGAGGAAAATGCTATCGATGTGGAAAAGACGATCACCTTCAAACGAGTGCGGTGCCAAGTAAAAAAAACTGGACAATTGGCACGCGTCTGCATTCAAAGAAACACTTAAACGAACCAAGTAGAGGACAACTTAAGTCGTGAAGAAATCCTGTGCGACATACACCTTAACAAAGAGGAAATTTCTGAAAAATACATGATTCCGATTAAAATAGAGAACAAACTAGTTAATATGGAATTTGACACAGGAGCCACCATGTCTTCTATATCATACAAGCTCTACAAGGAATTAAAAATTCAAACAAAATTTTTTTAAACAGACATGTAATTCAGAACCTACACAGGGGAAGTTTTTAAGCCTGCGGGAGTGACTTATGTAAAATGCTCCTATAAAAATCAAATCTTTAACGGAAAACTAAACATTATTAATCAAGACGTAGATCCAATATTTGGTAGAAGTTGGATGGAAGAAGTCACAATTAAACTAGCAGACATACGAGTAATACACACTTCTATTCCGAAACTAGAAAAACTACTAGAAGAATACGCAGATACTGTATTTAAATCTGATTTAGGAGAAATACCCAATTACAAAGCCCAAATCAACGTTTTGGAAATATGACCTGAAATCATAATCAAAGAAACGGAAAAAGACGACGAATTAAATACGTTGCGAGAATCCCTACGAAATGGTAGATCATTACCCACAATAGGTTTCTATGACAACGAATTTACGCTTCAAGACGACTGCATTCTAAAAGGAACTCGAGTTGTTATACCGCGAAACTTACGTCAGCGTTTACTTGACGAGCTCCATGCTGAGCACAGCGGTATTGTGAAGATGAAGGCTCTGGCTCGCAGTTACGTATACTGGAGGAATATCGATAGAGATATCGAACAGAAAGTTAATTCATGTAGAGCATGCCGATTACAACAAAACGAACCTCCAAAAACTCCGATACATTATTGGGAACAACCGATGGGACCTTGACAAAGACTGCACGTTGATTTTGCTGGACCGATCCAGGGACAACACCTCTTTATAATCGTGGACGTATTTACAAAATAGTTTGAAATATTTCCTACCAAAAATACAAGAAGTTCCTGGTGTATCAACAAGCTCAAAGAACTATTCTCAACATTTGGCATCCCATAAACACTCGTATTAGACAATGGACGTCAATTTGTCTCAGAACAATTTACGAGCTTTCTAAATAGATGCGGAGTGGTACATAAGACGTCGGCTCCCTACCATCCAGCAACCAACGGTCAAGCAAAACGCTACGTACAGACTATAAAGAAGGCATTACGCGCAATGGAGGCGGAGGAAGGTGACATATTTAATAAATTAACAATAGTTAAGACTCAACTGAGACGTTCCTCCAAAGCCGATGGACAAAGCCCGTACCAATTGATGTTTGGTCGCGACGTAAGAACATCGCTTCACGCGATGCTTCGCAAACCACCGTCGTCTACGACAAGGACCGACTCCGGCATACCTGCTGTTAAGGCGTTCACGCCGGGCGACCGGGTCCAGGCAAAACCTACCTACCTAGCCTACACAAACCAGAGATGGGAATTCGGGACTATTGTACGTCGCCTGGGCCGGCTACACTATGAGGTCCGAACTGATGCTGGTACATTCTGGCGCCGGCACCTGGAGCAGCTTTTGCCGGCGCCAGGCGTTCAATTACTGGAATAGCGGCGGAAAGCTGCTATATACTATTATCTGTGACACCGATGGCCGTTGCTATGTTGGCAAGATTGTTATGTCAGTTTGTAAATATCTAGCAAATAAATATTACATGTTTTAATTGTGTTATTAATTCACAATAATTATTAATACATTTTAAGAAATAAACGATCGAATGTAGAATTGAATATGCGCCAAGCTTCCATTGGGTATTGTATATAAGATGATGATGATGATGACTGTAAGTTTCATAATGACATGCTTGCAGTTCTTTAAACAATGTCGAAATTTTCAAACGCGTATCTTTAAAGACTGAGGAGTTCTGGTCAGTGCTTTTGGATCCAGAGTATACCTTGGTGCAGAAACTTACTTTTTGGTAGCATACGCTCAGGTTACTTCTGAAAAAATTATTATGTGTCCATATAAATTTCGAGGAGTTCCCTCGATTCCTCATAATCATTAGGTGGCCTATAAACGGCAGACTTATGTATAAAAAGATCTGTGTCGGTGTAAAATACTTATGAGAAGTACCTATTATATCATTATTATGTCATGATTTATGTGTGGTGTGATGATGAGGGTGATGATGATGATTACTTTAATTGACATAGTTGCTTATGCTTGTTGCAGTTGCTTATGCAGTCCTTTGAGCAACGCCGAAATCCCTAAACATGTATCTATATAGAGTCTGGAGTTATGTTCAGTACTTTTTGATCCAGATATACCTTGGTGCTAAATCTTACTTCTTGATAGCATATGCTTGGGTTACTTGAGAAAAAATTAATATCACTATATTTGTCCCTATAAATTTTGGAGAGTTCCCTCGATTCCTCATGGCTCCCATCATCAAATCACCACTTTTGTAAAAACGGAACCAACTTCGAAGTATATATACCCTTTACATCAAAAAAAGAATTTAAAAAATCGATCCACAGAAGGCGGAGTTATCGTTGAACATACAATATACATATGTACAGCCTCCTTTTTTGGAAGTCGGTTAAAAAATAGAACTCTACGTTAGTATAACTGTAACTGTAAATCGAACACACAACAAGTAACGAGTCAAATGTCAATGACACATATAAATACAGCTCGCCATTCGAAACTTTGATTTTCAGCTATATTGTATTAGCGCAGAGTTCTATTTTCAATGCTCTGAATTTTTCCCGGCCTAACGAATTCCGGACAATATAGTGCCGGCCTAAGGTCGTGTTCAACTAGCATGGGCGGCTCAATACGCACACTTTTCACTTTTGTCTCAAATTTATTATAAAATTATTAAGTCCCCGGCGAGTCTGACTGTCTGTATGTTCGCGATAATCTCAAAAACTACTGAAAGGATTTTCTTGTAATTTACATTTACCGACAGAGTGGTTCCTTGCGAAGGTTTAGGCGAATAATTTGTTAAGGTTTTGTGGAAATAGTTTGATTTATGACGATAATTGGTGTTGGGAAAAATCGAGCCGTCTTCCCGCTTTTATGGAAAACGCTGCCTAACCTAAGCCGTTGGAGATAATTTATAACCAAAACAATATATGGTGGGATTGGTTCTCTTTTAAAGGTCTACAAAAAAGTTCGCGACGGCATATAGTGTACATCTTTTAAGGATAGGTTACTATACCCATTCTAAGTTTTTAAAAAATCACAAAATGCAATGTGGTATTTTCAGAAGCTATTTAGACGGTACAATATTAATCCTTATCTAGGAGATTATATCTAGAGGATATATATTTTACTCTGTTCTATTACTATTTATCATATTTCAGTATGTATACTTATTTGCTATAGAAGTTTTTTGCCACGTACCCTCTCCCACGCGAGCGAAGCTGCAGGCAAAAGCTAGTATATACATTTAATAGGTACCTACTTCTCAAAGTATATTACATGGATATCTTCGAACATTAACGCTGCCATTTGTGAACCTATTTGCAAAATTATTTCTTTAGTCATCAAAGTGGAGACTTGATGACGGCATCCATGAGGAATCGAGGGAACTCTTCCAAATTTGTAGGGACGTCTATAAAAGATTTGACTTTTATGAAGTAAATCAAGCATTTGCTATCGAAAAGTAAAATTTTGTGCCAAAGGTATAGCCTGGATCCAAAAGCACTGAACAAAACTCCTCAGTCTTTAAAGATACACGTCTTGAAATTTTAGCATTGTTTAAAGAACTGAAGGCATATAATGCCATTTGTATCTTACAGTAATCATCACATGGGAAACACAAGGGAAACACATGCACATTTTCACACATGCGTACATTCACATATACAATGCACACGAATCAAAATAAAAATATTATTAAAAGTATAATAAAAAGTTATTGTATATGAATATTTTTAATACAAGTAGAAACCTAAGATAAAACTTTTTATTGTACTTAATAATGATCTTAGTCTTTAAAAGAATATATTTAGTATGTAATTATTAACTTATAAAAGTTATATTTGGTAATAATTTACTAAATGCTTGTTTAGGTATGGAAGAGCGATGTTACCTGATACAGGTTTTTGGCCTACTAGGTGACTTCGTTTTCTCTTTCTTACTTTTGTAACTGTTTTTAAGGAAATAAAGATTTCATTTCAAAAAATCATCATCATCACCTGCTGTTGGCGTATTTGGCGTTGGCGACCACCAGGCAACATCTTCTCACGGTACACCAACATATAAACAATACATAGGTATTGTTTATATGTTGGTTTATATGTTGGTTATATACGACAATTTTATATATTACAAGATTATTAACACATTTTAAGAAAGTTAAAAATAAGCGTTAGAATATATAATTTATAGGTATTAGTATAGGTATAGACCTATACTAATACCTATAAATTATATATTCTAACGCTTATTTTTAACTTTCTTAAAATGTGTTAATAATCTTGTAATATATAAAATTGTCGTGTCATAGTGTTCGGGGACACACTCGGAAACGGCTTGACCGATTCTTATGAATTTTTTTTTGCATATTCGGTAGGTTTGAGAATCGGCCGTAATTTTTTTTTCAACCCCTAAATGATAAGGGTAACTCACCTCTAAATATTTTATTTTATCTGAAGTAATATAAGAAATATGACAAAAAAGAGAAAAATTATTACTTATTTGTAACAAAAATGAAAACGGACTTCCAAAGTAAAAATGCACAATTTTGATGGAATAAATCTTATTTTAAATAATAAATATAAACATTCGTTTGAGCACACAAACACAATTTCTAATCCCAAACGTATACCCTACACCTTCGTTCCATCGTGAGTAATAACTGATAAATTATTATATAGATATGTAGTTAATGTCGAGAGGAAGAAGAAACCCGTCGTCCGCAACCATCGCGGCACCGTACCCGGAGGATCCGAGCAGCTGTTGCGGTGTGAGACTCCCGCGACACCGCTGTACGCGTCCAGGTTGCATTGGTCTACGACGGTCGAGCAGGTCGTGGACTACATCAGGAGCAGAACCAACTTCGTCTTGAGGGTCGAGGGTTTGGAATCTCGTCATAAAGTGAACTTTCGTTCTTTTGTGGTGAGAGTTCCAACAAAAGAGGAGTTCTGGCCCCTTGCAGCTATGCAGCTTGAAATAAACGGTATTTAATTTAATTATTTTAATAAATAACCCCCCCCCCCCCCCCCCATCCCCGACACAAAAAAGTATAAAAAGTAAATAAAAATAAATTTCTATTTTAGCTTTTCAATATTTTTAAAGGGTATTTTTTACTGGGTTATATTTTTCGCGCGTATCTTCTATGTTTGTAAATAGGCTACTCTACTCATATTTGATTTCATACATTGAAGGCCAACATCCTGATAAAACAATATTTAAAATAAAACACACGTTCAAGTTGGCTGGTACCGACTTCCAAATTATGAAGCTTGAGTAGAGAAATAGTTAAAATTTCAGCCAAATGTAAAAGGGAAATTATTTAGAATAATTTATTCATACTTGTTTGTGCATTTTTACTTTGGAAGTCGGTTTAATTTTTTGTTTATAAATAATTAATTTTTCATTTCTACTGATGAAAACACCCCAAAGTAACTTCCGGCAAGGATGTGACGACACAAACACACTAAACACGTACCTACTTACGTAATAGTGAAACGGAACGTGTTTCTGTAAATAAATAGTTCATGACATTATAAAAAGTTATTTATGTCAAAACTTCAAACGGAACGTCACACCGGCAATTTGTCAATTGTCAATTTGTCAAATATAGGAACCGGGCAGCGGACAATATCCGTACGTACGTGCGTAAGTATCCGTAAGTCCGCCATTGTACATTGTGCAGAAAGTGTATAAATAAATAAATAAATAAATATCACAGATTACAAATAGTACTAGTATGACATAGCGCAAATAACATAGAAACACCAACATATTATTATGATGACATAGGTACAGTGAGTACTCGTCAGAGAAAACTGGCATAAAATAACGCTTGGGTTTGTTTTGCCGAGAGCGTGGGAATAGCGGAGGCTTGTTTGTATTTAGTAGGTATATATATTTCTTAAAATGTGGTAATAATAATCTATACCTTTATGTACCTACTATATGGAAGAAATATAAAAAAAAAGTATTACAGGGGGGCTTTATGGACGACATAAAACCGAAAACAATGATTTTTAGATTTTTTGTGTGTCTGTCTGTACGTACGTACGCGCTAATCTCTGAATCTACTAGACGGATTCTGATGAAATTTGGTATGGTAGTAGTTTAGACTCTGTATTAATACAGGCTGCTTTTTACTACGGAAAACTGTACAGTTCCCCGATATATGATTTTGCGCGTACGAAGTTAACTTAAATTAAACGGGCGGAGCCGCGGGCAACAGCTAGTAATTTATGAACGCGAAAGTTTTATGTATGGATGGATGTATGGATGTTCGTTACTCTTTTACATAATAACAACTGAACGGATTTTGATAAAATTTAATATAGTAGTAGTTCAGTCTCTGGATTAACACATAGGCTGCTTTTATTCGCAACAAAAAGTACGGTTTTCTCGTGATTTATTTTTCGCGTACGAAGTCGTAGCTAACATCTGGACCATACTAATTATAAAGAGGTAGGTAAAGTTTGTTTCTTTGTGAGTTTTTGACTTATCGAGATTGTTTCTCGTTGTTCGGACTGGTACCGAAAATACCGTATACCTACTTGAAAATTATGAAGATGGAGTAGAGAAATACACACACCGGCATATTTAGCGGAACATAAAATAAACGTTTGATATCAGTATCATATAAGGTTGCTGGCTGGTTTATACGTCATTTAATTTAAAAAGAAATATTTTCAAATTAAGAAAACAACTGAACATCAGATTTTATGCAATTGTTTTAATTTTATTCAAATTCACCTTATCTGGAGCGAACTTCGAGTATTTCTTCCTTCTGAGTTTGATTTAAAATTTCATTGAAATACTGTTTTTTGTTTGTTTTTTTTAATCTAGCATCTTTTTGGAGTTGAGGACTGAATTATGCCTGACTTAGCCCCAACGGAGATTGCCAGGGCACTCGAAATGCGAAGAAATGGTCAAACCTACAGAGTGATATCTAAAGATCTTCGTCGACCAGTTTCAACGATCCATCGCAGTATCCAACGGTTCAGGGAGACCGGTACTTATGTGAGAAGAGCAGGACAAGGCAAAAAAAGACGTACTTCGAGTAGGGATGATCGTTTCATTCGGCTTCGTGACGTAGGAACCCCCGTTTGACGGCCGTCCAAGCCCCACATGAGTTAGAAGCAGTGCGGCGTGTAACCGTAAGTGAGCGTACGGTACGAAGAAGGTTCGCTCGGTTCGAAGCTGGTTTGGGTTCATTTGTGCCCGCCAAGGCTCCAAGGCTCGAGGTAAATCATCGTAGAAACAGGTTAACTTTTGCTCAGGAACATCGACTTTGGAACGCGGACCAATGGAGTAAGGTATTGTTTAGCGATGAGTGCAGAATTCTCTTAAATCAAATTGACGGCAGGCAAAGAATATACAGACGCAAAGGAGAACGATACATTCAGACAAATTTTGAAACAACAGTTGCATACGG
Organism: Phengaris arion; assembly: GCA_963565745.1. Classification (NCBI taxonomy): domain Eukaryota; kingdom Metazoa; phylum Arthropoda; class Insecta; order Lepidoptera; family Lycaenidae; genus Phengaris; species Phengaris arion. The sequence continues at coordinate 17,850,399 of OY751437.1, forward strand.
TGGTGGATCAATAATGGTTTGGGCGGGCATTTGTTTGGGAGCTCGCACAGAGTTGGTAGTGATTGACAGAGGGAGTCTGACTGCAGACCGCTGTATCAGAGAAGTTTTAGAAGAAAATGTCGTACCGTTTGCCCCATATATCAGTGACGATTTTTTTTTTATGCAGGATAATGCTCGGCCGCATACAGCCCGGGTAACTCAAGCTTATCTTAATGATATGAATATCACTGTTATGGAGTGGCCGGCGAGATCACCGAATATGAACCCAATAGAGCACGTTTGGGACTTGCTGAAAAGAAAAGTTAAGTCCAGAATTCCAGCTCCTGCCAATGTGGGTGAACTTCGAATCGCCGTAGTTGAGGAATGACGGAGACTATCCCAGGAGATCATCGATAACATCATTCTCAGTATGCCTAGACGGGTAGAAACTTTAATAAGAGCACGTGGAGGAAATACGCGATTTTAATCACCATTTTTCTAATTTAATTAATTGTTATTTTAATTTTAATTTTCACTTTTCCCGGTTACATGAAAAGTTCAAAAATGTTCCATTTTTCACAAATAGCCTTTACTCGCAAATCTGTTCTTAATGTGATCTCATTTTAAGTAAAACAAATGAAACTTTAAATAACAAAAGAAGTGTAGTACCTAAGTAGATTTTAAAATAAAACCATATTTTTTTAATTATGGACCTTTTTTTGTGTTCCGCTAAATATGCCGTGTGTTTAGTTAAAATTTTAGACGAATTTAAAAGGGAAATTTATTTCATACTTTTTGTGCATTTTTACTTTGAAAGTCGGTTTTAATGTTTTGTTTAAAAATAATTTTAGGTATATTTATGAGGTAGGTAAGTATGTATGTTTATTTTTGCAGTCGGGTTTTTTTATTTTTTCTATTATAATATACTTATTAATATGTGCGTTGCCGTGTCGGGGGATCGCGGTATGAAGAACCTTTTGTATTTAGCTACCAGTCTTAAATATTTTATATACCTAGATTAAAATATTTTAGCCATTATATTTATTTATTGCGAAATTTCTTATTCTCTATCGTTGTAGCTAAAGGCGCGTCTCCTGCGCGTGTTTTTTTCGAAACATACACAAAACATCGAAACATTAATGTTTTTGTTTCATGTAATGTTTCATAAAAACATGAGCAGGAGACGCGCCTTAAGAGAAACATCTTCACACTGCGGTCCCGCGACTCATAAGTTCCTAAATATAAAAATATTGAAAGGCTAAAATAGAAGTTTATTTGTTTACTTTTTATAGTTTTTTGTGTTGGGAGTTACTTAATAAAAAAAATTTCATACTTTTTAAATTAATTACAACCTTCTTCTAACTGGTCTTCGCGAAGTTCATTCCATATGAAATTCTGATTATACCCTTTCTACTATTAACTAATTGACCGTAAGTGGAAGGTTCCTTGAACTATAGATACATATTAAATTTTTACCAGCACTTATAAAATATGCATACATTTTTTAATGTAATAAGCGAAGATAGTATCATTTTGAAGCATCGGTGCAGACTATCACCATCTATATACATCCTATTCATTTTCAATGAGCCCAAACGCGATATGTCTGCAGTACGTTAGTAAAGTTGCAAATGATCACTATTCATTGAGATCACTAAAATGAGTCCAAACATGATACCTCTGCTGTAAGTTTGTAAGGAGTTGGGTATCCTACAGATTCCAAGTTATGCTGCAGCATCAGCTTAACGTTACCAAGTGTAGGTTAAAGTAAACAATTGGACCTTTCGTTTAGAAGCTACGATGCCTTGGACACACACGTCAAACTTGTAACACCCAACTGTTTTGTCGTGGTTAAAAAACAGTGTTTATGGACTGAGATCCCAGCCCCGCCATACTACCCTTATTTTCTTACTGATAAAATGTACATAAATCATATTGTAGTAATAATTGTGTACAATGAACGTTGTATACCCGCCAGATTGTGCGGTGGCCGGTGGGCCAATTCTTAGGTACAGGGCGCCAAAGGTACAAAAAAATTGTATTAATAATAAAACTACAACATCAAAATAAGCAATGCGTGTAAATTACACTATAATTATAATATTCAAATGTCATTATTCTACTATAATATACGTTAGAACTTAGAATCATTTCAAAAGATATATTATATTAAGTAGTACAGTAAAATAATTGGCCTACCGCACAATCTGGCGGATATACAAACGTTCATTATACACAACTAATACTTACTTTGTAGTAAGTATTAGTTGTGTATAATGAACAATATGACATACATTTTATCAGTAAGAATATAAGGGGAATCTGGCGGGGCTGGGATCTCATCCATTAAAAGTTAAATAAAAATTATATTTTCCCGCCTTTCTAACTCAACACTGCCATATTTTTATGTTATATTTTTTATTTAAAAAATTCAATAGATGTCAAAAACCAAAATAAACAATTTTATGTAGGTAATAATTTTCATCGAGTTTTGTCGGGGTATTGAATGGGTGACGTTGTGGTGTTCTATTTCTTTAAAAAATTTGTGTTATTTCGGTTCTTAGTGTGTAATATTGGTAGAATATTAACCATTAAATATTCGTTAACGTGCTTAAGTGTGCGCAAGTGGTACAACTTCAAAACGTGCTTCCCTCCAAAACTCCCTAGGAACTTTCAGTAAATCCTCTACCTACTGCTTTATTTAATCGACTGACTTGACTCATTGACTGCACTGACTATATATTTGGACTTTGACTAGACTTTAAACTTGACGATATAGGAATACGGTGTTGAAAATTGAAACGAAAATTCTATTTCCCGCCTTTTTAACTTGGCACTGGCAAATGATTTTAGGCTGACTGATATATTAAAAAAAAATCGTCGTTTAGATCTTCAGTAGTGTTAGTTATCATCTATGGTCTAGATTCAATGACCAAAGATATATTTTACACCTCGATGTTTAGATTATCTAAATGATTTTTATATTTTTTATCTCCATAATAATAAATGTGACATAAATTTTAATATGTAAGTTTAAATTGTTATAAAAATTTTAACAATGAATTTGCGGACGATATCTAAAGAGAAATTATTTGCTTTTTTTGGTATCCTACTTTGTAGTGTCAGCTTAATTTATTTCTATTTATTTTATGTACAAGAAAATTATGAAAGTGTTAAACAAAGTGGAGATCGATGCATGTCCGAATTAACGTCTATTAAATATCAACTAAATGGTGAGGATTATACAAGGGGCTTCATAAATATTGTTCATTACATAAAAAAAATTATTCATAAAAAGAATATAAAAATAAATATTATTAAATAGATAAGGTTATTAAACTTGCTAAATATATTTTGTTTCAGCGGTGACGGTATATAAAGATCGCCTTGACAAACAACTGACTGAAGCACAAAAGAAATTTGATTTGGATCGGGCAAGGTTTAAAGATATAATGGAAAGCTGTGTTGCAATGAAGCAGCAAACTACGCTTTGTGAGGTAATGTTTGCCAAAAATTTACAATTACATTTTTTGGAAGGCAGATTAATAATTTTTAATGTTTAATTCTTTCCAAAATTCTATCACTCTTGAGTACAAAAGTGGCACTGAATCATATAGTTGGAGTATAGTATTGTTGGAGCAGTCAGAATATACAGGTTTATATTTATGTAAGGAGGTTTGAAACAGGATAAATATTTTTCAGACCCAGTTCGAAGACTTACAGACTGAATGCAAAAAAATCAAAGAAGAATTTGACGAACAAAGTAAAAATTTAGGAAAAAGTAAAGTCTAATTTAATTGGCTTCCATGTAAAATTACTTCCATGTAATTTTACTGTGATGTACACACCTTCCTTTCCATCTTATGGCAAAATTTATAATTTTATTGATTCAACAATGTGACAAATATTTGTATTCTAATATTAAAATGTTGTTTAATTTTATTAACATTAAGTTTTTTTAATATTATTAATTAAATTTTTATAAGCTCTAAAAGTGTGTAATTTAAAATATTCTCCTGATTCTTAGGGTACTGTAGTTCACATTTCGGAACTCTTATGGTTTCATCATGTCCATCTGTCCATCTTTGGCTTACCGTTCCCATGCTTAGTGCTAGAAAGGTGAAACTTTGCACGTATATGTGTATTTCCCATAAATCCCATGTCAACAAACAAAGTGCTAAAATAAAATAATGAAAAATATTTTTGTTGTACCTACCCTAAACGTAAAATGGGGATGTTATTTTTTTTTCTTGCGTCTAGCCCATAGTGTGGTGTATCATTAGATAGGTCTTTAAAAAACATTGAGAGGTTACTGCAATGATTTTTAGGGTTCCGTCGTACTCAAGGAACCTTAATAGTTTCGCTCTGTCCGTCCATCTGTCTGTCTGTCCACTCTTCTAGCTTCTACAGCGTCAGATGACGCATATCCCAATATACTATATAATAGCATTAAACCAACCAAAATCCCCTTTTAGGCCTCCCCAACCTATACAAGTACTAAGTCTTTGTAAAGTAAACCCTCGTACCCACAAGAGTTTTTAGTGATCGCGACACTACAACACCACTGTAAAATATATATCTGTGCCCTAAAACATTAGAGCTGTCAAATCTGACATTTGACACATTGCACTACGATTTTCAGCTCTATTGTACTAGTGCATATAATATTTATAGTGCTGTTTTGATGTGTAACATCTTTTCTCTCGATTTCTTACAATTTGTGGGAGTGATTTCGTGAAATGGGACGGAAGTGTGTAACAGGAAGTCGCGGAAGCGCGCGCTATTTAAGTTGACAAATGAGCGCGCGATGGAAGAGTTGGCCGTCAGATTTGAATAAAATATTTAATTATTTAGGTTTTTTAAATTTTGATATCTGTCACTGCATAATGGAAAAGTTTCCGTATTTTTTATTATATTAGGTCCTTACATACGAAATTGGCGTTTTGTCGTACTGGCCACTTTGATCTCAAATATATCTTCTTTGGTTAGGAATTCCAATTTCAAATTTATACCGCTATTTACTCATGCATTTGTGTTTCAAAATCCGTAATTCATTTACTTTTTCCTTTTTTGGTTTCTTCTTTGCTGTCACTCTGTTTACAAAATGGAAAACTTGAAATATCGTATTATTTTCGAGTACGAGTTCCACGGTGGCACCAATGCTCCAGAAACGGCTTTTGAAATGCGATTTTGCGACCACGCTCTAGTGTTTATGATCAGAGGAGTGTGCTCGTCGTGGGGCCAAACTGTCGCATTTTATTTTTGTGAAGGGACGGTGTCATCAGCTTCACTGCAAAATATTTTAAAACAACTTGTAGAGCAGGTGGCATTGTCTGGATTGATTCCCTTAGGTCTAGTCTGTGACCAAGGCACAACTTTTAGATCTGCTATTAAACAACTAAAAGAGATGACCATCCAAAAGCGTACAAAAGAAAATGAAAAAGATGGTAAGAGTTTCATTTAATATTTAGCTAAATCTTAAAGTAGTAAGACTCTTGCAATAATATAATGGTTATTTAATATTTTTTGTGTATGGAGTAGGCAGTCTTGCTATGTAGTATGCTAACATTTTTTTAATTGTATGTTTACATTTCAGATGGCACGATTATCATAGCTGGGCACAGTTTGAGTGTGTTTTTTGATCCACCTCATCTTTTGAAAGGTGTAAGAAATAATTTTCTAAATAAAAATGTAATTTGGAATGGCAAATCAGCTACATGGAAGGATATCCAATTTATTTACGATTTGGATAGTAAATTGGGACACACCAGGGCCCTACCTAAACTGACCGCTCATCATGTGCAGCCAGATAAAATAAAAAAAATGAAGGTCAGTGTGGCTGCCCAAGTGCTAAGTGCTTGGACTGCTGCCATGCTGAAATACACAAATACACTCAGTAAGTGAATATTAAATTTATTTTCTAACTTGACAGATGGATAGTTTAAGTTAAAAACATCACACCACACCCACAACAATTGGATAACTATGCAGTAATGTTAATTAAAACCTTTAGGGTTTCATATTCAAAGTATTTTACGGGAAGTTAAATATTGTCCTCATTTATATAATTACTAGCACACTTGGCCATTTAACTAGTTAGCCTTACCTTCTAAGATTTAGCTCACTACAGTGTATTTAATTCTGTATATTTCATTTTCAGATCACCATTACACTGGCAGCAGCAGCAGCATGGAGACTACAGCAGTAGTGGTTGAATTTTTTGATGATCTTTTTAATAGTGTTAACTGCTATCCTGGTGGTGCAATTAAAGGAAAATTAAGAAAAGCAGTTAAAGTTAACTCTTCACATATTCAGTTTTGGACAGAAGCCTAAAAAAATCGCCATACAATCTGGAAAACCTCGACATGTACGGGTCCCTTCCGTAGATGGTTGGATTACAACATAAGATAGTTTTATTAGGATAACTAAAATATTATTCGAAAAATATGCCGTAGAATATTATTATCCTCGCTACATTAATCAGGACCCATTGGAAAATTTTTTTGGACATGTAAGAGCTCTAAATTATCGTAATGTTAACCCAGACGCAAATACTTTTATATATGTGTATAAATCATTATTGTTTTCGAACTTATTGAGCCCACATTCAAAGTTTGCTAACTGTGAATTGGATAATGGAGACACATTAATTGAAATGAGAACAATGAAAATATTCATTATTCATCCACTTCACAGGAAAGTCAGATTGTAAGACCCGCTCACAGCGGTTCTATATCAAAGGATGAAGTTATTTTAGAAAAAGTGAAAGTGCAATGCTTAGCATATACTGCTGGGTATATTTGTAGAAAAATGTGCAAAAATGTAAAATGTCGAAGATGTGTGGAAACATACACTTGTAATTCTACGGAGGATAATATTTATTCATATATGCGGCATAGAGAATTTAAACTGTTGAAAAATAATAATTTAGTATATCCTAGTTGTAAACTTCTCATGTTGTATAGAGATGCTAGCTCATATATTCATTTTTATTTAAATGAAAATGCTTGTAAAGGAGAATAGGAGAAAGTCTTAGAAAAAATTTAGAAAGTTAAAGTTTTCCTTGTTGGGGTGTCAGAACAATGTGCATACAAATTCGCTAAAAAACATTTTTATAAAATATATAATTAGGCTTCATGTCCATAACTGGAGCAATATATTAAATAAAATTTTAAAGGGTGACATTGAAGAAAACTACGCTTCTAAAATGTCACCCATTCATAAAATTGCTTTGGCTAAATATAAAACCAATAAATTAAGAAAACAGGCAATAAAAAAATGATAAAACTTAAACTGTTTTTATTTTTATAATACATAATCAAATCAAAATAGCTGCAGTAACCTACGTACCTACAAAACATTTTTATCGATAAATAGGTACATCACTTAAGCATTGACAGCTGGATTATCGATCGTGTCAAGCTCTATACGACGTGTCAAAATGACAAAGGCCACAGCAGCGCCAAAACGGAGCAACTGAAAACTAGGGAAAAATTTACTGTCGCATCTGTTACGTAGTAACTAATTCTTAATCTGTGGGCTCGAAGGATTAATGATGTGTATGGCGACGGTGTCGCAAAAGAAAACAAAGTGCATTTTTGGTACCAACGTTGTCGTTCTGGAAATTTCGACCTGCAGAACAAGCCCCGTGGACGGCCGGAGACCAAAGTTGATAATGAAGAATTGAAGGCTATTGTGGAAGCGAATCCATCGCAAACCACGTCCGAGTTAGCTGCAGGCTGCGGTGTTAGTGATAAAACTGTTTTAATCCACTTGAAGCAAATTGGGAAGGTGAAAAAGCTTGAAAGGTCCTCATGAATTAAGTGCAGCAAACCGACAAAAGCGCGTCGACTGCTGCGTTACATTACTCAACCGGCACAACAATGAAGGGATTTTAAATCGAAACATTACCTGTGATGAAAAGTGGATCCTGTACGATAATCGAAAACGCTCATCGCAATGGCTGAACCCTGGCGAAAAAAAAAAAAGGTACTTGTGAGCGTTTTGTAGACTAGTGTCGATGTCGTTCACTAGAGCTTTGTTAAATCTAGCCAGACGATTACGCAGATGCAAATCATGACGGAAAGCTAGCTGCTAAACACCCGATGTTGGTCATTCACTCTAGGCCACTGCTGCTTCAGGACAACGTTAGACCACACATTGCACAACAGATGGCTACCAAATTAGCCGAGCTTCAATTGGAATGTCTAAGACATTCACCGTACTCCCCGGACCTTGCTCCAACAGATTACCATTTTTTTCGAATTTTCCTAAAGAGTATTTAGCATGACCTATTAGCATGGGAAATTGCAAGTTTCTAAGTCTCATTCTTTAGAAATTCCAATATAGAGGGACCATTTTATAAACCACTTAGAAGGCTGATTACTCGAAAATGGATAACTTTGTAAAAAAGTCATGTATGAAACCTTATTATATATTTTATAATTCCATAAGCGTTGCTTTGTAGGCTGGACCGTGAGTATGGCGCTTTATTGACACAAATGACAGCCATTAGTACTGGTGCTGGATTTGTAGGTTTGTCTGGACCAAGTAAGGTGTTATATGTATAAGGCTCGGACTATATTACCGGAATCATAAATTATAGTCCCAGCCTAATAGTAGTATGACTTAGTATGGTCCATACTGACCACTGGATGGTCTGCAAGCCTAAGGCCGCAGACTTGTAGGCAAAAATTATAAATGATTGACACTAATGACGGCTAGTAGTGCCGGTGCTAGGTTTGCTGGATGAGCCGTGAGTATGGCGCTTTAGTCAATCAACCAATTGATCCACAGATTGGTAAGTTAAAAAAAACAGCTGTCAAACATAGACACTCGATACTCTGGACTTTTATAAAAGACAACCTATTTTTTAGGTTGTCTTTTTTACAAGGCTGAAATCGTCTACGCTGCGTTGATGGCTGTGGTGGGCTACGATTACGATTACAGTTTCATTGAATTGAGATTTTTGAATTGTTTTATTAAGCGTAATTATTTTCACAAGTGAACAAAAAGTAGGATAAATTTTAATAAAAATTGTAATAATGATACTAAATTAAAAATTGTTTGGAGTGAGATGTAAATAAAAGTGTGTACTGTTATTTCTCATACGGTATTATAAACTTGCATATTTTGGACAATCTATAAAACAAATTCGTTGTCGTGTGGATTTCTTCAGGACTAATTTCATAATTGGAGGTAAGAAATATTGTAACATTTATAAACAATTTCTAAAGTACATAATTAAAACATCATTTGTTTACGTATTATGCTCTACTTTATTTATTCAAATGTCTTGGCTGTTGAATGTTGAATTCAGTTTAAATAATATAAGGTATAAACTTAGAATTGTCGTATAAATAAATAATAATTGCTATTTACTTATGTAAATCTATGAAACGTCACAGTCTCAGTTTAGACTTTGATACCGAATTCTTTTCCGCGTGTGTGCGTGAGCTGAGCGAATGTACGTTATTAAGACACAATCTTAACACACGAATGCTTACACGAGCAGGCGAATTTCATATTAGCATATAAGGTATACCTACCTACCTAATAAAAAAAGTGTACTTTAGACCTCTGCTGATGTCAAATATAAATAATTTTCCTTTAAACGTCAATATGTTTAATATATACAATATGTAAAAGCAAAAATGTTAGATATTATTTTGAAGTCATCCTATAATTGTACCACAAAATAGCAAAAATATTAATTAAACATTAAATTTTTTCAATGATAATTTTATCAAATGATAGGTAAACAAAAAAAGTCATGTTACTTGTTCCACAGATTACTAATGAGTTATACTGGCTAGAACTGTTTAAAAACAACTCTTCTTTTCATAGTTGTCCTCCCATTCTGTCCCATTTTAAAACTTACAAAAGATACCTTATCTAATATATTTCTTGAGATTTTATTTATTCATTCAAACCAATTCTGATTTCCTATATGGTTATCTAACTCCTACCTACTACAAATATGAAAGTTGATATCACAACTCCTAAACTTTTGTACTCAAATATACAAAATAATATAATACTTTTCTCTTAATATTTTATTCTCTAGAGGGTTTTTGAAGCTCTAAAATCTTTATGGATAGTGTAGCACAGTGATTCTCAACTGCCGGGTCGTGACCAATACCAGGCCGTCAAAATAAAATACTGGGTCGCAACATTCCTGCCTTGTTTTGATAACAATACCTACTATCAAACAACACATCTTATATATTCATAAGCGGTAGGGAAATACCACAATATGTAGTATTAATAAAACATTTTTACTATTATTAAAATGGTAATATTTGCTTTGCTATTATGTTTAAAAGTATTAAGTGGGCCATGAAGGGACAGTGTGAAAATTACTGGGCTATGGCGGTACAATGTTGGGGAAACACTGGTGTAGCAATTCATAGTATTAGAGTAATTAAGGTTAGTAAATACAAATAATACAATCTTAAACAATTTGTATATTTGTGAAAACTAAATAGATAACATTTTAAATGGTCAATGTCCAAAAGTAACATGTCATTGGCATCTTATCAGACACAGTTTCATATACAAAACAAAGTAAAATTCATCAGTGCAGGCTAATCTTGACCAACCAATTATAGGCTCATACCCTAATAAATGCTCTAAAATAAAGCAAAAATGTATTTATGGTTGAAGTTATATAATTAACTACAATTGACATGTAAAAACTGAACTAAAATCATCACATATTTTGTATATGCAATTACTTTGCTATTTCCTAGATTTTGAATATTTCTAAAAATTACTTTTTATATTTCACAGATAATTGTATAGGATATATCAGATATATCAGAAGCTAAAGAACTGCATACATTACCAGTTTAGTTCATGTTACTTATCTTGAAGTATAAGATATTCTTTGTGCGTTTCATGTCATTGAACCTCCAAAGGAATAACTTTAAATATTTTTTTTTTATGTATAGTATGTATATTGAGTGCATTGCAAACTTAATTATTACTTATAATGTCCATCTTTGGATTTGTATTGAATGGGAACTCAATATAATGCTCTTATTTAACTAAATAATAGTTACCACACCAATTTGAGAGGCAGTGGCTGGTTTCGTTCAAACCAGTCAGGCTATGCAGGAGTTAATTTATAGTGCTCAAATATGTGCACAGTACACAAGATACTTGACATTTCTTTTTTGGGATTTTATGACCCAGTGTTTACAACCTTTAGGTCAACTCTTATTAAGATACTTGTCAGGCAACATGTCATTGGCAGCTCAGATAATCAGCCTGCATTGTCTTCTGCAAACTTGAAAACAACATTTTTTGTTTTTTCAAGGCAGGAATTGTACCCCTGACCTATGGAGTCGAGAGCCAAGCTCTAAACCACGGAGGTATCTGAGGCTGTAAACACAATATACAACATAGTTAAGTGACTGAATGATGCATCAAAATTGATTAACATTACTGATAAAGTGTTTATTGCTAAAGTGTCACTTTATATTTGAGATTTAAATGTATATTATAAAAGTAATTGTATTTTTTGTTTCTATTATAATATTATTAAATGCTAAGCGAAATATGTTACTTTTATTTATTCAAATTGATTCATAATGTTATTATCATAAATCAAGATAAACGTTAGCCACTGTATGAAGCACAAAATTAAGATAGAAGGCTTGTTCGTGTCTGTACTGTCGCCGACAAACCCGGTATTGATCTTCGACCTTATTGCTTTATAAATAATATATTTATACCAAATATGTAATATTAATAAAACATTTTTATACAATACAATATACCAAAATATGTAGTGTTAATAAAACATTTTTATTATTAATAAAATGGTAATATTTATTCATAAAGCAAATAAGTATCAGCGAATGCATGAATAAGTATCTTCAAATTATGTACCCAGTCTCGGCTGTGGCACGATATTTCACAACAATGCACTGTTTCACAGGATTGGATAGTGTTCCGAAATTTATCCTTATCTCTAAGCAATACCTGTGTACGTTGTTGATGTGCGAAACTTATGAAGCTTGTCTTCTGTGTCTATTTACTCTGTGCTTGGACACAAATTGAGCGTATCCGCCGGGTCACGACATTGATCGTACATTGGATACAAGGGCGACCTTGTAATAAATGGGACAAGCTGATTATTCCTTTACCCTAGTTTAAAAAAGAGAATTATCACATTGAATAATTTCTGTGATGTTTAGCTGCCGGAACATATTTGTAGGTTATTGAAGGGCAAATTTTTGCTGCAGCTTCGCCCGCGGCAAATGAAGTTTTACTAGATCACACTCACAAAAAATGTGGCTCTCTATTGATAAAAAAAAATGGGTTTAGTAGATCCAGAGATTACCCCCTACAAACTCACAAAGTTACAAACTTTACATGTTTATAATAATTAATATTAGTAATTTATGTATAAGTAATATCTATTGATCTAATGAGATTTTTTAACACCTGAATGATATCAGCTCGCATTGCGAAATCTATGAATATTACATAAACTTGCTGCACTTGAGTCATGATAAAGTCTATCATTGATCTCACTTAGAACTAAGAATATAGTTATTGCGTAAATAAGTGTTGTTCAAATTACAGCTCAGTACCCAGCTTGTATAATGTGTAGTATATTTTTGGGAGCTTGTATCGCGGCCCTTTTTTCTGTTATTGGTTATTTATTCTAATTTGATTTACTGCACATAAGCTGATAATATAATGGAATATTATCAGACATGGCTTATAACCATAATTTAAAAAATGTACATTTATCATGTACATAATTACACTTACACAGGCTACAGTATTTAAGGCGTTTAAAACAGTTTTAAAACTGGCCAAGGTACAGCTGGTACTGTAGTACCATGTTGTACTTTAAAATTCTGGTTAAAATGCAAATATGTACAGGAAAAAAACTATATTTTTTTCTGCTTTGACAATGTCTAGTGTGTATTTAACGAAGAAATAAATATAAATAATATAAACAATTACCAAAATCGACATAAAAATTATTATAGTATTTCTTTGCCTGTTTAAACACAAACAACAAAATATTAATACCTGATATTAGACAAAATGCATTAAAAATAGTTTATCTACAAACAATCGAACTTATAATAAATAAATAAAAATAAATAAATCAATGAATGTCGATAAAGTCAAAGACTGGCTTAATGACGGCATACGACTAACTCTATAGTACGATGGTCGATAGACACGTAGCGAACACTCTAGGTGTTAGAATTCAAAAGCTCATGAATATCTAGAAACATACAACTGCCCAAGGTACAAGTGGCTCCTAGGTACAACATGTTACCCTATATAGCGAATACTACGCGCTCGATATGTATGTGATGTTTTCTCCAACACCACGATCCGTATTACACTGTAGTACACACGCTATAATCACGATCCCAATATCGTGATAAATATCGAGCGCGTAACATCAGGTGCCTATGATTTTGTACGCTATGTCCATTGTCCGTAGATATGCTACATCGATGGTTACACAATAAACATTCTTCCAGGTGAAGTATGGCAGAAGCTCACTCTGCTGTGGCGTTCTCGTTCGCCATCACCCACGACGGATGGGACGTGAACTTCGACCGCGAGGTGCTCTACCTCGTCTGGGAGTCTGGACTCAGGTCGTGGAAGAAGAGATTAGCGAGATTCAGGGTAACCATGTTTATATAGTATCTAATAAATAATAATTACTAAGGGCCTGTTTTACAATTGCCTAATATGTGACGAAGCTTATCCGAAAGTTTTGTCGCTGCTTACTTTATACTGAGCAACAAAATCAAAACTTCCGGATAAACTATTTGTCACTTATTAATTAACTAGCGTTTGCCCTCGTCACCGCCCGCGTAAATACAGTATCCCACGGGAACACTACATTTTCGGGATAAAAAGTAGTCTATATATTAATCCAGAGCATAAACTACTACCATAACAAATTTTATCAATATCCGTTCAGTAGTTTTTGCATGAAATAGTAACAAACATCCATACATCCATCCATCCGCAAGAACTTTCACATTTATAATATTAGTAGGACTTAACATGGCGATTGTGAAACAAGCCCTGAAGCTCATTTCAGACTACGCTATACTATTTTGCTATATAGTATATCAAAGAAGGACCTAATGCCATACTATATAGTATACAAGCATTTATAGTATATAGCAAGCTCAGTATGGTTGTGTCGCTCGTTTGGCTTCCGGGACGGCCGAGGGTGAGGGAGGAGGAACAGGGCGGCGCGATATAGCACAGCATGAACTCGGCGTATCGGCGTAATGTGATGCCATGCTATATAGTATAGCATTAGGTCCTTCTTTGCTATACTATATAGCAAAATAGTATAGCGTAGTCTGAAATGAGCTTAAGTCTCCTGTTTCCTCTGCACAATGTCACAGGCAGAGACATGTAAAAAATTCCAGTGATTAGCATCCCTAAGATCATGTCAAAGATTTTTGCTTCACAGATGTAATGTTACTACATTGTAGTAACATTACAGATATAGTACATATTTTTATTCTACTTTACTAAGTATAATAAAAATATGTTATATAATATGCACCCAGGGGTCAGGACAAACATTTTTTTACATTTAAAAAAAACCTTACCAAGAGAATTACAGGGAATGTAATTTTTGAAATATAATTACTGTATGATGCCTAAAACCATATCTATACACAATCTATAACTATACCTAATTTCATCCATTTATTTTCATAATTTCAGAAGCTAGAAGTGCAGACAGAGTGAAACTAAAAGGGTTCCTTGAGTATTACGGAACCCTAAAAATATGTTTTTTTTTACAGAACAGCGTAAATAATGGAGTATATCCTGGACACCTACAGTCTCTCTATTTCCTCTGGGCACTACTTGTTGGGGCACACTTTGCTGGGTTCCACATACCATTTGGACTTGTACAGAAAGCCTGTGCTTTTATGCCTGGGTAAGATATTAACTAAGTATCAAATTTAAGACAAGATTAGGAATTAAAGATCGAGAACATACGTGTGACCACACTGGCGTTCGAATAGCATACCATTAAATGATCAGCCTACTCATTTGTCGGTCTTTTTCCACAAAAACCCTATTTTCAAGAACAGACAGACAAATCTCTTTTACCTTTTATAATTGGTACACCAAAAAGTAAAGTAAAGTTGGCTTAAAATAATTTTAATGTTATTTGAACGCCCTGATAATAAGATAAATTGTGTTTATTACATGCATATAATGCAGATAAGATTGTGTTAGATTTTTATCACGAGTAGGAAGAAATGACTTCCATTACTTTCCTTATCAGTTATCTTAAAAACAAATGAACCTTGACGTTAATTTTAATAATATTATGTATTTTATAGCTCGTTACTTACCTATTAAGCCCCGATTTCACCAGACTTCTTTAAACGCGCTTAACGCTAAACCCGCCTTCGATTTCTCTCTCATTCAATGTTAAGGGCACAGACGACGAAGATACTTATAATGTTTAACGTTAAGATAAAATATCGCTTGCTATACAGTTTGTATGAACTATCACAGACGGCTAAGATACTATATTTTTACGTACCTACTTTAATATGAAATACATCCACTATCCACACATACACTAGGCATCTTAAGATAAAATATTATAGTATCTTCGCCGTCTGTGACGTGCTTTAGAACAGGACAGACAGATCGAAAACCTTAGCTCAGAGTTAAACGTGGTTTCAATACGTTAGTGAAATTAGGGCTTAAAGTGCAAAAAATAGCATTAAACCGTCATCACTATTTATTAATTATGGACTCATATTGTGAAGTTGCGATTTCCATTCAAACACATAAATAAAATATATTTGGGTGATACCGAGTGTGTAGAAAATCCACAGAAACCTCCAATGGGATGCTGTCACACCTGGAAAGGATAGGATATCCCAGATGTGCCTATAGGATATTGTAGTACCTTAGGGTGCCCGTGTACTTCCAGCCGGGTCCAAAACGAAGCTGACCCCTACAATGGGAGGCTGCTCATCTATACAAATAAATTAAATTGAAGTCTCTTGGTAATTTTAAATTAACAGCTTTTCACTTATTGCATATATTATAACTATATAGGGTCCATACAATAAAAAAACAGTTTTTAATATTTTTGTTTGTCCGTCTGTTTGTTTGTTCCGGCTAATCTCTGAAACGACTGGAACGATTTTTATGGGACTTTCACTGGCAGATAGCTGATATTATAAGGAATAACTTAGGATATCATCATCAAAAATGCCCAACGAAGTGGGCACGGGTCAACTAGTATTAAACTCGACTATTAAACATTTAATTTAACACTAACGACTATTAAACATTTGTGACTCGTTCTGCGTTGGTATACCCTTTAGCTGTCCTTATTAAAATAAATGAAAGGACACTGGCGAACTCTGCCCGATTTCCCACTAAGAGCGGCCAAGTATCGAACATATTATGTGGTTTTATAGTACTTATTATAATAGGTATTTACCTATGAAATTGCCGTTCTGCAGTACTGGCCATTTCAAATCATAATAATTTTTGTTTAGCTAAGAATTCTAATTTCAAATTAATTTTATTTTAAAAACATGGAATTCTTATTCCGAAAGTAGTCATTTGTTTATTGATTAGTGTTACATTTTCATCGTATTTTAATCTTTTTCGTCATCATAGATACGTTAAAAATTCGAGTAATTATGGAATATGAGTACCGTCGTGGCAGCAACACGGCACAAGCGGCACGCAACATCGACGACGTTTACGGAGCTAACACTACAAACCAACGCACCACCTGTTATTGGTTTGCTCGCTTCCGTTCTGGAGATTTCGACCTGAAAAATGAACCTCGCGGTCGTCCGAAGACTGGTCGACAATGACGAATTAAAGGCGATTGTGGAAGCTGATGATACACAATCTAACCCACACGAACCCAATGATCGCCAGCGCGAAGTACGCGTCGAGACGTGCCTTGCACTGCTCAACAGACACACAAGTGAAGGAATTTTGAACCGCATTGTTACCTGCGATGAAAAATGGATTCTGTTTGATAACCGCAAGCGCTCAGCAAGTTGGTTGGATCCTGGTTCAGCACCTAAACAATGCCCTAAAAGAAAACTTACCCCTAGAAAAGTGATGGTCACTGTTTGGTGGTCTAGCGCCGGTGTGATTCATCACAATTTTTACCAAACGGGGTGAGCATTACTGCAGAAGCTGGCACATTTCCCACCAGCATTGGTCAATCGCTCATCTCCGCTGCTCCTGCACGACGCGCGTCTGGCACAGCAGACGGTCTCCAAGTTGCAAGAACTGGGGTTAGAAGCTCTCCGCCATCCGCCCTACTCACCAGACCTTGCGCCTACAGACAGTAGAAAGTAGTAACTTTTTCCAGAATTTGGATAACTTCTTGGCGGGAAAATAATTCAATACCCGAGAGGCAGTACAAAATGCCTTTGAAGAATTTGTTGCCTCCCGTCCAGCTGATTTCTTTAAGAAGGGCATCAATAAACTGCCACTGCGTTAGCAAAGATGCACTGATTGCATGGGTGACTTCGATTAATACAAATAAAAAATACATGAAAAAAATTCGTTTAAAGTTTGTCATACAAAACGGCAATTTCATAGGTAAAGACCTAATATAAAAAAACTTGAGAATAAAAAGTTATGAATCTCCGAAAATCAGAGAATTTATGTGCAAAATTGGTATTTATCTGTGATAATCGTTGTCATCATAACTATGGTTATCATGCTGTAGATTGTCAATTTGAGGCATAAAAGCTCCAGCTAATCTAGTGGTCGCTATAGATAGATTTATTTTGCATTGGAGTTTAAAATTATTTTCTTTTTCTATAGTTCAGCAATTTCGTACTAGTTTTGTGAAAAAAAAAAATGTTACTTGTGGTGTGAAACAAATCACTCTATACTATTTATATTTATTATTTATATTAAATAATTATTATGTTTTTGGTTTTCGTGAAAGTGACATCTATCATTTATGTGTTAGCATATTGCGTTTGCAAACAAACTGGTTATAATTTCATTACGTAATTGACTAAACAATTAATAGATGTCGCTTTTCCGCAAACCGCTACTAGGCTAATTTATTGAACAATAGGTTATATTTCATCAATTATCTTTTATGGCGACCTCTGTGGCTCGGTGGTTCAGCGCGTTGGTGCTCAAGCCGGGGTTCGCGGGTTCGAATCCCGCCGAAGGAACAAAAAGTTTTTCTGTGTTCCTGGGTCATGGATGCATTTTCTGGTACCTATAACACAAGTTCTTCGGTTACTTACCACGGGGCCAGACTGACGTGGTGTGAAGCGTCCATAGATATTATTTATTTATATATTTATTATTTTATCACCCGAGTTTGATGTATAATTACTTTTTTTCCTGTGTTCATACAGTACAACTTACAATAAATATTTTTTGTAGCCACGTATTTAATTACCAGGCAGTAAATGTATGGGGACTTGCCAGTCTCCTTTGAGTTCATCTAAGGAATAACTTATAATATTGTATTGTTTTCAGCACATCCATTTTCTGGCAAATCACGTCGTGTCTCCTGGCTGCTCTGACATTATGGCTCTCAGTGATATTCTTCATGCGGTACCTTCTTAAAATATTGCTCATGTACAAGGTGAGTCTTTGTGATTGTTCGGTCGCCGAAAGACCCGGTGTACCACATTTAGATCTCATCACGGTATAATAAGGTCAGAAAGTGGTACACAGTCTTTGTACTGTACGGCGACTGTACGTTCAAAGATTTTTTTAAATATGTACTCACCGACAATTTCCTTTATATCTATCTACATATATAAAAGGAGATGTCCTCTGACTGACTGACATATAGACGCTCGCACAGCCGTAACCGGTAACGGCAGAAATGTGAACCGATGACGGCATATAATTATTATGACGTAGACATTCGCTGAAAGGATTTTTCAAAATTGAATCCCCCCACTGGGATGCAATGGGGTCCAAACGGACAAAGTCGCGCCCAAAGCCTATCCATATTAATATAAACAACCGTAGTCCTTATGTTGAAATTATAATATGTGTTAGTAATTATATAATTATTTTATACTCTGCTTAAAAATATTTTATATAATAACATAAACCAGAGTCGAGAAGGAACTAGACTTATCAGCGCTGATATAATGTTCCAAAGATTTCTACGTCGCATCGTGAATATGGCACTAATTAAATTATCAATGTCATTAAAATTATTATAACCAACGCTGTTGTTACATATCTATTGTAGATAAAGCGCACGGATCTAATCAAGCTATGTAATAGACAGTATCTAAATACGTAGTATATATATATACACTTGCAAAAGCAAAAAAAATTAAAAAAAAACTTTAACCCGACTACGTAACTCTCTCGGCAAAACAACCTCAAGCGTTATTTCATGCCAGTTTTCTGAGAGGCCATGGAATTTCCCCAAATGAGCATTACCGATCTGCGGACGTACTAAACGATCACCAGTAATGATAATGAATATATACTAAATTATTAAATAATTATTATTATCTATTGTTATAGTCGGCGGAAAAAATGTAGCAGTAAGCATTAAATATAGGTATATTTAATGCTTACTGCTACATTTTTTCCGTTTGCGTTCCGTTTCCGTTGTTTATTACTATACAACATAATTTATCACGAATATAATTTTGGCAATGACAAAATTTCAAATACATTGATATCACAAAGCACAAAACTGTGATGAGTTGTTAGTACCTATGTCATCATAATAATATGTTGGTGTTTCGTGTAAAGATTGTGGTGATGATGATGATAATTACTGTAAGCGGTGTGAGGGCATATGCTTGCAGTTCTTTACACAACTCCGGAATCCCCAAACGTGTGTCTACAATCACATTTTGTTTTTTCACAGAGTTCTGTCCAGTACTTTTGCTCTCTCCATATAAATGATTAAAGGTTTAAAGATAAATATTAAATATAAATTTCGAGCAGTTTCCTCGATTCCTCATGGATACTATCATCAGGTCACCACTTAAGTGACAATGAGACCAACTTCGGATTATACCCAATACATGAAAGAAAGAATTTTGAAAATCGGTCCATAAACGGCAGAGTATGTTCAAAGATGATGATGTGATGATGATGTATGGTAGAATGATGGTGGTGTTGATGATAATTACTTTAATTGATATAGTGGGTAATGCTTGCAGTTCTTTAAACAACGACGAAATCCCCAAAAATGTAACTATAAGGAGTCAGGAGTTCTGTTCTGTACCTTTGGATCCAGGGTATACGTTGGTACAACGACATCATCAGGTCGCCACTTTTGTGTAAACGGGACCAACTTCGGATTATACCTTTTACATCAAAATATATATATATATATATATATATATATATATATATATATATATATATATATATATATATATATATATATACATACATATACAGCCGAACAGATAACTGCCTCCTTTTTTGGAAGTCGGTTTAAAATTTCGTCTATATCATGCCAGGAAGTGCTCTAGTACTTGCTACAAATGAGGATGTATTTCATACTCTTCTCTACACATCAGATCCATACATTTCCAGTTTAAGGAAAACTTTTTAGTCCAGTCGACAAACTGATTTTCGTCTCAAATAGAGAAACTGGTCCTACAACTATGTGTGATACCTCGTTGGATTCGGATTTTTTATTTTTTTATACAGTTTGATTAAATCAATGAGTATGATCTTGATAAGTAGGTATGTATATAATAACCTAACCAAAAACATGTCGCGACATGTCTAAGGAGGGTTCCGTAACTATCAACGCGCAATAGGTTTTCTACGAATTACTTTAAAAGATATTGTCCGATTTCTCTCAAAATATTTTCCTAAAAAGTTTTTAGCATGGTCTATAAGCATGGAAAGTTACAAGTTTCTATCTCTTATAGTGGTTGACTTTGTAAAAAAGTCATGTATGAAACCTTGCCTCAATTTTAAAAGACCAATTCAAACTTCACATGTATGGAGAGCCACCCCTAAATATAGATTATTATTATTTTCTGATTCCAAAACCGAGATCTATACACAATCTATAACTATACCAAATTTCATCCATTTATGTCCTTATTTACAGGAGCTACAAGGGCGGACGGACAGACAGACGGACGGACGGACAGAGCGAAAGTATACTGGCTGATTATACTAACGTTTTCTTTATTTTTGTCTTAAAACATGATCTTGGTTTTCCAAGTTTCGGTTTCGGCCGAAACTGAGACCTTGCCGAAATTCAGTTTCGCTTTCGGTCGTAAAAACCAGTTTCTATCGGATACTAATGTGAAGTTTTAATTTTTAACCGACTTCCAAAAAAGGAGGCGGTTATACATTAGGCTGTCTATATGTTTCCAATCCTTTTTTTAGGGTTGGATGTACGAATCCAGAGCTCCTGGATCAAAGATATCCAAGAAGACCTTACTGTGGGCGAGCGTAGTTAGAGTGCTGTCCGGGTGGAACAAACCAAAACTGTACAGCTTCCAAGGCTCTCTGCCGAGGTTACCACTGCCCTCTGTCAGAGATACTATGAAGAGAGTAAGTAATAACTTATACAGTTTTCCAGAGAAATTACAATAAGTACTGTTTTTTTAATTATTACAATTGCATAAGAAATGTAGACAATTTTAAGGATAGTTATTGAAAGTAGCTTTATTTACTACAGAAAAAGATACACGTTTCATATGACATTAGTCCATACACTGGCAACCTGACATCAGAACTCTTACAATGATACCTGTATCTTCTTGTGTAACGAATGAAGTTCAATTTTATATACTGATCTTAAAAATGCAGCCTTGTGTCCATGTCGTCGCGTTTCGTTTCGGTGTAAATTGATCCTTAATAGACACTATATCAACATTTACTCTCTTAAGTCTTAAGCTTATATAATTATATCTATGTACAGATATAATATAAGTATTATGATTTATCGCCTATTTTATTCTCAATTAAGTGACTCAAATTCTAGATCATTTCATAATATTCCAATAGCCGTCTTTTAATACTTGACAATATAATTTCAGTATTTACAAAGTGTTCGGCCCTTATTAGATGATGAGAAGTACGAAAGGGTGGTGAGGCTAGCTGATGAATTTGAGAGGACAATCGCAGTCAAACTACAGAGATACCTTATACTCAAGTCATGGTAAGTTCTATTGAGCTTCTGTGGTCTATTATAATTATATTAGGGGCGTTCCACATATTACGTTACGCAATATTTCGACTTTATGAACAGAAACTTTGGGCACATAATTTCCTGCTTATGTAAAGACGTTTAGGCAGAAAAAAAAATCCCACAAAAACATTACCTACCTAAATTAAAAAAGCTAATTATTTCCTTTGCAAAAAGTTATAAGATGTCGTAGAGACGAAGTAAAATTTAAGATGTTCCATTTAATTAGTTACTCATAAAAAAAATTGTAACCGTATTTGGAAATTATTATTTTTATAACATACATTAAATAATGACTTGGCAATGAGCACTTTAATAAATTAATATTGTGGTTACTAGTAGCTTAAAGCTAGTGCTAACATCTTATTACCTGCAGTGAGTCTATTATTTGTGATCAGTTGTGTTGACGATTTTTAAATTAGAAAACTTAACCATACCTATGAAATTTTTTAAAATGGTCAACAATCTTTGAAATTAACGTACGGATAACCCGCATTGTACCACTATTGAATCCTTATTGGCATAGTATCGAAATGCTTTTCCAGGTTTGTGAGTGACTTGCATGGGTCTAATCTATATTATCTATCTTATTTATTATCTTATTTATATTAAAATATGAATACACTGGTATCTTCCTCATGCAGTGAGACACAACGCAAGTGCTATTTCCCATCGGTTTTCTGTGAGGCCGTCTTATTTATCGGGTCGAGTACATTTACCATTCGTCCCGAAGCATCTCCTGTAACCTAAAATAACCTCCCACTTCTCAATTTATGAGATTTATTATATAAATAACGATTACGAAGTTATCAATGAACTTGTATTCATACATTTTGTTCCTGTGAATTCGCAAAATTAAAAATCCGAATATCATTTTTTTTTTCAGAATTTTCTCCTTTTTTATATTTTCCTTTTATATGTAGCTAATAACCTAGCCTGACAGCTATTTTAAAATTTCTAAGTCTGCTAGAAGTATGCTTTGAATTTTGCTTATTCTCCCCTACCTCCATCTACCCAAAGTCGCGTTTTTTGCCGCATAATATCTCCTAAACTATGCACTCGATTTTTATGAAATTTAAAACAATAGCTTGTGCATCTAACGACTTCTCTGCGACAAAAATTCAGATCGCTAGCTTTGTTACAAACGAAAATATGGCGGCACGAAAAAACCGCGAAATGCTTCGAGAAAAGACATATTGCACTTTACGACGCTGACTTTTGAAATCAGTTGTGAGGTCAATAATCCCACAGGTGGTTTCAAAATAATATAAATTCAATTAGTTGAGATTAGCTGTGTGAGGTCAATGACCTTTTTAGCGCCGAAGACTCATCCAATTTTTTTTTCTTTTTGCTCAAACTTCTTTGCATAGGCAATAATAATTTTCCCCCAATGTATCTGTAATTTGATTTTGCAAAACGTTATAATATAGTGTAATGTCCTTAGATATAATACATAATTGATTCCAGGTGGTCAAGCAACTATGTGTCGGATTGGTGGGAAGAATACGTGTACTTGAGAGGTCGTTCTCCTCTAATGGTCAACTCGAATTTTTATGGCACAGACACACTAATGCGACCAACGTCAATGCAAGCGGCTCGCGCGGGTACCCTGATACATTTGTGCCTTAAATTCCGTAGACTTATAGATAGACAGGAGTTGGAACCTGTAAGTATATTAGTGTATTGTTAGTTGTTACTTAGTTTTTGCGACTATTTCACGCAAAAACCACTGAACTGATTTTGATGATATATATATATATATATATATATATATATATATATATATATATATATATATATATATATTATATATGTCTATATTTTATAGTAGGTACTAGATAGTTAGAGATTCATAATCTTACTGTCACTACTTTTGCACGCTTTTGATCCGAAGCGGGTGAGTAATATCTTTCTTATACAGACTATTTCTAATAATGAAATTGCCGTTCTGCAGTACTGGCCATTTTAAATCAAAATAATTTTTGTTTGGCTAAGAATTATAATTTCAAATTAATTTTATTTTAAAAACATGGAATTCTTTTTCCAAAAGTAGTCATTTGTTTATTGATTAGTGTTACATTTTCATCGCATTTCAATCTTTTTTGTCATCATGGATGCAACGGCAAGCGGCACGCAACATGAACGACGTTTACATGAAGAAGACACACGTCAGAAGACTGGTCGACAATGACGAATTAAAGGCGATTGTGGAAGCTGATGATACACAATCTACGGCTGAATTAGCAGCAGCTTTCGACGTTAGCGTCAAAACAATATTGGTCCATTTGCGTCAAATTGGGAAGGTAAAAAAGCTTGACAAATGGGTGCCCCACGAACTCAATGATCGCCAGCGCGAAGTACGCATCGAGACGTGCCTTGCACTGCTCAACAGACACACAAATGAAGGAATTTTGAACCGCAATGGTACCTGCGATGAAAAATGGATTCTGTTTGATAACCTCAAGCGCTCAGCAAGTTGGTTGGATCCTGGTTCAGCACCTAAACAATGCCCTAAACGAAAACTTACCCCTAGAAAAGTGATGATCACTGTATGTGGTCTAGCGCCGCGCCGGTGTGATTCATCACAGCTTCTTACCAAACGGGGTGAGCATTACTGCAGATGTGTACTGTGAAGAACTGAACACAATGATGGAGAAGCTGTCGCATCTCCAACCTGCATTGGTCAATGGCTCGTCTCCGCTTCTCCTGCACGACAACGCGCGACCTCATACTGCACAGCAGACGGTCTGCTAGTTGCAAAAACTGGGGTTGGAAGCTCTCCGTCATCCGCCCTACTCACCAGACCTTGCGCCTATAGACTACTACTTTTTCTAGAATTTGGATAACTTCTTGGCGGGAAAAAAATTCAATACCCGAGAGGCAGTACAAAATGCCTTTGAAGAATTTGTTGCCTGCCGTCCAGCTGATTTCTTTAAGAAGTGCATCAATAAACTGCCACTGCGTTGGCAAAGATGCATTAATTGCATGGGTGATTACTTCGATTTATACAAATAAAAAATACATTAAAAAAAATCGTATAAATTTTTTCATACAAAACAGAAATTTCATAGGTAAAGACCTAATATATAACATGATAAAATTCTGCTGTTTTACAAGTTGTAAAAAAAAACTGTGCTACATGACAGCTAGGTCCCGAACGAATGTGTCTATCAATATTATATTATAAATGTGAAAGTTTGTGAGGATAGATGGGTAGCTGTTGCCCGCGGCTCCGCCCTCTTAAATACAGTATCCCGCGGGAACACTGTACTTTTTCGGGATAAAAAGTAGCATATGTGTTATTCCAGAGCTTCTACTACTAGTACTACCGTACCAAATTTCATGAAAATCCGTTCAGTAGTTTTTGCGTGAAAGAGTAACAAAAATCTATCCTTCCATCCATCCTCGCAAACTTTCACATTTATAATATTAGTAGGATGTAAGTAAAATGCAAATACTTATTAGCATTTTACAAGCATAGACGTAATCGGTCTAAAAAGCTAGTTAGTAGGCACGGATGGTAATTTTAAAAGTAAACCTGTCTAATGATTATACTAACCCCCTTACAAATAAAAATATTTACACAGTGGATAAGCTATACAATGTTTTGTCCTTGGCTTACGTTGGAAAAGTCGCTTGACAGACAAGCACAAAACATTATATAGCTAATACACTGTATAAATATTTTTATTAGGAAGGTGGTAAGTCTATATCCGAAATTATCCGAAGCTTTTAGGTATATCGGATTCGGTTACGGATAGATTTTATTTCGCATATCCGATAGTTTCGGTTACAGAACTCCATAACATCCCTGCTTTAAATAGATAAATTTTGCGCGTGTTAACTTGTGTAGACTTTTAAAATGATTACTTCTGCGTTAGATTATGCTGCAAAACATGGTGCCCCTGTGTTCGTCGCAATACGAACGTCTGTTCAACACGGTCCGAGTGCCCGGGATCGAGACGGACAAGATCGTCCACTACCAAGACTCGACGCACATCACGGTGTACCACAAGGGCAGATACTATAAAGTGGTGGTGTACAACCGCGGCAGACTGCTCAACCCGGCCGAAATACAAGTGTATGTAGTGTATACCCGCTTTTTAGGATTCCGTAGTAACCCGTTTAAAAATACCTACGTATAAAGTTTGGTAAATATTTTGTTGTGCACCTATTATTACATATGTTTTTAGGGTTTCTCTTGTAATTACAAGGTCCGTCCGTTTGTTCGTCCGTCCTTCTTGACTAACTTTGGTTATCTATACTAATATTACTAAGGTGTAAAGAGGAAAGTTTTGTGTTTTTATATTTTTGTATGTTTATTCCCGAATCACGCCAAAACTGCTGGACCGATTTAAAAAATAATTTTGATTTTAAATATGTGTTTTCAGACAAATGCAACAGATATTAGACGACAAATCGGTTCCCCTCACTGGCGAAGAGAAACTTGCCGCTTTGACCGCAGGCGAGAGGTCTCACTGGGCGCATATAAGACAGACCATGTTTAACAGGGGACACAACAGAACGTCTCTACATTGCATAGAGAGAGCAGCTTTTAACGTTTGTTTAGGTAAGTGTTTCCAATGATCTTGGAGAAGAATTTTCTAATTTTATTGAATGTCTCCAACGTTATTTTGCGTAAAAAAGGGGTGCTAAAGTTTAATTGTTAGTTATGAAAAATGCGGCAGTATTTTTTACGTAAGATAATAGTGAAATATATAGTATCAAATTAGGAAACTAACAATTTCATAAGAAATTGCTACTTTTAAATTAGGCAGATATACCGATACCGATATATTGGAGGTCCAGAGGGGGATTCGGAATTTTAAGTGCCCACTTGTAACTCCTCCGGTGTTGTCGGTGACCATGGGCGGTGGTTACCATCAGGGGCGCCTGATGCTTACCGCCTCGTTTGCTTGTTTCCAGGTCTATAATGTTGTAATATTTTTTGACGTGATAACGTCTTATAAATCGATGAACGCTGGCTGTACGCACGTAAAATTGTCACGTTCCGCCTGAGCCGAGCGTGCAAGCGAGAGCGCGGAACAAGCGATAGAGAGGCACGATCGGCCTAAGCGTTCGGCTTGTTATGGCGTTATCACGCAAAATTATCGCCCGTAAACCGACTTAACAGAACCATTTTTCACTAGATGACGTTGAGTATGCGTTTGACGAGAACGACACGTCCAAACTGGACGACTACGGCCGAGTGCTACTCCACGGCAAGGGCTACGACCGTTGGTTCGACAAGTCGTTCAATCTCTGCTTCAGTACTAATGGACTGGTGAGTGAAACACACATTTTTACCCAATTCTGGCGATGTCAAAAGGGTAATGATTTTGAAAGTCTATGTATGTATGTTTGTTTCATCATAGCGCCTAAACTGCTAGTCCGATTTTAATGAGTGAGGTGCCAATAGATTCGTAATAATAGCCCTGTTAACATAGGCTATATATAATTATATAATTTACGTAGTCGGATGATAGTTTTTTTATAAAATTGTAGTTATGAACAATGCACACAATTATAGGTAAAATAGCCCCTTATAATTTCAGATTGTCGTCGAAAACCCCTAGAAACTTAATAAAAATTTCATTCATTTATTTAAGGTAAACATAAACCAATCTAAGAATGCAAACCCTCCTCGGTGGAATGAGTGCGTTTTTAGAATGGATTATGTCTACATGACGCGGCGTGCACTTATTAATAGCGATTCAAAATCGAAATAACACGCAGCGTCGCGTGACCTATTATTACGGCACCATCAATCATTATCGCTTGGTGTGAACTGACCCTTACGTCTAAATTTCTAATATATTTTGTTTTAGGTGGGCTTCAACGCTGAACATACATGGTGAGTGTGACTTTAATGCGAATAACCGTTAGTTTTACTTAATCTCGTAGTCATTTATTCATGTTTTTTTTTAATTTTTAGGGCAGACGCTCCTGTTATGGGCCACCTATGGGAACAAATCATTTGGTCGGAATTAGAATATGGGTAAATATACACATTTACAGAATTCGTTCCCAATAAGCAACACTATTGAATAATGTAGTAAAAAAGTGTATTTTTTTTCAAAATCAGTCTGTTTTATTCTTGTTTGGGTATATTATTTTATCAAAAAATCTATTGACGCAGTTTTAGTTTTCTCTTAGTTTTAGTAGATTTTTTGATAAAATAATATACTCAGACAGGAACCGAACCGACTCATTTTGGAATATATAT
Organism: Phengaris arion; assembly: GCA_963565745.1. Classification (NCBI taxonomy): domain Eukaryota; kingdom Metazoa; phylum Arthropoda; class Insecta; order Lepidoptera; family Lycaenidae; genus Phengaris; species Phengaris arion. The sequence goes on from OY751437.1 coordinate 17,878,796, forward strand.
TGAATATATATGATAGATATATGTTGAATAATTCATCGTGTATAACCCCAGTCACTCGGATCCAAAGACAGAGTTTAGTTATCAAACCAAATATTTCAAAACTAGGTATAGGCTATTATGACAGAACAAATCTCCATACAAGAAAAAATTACGCCTTCTTGATTTCACCATACCTCGAATGTCAAAATGGCCTCAAACAACCCCAAAAGTGGGGCCATTTAAGTGGGGGCAGCTTTTGCCTCGACATGCCTCATCTATAATATGTATGTAGGTATGTATGTGTATCAAACACGATTTTTTATCGCCACATTCTAGTTACAAGGAAGACGGCAATGCGCAAGGTCCCGTGGACTCGCCGCCGCCCACGCCCACGCGGCTGCAGTGGGAGCTCAACAACGACGACCTACTGAAAGCCATCGACGTCTCGTACGGTGTAGCTGACAAGTTGTTGAACGACGTGGACCTCAAGATATTGATGTACACCAAGTACGGAAAAGGTACTGTGCAATTTAGTAGCCGAAAAATAAATTCATCAGCATTTTACCGTCTCATTTATGCAGGACTTACATGGGTTGATTTTCGCAGTGCGGCGAGTCGCTTGAGGAATCGCCTAGTCATTTTTGTTGGCAATGTAAATGCCCCGTCAGAGTGACCTAACGATCTATAATAATTTACATAAGACAATGGCTCATTCTTTGTCTTTACACATAACGCAGAGCAGGAAAAGTAATAATGTTTAGGAAGTATTTTGCGAATAGTCTCCCTCGAGATTATATTGTACTTTAACAAGGTACAGGGGTGCAAAATTAAGTCCGCTCTGAATATACAAGGGACTAGTAGACATGATTTTTTTCTATCGTAATCAGGTTTCATGAAGATCTGTCGTGTGTCACCGGACGCGTACATACAGATGATACTACAGCTGTCCTACTATCGCACGGCGGGCCGATTCTGCCTGACGTACGAGGCCTCAATGACCCGACTGTTTAGAGAGGGTCGCACGGAGACCGTCAGATCTTGTACCAACGACAGTGCCGCGTGGGTCCTCTCTATGAACAACCCTAATGCTACCGTGAGTATATTACAATGTATTTCGCAGTAAAGTGGGAAATTTTAAATTAAATTTATGTTAATATGATATCAGTAATTAGTAGTTACAATGGAAATAGGTTAGGTCTATTCGACAACTGCTAATGTAAAGTTGTACAATACGCTGTCACGCTGAGTTCTGCCACGTGCACACTGACCTTTGGAGAAAGCTGATTTACTTTCTTTTGTAGAGCGCTTTATCTTACGCACAAAGCAGTGACTGAGCGCTTTAGGCTGCTGCCTCGAACTTCGCTGCAAGCGGCGCGGCGGCGGGCAGTGACAGCAGCGGCGACGCGCGCAGGACGGCGCCATAGTCAGAAATGCACTCCTGATAAGCCGCTGCTATCACTGCCCTCCGCCGGAACGCTCACCGAATAATTTGAGGCACCGGCCTTATGAGCACGCCAGCGAAAAGTGACATTGGCAGTGTTTGACAGAGATGATGCTCTACAAAGCGTCACGAGTCACGACACTACCAGAATATCTCTTTTCAAATATAGATGTATTTTCTTTTCGGCCTATTGTACCTAGGACTATCTAACAACTTCTCATCAAAAGTTTATATACATTCCTCTTGCTCTTACTTTCTGAAATTTACTCTTTATATACGATACTTTAATTATCATACGTTTTCTTTTTTATCAGACTGAAGAGCGTATGCACCTATTCAAGAAAGCGACAGATCGCCACCAGCTCGGCTATCAGGACGCTATGGCGGGCCGCGGTATAGATCGGCACCTGTTCTGCCTGTACGTTGTGTCCAAATACCTGGAGCTGGAGTCGCCCTTCCTGCAGGAGGTGTTTAACGAACCCTGGCGGCTGTCTACTAGTCAAACGCCTCATGGTAAGTGTGGTGTCTGATTTGTGCGTGAGAGAAAATGATTGTGAAAAAAACATACTGATAAAAGATGATTTACTTATAAATCTAAAGACAAACCATTAATAAAAACATGACGTTAACCGAGTACACGTGGTAGATGTGAAACTACTTTCATTTTGCTGGCGTTACATCCAAAATCGTGTCGTGACGTAATGCTATCTTGAAGTTTCTCTCAACGTCGCTAAAGATTTTCACTCCAAAAGACCGAAAAGTCGTTCGAGCTACCTGTACGGATGTAGTTGAGATCAGAAAAAAGTGTTATTGGTACGAACTCCACCCGGGGATCGCACCTGTACCCTCTCGAGTGCGAGTCAAGCGGTCTCATTTTAATTAAATAAGACCCCTTGACTCGCACTGATCTTAGTTATTAATTAAAAATATAATTAGCGTTTGTATATATATATATATATATATATATATATATATATATATACATAAAAGTGTTAGTTACGCTAATTATAACTCAAGAACGGAACCGATTTGGCTGAATATTGGTGGGGAGGTAACTTAGATCCAGGAGATGGACATAATATGATACTTAAGTGCCCCGCCGAGTCTATCTCTGTATGTTCGCGATAATCTCAAAAACTACTTAAAAGGATTTTCATGCAGTTTACATTTACCGACAGAGTGGTTCCTTAGGAAGATTTAGGTCGATAATAATTTGTTAAGATTTTGTGGAAATTTTTTGATTTATACCGATAATTGTTGAAGATGTCGGAAAAAATCAAGCCATCTGGGAACTTTTATCGAAAACGCTGCCTTACCTGACCCGATGGAGATAAATAACAAAACTATGTAAGGTGGAATTGTTTCTCTTTTATAAGTCTAAAAAAAGTCCACGATGGCATAGATATATGTCTATCTTTTAAGGATAGGTTACTTTACCCATTCTAAGTTTTAAAAAATTATCAGAAATAATGTGGTATTTTCAGAAGCTACTTAGATGGATACAATTTAATTGTCCTTATATAGGAGATTTATATCTAGGAGATATCTTAAAATTAAAAAGTTCGTGTGAAAATTTATTATAAATTATTTATTTGTACTCTGTGCTGTGACTATATTGCAGGTATATTTGCTAAAGGAGTTTTTTGCTATGAACACGGGCGAAGCTGCGGGCAAAAGCTAATTATTATATAACTAACAGCCTCCGTGGTCTAGTCGTTAGAGCTTGGCTCTCGAAAAAAGTTGTTTCCAAGTTTGATTAGGACAAAGCAGGCTGATCACCTGATTGTCTGACAAGAAAGATGATCCGTGCGTCGGATGGGCATGGAAAAAGTCGGACCTGCGCCTGATATCTCGCCAGTCGGGTCTGTTATCCGTCCCACTGGGTTATGAGAGTAAATGAAGAGAGAGTGCTATTTTGTACTGCGCACACACTTGGGCACTAGAAAATTACTCCTGCGTATCTGGCCTGGTTTCAATAAAACCGGCCACCGTCACCGAAATCGGTGCGGGGTGAGTTATATTTATATATAAATATAGATAACCTAATCTCTAATGCGCAGGTCAAACCAGCCTCCTGGACCTGAAGAAGCACCCGAAGTGCGTGAGCGCGGGCGGCGGCTTCGGGCCCGTGGCGGACGACGGCTACGGTGTGTCCTACATCATCGCCGGCGAGAACACGATCTTCTTCCACGTGTCCAGTAAACTCAGCTGCCCAATCACAGTGAGTGCTTGTTTTCTTACCTTTATTACTAATAATTAGATGTTTTTAATTTAAACAAAACCTATAAAGAAAAAAAATCATAAAAATTGTGATGAGCTGCCTCAGGATAATGGGCGTTTTCGAGTCTATGCTGTTTATTTGACAGCTGTTTGTAATTTGGATCCCACACACAAAGCGGTGATGCACTGACGGCAGAAAAAGTAGGTATCGAAAACTCTCGTTGAAGGTTTTCTATACCATTTCCACCACCTGGCGGTGCCTCACACGCCTCAGCTGTCAGATTTGACATATATATATATATAAAATATGTTTAAATTTTTTGGTAAAATGTTATTTTTCAATTAATTAATTTAAAAATACCATTTTCGCGCGCTTGAGTTGTGTGTGATGACCTCACAACGTCATCGCTCTTAAAATACACAGTTGACAGTTAAAATCATTGTTTGACTATTTACATTATTTAATTGTTAATTATTAAGGAAAATTCTAGATAGAACTCTGCGCAAACAAAAAAAATAAAAAATTTCAACTCTATTGTACGAGGGCGGGTCAATAAGTCCGTGACTTTTGGAATAAAACACAGATTTTTTGATAAATAAATCATTTTATTTTTCAACGTAGTCCCCCTTGAGCTCTATACACTTTGTCCAACGCTTCTCCAATTTTTTTATCCCTTCCAAAAAATATGATTTGTCGAGGTCCTCAAAATAGGCCTTTGTTTGCGAGATGACTTCATCATTGGAGTCAAATCTTTTTCCACCGAGCCATTTTTTCAGGTTTGGGAACAAGAAGTAGTCACTCGGAGCCAAATCTGGAGAATAGGGTGGATGTGGGAGCAATTCATAGCCCAATTCATGGATTTTTGCCATGGCAACTGCACATGTGTGCACCCTTGCATTGTCTTGGTGAAAAAGAACTTTTTTCTTGGCCAAATGAGGTCGGTTTTTTTTTCAAAACCTCATTGAAGCGGTCCAATAAGTTGGCATAATATTCCCCATTAATTGTTCTTCCCTTTTGAAGATAGTCAATGTGGATTATCCCACGTGCATTCCAAAAAACAGTCGCCATAACTTTATTGGCTGACAAACCCACCTTGGCCTTCTTTGGCGCCGATTCACCCTTAGAAACCCACTGTTTTGACTGTTGTTTGGTCTCTGGTGTATTGTGATGGATCCATGTTTCGTCCACGGTTACAAAACGGCGCAAAAACTCCTCCATATTGTGATTAAACAACGCCAAACCTTCCTGTGAAGTTGTTACACGATTGCGTTTGTGGTCGACTGTGAGCAAACGCGGCACCCATCTTGCGGAAAGCTTTCTCATGCCCAAGTGATCATTCAAAATTGAAACCACTGAGCCATGCGAGATGCCTATGGCTTCCACAATCTCTTGCACTTTCAATCTTCGGTCGGCCAACATCATATCGTGAATTTTTTCGATTGTTTCGGGTGTAGAGACCTCAACTGGGCGTCCAGGACGTTCGGCATCTTCAGTGCTTGTACGGCCACAACGAAATTCAGTAAACCACTTTTTTACCATTGAAATCGATGGTGCAGTCCCCATAGTATTTATCAAGCTTAGCCTTGGTCTCGGTAATGGTTTTTTTTCGCAAAAAATAATGCTTAATAAGCACACGAAATTCACTTTTTTCCATTGTTTCCTTAAGTTACTGGATAGTCTGATAAAGATAGCTGTAAAACACAAACTAACTGACGCAGCAAGTTCAAATTTTGATAGGAGTCAACTGACAGATGCCTGTTGACAGGAGTAGTGTTGCTTTTTCAGTAAGGAGGTTAGAAATTCAAAAAGTCACGGACTTATTGACCCGCCTTAGTATTGATTTATTACGCTGGGACTATATCACCCGGAATCCGCCTGTCCCTGGAAAATTCAGTGCACTTAAAATAGAACTCTGCGCTAATACAATAGAGTTGAAAATAGAAGTGGCGAGTGTCGAGCTGTCATATATGACATTCCCATTTGTCTCAACACTCATGTGTTCGATTTTCAACTCTATTGTATTAGCGCAGTGTTTTATTTTCAATGCTCAGAATTTTCTTCGGCCTCTCGAATTCCAGATCATAATATAGTCCCAGCCTTATATAAAATTCTGTTTTACTTGACATAATGAAAATTGACACTGGCAATGGTTTATAACCTTCGCATAAATATAAAAAAAAATTGTTTTGCAAGTAGATAAACGTTCGACTAAATAATATATGACGTCACGTGTCGTTCCGCCAGAATATATCCTTTTTTGAAATTTGCGCGAGATTTAAAAAAAAAAAAACACTTTGATGATTAAATTTCACTATTAATTCACGATAAATTTTAGTGATTACAAATCAAAATATTTTATCCATTTTGGTGTCACATGCATATTCCCTATTAACAAAATTTACATATTCATTAAGATATCTATGTAATGTCTCCTTACAGAGCTCCTCGAGATTCGTAGAACAGATTCAAACATCGCTTCAAGACGTCCAGACTTTGTTTGCCAATTTCAAGAAGAACCCCAGTGCTAAGAAATAAAATGTTTTAATAATAGTAAATATTACGTGTGGTGACTTAACTAATAAATAAACAATTTGTTATGTTAATAATACTAACAATAAATTAAACCACGTTTGCTTTTACATGAAACATTCAATCAGAATATACATTATTCTTTACCTTGGTACTTCCTCATAAGTATGCACCACTGGTTAAAGTTTAAAATGGTTTTTGTTATTTACTTTTAGTATATTTGTTTTAATTAACTTGAGTGTTTACTTGTTAAGTCGAGATGTTATTTGTTCACTCAATACTATATTAAGACACGTCTCCTAACTACAAAATCAATGTTCCAAGGTTAATATCTTCTATTTGTTTATATCCCTAATACGCTCAGGAGACGAGAGCTTATCTAAGTAAATCAATGCAAATATCGCTTTAAGACTACAGTTAAGACTCACAATATGTTGTTTATACTCGAATAGGCTAATGAAAATTTTACAACAGAATTTATTGTAGCAATAACATTTCAAACTAACGTTTATACGGTAATAAGAGACTATATTAGTAAGTTACTATTAATTAACGGAGAATAACATTTTGAAATTTTAACTTTTTAAAGATTTTGTACCTATAAGTGCCTATTAGAAATTAAATCATATAGGTACCACAGAATACATATGTAGGTACTTAATACGTTAACTGCACATTATGTCGCATGTTTTTTATACTTTGGACTCTAAAATCGTATTAAACATTAGTGCGAATATCGCGACATTGTCGAGTATCTACTTGAAAGTGTTACATCTTATTATGATGATGACGTGTGCGTATCGATCTATATACGATAATATATTGGTCATTATACAAAATTAGAAATAATAAAATTAATGACATTTTTGGACAGTAATGAAAAGAAAATGAAGATTTTAAGTATCTGTCGGTGTTTTGTTCAACGAGGACACGTTTGTATAGAAAGTTGTTTCTCGATGCGAGTATGTATGATCTAGTATAAATATAATTATTTGTGGTGTTGGTGACTCTTGTAACTAATAATTATATAATATATTTTTTTTGCATTGCCTAATGTGCATTTCATGCGTTTAGTTTAGATTAAGCCTTTTACTTAAGAATTAAATATTTTTTCAGATGAACCGGACAATCAATGAGAATTTAAATAACTTTAATTACAAATAATGCACCCATTTGATTGGAGTGATTATGTTTGATTTCTATAAACAAAATATTTTAAAATCGAAATAACTGTGACGGCCCTTTACTTGTTGATAATATTATGTTATGTATACTTAAGGATATTTTGGCTACTCAATACAGAATTTGCTTTTCGACCTTTTACAATTATTAATTAAGTACCTATCTGTAAATGGGGGATTTACATGGGTGACTAGTGCCGCGCGATTTTTGCCGGACGACAAAAAACGACCGCAATTTAAATAATAATAATGGCAATTTACTCATTTGCGATCTCACCGAATTGCCATTTAGACAGACGATTTTCGCCATGCGGTAAATAATCGTGCTGCTTTAGTCAACCGCGTAAATCCCGTATTAAATAAATACCTTTTGGCTGTACACGGTGAATTTTTTAAGTGGACATGGCAGGCAAAATCTGAAACTATAAGGAATAGAGAAAAATTATAAAAAGATTTGCGAGCACAATTTTAATTTCGATAAAAACGGTAACTGCATCACCATATTTATGATAAATAATTAACCTAGCCAGGAATCGAACCGATTGATTTTGAAAAAAAAAAAAACACTATCGAATGGTATAATAATAATGAATATATGGTGTATTATTATATCATTCGATAGTGTCGCTAATAAGGAAGGAAGAAATGACATACTTAAAGAAAATATTTCAATAAATTTGTTCATATTTTGAATAAATGTATGCCATCTAGATAGTCTTAATTAAAAATAACTATTAACAAACGAAGATTTGGATCTTAGCGCCATAGTAATTTCTATTCCGCTCAATAATACCTATCCAACGACAGTGTCCCGCGTAGCTCTATTAGAAAGTGGGCCTTGCAATAAACCGACCGTGGTAAAAAAAAAACGGGCTCGCAACTCGTTTCAGCATTTATCGCTACTTATAATTTCGGATTTCAACTACGATGATTGACGCACTAATGTGTAAAATAAAATATTTCTTTGAAGGAAATTTGTATAACTGCATCGGGAAGACGGGAATTCACAAGTTGTCTTTACTGATTTAGTAAAAGTGAATTGTGTAAAAATATAGTGAGTAGTAAGTATAATATTAAATATTAATATATTAGCACCTTCGTTTGTTATTATGATAAAGTGTATTTATTTTTAAAACATTTTAAGCTGAATAAAAATAACATAGGTATGTTACCTATGGAAACTATAAAAATCCGAAACAAACAAGTTTTTAGTTATTGAATAATTTGATATTTTATTGTTTAAATATAATTCTTGTTGTGTTCTCGAATTTATCTTATGGTTTTTAAGTTTATTTATTACGCCACAATATTGATTTGTATTTAACAAATATAAACTAGAGAATGTAACTTACTTCTGTAAAGTACTAATAAAAAAGCAAGTACCTACAAAGAAAGCTTCTGAATTTCATACTTTAAGTAGGTATATATGGTTTAAAATAATAGTAATGACAATAGAAGAAGTTTGTAATTTTGCATAATTGTATTGAAAAACTTAAACTACTTTATAAACTGGTGGGATACTATATTTATGGTCTATTTGCGTTAAGAAAATAGTGAAAAGTAAAAAGAAAAAACAAAATTGACCAATGACTTATCAGCCGTGTTCACATTATCATATTGTAAGCCATTTTGAAATATTTGCACATTATAATTGACATATTTATAATGTCTACCTTCAAAATGCGAATAGACTATAATTTACTTATTCTAACTTATTGCACTAGCGTAATTCACGATACGGAGATAAAACTATATTTAATACTATGTACCTAGTAGGTAGCTAAATGTTGATCGTTTGACCATAATATATGACTTTTATATACTTAGTGTTTTTGTCTTATACAGGCTTGCTAAATATTATGAATAAGTAAGTAAATATTTTAAATGTATCACTATTAAAACATCCTAATAATTAATAACAGTGTTCGTTAACATTATAAATATAAGAAGATTTATAAAATGTACAAAAATATACAATGAGGCCTTATTTCTTAATACAAACATCGATTCAAACTCTTAGTGCCTGTATTGGCTCAGCGTATGATATGGTATTACTTATAAACATTTTAAATCAATTCATTATAATATATTTGTTACTAACATTTGAATTATATTACGTACCAAATGTAAATAAACGTAGTTTTCTTTGAAACCTTTTGACAATTTTCTTTGTTATCCTCTCAGACCAAATGAAAAAGTGAAGACAGCTCTGCGAACCACACAGGCCGGTCTAAGTTACACCTCGCCGTGTAATAACACAGTTTCACGCACACTCATGTAACGAAACTACGCCTTACATTGTAAGGCGAGCTGTCGCAGATGTGTATTTTTATGCATGTAGTGCGTAGCCACAGTCGCACTACATTTATAAAAACCGGCCTTGGTTTTGATCTTACAAAGCTCTGTCTTCACTTTTCTTTTGGTTTGAAGTATATCCTCTCTTATTGATCCTCACAAGTCCAGCCTGCAAATCCAATACCGCGGATTATAGACAAAAATTATAAATGATTGACTAATTTTCATTAATTTTTATTTTATTTATATAAGTTTTGTATTTAATGTAGGGCGTAATAAAAAATAAAAAAAAGAAACATTGGCTTTGTATATTATTCTGTTTTTATACTATTAAGTATAACTTGTACCTGCATGAGGTACCCATGAAGTCATTGAATGAGTCATTCCCTGCACTGTACGCAACTGTACGCTATCAGCTTTTCTCTGAACATCTGCTCCATCACTCTGACATTGGCAACTCCTATTAGAGGGGAGGCTATGCCAAAAGAAGAAGAATAAATGATTGACAATCCAAGGCGGTGGCCTTGAAGGCAAAAATAATTGACACCAATGACGACCATTATTTCCGGTGCTGGATTTGCAAAGTCTACTGTGTATATGACGCTTAAGGCATATTTTATGTAAATGTAGGGAGTCAGGGACTTTAAATAACATTTTGATTGTTGCGAATCGCGATTGTATGTTGGTTGGAGGATTTTCGTCATGCATCAATTTACTTTACTAGTTACATTATTTACAATTAGTATAAACTAAAACATGTGTTCCATGCATGAACCACGATGGCTTTGAATGACCGTGTAATTTTAGCCTCATTAATAGTCCAGCCTGCAATAGGCATGTAAGAGAGCTTTTTGCAGGTTTTTTTTAGGTACCTAACATAATTTTACCAAAAAAAAAATTTTTTGTGTATTCGATTTAAGACACCATGTTAATAAATAATCTAGAACCCTTTTTCGTATATCTTTAAAAATAACGAAGATACAAACAATTTAAATTTACGTTTAGAGAGCGATATATCAGACTGTGACGTCACGAGTTGCACCCGCCATACATTTGTCATTACAAAATGTATGACGTATAATATAATATAATATAATAATAGCAACTTGTGACGTAACAAATCGTTTTGCGAGAAAGAGATGGGCAATATTTTTTATTTGCATACAATTTTTAATCGCGTCAATCTAAATACCTATTTATTTAAAAATTATGTATCAACAATTTTAAAATTTAATTTATAAAAATGGGATATCCACACTAGGCAACATCCTTATAATCGAGCACCGGTACCAATAGCCGTAATTAGCGTCAGTTAAAGTCAATAATTTTTTATTTTTGCCTACAAGTCTGCTTTAAGGCTGCGGCTGCGGTGTTGATTTTGCAGGCTGGACGGTGAGTAAGGCGCTAAGATGTAGGGTTTTGTATTTGATATTTATGCACATTAAGCAAAAAAAAAATTGACATTTAAAACGTCAAAATAGATTTTCGACAAATTTCAATACTTACTGACTCCTGGTATTTGGTTTTGCTCCACCGTTCGTGTTATTTTATTTACATACAACAGGGATTTATTTCTTAATTATTTAAGTTTTATCGCCAAAAGGCTTCTGCTTTATAAAAAATAATTCATTGAAAATAATAGTAACTTTAATAAAAGTTAACAAAAATGGCTAATATGATAAGACAATATTGTTGTTTATCTTAGGATTTGAAGAAATGCTTAATATTTTTCAAAAAACTTATAAATTCTTTACCTGATTAACCAACGACGAAAGCAGGAATGTATCATATACTACGAGTTATTCTGTACAGGCTATGGATGCTATCTACTTTTACTTTATTGTCTAGCTTAATTGTGTTTTGGTTTTATGGTTTTTTCCTGTCATTTGCTGTATTCACCTCAGGAATATCAGGTAAGTGTTTATGGTGCTACTTAATAATTCTTGCAATAGTTTATTATTTATAGCAATTTTATGCTTTACTTTTTTAGAATAATTATACTAGCTTAGTATATAATTTTTAAAGAGTATTTGCTTTCCCATGCAGACATCTTATTAATTATAATAATACCTATGGACGCTTTCACACCACGTCAATCTGATCCTGCAGTAAGTTCTCAAGAACTTGTGTAACGGGTAACAGACAATAGAAATGAATTTAATACTTTTATTCTATACATATATTTCAGATTTTTATTATAATATACTTACACATATTTAATACATATCCATGACCCAGGAACACAGAAAACTTTTTGTTCCTTCGGCAGAAGATGCACCTGCAACCTTCGGCTTGAGCGCTGATGCTACAGTTAACTAACTAACCTAAGCTAACCTAACCTAACCACTGAGCTACAGTTGTCGTTGTCTTATCTATATAATTATATATTATCATCTCATTACACTATTGTATTATTATTATGACAATATTGTAGTGTGTAAGCATATTGCTTAAGAAGCATGATTATCAAAATATATGCCATGAAATTTAAGCTGAGCAAGAAAATATAGTTTTAATTCATTTATATTATGTTTATATAATAGAAATTTAAAAGTAATAGTAAACTTCTCTCGTGATAATTTGTAATTGCAAAATTACTTTACTAAAGTGTATCTAGAGTATGGCAATAGTTTGGACTCGTCATCGTTTTTGGAGTAAATTGTTGTACCCATAGAAAGTATAAACAATATAAATGTTGCAATGAGTATGTTAGTAGTTGAAACCAAATAGATTTTCGAATCACTGTCAAGTAATATATTAAGTATTAAATTTTCAAAACTATATTGATACTAGCTGTTTCCCATGGCTCCGCCCGCGTAAATTACTATAAATTATCCCGCAGGAACACTGTACTTTTCCGGGATAATAAGTAGCCTATGTTTTAATCCGGAGTCTAAACTACTACCATAACAAATTTCATCAAAATCCGTTCAATACTTTTCGCGTGAAAGTGTAACAAACAAACTTTCATTCACATTTATAATATTAGTAGGGAAGTAGGGATACCTGAGATCATGAAAAACAATGAAATTTGCATTAAACGCAAATTATTCGACACCTGCATATTACCAATACTCACATATGGATGGCTAACATGGGCATTAAACAAAATACACATTAAGAAACTTGATACTTGTCATAATTTCATGGAAACTAGTATGTTGGGAAAGAAATTATCTGACAGAATAAGAGTGTCAACTATTGAAAAATACAGAAAATAGAAAACTAAAGTAGAAATGGGCAGGCCACACTGTAAGAGGAAGAGATAAATGGTCCTAAACTTTGCTATTTTAGTTTACCAGCCATATGAAAAGAAAGAAAGGTAGATCTCACGAAAGGTGGGTGGACGAAATAAAGAACACTGCGGGAGGAAAATGGGCATGTTTTACAAATAAGAGAGAAAAATGGAAGGGTCTGGGGGAGGCCTTTGCCTGCGAGAGGCACACAGACGAGACTGAGGACCAAGCGGATTTTTTAAGTGAATAGCAAATATTGTAACCTTTTATGAAATAAAGGCTTATATTATTATATTCATATATGTTCATTGGTGTACATATAATCTATACCTATATACCTATTAGCCAAATCGGTCCAGCAGTTCTCGAGTTTTAGCGAGTCATTGGTATTGATATCCAATTTTATATATAAGAGATGAAGATTATAATAATGAAGTTTATTTGTCTGAAGTGTGTATTAAGTTTTAAACGGAAAATTTAATTATGTCTAAACTATCTTTAGTTTTTCAATACACTATAGTAATAAATACGGGAAAATTGTTTAATTAATAATATATATTTTCCTTCCTTTAGGTTAAAAAGAAGTTTATTTCTCAAAAATACCAAAACCACTTAATAATTATAAATGGTACAATATTGTGCTTAATCAATAAATTATGTAAAAATTATAAGTAATGCTTAGAATACAATAAATATGAAAAAAATAAATTATTATTTCCTTTCGATAATATCACATTGGTACCTGAAATATCAAGTACTTTAAGGGCCTTCCCACACGTACCACAACCATACCACACTGTAAGTCAAAAATGTGTTTAAAAAGCTGTGGCTTCTTGTCGTAGCGTTGTGATATCCACCAAATGTCGATGTTTGTTATGATTACCAGTATGAATACTAGGTGTTGCGATGTGGTTCACACGTAACCATAGCTTGACCGCCTTTTGTCTGGTGTGGTGTGCTTGTGGTACGTGTGGGAAGGCTCTAATACACTAGTGAGTTAGTGACTACTGCACATCTATGTACGTAAATAAAGTCTAAAACACCATTTAATATAATACACTGGCGGACACATAAACTGCATCACAGTGCAAGAACACATTCAATCAAATTTTATTACGAAATATGCGAACTCTTTACATTTATTGGTATTGGAAAATAAAGGCTGGTTTATAAACACAAAAACCAAATCAAATTTATATATGGTACTGTCACAAAAAAAGAAAATATTCTATAGAAGAAATCTTGTCAATTTACTAAAGATTAACTCGTTTCGTTGTGATTATGCTGTGATTGATGGTTATTTTTTTTTGTTTTGTTACATGTTGAATTATCGTTACTAATTGTTTAACTGCTAATCTGTTTTCATTTTATACATGTTTTTCTCACGAATATGGACTTATCATCCGAAAAAGTCGCACAAATTGTTGCTCTAGTGCAGCAAGGCCTAGACCAACGAAAAATTGCTGCAGATTTAAATGTAAACCAGTCTACGGTTTCCCGAGCTTACAGAAGGTTTATGGAGACAGGTTCATTCAAAAGAAGACGTGGAACCGGCAGAACTCGGGTGACAACGTCTCGTGACGACAGGTTTATTGTAAAAACTTCCTTGCGAAATCGGTTTTTAACGTCTATAAGCATTAAAAATGAGCTCCACCAGGTACGTGACGTAGCAGTTAGTGCACGAACCATAAGAAGAAGGCTAAAAGAGCGTTATATCATACCTTTCAGACCCACAAATGGACCAAAATTGTCTGCAGCTCACAAGCAAGCTCGACTAAGATTTGCTCGTGAACACTTAAATTGGACTGAAGGGCTTCCGTATTATTCACTGATGAGTGTAGGACTTGTTTGTACGGTGCTAATAGTCGCAGACTAGTCTACCGTAGACGAGGGGAGCGATATGCTCAAAATTGCATTGAGGACAGGGTTCAATTTGGAGGAGGGTTTGGTTTGGGGCGGCATATCGATTAATGCTCGAACTGAACTTGTGTTTAATGACGCAGACACACATGGCCGTGGTAACCGTGGTTTAACATCACATCGCTATATAACGGAGATATTGGACTCCTCCTCCTCCCTCATGTGGTACCTTTGAGCGGATTTATAGGCGAAAACTTCATTCTGATGCAGGATAATGCTCGTCCGCACGCAGCGAGACAAGTTGAGCAATACTTTACTCAGGTTGAGATTCGTTCCATGGATTGGCCAGCACGTAGCCCGGACCTCAATCCGTTAGAACACGTGTAGGAAAACAAAAAGAGCTGTATTTACAAGAAATCTGGTCCCAACAACGGTTGCGGAGCTCAGAGTTGCATTGTCACAAGAATGGGACAATACTCTGCAAGATCTTTTAAAAACACTGATCAGGTCGATGCGAAACCGACTTGAATCAGTTATTTGGGCAAGAGGAGGTAATACACCTTATTAAAACCAAAAAAATAACTTTTAGTATTGTAAAATTTTCATAATAAATCCGTTTTTGTTCTATTCATTGTTTTATTCTAAAAAGCTGCAAAAAGAGTAATTTGATTCTTTTCGTGAGAAAAGTTGACCTATACACACATGAATTGATTTTTTTTATCAGATTAAGAACCAGTCTTAGCATTATCATTGAAACAAATCAAAATAGTTTGTACTTTCACTAATTATATTTTATTGAAAGTTATCTTGCACTATGATGCAATTTATGTGTCCGCCAGTGTATTTTATTACTATATTAAATTGGTATTTAAAAAATGTTGTAATGTAATTTGTTCAAAGTATGTAATTTATTTTATGTGACAGCAATTTGTTGCAATCTTATTATATGTGATCAACTTGCATACATAACCAGTTACATTTTTTTTTTCAGGAATTTTGTACAGTGCACAAGATTTACTTCTATACTATCCTAATGACCCACCAGATTCAAGAATATTTGTTCTACAGCCCAGTAATTATAAATTGCCATATGAAAGTATCAAGATAAGAAATAAAGATGGCTTAAAGATTCATATGTTTCTTATAAAACAAATAGAAAACAGCAAAGGGAAACCTACCATGATATTTTTTCATGGGAATGCTGGAAACATGGGCCAAAGGTATTTTGCAAAGTTTAATAATACCTAGCTAAATCTATCTATATAATTATATAAAAGGCAAAGCTGATTGACTGATTTATCAATACACAGGCCAAACCCATTAAAGCTAGAAATTTGAAATTTTCACGTTTTTCTCTTAAGACGTAGGGCAAGGATTTTTCAAAATGTAACTATTAATAGGGGATAAAAATTTGTATGACACCTTTTATGCCTAAGACATATTATTTGCATGATATTTCGTATGAATTAAGTACGAAAAAAATAATGAGTAACTTATTTCAGTGTTTTCTAAAATTTTGCCGCTAGGAGGGTAAAATAGGGGTGAAAGTTTTAAATAAACGCACACAATTTGAAATTTTTATTTGGCACACGTATTCCTCATATGACGAAGGTATCACTAAAAAGGGATTTTTAAAATTCAGTCCTTGGTGGTGAAATGGGGGATAACAGTTTGTATGAAACTTTTTATTCCTTGGACATACGTTTTACGTATACGTTTTAATTTCTACATTTAGTACGGAAAAATAATAGTTACGTATTTCAGCGTTTCCTAATATTCAATCCCTAAGAGGTTAAAATAGGGGATGAATGTTTTATATTATTATAAAGATAGCGTTTAAAAACCAATTTCACGCGGGCGAAGCCGCGGGCAATATCAAATATTATAAAGATTAGAGGGTTATATTTACAATAATAAACATTGTTTTTACCCGACTGGGTTATGTTTCTCGCGCGTATATTGTATTTGTATGTTTGTAAATTCTTTTATTCCCACGTATCTTCCAAACGGCTGGATAGATTTCGACAATTAAGGCGTCGTTAGATTTGTCTCAAAAACCCAAGTGTCCTTAGGATTATCCTTAGTGCTTGTTTGGTAGCAGGCGCGGCTCATTTATTTTTGTACGATTTATAATTTGCAAATGGGCCCCGCCTGCTACCAAACATAATGTCAATTATTTCACTTGGGCTTTCAGCTCATAGTGTAGTCTGTTTTCTCAATCTTGTTTCGGTCTTTTTAGTGCGTTGCTTAGATATCTGCCTTTTTTGTAGTCGTGTTTTTATTTTTGAAATTATTTATTTTATTATATATTTGAATGAACTGCTCATTTAGGCAATGCAAAAATTAATGCTGATCATTATCCAATGCTATTTTATAGGTTATCCAATGTATCTGGATTTTACCACAAGTTGAATATAAATATTTTAATGGTCGAATACAGAGGCTATGGCTTGTCCGAAGGCTCACCGTCTGAACGAGGTATCTACATAGATGCCCAAGCTGCATTCGATTATATAATGCAAAGGAACGACATTGACCGGACAAAAGTGTTTTTGTTTGGTAGATCATTAGGTAAGTGCGTGAATTTAAATAGATTTACAAAATGTTTTTTTTTATATGGAATAAAATAGCTTGGATGTTTTTTTATGAAACTATCGTATTTTCGAAGTGATCTGGGAAGTGGGTATGCATTAAAAATGAATTTACAATATGAAATGGCTTGCAGGTGGTGCAGTAGTCATTGATTTAGCTTCAAGGCTGGAGTACAGGAGTAAAATATGGGCAGTTGTGGTAGAGAATACATTTACAAGTATACCAGATATGGCCAAAATAATACTTAAATGGCGATGCTTACTTTGGTTGCCACTTTTTTGTCACAAGAATAAGGTAAGTAACTTGCATAATAAATTAAAAAAAAATCAGCAACCCCCGCCGAATGCACAAACAGTAAGCGAGCTGATGATGGTGAATTATAGCTAAAAACACTTCAGCATTAAAGCAAAATAAATTTGATCAAAATTGGTTCATCCGTTTGGGAGCTACGAATTACGATGCCAGACACACCCGCAGACAGTCTGCAGACGAGAGAGATACGTCAAACTCTGTTTATACTATTGATAATATTTGTAATTTGATTTAAAATTACAAAGATAATAAATAGTATGATATAATCATATGGCATTGATGGCTATGAGTAGGCGAGTAAAACCTATATATTGAGATCTCACAGTTTGTATCTCAGTAGTAAACCTAATAACTAATCAATTGACAATATCATGAAAAACTGATAAAATCCATTAACGGGCACGCCACACGCCACAATAGTACCTTATTGAATCGCCAGGCAACATGATAAGATATGACATCCACTTATTTTAAAACTAATTATTTTTTCGCTTGGTTGTTATAATACTAATTATATATATAATATATAATAGGTCTTTACCTATTTGCCGTTTTTTTTGCCGTTTTTTTTACTTTACTTTAATTGCCGTTCTGCAGTAGGTACTGGCCATTTCAAATCAAAATAATTTTTGTTTGGCTAAAATTCTAATTTCAAATTAATTTTATTTTAAAAACATGGAATTATTTTTCTAAAAGTAGTAATTTGTTTATTGATTAGTGTTACATTTTCATCGCATTTCAATTCGTCATCTTGGATACGTTAAAACGTCGTGGCAGCAACGCGGCACAAGCGGCACGCAACATCAACGACGTTTACGGAGCTAACACTACAAACCAACGCACCACCTGTTA
Source organism: Phengaris arion (assembly GCA_963565745.1). NCBI lineage: Eukaryota > Metazoa > Arthropoda > Insecta > Lepidoptera > Lycaenidae > Phengaris > Phengaris arion. The sequence continues at coordinate 17,897,294 of OY751437.1, forward strand.
TTGGTTTGTTCGCTTCCGTTCTGGAAATTTCGACCTGAAAATGAACCTCGCGGTCGTCCAGACTTTGGTCAACAATGACGAATTAAAGGTGATTGTGGAAGCTGATGATACACAATCTACGGCTAAATTAGCAGCAGCTTTCGACGTTAGCGTCAAAACAATATTGGTCCATTTGCGTCAAATTGGCAAGGTAAAAAAGCTTGACAAATGGGGGCCCACGAACTCAATGATCGCCAGCGCAAAGTACGCGTCGAGACGTGCCTTACACTGCTCAACAGACACACAAATGAAGGAATTTTTAACCGCATTGTTACCTGCGATGAAAAATGGATTCTGTTTGATAACCGCAAGCGCTCAGCAAGTTGGATGGATCCTGGTTCAGCACCTAAACAATGCCCTAAACGAAAACTTACCCCTAGAAAAATGATGGTCACTGTTTGGTGGTCTAGCGCCGGTGTGATTCATCACAGCTTCTTACCAAACGGGGTGAGCATTACTGCAGATGTGTACTGTGAAGAACTGAACACAATGATGGAGAAGCTGGCACATCTCCAACCAGCATTGGTCAATCGCTCGTCTCTGCTGCTCCTGCACGACAACGCGCGACCTCATACTGCACAGCAGACGGTCTCCAAGTTGCAAAAACTGGGGTTGGAAGCTCTCCGTCATCCGCCCTACTCCAGCCGCGCCAGACCTTGCGCCTACAGACTACTACTTTTTCCAGAATTTGGATAACTTCTTGGCGGGCTGCTGTCCAGCTGATTTCTTTAAGAAGGGCATCAATAAACTGCCACTGCGTTGGCAAAGATGCATTGATTGCATGGGTGATTACATCGATTGATACAAATAAAAAATACATGAAAAAAATTAGTTTACATTTTTTCATACAAAACGGCAATTTCATAGGTAATGGACCTATATAAATATATATTGTGGATTTGACTGTATACCTACTTTGCTTTATCTCATTGTAATTTGTAAATGTAAATTGACTACATGTTACAAAATTAAATAAATAAATATATTTTCACACCAGATTAATCTAAAAGAAATAATACATGCTCAGAAGCTAACCTTATAATAGAGATAGAATACAATGGAGATATAGTTGTTATTTGATTGTGGTGTAATTCCACTACTATTATAAATATGAAAAGCTTGGTATGGTAGTAGTTTAAGTGTGGTGTAATAAAGATTATTTTTTATTTTTCAGTACATGTCACTATCGAAAATCGGGCATGTCGTCGCGCCAACTTTAGTGATGTGCGGTTCTAAAGACGCTCTAGTGCCGCCGAGAATGGCGCGCGAGTTGTACTTAAAGTGTGGCTCAGTGGGCAAGAAGATTGCTGTTATGCCTGGCGGAGGCCACGATGACACATGGACTTGTAGAGATTACTACTCCTGCATACTACAGTTCCTGGCGAACGTGCCGCCACTACCCGACGATGTTATACCTTACTACGACGACAATATCAAAGATCCATCCATCACGCGTATCGTCGTGCATACTGTATAAATCGTTGTAAGCCGGAGAGAGGTATTAGGGGGTATTTGTTTGTATTTTAGGGGTTCAAATACCTGAATTTTAAGTGATCAGTATTGCCTGACGAAATGTTTCAGCTGTTCCTAACCAGATGTGCTAGCAATATCAGTATTATAACCAACATTTTGTTTTTAAATTGTCATATAATTTCACTTGTTTTGGATGTTGAAAACAGAAAAAAAAACTCTCTCCGGCTCTGTACCCTTTGCCTTGATTTTCTTTTGCCATCGAATTTGTGTCAATGAGGGTTTTTAAATTCGTGACATCCGACAGTTTTTTGATACGACACGGACCGTCGGGCTACCAAGCGTCGCCTGGTGCCAGATAAAGAATCGAAAATTCCTATTGACCATTTTTGATACCACTTACGCCACCAGATGACGCTTTGTGTACGTTGGGTCTGCCTCGTAGCTGCAGAAAAAGTATCAAAAACCCTCATTACTTTCCACTGTAACACAGACCTGTCTATTTTAAATGATAAATTATATTTTTGACAATTTACAAATATTTGCACAATGTCATGGATTTTTTTGTAATAATTACCACATAAGGCCGCTTGAGATCTTGTGTTACTACCTAATTATAAAATAATATGAGATATTAACTAAGTATTTATAATAAAAAATCGTAGTACAAATTGGTGGTAGAGATTACAAAATATTATGATATTTTCGAATTCATCATATTTAACTTTTGTACATACACTTTGAAGTAATTATCTCGAGTTATAAATCACTACCCTTCGTACAGTTTTTATAATAAATTACCCACTCAGCGAACACAATCCTTTTTCTTAATTCTTACAAAATCTTTAAAATCTATCACTGCAAATGGCACAAATCTCGCAGCTTCCCACCCAAATCTCTCCAGCTACAAACATGCAAAAAGTGTAAATTTCTTAGTATATTTTGTTGGTATACCGTAATCTGTATCGCTTTGAAGCAAAATATGAATGTGAATGCAGTTAAGAGATTTTAGTAATGATTATTAATGTACAATATCGACAAAGTTCAAACTCGACCAGTTTCAAAACTTTGCCCTAGGACGCCTCAAAATATTAACACGTGAATATGTGCGCGTGCGCACGATTCAACGGCGCTGTTAGGTAAGCGATTTTCATCTTATGCCTGGTCAAGTGGCAATTTGTTCCATAGTAGGGTACCTTTGCCTTATAAATGATTAGCTAGTTAGTCAATTTATTAATGTGAAACGGCTATTTTTGTAGACATTAATATTACATTCCTGTTAATAATAATTTAAATATATAAATAATAGAACGCAAATAGTTTATCCACATAGCGGCGAATGGTTTGTGTAAATAATAAGTTAATTTAATGCAATGATCTATTTATATTTTATACACAGAATATAATATGTTTTACACGATATATATGGATGTTGTGCATTTTGTATATGTGTAGAACTAAATATTTTATGTTATAATATCGCGTAATATATTCTATTTAAACAAGGTACCTACACAAATATTACATTATTTGTAGACACGTCTTGTAAAATAAATTAAGTAACGTAAAGAGTGTGCCTAACATTTCGAGTTCTGTCTAAGTTTTTTACTCCCATGTGGAAACATATTTTGTAAAATTTTCATTAATTTTAGCCTCTAAATGAACACCTAAAAATCGTCGCAGGACGCATGGCAGAAGTTTATTATCTAAATTTTTTTGGACAAATCCCCTATTGGCTCGTTGTCATGGCGACCAGTTATGTGATTTTTTACCGCGAACATAATACATAATATACTTGCTCTAACAAAAAATATTTTCATGTCATTGGAATTGCAGTTACAACTTACAAGATACATTATGTTTTAAACATTTTCAGTATAAACAGGTTAAGAATACATTGTGCCAAAAATGTTAATGATAAATTATACGCAAGTTCTATTTTTAACCGACTTCCAAAAAAGGAACTAAATTTGAATTTGATCAATTAAAAAAAATCCTAATAAGAATAAGTATATTAAATTTAAATTTACGTATATGCGAAGGCGTTTTCAACTTGGACTACCTCCTAACATTACGCAGCAAAGATACTCGCTTCTTTAAGTTTTTAAATGTACCAGCATGTATGTAGGTACTCGATGTAAACAAATGTACCTACTCGACGACTATTATTGCACTGTAAACTTTCTTTTGCAATTATTGTTCTCATGTAAGTGACTCTTGTCTTCTTCTTCTTCTTTTGGCATAGCCTCCCCTGTAATAGGAGTTGCCAACGTCAGAGTGATGGAGCAGATGTTCAGTGAAAAGCTGATGGCGTACAGTGCAGGGAATGACTCATGCAATGACTTCATGGGTACCTCATGCAGATACAAGTTATAATTACTAGTATAAAAACAGAATAATATACAAAGCGAATGTTACTTAGCCTTTTTTTTTTTTACTATGCCCCACGTAATATACAGAACATATATAAATAAAATAAAAATTAATGAAAATTAGTTATATTTTAATTAAATATTCAACATCAAACATTTATGTTATTTGAAGCTATAAATGATAATGAACATAGAGTGCCTACAAATTGAGTAAAGACGTAGGATAAAATAGTCTTAAGATTAATGGGTCGAGGGATGTGTGTAGGAAGGTAGTCATATAAAGAAAGATTTATAGGACAGTTAAAGAAGATATGATCAGGGGAGCCCTCATCTAAGCCACACTCGCACAAAGACTCTTGTCTAAATGGGAAAAAAAGGTCTTTAAACCGATTTTTTTTTTACTTTGGAAGTCGGTTGACATTTTTTGTTTGAAAATAATTATGTTAGTATTTATGTAGATAACTAAAAATACATAGGTTGATAGGTACTTTTACCGACGACAACTAATGAACCAATTTTTTATCCGGCTTAAGGGTTCCGTAATCAATGCGCAATAGTTTTTTTATTAAATAATTTTCCTAAGGAGTATAACTATACTTTAACTAACTATATTCATAACTAGTACCTATGTTGCCTAGTAGTAGTAGTGTTTTATGAATTAAAAATTAAAATTGTTGATTAAAGATACACAAATCTAAAAGAAATGGGTAAGTATTTAGATTGACGCTATTAATAATTATAAGCAAGTAAAATTAGCCGGCGAACACGTTTGGACCGCCGCGCGCTGATAGAGAGCAAAAATCCCTCCCATTTTTGTAGTAGAGTCCGAAATCCGTGAACCAGAACGCACGAATCCCTACAACTATCTCACAAACTTTCACATTTATAACAGTAGTAGGATTGATATCCTCTGACATGAAACTCTTTCGAATTTAATTTTTTTTTCGATCTTGCCTAAGATTATTACGTAATGAGAATTGGCATACCGGGGACATGTATAACCCTTAAATCTGTATAAACTCGTAGGTCGTACCTATTGTAAAGTGTTTTGATCTCTGGCCTCGCACGTTCTACCTTATTGTAACCGGCCTGTATGGAATTATATTTTTTTTATTCATGATTACTCGCTGTATCTGCATTTCTTCTTACTGCCTTTGTGTTCAAAACCTTTTTGAAAGATACATTATATAAAAATATTCAACAGTCAATTAGGCAATAAAGTCATTGTTTATGAGAATAATGTTTAGATTTTAACAAAAATTGCATTTATTTGTATAATGTGTAATGTAATACCTACATAGTTAAAAAATAATAAATTACATATTTTTCTAAGCACATTGTATTTTTTTTATCTTATACTTTAAACGAGGCCATCTTGTATAAATATATCCCTATCAAATCTCATTATTTATATCCCTGTTAAAACGCATTTATATGTTATACAGGGTGTTTTTTCAGTCAGTGTCCAAACTTTCAGGAGTCAATATACACTGGCGGACACATAAACTGCATCATAGTGCAAGATAACTTTTAATAAAATATAATTAGTGAAAATGCAAACAATTTGATTTATTTCAATGATAATGCTAAGACTGGTTCTTAATCTGATAAAAAAATCAATTCATATGTGTATAGGTCAACTTTTCTCACTCAAAGAATCAAATTACCTACTCCTTTTGCAGCTTTTTGGAATAAAACAGTGAATAGAACAAAAACGGCTTTATTATGAAAATTTTACAATACCTACTAATTTTTTTTTTGTTTTTAATAAGGTGTATTACCTCCTCTTGCCCTAATAACTGATTCAAGTCGGTTTCGCATGATCAGTGTTTTTAAAAGATCTTGCGGAGGATTGTCCCATTCTTGTGACAATACAACTCTGAGCTCCGCAATCGTTGTTGTGACCGGATTTCTTGTAAATACAGCTCTTTTTAGGTTGTCCCACACGTGGTCTATCGGATTGAGGTCCGGGCTACGTGCTGGCCAATCTATGGAACGAATCTCAATCTGAGTAAAGCATTGCTCAACTTGTCTCGCTGCGTCCGGACGAGCATTATCCTGCATCAGAATGAAGTTTTCGCCTATAAATCCACTAAAAGGTACCACATGAGGGGTCCAATATCTCCGTTATATAGCGATGTGATGTTAAACCACGGATACCACGGCCATGTGTGTCTGCGTCAATAAACACAAGTTCAGTTCGAGCATCCGTTGATATGCCGCCCCAAACCATACAAGACCCGCCTCCAAATGGAACCCTCTCCTCAATGCAATTTTTGAGCATATCGCTCTCATCGTCTATGGTAGACTAGTCTGCCACCATCAGGACCGTACAAACAAGTCTTACACTCATCAGTGAATAATACAGCAGCCCATTGCTCTTCAGTCCAATTTAAGTGTTTACGAGCAAATCTTAGTCCAGCTTGTCTGTGAGCTGCAGACAATTTTGGTCCATTTGCGGGTCTGAGAGGTGTATCACGCTCTCTCTTCTTAAGATTCGTGCACTAACTGCTACGTCACGTACCTGGTGGAGCTCATTTTTAATGCGTATAGACATTAAAAACCGATTTCGCAAGGAAGTTGTCACAATAAACCTGTCGTCACAAGACGTTGTCACCCGAGTTCTGCCGGTTCCACGTATTCTTTTGAATGAACCTGTCTCCATAAACCTTCTGTAAACTCGGGAAACCGTAGACTGGTTTACATTTAAATCTGCAGCAATTGTTCGTTGGTCTAGGCCTTGCTGCACTAAAGCAACAATTTGTGCGGCTTTTTCGGACGATACGACCATACTCGTGAGAGAAAAACGTGCTTAAAATGAAAACAATTAGTAACGATAATTCAACATGTAACAAAACAAAAAAAATAACCGTTAATCACAACATTAACGTACCTAACAACGAGTTAATCTTTAGTAAATTGACAAGATTTCTTCTATAGAATATTTTCTTTCTTTTGTGACAGTACCATATTTAAATTTGATTTTATTTTTGTGTTTATAAACCAGCCTTTATTTTCCAATACCAATAAATGTAAAAAGTTTGCATATTTCGTAATGAAATTTGATTGAATGTGTTCTTGCGCTATGATACAGTTTATGTGTCCGCTAGTGCAGTACTTACCTACTCTTGAATATATTAGGTCCTTACATATGAAATTGGCGTTTTGTCGTACAGACCACTTTGATTTCAAATATATCTTCTTTGGTTAGGAATTACAATTTTAAATTCAAATTTATACTGCTATTTACTCATGCATTTGTGTTTCGAACACCTTAATTCATTTGTGGTTTATTCTTTGTGTCACTTTGTTTACAAAATGGAAAACTTGAAATATCGTATTATTTTCGAGCACGAGTTCCACACATGGCACCAGTGCTGCAGAAGCGGCTCGAAGGATTAATGATGTGTATGGCGGCGGTGTCGCAAAGAAAACACAGTGCGTTTTTGGTTCCAACGTTTTTGTTCTGGAAATTTCGACCTGCAGAACAAGCCCCGTGGACGGCCGGAGACCAAAGTTGATAATGAAGAATTGAAGGCTATTGTGGAAGCGGATCCATCGCAAACCACGTCCGAGTTAACTGCAGGCTGCGGTGTTAGTGATAATACTGTTTTAATCCACTTGAAGCAAATTGGGAAGGTGAAAAAGCTTGAAAGGTGGGTACCTGATGAATTGAGTGCAGCAAACCGACAAACGCGCGTCGACTGCTGCGTTACATTACTCAACCGGCACAATAATAAAGGGTTTTTAAATCAAATCATTACCTATGATGAAAAGTGGATCCTGTACGATAATCGGAAACGCTCATCGCAATGGCTGAACTCTGGCGAACCAGCCAAAACCTGCCCCAAGCCAAAATTGACTCAAAAAAGTTACTTGTGAGCGTTTGGTGGACTAGTGCCGGTGTCGTTCACTACAGCTTTCTTAAATGGCCAGTCGATTACGGCAGATGTCTATTGCCAGCAACTGCAAATCATGATGGAAAAGCTAGCTGCTAAACAACCGAGATTGGTCATTCGCTCTAGGCCACTGCTGCTTTAGGACAATGCTAGACCACACACTGCACAACAGATGGCTACCAAATTAGATGACCTTCAATTAAAATGTCTAAGTATATCCACTGTACTCCCCGGACCTTGCTCAGATTAGGTACCATTTTTTTCGAAATTTGGATAACTTCTTGCAAGGGAAAAAATTCAAATCCGATGGGGTAGTCCAAAGCGCCTTCAAATATTTTATTGATTCCTGTCCGAATGGTTTTTTTAGTAAAGGAATCAATGAACTACATATGAGATATGGCAAAAGTGCATAGATAGCAATATACTTTGATTAAATAAATATATAATGTTTGAAAAAAAAAACGACTTTATGTTCCTCCTTTACAAAACTCCAATATTTCATATGGAATGAGCTAATATATTTCATAATTTTTTGTGCATTTTTACTTTGGAAGTCGGTTTGATTTTTGTTTAAAAATAATATTTTTTCCCTTTTTAGTGATATTTGTAAAATTATTGTTAATATGTACATTTTAAATACGTTTAAAATAAACGATCGAATGTATAATTGAATCCGCGCCAAGCTTCCATTAGGTAGGTATATTGTAAATAAGATGATGATGATGATTACTGCAAGTTACATAGTGGCATATCCTGCTGATCTTTAAACAATGCCGAAATTTCCAAACGCGTATCTTAAAGATTAAGGAGTTCTGTTCAGTGCTTTTGGATCCAGGGTATACCTTGGTGCAAAATCTTATTTTGGTACTATATGCTTGTTAGTTCAGAAAAAGTCAAAATCACTATGTGTCTATATAAATTTCGAGAAGTTCCCTTGATTCCTCATGACAAAATGACAGACGTGAGACGATGTATGAAAAATGACGATTAGGTACATTTAATATGTTGGTCAGTGTAGGTGTAGTTCTTGGTGGATGAAATTATAGGTATACCAAGGTACTAAGGCGGGTCAATAAGTCCGTGACTTTTTGAATTTCTAACCTCCTTACTGAAAAAGCAACACTACTCCTGTCAACAGGCATCTGTCAGTTGACTCCTATCAAAATTTGAACTTGCTGCGTCAGTTAGTTTGTGTTTTACAGCTATCTTTATCAGACTATGCAGTAACTTAAGGAAACAATGGAAAAAAGTGAATTTCGTGTGCTTATTAAGCATTATTTTTTGCGAAAAAAAACCATTACCGAGACCAAGGCTAAGCTTGATAAATACTATGGGGACTCTGCACCATCGATTTCAATGGTAAAAAAGTGGTTTACTGAATTTCGTTGTGGCCTTACAAGCACTGAAGATGCCGAACGTCCTGGACGCCCAGTTGAGGTCTCTACACCCGAAACAATCGAAAAAATTCACGATATGGTGTTGGCCGACCGAAGATTGAAAGTGCTAGAGATTGTGGAAGCCATAGGCATCTCGCATGGCTCAGTGGTTTCAATTTTGAATGATCACTTGGGCATGAGAAAGCTTTCCGCAAGATGGGTGCCGCGTTTGCTCACAGTCGACCACAAACGCAATCGTGTAACAACTTCACAGGAAGGTTTAGAGTTGTTTAATCACAATATGGAGGAGTTTTTTAACCGTGGACGAAACATGGATCCATCACAATACACCAGAGACCAAACAACGGTCAAAACAGTGTGTTTCTAAGGGTGAATCGGCGCCAAAGAAGGCCAAGGTGGGTTTGTCAGCCAATAAAGTTATGGCGACTGTTTTTTGGGATGCACGTGGGATAATCCACATTGACTATCTTCAAAAGGGAAGAACAATTAATGGGGAATATTATGCCAACTTATTGGACCGCTTCAATGAGGATTTGAAAAAAAACCGACCTCATTTGGCCAAGAAAAAAGTTCTTTTTCACTAAGACAATGCAAGGGTGCACACATGTGCAGTTGCCATGGCAAAAATCCATGAAATGGGCTATGAATTGCTCCCACATCCACCCTATTCTCAAGATTTGGCTCCGAGTGACTACTTCTTGTTCCCAAACCTGAAAAAATGGCTCGGTGGAAAAAGATTTGACTCCAATGATGAAGTCATCTCGCAAACAAAGGCCTATTTTGAGGACCTCGACAAATCATATTTTTTGGAAGGGATAAAAAAATTGGAGAAGCGTTGGACAAAGTGTATAGAGCTCAAGGGGGACTACGTTGAAAAATAAAATGATTTATTTATCAAAAAATCTGTGTTTTATTCCAAAAGTCACGGACTTATTGACCCGCCCTCGTCTAAGAAATATATACACTAATCTCTTTTTTATTAGAGTTATTAAATAAATGATAGATAATATTCACATTGACACTGTATTGCAAATAGGTTTCCTAGTTTAAATTGCGCCCTAATGGCCGATTGACACCAAAATGTCAGCGGAGCTGCGAGCAGCGTAACTGTCATATACTTAATTTTAAACTTTATCGTTATTAATATAAAACAAAGTTTCACTTGCGACAACCGCCGCCACTTACGGCCGCTGATGGCCGCTTGCGACTGTAGCGGCCATCGGCCTATTTGCAATATTGTGTCAATGTGAATAATATATTTGCGTTTTCGGAAAAAAATGGGCAGGTACATTTTTTCTTAAGAACGAAATCTACGTTAAATCGGCGATAAATATATAGGTAGATAACTAACTAAATTAGCTATATTTAATAAAATTCGTATATATGATAAGAAACAGAAAAATCAATTACTTTCAATTGGGGTTCTCGGGGTAGTGGGGTATATGTGCCCACCATTGTGTACCCGACTTGCTCGGACTTGCAGCTAACTCGGACGTGGTTTGCGATGGCTCCGGTTCCACAATATCTTTCAATTCTTCATTATCAACTTTGGTCTCCGGCCGTCCACGAGGCTTGTTCTGCATGTCAAAATTTCCAGAACGAAAACGTGGGAACCAAAAACACACTGTGTTTTCTTTTGCGACACCGCCGCCATACACATCATTAATCCTTCGAGCCGTTTCTGCAGCACTGGTGCCACGGTGGAACTCGTGCTCGAAAATAACACGATATTTCAAGTTTTCATTTTGTTAACATACACTACGCAAAGAAAAACCAAAAGAGGAAAAAACAAATGAATTACGGTTTTCGAAACACAAATGCACGAGTAAATAGCGGTAGTTATAAATTTGAAATTGGAATTCCTAACCAAAGAAGATATATTTGATATCAAAGTGGCTAGTACGACAAAACGCCAATTTCATATGTAAGGACCTAATATATGGGTAATTCTAAGTTAAGAGGTACTTTCGATGGCCAAGACTAAAAAATTACTTTTTTTATTATTAACTTCATAATTAACCTATTCATTACTTAAAACTAAATGATTTCTATGTGGAACTCAAATTTATTACATAAATGTACGTAATTTAGTCACAATAAGCTCTAATATAAGAAAAAAGTCTCTTCCCTGGTCCCCCAACCGACTTTATTTGTAAACTAGTAATTATTAATGTATTAAATTTGAATAATTACTTTAGCATCGTTAATTTTATACAGAAAGATAATTAAGTAACAATATCTTACAAGTAAAATTGCTTATACTCAAATTGTATAAAAAATATCAATTGTTTTCGTTTAAAAATTAGTACTGTTTTGCTAATCTGTGGAAGTTGGGACCTTGAGTACATAGGATGTAACGTGAAGTTAGCAGCAAGCGGTGCATAAGCCGACTGCGCAGCCATTTCAGTCACTGCACTCGCTGGTTGCAGAAGTGTTGAGTGAGTGCAGTCTTTCCTCTGGTAAGTTTTATTTAGCAATAATTTGTTAAAATACTAATATATACTTAAATATTCACTATGAATACACTAGTGCATACATTGTTACGCTTGGTTGTGAATTACGTACGTAAAACTCTTTTACGGCTATTTTAGGTATCAATCGAAAATGTATCTCCCCTGGCGTATTTACCCTGGCTCTTTTGATGGCAGGAAAGATACCTAATGTCCAGGGGAGATACATTTATACGTGTTTTCATTAATACCTCTAACGTTCCCTCGGAACCTTTACTTGGCATTATGTCTATTTTAGCTTTACAATGTAATATAACTATTTTACAAAAAAATGGCATCTCGAAAAAAAATTACGCGCGAATGGCTCGAAAACAAAAGGATTGCAGAACGATTACGATACCAAAAAAATTAAAATGACCCGGATAACTACGCTCAACAAAGAGTTAAATGAATGAATAAGAGAAATGAATAAATAAAGTTGATTCTTAAAAATAATACTGTTTTTATATGTTTTTAACTCTTCTCTGTTCATAAAGTATCTTCCCCTGTGCATCTTGTCTCTCCCCTGTACTGAGTATTTCCCCTGGTGACTTATAAAACGAGATAAAACCAACATATTGACTGGCCACTTTGTAAACATTTTCAACTTAAGTTTCCAGAAAAAAAGTATAATTAAAAAAAAATGCCGTGCCGTCACTTCATACAACGTATTACCTCTTAACTTAGAATTACACATTTATGTTAATATAGGTATATAATGAAATAATAAAAAGATTTTACATGCAAGAAACTGATTTATAATTCCATTAAATAACGTTTTCTGTTCGCTTATACGTAACGCTACTTAATGGATGTGTTGAATCATAACCTTAAAACATTTCAGGCAATGAATTTATGTGAAATGTTTGTTTGTTTATGTGTGTTTCAAAAAGTATTAATATGTATAGAACTGAAATAATAATAACATAGTAATAAACTTATTATTTACCACTTAATAAACCGTTTTTAATAAAAAATTTTTTTTGCACAACGTACCCTCGAGACAAAATAACGCAATGCATCAAACCTAAGCAGGAAGGGGAGGGGTTGGCTATTTAAAATGGAATAATGTTGCAAGAACTAAAATATGGCACAAAATAGTGGTAGTTTTTTTACTAGTTTTCGTCGCCACTAAGGCTGGGACTATATGCGCCGGAATATGGAACGCTGGTGAAAATTTAGAGCACTGAAAATAGACTACTCCTGCGCTAATTTAATACAGCTCAAAATGGAAGTTTCAAGTGTCGAGCTGTCATATATGACATAGACATTTGACTTGACACTAATGTGTTCGATTTTCAACTCTATTGTATTATCGCAGAGTTCTATTTTCAATGCTCGTAATTTTCTACCGCCTTACGGATTCCGGAGCATATAGTCCCAGCCTCAGCTGGAAATTCTGGCACATACGTAAATAAAGGACAAACTTTAAAATAGTTTTATAAATTTATTTCCATATTTACATGAACATCTTTGTTGTGATTAGGAAACTGCGAAAAACTTGGATCCATTGTAACAATCAATGTAGGTAATCTGGGGAGTCAGTATTAGGTACACTGTTAAGTTAACAAGGTGTGAGGTGGACATCCTAAATTGTTTTGTATATATTTTTGCGAATATTTAAAATATTTGCACTGTTTTTACTGATTTATTGATTACAACTTACCTATTTGTCAATTTTTTCTTTTATACAATTGATAACTTTGCGATTAAAAATGTCCAGCGTTTGCTAAGAAATTAAATGTTAAAGTGAGTGGGCACCACATTTTGGTAGTGCCCATCTTTTTTGGAAAACTACCATCTATCATTTATTTCTTATCACTAATAAATAACATATAAGGCTATATATTTGTTATACCGGATCTTGCACTATACATATTACGCCTACAGTTTCAATATACGGAGGTACGATTCCTCGCGAAGTTCCGTAATTGAGGAGGCGGAAAGCGCCGTTACAACTCTTTAGGCCTCTGCCTTGAATCTTGCGGGCAGAGGGGCGGCGGTGGCGGCGCGGGAGCGCATTTGGGGTAAGTTAGATTTTCCCTTCGTGCGCAAGCAAGCCCGACCTGCAATTAGTCAGTTTTTTGTATTATTTCTAGAGTAGAATTTCTAAACCATTGTATAGCTCACTATGCAGTATAATTGTTGAAATGTAATAAAAAAACTTTATTGCCTAAAATATTTATTTCAATTAATCAAGTTTTTAACAATCCACCATGTTTGTGGTAGGTACTCTTAATGTGAAAACAAATTGTCTTATATCGATAATATTATTGAAAGAGGTAGGGCCTTGAAACATATTTTGTAAGTACGAAATATGAAGCATATTATAGTACAAATATTTCAAAGAAATTAATTTAATACGAACTACATTCTTTTTTTTTTTTCAAAATAAAGTTCTCACTTAACATAGTCCACCATTTTATAAATAAAGAGATAAAATTATTATACGTCAATAATCATCCATTTCATTAAATAATTTTGTTTATTATGCGGTCAGAATAATTTATAAATATGTAAAAAAAAGTTTACAGTAAAATATTGAATTTTATATTATTATTGTGTATATTATATAAATATATATATTATATATAACATTATAACAAAACAAATTAAAATAATTCCCCATTGGAACCCTACAGTGTGTTAACCATGTCACAACCAACATCTACAAAAATTGTATACCTACTATAATAAAAAAAAAAACATTTAGGCTAAATTTGTATCATTTTTAAAATAGTTTCTTCAAAATACAAAATATGGAGAAATATCTTAGGGTTTCAGATAAAATTATGCGATGTATTTCCTAATTGTATAATAATATTGAAATTCAGTACATAACCATAAAGATACTTAATACTCATACGAACATACATTTACATATACATTTAAAAGGTAAGTGGTTCATCTTAATAGTAATATTTCTTTGTAGAATAATAACATTTACAACAGGTAAAATTGATCATGATAGTTTGACATGGATTTCTGATTCGACAAAAAAACGACTACTATCTATACATTGTCCTTTATAATATTTTATCGTTAATATATAACTCGACATAGTAACATAATTTATTACTAAGACTGTTTATACTCTAGAAAGGGCATCGGCCCATCATTGAACCATCTGAAAGAAAATCCTTACTTTACTCGCAGTTCTGTTAAGTATATATTTATGATAACAATTCATCGAATACACAACACCTAGGACAAAATAAATATATGAGAAATAGACAGACACAGTAATCTCATAGAAAAATGAATCGAATCAGATTGACACGTTGGAAGTGGGGAAGGCATGCGTGTGGTACGTCCGGGGTCCGGTCGCCTTCACAGGAACTCGTAGATGACTGTGTAGATGATGGTCTCGACGTGCGGCGCCGTGCACGTGGCGCAGTACAGCGTGTGCGAGGGCGAGGCGGTGGCGTCGTACCTATACATATATAGCATGTCAATACAAGCATGCTTTTAGGCTGGGATTCGGAATCCGTACGGCGGGGAAAATTCAGAGCACTGAAAATAGAACTCAACAATAGTACAATAGAGCTGAAAATCGTACACACAAGTATCGACACTCAACACTTCGACTTTCAACTCGATTGTATTAGTGCAGAGTTCTATTTTCAGTGCTCTAATTTTTCCCGGGCCCTCCGGATTCCGTCATGTCCCAGCCTTAAAGTATCTTTTTTTTGCAGTAGGACTGAGATTGCAAGATTCCTATTGGCTTTAAGTCGGATATTCCGTCGACGTACCTCCCCTGGGTCAGGGGGCAATCATTGAGAAGACCCCTACTTTTGTAAATTTGAAATAAGTAACCTCCGAATCGTCAAACAGTAATCGAGCCGATGGTGATGAATTATAGTTAAGAAAACTCTCGATCATGTCAGCTTTCAAAAAAAAAAAAAGAAGTGGATCAAATTGGTCCATCTGTTTTCTTATGGCCTGCTATAAATTGGATCCCGAGGATGATATTGCTTTCTGTCTAAACAACTAATGTCAGAAGTCATTTTTTTACAAGTTCGTTAATGGGTACATGAAAATATAGCTGTAGAAAATTATATCGTAGAAATGTAACCGTCCCGTTTGCTTACAAATTTGAAAACCGTTGTGTAGCGATTGCCAATAATTTACTTCATGTTTAGACCTTGTTATTTTTTTTCCAAATAATAATTAAATCCCATCTTCTACAAGATATTGCAGACCAGTACAATTACATTTCTTTAAAAAAAAAAGAAGTCATTGAAGTACTAATACCGATATTAGGATGTGGCGATCGCTACTGTAAATAATTAATTACCATAAAATTAACTGACAACACTTTTGTGTAGAAAGACCTTTTGAGCAAAAGACTCAGAATCCAGCTCTCAATAAATAAATTTAAAAAAGACCTTGTTATCCTGGCAACACTACAAAATGTCACTACAATTTTTCTAGACATATTTTTCCCTCCGTAAAAAGTTGTACTGATAATCGTTTGAAAATAGTGAAAATATTGAAATATATTAACTGTATTGTGCTGCCCGTAAAATAAAGAACTCTTTTAACACGCATGGTTTTATTTAATGAACCAACTTAATTAACTAGAACTAATTTGGTGACCCTAGATTAAGAGTCCGCGTGTTTCCGTCGAAAAAAATCTACTTCACGGCAGCGGCATGCTTATCAGAGATATAATCCGATACAATCTGTATATAATCTTCTCAAGTTTTCACCTTACAAGTGTTTTTCAAGTCAGAAACTGAAGCAGCGTTGGAGTGGCGTGCATCAAGAGCTTTTGCAATAAGCATGTTTGCCTCATCATCTACGCTTGTTCATCACGGGGCGGATTACGCTTTTTAACATTGCACGAGGTGACATAGCATAATTTTTTCACAAAACAAGACTATTTATTGACGTAACCTTTTTCACATGCTAACCTGTTGCATATTATGTTGATAATTGTTACTAACTTTGTCATTTATAAATCAATACAAAATTATTATAAAAATAAAGGTATTTTTCATACTAATATTGAAATTTCATACTAATAAAAAATTAAATTTAAGAAATGTCATTTAACAAAAAAAAAAACATAATTTTATCTAACAAACTAAATATGGTGTATGTTTGCATGTAAAACTTGTTTTATATTGTACCTATTAACAATATTAATTAAATTTTAAGTCATCCTCCCATAACATAACCCCATGGTGAAGGATAAGGATTTTAGATAACCCACTACATTTTTTCTCTGGTTGGTTTTGGTTTGCTTGTGCTTTGTTAAATTCATAATAATGATTGACAACAACAATAACTGACAATAAACATGTTTAAAATAACATTGTCCCCTGACTGCTGCTTCATAAATTCCGCTGGCCGCCGACACTATGTCACCGACCGAGTAACGAAACGTCAATTCATAATCGACGCTGAATCCGACTTGTGCTGCTACTCATACCGATGGATCCCTGACTGGAGGAAGCCCACCGACTGGGAGCTCAGTGCTGCTAATGGAAGTTGCATAAAAACCTATGTAAACATCAATCTTCGACTTGCAGGTGGCTTGCGCAACTCAACCAGCTGTCATTCATTGGACAGTTTACAACTGATATTCAGTATATCAGGGGTGAAGATAACGTTGTTACGGACGTCATGTCCCGGATGGATGCTGTCGCTCTGGTGGACGACCGTGAAGCCCTTGCTACGTCGCAAGAAGACCCGGAGCTCGCAAATTTGCGCAGAAGCGACTCTGGCATTCGCCTGACCTAAGTCATAGTTCCAGGGTCAAATGACTCTTATTACCTGCGATGTCTCCACCGGCAATCCTCGCCCATATCTGACCCTTCCATAAGGCTCCACCTCGCCGTTAAGGCAACGACCCGTATTTTGCTGGACCGATACGTTTGGCCATCGATAAAAACAGACTGCTGTTTTTGGACACGGTCATGCCAAGCGTGTCAGTCAGCGTAGCAAAATTACGCGACATGCCACCGCTCCCCTCAGTCAGTTTGATCAACCATCTGGTCGATTCACCCATGTTCATATTGACTTCGTGGTCCCTGTGTGGAATCCCCTGTCTCTAAGGACTACCGTTATTGCCTTACGGCTATAAACAGAGTATCGAGGTGGCCAGAGGTCTGGCCCATGCGTACTATCACTGCTGAGGAGATGGCTGACACCTTCATTAAGGAGTGGATATCGTTGTCGCTTTGGCGTGCCGTTAATAATCACGACAAATCAGGGTACTCAATTCGAGTCCGATCTGTTTTGTCGACTCACGGAAACCTTCGCCACGAAGCGGATTAGGACGACGGCCTACCACCCATGCGCAAACGGGATGATCGAGCGTGTGCATCGAACACTCAAAGCAGCACTCATGTGCCACGGTGGATCCTGGTATAAATCTCTCCCGTTTGTACTTTTAGGGATGCGTACAGCTTTTAAAGACGACCAGAAGGCTACGGCGACCGAAATGCTGTACGGCGAGACGATGCGTTTACCCGGTGAGTTGTTAGCTTCTGTTCCACGCGCCGATCACTTCGAAGACCCTGGCGATTTTGATGTGCAGCTACGACGACATATATCGAGTGTGCGACCCATCCCAGCCTCTCGCCACTGCAAACCTTCTTATTTTGTTTTTAAGAACCTGGCAACGGTAACCCACGTTTTCCTTTGCGGCGATACTGATCGTTCGATGGGCTAGCCACTCATTCCACAAAGTAAAATTTAATATATCTGTAATGGCCGGGATATGTTCGCTCATATACAACCATACTACACAGATATTTTTCAAGTAGCTAAACGAATTTGTATCGATAGGTGGAGGAAAATTTTTATTGATTGCTCCACATCCAAGGGTATCTGGTACAGGACTTTGAATAATGAGCCAGGTCTGAGCCCATGGTTTGAAGGCGTTAATATTTCCAGAAATAGTTTGGTTGCAGCTATGAGGTTGCATTCCGGCCATGTTCCACTCAACAAGTTTATTCATGTGATTGGGAAAAAGGAGTCCCCTCAGATGGTTCACTGTAGTGTTACGGAAAACTTGATGTACTTGTTGGTGGATTGTGGCCGAAATCGTGACCACAGAAGCCGGATGTTCTCAAAGAATTTGTTCGGGGAACAAATTAATATTATTTTGCTTTTCTCACAGGATGCCCCTTTGTTAATTAAATGTTATATTTTATCTTTGAAGGGTCGCACTTGAATACATTATTATGTCTTTATTAATTTTAATTAATTTTTATAAATATAACTATACATTTAATAAAAAATAAAAAAATAATAATACGAGGCTGACATAGATGCCAAGTGCACCATAAACCTCGTCAAATTTATTGAATTAAAAAAAAATAAGTTCTTAATTTTGAACTTATTAATTTACTTCATTTAAGCTTGTTTAATAAAATTAAAACCAAATTTTCTCTTTTATTTTAACAATTACGTTATATACTAACATATGCACAGGAGTCTCAGTAATTCTACATCCAAAGATGTGTAACAAAAACATCACATCCACAGTTAAATGTTGCGGGCCTTGTATAAAACTAAATATGAGGCCCGATGAATCTGATAAAAACCGAAAATTACGCTGCGCGATTTGCTCAATGGTTTATGCCTACCAGGTCAGCGGGCGCTAGCGTCGCGCGCCGAACTCAGTCGCGTCGTCGTCAGTAATGTCGCCGTGTCGCCACAGGTTGAGTCGCGAGCTCTTGGCGTGCTCCTGAGCTGCACGATACTCTGCCACCAGCGTGGCGAGTCGATGTTCGCGAGTGTTCTCAAGTAGCACGAGACCCTCCTTGATCAGATTCTGTAACACATGAGGATGTTTGAAGTGATTTTTTTTACATTGAAGAACTTCTGATAGGAGTTAAACTTGTAAGTTCGCGTCACAGATGATCATTGTTGCATAATGCCCATGAAATTATATGTGAGTAAGAAAGGATTAAAAATATGCCTTATCATATTCTCATAATAATAATTACAAAATAAATAACTTGTATTGCAATTAGAAATTTACCTTTCCAATGTCTGTGTTTGTTGCGGGATCAACCAGAGTTACAGCTGGTGGTGACCCTTTTGATTCAACATTGACAAGTAACTTCTTGTTGAGTGTGTCCATGGAAAGGCAACGTACAGCTTCTAGCTTCTCATCAGGGTCTGATGGGAACTTCACGCAGGCAAGCACATATTCAGTCACATATGGTGGCTCCGTTTCTGTGCCCGCAGGTAGTGTTGCTAGTCGTGTGAAATTAATGATCTGAAATTGAATGCATATATTATTAACTAGCTGTTGCCCGCGACTTCGCCCGCGTAATTACAGTATCCTATGGGAACACTGTACTTTTTCGGAATAAAAAGTGTCCTATGTTTTAATCCATAGCTAAACTACTACCATACCAAATTTCATCGAAATCCGTTCAGTAGTTTTTGCGTGAAAGAGGAACAAAGATCTATCCATCCATCCTCACAAACTTTCACATTTATAATATTAGTAGGATATGGTTTGTTTCTGCTATAATAAAAACTATTCATTTTTACAAACTTACCTCCCTGTTTCCATAGTCTATGTAAAAGACGTGAGCCATTTTGTTGTCAGTTATCTTTTCTACTTTTGCTCTATACCATTGGTCATCGAGAGTGAATCGAGCTGCACAAATGGCTCCTCGTTTTGGCACATACGCACCAGGAAGAGGGGTATTAGCTTTAAATTCTTGATGGATCTTGTCCATGAGACTTTCTAGTTTTGTACCCAAGTCAATGTTTTGAACATAAAAATGTCCTTCTACTGTAACTTCTGTAATAATAACTTTCTCATATTTGACAATGCGATCCTGAATTGGGGCGTTACGCTCTTTCTCGACTTCTTTCTCAGCTTCGACATAGTCTTTCCATATTCCAATGCGTTTTTTACACGCGTTTTCTTCGGCAGTCTTAATAGCACGCGCGAACTCTGACGTCTCTGCGGTGTGGTGCATTGACGCTAATCCGTGTTCCACAAGCGCAACAGATAGATTATCACTGTCGATCCAAAGCCAGCCAATGAAGTTGCCAGCCTTGTCCATTTCTTCAATTGTTACATTCACGTCATGTTGTAAGCACTTCTCCTTTGTGAATTGGAGAGCCTCCTCACCAAATGGTTCGGCTTCTTGTGGTGGGCCTCCATTCAAACCAGGACGTGCTCCTCGTGGACAGTTAATTCCAGCCAGTAGAAATGTTACTACGACAGATTCTTTAGGAATGTATATCCTCATCCTCGAGCCACTCGCAACAAATTCAACCACTGCTTCTGTTTTTTGTGCTCGTTTTAGGAATGGAAAGAATTTCTTAGCCTTAGCTGCATCTCCACTAGTATCCTGGATACGGTGTGTGGGTATGTCTTTCTTGGCGTAAATTCCGATGGCAAGTTTAATTGCTTTTTGTTCGGCTTCTAAAAGTTTGTCGTAATGCGAACTTCTTTGATCATTGTCATTTCTGTATCTTACGACAGTCGCAAATCCTTTGCTAACTAAAGCTTCAGCAATGTTTCTAAAACCATATATCATAGGAAATATTTTTTGTTAATAAAATAAACTGGATAAATGATAATAATTGTTATTGATAATCCAAAGTAATACTTACGTGCCACCAGCTATGACTGTGCAGCATGTTTTCTCAGGGAAATTATCCTTGGCAGGTTGGATGTAATCAACAGTCACATTTATTTTTTTTCCAACAAGTTTTTTCCTCAAAAATTCACGAGCTTCATATAACCATGGGATATCATACAAAGGCTTGAATCCTTTAGGTCTTGGAGACTGCTTACCTTCTTCATCTGGGCTGTTCCTAAGAAACAGCAACATTGTTAAAGTTTATGTTATACAAAATATTCTCCTTACACTTCAAATCAATTAACTCACTTTTCTCTCGGTGGTCTGATGCTAGCTAAGAATATTTTCTTTTGTACACCATTGGGTGTTTTGACTACTAATGCATCACCATTGACAACTTCCATAACTGTAGCGCTAAATTCTTTGTCTTTCGCTGCAATTATTGGTGCATTGCTCACATAGTTTATCCACATACGAAGCTTAGCTTCTTTCGCTGCTTTTTCTGCTGCCCTTAGTGTAGATGCACCTTAAAAAAAATTATAAGTTTTATTTTCTGAATTCAAAATACATAACTGTGATTGGAAATAACATTAAAAAAGTTAATCAAGAAAACTCAAAATAAAACTTATTTTATTCATTTCATTCATTTAGGAGTTTTTAAGGAGTTCTGCCGAGGAGATCAATGGGTGATGTTGTGGCATTCGTATTTCTTCATAAATTTGTGTTATTTCGGTTCTTAATGTGTAATATTGGTAGAATATTAACCATTAAATATTCATTAACGTGCACAAGTGTGGACAAGTGGTACAACTTCTAAAAACGTGCTATTTTGTGTTTCCCGCCAAAGCTCCCTAGGAACTTTGAGTAAAGTATTCAGTAAAGCTTCTACCACTTTACTGAATGGACTGTACTGACTATATATTTGGACTTCGACTAGACTTTAGACTTGACGATATAGGAATACGGTGTTAAAAATTGAAACGAAAATTCTATTTCCCGCTATTTTAACTATACACTGGCAAATGGTTGCAGCAGATGCCATATATAAATAAATAAAAAAAATCATTTGATCAAACAGACCTGATTTCATTACAGTAAGAGACCAGTCGACTAATCTGGCAAAACCTTGACGTAGCAGGGCTTCAGCAATGTTTCCTTGAGGGTGCAAGATGGTGCCAACAAAGTTGTTGTTGTTGACTGCTTCAATAATTACTTCTATGTCTTTCTGTAGCAACTTTGACTCCAAGAAGAAGCGGGCTTCTTCTGCATAGGGCTCAGATTCGCCATCTTGTTTTACTGCTGGACACTTAAGAGGCAAATGTTTTATGAGAAATTTATAGGAAATAAAATACTTATAATATGTTTAAACACACAAAAAAGGTGTATATTAAGCAAACACTGATTAACTTACTCTAATTCCAGAAAGCATCAATGTAATTGGCAGATAATCAGGCAGCAAGCACAGCCTGACAGTTGAGCCATCTCTCACATATTCAATAATAGCTTTTACTGGCTGTCCATTGAGTTTCTTCACAAATTGTGTTGGATTTTCAACACTCCATTTGATGTCACGAACATGATTCTATGCAAAAAAATTATTAACATAAGAAATAACATTTTTTAGATGTGTGGAATTGTCTCATTTTAAAACCTGGTTTTCAGTTGATTTCGAAACCTTATACCAAGTTTTAAGTCACTCACCTGTAAATCAGAACCCCACAGGCCTTTGCCTTGAGATTTAGCAGCATCTTCCAATTCAACATATCTTTTCAGCTGAGGTATGTTTCGTCCCCCTTCTCTTACTTTCACAAGACCCTCAGAAAGGAGGGCTTCTGTCATGTTCTCATCTTTAGTGGGATCTTTTCCGGCCCACACACAACCATATTCTCGTGTGGCAGAGTTTGGTGGTTTCTCTGCTGTAAAGATTACTTCTTTACCAACAAGCTTTTTCCTGAGAAACTCGCGTGCCTCCCATGCAAACGGTTCATCTTTAGTCTCATTGTCGCTGCAACAAAATATTTTGTATTATCGTCTGCTCATTGTAGTATAATTCATAAGTTATAAACAATTAAATTCGCATTTATTGCTCACACATTTTAAATTCAGAACAAAAACCTGACACAGTAAGATTTATATTACATAGAAAATGCTCTAAAATACACTTTACAGTCACAAAAGGCACAAAATTAATTTAAAAATCAAATTTTTTGCTAAAAATGTTAAATAATAATTTTAAAAATGTGTAACCATTTAGGCAATGTCTGTAAATTTTTAATCTTAGAATACTTTCGCTTTAGCATTGATTTTTAACAACTATTATAAATCTTAGGTAGTACAGCAAACTAATAATCAACAAGGTACAATTATTATTGTGTGTTATACACATAACTTGAATAAACATATTTAATTTTAGTTTTTTACACAATTTTGATGCATTCAGTAGAATAGGCTGTTTGTTTGCTAAATAAATTTAAAATGGTATGGCAGACTTTCATAAATTTCATCAAATTCGCACCAAAACTTCTACACTGAAGCGAACATATCATATGATAAAATGTCTTGTATTCAAATAATATAGTTTATACGAGTTCAAATTGAACCTGTATAAAGAAGAGTAGAGTTTATTTACCCTGAGATCAGTGAATAATCACTTTAATCATTCTTGACCTTCATTGAGCAGGTAACCTAGATCTTATTACAAACTAAAATAAATAGTATTTGCTGGCAAGAAATTTGTCAAATCGCATTTAGCTCAACACAATATTTAAATATCACTTATTTAATCCTATCATTCTCCATTCAAATTTCAAAGATTTAGTCAAAAGCAAATCTAACTGTTAGACAACATTGTAAATGTATCTGCAATCATATATTTACAGCAAATCTTACAAACAATAGGAATGTTTGTTTGTTCATATTATGCACTGCTAAACTATCCATTAGATTTAATGATATGAAGATCACAGGTAATATTATATTCTTTTCACTTTCGATATATTTAGGAAATTGTGATGACGATTAAATTAGTACTATTATTAACTTCTTCGTCTAACATCATTCATTTTTAGTGATTAGAATGAACAACTTATTAAAGAAATAATGGCGCAATTAATTTACTAGTAAGCAAGATACATTTAACTTACTAAAAGTGGAGGACATTACAGGTGAATAATACTAGGTGCACTTAATCGATATCAGTTACATCATGTATGTAATTTTGTTACCTAATATTGGACTTCAGTCGCAATCAGAAAAGTACTTTCACTTTATAAAACAAAAGTACTAGCAGAGTCATGACATAGACTACACATGGAATATACAATGTTATCTAAAAATTTAATATTTAATCACCTTATGGTACTAATTAGTGGACTTAGCCAAAGCATAATATACAGGTACTATTTTGGCAAATGTATGTTCTATGAAAATTGTGATCATATTTTGGCATGGATCTAACAGGTTACTTACTTGTTAGCGGTTCTCTGTCTCGCAAGTTTAGGAGCGGTAATGCCAGATAATGCAAGTACTTTCTCGGGTGGCGGACCCCCCTGCGGCTGCTTGCGTATTACTATTGTATCGCCTGATAAAACCTAAAATGATAAAAGAAACAATATTTAAATATTTTTTCATTAATATTTTAAGCAATAACAAAACACCGACGCGGTGATTTAGATAAAAGCGAAATTATATGTCAGCGGATTCATGTAACGATATTATAACGGTAAGTTAAATGAAGCTCCTCTTGTCGGCTAAAATAGAATTGGAATCTACAGACATTAAATATTCAAGTGCAAAGGCCAATAGCACTATCGATCATTCTATAAAATTAAGTTTGTGGACGCGGTGCCAACAGGGCAAACGGCACGAGCACGAGGCAACTCAACCCGTAGGACTGAATATCAACACAGGTGTCTCGAAGTGTAAATAAATGAATTACCTGCTTGACAATTCCAATTTTATAGGATGGTGCTGGTGCTGGTGCACTCATTTTTAAACCAAATCTTATGCGCGCTACAAGACCAAGAACTTAAAATTTACTGTCGAATGTCGATTGATGCGCGAGCAACAAAGCTGGCAAAACGTGGCGAGTGTTTGGTGCTTCCATCACAAAAAAATAAAATATCAATAACGTACATTATTTTATTGCTACCTGTAATCCAACCACAATAATTAATTTATTTGATACATAAATAAGAAAACGTAATAAAAAATTTAAATCTGGAAAAATTTAATCAGGAAATTTCTTAGAAATCTTCTATTTTTAATAGCTAAAATTAGATAATATGATAAGAAGTTAATATTATATTATAATATTTTCAGAAAAAATAAACTTAAGAGATTAATTATTTGAAATCCTTCAAATAATTACAATATTGATAATACGTTCATTTACATTAAAATACTATGTAATAACTATAAATAGGTAGGCCGTAGGTACCATTAAATTGGTATTTTATAACTCTGGCAAGCTGCTTCATGCTCACGTTCCACATCTCAAAAGTGAACGTGACGTGGAAAGTCAAACTTTGACATCTTTGATCTTTAGTTTCTATAGCAAAACCAGCGCACAAAAAGTGATGACTCGAAGTTGAGCTAAGTCGCACAATATGTGGTTAGTGTGCGACGAGTCGGTCGGCGAATATCTTGTATTACGAGTCCTGTGTGCTATTATTACTAATCTGTGGTCCCGTGCACATTGCACAAAATGCCATCGTGTGTCTATAAAAACTGTAAAAACCATGACAAAAAAGTGAATAAAAGTCATGGAATTTCATTCCACACGTAAGATTACAACATTTATTAGTATATTTACTATCAGTCAAGTATATTCTTAGTAATATATTTTTTAACAATAGTTACATAATATAACTAAGAAATAACCTAACTAAGAGCATGTCACGACATGCCTTAGGAGGGTTCCGTAACTATCAACGCGGAATAGGTTTTCTTTGAATTACTTGAAAAGCTACTGTCCGATTTAGCTCAATAATTTTCCTAAAGATTTTTTAGCATGATCTATCAGCATGGAAACTTACAAGTTTCTATCTCTTACAGTTTAGAAATGCCAGGGGGGACCAACTTATAAACCACTTTGGTGGCTGATTGCTCGAAAATGGTTGACTTTGTAAATAGTCATAATATGAAACCTTTTATTGCTTTTTATTTATTTGTTTTACTTTATTTTAAAATACCTTTTCATTGATACCACACACAATGGTATAGAATGATAAAATATTTGTCATTCCCACTTCACAATATGCTACACCTAAAATATAAAATTATTATTTTATGATATGAAAACCGAGATCTATACACACTTCATAATTATACCAAATTTTATGCATTTATATTCATAATTACTTAAGCTAGGAAAGCGGATAAACAGACAGACGGACGGACAGAGCGAAACTATAATGGTTCCGTAAGTATTATGGAACCCTATAAAAGGAGCGAAATGTCAATATAATATTTCTGCCATAGAGTAATAGTCCAGAAGCAAATGTCGTTAGTAATTGTTTATTTGATATTAATTTATCATTCTTAAATTTTTTTTAAGGTTTCCAAGTAATGAAGTAGTAATACAAGACTGGATCACAATAGTCCGCAAACAAAGAGGTGAAGCCGGATGGATGCCCTCAAAAAGTAGTAGAATTTGTAGCACACATTTTAAATCTACAGATAAATATAGTTCTAATAAAGGTTACGCTCTTCTTAAAAAGAGTGCTGTTCCTGTTATAGAGGTAATTTGACATAATATTATGTTGTGATGTAGACAGAATACTAAGAGCCTGTTTCACAATCGCCTAATATGTTATGCTTATCCTGAAGTTTGGTTGCTGCTTGCTTTATACTGAGTGATAAGGACAGAACTAACAGATACGCTATTTGTCACTTATAAGGCAATTGTGAAACAGGTCCATAAAATAACAAAGGAGACTGGCAAGTTGCCATACATTTACTGCCTGGTAATTAAAAAATGTGGCCACAAAAAAATATTTATTGTAAGTTGTACTTTACAAACATAGAAACAAAAAAAGCAATAATATTAATTATTATACATCAAACTCGGGAATAAAAGACAACTGAATCAATATAAGTTAACCTATTGTTCAATAAAATGCACTAGTGGCGGTTTGCGGAAAAGCGACATCTATTAGTTGTGATGTAAATTACGTAATGAAATTAATAACTAGTTTGTTTGGAAACACAATATGCTAACAGTTAAATAATAGATGTTGCTATAATGTTACGAAAACCAATAACTTAATAATCATTTTTCTTATAAATATAAATAATATAGAGGAATCTATTTCACGCCCCAAGTAATATTTTTTTATTCATAAAACTAGTACTAAACTGTGGAACTATAGAAAAAGAAAATAACTTTATACTCCAATAAAAAACGAATTGGGCTTAGTAGCCCAGATTTAACGCTTCAAATTGTCAATTTGATCATCACTAGATGGAGATTTTACGCTTCAAATTGACAATTTACAGCATGATAACCATAGACTATACAGATATGATGACAATCACGGAATATAAAACAAGAGGAAGGGGCATAGCTAGAATGATTATTGAAAACCGCTGTCGCTAAACTCACACAAAAACATTTTACGCACACTGAAAATTAACCAATTATAACTGTAACAATTTCTCGAAATCACAATGTAATAACGACTATTAAGAAAGATACAAAAAAGACCTTATCCCCTTGACAATAATGTAGAATTTAGCAATTACACATTGTGACTATCCTTCGACGTGCTTTCGGCCATCTTTGACTACTTAGTTCAACTATTTGACGCTCTTGATATTTGCATTTTATGCACGCAAATTTGCACTTTACGCTCATAGATGCAAGGCTTTAATCAGTTTTAATTCAAATTCGTGTGATTGTTTCTTTCCTGAATGTTCTGCTACTCAAATAGGGATGTAATCTTTTGTGTTTATGATCTCGATAAAATCGATAGATTCTGAAATCAATCAATAGAAATAATATAGTTATATGTAAAAAGGGTTATAATTATTGATCGTGCGAACAAAAATAGTTTGCGACTGCACATAAACATACTGTGAATTTGACAGATAATTAATATAATATATTATATCTATACAAATAAACAAAATTGAAGTGTCTGTTTGTAATTTCAAATTAACAGCTTTTATTTTCACTTAATGTATTTAAAAGTGTGATCGGTACTTACAATAAAATATAAATTGTTAACATTTTTCTGGCCGTCTGTCAGTCTGTGTTTGTTCCGGCTAATCTCTGAAACGGCTAGACCGATTTTCACGGGACTTTCACTGGCATATATAGCTGATATTATAAGGTACTTTTATAGGCTACTTTTATTTTATGGTTCCGTTTAAAAAATAAGGTTCCGTTTCCGTTAGTTCTATGCAAACGAAGTTGCGGGCATCAGCTAGTCAGCTAATACTTAATATAATTGTATATTAAAATTTTATTCCTTGGAGATATTTGTATGATATTTCGTACGAATTGAGTACGGAGAAGATAATGAGAAAAAGGAGGCGGTTATACGTTCGGCTGTATAATTTCAATGCAGGGTTTTTTTGCTGCTGGCTCTAAACTGGGCCCTGGTTCATCTAGAATACTTTTTTGCAGGAGAGTTTGAACTCATTGTTGCGTTCTGTAATCCTACTAATATTTTAAATGTGAAAGTTTGTGAGGATGGATGGATGAATGGATGGATGTTTGTTTCTCTTTCACGCAAAAACTACTAAACGGATTTTGATGAAATTTGGTACGGTATTAGTTTAGGTTCTGGATTGAAACATATGCGGGTATAACCGCCTCCTTTTTTGGAAGTCGGTTCGACTGTATATAATATATTTTTTTATGTTCAACGTTAACTCCACCGTCTGTTGACCGATTTTCAAAATTCTTTTTTTGATGTAAAGGATATAATCCCAAATTAGTCGCGTTGTCACTAAAGTGGTGACCTAATGATGGTATTTATGAGGAATCGAGGGAACTTTTCCTACCTAAAATTACCTATATCTAAAATTAATAAATCGATACATCGATGATATCGTAAGTCACAACCCTAATGTTCGTTCCACCTGCGCCTGTGCATAATTTCAGGTTGTACTTACTACTCGACACCAGATGGCGTATTAAGGCTCATATAATTTTAGACTTTATTTCAATAGCAATACGTGTCATTCTTAATTTTCACTAATATTTTAAACGGATAGAGGATTTTCTGAACGATTATTTATTAATTATAAATTAAATAATGACTTACCGATGATAAGAAACACCTGATCGTAGTAAGTTCTTCGTACCACTATTGTTTTTGCACTCGAGGATGGAACATCGAGTCATTATATGGAGTTTTTTTTATAAAAGACGCGTATGAAAATCACCGGCAGCACATGTCACAATACTTAAGCAACCACAAAGCAAGTGAGTCCAGTTAAGTCTCGCTGTTCTTAACTATGACAAGCGGGCCACGCCCACATGCCCTTTCCTATTGTGTTATATTCCGTGATGTTCATAACTTCTTATTTAATATTAATATATATATATAAATATATATATATATATATATATATATATATATATATATATATATATATATATATATATATATATATATATACATATATATATATATATATTTTTTTTTATATTTTTTTTTTGGATATAATAACTTTTTAAGCACTATAAAACCACATATGTTCGGAACTTGGCTGCTCTTGGTGGAAATCGGGCAGGATTCGCCAGTGTCCTTTTACATCACACTTCTGGCTTAGTGAAACGATTTACAACAAATATAACATAACAAGGCTGTACCTAACAGACATTGTTTGTTGTAAATATGAACTGGAATAATTATATTATAATCTCCAACTACCTACAATTTTCTATACCAACAACTACAACTTACAGCCTACACCTACACCCTACATCTTAAAAATTTTCACTTTAATAATTTTGAACTTAGTATTATATTGCATATTTTTTAAATAGTATTGACATTGTTTAATTCTTTTATTTCCCAGGAAGACTTACATACAACGGAAGACAGTTATATTAGTAACAATAATATTCAACACTTCCCAACTGGTATGGACGACATTAGTATAGAGGACATAGAAGAAATTCTAGAATCGCCAAAAGAATCAGCGCTAAGAAGATGCGTCAATGACTTAAAATTGAAACAAAAATTGTTACAAAAAAGAAATAAAGTACTTGTTCAGAATAATAAAAGATTAAAACAAAGGATAGTTAAAATGGGCGTGATACTGAAAGAGCTAAAGACGAAGGATTTTATTTCGAAAGAAGAAATTGCGAAAATTCTGGAAAATAAGCTAAAGGACCTTACTTACGGTCCAGCTTGCAAATCCAGCACCGGAACTACTGGCCGTCATAAGTGTCAAAAGTGTCAATAATTTAAAATTTTTGCCTACAAGACCGCTGATGATTTGCAGGATTTGAGTATGGTACTTAACTTTTAACATACTTTTTGAATTATTAGGTTATTACATATGAAATTGGCGTTTTTAAAGGAGGAACATAAAGTCGATTTTTTTAAACATAATATACTGGCGGACACATAAACCGCATCATAGTACAAGAACACACTCAATCAAATTTTATTACGAAATATGCAAACTTATTACATTTATTTGTATTGGAAAATAAAGGCTGGTTTATAAACACATAAACAAAATCAGCATTTAAATATGGTACAGTCACAATAGAAAGAAAATATTCTATAGAAGAAATCTTGTCAATTTACTAAAGATTAACTCGTTGTTACGTTAATGTTGTGATTGATGGTTATTTTTTTTGTTACATGTTGAATTATCGTTACTAATTGTTTAATTACTAGTCTTTTTTAATTTTAAACACTTCTCTCACGTATATGTATATATACGTATCGTCCGAAAAATCCGCACAAATTGTTGCTCTAGTGCAGCAAGGCCTAGACCAACGAACAATTCCTGCAGAATTTTAATGTAAACCCGTCTACGGTTTCCAGAGTTTACAGAAGGTTTATGGAGACAGGTTCATTCAAAAGAAGACGTGGAACTGGCAGAAATCGGGTGACAACGTCTCGTGACGACAAGTTTATTGTGACATCTTCCTTGCGAAATCGGTTTTTAACGTTTATAAGCATTAAAAATGAGCTCCACCAGGTACGTGACGTAGCAGTTAGTGCACGAACCATAAGAAGAAGGCTAAAAGAGCGCGATATCGCACCTTTCAGACAAGATAGAGGCAAGCTCGACTAAGATTTGCTCGTGAACACTTAAATTGGACTGACGAGCAATGAGCTTCCGTATTATTCACTGATGAGTGTAGGACTTGTTTGTACGGTGCTGATGTTCGCAGACTAGTCTACCGTAGACGAGGAGAGCGATATGCTCAAAATTGCATTGAGGAGAGGGTTTGGAGGCGGGTCTTGTATGGTTTGGGGCGGCATATCGATGCTCGAACTGAACTTGTGTTTATTGACGTAGACAAACATGACCGTGGTAACCGTGGTTTAACATCATATCGCGGATTTTTAGGCGAAAACTTTATTCTGATGCAGGATAATGCTCGTCCGCACGCAGCGAGACAAGTTGAGCAATACTTTATTCAGGTAGAGATTCGTTCCATGGATTGGCCAGCACGTAGCCCGGACCTCAATCCGATAGAACACGTGTGGGAAAACAAAGAGAGCTGTATTTACAAGAAATCTGGTCCCAAGAACGGTTCTGGAGCTCAGAGTTGCATTGTCACAAGAATGGGACAATACTCCGCAAAATCTTTTAAAAACACTGATCAGGTCGATGCGAAACCGACTTGTATTAGTTATTAGGGCAAGAGGAGGTAATACACTTTATGAAAACAAAAAAACTTTTTCTTTTCTTAGTATTGTAAAATTTTCAAAATAAAGCCGTTTTCGTTTTATTCACTGTTTCATTACAAAAAGCTGCAAAAGGAGTAATTTGATTATTTTAGGGAGAAAAGTTGACCTATACACATATGAATTGATTTTTTTATCAGATTAAGAACCAGTCTTAGCATTATCATTGAAATAAATCAAATTGTTTGCACTTTCACTAATTATATTTTATTAAAAGTTATCTTGCACTATGATGCAGTTTATGTGTCCGCCAGTGTATATTAGGTCCTTAGATATGAAATTGGCGTTTTGTCGTAGGATGGTTGACCCTATAGTTGACCATGCACCGGTTGTTGACCACTTGTGACTTTGATTCTCAATAATAAGATTTACCGCCGTTAGCCGTTATTTTTAATGTTGGCTATAGATTTTGACAACTATATCGAATCAACCAATCACATCAACCGCTAGAAAAATATCCACAGATTAGCCAATAACTTCGTTTTACTTTCACTTGTCGCTGTCAGTTGTGCTTCAACCGCCATTGCAGTATGGAACGTGCTTCGACAGGTAAGACTATTTTAATTGAATTTATGTGTTGTTTGTATAAATTTAGTTGTAATTGTTTGTTTTCGAAGTTATTTAATGGTTGTATTTAACGATTTTAATGTAATTTCAAGTGTATATTATTATATTTAAATTTTTTCAAGGCTGGTTAACTATAGGTAAATAATTTGTATGGATTTCCTAAGGTTGACCAGTTGATCAACTATTGGCTCCTTGTACAACTTTATTTTCTGTCTTTTTTAATTGTTTTTTTCATAGCTATGGCATATTTAGATACCCCACTCACTATTTTATGGTTGATATTGCCTAGTTTTCAGTAGTTGACCAGTGGTTTGACATTGGTACTGCATACAAAAAAGATTTTCCTAAGATTGACCAAAAAGGTTAAAAATAATTTCTGTTCTATTTGTTGTAGATTAACTATGCCGCCAAAGAAAGTATTTTTCAAATATAAAGAAGAAGATATATAAAGCACAAGTATTTATATAAAGCACTTGATGAAATACAGTCGGGATGCAAAATTAGAGAAACATGTCGTAAATACAACATCGCACATTCTACAATTATTAATAAAATTAAAATGAGATATCCAGTACAACGAAAAATGGGACCGCCAACTATTTTAACACCTGAGGAGGAACAATTGCTATGCAGATGGATAAATGCAATGGCGAAAAAAGGAATGCCTATTAAAAAAGAGCAGTTAGTAGATACAGTAACAATAATAATTACAACAGACAATCGGCCGACGCCGTTCAAAGATGGTATACCGGGAAGGAAATGGTTCGATAATTTCATGAAGAGAAACCCCGAAATTGCACAGCGACAAGCAGAAGCTATAAACTCAGCAAGAAGTAGAGTAACAGAGGAAGGAATAAGAAAATGGCATTCAGAATTAAAGGAGTTTTTAAAGAACGAAAACGCAGAGGACATACTAGACGACCCTGATAGGATTTTGAATGGTGACGAATCTGGTTTTCAGGTATCTCCTACGTCAGGCATTATATTGGGACCTAGAGGCATGGAAAACCTTTATGAAATTAGAGACAAAGAAAAAGAAAGCATAACTGTTTTAGGGACGTTCACTGCATCTGGTAAAGTCATGCCGGTGCTGGTTATTTACCCCTACGAAAGAATACCTGCCGAAATTGCTAGACATGTCCCTGAAGACTGGTGTCTCGGTAAATCGCCTAAAGGATGGATGACATCTCGTGTGTTTTATGGCTATTTAGGCAATTCATTACTGCCAGCTTTACGCAAAGCAAACGTGAAATTTCCTGTACTTTTGTTAATCGATGGTCACAAATCTCACATCACATATGAAGTTAGCCAATTGTGCACTGAGAATCAAATTATTTTGTATGCCCTTCATCCCAATGCAACGCACATTATACAGCCTGCAGATGTTTCTGTATTTCGTCCACTTAAAAATTCATGGAAGAAAATAGTTCAGAATTGGAGACTAACTACAGGAAATCGAGTAGTCACAAGAGCTCAATTCGCACCACTTTTAAAGAATGCTCTTGGTGCTGTTTCAGAAGAAATCATCAGAAATGGATTTCAAAAATGTGGTTTGTTTCCCTTTGATGTAAATGCCATTGACTACACGAAATGTATGAATCATGCTAGCAGACATACAATTGCTGACAAACCAACAGAAATAAACACAGAACACTTACTGTACTTCGAGTCTCTGATGTCTCGAAATAGAGTCGTTGAATTTCGAACTATTGTACTTAACGAATCTTGGACTGGAGACGAATCGGCAAAAGAGCTTTTTTATGTCTGGCGTAAAATTTCTCAAAAAGTCGTTAACTCATCAGGCCACACAGAATTACCGATAGATGAACCTAATGATCGAAACCTTGATTCTGTAAATCAATGCACTGTACTTTTTGAGGAAGACACTATCTAACTTACCCATTTGCTCTACGAACACTGATTCAAATCATCTACAAGTCGTGTCATCCGCAAATGATGGTACCGGTCAACAATTATTACAAATTGTCACTTCACAAAATGCTAGTTTATTAGACAACATTGAAAAAGATCAGGAGGAAATTCTGTCACCTCTTCCTAATAAACAAAATGGATCAGAGCAGAATGAAGGACATCAAAACTCAACGAACCTACCAGAGTTACCACATTTGAATTCACCGAGCTTAGTCACAGAAGAATGTTTAAACGAAGTGAATAATAATCAGATTGTAGCTCCCGTGTCTTCGCAAACTATAGCTGATTCAAATTCTGCTTTAATTTATCAACCAACAATAACTTTACCGCCGGAACTATCTGAACAAGAACAAACATCCAGTCCAAATTTTCCAGGTTTTGATGAAGAGAGTTGCAATAGTAATCGCCGAGGATCACCGCTTACTACATATAATACAGTGCCAAGATATCATTCACCTGAACCAGGACCATCCAGGGAACCAAATCACCAGGAAAGAACACCCATTAAGCCTGCAGAACTTTCGAAAGAGTCTGACAAACAAAAACCCACATGGTCAGCTCAAATTCCAATTAGCCCTTCCTTTGCATCTGCTTTGGTATGGCCTACAGAATCACCATTAAAAAAAAACGGGAAGAGAATGTTTACTAAAAAGCGATTGCCTGATGCAGTTACATCAGTACAGTGGATGAAGTATTGGAATGAGAAAAAAAAGAAACAAGAAGAGAAAGAATCTAAGAAATTAGCACGAGAAGAGAAAAAGAAGTTGCAAGAATCTAAGAAAAGTGAGAAACCTAAAGCAAAACGAATTAAAAAGAGAGCAGAAGAAGCGATAGGATCTGATCCAGATGAGGATGATGTACCTTTGGCTAGTTACAGAAAGAAGACTCGATTGGAAGATGATAAGATTGAACTAGGGTCATATGTAATTGTACTATACGAGGGAGAATATTTTCCAGGGATAGTCAAAAGCATTGACAAACAGGGCAAAGAAGTTAGTACGATGGTGTTATCCGGTCCAAATACTACTTTTAAATGGCCAGACAAAGAGAATAAGATATGGTATGCTAATGACAAGATTGTTGAGAAAATAAATGCCCCCGTATCTATAAATAATAGAGGCTCATTCAAAGTAGTGGAAATGGCAAAATATTTTAATTGGATCTGAGTGATTCTGTTCTGTAAGAATTATAGGTGTAAGTGATTTTCTATATATATATATATATATATATATATATATATATATATATATATATATATATATATATATATATATATATATATATATATATATATATATATATATATATATATATATATATATATATATATATAAGCAGGTACCTTTTCAATAGATGTTTAGATGATTGATTAACTTTTTTATGTAAGAGTTTAGAAATGTTCAAGAGGTTTTCAAAAAACCCAAGTTGTGATTATATGTGCCAGCTTAAGCTCAGTATAAATATAGTTTTCTTAATGTGATTATTAAGACTGATATGAAACTTTGATTGATCTCAGTTAGTCTAGAAGTTTAATAAAGATGATTATTATATAAAAAAAACCTTTTATTGTCTTATTTCTTATATTTATCTATCGTTTTGAAAATTGGTCAACTTTTGGTACAAACCCTAACAACAACTGGGGCCGGTTGGTCAATCTAGGGTACATACCAGAATTTAAACTTAAAAAAAATAAAACAAAAAAACTATCAAGAATTAAGTGATTTCTTTTTGAACCATTACTTTTAATTACATAATGTAACAGATAAAAAATAATCTGGTAATATAGGTTGATACTATTTTGCGTAAAAACACTTTAAAGTCAAAATTTCTCCTTAACTGGTTTGGGACCGGAGCACTCATCCTACTAGCCACTTTGATCTCAAATATATCTTCTTTGGTTAGGAATTCCAATTTTAAATTTATACCGCTATTTACTCATGCATTTGTGTTGCGAAAACCGTAATTCATTTGTTTTTTCCTCTTTTGGTTTTTTCTTTGCGTCACTCTGTTTACAAAATGGAAAACTTGAAATATCGTATTATTTTCGAGTACGAGTTCCACCGTGGCACCAGTGCTGCAGAAACGGTTTTAATCCACTTGAAGCAAAAAGGTGAAAAAAGCTTGACCCCACCTACCTTGGTTACCTCATGAATTGAGTGCAGGAAACGACTGCTGCGTTACATTACTCAACCGGCACAATAATGAAAACGAATCATTACCTGTGATGAAAAGTGGATCCTGTACAATAATCGGAAACGATCATCGCAATGGCTGAACTCTGGCGAATTAGATAATGATGGAAAAGCTAGCTGCTAAACAACCGAGGTAGGTAATTCGCTCTAGGCCACTGCTGCTGCTGCTCAGGACAACGCTGGACGGCTACCAAATTACGGACGGCACGGACCTTGCTCCAACAGATTACTATTTTCTGTTTCGAAATTTAGAGAAAAAATTCAACTCCGATGGGGCAGTCCAAAGCGCCTCCAAAGATTTTACTGATTCCTGTCCGAATGGATTTTTTAGTAAAGGAATCAATGAACTACCTATGAAATGGCAAAAGTGCATGATATATACTTTGATTAAATAAATATTAGGTCATTGCATATGAAATTGGCGTTTTGTAAAGGATTTTATTAATGATAGCACACCTTGGGAATGAGGTCGCCCCCTACAAGGCTACTTCTAAATGACATATAATATTGTACACTTGTTATGTAGTTTTAGTTATAACATTATTATATATACTTCTTTTTTATTTTAAAAGAAAATTTTCGTTTTTTTATTAAAGATAGCAACGCGCGAGTTTCTTACGCCGGTTCTTCTCGCTGGGATAGTTAGTTCCCGAACCGGTGGTAGGCATCATGTAGATCGACGTTTAAAAAGTGTATAAAAATACCAATTTTGAATAAAAAAAATTGACTTTGAATTTGTACATCCATTATGTTAGATTTGACAAATAATACCTACTTCACACTTTTTTCACAGTACATAATTACAAAATTTTGTGATCAGTGACGTGCCCAAAATATTGTATCGCGTGCCATTGGTTCGCCATCCCTGCACTACAATAATGAGTTGTCACATTAACAATGCTGTTGTTGTCGCAAAAGAAAACACAATGCGTTTTTGGTTCCAACGTTTTCGTTCTGAACGAGT